>CM059218.1:10031126-11278626 GCA_030347435.1 Clarias fuscus
CGAGAATTGTAATATTCTAGACTGTTGTAATATTCTAGATAGATAGACTCATTATTGATCCCAAAGGAAATTACAAAATATTTCCTACTTTTAAATGTCCTGCATACATCAGAATGTGGTTTCAAATATACATTTTTACCACTGCTAAACTTTTAGCATGATATGAGTAATAACTAATCTCCTTGCTTTTCATCTTATTTTTGTCTTTTCTTTATACTACCTCATTCACACCTTCCTCTGCCAGGATCTGTGGGAAAGAACCTGGCGAATAAACCTAATGTGTACGTCTCGAGCAGTGCCGGAGCCAGGTGGAGAGAGGTACCGATATACTCGTGCAGTCTCATTACTCTCCTGAAAAAAATTGTTCATTATGATCTTGTAGTTACTTATACGGAATCTAATGCTACGCTACAGGCTCTGGCTGGTCCTCACTTCTACACATGGGGTGACCATGGGGGCATCCTGATGGCTATTTCACAAGGTGGCTCCACCAAGACACTTAAGTGAGTCAAAGTTTGTTTTTTTATCAACCTTTTATGTATTGTCGAGTGTACCTGCACTCATACTGACCCCGTGTACATCCAGGACACAGAGCTTCTGATTTCAGCAACAGCAGCAGGCAACAAAGAAGTGAAACTTACAAAGAAGTGAAATTTAAATAGAGATTTTCATTTTAGATACTATGAACTATTGGTGTAACAAAGCCAAATAATTAGTTTGAATGATTCATTGGACCAATCCAAAGGCATCCATGTGGTTGTTTCTTCCATTGCCAATTCTTACCTACAATTAATTCCTATTTAAGTTTTGATATGCAGAAATGGGAAGAAATTGAAACTTGGTTTTGTTTAATGAATTACATGAGTGGCGTAGTTATATAGCGACATTACAAAGTAGAATAAAGTGTTGGGTTGCCACACCCCATGTTATCCAGCCACTGCATTCTTCAATGGGAAGATTGCATCAGGAAGGGCATCTGGCGTAAAACCTGTGCCATGTTGTATGCGGATCGGATGGTCTGCTGTGGCGACCCCTTGACGAGAGCAGCCGAAAGAAAGATGATAAAGGATAATAAACCTTGAAGCACAGTATTCAATTAAATTGATTTTTAATTGATTGTTATTGTTGCAAAGCAGGTTTACAGAATCAAACAAAGATTCTGAAAATGAGAATGAAATATGTATGAATCAAAACGATCAGATCTTCCCTGATGAGCAAGTCGAGGGTAATGGTGGCAAGGATATACCTGAGACGACTATAGGAAGAAACGTTGAGAGGAACCAGACTCAACAAGAAACCCATCCTCATTTGGATGATAATGGATAGCAGGAATTGTTTCGCAGTCACTCTGTGTTAGGCAGCTGGAAGTCCAGTATTTGTTATTGGAGGCTCAGGTACAAAACTGTAGGGAATTCCAGTCCTGAACTATTGAGCAACAGCAGTCTCAAGTCTTCAAAGAAACAGCTGTCTGCACCAGTCAAGGCGACGATGGTCTTCACATGCATCCCAAACAGAACACACGAGGCTTCCATGCGACATGATCATCAACCAGGATGTCAGACAGGACCAAAGGGCAGAGGGGGTCTGGATCACTGGCAGCATTTGTAGCTCGAGAGATTTGTAGCCAGAGAGAGAAGTGAGAGATGGCAGTTAGTAATTGTCACTAATCATACAATTACTATAAAGTAATGTATATTAGTGACAGAGTGCAAACAGGGACACCGGCAGGACTAGAAGGAAACACAGACACGAGGGGGCTCCCTAGGTAGTAGCATAGTAACAGATGTACTGTAGGTACCACTGCTGAACTAAGGAACTGAGGAAGAGTGTAAACAGCCCTGAATGCTGACCTGTGTCCAAGAAGCATGTTGCTATAGCTGGCTTCATGTGTCCCAGAGGGAGCATGTGCTAGCCCTGATCCATCCTGCGTCTCCTCTAATTATCAAATGACACATTTTGGAAGGTGACACAGATGTGTTAAAGCAGGGAAGACCCAAACATGGCAGTGCTTTTCCTGTTCCTGAGGCTCTGTGTGTCACTGTCTGCGGCACAGGTTCAGCACCAACGAGGGCGAGACATGGAACGAGTTTCAGTTTTCCCAGCAGGAGGTCTACGTGTACCAGCTGCTGACCGAGCCGGGTGAGAAGAGCACCATCTTCACCATCTTCGGCTCCTACGCCGATCAGATGCACAGCTGGCTCATTCTGCAGGTCAATGTCAGCGACGTGCTCGGTGAGGATGATTTTTTTTTTTCTCCTTAGAAGTATTCATGTTTTTAGTTGCTTCCAGTTCCTCATCATGGCCAAGTTTTCCTCATGACCTTGAGGGTTTTATGGCAAGGCATATAAAGCTAATATTAGTTTAGCTGGTCTCGGTTTTATACGGTGACATCAGGACCAGTGCAGTCTCGTCGTAGTGTACGCATTTCATTTCCGTGCAGCATTGTAATATTTGGACATATGGGAGAAAAAATCAAATACAAGACAATTCATAAGCATTTTTTTTTTTTTTTTTACATTTACTACAGTTATTTAATTATAAAGATCACATCTGTCCATGTCTTTTTTTAATTAGATTTCCCTTTCCCAAGGCACACACTGTTTTCAGATCAAAGCTTTAATGTGGTTGTGTATTATACGCAGGTGTGCCATGCTCCGAGGGTGACTATAAGCCCTGGTCTCCGTCAGACGAGCGAGGAAACGACTGCGTTCTGGGACGTGAGTTGCTCTTCAAGCGTCGCTCGCCACACGCAACCTGCTTCAATGGCGAGGACTTTGATCGACCTGTCAGCCTGTCCAACTGCTCCTGCACACGTCAGGACTACGAATGGTAATTAGCTTCATGAACACTGATACAGTGCAACAAAAAGAATGATTACCCCGAATCGATTTTCTATTTCTCTTCTCCATATTTGTTACAATTTCAGTTTTCGGAGGCACAACCAAAATAGTTTTTAAATGGTTATTTCTTTTATCGAAGGGAAAATGTTACGCAACACTTGTATGACCAGTGTGAAAAAGCACAAGCTTCTGATAGCTGGGGATCAGTCTTTCACATAGCTGTAAAGGAATAGTGGCCCACTCTCTCTTCTTTGAGGAATTGCTTTAATTCAGCCACATTGAAGGGCTTTCGAGCATGCACTGCCTATTTAAAGTCCTGGCAGAGCATCTCAATGGGGTTCAAGTCAAGACTAGACCATTGTATTCATTCTTTGGGACCACTGAAAGGTGGATTTACACTTCTTCGTTGTCCTGCTGTATAATCCAGTTGCTCTTCAGCTTCAGATCATTCGACTGGAACTTTCCCTTTTTCAGCAGTTTCTGGTAGAGGACATAATTTTATGCCCTAAAACAGCAAAACATCCCCACATCATTACATTACCCCCACTTTGTTTGTGTATTCAAGTTGTGACTCAATAGTCCACAGAACGTTATCAGAAAAGGCTTTGGGGTCATCAAAAGGATTTTATGCTCCTCTATCATGTGTGTCATGTCATAAGCACTTTCCTAATCTGAGGCAAGCGATGCCTGCAGTTCCTTTGTGACTTTCCGGTTTAGTTGTCAAGGCTCTTTTGAAAGACTTATGGTAGCCTTGGCAACATCACATTATAGATTTACTGTGATTCCAGAAATCGCAGCATAGTATTTGCTGCTTATTGAGACTGTTTGACCTGCTTCCCTTTGCTAAAGAGGTTTTGTTGAATCGATGTTTAGATATAAAAGTGTTGGCAGAATTCAGGACTGGGTGTGTGTAGCTTAATTGAGCTCAATTATTATTGAGCATTTCATTTAACTCAGTAACTAAATGATTATTATGGTTTCAAGCATGGCCAGTTAGTGATAGCATTTGACTCCAATAAATGAAATGCTCATTTTAAAACTATTTTGTGCTTGCTCAGGCTGTTTTGTTTGAAGGTCTGAAATAAGCAGGACAAATATGCTCAGATATAAGAAACTGCTGTACTTGGATACGGACATCCGGATTATATTTGTTCATCATTTCAATTCAGAAATTCATTTCAGAAATTCAATTCAGTTTTATTTGTATAGCACTTCTAACAATAATCATTGTTGCAAAGTTTTAAATTTAAACTTTACATTTAAAAAGTGTAAGGGAAAAAATGATATACTATTCATAATACAAGGTACCAACAAGCAGCCTGCTTGATCCAAGTCTGCATGGAGGATCATACACTAGGAGTTCACTCCCGTAACATCACAAAAATTTATTTAGAGCTTTAGGTCAGTAGTAGTGTTTGAAAATCAAATTTATCTGGGAGCCAATGCAGTGTAGATGAGAGAGGAGTGATGTGCTCATATCTTCAAGTTCTTGTAATGACTGGCTGAAGCATTCTGCTTATTTATGCACCCAAGAGAACATTCAGACAGTGAGCATAAAAGTAGTCCAGCTGTGAGGTAACAAAAGCATTAACTATTTTTTATGCAGCATGTAGTGATATTATATATATATTTTTTTTATCTCTGCAGTATGCGTGATAAATTGAGCTTCAAATGATAGACTGGAATCATTAATCAAACTAAATGTTTGTACTGCAGCACACTATAAAACGGAAAGTCCACGCAGGATTACCGTATGATCAGAAAGCTTACGTCTAACTGGATGTGTCAGAATTAAGTGAAGGCAAATTAATAAGCATCTAAATTAATCCTTCACACATTGCTCAACTTTATTAAGCTGGTGTTTCTCATCTGGTTTTGCTAAAACTTAGAACTGTGTGTCAGCATAAGAGTGGAAACTAATACTATGCTTTCAAATTCTATAGCCCAGAGAAAATAGCAGCGAGCCTAAAACAAAACCCTGTGGAACACCAAAATTTATTTTAGTACATCTACTGTAGAATAGTCACGATTTAAATCTAAAGTGATCACGATCTGTAAAATAGGACCTGTGTCGGGAGCGGACTGTTCACTTGACTCGTACAACATTTTCCAGTCTATCAACGAGAATAGTATGATGAGTGGTGTCAAAAGCCACGCTAAGGTCAAGGGCCAGTAGTATGCCATTTATCACTTTAATCAGTGCTGTCTCTGTGCTATGATACGTCCTAAATCGTGACTGCAGACGTTCAAGAGTAATTCCTAACCTTGAACATTATAGTGTAAAAGTTGAGCCGAGTTTATAATTTTGGCATCCTCGTCTCCTGTTAGCCTTCATTTCTCTTTGATTAAATCACCATGTCAAACGGACACTAAATTCCAGCCTGTGCCGTTTCACAGGGCCTGAGGAATGCTAGATAAATTCTTCCAAATTGCCTTCAAGATTCATAGTGGTGATAAATGAGCGAGGATTGCACCTCTAAGAGTGTTCTCATTCTTATTCGTGTCTCTCAGTGATTATGGCTTCAAGCTGAGTGAGGACCTCTCTCTTCAAGTATGTGTTCCTGATCCCGAGTTCTCAGGGAACTTGTATGCCCCTCCCGTTCCCTGCCCTGTGGGGACGACGTATCGCCGCAGCAAAGGGTGAGATAAAGCTGTAATGAGAAATAATGAGTCATGAGTTCCTGATCTTGCAGCAGTAGCACCACCTAGTGGTGAAATGTCTCTGAAACAGGATTGTGTGTGTGTGTGTCTGTCTGCAGGTATAGAAAAGTGCCTGGTGATACCTGCACTGGTGGAGATGTCGAGGCGAGGCTTGATGGAGAGATGCTTCCATGTCCTGTCGGAGGTCAGAATCCCTGTGTCTTGAGTCCTAATGTTCCCCCCCCCCCTCCCCCCCAACCATTTATCCCACAAATACTGACTACTCAACTTTGCAAACTATTCCTACTGAATAACTATTTATCTTTTGAGATAACATTTCCTTAAATGCGAAAGAACGTGGACTGTAATCTACTTCAGGGGTTCACAGTTACTGGTCACTTTAATAAGAACACCTGCTTATTCATGCTATTGTGCAATCAGGCAATCATGTTTACATTACATTATGGCATTTGGCAGACGCCTTATGCAGAGTGAGTTACATTTTTATCTCATTATACATTTGAACAGTTGAGTGTTAAGGGCCTTGCTCAAGGGCCCAACAGTGGCATCATGGTCGTCGTGGGGTTTGAACCAGTGACCTTCTGAACCGTAGTCCAATGCTACCCCTGACCCCAAGAGGATCCCTGAAACAACCATCAAAGACAAAACATAATAATAATAATAATAATAATAATAATTTTTTGGTATTTTTGGCAAATGCATTATTAATGGTCCGTGCGCGTGGAGATGCATGTTCTCCCTGTGCTTGGTGGCTTTCTTCAAGGTACTCCGACAGTCCACGGCAGCTTAGGCTTAGTAAAGGTGTTACTAAATAGTGTATAAGTGAGTGTTTGAGTGTGTATGTGTGTACCCCCCCGTCATGGATTGGCACCTCGTCCAGAGTGTATCCCACCTCATGCCCTACGTCTCCTAGGATGGGCTCCAGGCCGCTCACAACCCTGTACAGAAGCTAAAGCGGTATAGACGATGAGCGAGGGAGATTACCTTCTCCCCGTTTGCATTTCTTTCAGTAACTCTTCCACTAGACAAAGGGTACAACAACGCTCCCACTGCACTATAGAATGTTTGCAGAGATAACATCACGGACAAGAGCAATGTGCATCGATGGATGAAGACGGGGAAACCAGCAGTGAAAACAAAGCACGCAGTTGGAGAGCATCAGCTGAGACAAAGAGGATTCGAGAGTCGTGTTCGGCAATGGCACAAATGCATCTCCTGTGATGAAGGCTATGTTAAGTAGTGGAGGAAGAGTTACCCTGCCAATTTGAGCGACCTATGCTTATGCCCACCGTTACAATACTTTCGGTATAGCCCTCGTATTATATTAAAACGTACCAGGGCTGCAACTGATAAACATAGTCAAACAACCTATCGATTGTTGAAATGAGTAATCAATTATTATAATCTGTATTATGAATCACAGAATTATTGGGTGCTTGTTAATTTACTGCTCAAGCAGAAGATCAAAAATAAAAAGATTTTCCTGGCAAGCATGTATAAGCGCAGCATTGCACAGATGGAAGATGCCAATTACAGCCGTTAAGGATTAGATATTAACACAAACTGCAATGTGAAGGCAGTGAGAGTCGGGTAAAGTGGAAAACATCTCATACCTGAGGAGATTCTGTCTAATTAGTTTTTGTGTGTGTGTAGAGATCCGGGTAACAATAAAGATGAGAGCAGAGCGGAGAACAACATAGAGAGAGAGAGAGAGAGAGAGAGAAAGTGTGCGTGCATGCACAGAGCTCACAACGTGCGTCTGCATAATGTGTCATTCACTTGTGGCTCACGTAGGGGAAAAGGAAACAAAACATAGGCTCACACCACCACACTGACACGAACTAGCCAAGTTCTCCTCAGGTGTGCGTTGTTTCACACTTTATATGACACTCGCATCCTTCACAGAATGGTGCTTGACCACGCCCCCTCCACCACAATTTTTTTTATTTTTTTTTATTCTAGCATCTACTATATTTTGGCCAAGCTCAGAGTAAAATACTGAGACTTCAAAGGTTAATTCGGTTGTTAAGCCGGACGTTATCGGTGACATAACTTCAGAATGAGGACGATGTCTGAATTTCCGAGCAGATGATGTCACAGACAATCCGACCATTATATTCGTCGGCAACTAATATAGCAAGTTTAATTGAATACGTTGATTGATGAGACACATTAATGGAAACAAATTATTTTAGATGATGTGATATTTGACAAATGATTAGTATTTTGTATCAAAGTCTTTAATGTAGCATATTTTGCTTGGGCCTATATAATTAAATATTATTTGAGTCTGACTTACTTACTTGTGTTAAGTTATGCTTCGAATATGCCATTTATTACACCACCTATTTGTGCACACAAAAACCCCACGTATTAACACCACCTAGGTAAAACCTTTCTACCAATGAACACTGCTTATGCTGAAGTGTGTAGTGCTCAACCAGCATAGCCTTGTTTTCTTTTCCAGTTTCTTGAACCATGATTGATTGCTGTGAATTCATCAAAATCTAATCAGTGCTTTGTGTACAGTAGATTAGGTTTGTTTTTGTTCCGCAGTCATGATTGTATGTGAAATTCAATCCGTAACAATCATAAGAGTATTAAAGATAGAAATAAAAACATAACCTGGAATATTGGTATGCAGCAAATGAGGTTCGTTCCTTCATTTCAGCATTCTGTATACAGTTTAGCTGGAGCCGATCAGCCCTGCTTGGTTTACCTAATGAGAACTCACAAGGCTGACTAAATACTGGACGTTTAGATGAATTATCTAGCAAATGTCCAACTTATTCTTTGTGATGTGTGCGTCTGTGTAGAGAGTAATGAATTCATCCTGTACGCCGTGAGGAACTCTATCCACCGCTACGACCTGGCTACGGGTCTGGACCAGCCCCTGCCTCTCTCAGGCCTGCGTGAAGCCGTGGCTCTGGACTTCGACTACAAGAAGAACTGCCTTTACTGGGCCGACATTTCACTGGATACCATACAGGTATGAGCATTGTGCCTTTGCGAGTAAATTTCCTCAGCGATTAGGAATATGAGACTTGTCAGGTGTATGATGTATGATATGACTCTTGTGTGGCACGGTGGTGTAGTGGTTAGCACTGTCGCCTTGCATCTCCAGGGTCCGGGTCCGATTCCCGACTAGGTGTGATTCCCGCCTCTGGAGTTTGCATGTTCTCCACATGCTTGGTGGGTTTCCTCTGGGTACTCCGGGTTTCCTCCCACAGTCCAAAGACTTGCAGATTAGGCTAATCGGAGTTCCCGTAGTGTGTGAATGAGAGTGTGTATGTGTGTGCACTACGATGAATTGGCACCCTGTCCAGGGTGTACCTCGCCTCGTGCCCTAAGTCTCCTGGGATAGGCTCCAGGCCCCCAGTGTCCCTGAATACAGGATTAAGTTGTATAGATGATGAGTTAGACGATTAACCAACGTTCATATAAATTTGCATTCAAGTGCGGGAAAACTTCCAGCCCTAATAAGCACCGTATCCCTTTGCATTTCTATAGAGGCTGTGTTTGAACGGCAGTTCTGGTCAGGAGGTGATCGTTCGGAAAGGTCTGCAGAACGTCGAGGCTCTGACCTTCGATCCCGTCAGTCGACTTCTCTACTGGATCGATGCAGGCTCTCAAAGGATAGAGGTAAATAATATATTAAAAAAATATATGGCACATTGTTTACTCGATGGAGTAGTGTGTGAGGCAGTAACCACTTCTTGCTCAGGTCTCAAATCCTGATGGGGATCTGAGACGCACCCTGGTCAACGCCTCCATTCTGGAGCATCCTCGAGCCCTGGCGCTTATGCCCGGAGAGAGGTATGGGAATTTTCCGGACTTTCATGTTTTGTGATTAGTTTTTATAAACAAAATAGAAAGTGTTTCTTTTCTCCTTCTCACTTTTCTCAAGTCTTCCTTTGTCATGCTAATGACATATCCAGCATAGACATACTGTAGGGGGGGGCAGCAAGCGCTATATTCAAAGTTCTGAAAAGCAAAACGGAGAATATGTGAAAGCCTTCAAAGCGAGCTACAGTATGACTGAGGGCCGGCGCGTCAGTGACGAGCACAATAGTGAGGAAATGAAGAGATGAGACACAAAGAGAGACTAAAGGACGCCGCACCAATTTTTCAATTATTCCGCATAGAAATGAATTTCTATTGGTGCCACTATCAGCAGGATGGCATTGTGGGAAATTTAGGAACCTGTTTTTACAGTAAGAGTGAAAATACGAGACATCATTTGGCTGTAGAATTGATTTGAATTAACCCTTAGAAAAGACAAATACATAGTAGACATAATCCACACTTTGTTCATCTGACAACAAGCTTTCGTATTACCTCGTTAAAAAATGTTTTCGGCTGAGCCACGAATGCAGCGCTGACTTCACTTCACCATCAGAAGTGAATCTTCTTCCTCGTAGGGGTGCTTCCGGGGGGGACGAACAGGTGAAAGTCCAAGGGTGTGGTATCAGGACTATAGGGAGAATGGAAAGGAAGTTTGTAAGAGTGTCGACAACGTGGGCAGAAGTGTGTGGACGTGCGTCGTCATGCAAGATCACAGCGCGTTCAGCTCTTCAATAAGCATCAATAAGCACTGTGACGTGCGCTGTTGACTGATGAATCTTTTTCCTAATTAATGTTCCAATACCGGCCCTTGAGAATCGCAAAAAACTTTAAGCATCACTTTTCCATCTTATGGTTGACTTTTTTCTTCGTCAGCAATCGAGGATGTTTCTGTTGCATACTCTGCAGTAGTGATGAATCACAAGTGGAGCATCCGTTTTTACGCGTACGTTGACACCTGCAGTGCAGTGACTGGGGAGACGGTAGCATTGAACAGAAAGCTGATAACACAACATGAGTTTTAATATCATCGGAGTGCTGATAAACTTGGAAGCAATTACTCCCCCCATCGTAGACCATCATGTTGATGAAATTTATTACAAAATTAATCTTGGAATGCCGTTCTGGTCCTAAATGTCTTAATCATTTTCTTCTAATATTTGTCCTTTAAGTATTCATTGCCTGTAGTGTTTCATCATCCTCACTGTATCATGCCGTGTTTGTCAGCCTCATGTTCTGGACAGACTGGGGCGACAGGGCGGCTGGCGTGTACCGCAGCTGGATGGACGGCTCCAACGTGTCTCGCATCGTGACAGACGGCGTGCGCTGGCCCAACGGTATCACGGCCGACGAGCGCTGGCTCTACTGGACCGAAGCGTACGGAGATCGCATCGAGAGATCAGACTTCACAGGTGGACAGCGCACAGTGCTGATGGAGGGTCTGCCACACCCCTATGCTATAGCTGTGTTTAAGGTACATACAATTCTCATGATCTTCTCACGTTTGAAAGCAACCAGGCTTGAGCAGTACCGGAATAAGTTGTTGTTTGCCTCGTCAGAACGACCTCTACTGGGATGACTGGTCAAGAATGGGCATCTTCAAGGCGCCCAAGTCAGGCTCCCCGAACAGCGAGCTCCTAGTGGGCAGGCTGACTGGTGTCATGGACCTTAAAATCTTCTATAAGGGCAAAGCTAGAGGTCAGCCAGTACTTCAGGTTTCATGTCAAAGCCATGCGAACACTTCCTAACTGTACATGTCAGAATTTTAGTTTATTTTTTTGTCTGTGTGTTGTGTTTACTGCAGGTCATAACGCATGTGCGGATCAGCCATGTACGCTGCTGTGTTTGCCCCAGCCAGACCACAAGCATAGCTGTGTGTGTCCAGACGGAGTTGCCAGCACCAGACTGCCCTCAGGAGAGCTCCAGTGTCAGTGTCCGAGCGGGTACCAGCTCCAGAACAACACCTGTGTGAAGACAGGTAAAAAACACACACACTTGTGCGTATCTCACTCCCGTGAAGGTATACAAGCAAGTGTGGTGAAAACATTATTTTATGTTAATATCCGTCAGATTTCGTGAACTGATAGTCAGTTAACTGCTGAAAAAGGAGGAAAATGTCATGTAGCATATTGTTCACTCATCGTCTATACCACTTAATCCTGTACGCAGGGTCAAATTGAGACCACCAGTTAGCCTAATGCACGTCTTTGGACTGTGGCAGGAAACCGGAGGAAACCCACCAAGCACGGGGAGAACATGCAAACACATGCACACAGAGGTGGGAATCGAACCCGGACCCTGGAGGTGCAGGGCGACAGTGCTAACCACTGAGCCACCTTTTATTCAACTGCAGTTGAATTGTACTCCTCCCTGGCATCAGGCACCTGTTTGATGAGGGAATATATACTGTAGAAGAGAAATCTTAAATGCACCGTAAAAGCTGGACTGAATTTCTGCTCAGTATTACAGTCAGTAGAGCTGTGCTCTAATGTCGGGGAAAATTTCAATTTCATTTTGTGCAAGTTCTAGTGAAAATATCATTGGATTAATGAACTTGAAAAACAGCAAGGCATGTTTATTATAATGATAATTAGGCTGTCAGTACATCATGGATTCTCGACGCGAGAGCACCAGCCGTGTAAAACGAAAAGCTCTGCACAGTGTTCGTGTCGTGCCGCTTGCCGTGTAGCGCCGCCTCCGGTTAATCTGCAAACCTGATTTACTGATTTGCGTCTGGACTGTTTTAGCGAGGTTGTGCTGAACGTGCTCAAACAACATCTTTAAACAACTTCTTGTCAGAGAAAAATCTGGATCGTACTGTATACAACAATGTATTTAAAATGGAAATTACAAAAAAAATGTCCAAATCTGACATCCAAAGACTGAATACAAGATGTCGAACTTTTCTGAATGTAGCATAACTGATGTTACACACAGTTACACACAACCGCTGGACTTCAGAAGAGAGGAATCGAGTGGTGCTAGATCTGGTTTCATTCGATCTTCTGCCAATCGATCCAGACTTTTGGGTCCCCCTGTATATAATTTCCCACAGACTTCCTGTTGATTGTAGAACATTTTAATTACGTAATATCACACAAGAGGAAGTGCTGTGCTATATGAATGTAAATTTCGTAAGTTCCTGCTTATACATTTCCACCTATTCTGCTTTAGAATATCATCTTTCATTAACTTTCAGGTTCTGAGTTGAATCCCTAATAGCATCAAATGGAAAGCTAGCACCTTGGGTATGGTGTACAATGCCTCGTTCCACACACCAAGTAGTGTCCTTGATCAGTGGTTAGAGCGGGATCTGAGATTTAGCCTTGTGTTAGAAGTTAGCCGTGTAGCTTCGGATGCATTTCTAAACGACTTGGAAGCAATTATTGACAAATTAAATGACAAAACGTCATGTGTTTTCCTGCTGAAAGTGCTTCCGTGACTGGTTTTGTACTGTCTCTGCACCCGTGGAAAGCCTCTCGTCCAATCAGATTACTCAGCTGGGACTGACTGTTTTATAATCCTGTTCATTCTGTCTCTTCTGCTCAACAGAGCACACTTGCCTGCCGAACCAGTACCGCTGCTCCAATGGCAAGTGCATCAGCAGCATCTGGAAGTGCGACAGCGACAACGACTGCGGAGATATGAGCGACGAGCAGGAATGCCGTGAGTGACAGCCGCCCCAGCCCCGCCCACCTACCGTTCAGTCCGAGCCGTCTCGTCTCCTCCTTTTGTTCCTGAGGTTCACGGTTTTCTCTCTGTCTCTCTGTGTCTTTGCAGCCACCACTTCGTGCGATCCGTCCGTGCAGTTCCGCTGCGTAGCTTCAGGTTCGTGCATCCCATTGGCTTTCAAGTGCGATCACGAGGACGACTGTGGCGACAACAGCGACGAAGAGCACTGCGGTGAGCTTGTGACCGAGTCCACAACTCGAATTAATTTATTTGGTCAGGTGTCAATGCTTTATTAAGTAGAGTGTGTGGACGAGCCTGGTGTGTTTAGCGATGGTAATATTGATAGTCACGCTGTATGTTGTTGCAGACTCTCATCAGTGCGGGCCCGCCGAGTTCACGTGTGCGAGAGGGGTGTGTATCCGCGACGCCTGGCGCTGTGACGGCGATAACGACTGCCGGGACTGGTCTGACGAAGCCAACTGCACCGGTGAGAACACACACCGAGTGAGACGACATGGTACTGACGTGCTTCATCGAAACGCTTTCTCATTGCTCACTTTTTTCTTTTTCGCCCCTCTCACACACTTACACAGTGGGCCATCACACATGTGAGAGCACCAGTTTCCAGTGTCACACAGGTCACTGCATTCCTCAGCGCTGGGTTTGTGACGGTGATGATGACTGTCAGGATGGATCGGACGAGGAACCCGGTCACTGTGGTCAGTAGCTGATAAAAAACACACACACACCTTCATCCCTGTAAAATGGGCCACCAAGTGCTCTTTGTGGTGCACTATATAATGTAACATATCAAGCCAGGATGTTTTAGGGAGCTGTGTGCGTGCGTGCGTGCGTGCGTGCGTGCGTGCGTGTTTTTTTCCCCCCTTTTCCTTCCTCCCACTGCACATTCGCAGACATTACGGTTCTGACAACCAATATTAGAGACAATGCGAGCGACGGCAGTAAAAGCGTCTGCGTTATAATTACAGCATGTCCGTTTCAGGTCAGGAAAATAGTGCTTTGATTAACACTCTTCTTCTTTTTTTTTTTTTTTTTTTTCAATCAGGCTTTTGGATGAACATCTCATATTCGCTGTGCCTTAAATACACTGATGAAAAGGCTAATTGAAGACATTTTTAAACCTTTAGTCAGTGAGGCGTTGCAATTAATGAGCTGGTTAATCAAAAGGCCAGCGATAATGACGAGGGAAAAAGTCTGCTCTGTGATAAGAATTTTAACTAACGGTTGAAGGCGAAAACATGATGAAATACATATGACGAACTGCGGAAAGAATCAAAGCACAAAGAATGCTTCCAGAAACGAGAAAATCAGAAAGCGGATGTGGTTTTGCTCCGATTAGTGAAGAAAAGATTTTGTAATGCATTCACACGTGCGAGTCTGTTTTCTGCATCAGATGGCATCGTGCGGTTTGAACTTTGACCTGTACGTTGACCAGTAAGATAAGTACCCTGTGTTTTACTTTACAGAGGGAGATCACTGTAACGGCTTCCTGTGTTCTAACGGCACGTGCTTGCCTGCCAGCTCCCACTGTAACGGCGTAGAGGAGTGCCCAGGGGGCGCTGACGAGCAACACTGTGGTTAGTATTTTAGTGTGAAATGAGCATTGGGGCATTTCATGTTGCATATCCAGTATATTTCAATCACGATGTGTGTGTTCGGACAGATCCGCTGTGCACACGCTACATGGAGTTTGTGTGCAGGAACCGAGCTCAGTGTCTCTTCCAGTCGCTGGTGTGTGACGGTACCAAGCACTGTTCCGACGGCTCGGACGAGGACGCGGCTTACGCCGGCTGCTGTGAGTCCGGTTGTCTGCGTTCACGTCTCCTACTTTTACAATCCATGTTTTTCCAATTTAATTTGCACATGTTGATGTGATATCTTTCACTTGGATGTTAAATGTTGCACTGAGTAAATCCAGCTGGATAATCATCTGATATGAATATGGAATTTAATCCGATCTTCCTGTTCATGTCCTGCCGTCAGCCACGCATCCTGAATTTGAGAAGAAATGCGATGCCTACAATTTCCAGTGCTCCAACGGCATGTGCGTGAGCCTGGACTGGAAGTGTGATGGCATGGACGACTGTGGCGACTACTCAGACGAGGCAAACTGTGGTAAGTGCCATCCTATTAATCAACTGCTCGTACTGTAGTGGTGTGGGATTCGGCTCTGAGCTCTGGATTCTCTCCGACAGCGGGTTCAGCCACAGAGGAGCCGGGCTGTTCGCGTTACTTCCAGTATGAGTGTAAGAACGGCCGTTGTGTGCCCACGTGGTGGAAGTGTGATGGTGAGAACGACTGCGGAGACTGGTCTGATGAGGCACAATGCACAGGTATGTAGTCTTTGCACCCGTCTTTGACCTAATGGAATGAACACAGCCTGTTTCTGTTTTTGGTTTCCTGCTTTACTTAGCAGGTCTTCCTCAGTTCCTATTAAACGAGGCCAGTGAATGTTATTTTAATCCCTGTAATTATTATTAATGTGCTTGTTTGTGCTTCTAGACGGACTGTCTCCCCATACTAGTGCACCAGGCCCTGCCACTTGTGCTCCTAACCGTTTCCACTGTGGCTCTGGAGCGTGTATAGTGAATAACTGGGTGTGTGATGGCTATGCTGATTGTCCTGATGGCAGTGATGAAGTGGGCTGTCCAACAGGTAGAGGTACAAATTTGCCCTGCACTCACTCTCTCCCACTCATACCTCATCACTGCAGCCTGTGTGTCTTACCCAAATGTATGTGTGCGTGTGTGTTTTAGCCTCCAACAGCTCGGTGACTCAGATGCCCGTGTCCACTCGTGCCCCTGACCCGACTAGCCGTTGTTCCAGAGGGCACTTCCTGTGTCGTAAGCCACCCACATGCATCCCACAATGGCAGCGTTGCGATGGGCACCAGAACTGCCAAGACAACTCGGACGAGTCTGGCTGTCGTAAGTGTCCACCTTCGCAACCACACAGTTATGTTTCTATAGTAACAACTCGGACAGGGAGCACTCGTGGGCCGGATACTCTGCATAAATTGTTTATACAAACACGTGTAAGTGTTGGTGGCATTTTGTAATGGTGTCGTCTCCCTTCAACTTTTGTGACACGGGAGAGTCTTTAGAGTATTTTGTTAATTTATTTTGTTTTAAATTAACCTGAAGTAGTGTACTTATGAGCGGATCATAAGATTCATATTTAACAACAATTAATGTTAATTTTTGAACCGTCAAAAAAAAAAAATTCTTGTGGTACCAAAAAAAAAAATCTTCACAAATTTTTACTATTAGATCCAGATTTGTTTTATTAAATTAGGTATGCAGTCATGTTTAAAAGTTATTACCCCCTCTTTTAGTTCTGTGTGTAAAAACATGTAAATCATATGTTGTTGTTCGTCTGGGATTGCATTTGCTTATACAAAGTCCCAATATGTTCAAATGAATATGTTTTTAAACAAAAACACAGAATTAAGAGGGGGCACAAACTTTTGAACATGACTGCATGGATCACTTTATACTGCTAAGCAACTGATACCATCTAAAAACACAGACTTCTAGTGTTTATTTTAGCATGGTTTACCTCAACCGAATGGTAGAGATGGCTCAATCGGGGCAAGTTTGGTAATTCTTTCTATAAGATGATAAATCTAAATGTGCTCTACCAAAAAGTTGATCAGTGAACAGGATTTTTTTTTGTCAATTTCACACTCATTAAAACTAAAGGTT
Source organism: Clarias fuscus (assembly GCA_030347435.1). NCBI lineage: Eukaryota > Metazoa > Chordata > Actinopteri > Siluriformes > Clariidae > Clarias > Clarias fuscus. The sequence goes on from CM059218.1 coordinate 10,047,868, forward strand.
ACTTTATATGGGCCTTTATTTTACACTGTTTTGTTTAAAAAAATTGGTAATGTTGGCATATTGCTGTTGAATAAGAAGAATAAACAATCTTGGGCTGTGCTGTTGTTGAAAAATAAATGTACGCGTAAAGGTAGTAAAATAGGCTATCATGTGCTGCCTTCAAGGCACCTGAAGTCAGCTGAGTGATTTTTTTTAAATGCTGTTGATGCACTAGGAGGAAAGCTCTATCCGCCCACTTCTACATGCACGACCTCACGAACAATCAATTATTCCCCAGTATTTCTGTGATTGACAGGGGAGAGCGGGTATGCCACACGTCCCGGACAACCTAGCAGACCTAATCTTTCCTTTTTAAAAATATATAAAATCCCGGTCAATCTTTCTGCTCTTTGTTCAGCCACACGTGAGTCTCTGGTGTGTGTGAATGGGACACTGTGTGCTGACCGGGAGGCATGTGTACTGGAGAGTGAAAGATGTGATGGCTTCTTAGATTGCTCAGACCACAGTGATGAGGACAACTGCACCGGTTAGAGACCCCACACATATCTTATACCTATTAAATACACTTGTGTTGTAGTTCCAGCTGGTTTACTTACTGTATCGGGTTTCTACTCATCAGCTGACCAGTTGGTGTATAAAGTCCAGAACCTGCAGTGGCACGCAGACTTCTCCGGTACCGTCACACTCACCTGGTCCCGGCCCAAAAACATGCCGCCTTCCTCCTGCTCCTTCATCATCTACTACAGGTATGCGTCCCTAATCTTACACCTCACCTCACGTGTATACCCCTCAGTGTACCTTGTTTTCACTCTATCCAGTGGTTCTGAAAATGTTCTCTTTTTAGGAATTACTCTCTGGTTGTAATAATCATGCTGATAATTATTGCAGACATTTAAATTATGACCCTGATATTTTATGTTTTGTGATATAGTCTTAAATAAGTCCCTTGAGGACTCTATTACTGTTATTGGCGTGTATGTTTAGTGACACCTGCTGGCCATAATTAGCATATCTGCTGCGATTGAAACACACCGACATAACAAAGTGGAATTAAACATTAAGATGTATTCAGTACGTTTAATATATATTCCATGGGTTTGGTTGAAAAATTGCCTTATTGTCAATAAAGTCGCTTTTAGCCTCCATTTACTTTTCCATCCGTTTCCAAAGAAAAGGCAACCAATTAGTGTAATTAACCTGGGTGAAATTATTAATTTTTTTATTCTTACTGATACAGTGTAGCCAAAAGATCAGGAGAATAAACCATGGAGGTGTTGGACAGTCCTGTAAATCTCAAAAGTTTAGAATATTAACTTCATTAAATTCCGATTTCAAAGGTTGGGTCCCAAATAGCTTTAAATGGAAAGCTACTGCGCTATGTTTGTATAGTAACTGTTGTATAGTATTTGATGATCAGTGGGGGACAAATACACAAATCCTGTACCTCAGTGAAAATAGATAGAGATATTCTAGGTTAATTACTGCTGTACATATAAAAGTCTTCCATTTAAATTTCCACTTGTGCAAAAGTACTTGCCTCCAAGTGGACTCAAGTATCAATTTTAGTGAGCATGCGTTTTCTAACCATTGTTTGTACAGGTAGTCCTCGACTTACAAACGAGGTCTGTTCTGGGAGCGTGTCCGTAAGTCGAAATTGTTCTCAAGACTGACAAAGTCAGTCATATCCACTTTTGACATGAATATACAATGTAAAGCATACAAATCCACTGGATTACATCTATGTCCCCTTTCCCCACACTGCCATTGTGTCGCCTAAAACCGTAACTGCGCCTAAGAAAATTAATCTCACACATGTCAAATGTAACAGTGTTGTCTCTGCGGCTTTAATTTACAAGGGGAATTCTGGACGCCATTTTTCTCAGAGCTGTTTTCCACTGTATCGGACTGTGAACTCTTTTTGGTTGAGGATTTTTTTTTTAAATTATGATTATTCACCATCTGGACAGCTTTACAGGACAGCCATTTTCTATTATTGTGCTCCCGGGCTGTTTCATTGAAACCGGTGAGGCCGAGTCATTTCTCCCGCATCCCGCATTTCACTCAAAACAATATACTGGACTTTAGAGATTTTATACATTTACTGACACCCTGAAAATATCGTATATAGTTGTAAATATTAGTATCTGTTGCACTGCAGTGTTTATTTTTTGTAAACATTTGTAAACTTGTATAGCATTTTTATTAGTAGAAGATAACTGCCTTGGGTTTTCACCATGAGTATGATATGTCATCTGACTCATCTATGATTTTTTTTTTTTTTTTCTTTCTGTCCCAGGCTGGTAGGGACTCAGCAGTGGACGACGATGGACACACACAGCAACAAAAGCAGCTATACCCTGAACGTACTAAGGCCAGACACCACCTACCAGGTAAAGGTGGTGACGCAGTGCCTCAGTAAGCAGCACAAGACCAACGAGGTGCTCACAGCTGCGGACGCCCGAGGGATGTGAGTGACACTCGTAAAACACACCTCATTATCACACAAACTGCAAGCCTGGGAGCAGAATAAATGTTAAATTAATAATAAACTTATAAATATATTATAACATTTTATATATAAAATAAACTTCTGACCAGTGTGTGTGTGTGTGTGTTTTAGTGCCTGATCCTCCTCAGGCTTTGCAGCTAAGCTGTGATAACGCCGAGGACGGCACAGTGCTGTGCTCCTGGAGTCCTCCAGCTAATGCTCACGGCTTCATCAGGGAGTACATTGTGAGTTTACTTCCTCGTTTTCACATTTTCCTTTTGGCCTTAAAACGTACTTTTATTCTGAGAGTAATAATTGCTTACATAGCTTATTTATATTTTTTAATGTGGCGTACAAATGTGATGGATAGAAATTAGGTTATAAAAACACTTTTTATATACTTTTTATTCAAAACTGATTAATCTAACTACAATGTGTGTGTGTGTGATGACCAGGTGGAATACAGTGAGAAGGGCAGTTCAGAGTGGTTTTCCCAGAGAAGTATAAGCACCAGAACTGAGGTTAAGAGCTTGCAGGCCAGCACCCTCTACAGGTTCAGGGTAAGAATCAGCTCAGTGCTTAAGACTTTAAATCATGCTGTGTTCGAGGAGATGAGGACACAGCACCCCCAACACACACATACACACCACACACACACACACCACACACACCACACACACACACACACACACACACACACACAACGGGTAAATGGCACAGAAAGCACTGCGTAACTTGAAATTTCAGCTCGTCGTCTGAACTACAGGTTCCTTCCACTTTTACAGATTGACGTCGAATCACATGGCTGCACACGCTGTAGACAGTGTGACGTGCCCCTTGTCAACTTTTATATTAGTGGATATCAGTACTGACTCTAGATCAGTTGATAGCCAGACATAATGCTTGGTTCAAAAGTGCTGATGTTTCAGTCCAGAACGTCGCACGAATGATTAAAGTTCACTATAGAAGTCACACAGCCCGTAGCTTTTTATGAGGTTCACATGGTCCGACAAAACAAAAGGACATCCCGTCTGTGAGGCAGTGGTTGCTCAGTGCTTAGCACTTAACTAATTGGACTACCGTTTCAAAGGCCATGAGCTTCGCTCAGTGCCGAGATCGTTTCTCAGACTTTTGGCTATGATCGAGTGTAGTATCTGTTCTCATCTATTTAATATCTGACACGTCCTCCATACCAGGCCCTTGTGTTAAATGGATTTTTAGACTAAAGAGCTGGAACCGGGTATTGCAGTATCTCCAGGAACGGTGCAATCTTTTTATGGGTGGTGTGAAGGCTCTTGGTTACTGATCGGAAGGTCGGCGGTTCGGTTGGCCACTTAACCCTTAACCTTTAACCCCGTCTGCTCCAGGGGCGCCATAAAATGGTTCATCCTCCACTCTGACCCCTGCTGGGATAGACACTGTGCACAATGTAAATTAAATCCCAGCACTGTCAAAATAACACTGCTGGGGCATTTATCCTTAAAATCTCATTAAATTAGATGAATCCATTATTTTGGATAACGCCGTCTGCCAATGCCATATACGCTCATCAGCTATAACATCCACAGCACTGCCAGGGAATGGTAGAACATTAATTGTGTGCACGCAAGGCCCATTGCAACACACAGCGCATCGCAAAGAGTTCAAGGCTGTTGATCCGGCCTTCAAATACCCCAGCTCCCAATCCGACTGAGCACGCACGGAATGCACCAGGCGAGTAAGTTGGATCCATGGATTTCACCCACCCTGCAACCCACAGCACCCAAAGGTGACACCTCTTTGAGGCCAGCACACCCCCAGAGGTCCTACAGAGCCACGCCCTGGACTGGAGGCACAAGGAGGAACCTAAAACCTATGTGCTTCTGTAAATGCATCCATATGATTTTTATTATTATAAATAAAAATATTGTCCTCCATTGTGCACATGCAGTGTGGAGAGGTGGGAAATCAGATTATTACACCTTGGAAATTGCGAGACACCACAAAGATACTATCAATACCCAACTGCTATAAAGTTTCAGATATTGCATGTCTCTCTCTCTCTCTCTCTCTCTCTCTCTCTCTCTCTCTCTCTCTCTCAGGTTGCTGCAGTCACCAGCAGAGGGGTAGGCAACTGGACAGAAATCAAATCCATCACTCCTCAGAAAGGTAAGTTCCTAGAGTTTTATCTTCGAAACCTTTGCGTAGTCCAGTAGGACTACAGGAGCAGCTACAATAACAACTACTACGATCAATCGCTTTTATTTTGATTTCAATGTGAATGATTTGAAAAAGCTGAACTAAACAAAGCAGACATTTTGATTGGTGCTCGTAGTGCGAATTTGAACAGATTCGTTCCCTTTAATTTTAGCATTGGCTTCTCCGGTTACAAACATCATAAGCATCACAGACGACACAGCGAAACTTGCTATGAGCTCTGGCTATAAGGTGAGCAAACATGGTTGTTCCTTGGTACTTTGTTCCTGCATTATTTGAAACGTCCTTTTGACCCTCGTCTTTATTGTTTTTCCAGGCTGAATACTATGTGGTGGTGCTGTCTTGGGTTTTCGATAAGCATGTGAAAGAAAACAGGAACTACACAGTTCGAGACACTCTTACAGGTACAGCCGTTGATCCGACCATAACCTTAATGCTAACAGTGACTCCATCATGTTCATTCTAAGTTAATGATCGCTTTCGAGTTGTCCAGTTTCCTTCAACCTCTCAAAAAACATAAAAAAATAAAAAGAAACGTGTGTGCACTGCGATTACTTTCTCGTCTCATGTCCAGTGTTTGTGGTCCAGGCTTCTGATCGGCCGTGATCCTGAACAGGATAAACAGATTACTGAAGATGAATGAATGAGTGCATGTTTCTTAAACAAGACTATGCGTGTCTTCACTAATATAGAAATTCATCATTAATGACTATAATGAATTACACATAGAACAATGGGTTTATCCAAGGCTTCCGGTTCGGCTGCCCTGCAGTTAATCAAGCCTTACACAAGCGCAGTCACGTGTGTTTGGTGTTCAGTAGAAGAAGCTGTGCATGGCGCACCCTCTGGGACATGATAGCACATTTTAAAACGGTACAGTCCAAAAGTCTTGATCCAGGCCCCCCATTTATTCATATTATATAATAAACATTTTACACAGACAGGCTACAAAGTGCCTAAAGATACAATTTAAAACTTGCTTGTTTAAGTAAAAGACCTCAGCAGCGACCTTATTTCCCCTCTCGACTGTTCCACCCATTCAGCATCATCAGTATAAATAATGAACCACCGGTCAAATCATCCCTTCCTGTTTCTCACTGGTGTATAGCTTAGGATAGATCAATTTTGTATTTTTTTTTTATTTTTCTCCAATCTTCTCCCTAATTTAGTCGTGTCCAACTCCTCCCCGTCACTAGGGGGCTCCCACATTAAGCCTACTACTACCACTCAGTCGGGAGGGCCGAAGACTATCACGTGTTTCCTCCGAACCACGTGACGCCAGCCAACCAAATCCTTTCGAACTGCTCACTCACACACCTTTGGGGCGGCGTAGCAGACTCAGAGGACAGCGCTATCCGCTACTTCCGCTTGCGTGAGCTCGCAGACGCTCCTGATTGGCTGTAGAGCCGTGATTAATGTGGGAGCAATAAGTACCTCTCATCCCTCCCCTCTGAGAGAGCTCGGCCAATCAGCTCTCTCTAGACCTCCGGCTGCGAGAGGTTACAGCACCACCCGGGATTCGAACTGGCGATCTCCGGATGATAGGGCGAGAACTTTACCACTGCGCCACTAGGAGGCGATAATATATATAATTATATATATATATATAATTTATTTATTTTTAATGCTTGAAAACATCCCCTGAAACTGGTCACATACAGGAAATGGCCTAAAAATAAGAGCCAAAATCGTCTTTCAGGAACCCGGAGAACTATTCCTCAAGACTACATTAAAGATTATGTATGTAAAAAAAGTATGTCTGGATCAAGTACTCTGTATACCTGTGTGTATACTGTGTGTATACCTGTGTGTATACTGTGTGTATACTGTGTGTATACTGTGTGTATACTGTGTGTATACTGTGTGTATGCTGTGTGTATGCTGTGTGTATGCTGTGTGTATGCTGTGTATACTGTATATATGTTTCTCACCTACCAATCGGAAGATCCAGGTTCAATTCCCACCCAGTGCCCAAACCCCAGCCACTGGATGCAGTCCCAAGTCCGGATAAAATGGGAGGACTTCGTCAGGAAGGGCATCTGGCTTAAAACCTGTGCCAAATTGTTGTACAGACCAGTTGGTCTTAGGACAAAAATTTATTATTCATGTTCCAGTTTTAATGAAATGATATATGCTGTGACTTTTGAATACATCAAGCAAATGAGGTTAACATGGCGGTGTAGCAGCTATCTCTGCCGCCTCAAGGCTCTGCTGAACTTGCTGCTTGAACAGACAATATGGGTCGCCTCACAGCTCCCAAAACTGGCACTGAGGTACCGTAGTTATCCAGTGCTAAAGAACTGCACCTGGCTTGAATGAGTGTCTGGAAGTGTGTAGGGTGCCCTGTAGGGAAAAAAGGGGCATTTCTTTCAGGATGTATTTCTCCATCATGCTCAGTGTTCCCAGGATAGAGGTTTAGAAACTACAGTATGCAGACTATTGAGATAGAATGACAGAATGAATGAAGCATACAGGATACTTCTCACCCTGCACTGATTAGTCTCAGCTCACAGCCCCTGAAAGTGTGTATATGTGTATATATATATATATATATATATATATATATATATATATATATATATATATATATATATATATATATATTAATGCAATGTCCATGTCAAACAGCCACTAATCTGACAGCGGGGACAGAGTATGAGGTGGCTGTGTGGGCGCATACCACCGTTGGAGACAGTCCCACTGCCCTGTCAAGCCTCAAGACAACAGGAACACAGCCAGGACAACTTCTGCTCAAAGCCCGGGCGCTCAATCAAACCTCTGTGGACTGCAGCTGGACTGGACCCCAGGCACAGGTACAGTATACAGACACATGCACGCACGCACGATCCTTGTGAAGCCATTCCTTTGACCTAAGTAATAATAATATGCTACACTTAAATCTACCCTTTACCTCAGTAACCACAAGGAAATCCTTCTTCTTTTTTTTTAATTAAAAAAAAATTATTAAAAAAGCAAACATCAGAAGAGGAAGATATTTCTATCCTTGCTGGCAGGGAGACATTTGGTCGCCATCAAGATCTAAAACATGCCCACGGGCGTGCAAACACACACACTAAAAAAAAAAGAATGTTGGCGGTTTGTGTTGCTTAGAGCCGAATATTTTATAGAAATGTCGAAGCGACACAAATTCTCTCTGTCACATGGAGCTTATAGAATCCGTTTTTGAGCTTTTTATATATTGGTGGAAAGAGAAAAAAAATCTGCGATGAGACGATTCACATAAAACAGCTTTCACATAATCCTCAGTTTTAAAAAAAAAATTTTTTTTTTTTTTTGAGATGCTGTTTTTCATCGCACTAAGCTCAGCAGTGAGAGAAAAAAAATCGGAGAAGCCTCGGGGTTGCCCAAAGTTCACAGGTTTTGCACGGCTCTCTATAAGCGTATCTCTGCAGCCAGACTTCTGCATGCTTAACACTGTAAAACTGTAAGAAAGAGAAGTGAAGCTATAGAAAGTGTCATTTTTTTGTTGTTGTTGCTTATTTTAGGTTTACTGATATTTAAGCAGGTAATCAAATGCACACAATTAAATGTAAACAAAGGCATCGCTGAGAACTGTGATTAACATCTTCCCAGCACCATACGCATACATCACTGGCTTTGGCTTTTTCTTTGCAGCCACATGATGACCCTTAAGTATCAGATTAAAAAACAAGCTAAAAGCAACATCAGCATTGGAAATAGACCATGTTTATAATTCTGCATGTTGTTTAATAATCCCTACATTATATATTGTTAGGATAATCACCATTTAATAAAACAACAGCCAATGAATCTTAAACATATCACTGTGAGATTCACGAGTCATGGGATTTTATTATTATTATTATTATTTATTTATTTATTTATTTTTTTTAAAGATCTGCCTCCAAAAGTAAGGACGTCTCCTCCTGGCGCTTTTTATTTGTCCAGGAAGATATTCCGAGCTAGTTACTATGACAGTATAAAAAAAAAAACACAGTGATGTATGTGTATGGTGGTGTGGGAAAACCTGTCAGATTCTGGGAAAGAATTAAAAGAAAAAAAAAAATCCTAGATAAATCAGGTTTTGTCCAACGTGCACTGCCTTTACATAAATATGAGGGCTCGTGATTTTTAAATGAACTGATCTCGGTTGTTCAAATCCCACATGTTGGTAGAGTAACTCTTCCTGCATACAAAGGTACTATTATGAAAGTTCCTAATTTCCTCGGAAGCAAAATAGCAGGTTGAAATACATGAACTGCATAAAAACACTTGAATTAAATTTGATCAGTGAGGGATTAGATAAATCCTGTTAGGTATTCATAATACCTAAATTATAGCAAATTATAATTTCGTAATAATATAAAATATTATTATATATTATAATATAAATGATAATATAGGTTGAAAAATAATGATGGAACTTTTAACAATCGAATATATTTTTGAACAGCAGGTTTAAAAAAAAAAAAAAATGCACTTGTGATTTGCCTGAAAGAAAAGCCGCGTGCAGTGATTCCTGTTTTTTTTTTTTTTTTTGGTCTGATGGTGTACTTGGTACCAAAACAACTCACGGGAGATCGTCAACCGGAGTGTTTGGATATCTGCAAACAAAATTTGACCCGATACTCTACTGTATCTAAGGAAAGTGAAAGTTGCTTAAAGAGCATCATTACTGGTGACGAGACACGGACTCATCACTATGAGCCTGAGAGTAAACGGAACAAGTTCAAAAGTCGATCCTCAGCTGGAAATTTGAGTTTTCTGAGCCAGAGTGCACATAATTTTTGACTCACCCTTATGTGTTTTGTATGTACTTTAAAAAGTTTTCTTTTTTTTTTTTTTCTTTAGTATTAATGACTGTATATGTGTGTAGATATACGGCGTGTTTTATGCCACTTCCTTCCTGGATCTTTACCGCCGGCCGCGCAGTGTGAACAGCACCAGCACCAGCATAACCGTCACCGTGGAGAGCGATGAGCAGTATCTCTTCCTTGTATGACAGTACTCTTCCCTTTCCTTTACTTAAAAGTTTATCAAGCTTGAAACAGTACAGTATGTCACCTGTACAGTGGTGTTGATTAGTGTTTGTCTCGCAGGTGCGGGTGATCGTACCGTATCTGGGGCCTCCGTCAGAATCGGCTGTGGTGAAAATGATCCCTAATGAAAGGCTTCCTCCACGCAACCTGCATAAAGTCCTAGTGGATAAAACCCAGGCTACGCTGAAATGGCAGCCGCCGTACGACTCCCCCAGCTCACCTCTGGTAAGTAAATGAATACGCCTGTATCTGCTGGTCTATTGTTTCTGACATCGAAGGGCACCAAATCGTCCTTGGCATGTAGCGTTATAGCAGGGTGTGTGGTTTTGTGCAGACGTATGTGGTGCATTTGAGGGACACGGTGCGGAAGACGGAGCGTGATTATAAAGTCACCACTCAGAACAACACGGTGGAGTACGGCCTAAAGGGACTGGAGCCTGGCGGTCGCTACAGTATCACTGTCCGCCTCCGCAACATGACCAAGGAGGCCAGCTACACGCTTAACACAGGTGAACAACAAATCCTTAAAACCCCACACACACCTCATTCTTTTTGTTTTTACTGTCCGCTCGCAAACCAGCTAGGTGAATACTGCCACCAGCTGTACCAAAGTGTGTAAAGATGCGGGTGTACTAGAGTAAGGGGAGTTATGATGTGTTGGAGGGGTTAGGGGGAGCAGTTGTTCCCGGGCATGGTACCACTCAATAGTGCCTTGTCTGAAAGCAGATTTAGTGCCTTAGTGCTCCATGTGCCACTTCATGCCCGTAAGAGCCTTTTAGTGCCCATATGAGCCCAGCATGTCTCTTTAATAAGTACTACAGCTCCAAATATCTCTCAATTCCCATTAAAGCCCAGTGTGGCTCTTAATCCTTCCTGAAACCCAACATGTTTCTCACGGCCCATTAGAACCCATCATGCCTATAACGGGCATTGAGAGGAACCCAGCAATCCTCTCAATGCACGTTAGAGCCCACCATGCCTCTCAGTGCCCATTAAAGCCCAACATGTCTCTCAGTGCCCATTAACGCCTAAAATGACAATTAGAAAGAGCCAAGGACACCAGTGTCTCTGATGCCAATGCGCCCCTCAGAACCCATTATATCTCAACCCAACTCTCAGTTTTTAAGAGAACCCAGGATGCACTTTACATAACAGCTTTCATGTTCTAATCCAGCTCTTAATTACACATTAAAGCCCACTAGAGGACGAGATTCTCATGCCCGATATAGCTCTCAATCCAATGCAAACCCCAGTGTATCATAGTGTCTAATTATTAACCCTATCAACTTGGGTACCAAGGTCTTAAAATGTATTAGAGCTTGATAAAACCACATAAGTGTAATGGAATGGGACCAGAAAGTGTAGGTGCTTCACTGTATCTGTTAATCACTCTAAAAAAATTTTTTTTAAAAAGATCCACTCTCATGAAATAATCAATCTCATAGAATGTTTCACCATATAATATTTTGGAAAAATAGAAAACTCTAACGTTAGCACTGTCGCCTTGCACCTCCAGGGTCTGGGTTTGATCCCCGGCCAGGCTCTGTCTCTGTGTGCATGGAGTTTGCATGTTTTCCCCGTGCTTGGTGGTTTTCCCCGGGTACTCCGGTTTCCTCCCACAGTCCAAAGACATGTAGGTTAGGCTAATTGGCGTTCCCAAATTGTCCGTAGTGTGTGAATGAGTGAGCATATGTATGTGTGTCTGTGCCCTGCGATGGATTGGCACCCTGTCCAAGGTGTACCCTGCCATGTGCCCTAAGTCTCCTGGGATAGGCTCCAGGCCCCCCGTGACCCTGAATACAGGATTAAGCGGTATAGATGATGAGTGAGTGAGTGAGAAAACTCTAACTTATAAATTCAGGCCAAAATTATTACAACCTCAGGAAGTAGCAGCTTGATCTTTGAATGGCTAGTTTGAACAGTTTGGCTATTTGCAGTACAGTGGTACCTCGGCATACGAATTTAGGCTTAATTTCTAAAGTGGAAATTTTGTGTTGCAAAACACGTTTTCCCATAAGAAATAATTTAAATGCAGATAATCCGTTCCAGCCGTCCAGAAATATTACCAACACTACCAATTTCCAACACTATAATCATATTTTAGCATATAAAAGCAATCAAAACATTTAGAAAAGACATGTAAATTAAGTTAAATACTAAAAAGTAGACCTTAAACCTCAACCTTAATTTATGATTCATCCTGGCCGCAGCTACTTTAAAAATGGTTTTTTATAAAGCTGACAATAATTTATTTGAATAAAGGGTTAGATAAATAATGACTTTATCTCCAAATCATGAGTGGAATCCCAGTAACGCAGGGGGGATCAATTGTCCATGTTTAAAGGGAAGGGCCGAGGCTAAGCCACCAGAGTTGTTTATGCACATACGACCGGTAGCTATTATTTTCCCCAGTGCTGCGTAAGACTATGAATATCCTTCTGTCCTGTTGCGGATACATCAAAATTGGCTTGTTCAACATGGGGACAGAATCACAGGACAGCGTTTTTTCATCATCATATTCCTAGATTGACTAACATATTCCTAAGCCAGGGAAGCCAATGCAATACTCCTGCACCCTGACACGCACACACTTGCACAGTATACAAGACATGGGACTATTAATCCATTCACATACACAGCAAAAAATGTAGTATATAGTAAATAGTCATATTTTGCACATAGCAGTGTCTGTTTTTTGTATAATACTCATTTGGGTTTGGTATATTTAGGGCCCAAGCACTATAGGGTGCGCAGGACCCTCCTGTTTTCCTAAAGATTTTTTTCCCACCATTTTGGGCTTTTTGGGGGTCTAAACATGTTCAAAAACTCCAATGAAAATTGGAATCTGCGCAGGGGAATCTGGATGGCGCAGGGTGTTAATGGCGCAGGATGCTTGGGCCCACTCATCGCTGCTTGCAACTATAAGAGTGCATTCTGCCCTAGAGCTAGTGTAGAAGTGCATAGTCTCACTTAACAGTTAAAGAAGAACTTAAAGAAGAACTAAATAATAGACAATTACATAGTTCATTAATGGGTGCTGAAGGGATGCATTGAGACGAGGTGTCCACTTGTGTACGGTTTGTGGATAGATGTGCCATAATCCGGCTGTGAATAAATGGTGGCGAGGCCCAAGTGTAAGACAAAGACTGCTGTTAGAGCTGTGCTGAGTCCTAGCCTACGCATCATGCAGTGAGCAATTTGAGACAGCTGAGATTTCCTTTACTTGTGGTTCATCCATGAGAAGATTTAAGTCTTTTGATAGTTTGCTGATGTGACGGGTAGATGCAGAATACCTTTATAATATTGTTTATGCCAGACTGGTAGCAAAAACTACGAGGGTCGTTCAAGTTAAACCGGGACTTTTGATTGCGTAAAATAACAGAACAAAGTTATGAGAGTAAAATCTAGCTTTATTTCAATATATAATGCTCTGCTACACTAATGCACTCATCCCAGCGTTCCACTAGTGCTTGGATACCATCAAGGTAGGACGGAATCATGATCAGACTTCCCGCTTCATGTTCGAAACTCCTTTCAAGTCAGGACTGTATGGCTGATGTGGCAGTCACTCCCAGCCGAGTTCCTGTAAAGTGCAAGTTGTGTTGATGAACGATTATGTGTACAGTTCCCACAGACAGATGCGCCTCTTCTGCAAGTTGGAGACAAGTTATCCGTTAATCCGTCAAAGTGAGCCGCGAGCCATCTAGGCCAGGATCATCATACGGCCTTCTGTTTTCATTTATGGCTAAGAATCTCACCACTGTACTGTATTTGAAGTCTTCTATGAATGTCATGAGAAATTTAATCACAAGTCCCGGTTTGGTTTGAACGCCCCTCGTAAATCATTTGACAGCAACTGTAAAAGTAATATAAGCTGGCATTCTCATAAACATCAGTTAATATCAGCCTCCTGTCTCTTCTACAGTTCCTCTACCTGCACCCGATGCTCTCAAGATCCTTACCGAGCAAGACCACGTGTTCCTGTTTTGGAAGAGCTTGGCCGTCAAGGAGCGGAGTTTCAACGAGAGTCGCGTACGAACCGAACCCTCCCCTTCCCTTCCACACGCACCCCACACTACAGTCTCCCTGCAGACTCCTCTCTCCTGCATTGCTAACGTTATTTCTGTGTCCGTGATCCACAGGGCTACGAAGTGTCCGTGTATGACAGCGTAAGTAACTCCACCACATCGTTAGGAAACACCACGGAGACCTTCTTCAGGATCAGCAATCTGCTGGTGGGCCACAACTATACATTCTCAGTGCGGGCCTGCTGTTTGGTGAACGGCCAGCTCTGTGGCGAAGCCGCCGTGTTGCTGTACGACGAGCTTGGGAGTTCTGGAGCAGGTACACACATTGACACAAACACACCATTCCTGTTTTGTTTTTGCTGCTTCTTATTACTGGGTGCCATAATGTAGGCTTTAGGATGAACTGTTGAACTTGTAAATGAGGTTAGTAAGACGGTTTGATTCTCTCGACGAAGCATAGCTTGAGAAGATGCCAAGCACATAAACAAATGAAATGAATGTTTCATGTGTATTGATTTTTTCTTTTTGGCATGGTTGTTAAGGGCCCACATTTTAGCAGCTCAAATAAAATATCTTCTCTAGTCTTATGCATACATTAAAAACGAGTTAGTTAGGTTAGACCAGTTAGCTTTCTCTGCTTGTGTCTCCCTGCTAAATGTTTCCAATAACATTTTGCAAATGTTTAATTGATTATGCAGTTTAATCAATCAATTTAAAAATTATTTCAAATGACTATTTTTTAATAGTCTAAAATTAATACATTCAGGAAATTCAAACTGCTTCCATCTTCCTTAAATCCTCGCATTTTGCAAGAGTATACCATTTTCTGGGAGGTGTATACAGATAGTTTCACTGGACAAGCAGAAAATGACGGAGGAGAGTGCGTATGTAATATGTGTAGTCTCCAACGTACGAATGAGTTCAGTTCCGGGAGCATGTTCGTAAGTGCGATTTGTTCTCATATCCGACAAATTGAGTCTTGTACGCCTTTGACACGAATATACAATGTAAAGCATAACAATCCACTTGACTAAATCTGTCCCCTTTCCCCACACTTAACAGTAATTGCGCTTAAGGAACTGGATCTCCTGAGGGGAATCCTGAACGCCATTTTGTCTCAGAGCTGTTTTCCACTGTATTGGACTGTGAACTCTGTTTGGTTGAGGATTTTCTGACATTAGGATTATTCACCATCAGGACAGATTTACAGGACAGCCTTTTTTTTTTATACAAACAAAAAAGAAATATACTGGACTTTCGACATTTTATACATTCACTTTCACGCTGAAAATATTGTATGTAATTGTAAATATTGGTATCTGGTGCACTGCTGTGTCAATTTTATGCACAATACGTGCGTTTTATGAGGTACTTCCGTGATTATACCGGAAGTAGAACTGCAGTCCGTTTGTACCTGCGGAAATTTGTAACTCGAATGTTGAGGACTTTGAAAATCGCAATGGCCAAAGATTTTACTGAAACAATATCCCGACCTGGCCTTGGTTGGGCCGCAACCTGAACCGCAAAAGTGATTAAAATTTAGCTTAGTTATTTCTCTGGTGGTTCACTGATTTGTTGTGTATGTTTACTTGCATGTCTAAGCATTAGCGTAATGACTGTGCGTACGCTATACGTACACGTATACTGTTGACGCAATCACTATTGAATGAAATAGAGGCAGTGCTTGACCAATCGATGTGCTGTTGCAGGTCCCCATGACGCAGCTGCGCATTCAGGGCATTCAGGAGACACGGCAGCCGTGGTGGTTCCGGTGCTGTTCGTGCTGCTGCTGTGTGTGTGCGGAGGTCTCGTGGGTCTGTACGTACGGCACCGCCGCCTGCAGCACAGCTTCACCGCCTTCGCCAACAGCCACTACAACTCGCGCCTTGGCTCGGCTATCTTCTCCTCAGGAGACGAGCTCGGTAAGGGCGGTGCGCACTCGGCTTAGACTCACTCAGTCTCTCACACCCACAAGACGTTTTACATTTTACCTTGTTAGACAATCAGACATTAGTTTTAATTTTACAATGTGATGTTTGTTCTTGGTCCAAAAGGAGATGATGACGAAGACGACCCCATGATCGGCGGCTTCGCAGACGACGTTCCCATGGTGATAGCATAGTCGCATACTTTGGAGCCACTATGCCCTTTTCCTCCGACTCGCCCTCCCCTCTTCTTCTGTTAGTCACGCCTCCTTTTTCACGTGTATCCCTGCAGTATACCTCCACGCTGACCGGCTGAATTCACGCCCCCACTCCCCCATCTGGGATTTCAGGATACGATGAAGGAAAGGAAAAAGAAAAAAAAATCAAGAGATATTTTTTAGAAAAAAAAAAAAAATCTACGATGCACTTTTTCGGATGCGTAATAGCTTATTTTTATATACATAATATATCGTTTGTGGGTGATGGACTTAAGAAGAGGAAACAAAAAACAATAGGAGCAGAAGCAAGCTGTGAAGAGGTTTGTCAGCTGGGCTCATGGACAGGGAAAAGACCCTACAGTCCCACCAAATCACAAACACACTGGAGTGTTGCATTCGCTTAAAAAGCCTGAATAAGCACCTATCAACTATCCACATGAACACGAAAATCGAGGAAACAAAACAAACAAAAAATATATATATAGATATCAATGTGCAAATGATAAAAATGGACCTTGTGTATGGCATTTTTTTTTAAAGGAGAGTGGTACTTAGGCTGGTGACAGTGAGTTGCACAGAAATCGATTGTTCTATATTCTTTTATTGTGTCACTTTGTCAGTAGACGTGCATATTTGGCCCACGGTACATTGTTAACATTTCGATGTTCTTCAGATCTACTTTTTTTTTTGTTGTTGTTTTTTACGTGTCTACATATCGCTTCAGCGCCTGTATAGATGTGTTCTTTCTGCTCGTGGAAAATGTGAACTCACCTTGTGTTTTACAATATAAATTTTTTTCCCCCTTACCTTTCAGGCATATTATAATGCTGTAAGGCTTTGAAGAACGATTCATAGATAATTTTTTTTCTTTCTTTTTTCTTTTCTTTTCTTTTTTAAAGAAATGTTCCGAAACTATTGGGAATGTTTCAGTCTCCAAAGCTGACAAAAGTTCCCCCTTGTTTTAAAAAAAAAAAAAAAAGCCTGAAATTTGACATGGAGCTTTTTCCACAGTGGCACTGATTTCTCTTAAAATTGTTTTATTTTGTATTTTTTTTTTCTTTTTTCTCGGTCACATTGAATTTTCTTAATGGTGAAGCTGTTACAATGTTCCCATTAGCTGTCATTTTAAAAGTCTTTTGATGTTCTCAGGGAAGTGTGTGTGTATGTGTGTGTTAGGGCATGGTACCAGTTGTTATCAGCCTGTGTAAATGGTTAGGGGTGTTTTATTTGTTTCTCTCTCTCTCTCTCTCTCTCTCTCTCTCTCTCTCTTTGAGGCGGTCATTCAGCACAGCAGCTTTGTCTTTACACATCATTCAGGACTTTTGTTACATCTTGTGCCAAATGTACAAGAAGGCAGAGAGAATATTACAGCAATTTAGCTTGTGGGATTATTTTGGAATCAGAAAACATGTTGATTCTCATCGATGTCGGGTATTGCTCGCAAGCCTTGTTCATGAATGTATATATTTTTTTTTTATGTATTATTTGAGTAAACATTGAAAGCAATCACACTGATTACAGAGCCCACCTTTCTTTCTCCTAAATTCCGACCTGTTCATTTTCATGTGGCAGTCAGTACGAGTGGGCTGATTTATCCGTTTACGTCATGTCTGCCTTCTGTACTTACAATAACTCAGCTGTGATTTCACTTCTTCTTCTTTTTCTTCTTCTTTAACTCCTACCATGTTTTGCGAAGTACGTGTAACCCCGTCTGCACTGTTTTCTGTCTCGGCAGCAGACATGACTGCACAGATACACTTTCAGAATCCTATCGCTCCAGACCGATTTTCAGTTCCTTACTCTTCCACACACGCCTTATTATAAACACTTAGACTTGTGTGGTCATGTCTAGTCGATGGGAGAAAAAAAGCCCAAAACTACATATAATACATAGATGCCTGCAACTTAGTGTCAGCTGTATTGTGTTTCTGAGCCACCGGTCCCTTCAAACCTTACTTGTCCTCATCACTTAGTAAGTCTTTGTGACTGTGTGTGAAATTCGCAATGTTGAAACCCACTGTTTTTTGTGAAATAGGATGTTTACATATGCACAGTAAAGACATCCGGCACAGCCATGTTTTGATTTGATTTGATTTGATTTGATTTGATTTGATTTGATTTGATTCTGCTTGCCTGTGGAGGGTTTTGCGGACATGAATCTTGTGAAGAGGTACCTTCAGAGGTGTTTTAAGAATCACTTATGCTCAAATAAACACTTTGAAACTCCTCTTGCTCTCAATATGCTTACGTTATTATTTTTTCCCTCGGTTCCCTGCGAAGCTGCTTCGTTTCAACATTTCTAGGCTGTGTCCCAAACCGTATAGTACTCTCCCGAATAGTACCGTATGTCCGAGTGCAGTCTGCGGTGGTGTAGTATTTTGATGTGCTATTTAGTTATATAGTATGTGGTTTGGGAGGTAGTCTTGAGGTTTTACCCTCGAGGAGTCCGGAGGGCACAATTAAGACGTCGAGGGTCATGCAAATTTAGGAAGAATAAGCAGAGAAGGGGTGCTGGATAGGAATAAATAAGAGGAAATGCAGCTGTTATTTGTTTCAGCTCATGTTCCTTGTGTTTATTCATGAGGTGGTGCTGGTTTGGGCTGCAGTTGGACATGTTTACAGAGGGCCAGCCTCCTCCTCCTCCTCCTCCACTACAGCCTGTTCCCAGCTCTGTTTGTTTAAACTCGCCTGCCTTTATTTATTCTCACATGTCACACTCCCACCCGCAGCCCAGACATGGTGGCAGTATGTTAGTAAGACTGTAGCGAGTAGGACGCTTGATGGCTGTCACGCCGCCATAGCTGAACTGATGGAGACGTGCCAATCAACAGAGCGCTGTAGATCCTGTATATGGGGGAAGTGCAGAAATATACAGAAGTGCAGATGGATAGAAGGGCTTGAATTCGACAGAAATCGGCCCCTGGTGACATCCATCTAAGAAAGTATCGCAAATCAGGAGACATGAAACTGTTGACAAACATTTCTCTTTTTCTTCTTTTACAGTGCGAGATTTCTGTTTGTTTAGTAAGAAAAACCTAATTATGCCCATCCCCTTCAGATGCAAATGAGACTCGTCTGTTAAAACACTCCAAAGCTAAGGGAACCAGCAGAGGTCTCTGATGAGTTTGGCTGTGCCTACATGTTCACCTTTCCCAGCTGCTGCTACGCTGTTGGTGGGGAAAAGCAGCTCGGTAACAGCATGTAGTGAAAACTGTCATTAGAATCATCTTTTAAAGAGAAAATCCCACTGCTCATAAAATAGAAAAAGAAAATCAAGGCTACTTAAGCAAATCAGCCATAACATTATGACCATCTGCCTGATAGATACTGAAGAGTACAGTACGTCCCTCTTTTGCTACCAAAACAACCCTGACGCGTCGAGGTACGTATGGACTCCACCAGATCTCTGAAGGTATGTTGTGGTATTTGGCACCAATCCATCAGTAGCAGATATCCTGCTGAAAGAGGCCACTCCCATCAGGGAATACTCTTTCAATAAAGGAATCTACATGTTTAGGTATGTGCTACGTATCAAAGTATCTCCATGATCTCCATCCACATGCTTTCCAGCAAAACATTGCCCTATAGTCCATATTAGTGCCATCTCTTCCCCTGGTAAGCAATGCACACACACCTGGCCATTCACTTTCCTTGGGCCACTTTTGGTACAGTAGGTTCTGATCATAATGTAAAAGAAACCATGATTCATTCCAGGGTCAAATATCAAAATATGGTTGTTTTGTGGACCCAAGGAGACTTGAGGAAAAAATGGAAGAAGGTACTGTAGACCAGGCTATCTTCAGTTTTGGACTGTTGCTCCAGTTGGCTAGCCATCACAATCCTAGACCACAATATTTTGTCAAGATTGCTCAAAACCTTACTCTTCCACTTTTTTTTTGCTTCCAACACATCAGCTTAAGGTATATAATGTTCACTTGCTGCCTAATACATCCCACCCACTTCCAGGTGCCATTATATTGAGATAATAATAATGGTCATAATGTTATGATAGGTCGTTTTTTTTTTTTTTTAGTAGCAGACTCGATTAACTTTAACCACATGCAAGCACACTAATCGAATGAATACAAAGATGCAACTTTTTTCAAAACCCAAGCCATAGCTCCAACAGAGAGCTTTTAGTATGTTATGATTGTATGATTCTTGGTAGTATAAGACAGTGTTCCACAATTTATTTGTTATGGTAAAAGGTTAAATTATTCCTATACCTGAGTAAAATTTTCGATTTCTTAAAAAAATCTAATCAAGATGGAATTTGGACCATCCAGAAACAATTATCACTCTAGCATTACATTATGGTGCTCCACTTATGATCATGCACCTGTTACTCATTTCTATTCATCAGACTCAGAACACACATACAGTACACATTTGTGCACTTATCTAATCAACCAACCATGTGGCAACCACACGAATCATCATGCATAAATTTATGAATGTACAGGTCAAGAGCACCGGTTACTGTTCACATTAAACATTAGCATGTTTAAAAAGCGAGCTCTCAGTGGCTCACCGTGACCTGGTTCAAGTATTTGCTACTGATTTCCTGGGATTATCACACACAACAACACTTGAGTGTGCACATAATGGCGCCAAAACCAACAACAACAAAAGAATCCTGTCTGCAGGCTGAAACACCTTGTTAGTTTGACAGATCAAAAAAAATAAGTATCTTAGAATGCACAGCAAACCTTGCGGTGAGTGGGCTACAAGAGCAGAAGAACATATCAGGTTCCATGTCGGCCAAAAGCAAAGACCTGAGACTATCATGGGTGCCCAAACTGGACAGGTGAAGACTTCGAGATCCACAAGAGGCTAGCCACAAATGCCAGAAGCCAATCAGAGAAGGAAGCATCCCTCTACCGCCTTTATTTTCTTTATGGTGAACAACAAATTGTGGAAAACAAGTTACTGAATAGCCTTCCAATTATTCTTCATGACTCTGATAGTCTCAGTGTTTAAGTCTAGACTGAAAACGTATTTTGTACGGACTCATGGACATAGTGTTTTTTGGGAAACGGGTATGTTTGGACACCATCTATCCACACTCCCCTTGATCACTCAATGACTGGTTTACTTCCCAGGAAGCCCTCATGTATGTTTTTCCTTCTGGCTCTTTTTTTTAGTTATGCTGTCATAGTCCCTGGTTGCACTCTACACTTTTTTTTTATACATTATGTGACTGCTGGCATACCTTACTTTGGTCTCAGACTGAAATTCCAATAAACAGTTTATACAATACCTGAACAGTGGAAGACAAGAAGTATGCACTTTATATTAACTCGACCACCTTTCCTGTTGTATTTTATACTTTCAGGCTTACTGTATATCACAGATATCGCACAGACTGATTTGCAGTCATACTGTTTGACCTCGCCCGAATGAGGATGGTGTCCCACATATTTCCATGTTTTTCTAATTCTGTAAATTCTTTGACAATGGCCATTGTAAAAAAAAAGATATACAATAAAATCTAATTGAAATCCCCATATCCAGAACAATCTAATGCCATTCCATGACCATTCAAATCATATTTCACACATCCCCTTCATGTGGTGGTAGGGCTGACAAATCACAAAAAGATCCTATTTATCCTGATCAGTACTCCATCATCTATAGTTCATGGTCCCTCCTGGTTACATCACCACCACCCAACTGTAGAATAGCTGAACACCCTTTTGTGGTCCTGAACCCACAAGTGTTTTCTTGTTTTAACTTTACCAACTCTTAGAAGCCAGGGTCAAATAGAACTTAAGTAAAGAATTTGAACTCTGATACTTGCAATATAGTCTCCTTTAGATGGAAGTTTAACAAGGATTTTGTCAGGTATAAGACCCAAAGGTTCTGCTGCCACTGATGTCAAATTATTTACTGACAGATGTTCTACCCTTTAATCTAGGACTAATGTACCACTGCCCTACATACACTGATGTTTTAATTTCTATCGCTTAAAACTGGCTCAAGCATAGAAGTCTTGAGGCTAGCTGGGGGCACAGTCATAACAGGTTACATGGAGAAGATCCACATCTCTGCTCCATGCAGACTCACCGCTGGTGTCCCACAAGGCTTAGTGTTGGGGCCTCTTTGGTTCTCCCTCTATACTGGTCTTTTGGTAATGTCATATACTCACTTGGGTTTTTCACACCACTAATTTGCTACTGAAATGTAAATCATCCTCTCTTTCCCTTCCTCAGTCATGTGCACTGATCTCAGAGATGTTTTGCAGACATCTCATCATGGATTTGCCATGAATTTTATCTCCCTTTACAACTCTCAGATCTCTGAAAATGCAGACATTTCTATGTGCTTGTTTAAGCTTTTGTAATTTTGTAATAAGCTTTTGGACAACTGCAACTTCCTCTTGGCAGATCTGCCCCCACGCTACATCCAAGCTCTGCAACTAATTCCGAACGCAGCTTCATAACTTGCCTTCAAACTCCCCAAGTTCTCACATGCTACGTCAGTGCTTTCCCTCTCTACAGGCTTCATATGACTGTCCACACCAGAATTGAAACACTTATGCTTGTCTACAAGGCCAAAAAATGGACCAGTGCCCATCTAAATTAAAACATATATCACACCCCTCTCCCACACACTCCCTCCGAGCCCATAGCTCTGCTTGATTGGTCCAACTATTTCTCAGGATACAAGGAAGGTTCTTCTTTATTCTGGTACCTAGGTTATGGAACAAACTTCACTTGGCTGAATATCTGAATCAGCTTCAAATGGTCTAAAGAATGATCTCTTCACCAAGTTCTAAACTTTGTTATTTAAATAAATCTGGTCTTATGTGTTTTCATTCTTTACTAACTCCCACCAACAGGGTTTTGAACAATGGCAGTCTTAGTGCCTGACTCAGTAAAATTGCATGAGTATCTGTATTTGACAGAAACATCAATAAACTATTTCAGAAATTCTTCAATGGATTTACAACCAGCATGATGACTGGGTCTATTGCCTATCAAATATGTGCCTACAGCTTTTCAAATTGTACAGCTAATGTTCCATCTATTGCCATTGTGGTGTTCCACATGATGTAGACACTGATCATGGAATTTAATGGAATGCTACCAACAGCTCCATCAAGTGCATAATCATAAATTATGTACAGTAATTACAAGATTATTCACTAATCATTCCTAAGAATGCTTGATATTTATTTAAAAAATCATTTGAAATATTTAGTGTAATCACATATTCAATGACATGCAACTAATCAAATTTATCGTCATTAAAACCTAAATTCAAAATGCACCTGCTTAATATTCTGTAAGTCCCACTTGTGCTGCCAAAACAGATCTGACACATGGAGGCATGGACTGGAGAAGAAATCTGAAGGTATGCTGTGCTATCTGCCAGAAGTGGAAGGTAGCTAAGTACATTTTCTGTTTACGTATATATTTTATGAATCTTTACTTTACGTGGAACTGTATTTCAGCATGGCATCAGATTACATAACCAGATTGGTGCATAGTATATGAAGTGGTAATATTGTCACTTGCTGGCTATTATGCATAACTGCATGGTATGCCTTCCCTAATCATGTAGCAGGTGTTTGAACTCAGAAGTGTAGACGGTTGCAGATAGTAATGAAACAGGATGCCCTTTAAGGCTTGAAAGCTCAGTACTTTTGATACATACGCAAACTTGAAGATAAGTACTTTTTCTACTTTTGCTCAAGCAGAATTATAAATGGAGAACCTCTACTTTTACTTGAGTAATAATTTGCCTAGGGTATCTCTGCTTCTACCCAAGTACAGGATTTGCATCCTTTTCCCTCCTCAGCTATCTAGCATCTAGACAAATGACAGTAGATCATTTCATTCCTGGACCAAGAATCCTGGATCGGACTTGTTTGTCCAGCACATCCCACAGATGCTCGATCGGATGAGGCCAAGTCAACACCTTGAATTCTTAGTCTTGATTCTTGAGTGTCAGTGTGCTTTATCCTGTTCGAAGAGGCCACAGGCTGAGATACACTGTGTGTCCTGACACCTTTCTATCATAGCCACCACAAACTCTTTGGGATCAGCCAAGCCAGTTTTGAACCATTCCTTTTACAGGCACCACTGCAATGAGATAATCAATGTCATTCAGTTGACCTGTCAGTGTTTTTTTTTTTATGTTATTGTTATCCAGTATATTGAGTTTACATTAAATTAAATTAGCACACTTGCTCAAATTATGCATGTAAAGCATTGCCATTTTGGTAAATTATTTTTCATATAATCTGCATTTTCTTGGCTTGCACCTAGTGTGTCATTCATAATTTGAATATCCACTGATAACATAATGGAGTGTTCTTAAAAAGGCCCCATAGTGTGCAGCACTAAACAAGACGTCTCTCTCCAGGGTAAAGCTCAAAACACTGGGATGTGATTTTAAACATAGAGTGATGCCACTCTATGTTTAGAATCATGGCTGAGTCTGAACGTTTTATCACTGTCTGTATCAACATCTGTATCAGCGCATTTATGAGCCTTGTATGATCTGAGTATCAAAGTATATGACGCTAGCATGACGCTAGCTGTGCTGTCCATTGTACTAATGCAATGTAAAAGCGATGTCCTTCTCTGCCGTCCCATTTTTCTTGTAAGAATTTTAAAATGTTATACATTAAATGCTATTGCTAATTGGTGAACGCACCATGAAAATTTTTTCTAACAGCAGGACGTGGCAGTTATAGTGAAAGCTTGAAGTAGTACATAAATGTCTACCTAAGGTACACATTACATACTCAGCAGCCTAAAGTACACATTACAAAATAATTTAATAATGCCCTACATGGTTATTTCTATTTAAATAATTGTTCCAGTTGAGCAAGTCTAGACTGACTTAAAATGTGTAATAGTGTGAATGTAAGCATTATAGATATACCAGTAGAGGGAGCATCTCTCCATAAACGTTCCAAAACACAGACCTGAGTCAATCACCCGGACACATCTCATATAGAGCTTTTAATTTACAGATAAGAAAAATGAAAAGAGATAAGTTGAAACTGTACATACATTATATACATATAGAATATAATGCCAAAACATTGACATTATAACTTTGACAAGTATTTTCAATTACAGTTATTTCTCATATATTTGAAATGTCGCACAATGTGAGCTATTTATGAAATCCACTTACACTACCAGTCAAAAGTTTGGACACCTTCTTATTTAAATTTTTTTGTACATTGTAAAACATTGCTGAAGGCTTTCAAAATATGCAATAATCTCCTTTGAACAGTTGATATTGAGATGTGTCTGCTACATCTGCTCTGTAAAGCCTTCATATGTAACGGCTCTAATCTGATGTGCTGTTTTGTGATTTTTGAGGCTGGTAACTCTAAAATGAACTTCTCCTCTGCAGCAGAGGTAGGGTTTGGTCTTTGTCCCTGGGATGGTCTTCATGAGAGCCAGTTTCATCATGGTGCTTGATGGGTTTTGCAAATGCACTTGACAATACTGTTCTTGCAAGAACAGCTGACTTTTGTGTCTTAAAATAATAATAGTGTTGTTGTTGTTACTTAATTATCTAATGCCATATGTGTTATTTCATAGTTTTTAAATAATCCAGTATTGTTCTAGAATGTTTAAAATAAATGATGTCAAAACTTTTGGCTGGTACTGTATATATAGTGAAGGGTATGAGCACATTTTACATAATGAAATTATGTAACTTATTAACTTATTAAATATATAATATATTAACATTATGCGGAGAACCGCATACCGAATACGTTCAAAAGAGTGTACATCCTCTTTGGCATGTGATTAGGAAAAGAGTGGATCTGATTTGCAAGCACATATTCTCACTGTCTAAATCCAGTTAATAATCCACCTTGTCTAATGTGCCCTAAGGCTCTTTACTCAAAACCAAGCTGATCCTGGCTAAAACCTGTCTGCATGCCTTTACCAAACTGCACAGGATTGCAGAAGGCAGTGATTCATGATATAGCAGCGTTTATGCTCATTTAAAGCAACCAAAACACATTTCCTGTTAAACAAATGCACTTTTGACTTGATAGCACACTGTTATAGAAGGAATTTATTTATGGTCACGCTATCCGGTATCACTTACATGTGTCGCGTACCAACGGAACTCAGAAGAGACAGTCTCTGATGTTGGCCCGGCAGGGCGATTTATTCATAAAGTTGGGGACAACAAAAACACGGGGAACAAACAAAATGTGGAAATCAACACTGAAAATGAAATGCTGGGAAAAATAGGAAACAAAAAGCAAAGCAGAAACCAATAAAGAAACAGGCAAAAAGCGGAGCTGGCAGGAGGGAAAAAACGGGAGTGCATAGGAGACACGGAAGTACACTAAAACACGGAGACACGAAAACACGGAAGTACACAGGAGCGCGGAGCGAGGCAGACAACGAGAAACTGAAACATACGGAAAAAACACGGAAGTAAACACAGTGGAAGTACGCTAAAACACGGAGATAAATACAGTGGAAGTCCTTAACTGAAGAGTTCGGGTCGCGTGATCAATCTCGGACGGTGTGCTGGTGAAAGAGTGGTGCTTTTATGTGCGCGTGTGTACATCAGCCGAATACGGAGCAGCTGTGTGTGTGGGTGTGTGTGTGAGGGACGTGCGTGCGTGCTAGAACTCGGGTGACGTAGGACGTGGTGCAGGGGCGGAGCCTGGTGTGCGCGTCACAGAACCCCCCTCTCCACGGACCGCTCCTGAGGGCCGGAGAGTACGTCGTCGTGGTGGGCGACCCCTACCCCTGGGGGCCGGCATCTGGGGCTGAGCCTGATGGAACTCTGCGAGAAGGGTCGGGTCTAGGATATCATCCCGAGGAACCCAGCTTCTCTCCTCGGGACCGTACCCCTCCCAGTCCACCAGATACTCCAGATGACCACCTCGACGACGGGACCTCAAGATTTCGCGGACGGCGTATATCGTGCCGTCCTCCAGGTCGAGGCTCGGTGGGGGCTCCTGTGGATCGCCAGACTCTGGGGAAACAGAAAGTGAGGGGGTGTGGTATGGTTTCAGTAGGGAGACATGGAATGTGGGGTGTATTCTGTAGGTGCGTGGAAGACTTAACTTAAATGTGACTGGATTGATCTGGGACAGGATGGTGAAGGGACCAATGTATCGGGGTGACAGCTTCTTGCTGGGCAGACGAAGGCGGATGTCCCGGGTTGACAGCCAAACTCTTTGCCCAGGTCGGTACGTTGGGGCCGTAGATCTCCGGGTGTCGGCTGTGATCTTTTGCCTTCTGACTGCCCTCTGAAGCTGCCGGTGCGCTGATGCCCAGACCTTCTCACTCTCCTGGAACCAGTGATTCACTGCGGGGACCTCGGAGGTTTCTCCGTTCCAGGGGAATAGCGGGGGTTGGTGACCGAGTACGCACTGAAATGGGGTTAAACCAGTAGCTGGACTCCTGAGAGAATTTTGGGCGTACTCGGCCCAGACGAGGTACTGGCTCCAGGAGTTCTGGTGGCCGTGGCAGAAGGTACGTAGGTATCGACCTATCTCCTGGATCTTCCTCTCGGTTTGGCCATTGCTTTGTGGGTGGTACCCTGACGACAGGCTCACCGTCACTCCCAGGAGTGTGAAAAAGGCCTTCCAGAACCGGGAGATGAACTGGGGACCCCGGTCTGAAACGATGTCTTCCGGGATGCCAAAGTTACGAAATACCTGTTCGAACAGGGCCTCCGCCGTCCTCTGCGCTGTCGGGAGACCTGGGAGTGGAATAAGGCGACAAAATTTTGAAAAGCGGTCCACAATGACGAGCACACAGGTGTTACCTTGAGACACGGGGAGGTCCGTCATGAAGTCTATGCCCAGGTGTGACCAGGGACGTCGAGGAACAGGTAGCGGCAGCAGTTTTCCTGTGGGTAGTTGCCTGGGTATTTTAGACTGGGCACATGCCCGGCATCCCCGTACGTACCTCTGCACTTGTTCTCTCATCCGTGGCCACCAGAAACGCTCGCGGAGAAGGGAGAGGGTTTGGGTGACCCCCGGGTGACCGGTGCCAAGTGAGGAGTGTACCTGGTGGATAAGGTGTTCTCTCTCTGGTTCGGGGACGAAGGAAAGCTGTGGTGGACAACCGGGCGGAGAGGCGCTGGGGGAATGGCTCTGGGAATCGGAGCTGCCTTCCTCCCATTGTATTGGTGAGACGAACAGAGTTGTCGGGAGGATGTTCTCTGGGTGTTCGGCCGTTTCCTCGGGATCGTGAACCCTGGAGAGCGCGTCGGCCTTGACATTCTTCGTTCCTGGCCTATAAGAAATGGAGAAATGGAATCTCGTGAAGAATAAAGCCCACCTTGCCTGTCTGGAGTTCAAACGTTTAGCTTCACGTAGATACTCCAAGTTCTTATGGTCAGTTAGGACCAGGAACGGATGGATCGCCCCCTCCAACCAATGCCTCCACTCCTCCAGGGCCAGCTTGATGGCGAGAAGCTCACGATTTCCTATATCGTAGTTCCTCTCCGCCGGTGACAGCTTCCTGGAAAAGAAGGCACATGGATGGTAAGCTGGATCCTTCCCCTGCTGCTGTGACAATACCGCTCCCACCCCGGTTTGTGAGGCGTCGACCTCTACGAGAAAGGGATGGTTAACGTTTGGAAGGGTGAGGATCGGGGCAGTGGTAAAGGCCTGTTGTAAATGTGACATGGCATGTGTAGCCTCAGGTGACCAAACTAGCTTCTTGGGCTTACCTTTTAGGAGGTCAGTGAGCGGGGCGACTTTCATGCTATACCCCTGGATGAATCGGCGGTAGAAATTCGCGAAGCCCAAGAAGCGTTGGAGCTGTTTAATATTGGTTGGGGTAGGCCACGATCGGACAGCCTCTACCTTCCTCTCATCCATCTGAATCCCCCTTGGACTGATGTTATAACCCAAGAAGGATATGGAGGACTGATGGAAGAGGCACTTTTCCGCCTTGAGGAACAGCTCATGAGATCGGAGTCTCTTAAGCACCTCAGTTACATGTCGGAGGTGCTCCGAGGAATCCCGCGAGTAGATAAGTATGTCATCGATGTAGACGACCACAAATCTACCCACACAATCCCGGAACACCTCGTTCATATAACCCTGAAAAACAGACGGAGCGTTCACTAGGCCGTACGGCATCACCAAGTATTCATAGTGACCCGTAGGAGTAATGAAAGCAGTTTTCCACTCATCACCTTCGCGAATGCGAATCAGATTATATGCGCTCCGGAGGTCTAGCTTCGTGAAGATAGTAGCTCCACGGAGCTGTTCCAGAGCGGAGGGGACGAGAGGAAGGGGATAACTGAACCTTACCGTGACCTTATTTAGCGCCCGATAGTCGATGCACGGCCGAAGGCCTCCGTCTTTTTTGGCCACAAAGAAGAAGCTAGAAGCAGCAGGGGAAGTCGAAGGTCTAATGAAGCCTTGCCGAAGGGCCTCCTCAACGTACGTCTCCATTGCCTTCTGTTCCGGGAGAGAGAGAGAGTAGATCTTACCTCGTGGCACCGGTGCACCTGGAAGGAGGTCGATGGCGCAGTCCCATGGCCGGTGTGGAGGTAGTTGTGTGGCTCGGACTGGGCAGAAGATGTCCTGAAAGCGGGAGTATGCCTCTGGAACCTCGGGATGATGCACTCCGGCTGGACTCTCCACGGAGGTCGAGTTGAGTGGTAGGGCTGGGACCTGGGAAAGGCAGTGAGAAAAACAGCCGGCGCCCCACTTCAGGATCTCCCCATCCTTCCATGAGAGGATCGGCTCGTGGAGAGTGAGCCATGGGCGCCCTAGAATCAGGTCAGACGTAGATCTTTCGAGGACCAGGAATCGGATCTTTTCCTCATGCAGCCAGCCGACCTGCATATGCAACGGAGGAGTGATGTAACGAACCAGCCCCCCCGCAGGGGGTGCCCCCGTCACACAGCAGATCTGAAGGGGAACAGGGCGGAGTTCAAGGGGAACCTTGAGCTGGCGGCAGAGTGTCCTAGAGATGAAGTTCCCAGCGGAACCCGAGTCTAGGAGAGCCCTTACGGTGGGAGACATGGTGGCATGGTGGACAGTGACATTCATAGTGAGTGGTTTGGCATGGGGACATTCATGACTGACGTTACTCACCAGAGGTCTCGCTGGGCGCCGAGGGCATGATGGTAGTAGGTGTCCCCTTTCGGCGCAGTATAGGCATAACCCCGAGTCCAGCCGGCGTTGTCTTTCCTGAGGAGAAAGTCTGGCTCGGGTTTGGTTAATGTCCATTGGTTCGGGTACTGACCTGGGGTCTGGTGAGAGAAGGGCTGGTTGGAATTGAACCGGTGCAGGAAGTTCGGCAGCGCAATCCTGCAAACGGTTGGCGACTCTGAGGGTGAGCCGTATGAACTGCTCCAGCCCAACAGAGTCGTCGTGGGTCGCCATCTGCAGCCTCAATCGTGGTGCTAGCCCCTGCCGGAATTTGGTTAAAAGGGAGAGCTCGTTCCACCCACTGGCGGCTGCAAGGGTTCTAAAGGAGAGAACATAATCGTGAATGGAACCCTTACCTTGTTGCAGCCGGAAAAGTTGGTCCCCAGCGGTGGTAGAGCTCACCGAGTAATTAAATACTTCCCGGAAATGCGCAGTAAAGTGCGCATAATTGTGGACGACGGGTCCATCCTGTTGCCACATTGCCTGTGCCCACTGGAGAGCGCGTCCCGTCAGTAGGGAGACAATGTAGGCAACCTTGGATCTGTCAGACGGGAAGCGCAGGGGCTGCATGTCAAAAAATATTGAGCACTGCAGAAGGAACCCATCGCAATTCCCCGCTTCACCAGAGAAGGGCGGCGGTGTAGCCACGGGACTGGTAAGCGCACCGGGGGAAACCGGGGCAATGGCAGCCGCCATGGGCGCAGTGTGGGGAGCCGGGGGAATCGGTGGAGTGACTGTGGGTGCAGCAGGTGGTGTAGTGGCGGAGGTTTGTGGTGGCAGAAGACGCTGGAGAGTGGTGATCAGCTCCGAAATCAAATTAGCACTTGCCGGGTCCATAATTGTGTAGGTCCGAGATTCTGTCGCGTACCAACGGAACTCAGAAGAGACAGTCTCTGATGTTGGCCCGGCAGGGCGATTTATTCATAAAGTTGGGGACAACAAAAACACGGGGAACAAACAAAATGTGGAAATCAACACTGAAAATGAAATGCTGGGAAAAATAGGAAACAAAAAGCAAAGCAGAAACCAATAAAGAAACAGGCAAAAAGCGGAGCTGGCAGGAGGGAAAAAACGGGAGTGCATAGGAGACACGGAAGTACACTAAAACACGGAGACACGAAAACACGGAAGTACACAGGAGCGCGGAGCGAGGCAGACAACGAGAAACTGAAACATACGGAAAAAACACGGAAGTAAACACAGTGGAAGTACGCTAAAACACGGAGATAAATACAGTGGAAGTCCTTAACTGAAGAGTTCGGGTCGCGTGATCAATCTCGGACGGTGTGCTGGTGAAAGAGTGGTGCTTTTATGTGCGCGTGTGTACATCAGCCGAATACGGAGCAGCTGTGTGTGTGGGTGTGTGTGTGAGGGACGTGCGTGCGTGCTAGAACTCGGGTGACGTAGGACGTGGTGCAGGGGCGGAGCCTGGTGTGCGCGTCACAACATGAGGATGGCTTCCATTTTGAGTTTAGTTCCTCTCAAGATTTCTTCCTAATGTCATCTCAGGGAGTTTTTCCTTGCCATCATCACACTCGCCTTGCGCATTTAGAACAAACTATTATTTAAAAAAAAAAAAAAAAGTTTATTCTAAATTTTTATTCCTGTAATTTTTAATTCGGCTTTGTGAAATTGTTCATTGTTAAAAGCGCTATGCAAATAAAATGTAATTAAATTCTTACTTACGGAAATACATCCATGTGTATTATTTTCTATTTAGGGAATATTAGTACTTGTGTCTTGTCTCTTTTTCCCCCAAAGAATAACTATATTCTATGTAAATAGCATTTATAACATGTTTGCCAGACAAAGTTCAATAGAATCTGTCAAAATCCTTGTATTATTGTTCTTAACATATGCATAACTGAAGCTATGTAGTTAGCTAATAGATTAAAGCCCTTAAAACTGGGCGGCAACCCATTATAAGTCAATGACTTACACAATTTTAAAAAGTGCTTATGGAACACTGTATATACTTTATATATGCTTTATTTTATAATATTATTATTATTATATATTTATATTAATTATATTATTATATTTAGTATTTATATATGCTTTTATATGCCTTGCCAGACATCTAACAGTGCATTTGGGATTTCGGATGCGTCAGGTAAAACAAAAGTTATCATTACTTTTGTGTAAATGTTTCCACTACGTTGCAAATATGTAGAATCCTTAAATTATTACTTTTTGTATTATTCGTATAGATTAAAAACACATGATCATGTGTATATGTGCTACTTCTTTGTTTACATGTTTGTATAGTTGGTTAAAATGAACTAAAATTCTGTTCATCATATTGCCTATTTTGTACTGAAAAGAGCATATGTCTTCCTATTCAAATAACTAATACATTCTGTTACATCATATCTGACTGGATGCCTAGTCAGTTTGTGTTAACTTCTGGAATCTACACCATTCTGACTTAGCATTAGCATTTAAGAAACCAGGCTACCTTGGTTAAATATGATTCATTAGCATTAGCAAGTTAGCTTAATTTACCTGAGCATGGTTTTTCAAATTAAACAAAGTTCATGTCTACTAGTGAGGGTAATGAGATGCCCGAGTCTGTAGAAGTGTTTGCTTACTTCAGCATAATGAAGCATTTTACTGATGTAGGGCCTGGGGCGCTCATTCTCACCTTTGACACTACAGGCTTGTAGCTTATCCATCTTCAAGCACACATTGATAATTATTTTACACAACACAAGAAAGTCACCTTAGATGATGAATTGGCATGGTTTTAATAGGGTTTTCTTCCTCCCACATTGAAAAGTAAAGTATTAAAAGTATTAATTACCAAAATTTTTACTTAAAGGTCCCATATTTGACTTTTTCTCTATGAAGTTAACATAAGCCATAAGAGGATCATAAGAGGATCCCACAAAGTGTATTTGTTAATTCTCCAGCTGATACTGCATTTTATACCTCTTTTCCCTCTGTTTCACCCCTCTTCCAAACGTGCCATTTCAGTGTCTATGTAAATGAGAAATCTTCAGAGGTGAAGGTAGAGCGGCTTTTTATATTATGTCACGTTAGGGGAAAATTTTAATTGGCTTGATGTTAAGCTGCCGCCAATCCAAAAATAAAAGGTTGTTTTTTTGTTTGTACACACTGTGGAAAAAAAACTAAAATATGAATTTTGCATAATTGGTCGCCTTTATTACTTAATCAAGTATTTTCCACTGTGGTATTAATAGAGTATGATGACTGACAGTTCTTTTCTGACTTCAACTGCACAAGCTATAGTGTTTATGACCATTACATTTGCTTCCAATTGGTCGTAAAAATAACTTTGCCTGTCTGTCTTTGCAGACACTGTTTGATCAGTACATGTATAGGGCATCAGGCAGAATGTCACATCTCAATGAGCGTCTGAACATCAGAAATCTCATTCCATTCATTTAGCTCCAATGTCACAGCCAATCCTCACCCACCCACACAAACATACGCACTGTGGAAAGTGTGGCATGGAAAAGGGGTGTGCGGTTGTTTAATCAGCCGGCAGACCAGCAGGGTCAGCCCACATTACTCCTCCACATGAGCAGCTTCCTGACCCTCTGATCACTGCACGGCCAGAGGTCAACTAGCTAGTGACCGCATGAAGTCAAGGGCAAGTTTGCCAGCCCAAGAGGGAGGCGTTAAACCAAGAGCGGCAGTGTAGTCGAAAAACTCGTCTGTTTAACTGTAACCTTTCAAGCATTTGAGTCTGATTACATGGATGACTTTGTGTTTTTGCAGGTGGTGACAGTTTGTATACATTCCTAAAATGTAGCTGCTGATTTACTTTGAAATGAAAATTCCGCGTTTCTTTTCGGTGAACTCAAGTAGTCATATCAGTCAATGGATGTTAATGAAAGAGGTTTTGAAACAGCAGACTGGATAGAAAACAGGTACCTTGATTAAGCTTAAGGTCTATTTGGTTTGGAAAAAGACCTCAATGTTTTGCTAGTCTTCAACTGTCTAGGTTCTGTGAACCTGTGCCCGCTGTAGCCTCGGATTCCTGTTCTTGGCTGATAGGACTGGAAACCAGTGTAGATGTCTACTGTAGCGCACTTGCCTCAAGTTTCGACATGTTCTGGGATGCTTGTACAGAAGGGTTATTTGAGTAACCGTAACCTTCCTGTCAAGTCGAACAAACCTGGTCATTGTCCTCTGACCTCTCTTATCGGCAAGCCATTTTTACCTGCAGAACTGGGTGTTTGTTGTTCTTGTTTTTTTGGTACCTTTGCTGCAAACTGCATTAACGGCTCAGGAGATTTCTGTGAACATTTTCTGAAAATACTCAAAGCAGCCAGTTTGGCACCAGCGACTTTGGTAAATCCAGTCGAATCCACCAAGATCATATTTTTCTCAGTTCTGTTGTTTGATGTGAACAATAATTAAAACACTTGACCTGTAGTGACATGATTTTATGTGCTGTGCACTTGCCTTATGATTTAATATTTGCATGAATATGCTGGTGTACACAAGTCTCACTTCAGTTCAAATTCAGTTCTTTCCAATATTCCTGGAAAAGTGGTCTTTAAATGTCTGTAAAAGCTCAAGAGGAAAGCACTTTCCTAAAGCCATGCTCATTTTTATTGGACAAACATGCATGTCCTTTTAGCCAGTGGAAGAGAATGGTGCTGCTTCTCTCCTAGCAACAGGACCCTTTAGCATCTTGATACGGAGAGCTGACACCCCAAATATTACGTCATGAATAAAGGGAAATTAACAGTTCCCCAGAAGGGAGGTATCACATTAGCCCCCCGATCCTTCTCTTGCATTTCTTCTTTTCAGTCCTGATAACTCTCATTGATTTTGGACAGTACATTTTAGAGACAGCTCACTAGCCTACAGTACAAAACAGTACTGCCGATGCAGATGGCTGATCGTGTTTCTACCAACACTTTACGTTTGGAGAAAAGAAAAAAAACCTTTGACACGCAACTGAGACTGCATATATTGTCATTTATTTCGTTTTTATTGAATAAGTAAAGACAGATTGGTTTGCATCTTTTTAGCAAGTTTCCATTGAAATGGCTTTTTTTCCGGCCTCTCAAACATATGGCATGCTTTGCCAGCAAGCACAAAGCCTCTCTGTCTCTCGTTACACATGGCCCCGCTCAGGTTGCTATGTTTAGCTTTAGAGAGGTGTCACTGTGTCTCCGTCAGCACCAGCCAAATGGCCACACACAAACATATAAACACTAGGCGCAGTTGAGCTGGTTTACCAACCCCTCACCCAATTCTTGGAGCAAGTACAAGACCAATGCTAAGAAGCAGCGGAGATATCCCAATCCTCTCGGGATGGTTCTCATCAGGGCTGTAAGAACACGGCCTCACCGAGCTTTCAAATCGTTCTGTGAAATATAACTTCGTTACCGAGACCCAAGAGCAACAGATGGATGCTGGGGCATCGAGACGCTGCACGATTTTGCTGGGGTTTGAGTTTAAAGCAGCTATAATCAGATTCCAGGCCCGTGGAAGAGCAAAGATTCAAACGTTGTGAACTCGAGTCAAGTCAACATGTCCAGCTGTCGCTAAACTGCATCCTTGCCAGGAGCTCACAGAGTGTACATGCATGTTCACAAATAGGATTTAGGGTGATTTCGAGTGAAAGAGCTCAACAATTGTGTCTGGTTCTTGGTGCAATCTGCTGAGCGAGGCTAACATTGTGCCAGTGTGGTATTATGTGTGAGAAAGACAAACTGGCTTTTCACAATCTCAGGCCTCAAACAGCTAAACAAAGGAAGAGGATGGTAAGCTTATTGGTTCCCCTCATTTAAAAGGGGTACATATCCTCAACTAACCAGCCAGACAAATGTAGTTCCTTTGCTTTCCAAGGATTCCGTCAAACTGTATTTAGCTGCTACTTTCTTCATGTGGGTTTAGTTTCAACATTTTTTTTTTATTATTAATTGTAAATATTTACAGAGTAGTGTTGGCAGACATGGGTATAGTTTGCACCTTTTTAAAACACCAGGATAAGATGAAGCAAAGTGCCAAAATATCCCACATCCCACATACCCATATTTGAGATACTTCAGCAGCCATGAGATTTATGTGCGGTAAATTTATCCCTTTTGATTCTTCCTTTTTGGCTGTATCTTCCTCCAAATTAATTTTCATTCATAACATTTATAACTCCATATATTTTCCTATATTTAAAACAGTGCACCTTAAGAGTAGTAAGAGTACTGCTAAGTCTGTTACTTTTGATAGAGTGTTGAGTTTGGAGTGCATGCAATACGTACGTAAGCAATATAAATTCCACATGTTAACAGCATGGTTGTTGTTGCTGCTGTTTAGGAAATTAATCCCATCCTGTTACTGAACGCAACTGTATTTACAGAACCAAGAGTAAGGAAAGGAAAACCGTTTGAATAAAAAAGCACAGCGGCTTTGATCTGAAGATAATGTGGTAATGGGGGCAATCCGTGGCGGCGGGGCGGGGAGTGGGGGCATTTTAGCTCAAAACACCTGTTAAGTTGCGTATCCGTCCAGGAGCCGCTCAAAATTGATTACGTCGATGAAAAGCCAAGCGAAGCGAGTTTACGGATTTTTATTTTTTTTGCATTTTGTGCGAGATTTAGTGAGGACATGGCGCCATGAATCCCAAGAATGTTAGCAAGGACGGTAGCAAGAAGAAAAGAGAGTCACTTTCAGTTTCGTTTTTAAAGCCGGTGCCAAGAAGAATCATAAATTAAGGTTATAAATATAAATATAATTATAGTGTTGCGAATTGGTAATATTGGTAATATGTTTTGGGTGGCTGGAACTGATTATCTGCATTTACATTATTTCCTATTAAAAACTCGTCTCCGGGACGGATTAAATTCGTATGCCGAGGCACCACTGTAACACATTCAGTAAGTTATATGTTAAGTTTTAAAAAAACGTGACACTCTATAGTCTTTTTTTTTTTGACAGATGTAAAACATTCATTCATTCACTGTTTCACCTGCAGTAACCACTCTATGGCATTTTGGCCACAGAATGGTTTTTAGTGTCAGACAGGGTACGTTAAGTATTCTGATCTCTTTCACTCACAACATTCTTTAGGATGTGAACACATCAGAACAAATCCAGTGAGTGGCAGTTCTGCACATGGAATTACCCTGTTGATAAGAGAGATCAGAGGGGAAAGGCCTGACCGGTTCAAGCTCACCAAATAGTTGCAGTTATTCAAATAAGCATTCTTTACAACCATAGTGAGCAGAGACCCATCTCAGAACACACATCACGTCCAACTTGGCTATGGTGTTCTACATCAGCAGACGGGCACATGAAGTTCTCCTACTGTCTGCCAAGAACATGAATCTGAGGCTACAGTGGGCACAGATTCACCTAAACTGGACAAGTGGAAAAGATTGGAAAAGAATCGCATGGTTGGTGTTTAATTTAGTAATTTAGTTGAACTTCCACTCCACATTCTATGTACATTTCATTGTACATTGTGGTTAAAAATCCCAGGACTTCAGCAATTTACAGTATGAAATACACAAGTGAAAATGATTCCATTCTGATGTTTGATCATTGATCATTACCTCATGCTCTGGACATGCATTAGAATATTTAATGCATTGCACAGCTTCTACATGTTTTGACTGATTGGATGATTCCATGAACATACAGGTGTATACACTCACCAGGAGCTTCATTAGGTACACCTGTGCATCTTCTCTTTAAAGCAAATATCTAATCAGCAACTCAATGCATTTAGACATATAGACATGATCCAGATGATCTGAAGGATATTCATTTTGATCTGAAGAAGCATATTAAATTTTTTGGCTAGTTTGGCCCGGTGTCACGTACAGTACATCCCATACATCAAAAGAACCAGTCATTAACCTGTAAGTTGATGAGAGAGACTGATAATATTAAATACATTAGCATTTTTTGGTTAACAAAAGAGTTTCAGCAGACAAGCGCTGTCTGTATGTATATACGTCTTAATACAGGCTATGGGAAGTGATACCATATAAGGAATCAGGAGGCGCATTGAGGGAATTGTTCACATCATATTACAATACCATATACACGGGCTCTCCAAAATTGGACAATAGATAATTGGATGGTCCAATAAGTCTCGATTTCTGCTGTAAAAATCAGATGGTAGGGTCACAATGTGGCATACACCACATGAAAGCATGAATCCATCCTGTCTTGTATTAAGAGTTCAGTCTGGTGATGGTGGTGTCATGGTGATGGGGATATTTTCTTTGCACACTTTAGGCCCCATAGCGCCAACTGAGCATGGTTTAAATTCCACAGAAAACCTGAGTACTTTTGTTGACCAGATCCATCCATTTATGATGTTAACGCATTAACATATATAGTATATTGCAGATCTTCATGTGGTCATAAAGGGATGGACCTGGTCAGCAACAATACTCAGGTATTCTTTAATTGGTTAGCACTGTCGCCTTGCACCTCCAGGGTCCGGGTTCCATTCCTTGCCAGGTTCAATTCACACCTCATGCATGGAGTTTGCATGTTTTCTCCATGCTTGATGGGGTTCCTCTAGGTCCTCTGGTTTCCTCCCACAGTCCAAAGACATGCAGTTTAGGCTAATTGGCACTAATTCGCCAAATTGCCCATAATGTGTGAATTAGCGTGATGGATTGGCACCCTG
The DNA here is from genome assembly GCA_030347435.1 of Clarias fuscus. Lineage (NCBI taxonomy): Eukaryota > Metazoa > Chordata > Actinopteri > Siluriformes > Clariidae > Clarias > Clarias fuscus. The sequence goes on from CM059218.1 coordinate 10,086,495, forward strand.
TCCAGGTACCCCGCCTCGTGCCCTAAGTCTTCTGGGATAGGCTCCAGGCACCACGCGACCCTTTACACAGGATAAAGCGGTATATGAATGAGTGAAATTCATCATATCACCAAGTTTGACCCCAATGGCTTCCCATAGTCACAGTGTGGTTACCTGGCTGCGTGCAATAACAGGACTGAGGAAACATCACCAGGTGTGGTGAACTGCAACTTTCATTATGAAAAAAGATTCCAGATTTAAAAGCAAAGTTTTGTGCTTGCGCTACCTTCAAGGCAAACGTTTTTCACGAGAATACCTTAATGCAAGATGTGGGAGGTGGCTCAAGCAGCTAAGGCTCTAGGTTGTGGATTGGGAGATCTGAGGATCTGGGTCCGAACCCCAGTGTCACTGGGTTGCCACACCCCGTGCAGTGCTGGCAACTAATGTTTAAGATATTATAAAACTGCATAATCTGTTTCCTCTAACCAGTTTGTTTCTCTATTCCAACACTGCACGTTTACAAAACAAATAAATCTGAGTATTTTAAAATTGTGATTAATCTAGACTATGATTGACTGGATTAAACCTTTTAATCAATATGTAAATGGGATGCTGTCATGCCAATAAGGAATCTAAGGAATGTTGAAGTCATGGACTGAAGAATTCTAAAGGCAAAAGGGGGTCCATCACAGTACTAGCAAGGTATACCTAATGAAGTGGCAGTGGACTGAGACTAGGTCTTCTTTAAAATATGATTCAAAAAAGGTTTACACACAATAAAGGTTATTAAAATAGTTTATTTTATTATTTACAGATTATGTTAAAACTGTACATAAATAAATATTATATTAACTCATATGAGATTATTCTTAATATTATGACAATAATTGATATTACAAAATAACCACAATCTCTCAAGGTCACATTAAAATGCTCTTAAATGTTTCCTGTATCTATAATCAGCCATTATTTTCTCAAAGGTACCTGCAGCCCCAGAGGATGCTTGTTTTCTCTGAGCCTCGGCACTGTCTGCCAGTGCAGAGTCGTGGTGGCGCCTGGCTCAGATCTGCTACTGCTGCCAGGGACAGTGCAGATATTGTCATTTCCTCTCTGAATGAATTTCACCCCCCCACCCCCCGGTCACCCCGCCTGCTCCAGCACATAGCACCCTCTTCACATAAAAGCCACGTTTGTTTTGACCCTTGCGGCACGGATGGCCATTGTTCTTCAGCAACTGTTAATATCCATCACAAATCTGCTTATTTTCAAATTCCATCAGAACCGCCACACAAAGGGAAGGCTATTGCACAGAGCATAGACTCGGGCACGGAGCAGGCGCGGAGAAAGGAGGAGGAGAATGCACACTCGATCTTGCCGTGGTGCAACTCTGTGAGCATGACAATGGTGGCAGTGTGCAGCAGCGGTGTGATTGATAAGGATCATGTTCTGTAGAAGGGGGGCTTTGAAGGTTTGTCTCTATCGCGGATGAGCCGAGGGTTAAATTCGGACTTCACCTAACCAGATTGCAGCTCTGGATCTCGCCATCTGTAGAAGGTCATAGCTCTGATACGAAAGAGCCATGCCGATGCAAAGCCACCCATGATGATGGTTTATGTCTGAGCTTGCAGCCTTATCGGTTTCTAATAGAACATCTACAGTATATCTGTATCATCCAGAAAACGGCTCCTCTATGACACTCGGTTCTCTAGCTTTCCGTCTAACATTGTGCAGGGAAATTCCACGATCAGGGAAGGAGTTTAGATTGTTATTATGTATCTTGAATCTAAAAATCAATGTTAATGCATGCCACCTCGCAATAGCTTCAATGGAATGAAATGATTAGATCTGTAAGCTTTGGTGCATGAAAGACGACGGAATGAGAGCTGGCATCTGGGTCTCTCGTCGGTGCTGCCATTCAATCTAGTGCAGTTTCAATTCTCTTTTATGTGGATGGCGCTTTTTATAATAACAAAAGCAGCTTCACAGAAATCTAGTTGCTGATTTAGATTGAGCGAGCCAGAGGTGACAGTGTTTTGAATAAAATCCCTGAGAAGACATGAGACAGAAACCTTGAGAGGAGACCAGATAAAAAAAAAAAAAAAAAAAAAAAATATATATATATATATATATATATATATATATAATAAAAAACTCTGATTGTCAATGGATAGCGGGATTATAAATAATCAGACAAGTACTGTACTGTATGTTGTATCGGTATGAACAGCATAGTTTGTATGATCACAGCAGTGGGTCTTAAGTACCAGGTGAGATTATACCCTGAGGAAAGGGTGAGATCTGATCAGCCATTCAGACTGAGAGTTGCCACATGAATGCATGTAAAGTGGTACATGCTAAATCTGTTGTGGATTCATCGAGATGGTCACATTCAGAATTTTCTTTGTTAAAGAGAACGCTGTTTGAACATTAGACCTAGGTGCCAGTCCTTTCTCAAAGATGTGCGCATCAATCCAGATGCACTGTTCCCGAAAGTCTCCCCATAATCTCCCCAATCTTTCAAGAGAAACAATCTTACCGCTTGATTGAATATAAATAAAATATAAAATGCTGCCACTACATATCTACCACTAACTGTTCAAGTTTCTAATGAACAGAACAGTCTGGAAATAATGGTGAGCATTCATAGACAGCAAGGTGTCTCCAGTCCGGGGAATGCTAATCAGTGTTCTAGTTCTCGAAGAACACTTTGCAGCAGTGTGTGCAGAACATCCAATTACTCGAGGTAAAAAAGCACTGTATATCCTGAAGTGTAAACAGAGAGTCTCATGGCCCTGTCCCGGTGGATTTTGCCCTCCCTCTCTAACCTCATGATTAGTCCTGTCTCTGGCAGTGCACCTGATAACGGCTCACCTTCTGTAGCAGGCTCTTACTGTAGACCGACTCCTACAAAGCTTCCGTTATCTTTTATCTTTCTAGCCTTGCTTGTTTAATGGATTGGCTTGCAAAGTGAACAAAGCTATTCAAATCTCCTCCCCTTTCCTTTGTCCCTACTTATCATTCGTTCATGGAAAGCGGTCCTAGACCCGATTAGTTTATAAACTGTCTGGAGAGGAGCAATTTTTGATACTTGCTTAAACATATAATACTTTTCATTACTTTTTCTTTTCTTTTTTAGATAAGACTCCCTTTCGCATTATTTCCACTGCTTATCTGTTCAGTTCTTCGTGAAATGGTCATTATAATGTGCAGTCATTTCTTTGGACTTATTATGAGGTCAGTTCCAAGGGCCGGTGGTGACTCAGGCAGGTGAGACTCTGGAATGTGGATCAGAGGTCTGGGAATTAGATTCCTGCCAATGCCAGGTCATGACTGTAGGGTCCTTGTAACCCTGTGCCCCATACAACCCAGCCACTGCATGCAGTGCCACGCCCAAGCCTGCTTAGAAAAAGGGAAGGTTGCAGCATTAAGGGGATCCAGCGTAAAACCAGTCCCCGAGGAAATGATTTTATTTGGCCCAACCCCTATGATGAAAAAAAAAAACGAAGCTCAAGAAAAAATTATGATCAAGTCAGTTCCCCTCCTGCATGGAAGGTGGCAGTGTTTAATCTACCCAGTGGTTCATTTAAATCAATTGTTCTGTTCCCTGTGCTTATGACAGTAAATGCTTCCTTTTAGTTGCTTTGATGTCTGTCGCTTATCCAAAGGCAGATTTTTACTGGGACGGTGAATCTGAATAGAAGGGCAACTCAGTAGCAAAAAATACTTTTTCAAAAAAAATTATTAATTTTCATAAAAATTTTAAATATGGAATTTTATAGGCACTAGATGCGTGTATGGCAATTGTGTGTATTGTGGCCAAGTGGCAACTAGCCACTGCAAGTTTTTAACAGCACTAAGGGACTGTAATAAATACTCTTGCTCCATCTTGGTTAAAATGCTCTTAAAGATAAATAGTACTAAAAAGAAAGAAAAACTGCCATTTCAAACATGGTTAAATTATTCCGATGCATCAAGCAAAGAAAAAAACTAAGGGGATTTGAAATGACTGAAACTGGGTTAAGGAAAGAAAACCGGAGGCACAGTGTTGAAATATAATTGTGGTCAGCTTAGGACAAGGACTAAACAGCTGTGTGGCCATAAGAAATCCACTTGTTAATGAGACTAATCAGAAAAAAAAGGTTTCAGTTTGCTAGAGAGTATAAAGATCGGAGTTCATGATTATGATGAGTACAGATTGACCCTGGGTACATCAGGGTAAGAAGGGAAGACATAAGTAATGTACAATACCACCTACCTGTAGATGTTACTCCTTAGGCCCTCTGGAGGCAGTGTTATAATCTGGGGTTGCTTTACTTCAGAATCACTTGCTACAGGAGGAATGGCCTCACATTTATAGCCTAAAGATTGCCATGATCACAGGAGCGCTGTCGCCTTGCACCTCTAGGGTTCGGGTTCGATTCCCGTCTCTGTGTGCATGGAGTTTACATGTTCTCCCCGTGCTTGGTGGGTTTCCTCCAGGTACTCCGGTTTCCTCCCACAATCCAAAGACATGCAGATTAGGTTAATTGCCATCCCCAAATTGGCCGTAGTGTGTGAGTGTGTGTATGTGTGTGTGCCCTGTGATAGACTGGTGTACCCCGCCCTGTGCCCGAAGTCTCCTGGGATAGACTCCGGCCCCCCCGTGACCCTGAATACAGGATTAAGCGGTATAGATGATGAGTGAGTGAGTGAGTGAGTGAGAGAGAGATTGCCATGATTCTGTGGATGGTTCCACATAATCCAAAGTCTCATTCATTATTTAGTAGATAACCTAAAAACCATACCCAAAATGCTTTGGTCTTTGGTGATGCTTATGACCCCGATGCAGGTCGTTTCAACACGCTCAGTACTTGGGTATCGCCCAGAAGTGACCTGCTCCATTTTGAGACTGGTTCCCCTGAAGGTTTCTTTTTTTTTGTCTTGTGTTTTTCACCACTGATTTGCCCATTAGATCCAGTTTTCTGCAAAGCATCATTAAAAGTTGTTAAAAGTGCTATATAAATGAAACTGAAGTGAACTGAATGGAATGCACACTAGATGATGTGTGCCATCATTTGGTCATTACTTCTTTTGGTAAGGTGTCTGATGTCACAGGGTTCCAACCGTGGTCCTGGAGTGCCCCCTGTCCACTTCCCAACACACCTGATTTAGCTAATCAGCCCTTCGGGATTAAACCGTGTGGGATTCAGAAACCAGTTCCCTGCAAGGAGTGGAGCTTGAGCTTCTTTCATTTGATTGATTCATTTGTTCATTCATCCCACTTTGGTAAGAGCTTGATCCTGGTCATGGTAGCTGAAGAGTCTATCATGGGAACACATCCTTTCTTTGTTATGACTGTAAGAAATAAGTGAGGTCTGATGAAAAAAAAAAAAAAAGACAACTGACAACAATAACTTTATTTAACATTTCCTTTCCCTAGTTGTTTTATTTTTGTTCATTGTTTACTCCAGATTTGTACTCTATCTTCGGCAAACACAGTATGAGTCATTCACAATGGTTATGAATAAAACAGCCTGTCCTGCATCAGAGGCTGATCCGCTTATTATCTGTAGTGCAGTGGCAGTGAATGACGAGACTCTTTGTAGGAAGCTCTGTTTGCTGTAAGACCATTTCCGCAATTAATACAAACTCAATGGTGTTCTTTGTATAGCTGAAACCTCAAATAAAAATACAGATAGAGTATGTTCGCTACACAGACTGAGGGTGTCTTCACACTTGTGCTCCAGTATGAACTCGCAGCTCAGTGGTGCTGCTCGCTGCACTGCATGTAATGGGGGGAAAAGGCAGCAAGGGGCCAGGTGTTGCTAGATTTGGCTTCTCAATGTCGTTGGTGATGTGAAAGGACAAAGGCAGTATTGAGGGCCCAGGCAGTGGGCTGGGAGCAGTCGGATAGTTTTACAGAAAAGCCAGTGTTTGTGCCAAGCCTGCACTCATACACAACAGACACTGTGTTCTGCTGCTCCGCTCCCAGCTTTGTCCCTATGCACCCACCTCCCCCACTTTCTTTCTTTCTTTTTTTTTTTTTTTTGTTTCAGAACAGGTAGCAATAGCACTTGCATCTAGGGTGCAGATGAGAAAGCTAGATAGCTGACTGTTAAGAACATGGTTTGGCATTCTAGACTACCTCTTAACAATCCACACAAAGACACGGAGCCAGTGGGAAACATGATAAAGCAATGCACCATCCTGTGCACGGAGCAGACCAACCATCGACGTCCCTCCTTCCCATCCATCCTCCCTCCCTCCCACCCTCCCACCAGATCTTGGGAATTCTCGCTCCAGCAGATATCGTTTGTCTGTGTACACTTACCTGCTGTGAATGCATATCAAAGCTCTCACGTCTACTTAAAAAGCAGAGCCTGATTTGGTGTAAAGCTTTTTAATGACGTGCAGCATGTTCGACAACTCACTTCAATTCAGTGAATGATTTTTGATTTGGGAGTGTCACCTTTTTTTTGCTTGATTAAAGTGCTTTCTCGAACTAGAATCGAGAACGTTTCGTTAATGAGTCTGAGAGAGACAGCGATTATACCATATGCGCAGTACACAGTAGCACAGAGGAAACGAACGAAGCCACACCAAGGCAGATATTCACACCCACCCTATCCTCTTCTACCCGGACTCCGTGTGTGTGTGTGTGTGTGTGTGTGTGTGTGCCTGGTTATGTGTGGCTGGTTTGATTCTCACAGGGGTGTGAACTGCCTGCTGCATGAAAACGGAGAAAGATGACACTGATGTGATAATGAGGCCCAGCCCAGTGGCCTAGACAAACAGCTTGTCTTTGCCCAAATGACACACCGTCAGGAAGCCGGCAGAGGTGGTACGGTTCTCGCGGTGCCCGGAGCTGCGAGTCGTGCATTCTGTCTGCGTCTCATTAGTGGCCATGGGCCTCGGTGGAGCTCTCTGCAACCTTCCCCCTCGCTCGCTGCCCTTCCAGCAGGTTCTGCCTTCATCCAGTCCCCTACATGGGCTCTGTATTAAAGCGCTGCAAACAATGTCCCGAAATGTCAAGTCAGCAGCACAACAGGCCGGTCTTCACATAGGAGTGTAAGAGGCATGCAGTGAGAGATCGAACACAAGAAAAGGCAGCAATGCTTCCTGGGACCCTCATTTGCAAGTTTCTTAGTAGGGACTATGTTATAGTTAGTATGTTGGAAGAATGCGCTTGTGTGTGCTCATTGAGGTGTAACGAAAAGGTACTGGGGAGGTGGTAGCACATCCAAAACAAGAGCATCATTTAAATAGTGTCTATTATCCTACCTGAGGTGATCAGGAAACGAGAAAAAAAAAAAATTGCTGTTCTGAAAGGTGCTAGTATATCATTTATTTCTGCCTGCATTATCATTGTGCCTTGACCAGGCATACTGTACCAACATCCAAGATGATACCCAAACAACATATGCAATGTAATGGCGTCAACGCACTGATTGACTATGCACATGAATTCTGATGACTTTTTTTCTTTTTCTTTAAATATTCCACCCCACTATGTTCCCTCAGATTTCACACTGCAACATTAACGAGAGCTGACACAGGGGATTAGTAGCAGACAGCTGGAATGCCCGACCCTTTTGTGCTACGTGAATCTCAGCCAAAAGCCGTCTTACCAAGGCCAAAAGAGACCTGGGAAAAAGACTTCTCCTTGGAAATAAACACAAGACTGGCCAAAAGGAAGGAATGTGCCACCAACGGACAAAACAAGTCGGGGACCGCGCGGTGATCAGACAGAACACATTGTCTAGGAGCTGCAACCTGTAGGTCTCCATTTTGAGTTTCCTCTCCATGTTCAGTTAGTGTCAGCTTTAGTACATGACCAGGATGCTGAAGTGAAATGCAGTCAGGAAAGAGTCCATGTCCACCAACACTGGACACCTGAAACTATTTCAGCTGATGCTTTTCTGCTCAGCATGGTTGTAAAGAGTAGCTACTGGAGTTAACATAGTCTTTGTCAAACCAGGCTGTGAATTTGTCTCATCATTCTGCGTAGATAGAGATTCTCGTGAAATACTCAAACCAGTCATTCTGTCACACACACACACACACACACACACACACACACACACACACACACACACACACACACACACACACACACACACACACACACACAAAACATGCCACAGTCTGGATCATATTTTTCTTTTTATTCTGACGTTCGGTGTGAACTTTACTATATCCTTTACCTGAACTGTGCAGAGTATTGAGCAGTCCCTTTTGTATTTAAACACTTGGGAGATGGCGATGATTTGATAAATATATAATACACACGTGGACAAAATTGTTGGTACCCTTCGGTCAATGAAAGAAAAACTCACAATGGTCACATAAATAACTTTAATCTGACAAAAGTAATAATTAAAAAAATTTCTATGAATGTTAAGCAATGAAAGTCAATGTTGCTTTTCAACCATGCTTCAACAGAATTATTTAAAAAAGTAAACTCATGGAACAGGCCTGGACAAAAATGATGGTACCCCTAGAAAATACTGAAAATAATGTGACCAAAGGGACATGTTAATTCAAGGTGTGTCCACTAATTAGCATCACAGGTGTCTACAATCTTGTAATCAGTCAGTGGGCCTATATATAGGGCTCCAGGTAGTCACTGTGTTGTTTGGTGACATGGTATGTACCACACTCAACATGGACCAGAGGAAGCGAAGGAAAGAGTTGTCTCAGGAGATTCGAAAGAAAATTATAGACAAGCATGTTAAAGGTAAAGGCTATAAGACCATTTCCAAGCAGCTAGATGTTCCTGTGACTACAGTTGCACATATTATTCAGAAATTTAAGATCCATGGGACTGTAGCCAACCTCCCTGGACGTGGCCGCAGGAGGAAAATTGATGACAAATCAAAGAGACGGATAATCCGAATGGTAACAAAAGAGCCCAGAAAGACTTCTAAAGAGATCCAAGGTGAACTTCATGCTCAAGGAACATCAGTGTCAGATCGCACCATCCGTCGTTGTTTAAGCCAAAGTGGACTACATGGAAGACGACCAAGGAGGACACCATTGTTGAAAACAAATCATAAAAAAGCCAGACTGGAATATGCCAAACTACATGTTGACAAGCCACAAAGCTTCTGGGAGAATGTCCTATGGACAGATGAGACAAAAATGGAACTTTTTGCCAAGGCACATCAGCTCTATGTTCACAGATGGAAAAATGAAGCATATCAAGAAAAGAACACTGTCCCTACTGTGAAACATGGAGGAGGCTCTGTTATGTTTTGGGGCTGCTTTGCTGCATCTTGCACAGGGTGTCTTGAATCTGTGCAGGGTACAATGAAATCTCAAGACTATCAAGGGATTCTAGAGAGAAATGTGCAGGCCAGTGTCAGAAAGCTGGGTCTCAGTCGCAGGTCATGGGTCTTGCAACAGGACAATGACCCAAAACATACAGTTAAAAACACCCAAGAATGGCTAAGAGGAAAACATTGGACTATTCTAAAGTGGCCTTCTATGAGCCCTGACCTCAATCCTATTGAGCATCTTTGGAAGGAGCTGAAACATGCTGTCTGGAAAAGGCACCCTTCAAACCTGAAACAACTGGAGCAGCTTGCTCATGAGGAGTGGGCCAAAATACCTGCAGAGAGGTGCAGAAGTCTCATTGACAGTTACAGGAATCGTTTGATTGCAGTGATTGCCTCAAAAGGTTGTGCAACAAACTATTAAGTTAGGGGTACCATCATTTTTGTCCAGGCCTGTTCCATGAGTTTATTTTTTTAAATAATTCCGTTGAAGCATGGTTGAAAAGCAATGTCTGACTTTCATTGGTTAACATTCATAGAATTCTTATTTATTATTACTTTTGTCAGATTAAAGTTATTTCTGTGACCATTGTGAGGTTTTTCTTTCATTGACCGAAGGGTACCAACAATTTTGTCCACGTGTGTATATGAATATACAGTATATTAATCATATAAATAAATATAACTGAACCCAGTGCTGTGCCCCACTAACTTTACTTAAATAGCAACATTTGTTGATGCATTTCAATGATATTAAATATAAAATTTTAAATGAATAAATATGATCCACATATTAGTACAAGTCCTTTGTGCTCATCAAAAAGAAAATTTGCTTTAGGTGCTTTGACTCTTTGTGGAAATGACAGGGAAATGATGTTACAGGGATTTGATGGCATTGCAGCAGCTTGGTGAGTGTTTCTATGGTAACTCATGAGTCTGGTCACGCCTCATTAGAGGACACAGCGTTTTTGCGTAGCCCAGATAGTTCCGGAATCTACTCTCTCCATGCTAATTGCCTTCGGATACCATTGGCTCGCCGCGCACAGCAGTGTCACACTCCCCAATGAGACTCTATCTGACGGCAAACGTTCAACCTTTCATGGCGCAGATTGTGTTCGTAAGGATCAGGCAGTTCTGTCCCTCTGATCATTACTGCGCACTTCCTCTTCTGTGGACTTACTAAGAAATCATGCCCGATCAGATCTCATGAAAGCGTATTTTTAGGGTCACAGGTGCATTTGAGTTGCAGTTCAAGGTGATCTGTTTAAATGGTTTACCTAAGTTAAGAACTGTGGCTAAACAACAATAAAAACTTGTCAAATAGCTGATGGGACAGGCATATACCGGGACGGAACTTGTAAAAGAGTGGTTCTGGGAGCATTTTTACACATGAATCAGCCAAAACACTTTGTTAAATTGAAGGACTAATTAAAAGTAAACATTAACAACAACAACAACAAAAAAAAAAGATTCATAACGTGTAATCAGTACAGATATAATGTGACATTGTTAATCAGAGACGTTGCTAATTTAATCTTTTTTTTTGTTAGCTATTTATTAATAAATATGTATCTTTTTTGTAATCAGACTGTGACCCTGGGTCATATTTTTGAAAACTTTTAATTAACTGAAGTGGAAAATAAAAGCAAGTGCAACTTTAGGAAAATGAATCCTTGCTGTTTATTGACTGTTAATCAAACTAATTTAAACTGTTGATATAAAACGTACAGAGCCCCAGAGTGGACATATATATACATATATAAAATAATGATATAATATATGAATGATATATAATGAATTCGCTCATTTTATTAAAGATGTGCACAATTTAATTAAATAAGTAAATTAACTACAAAAAAATCTCACACCATATTTTCGTCAGCATTTCCATTTGAATTTTTTATTTATTTTGGATTTAAATTTAGTAAAGTGAGCACCAGGTAGTCAAATAAGTGAACAAGTTACAAAAAATATGATGCGACCCTTCCAGGACTTGTCTACACACCCAAATTTCAGCTTTTTTGGATTAAAAAAAAAAACAAACATTTAATTTAAATTTACAACTTTGCTCAAAATTAACCAATTATACAAAAACTATGTTCAAAAATGAGGCTGATTAACAGCAAGTAAAGATCAGCTGTTTCTGTAGAATCTTGTTTTCATCTAACATTAATCCATGGTTTCCAAAGAGCTTACAAAGCACCTAGAAGATCATATTGATGAAAGGTATCAATCAGGAGAAGGGTACGAAAGAGTATCTGAAACGTTATACGAATAATGGAACTCTAGGAATGCCATCGTCACAAGTGGAGAATGTTATTTGATTCATTTTTCCTTTATTTAACCAATAAAAACCTCCCTAAGATTAAGAATCTCTTTTATAGTCACCACAGATCCAGACAAACAACACAATTACACAAATGTACAGTTAATACAGTTAAAACCCTAACGCCATGTCTTATGTTAAAATTAATCAATAGTGTATAAATTAAGTTTTCTAAACCTTGAAAAAAAATATTTTTTTTTAAATGCCAGTAGTAATAACACAAACAGTGATGTGGTAAAGGTTTAAATTTTCTTTTACCAAAAACAAAAACAATATGTCTCTCTAAAATATAAAAGCTGTGTAGATCTTAATCATTATATTAAAGGATTTACAGAAATCTGGCCATGTCATCCATGTGAAAAACAAACTCTCATATTCTTTACAAAAACAAGGCAGGGCATCACCCAAAAAAAGCACCTTTCCCATAGTGAAGCATGGTGGTGGCAGCATCATGCTATGGAGCTGCTTCTTATCAGCTGGGACTGAGACTCACAAAAATACAGAGACTCACAGCTAGCAACAAGTACTAATCTATGTTGAAACAAAACATACAGGACTCTAGTTAACAGCTGAATAGAATTTTTACCTTCTAATATGATAACAACCCAAAGCACAAATCCAAGACAACAAAAGAATGGCTTCAGACGAAGAGTAGGATTGATGTTTTGGAATGGCCCAGCCAGAGTCTAGGCACAAAGCCAATCAAAAGCGTATGCCATGACATGAATAGGAAAGGAGATCTCCATGCAATTTGATTTGTAGAAGATTGATCAAAGTTGTTACAGTAAGTTGGTTGACTCACACTGTATTACAAGCTTACAAGATTCTTTAGCTAAAAAACAAGACTAGCTATGAACTAGCTATGTAATCAGGTTAATGTAGTTATTTTTTTCCCTCCTAACAGTTAATTTCATTTTGTTTTTCACTTGAATATTATGTTATACGACTTGTAGCTAAAATCTAACTTAATTTTTCACATTTTAAAAAAACTTTTAACAAAAACCTGCAATAATTACAGGACCTGGGGATGGGGGGAGGTTTTTTTTAAACATTTTTTTAAATACATTTTTTAAAATACTATTCACTATATAAACAAAACAATAATTTTCGTATAATCATAGAAACAGGAGTAGCCATAACAGCACATGTGGTATTGTGTAAGATTAGGTTAGCTTTTGGGAGATTTCCAAATTCCAGACTGTATAGCCTCAGCGTGAAGTAATGAATATAGGGAATGTAAGAAATGTTCAGATTTTTTAAAAAAAGAAAAAGAGGGACCCTTCCAAGAAAAAAGGCAGCTTGAAGTTAAAAAAAAGGGGGGGAGGTAAGCTTTGAGAGGAGGAAGTTAAGATGAGAGCAGGGGCGAGGAAGAGGGGCGAGACTTTAAAGCAGGGGCCAGGCAAAGGAGAGAAGCAGGAGCAGGGGGATGGGATATGAGGAGGGGACTTTGCTTGGACACAAGAGAGAAATCAGCTGTACGGCACAAACTGTACACTGATTAGTTTTCACTAACGGGCCTCTGCAAAATAACAGCTTCGACTCATTTAAGTCAGCTTTAATTCTGTCATTTGCCTTTGGGACTTGTGTGCTTCTGAGCTGTTCTTCCAGTTAATCATTTAACTGAACTCAAAGCAATTTGGTCTTGCAGTTTACTTAAGGTAAAGCACAACTGGCAATTCTACAAATTCAGCAGATCTACGAACCTCCCAGCTGTCCTCGCTCTCATTATGTGGACTGTATTTTATGACCAATGTGGCACCACTGGAGGGAAAAAAAAAAAACTAACCATCAACACATCCTGCACTAATATACACCGGCTAACACATTATTTTCTGGCTGTGTTCCATCGCACTGTCCGAGCTCAGTATTCTTTCCCGTGGGGAATCAGGGTGTGTGTACTGTAGTGTGAGTGCCTCTATAGTAGCCTGTGTTTACGCACCGTGCTTGCGGTTCCAGTGTTTTCATGCCTGGGGTGTGTGGGCACAGGCCTGGCCGATACGACTGCTACTGTACCACTTGTACTTATCTTCAACATGGACAAAGCGGAAAGGAAGACGGAGCTGCTGTGTACGCCACAGATAATGATTTCATCCCCTGTAGGAGAAGTCACTGTTTATGCAGTTCTATCCAATTTGATCTAAATAACCTGTAATGAGTGCCTCCAATGGCATTCCCGTAATTGCTCCGGCTTATGGCATATGAAGTGACGGTATCATGCTGCGGCAATCACACATACACATTTATTTATAGGTGCTGAAAAGCTTTTGTGTTAAACATTATTCTGCATGGAATTTGGCATGTTCATTTGAAATAGAGCAAATTAAAAAACAGGACTCTTTTATTATAATTACTGCCCATCTTTAGGAATTATAATTCATGTACGCTGTCAGACTGTCAGGAACAGTTATATGAATTAAGTTTTTAAATGAGGACCATCATTTTTTGCAAGTGGTCTATGTACTTGTGGCAGTTCCACAGTGGCAGGTGGGGCAGTGCTCCACCCGTACAGCCATTCAACAATTGTTGATCTTTAAATCATTTATGTGACCAACAATTTTAGACAGAAACTGTATCTATTATTTAATTGATAACTGATTTGCTTACTTTTCTAAATGTTGCACAATCATCAGGAATCATGTTCGCCAACCTGTACAGTTCTAGGGAGTTATTATTGTTCCTAGTGGTTAAAATGGGAACTGCATCCTGCATTAATAGAGGCCCATAGGGAAAGGACTCATGCTGCCCCACACGCAATTTGTGAACACTTCAAGAGGAGCAGTGAAAAGGGAAATTAATGCATTGGTGGATTTCCTGGCAAATTTTACAAAATGAAAGAACAATTAGATATCAATGTGTAATTAAACTGTAAGTGCACTCATGTGCCCATGATGTACAAAACTATGTGCAGTTGATAATGACTGTACAACAGGAAGGTGGGTGCACCATGTTGAGCTTGAGAAGAAGAAAAAGTGAACCCCACTTTCCCATGGTCAATTGTTGGGGCTAGTTCCACAACTCTTAAGTGATTTTTGAGACAAAGTTGGACTGAAATTCATGCAACCCTGTATGGTTAAATGTATGTGTTGCTAAGAATGCTAAACAAACACAAGGGGCGTTCAAGTCAAATTTGGACGTTTGATTGTGCAGAATAACCGAACCTGGTTATGAGAGTAAAAACTACCTTTATTTCTCTATATAATACCCTGCATATATTCCTGTGTTTCACTAGTGCTTGGATACCCTCTAAGGTAGAAAGTTTTCTCGGTATACTGGAGCCATGAGTAGATTGCCTGCTTCACATCTGAAACGCTGGGCTCCCAGGATCTCCTTTAATGGTCCAAACATGCAGAAAAATGGTTTGGAGTAAGAACGGGACTGTCCAGAAGACGTGGCGATAACTCCTAGTTGGGTTCCTGTAATGTACAATTGCAGATGTAATGTACCTGCACATCTGCAAGTTAGTGACATGGTATCGTTGCTTTTTTCAAGGATCAAGCTGAACGTTCATGGGAACGACTCCACCTTGGCCGGTTTCATCAGTCTTTGGATGTACATTTGCACCTTTCAATGTCTCATAGTTCCAATTCAGTCACCGTATGGGTTTCTGTTTTATGCCTTCATTCCCAGGAAACATCATTCCAATAGAAATCTAGTAAAATTGAATTGAAGATGCTCATTTTGATCTCACCTGTATAATGCATTCTTGATACCTGCAAAGTGAATGTTGTAAAGAAACAACTGGTTGAAGCAGCACACTGGTTTTTCAGAACTTCTCACTGGTGCAGTTCATGAGAAAAGGGGATTGGTACATACTGCACAGCAACAGTGAGGCTTGTGCTGATGTTGTCATATATGCCCAGGTCTTTGTATCACATCCTTGTATGACAAAGTAGTTTATTGTCATTTACGCCACCATTAATGTCACAGTGAAGTGCTTCAGTCATGCTACTATTGACTCAGGTTTCTGCTTGCCATTGTCCACCTGCAGGGCCAGTCTCAATTAAACCCTCCCACAAGAAGGTAATGGGCTTTCATGGAGCACTTGAGAAGCCGTGCAAACCAGGAGAGGGCTAAATGAGAGTGCTTCTGTCTCTCTCTCTCTCTCCCTCTCATCTCCTATTCACCTGATGGTATTCCCCCAGTGGGTTTTCTAACTTTCTATCAGATAACTTTTTTTGTTCCTCTACAGAAGCGACCATAGTGATGTCGACCATTCGACATCCGGCATTTTACTTAAAGTAAAAGTGCACGTTGACCCCTAATGCGTCACCATAATGCAGGCGGTATCTGGAAAGGCAGGCATGGTGTGGGCCGGGTGGAGGGGTGTGAGTGCAGCCCTTTTGATGTGTGCCCTGGTCGGGTCATGCCTGTCTGCTTGGCTCATGGCTCAGGGGACTCCACGGGACTTCACAACCTTCTTTCAGAGAGGCCGGTTTGAAGCGCGGGACCCCCTGTGGTGCACAATGAATGGTCACATACCTAGCCGATAGCCGTTTGTGAAGCGGCCCGGGGGCCCAAAGAATGGCAGGAAGTAAAGAGAAAGGGCTGGGGGGAGGAGAGAAAGTGCACATGAACTTGGCTGATACCATCTGCTATTTCCTCTGGAACCCCATTTTCTGCAGCCCCTGGTGCCACCACACTCACTTTTTGTCACCGCACTCTCTTTCTGCACCCACTTGGATGAAAGTCCATGTGCACCAGAAATGCCTTGTTTTAAAGGTTTCAGATTGAAAGGAAAAGCCATATTCACATCATATGACATATGATAGGCTACTGTTAGCAACTTCTTATTCCTTCCAGATGTTGGAGTCCAGCAGAAGGTAAAGTTTCCCTGCTGCATCATATGGCTGACTTACAGCTTATACAGTATGTGTGTAGGAACCTGCATAATTTATTAATAAATAATATGAAGGACCATCAATTTCCCTATTTGCTTCCAATATAGTAAAGACTTATAATTGGTGCACGGTGAAGAAATAAAGCAAGAAAAAAAGGGAAGAGAGGTGAACTCTCTTAATACTTTAATAGAACCCCCAAACTCATCCAACAACTCCACCTCTCAGACTGCCTCTGACAAAGGACAAGGGAAATGGACAGATCAAAGGGGCTTAGTCACTACCCCACACAGCACTCCCACTCCTGTGTGTGTGTGTGTGTGTGTGTGTGTGTGTGTGTGTGTGTGTGTGTGTGTGTGTGTGTGTGTGTGTGTGTGTGTGTGTGTGTGTGTGTGCGCATGTGTGTGTTGCAGTATCATAGTGAGGACCTAATGTTCCCACAAGGATAGGATAATCTGACAGATTTTACCTTGTGAAGAGAGTCTGCAGGTAAGTAGGGCAAAAAACTGGATTAAGAAAATCATTCAATTTTAAACAAGCAGACAAAATTGTAAAAATTAACTGAAAAAAGTGGAATACAAAAAAACAGGAATATGAAAGTAACGTCCATATTCATCACTACATTGTACTTAAACTAATTAGTTAATTATAATTAATTCGAATAAAGTAGTACAAACAGTCCAACAAAATGATTACAAATTCAATTTGAAATTAGTTAACCATAACAAAAGAATAAAATAATTTAAAGAATGCATTAAAGTAGCATTATATATATACATACTGTATATATATATATATATATATATATATATATATATATATATATATATATAAATTGCTGTTCTATTATTATTATTACTATTATTATTGCTGTTGTTGTTGTTCTTGCTTAGAATAATATAAAAGTTAAATAATTGGCAAATAATTAAATATTTTTCTAAATAATTTAAATGACCTTTTAAATATTATTTAACCTATTGTATATTAATCATTAATAATTCAGCATTTATAGTTTACAGCAGCTCAAATAAATAAAAGGGCCTATTTATTACTATGTAATACAGTTTTAACTGTTTTATACTAATTAATGATAACCGTTCACAGTTTAACAACAATACAGATAGTTTATTAAAATATATAATATATGTTTATTATAAAATGCATTTAATTTACTTACTCAATAATATGTAAACTATTGTACACTATTCAATAAGAATTAACTAGTAATAATTAAAGCAAAAACTATTTAATAGAAATAATACAAATGCCTAGCGCATCTGCAATCACAATAATCAATGAGATCTAAATGTAGCTATTAATAAAATTCAATTAGAATCATTTTAAATACTGAATAATTTAAGATTTAAATCTAAATGACAACTGCTGCATCTTGAGGTTTAAAAGAAAAGTCTGTACATATCACTGTAAAGCCTCAGTATAGGTTTATTTAAATTGTGTCCATAAGACAGTTTTACTTAAAAAATTTTTTTTTATAACATTGTTATTATTCATTTATTCATTAAACACATAAACTGAGGAATAGATGCTTGTATGTGTGACAAACACAATCTTTTAATAAAACAATTAAACATACTTATACTTTATTAATAAAGATAAGTAAGAAATATGATGAGTATGCTTCTTTATTGTATGATATATGTAATCATATTCTACAGTGACTGTATTTAAATCACAGTTGATTTATGGTGCTTGAATCCCATTATTAAAAAACAAAAAGTGTCACATGTTTGTGATTTTTTTTGTTTTGTTTTGCCTCCTAATCTTTAAAATTAAGAAACAATAAAAAATAAACCTACAATGGACAATTTTTCTACATCAATTCACAAAACCAGTCATGTTCTTCAAACTTTTTTGCTTCATTGAAATGATCAGATTTCAGGTTAGTGCATAAAGGGCGAGGCTTTTGCTGCTAAGTGGAAAGTGCTCAAGACTTCGAGCCCAATTCAGAACCTATTCCTGGCTCGGAAAAGAGCCGTTTCCCACTATTTATAGCCACACGCAGAAAACACATTCAGATTCCTCGCAGACGCATGAAATCACGTTGCTACACTTCACTTCAGCCGGCAGTGTGACGACACCGTCTCCAGCCAACGCTGCACAAAACATTCAGCACATAACCTTACAAGCGTGACTTCAACTAAAGCGGCATTACACTCTTACAATCACTCGCAGTCCCCTTTACAGGCGATTACACTGCACATTTATTCATCATAATATTTCCTGTGAAAAATCCCCAGAGGGTGGGTTGTGCTATTTGAATTCTTGTTAGTTAAATTCGAACAAAACAGGGTTACAGCATTTATGAACAGGATACAATGAAATAACGAATAAGACAAAAACAGACACAACATATCACGGATTAGTATTTACAACATTTTTTATAAATCAAACAGAATTTTTCCCAGTTCAGTGATTCTTAATTTTTGTTTCTTGTTTCCAGTTGCAATATTTCTGGAATATTTCATTTACTTTAATTTACAGATGCATTTAATCTGCTTTAATAATGCACTTTGTCTGAGATTGTTTTGAAACATTCAAAGGTTGCAGCTGTATTGTTCTTTTAGTTTATGTCTCCTTTCACGAAATGGTTATCCAGATTCCAAACAAATGTGGGGGAAAATACATTTTTTAAATACTTTGGTGCAATTATTAAGTCATTTCTAATACAAGTTTCAAAATGTTCTGATTATTATATAAAAGGACTCGATAAACGACAGCAATCACATGAGATTAATACACAGAGACTGAACATCAACAGGCTGAAATAGTAAATGTTCATGAAATAAATGGTATTTGAATAAGAGCAATAATAAAAAATAAAAAAAAACACAAGAAGGATGTGCAGCAGTATAAGAAGCGATTAACTGTGAGGATCATTCGTCCCCTTTCAGCCAGAAGAGGCAGTAAGAAGAGGCACATTTCAGCAATATAAGAGCATATATACTGACAGCTTAAAAATGAAATTAAAATTTGAAGTCACTTGAAACTCGGTTTTAAACTCAATAAGCTTAAATCTTCTGACAGTCAAAGCCTCTGTGAATTTTTAATCCTGGCTTTGATCATGGCTGTGTTCTAAAAGAGAAGAGGGGGAAAATTGTGCTTCCCTAAAAAAAAAAAAAAGTTAAGGTTGCAGTAGCCCCATGTCTGGACAAATCTGGAAAAATAAATGAGAATTATGGAGGAAAAGGACAGGTGAGGAAAGCAAAGGAAGATTTATAGGAAGAGGATAGTAATACATACAGTACAGTACAATCTGTCAGACCTGATTTTAGGATTGCAAATGCGACTGACAAAAACTACGTTTCTATGACAACCACATTGATGATGTGCAGGAAATAAATAATGAGAAATAAGGAAGGAAAGGATTTTGCTTCTTAAAGCGGGGTTCATGAAGTATAATCAAGGGGTCCTTATTCTTCTTGTTGTTGTTGAATGACATTCAATTAGGGGTGTTCAAGATAAACTCCTATCAAAGCTGTTAAAGTAATTACAGTAATTTTGTTATTATATTAATATGCGTAATTGATTAGTCACTTCAGCGGAATGAGATCGGTCTGCATTTAAATGCAGGTATAATTCAGCGAAAGTTCAATTCAGCTGCTGTTGGACAGACGCAGGAAGTTTAATATAATAATTATATTTATATGTTACATATCATGTATTCAAATAGTTGATTCGTATTCCTAAATTATATAGGAGCTGTGATGCCGTAATGGTGCGGTAATGCTAAAAAAAAAAAAAAAAGTCCATCGAAAAACCAATGTTAAATGTGTACTGTAAATACTGGAACAACCTGGATAAAAACCACCAGTAATACGTACTGTATGTATTAGCTGCACTAGAAGATGCACATAAGAAGTCCAAAGCTGTACTATAAGTGAGATTGTATGCATCTGTACATGAAGAGACACAAAATGTGTTTGTACAACTGCTTCTAATTTAACTCAGGTATTTAAGCTGGTGACAAATTCCAGGATTTCTGGAACAAATTCAAGTTCCTGGTGAAAAAAAAAAAAAAAAAAAAAATTACATTTCCCCCTTCACTCCAAAAAAAGCAACCTTATAGCAATAATGTACACGTTTAATGCATAAACCATGTCAGATGTAGATGTATGGACAGTATGTTAAATATGTACGGTTTTACGATGCAAGAACGTCTACGTCTATGTTATATAGTCTAGTGGCCGTTTCCTAATTTTGAAGCAAAATCTGGTTTTCCTCAAGAGATGGGTCAGAAGATGCACTGTGCAGCGAAAGGCCCTCTAAATACCGTCCAAGGTGGAAATGATTATAGAGCAGGAAGTGGCCGTTTCAATTTCAAATGGATAGCATTACCTTTCCTTGTGCGGGGGGTGGAAAAAGGCCCCTCCTCCACCACTGCCACGCAGAACTACCAACCTGACCTGAACCTCACTGCCTACTCATTTACTCATCTGTGATGGGGCAAAAAAAAGAAAGAAACAGACAGAGAACAAAAGATTTTTTCCCCCCCTTTTGTCCATCTGTCTTTGCTCGTGTGTTAGTGGTTAAAGAAAAAGTGGTGAGATCTGACACTAGTCTCACATCCAGAGAGCGCAGGGAGGGGAGCCGGCAGCTGGAAATGTTCCGAGAGAGAGTAAGAAAACAAGAACAAAAGAAAGTAACAAAAAGAGAGAGGAAAAGGGGAAATCGAAAGAGAGAGAGAGAGAGAGAGACTTTAAGTGGAGCCCCTATATCCAGCCCCTGGAAGGGGCTCATTACAGGCAGACAGGCATGCCATGCCTGCGCAGGGTCACCGGGTTTAAACATAAAGTGGCCTTATGGAGTTATTACTGTAGCAGGCCTGAAAATCTAACACCCATCTGCTACAGAACTGTCCAGGCTTTACCTCAACATTCAGCGTGCCACCCAACCGCTGTTGAACATCACGCTTCAGGAATGTTTAAACACACCTTCAAATGTGCATGAGCTATTCTGAAGATTTACATGCCTATTATGTGTTACATTAAAATGCTTTATGGAGTCGGCGCACATCAACGTGCATTAAGATAAAAGAAAATGATGTGCATTAGGTCAAAAAACACGATGACTTCAGAGTGCAACAGAACAGAGTTTAGTGATTATTAGTACTGTTCAGTATATATGATACTGGCTTCATATCTTTAGTACTCACTGTTTTTTTTTTTTTCTTTTCAAAACTGATCTTTCAATTAGACTTTCTATTTATAAAACTTCATGATTTCATTTTCACCAAATAGAAGCATGACGCCATGTCGCCAGCATAAACACGGTTAAATTTCTTCTGTGTAAAATTTGTTGGCCGCGCTTAAAAACATTAGGCGGCACAAACATTTGCACAAAAGCCCAGCAAGAGATGCCAAGCCAAGAGTGGATTTAGAATTTTGCAGCTCATCTCTCGACAAAAAATGTCAGACAACATGCGAGGCAGGCAGTCTCTCTCTCTCTCTCTTCTCTCTCTTTCACACACATACACACACACACACACACCAGAGCTCAGCACTACAGTAAGTAGGCCAAAAGTCATGCGAGGACAAAATTTGGATAGAGCACAAAATGAACAAAATGTAAAAAAAAAAAAAAAAAGATAGCAAGACAGCCATGTACCATCTGAGTGGGAGAGAATGTGAGACAGTAGGAAGGAAGACTACTGATACACACACACAAAAAAAAAAGGCAAGAAAATGGGCCTGATGCTATTTTCTGTGCTGTCAGCTAGAGGGTAATCTGTAGAAGCTCTTCTCGGTAAGATGGCAGGCTAAGACCAGGCTAAGTCACTGAGCCGTCTTTCGAACGCTTACACAAGCTCGCGGCATACCTGAAATAGAGAACACGATCCCACACAGCAGCCAGAACTGCCATCGGAACAGGGAGCGTGGGGAATCTGGAGCTCAATCGACTTTGTTTAAATGAAGAATTAGTTCACTGATATTAATAATGAGGATTCGGGATATTAATGATGGAACAACAATATGAAAACCGTTCGATCGAGATTTTTGGTTTTAGAGATGATCATAAGTGTTGATCATAAGCTAAAGGTAGAATGGAAAAAAAATAAAATATATATATATATATATATATATATATATATATATATATATATATATATATATATATATATATATATATGTGTGTGTGTGTGTGAAATAGCCTTTAAAACTTTCTACAGCTTATGATGATATACTGTACAGTAGACTATATGTAATTGTCTCAAATGATATATTTTTCAATGCACTTAAAGTGCCATGTCTGGAGGTAATCCTGTTGTGATCATTAAATTTGTTATACAGTTGCAAAGCAGAATTCACATTCTCATTACTTCCTGTCCTCCTTCATCTTAGGACAAAAGGTGAAAGACTTGATCCTAATATACTTTACCGCTTTACCGCAGACACTGCAAGCTCAAAGTACTCTAGGTGAGCCTTAACTACCACCATGGATGTGCTGCCATTTTCCCCCAGTGCTACTTCAGATCTGGGATTATAATATAAGCTTCCAAAATGTTGGAAATCTATAATCAAGTTTAGGTCAGGAGGCAGGAGAAAAAAAAAAAAATGAAATTATGAAATCACATTCCACAGTATAATGAACAAAATCGCTATGATCAACACGTTGCATGTTTCAAATGTTTTGACAGCTTTGAAAGGAAAAAAAAAATAGTGCTGCCAAATGTCAAAAGCTGTGTAACCAATGCAGTTAGTATTTGGAAATCTGGAAATAACACAATGTTGTGCTGTATTATGAGCAGACACTGAGATTACAGGCAGATAGAAATCTGTGGCAGTTATTATACTGTATAAATTGGAATAATTACACATTGCACCACAACCATGCAGGAAGATATAAATAAGTGTCAGAGATAAGCAAGATATTGTCTTTCAATGTTATTTTTAATCTAGAAAAAGACAGTAACAAAATAATAAGAAAAAAAATAAATATATATATATCATTTAAGTCATGTGACTGAACAATCTTAAATTGCTTATCTTACAGCTTGCACAACAGCTTTTTCAAATGAGTAATCAACTTCTTAATAATGACCTTCCTATAATAAAGACATTCTCAGAGAACATGATGTGGTTCATGCAGCGACGCCTAAAACCTGAAGCCGGCGAACCTCTACCAGTCAGAAAGGCATTCCAGGATGTTTAGGTGTTTCGAGACGTACGAGCATCAGAATTTCAGTGCTGCTTTGTGCCATATACGAAAACACAGATGGATTTGCACAGACACGGAGTGAGAGACAGAGCTGCCAACACCCTTTTCTCACCATCTAGAGACCTGGCTCCAGTATCCGCTCCTGGCGAGCCGCTGAGAAGCGATTGTCAGCCACTGTCATGCAAATCTCCCAGCCTGCACTGACAGCAGCATCACTATAGTTACAGACCGACTGTCTTCACAGAGAACGCTGACAGTCTGCATATTAATGACAAATTAATCAGGCTAAAACAAATCTGCAGAGGCTAGATGTGAAACGAGGAACAGACTGAGAACCAGACTTTGCCTTTTTTTCGTGTCATTAACGGCATTTTATTGCATTTACTGAACATCAAAGTACATTTACAGTGAAACACCTAATATATTATTCCAGCGTCTGCCATGAATAAGAAATGTGCATGCACTAAATTTACTTCTGAGGTTCAACCGTAAAAAATAAATTTCACAGACCATTCAAATATTATGATTTCAGTGTTTATAATAGTCCGTTGTTTACTTATTAGAGCCATTAAATTAATGGAGCCATTTATTCATGAAATTTATGTTGACAGAATGCACAAGGTCCAAGTTAATATGATTTTTTAGGCCTACTTGTTTTTTTTTTTGTTTGTTTGTTTTTTTGACTTATTGAGGTTTGGATTAAATCCATTCATAATATATATAATATCTTATAATAATAACTTTTAAAACAGAAGATTTCTATATATATATATATATATATATATATAAATGTTTTTAATGAATTAAGACCCCTTGGCTATACTTCACAGATCCATTTTCACAACCTTTGTTGTTCGGTTCATAAGCTTCAGCTTCCGATATAGCCACTTCATACCAGATGGAACATCACGTACACTCTCGAACCGTAAGGTATTTAATTAACGGCTGGCTAATGTGATGTTAGCAAACAGCACGTGCGGCTCAGTCACAACGTGTGTGCAAGCGATGTACGATCGGCGAGGCAGCGCCAGCGAGACGAGCCAAAGAGCCGCATGGCGCTCACCCACAATCTCGCAGAGGATTTCCCATAAAGCACCACAGCTCTCGGCACTCTGAAAGAAGCGCACTGTGCTGCGGGAGGAGGCCAGGCCGAGGGGAGAAGATGACAGAGCTGACCGATGTGTGCATTCCAGCGCTGGGCAGGACCCGCGGCTGAGAGGGAAGCGCTGGATGTACGCACATGACATTTCCCTCCTGAACTAATTAGTTTAGACCCACGCTGGTTAATCGGGTTTGGTGTGTAGGAATCATGTTTAAGCTCCTCAAACCATGCTTTAGATCTTAGGGGCCTTGTTTAGCGAGAGGGCAGTTGGGTCAGTGTGCATATGTTGTTGTTTTTTTCCCATTTACACGACTTCTTTATTGAACACAGCTATGTCCACGGATTTTATAAATCCATAATGAATTTTTTGCTCTAATGGAGAGAATATCTTAAATATCCTACTTTGAGGCCTTAATGGGTGGCAAATATTTAAATTTGTTCTCTTTTTGACCTAGCCATATTCAGAACAGCATGATTTAAAAAAAAAAAAAAAAAAAAAATTCCATGTTTTTCCATTTTTTTCACAGATTCATCCACATTCTAAACAGTTCTTTAGTCTCATTTATTTGCATTGGGGAACCTACTAAACCTACACAGTCTTAAATAATGTACAATAGCAGCAGCAGCAGACATTTCAAATTAGTGTTAAAGTGAAAACTAATTACACATTTCAACACTCAATTCAATAGCAGGAGAGCACAAAGGTCAAGATCATTCATGTTCATTTGTATACGCGAACAGCAAGCCGAGAGATATTGTGAAAAATATCGACGAGCCCGCTGCCCGGTTATTCTAATATTCAAGGCTGAAATGTGAAGCTGGGGAAGGTAATGGAAGGAAAGAAAAAAAAAACACAGATCATATCAAGAGAGTCGAAGACAATTCCTTGATACGGGGTACGGTACTGTACGTGTCCGAAGATTTTGTGTCAATCAGGAAGGCGGTTGTTCCGAGGTTTAAAAAAGACAGGAAAGAGGGGAACGATTACAGGATCAACTGGTTCAATATTTTGAGCAACAATAGACAGTGATATCACATGGTTACGTGTCGAACCCAGCCCTGGTGAAAGAATAGCGAGGGAAAGGGACGCTGCAGGATTTGGGTTCAGAGCAGCACCACGGTGCTTCAGCGCCATCTTGTCTCATTTACCTACACAGGAATTCCGAGAAAGCTCCAGACGGCTGTTTGCATCGGAGCAGGCTCGATCTCAAATCGCTGAGAAGGAAAAACAATCCTAAAAAAAGGAAAAAGCTAATCCTGCAGACCTACATGTGTTCCATGTGAAAAACAGGATTTATTATCATTATTATTATTTTTATCAGACGTGCTGTTTTTCTCTATAAAAGCATGGGGCAAGCAGGACGATCAGACCAGAACTCTGGAGTACTCAAGTCTGTGAAAGAAAAGAAAATAATCGGTGTATATGTGGACGTTTTTTAATGCGTGTGTTTGTATGCAGGAGACAGCTCGGAGCGTCCCAGCCATGGGCGTCACCCGGTGTGGATCTGTCTCTGTCACTCCACCTGCACAGCTTCCTTCAATGCAGCAGCCTTTGTTCTAAGCACCTGGCCCTGCCTGAGTTGGTTGCTCCACCTTAAACGCTTGGGCCGGGCTCCTGTCCCTATGTCTGGTCCACCTTAAAACTTGCAGAGCCTCTCCGAGGCTGCCCCTGTGCCAAAGAAGTGCAGCATGAGGAGCAAACAATAGAGCTGCAGCTCAGATACCAGAGCACTGCAGAAACAGGGGCAAAGCCCATACTCTCTCTCTCTCTCTCTCTCACTCACTCTCTCTCTCTTTCTCTCTCTCCAACACACACACACACATACACAATCCCAGCAAAAAAGAGGCTTGGGTCATTTTTATAAGAAAATCCCGAAAGCAATCTAAGCCGAGTGAACCAGACAAATCCTCTTACGAGTACGGGTACCTGGGTGAGCCTCCAGACAAACTGCCTCACCCGTGATGGACAGCATCGTCCCTGGGAAATGGCGACGTGATCGGCTGCTTTAGCGTAGCCATATCCGTTGGTCCGGTGATGGATAACGGAGGCAGGGTGACTGGTACTGTATACGTGATGCTCGGATCGAACTGCTGACCACACCGCAATGCGCCTGTGCCCGTGAAACCCTACACACATACACCCGGCTCATTGTTTTATATGTACGTATTTGTATTTACTTTTCCATTAGTTACGAGGTGCCATTTTGGAGAGCAGATGACCTAGACGAGAGGACATTCCGGTGTCTAAGGAACACGGATGGCATAAAGATCAGCGCAAAGAAATCCACTAGCGATAATCCTCCCGCGCCTGATCGTTTATCAATACATAATAAATATTAGTAGTGCTTCGCTGGCGTTACTACCGTAGGTGATATTCTCTTGGGCTGGATCATTTCGCATTCAAAGCCATTTATAATCCACGTCAGGTTTTTCACAAATCAAAATTATAATAATAATAACAATTCATAAATAATGGTACTGACTTACAACACTCTGCACATCATACTAAAAAGCTATGCCATGCAGCCATGGAGCACGCACGCACACACACTTGCACTCACACATGCTCGGACGCACACACAATTAGCAGGCTTAAGAGAGAGCGAGAGAGAGAGAGTGGGTTCATGTCTTCAGAGCACAACGCTGAGCACTCTCACTGAGGTCAAACACAAGTGTACCGAGCCATAAGCGTCACGCTCTCACCAGTACTTTGTGCTGCTCTCAAATCATTAGGCAAGGACGAGCCAGCTCGGAGAAGACAAAGACACTCATACAGTATGGCCTCACTGAAGAGAAACCATACATGACTGCTCATTTGCTCCTCGCGCTTGTGCATCGGAAAGGAATCCTCCTCTCATCACTCGTCTCACAATGAAGCCTCAGCTGATTCGAACCACAAATGTGTCACATGACCCCTGATGCCAGCATTCCGTTATCCCTCCCCCTTCCAAAAAAAAAAAAATTCTTCTCTTCATACCCCTGGCTAGCTTATATCCTTTTTGGTTTTTTTTTCCCTTCACTGTGGATTCATTTCACTGTTGATTTGGCTTTAAAATGGCTTTGTCTCCCACAGTGCTAGGATGATGGAGTACCCCTCCCAGCTCCCGAGAGCCTAACCCGTGCACAGAACAGCAAAACGTCACAAGTTAGGGTCTCAGGGATTGCGAGAGGCACACGGTCAAAATCTGTCTCTGCTCTGGGAACGCGGCAAAACCTGCAACGACATCAAAACAAAAGCATCATCCTTCAAGTGTAGACAGTGGGTCGAGCCGGCCGACGAGAAGACCGAGGAAAATTCTCCTTCTCCAGTTTAAAATGACAACAGCAATGAGGATGGTTTAAAAAATAATTATATTAATAATAATAATTAAATGAAACGGAATCAAATAAATTGTCCTTCTTATAGCATCATCGCATTCACACCCTCCCCCCACCCCCTCCTGTGACACACAACAAGTGCAACCTTCAGCCAGACACAACACTGACACCTCCCCCCTCCCCCAACTCCGTCTCTCTCTCTCACTCTCCCTCGCGCGCTCTCTCTCTCTCTCTCTCGCTCTCTCTCTCGCGCCCCCCGGCCCTGATGCCATTCTATATCACTTTGAAAAAAACGTCCTCGCAGGTAAACTTAGTCGCCCCATCGGTAAGCTCCTCTCACAAGCATATATCTCGCACGCTTATAATAAGCATAAGATCCCTGGAACTCTGGCGCCAACTCATACTCCTGTTACCCGTACTTTGCTCTCGCGTTAATTACTCTGAGCGACAGGCTAAAGCATTAGACACGCATATTGAAGTAGCTCGCAGTTTAAATCAGGAGGAGGTTAGTTACATCAAGCGTACGAAAGAGTTCCTGAGCACAGATGCTACCTGACTAGACGAAGATGATGAACGAAGCCACCTCGGGCTGTTTTTCAAATTAAGGTTAATACAGCATTATCAGATACTGAAAGGAGAACGTAGGAAGCAATACAGGAAGGAAAAAGGGGGGGGGGGGGGGGATATTTCGAGGAACTTACCCAGATTCGGTAACGGATAAGGATACAGCTGACCGCTTTCTCCCGTAGCCTGCTGGACAAAAGAAAGACGGAGTGAGAGGAAGCGGGGAAAAAAAAAGGAGAGTAAGATGAGATAGGAGGAGAAACAGAAAGAGAAATAGACATCTTAGATTTCAGAATCTCTTCCGAGACCGGGGCGCTGATGAATATACATGCGTGGTGATGAAAGGAAGCGTGGAGCGAGCGGCACACGGAGCAGCCCGAACGAACCGGGGAACAGGTTGGTCGGCGAGATCGGAGCCCAGCTCCCATCCCGCGGTCCCGGGCGACGAGAAAAGCCAGGTGACAATGGCGATGACGGTCACGGCGCTGTCGGAAGCATGCAGGTTGGAAAAAAGCGTGCAGGGAGGAGGCGAGCCCGAGAGGAACTGCGACTGCCAGCCAACAGCCAGGGCCACAACACCAGCAAATTATACCAGTCTACTAGATCTCAGAAGAGGAGGGGGGGGAGTTGAGAGCGCATGTAGCCGGCCGCACACGCGCACGCACACACACACACACACACACACACACACACACACACACACACACACACACACACACACACACACACACACATGCGCGCACACACTTTCACTCGGTCACTTCACCTCACTGGTCCAGAGTTGATTAGCTACAGCGGCACTGTGTAGGCGTATATCCCTGGTTTCAGAGACAGCGAAAAAATCGAAAAAGGAAAGCTCAAATCTCCCTGACGAGGAAAAGCTGTGGATGAGACGTCTGAAAAGAGGCACAGGCATCAGTGCACTGTGCTGCTTCTGCTCCACTCTCCACACCCCCTTCTTCTCTTTCATTCTCTGTATCTGTCTTACATTTCTCCCTCCCTCTCTCTCTCTCTCGCTCTCTCACACACACACACACACACACACACACACACACACACACACACACACACACACACACACACTCTCTCTCTCTCTCTCTCTCACACACACAAATACACACACACACACACACACACACACACACACACACACACACACACACACACACACACACACACACACACACACACACACTCTCTCTCTCTCTTTCCCGCCGTGCACACACTTTTCCTCTCATTCCATCTCTCTCGGAGCAAAACTGAAGGGGTGGGGGGGTGCAGGAGAAGGAAAAGCATGAACCCCCTCCACTCTACTCGTAGGTCCTGCATTTATAAATCCATGTTGAGTGGCAGGATGAAAAAAAAAAAGAAGAAGAAAATGAGAGAATTCGAGAGGGAGAAAAGTAGTATCATCCATACATTTCGCTCTCACAGCTGTGATTAGTTAAAGTCAGAGGCCCACCTCTATGCCATATCAACCCCAGAGCCAGACAGAGCGAGAGAGAGAGAGAGAGAGAGAGAGAGAGAGAGAGAGAGGAGGGGGCTGATAAAGTCTTCTGCTTTGCACTTATCCCTTATCCGGCTTTTTTCTTTTAATACGGCCACATTTCGTGGGAGTTCATCAGCCTGTCCATTTATGTCCTACATGTCATGGCTACCTAGACAGGCAGGTTTAAAAACGAGAATAAAAGCAAACAAAAAAGAGAAAGAGTGAGTGAGAGCTGGTCCTATAAACATAGCTACATGATGTGCTTGGCTTATAGAGGCTACATTTTATCTCCACTGGTTCCCCCAGGCTTGGGCTGAGAGAGAGGGGTGGGGTGGGGGTGGGGGGGGGGGTGGGGGGGGAGCTGCCATGGATGATGAGGAGGAGGGACGAAGTGAAGGGGGGTGTTCGACATACAACGGTGCAGACACTGCAAACAGCGCAAATCAGTGACACTGTATCTGAGTGAGGGGGGCGGGGGGGGAGCGAGACAAAAAAAAGGAAGAAATTCCTACAACACACTTCCTTCTTCCTTTTCGTCTTTATTTTTGCAGGCTCCTTCATCTTCCTTGTTCTGTCTCGGCTTGAATTCCGGATCATCGGCCGCTACGGTGACGAGACGCATTTTATTTTGCACATGTTTGCTGGTGCACATCCCTGCTCGCTCTTCACCTTTACGACTCTTCCCTTTTAAAAATGTCTCCCTTCGCTGCAAGCTCGCACCCCCCCCCCCCTTTCTCGCCGCTGCTATCCTCATTTATCACCCTCTTCTCGTTCAGATACAGCCAGCCATCAGGCAGACGCTAATATTAGACCGCCTTTGACAGTGCCGACGGCCATCGTGCGCCTCTATCAAGCACGCACATGCTTAGCACACACATGTGCATGCCGCTGTAGTTTGACAAAAATCCAGCAAGGACTTTGCATCCTGTTTGAATCATTTCGGGAAAAAAAAACAAAAACAAAAAACAAAAAACAAAAAGGAAGATACAGTACATGCATGGGCTTGATTTGATGTACATATTATGCTTGTGTATGGAGCTCATTTTTTAAATGGGGAAGCATGTGCACCAAGCATGTGCATCTGACTGATGAGACACACCGGTTTCGATAAATAATATCGTCACTGTTAAAATGTCCGGTATAATAAGGTGCATTACGTATGTCTTGAAGTATTTTAATGTTCGTGCTCAGAGTGAGCTCTTAGTCTGAGTAATTACAGCATTATTACATAGTACTAATTATAGTATTACTCATGGTAATGACACCGATTAAATAAAAATGAGCAGATTTCAATCAGTGATGTCGAGAGATATTCAGCAAACTTCTGAGAGACTGGTAATCATTTTGTCAGCATCATTTGCCCTATAGACAAATTTTTGGAGTACGGCATCGCCTCAGATCTCATAATTACCATCTGCGAAGACATACGACTGACATTAACATGACATGACAGTAAGATCATTGCATCTGACTGAAAACGTTCCAGGCAGGGGAACCAGTAGACGGTGGCAGAAAGCAAGCAAGTTGAAAGCATTTGTTTCACATGTCTTTTCGTTACGCAGGAACCAACGGGGAGAAACGTCGAGAGAGCAGAATATCCCTCCACTCGGGTCTGCATCGGATTAGCTCTCCGTGGTTGATGTTAGACAGCACACAATACCTTCGTAGGCACCCAAAGTAAATGCACACACTCAAGAACAAACAATTACACACAGACACACGTTGATGATTTAGCAAAGAAGGGAAGTTTAAAGGGAAAAGAAGCTCTCCTCGCAGTAGTTTAACAGCGTGCCAGGATGGGATTATAGAGCTAAGCGTAGCGACTGACCATTTCTGGATCAGAATGCATGGACGCTGGGGTGAAGTTGTAATATTACACCACTGGAGGGCAGTCTATTGCTCTCTAACTGAGTAAGGACGACATTTATTCTTCAGCAAGCAAGGTAAGTGACAGTCATTTCCCGCGTATAATTACTAATTAAAATCTACTACTAAGTAAGGTTAATATATAGGTCGAATGGGAGACTACAACTTTTCGGAAATGAAAATGTATTTTATTATAAAGTATTTTATTATAACCCGTACAGTGGAACTGCTTAAAAGAAGTAACATGATGCAATCCATGTAGCATCATATAAAGGGGTGTGGTCAGGATCAAACACTTTGACCCCAAAATCTTAATGTATGAAAATAAATAAATAAATAAATAAATAAATAAGTAAATAAAATTGTCATGACTAATATACATCTTTTTATTTATGAAGCATAAACACCTACGATATCCAATAAGAAGTGAAACTTTTACATGTATTGAATAGCAGCTGTTCATGACAGCAAAGTAAAGTTCAGGTTAATTGGGAATGTTTTAATAAAAGAGGTTTTCCATACTAATATTAATCCAGTCAATCTTGCCCCCGTATAACCCCAGCCTCTTGTACATTTATTGCAGAGTAGAACAGCACCAAGAAGACTGGCAGAGATCTAGACAATTAGAGAAATGGACGAGGGCCGTTCAAGTCAAACCAGGACTTTTGGTTGTGCAGAATAACAGAAGACTATTTTACACAATATTATTATTACTTAATGTGTACTTCATTTACACACACACACACAGACACACACACACAGACACACACACTCACACACACATATATATATATAATACATACACACGTGGACAAAATTGTTGGTACCCTTCTGTCAATGAAAGAAAAACTCACAATGGTCACAGAAATAACTTTAATCTGACAAAAGTAATAATAAATAAGAATTCTATGAATGTTAACCAGTGAAAGTCAGACATTGCTTTTCAACCATGCTTCAACGGAATTATAAAAAATAATGAACTCATGGAACAGGCCTGGACAAAAATGATGGTACCCCTAACTTAATAGTTTATTGCACAACCTTTTGAGGCAATCACTGCAATCAAACGATTCCTGTAAGTGTCAATGAGACTTCTGCACCTCTCTGAAGGTATTTTGGCCCACTCCTCATGAGCAAGCTGCTCCAGTTGTTTCCGGTTTGAAGGGTGCCTTTTCCAGACAGCATGTTTCAGCTCCTTCCAAAGATGCTCAATAGGATTGAGGTCAGGGCTCATAGAAGGCCACTTTAGAATAGTCCAATGTTTTCCTCTTAGCCATTCTTGGGTGTTTTTAGCTGTGTGTTTTGGGTCATTGTCCTGTTGCAAGACCCATGACCTGCGACTGAGACCCAGCTTTCTGACACTGGCCAGCACATTTCTCTCTAGAATCCCTTGATAGTCTTGAGATTTCATTGTACCCTGCACAGATTCAAGACACCCTGTGCCAGATGCAGCAAAGCAGCCCCAGAACATAACAGAGCCTCCTCAATGTTTCACAGTAGGGACAGTGTTCTTTTCTTGATATGCTTCATTTTTCCATCTGTGAACATAGAGCTGATGTGCCTTGGCAAAAAGTTACATTTTTGTCTCATCTGTCCATAGGACATTCTCCCAGAAGCTTTGTGGCTTGTCAACATGTAGTTTGGCATATTCCAGTCTGGCTTTTTTATCATTTGCTTTCAACAATGGTGTCCTCCTTGGTCGTCTCCCATGTAGTCCACTTTGGCTCAAACAACGACGGATGGTGCGATCTGACACTGATGTTCCTTGAGCATGAAGTTCACCTTGGATCTCTTTAGAAGTCTTTCTGGGCGCTTTTGTTACCATTCGGATTATCCGTCTCTTTGATTTGTCATCAATTTTCCTCCTGCAGCCACGTCCAGGGAGGTTGGCTACAGTCCCATGGATCTTAAATTTCTGAATAATATGTGCAACTGTAGTCACAGGAACATCTAGCTGCTTGGAAATGGTCTTATAGCCTTTACCTTTAACATGCTTGTCTATAATTTTCTTTCGAATCTCCTGAGACAACTCTTTCCTTCGCTTCCTCTGGTCCATGTTGAGTGTGGTACATACCATGTCACCAAACAACACAGTGACTACCTGGAGCCCTATATATAGGCCCACTGACTGATTACAAGATTGTAGACACCTGTGATGCTAATTAGTGGACACACCTTGAATTAACATGTCCCTTTGGTCACATTATTTTCGGTATTTTCTAGGGGTACCATCATTTTTGTCCAGGCCTGTTCCATGAGTTTATTTTTTAAAATAATTCTGTTGAAGCATGGTAGAAAAGCAATGTTTGACTATCATTGGTTAACATTCATAGAATTTTTTTATTATTACTTTTGCCAGATTAAAGTTATTTCTGTGACCATTGTGAGTTTTTCTTTCATTGACCGAACGGTACCAACAATTTTGTCCACGTGTGTAATATAATGGAGAATCAGAATATGGAGTTTGATGGATGATGAATTTGGATTGTTTCAAATATACCATAATAAATATGCTATGACCAAAATAATCAAATATTTAACAATAATATTAATGGTAATAAAAGTTTTTAAAGATCGATTTTGACAAAATGGAAGGACTTTCTTTTTTCAACCAAAGGATACTTCCTTCGATCTTATTAATTAAACGTGTGAAATTAAACTGATTTTCTCTCTTAGCAACACTTTGGACACCGAGTCCGAAATGTGCTACAGTCTGTGGTTCACTTCTGAAATCAAACACATGTTTATACTATATTAACAATCGACCGCAAGCTTTCATACCCCGGCTTATGCATCTCTTTAAGCTTGACACACCCTATTTAGAATCATTACAAACTTCCAGCTTGATCCAGGGGGATTTTTATACCCGTCTAGGAATACTATTACTCCCTCTCTGTTGAATTAACTCTATCTTTACCTGTTTGGACTGTTCATAGATAGATGTTATCTGAGAGCAGAACGTACTGGCAGCAGTTTAGCAAGGAATTATCGAGCAATTACGTCAAGAACATGTGAGAGCGTTATATGGACTTTAATTTTTCAGCCATGAATTGTAAATGGACGATGACACAAAATATCTACATATAACCTAGGAAATGAAAATTATTCACTAAAGCATTAAGATTTCCAACACTTACATTGGATAATATACTGTACCATACCTTCGAAACTTTTCGCAGTGAAACAACAGAGAGGATCATGGGACCCTCGTCTCATCTCCAATCACATCGAACATTACAGGAGACTCTATTCTGTTCGGTTTCTATCACATTTTAAACCCCAATGGTGCCAGATCAAGCCCCAATAGACATGTTTAAAGAACAGACCCTTCTCACAGGTCTCATAATGGACTGAAAAATGGACACGGTCTTCGAGATTGATTTTCTTGCAAGTGCAAGTGTGACGTAGTGGTATAATAATGCTGTATTGTTAATTCCATGGTCTGTAAAGCAGATTTTGTGGTACACCTGCAAGTCTACTTTTGTAGACAGTACAATAGTTTCAATACAATTTAAATACAAAAGCTGCCAAATGTATAGCCATCACAGGAAGTCATTTGCCAATAAAATGTTATGTTGGTGCAGACCACCAAAATAATGCACAGGATGGCAGAAAACATTATTCTTGTAGCTTATGCTAATCATGCTTTTGCGTGATTAGCAACAGAAATCTACTTGCAAATAGCAACAGAAATCTACTTGCATTTCTTTTTTCATAACTGTCACTATCCTGAGCCACTGACTCATACAGTTCAGGGGTTTTTTTTTTAAGCTAATTTGACAGGATATTGCAGCAACATGACTACCTCGACCTCTTCATGAGGTATTCATTCAACATTTCTTATTAAAATTGTGCTTCCCTTTGCCAGGGGAGTATTTAAAGTAATAGTGATGAAAATGAGAATATATACAGTATACACTACCAGTCGAATGTTGGACACATCTTCTAATTCAATTGTCTGTCCTGGTTTTTATTTCTTGCTCCATTGTAAACCAATGCTGAATGCATCCAAAATAGGCAATAATCTCCTCAGTTCATATTGAGATGCGTCTGCTACTCATGATCTGTAAAGACTTCATGACAGCTCTAATCTTAGGTGCTTATATAATTGGAGATTTCTGAGGCTGGTAACTCTAAATGACCTGCAGCAGAGGTAAGTTTTGGTCTTGCTTTTCTGGGAAGGTCTTCATGAGAACCAGGTTCATTATGGTGCATGATGGGTTTTGCAAATGCGCTTGACAATATTCCAGAACAGCGCACCTTCGGTCAAAAAAACAGCAACTGACTGCTGTGGTTACTTAAATACCTAATGATTTTTGTGCTATTTCATAGTTTTGAACAAAATTCAATATTGTTCTAGAATATAGCAAATTAAATCCAAAGATGTGTCCGAACATTTGACTGGTGTGTTCAAACCTTTAACTGGTACTGTATCTGATGGCAAAGTAATAACTAGGCAATTTTTTTCAATAAAATAGGTTCTAGCCTGACCATAAACATAATAAAACACTAACATTTCATTCAACTCCCAATATTTTGATTATGGCGCGCAAGACGGTGACCAAATCAGGTGTAAAAATGACTCGTTATACTACCAGAACCACTCTTTCACAACTTGAGTCCTGGAATATGCCTGTGCACATTCAGGGAGGAAAAAAATATTGATGGAATAAACTGGCCATTCAGTACATTC
Source organism: Clarias fuscus (assembly GCA_030347435.1). NCBI lineage: Eukaryota > Metazoa > Chordata > Actinopteri > Siluriformes > Clariidae > Clarias > Clarias fuscus. Next base: position 10,123,097 of record CM059218.1, read on the forward strand.
AAGTAGTAATTTGACTTAATTCTATTGACGCATAACATTGCAAATTGTAGATGTGACTAACTGAAGGAAGCCTAGATTATAACACGGCCTCAGGGGACTTGTACGGTCACTTGCTTCATGCATCACTTCATGTTCTTCCTTTCTTACCCTGATGTACTCATCGGACAATACAACCTTTTTCCATTGATCCAAAGTCCAATCTTTATGCTTTCCAACAAATTTGAAGCATTTGTTTCTGATAAGTCTAACTAACAAGGGGTTTCTTATGGCAACACAGGTGTTTAGTTCCAATCCTATGGGCTCTTGTTACATTGTGTATGTTAATGCTCTTAATTTAAACAACATTTAACATTTAAACAACACACACACACACACACACACACACTCATATACTACAGTAATTTTGAAAACGGCAATCATCCTACCCTGGATGTCTTTGGACTGTGGGAGGAAACCCAAGCACCTCAAGGAAACCCACCAAGCAATAGGCCGCAATGGAACCCTTGCTATTCTTGTTATTCTTAACACTCCAAGGTGCTCATATACTTAAAATGTGCCAAAGACTCAGGTTTTTATTTACCAAGAAATCACAGGTTTTAGTATAGTTACATTTATTGTGAAATGACTGCAAAACATTCCAGTTGCCGTTAACAATTGTTATTGTTCCCTCACCAGTCATCTTTTTGAATCACATATCACATATCTCTATCCAGAAGAAGTTCCCATTGTGGAAAATGTGCAAAATAAACAACGTTTTATTCTGACTGAAATCGTCGTTCATAAATTGTTGAAATGTGTTTTATTTTCCAATAACAATAAATTTTGTTAAGCTTAACCTCTTGAGACTTGGACTTGAATTTTCTCATCATGGTTCCTCTTTATTAGCTCATAATAACAATGAATGTAGTGAAAGTCTTCAAACAAAATGAAATCTTCTTTATATTGTTTATATAAGTCCTCATATAAAAATTGTTGAAAGTTATATAGACAATGTAGTTGGACAAAAACGTCATATCCTCATATCAAGATGTTCGGACCTCAAGAGGATTTATTATATAAGCGTAAACCATATACATATCTGTCAAAGTATTGATTCTACAGAAACAATAACCTACTAGATCAAAGGCATTAATATAAACCTGTGACATGTCTCGCAGTCTGGACTGCTATTTATGTGCTGTAAAAGCAAATGCAACAACATAAAGCGTGATCATTTTGTCCATATTGTGAAGCGCTACATAGTTCTTTTCTTACAACAGTGGTACCATGGCGTATGAACACCCCGCCTCAGAAATGTTCACCTTACAAACAGAAATTTGTTAAAAACTTTGACTCAGCATACGAAGCATTTTCAGCAAACGCAGGATTTTTCAACATCTGAAAGACCGAACTGAGCCGAAACGACTGGCGGCTAAGTTGCGCATACAACAGGTACCTGTTCAAAACTTTTGCATCAGTGAAAAGCCAAGTGAAGCAAGTTAAAATTTTTGGGGGTGTTTTATTTTTGCATTTTGTGCAAGATTTAATGAAGACATAGTACAGTACCATGGGTCCCAAGAATGCTAGTTAGGACGGTAGAAAGAAGTAAAAGGAGCCGCTTTCAGTTATATGTTTTTGAAGCAGCCATTGCTAAGAGGAATTATAAATCAAGGTTAAGTTAGGTTTAATGTCTATTTTTTTCATTTACATGTCTTTTCTAAATGTTTTGATTGTTTCTATATGCTTTATAAGTATGATTTTAGTGTTGAAAATTAGTATTATTGGTAATATGTTTTGGTGGCTGGAACGCATTATCTGCATTTACATTATTTCCTATGGGAAAATGCGCTTTACAATAGCAAATTTCCCCTATAGTATTCGCCTTCAGAACGGATAAAATTTTTTAGCGAGGTAAAACTGGTAAAAACATGATCTGAAATGAAAAACATTGATGTTTCCTTACATTGATACCTGACAAGTGGTGGGATATATTATGCAGCGACTGAACGGTCAGTTCTCAAAGTTGGTGTGCAAGAAATAGGAAGAATGGGCAAGTATACTGGTCTGAGATACAATATGATGCTATGCCTAAAAAAACTGAGTTTGAGTATTTCCAAAACGGCAGGTCTTCTGGGGTGTTCCTGGTTTTCCAAGGAAGGACAACTAGTGGAACTGGTGCTCATTAATCCACATGGGCCAATCCCATTAAAGAACTACTATAGCACAACAGGTTATTTCTGGTTACAATGGGAAGGTATTAGAACCAACAATGCATTTCAGCTTGCTGTGTATGTGACTGCATAGCCACAGACTGGTCAGTGTGCCCATGCTGAGCTCCTGTTCACTGCTCAAAGTTCCTACAATCGGCATGTGAACTTCAGAACTGGACTATGGAGCAATGGAAGAAGGTGGCCTGGTTTGATGGATCATGTTTTCTTTTACATCAAGTGGATGACTGTGTGTGTGCATGTATGTGTGTACCTCGATTACCTGCGCAATAGATGGCTCCAGGATGCACTATGGGAAGGAGGCATGCAAAAACAGGGTGATGGTCTGGGCAATGCTCTGCTGAAAAACGTGGCATTCATGTTAGTTTAACATGTAACACCTATCAAAAAATTGATGCAGACCAAGTATCCCCTGATGGCAGTGGCTTCTTTCAGCAGGATAATGTGCCATGCTATATTACAGAATCATTCAGAAGTAGTTTTACCAAGAGTTCAAGGTGTTGACTTGGCCTCCAAATTCACCAGCTCTTGCTTTGCTTAAACATATGTAGAGAGTGCTGGACTAACAAGTTTAATCCATGAAAGCACCTTGCAGCTTACACATTCGCAGAATCTACTGCTAACACCTTGGTGCCAGATACCATGGCAAACCTTGAGAGGTCTTTTGAAGTCCATGCTTGATGCATGAGTTGTTTTGGTGATGCCGCTAAACAATATTATGCATTTGATTTTATTGTTATGGCTAGGTAGTATTTGAATATTTAAAGAAAATATTTTATGCATTATTATTATTATCATTATTATTAGTAGTAGTAGTCAACATGAATGCAGGCATATTAATAATAAAGCAGATTAACAGAAAACAACTATTTACTGTATAGTTAGATGATACAATGCAGTTTGAGATCTTTTTTTGTATTTTTATTTTTTTAAATGCCACTGTTGGTAATTCAGTAATTTTCAAGGTCTGTGAAAAAGTTATTTTTTTTCTATCTCTCTTCTCATCATGGAGGACATCAACATTGCTCATCTTAAAGACTGATTTATTATTAGTAGTAGTGGTAACAGTTTTTTTTTTTTTACTATTGAGAGTTGTACTTTTATCAGAGTGCTTAGTCAGCTTATCCTTCAAGTCATGGCCATGATTTCTTTTTCCAATAGGAGAGAGCATGTTGAAGTTACAAAAGCCCAGATATTATTTAATTAATTCCACAACTCAATAAGGAAAAAAAAAGGAACATGATAAAATAGCATCTTTCGTGCACTTTCATGAGCTTGATTTAGTATCTCATGGCTACACAAAATTTACTGTTAGTGAACAATTAACAAACTAATGTGTTTTAACTATACTCTAGTAATTACAAACAAAGCTCAGCTCAAAATCAGTATTGATAGACACCAATCAGCCATAACTAAAAAACAAACAAACATAAACACCTGACTAATACTGTGTAGGTCCTACTGTGTCTCCAAAACAGTCCTGAACCATTGAGGCATGGACTCTACTACATCTAAAGGTGTGCTGTGGTGTCTGTGACCGAGGCTTAAGCAGATCCCTTGACTATTGTACGGTACCAGGTACTGCTTGTTTGCCCAGCACATTGTACTTATTTGCCCAGCACATTGCAATGTGTTTGCCCAGCACATCTCAAAGATGCTTGATCTGATTGAGAGCTTGGGAATTTGGAGGCCAAGTCAAGACTTTTGTCATTTTTGCAGTGTGGCAGCCAACACTGTCTTGCTGAAAGAATTCCTGCAACATTGTCCTACTGGGAATATTTTTAAAAAAGTCGCTATGAAGACGTGTACATGTTCTACGGCAAAGTTTGAATAGGTGGCATGTGCCAAAGCAACATCCACATCAATACCAGGAGCCATGGCTTCACAGCAGATCATTCACCAGAGAATATCACAGCCTCTGCCAGGTACCATTTCTCCCCAGGTAAGTGACACACATGCACCCCAGCCATCCACATGATGTAAAGGAAAATGTGATTCATCAGACCAGACCACCCTCTTCTATTGTGCCCTGGGGAAGTTCGGATGGATGCGCAGCCCCATACACAGCAAGCTGCCTTGCACTATGAGTTCTGACATCTTTCTATCATGGCAACTTTCTCAACAGTTTGTGCTCTTGAAAGTACCGCTTCTGTGGGATTGGACCATAAAGGCTATCCTTTGCTTTTCATATGCATCAATGAGCCCTGGGTGCCCATGACCCTGTCACCTGCCCCTTCCTTGGATCACTTTTAGTAGGTGTTAAGCATTGCATTTTGGGAACATTACAAAAGAACTGCCATTTGGAGATGCTCTGACCCAGTCATCTACTGTAGGCATCACACTTTTGCCCTTGTCAAAGTCACTCAGATCCTTACACTCTGCATTTTTTTCTTGCTTCCAACAGATCAACTTTGAGAATTGTCTGTTTACTTGCTGTGAAATACAGTATATCCCATCTCTTCACAGGTGCCACTGTAATGAGACAATCAATGTCATTCACCTAAACTGTCAAGCGTTCTTTATGCTGTGGCTGTTGGTGTATTGGCAATATACTAGCCTGCTATGAGATATTTATTTCAGTGCTTGCCATCATCACAGTCATATATCATTTTATTTTTCGTTTCAATTGCCTTTTCCTTTCATGCTACATCATATTACATTTGACAGCAAAGAAATAAAGGCAGTCTGATTCTTCATTGTGCAATGTCTACTGCTCAATTGTTTTCAGGTTTAAAAGCAAGTTAGGTTTGTTTTTAAGGCATAGTCTAGACTTAATTAAAAAGACCCGGTCTCATACACTTCACTAAAGAAAAAAAAAAAAGGCAAACATGCAGGTGATTCGAAAAAATCATCCTCAGCACATGCATGACCTGATATCCCTGAATTATATTTTGCTGCAATTTTACCCCACAATAAAACACTAGTTATTCTGTTGCACCATGTACAGTATATACATGTATTTCATTTAGGTTGTAGTTGGAGCATGCATACCTCAAGGAAAGCTAGGAGGTTGTACAGTTATCTCCCATGGTATAACTCTAAACTATACAACCTACTACCTCAGCCTGGGGAGCATTTAAGAAACCCATCTAAGTAAAGTCCATCGGTCCAACAGGAGAAACAATCTGACTGTCAAGGTGTAATGTCAGACCGAAAGCTGGCACAGCCCAAACGGCACTCTGCTCGAAAAAATACACACCAGCAAAGTGCTCTAATGCAAACGCAAATTATCAAGGAAACCTGATCAAATTTAAACCAGACTGCTAATCTGTGTTTCAGGCTGCTGCTAGAGGTTTGGCCACAAACTGTAGTAAAGACAATACTGTATTGGCAAGTGAGGCAGTTGTGAAGGCTCGACAGACAGATACCTATAGATACAAGCTTGTGTGGAAAGTCACCACAAGTTCGGATCTACGGGTTTGTGTCTGCAGGCATGTCTCTCCCAGAATAAAAAAAAGAAGAAAGAAAGAAATACAAACCATAAAACTACATTCATCATCGCTGATTAAATTCCGATAGATATATTATCGATAGATATGTCTGAAATAAACTCCATCATCTAGAGCATCAAATTGCTATACTAAGATTAATCAGACAAAGAAAATCTGAATTGCAATGAATGAATGTACTGTATATACTGTACCAGCAGTAGTATCTTCCAAGTTTTTAACTTTTAATAACATCAAACTTAGTAATATGAATTGAGGTTGTTTAAACATTTCTTTAAACAAATCAAAGGATCCAAGAAGTTTGTCACACAGATTATTTAACTTAACACCATTTTACGTACATAATCCATTCATTTCTTTTTCAAAATCTAATTTCTACTCTTCCAAATTTATCCAGTTCCAGTTCCATCCAATCTGTCTTACAAACAGCATGCGATAAGGTCTTGAGAAATTATTAAGTGAGTAGTATCATAGCTGGTACAGTAATTGTGACGATAATCAAAGCCCTTCTCTACTCATCAATTTCTACAATTCGTCATTGTAGAAGCATCGTTGAAGTTTAGTTCTCATAAAGCCTTTGCTTATTGTCCAGGGATCTAGAAAATTGTGTCTACAAAAACCTTCCTATGCTGTACAGTGAGTGAATTCAGGAAAATAGGCAAAAATAATGAATAATCATGTTTTTCACCAAAATTCTATTTGACATCTCTACTTTACAAAAGCACAAATACACTGTTTGGACAAAAGCATGCTGTTAGGATTTAAATAGCCAATTAATTAAGTTTTTAATTGGATAATTACTTTTAATTATCCCATATGAGTTTAATATGTTCTTTAATACGATCTGGCGACAACTGATTGAGTTTTAGAAGACATATTCCATGGTCTTCCAGTGTTACTGTGTTTCAGAATGGGTTCAAACTAATGGCCTGAGTCAAGAAAAGAAAACAACTAAGGAGATTGCTGAAACTACTAGAGCTGGGATACGAACTGTCCAAGGCATCATTAAAACCTGAAAAGAAAGTGCTAAATTGTCAGCTTGCAGAAGAAATGTATTCAGAAAAAAAAAAAAAAAAAAAGATACCGATCAGAGATCACATCAATGAAACACAGCTACAGTATGTTTAGTACTGAAACATGCACACTGCAATAAGAAACCATATGGTTGGGACTAAACAGCCGTGTAGCCCATAAGAAAGCCACTTAAGGAATCATTCTCACTCATAAATTGGCTACCAATTTATTTTACCAAAAACATTTTTTGTCATTTTTACCCTAATTTAGCATTGGTTGATATTTTTTGAGAAAACACACATGTACCACATCAAATCAATTCCTAAATGTTTTCATTTCTGCAATTTATTAGCCGTGCCTCTGCTTTCTGTCCACAGAGATCATGACGGCTATGGAGGCAATTTAACAAACAGCCGTATTTCTGTCTAACGATGTCTAAAACCTTGCTAGTTAAGTGTGAATTTTTTTTTTCTATGTCATGTTTTGATCAAGTTGTTGGACAGCATAACATAAATAAGCCCGATCAATTCATTATGTCAGATATCAGCTTTCAAAATATCTGCACTCCTCCTGTGCCACTACTTATACTAGTTGTTTAAGTGACCTTATAAAAAGTTAAGATAATTTAGAGAGAAAAAGAGAACAGAATTTCTTGAATTAATAAACAATTATTTTTAAGAACGCACAGGGATGATAACGATGTTGTTTTTAAGTAATGTTAAAATGAAGAGGCAGCTAAGGTCTTTGCTTTCCACAGCCAGTGAGCTACATTCTAGGCCGTGTTCGCATTTCCACCCTGAAGTGACTCAAATCCAATTTTTTTTTTTACCCTAATGTGACACAGATTTGATTTTTTTTAGGGATGTCCAAATGCACCAACTCTGAGGTTTTTCAGATCACATCTGAGTCACTTTCGTATGTGGTCCTCGATCAGATATACTGTATATCAATACATGGTCATGTGACTAGCATGTGACAGGCTAGATTGTAATTCATGTGACTTTTTGCCTTTGCACATGAGTAGGCCCCTCGCTGACGTCATCAGTCAGCACCGGCAGCGTGGGGATTTCATAGCAGCGCTAGCAATAGCAAAAACAGCTAAATCAAGGCATCTGCTTTTCTTTCTTTTTCTAGAGCCCAATAAATATATCTGACTAACTGCTTGGCTTCATCTAGGGCAAAAATTTCAGACATATTTTTGCTAAAATCGCTTCCATTGTTTGAAATGAGGGAACGATCGCGCAAATATAACATGTATTACCCCAGATTACGCAAGCAAAGAAATACTGAGGACAGACGCATCCACATTTGAGTCAGATAAATGTCACTTGTAATTATTAATGTGAATCTGATCTGACTAAAAATATCAGAATTGAACGCTTGTAATGTTAACGTAGCTTAAGATCATTTAATATAAAAATTATCAAAAAAATATTGTCTTAAAAATGTTGGTGTAAATATAGCAATTTCTAAAAATAAATAAATAAATAAATAAATAAATAATATATATTTTTTACAACATACACCTTTTAATATCACCCAAAGAGCATTATTAATAAACCTGCTTAATGAGTGGAACTAATGCAACCAGTCAGTTTAAAACATATAATAATAAAATAAAAATAAATGCTGGTATTTAGAAGTTTTCAACGTCTTACATCTAATTTGTTTATCTAATTTGTATTTACCACATCTTAGACTAATTGCAGGTTAAATCAATAAACAGTGGCTGCTTTTAGATAATCAGTGTGTTCGTGTCTCTCAGTGTACCTGGAATGTAATCTTTAAATGCTAGAAAATGCATTTTTAAATGCAATTTTCTCCTTTTCACTTCACCCAGAATTTAAAATGATAGCGCTCTGCATTTGATTCAGATGTGCAAATAAGATACCAATTATAGGTCACAAAAACTTTCAGAAATTTACTGTGCAATGCAGGAGGAAAGCTTTAAGCAAATACGCCTTCAAAAATAATGACATTAATTATTTTTAAAATCTATACTTCAATATTGTAAATAAGGAATGAAGTGAAAGAAATCAGAACTTGGCAGGACAATGTTTACCTTTAATAATGCAGTACATTTTACAAAAAAAAAAAAAAAAAAAAAAATGAAGCTCCTAAATTTTTAGCAGCTTAGGGAATCTGCCACAGTCCTTTTGGACACACTTGTGTGTTTTTTTTTTAAATAAATAAATAAATATTCTGTAAATGTACAATGATTTGCAAAGAAAAAATATTATTTTTAATGATGCAATAGTGCAGGACATAATAAGCATCTAAAATTCCTATGAAAACATGGTGCAGAATATTGTATATATAGGACAGTATATCATGTCCAAATTTGAAGACTTTTCTCTGGCTGCGAGACATTTACATCCAAGTGTAAGGTACAGAACATGGAAGCTTTTGAACAAAGGTTTTCTGAAAACTTTGTTTCACTTTTATAGCATAATCATGATGGAGACCCTATATATAATACTACATTTTTTTGGTATTTGAGTTATTTTGATATTTGAGATATTTGAGATTTTTGACGCGACCTTTCTCGTGTTCACCATCTTTGTGAAAGTTTGCCTATGTAAGCACACTGTACTGTATCTGACAAACATATGTGCATCAGGTGAGGAAAGATATTTTTTCATTAGTATTTGTCTTGTAGGCTGGCAAGATGTTAAACATTGCATTCTAATTGAGTTTCTAATGGCACCTCACTCTTGCGCCAATATTACATTTTCTTGAGTTCAGTCTGAACTTTTATTTAAAAAAAAAAAAAAAAGCTTTGCATGCAAAAAATGTACAACCAATACTTTCAGCTTATGGATGCAACACTATTTTGCTTCAAACTACAATATAATAAGACCAGAGTGTCAAGTCTCACACATTGTAGGTAAACTTTAATAACCTTTAAAATCCTGATGCACACAAACTTAATTTGCTTTACCCACATCATGTTTTCGCAATATTGTGAGCATGTTTGCAACCCAAAAAACATGGCAGCCACAAAGTAGTTCCAAGATCCATACTCCTATGTAATATTGTGTTACAATATTGAGCTTGTAGTTTTAATTTATTTTTTAACACATACAAAGCTTTGCTCAGAATCTACTTTGTTTGCTCCATGTGGCAAGCTCACTAATCCCATCCTCAGAGAAGCATACCACCTGATTTAACAACATGGAGGACTCAATTGTTTTAATCTTTACACAGAGCCTTTGCTCCCTGCTATAAGGTATCTTTTAGGTTGGATGTCTAAGAGTTTTAGGTTGAAAAAAAAAAAAAGCCTGTGTCCAAATTTTAAAGTCTGCATGCATATCACTTTTAGATTATAAGATTATATATATATATATATATATATATATATATATATATATATATATATATATATAAAAATTGACTTTTGATTCTAAATGAATCTGTGATTTGCCTTTTTATGCTACAAAATATCCTACAAAATAAAAATGACTTTTTATTTACATTTTGACGATTATTATTATTATTACTTTTTTATTATTATTATTACTATGTGAGCTTTTCTATTTTGTTACTATAAGATTTACATTTCCATGTATTACTGTTAATAGCTTCTCATATGGTATGTTTTTACATTTGTTCGCATATAATTAACATTTATTTGAAATATCCGTAAACAATTACTTACTCTGTTTTCTTGTTTACTCTCAAACAGGCTGCTCATTTTGCTAAAACCCATCATCATCTTCGTCCTATGAAGACATGCTTCACTGACGAGGATGAGCACTAACTCTTTAAAACGACTCGACTTGCTTTTTATGTCTTTTGAATATAAATACGTGCAAATCATCAAGTATTGAGAGTTGATATTTTAATCAATGTAGATTGAAGGCCATGTGCATGTGGATGTGTGCATGTGCAACAGTTGCTACATAAACAGTAATAATGTACAACCTTATTTTTTAAAAATGTGAAATAAAAATGTACATCATACAGTAGCTGCTTATTGAATTGTAGCAATGTATGTCAATATGATAGTCAAGATGTTCATTTACTGTTCAGGCTCAAACAACATTCTGACCACACCCTATTTTCACTGACAATACAAGCTTAGTTTTAAAAACAAACAAACCAGACAAAAAAAAGGTGCAATGTGTTCAAATTCACAAGGGAGCCATTTGTGATCAGTTAAAAAAAGGTATAAGTAGTTCTAAATAATTATTAAAAGAAGAAATATAAAAGAGAAAAGGAAAAACAGAGAGCAATTAAACAACTAAATATCTTGGGCATAGAAATCATACAAAGAGCAGAAAACAGAGGATGAAGCCAGATTGGAATTTGGTAAATAATGAGTAAAGCAAAAGGTCGGGCCTGGCTGAGGCTGGCATGTGTTTGGAATTTCCCCCGCGTATCTAATCACACAACAGACTCCCAAGGATTTTTTTAACCAGAAAGAAAAAAGAGGAAGAACTGTACAAAATAGAGATTTATTAATAATAACAATATAGTGGGAGTAAAACATTAAAAGATTATCTTTGCTTTGTTTAACTAGTTTTCGAAATAATCTAACGAAGCACCAGTAACTATAATTAGGCTGACCTGGCCAGGAAAAATAAAACTAGATGTACGAATTGTAAGATATCGAGTTTTTCCGTTAAATATGTATAAATTTTTTTTTTTTACGTACACACGATGCGCTACAAGATATGCAACACTACTGCAGTACAAATAAGAGGAACTCTACGTGAAAGAAGATGCTAATTGTTAAAAATTAATGAATTAATTTGCATTTATTGTAAAACACTTATTATTATTATTTAAACTCCATTTAAAAATATACAAGCTATTTTGGAAAATCTAAATAATATTGTAATAGAATTCATATCCAAACATAATAATTAATTGCTGAGTAACTGTACTGTGCAATGACAATCTATCTATCAATCTATCTATCTATCTATCTATCTATCTATCTATCTATCTATCAAAAGCAGCATTAAAACATTAAACTATCAAATCAGTTTTTTTTGTTTTGTTTTTTTTACGAAAAAGTTTAAAAGTAGATGAAGGCACATTGCATTGCAAGAGGCAGACAAAAATATAAAACTCAGAAATGTAAAATCACTGCAGGGACTTGCTCACTTCCCACTAAACCTGCTCAGTCAGGTACTGTAGGCTATGGGCCTGCAAGGTTGGGTCAACTGTTTTTTTTTTTTCCATTTATGTCATGCTGTGACAATATTTAGATATTCTAAATAGATACTAGGTGACAATATCTATTTTTAAAAATATTATAGCATAAATCTGAACCAAAATGAGCATATTTAAAAGAAAATGCCTTTAGATACCAACTACATATTCTCTAAACAGATATCTATAATTTCTAGATAGATGCCATGCATGAACTGAATTCATCTACGTTCACATACAGCATGTATATGAAAATAAGCTTTTTACTCGCAAATATTTATCGGCTTCAGATCACAGAGTGAAACAAAAATATCGCCTTTTTAAAAATTTCCCATCAGATCCGCCGATCGTTTTTAATAAATTCTACGCAGGATGCATTTACTTCTGTTATTATGGATTTACCACTAGGCTACAGTATATAGCTACTAGTAAACTACTTATTTGCAAAAACCTGTCAACAAAAATTCAATGACATATCAGTGTGCATTTTGCTCCGTAAGCATGCAGAGCACGAAAAACAAAACGAAACAATCACTATGAACACGTTTTTTAATTGAAAGGTAAAAAAAAAAAAAAAACGTGTCTGAAATGGGCGTAATAACAGATAAAATTTGATAAAGTAAATTATAGATAAAGTAAATCTGGACCTTAAAAGTCATACAGTATGCTGCTGTTAATAACAAGTGGCTCAGTGTGAAAATTATCTGATGGTCAATTTAGTCTCACACTTAAACGACTGATGGATGTTTTACTTTAGGTGCTCCCCAGCACTTGAATTTCAATGACCGGATTTTGACTTTGATGCTGGTGCCAGGTTCCTTTAACTATGTTAGTGAGGTCATGCCAAGAAGTTCAAACACCCCTTCAATGAGAGGGCAGAAAGAAGGGGAAAAAATATGCTATTGTCCTGCCACAAGAGTAAAGCCTTTAACACTGTGTGGGAGAGGTACCCCCCTCCGAAAAAACTCTGACTCACACACACACACACACACACACACACACACACACACACACACACACACATTGCACAGTAGGCATGCAACTCTAACCCAGACGAACAACGAACCAGACCTTGTACTTATTTATTTATTCAAATAAAAATAGCAAATCACTGTTTATGAAGAAGTACGTGGTTATGCGCTAGGCCTTTCACCTCACGCGAAGCGCTAACCGTAGGATACACACAAAAGACAAGTGCAGAACGCAGACGCCGAACATACAGTCTAGCTCCGAAGCATGTTAATAGTGACTTACCAAGGCTCTGTTTTATTGTTTCCAAATCGTCTCTCTATACTCACTGTGCCTGCAGCATTTGGCAGGAGGTTTGAAGAGTCCAGTCCACTGTGGCCCACGAGCAACACAAAACATGCAACTTTAAAGAAAAGAAAGAAAGAAAAAAAAACAACCCTTGATAACGAAACGCAGAAAGCAAAGAAGGACTAAGGAAAACAATGCGGAATATGATTCAGACCCCATGAAAAAAAAAACAACAACAACAACAACATAAAAACATAAAAAATAAATAAATAAATAAAAGTTTCGGTATTTATAAGAAATTGATTTCCCTGATAGTAAAAGCATAAATACACCTAGAGGTTTGAATGTCTGTAAAACCTCTGAATCCACGAAATGGGTGCCTGCTTAACGACCAAATGACAGGCAACATCTGTTTGTATGAAAGCCAAGATCGAGTCTTAAAAAAAAAAAAAAATTGGCTTGCTTTTCTTTCACTCTCTCTCTCTCACTCTCTCTCTGTCTTGCGCTCTCTCCCACTCTCATTCGCTTTCACTCTCACTGCTGAATAAAAACGAAGGAGAAAAAAAAGAGTGTGCAAATCGGGCTAGGGAGGAAATAGTTGTGCAGTAGTGCTGTCACCCCTTAACCTCGTCGCTTCTGCCTGCTCCTCTCTTCCAGCTGCTGCGGCGAGAGGCAGTCCAGGTAAAACTTCTCTACCATCCTTCTGCTCGCCTCTCCCAGATCCTCTGCCCGACCAAACCCCCACCCTTACACACACACACACACACACACACACACACACACACACACACACACACACACACATGCTTCTTGGAAGACTTCCCTACACCAAAAATAAATACTAATCTGCAGTTCTATTTGCCTCTTTAAATGTGCCCTCTGGCCTTTTGCCACCTTTTGCTGACACACACACATGTACACACTCCTCTATAAACAAACAAACAAACAAACAAACATGCAAATTTCAAATCGCTGCTGATTGTTTACGAACAAGCAATATTTTTTCATCTATAAATTGAAATGATGGGTATTTATTTAACTACAATATGGTCCTCGGAGCAACAACGACACTTACATACACTGCTGAAAGCATGACACATAAAGAGAACGGTACAGTTTAGTTCGAACCACAGAGCGAACACATGGAATTGTAAAACCCCGGCTCGTCTTATTGCACGTTTTTGCAGATCGGCAGCAATCAGGTTCCGCACGTGGCAATGCAGACGCCCATAAAAACAATGCGAGCTCGCTAAATATACGCACGTAAATAAAAACAGCTAGCGCCGGGTATGTCTGGTGTATGCTGTCAGCGCCGGCCCTGAGGGAAGAGAACTACTGTATGTCACTGCAGGTCAGGCTTACGAGCCAGAAACATCATCTCCTGATTCTCTCCCTTTAACGCCGCGCTGCCTGTTCTAGTCGGCAAAGTGGGGCTGACACTCTTACACACAAATAATCAACGACAGTGGTTTCCCCAGGGATACCCAGCGGCACGATGAGCCGGTTCCTCATAGCCTTGCCTGTAAACAAAGCTCACATCATTGCTATAGTACTCTCAGACTGGCAGGAAAGAGGAATGTGTGTGTGTAGAGGGAGGGGTTGCTTTGGGTGGTTTAAGGGAGCGACTCCTGTGCACCGTGATGTCTTCTTTTACTGTACAGATGTGTTCATGCTCAACATACGCATTCACACTACAGTACATTAAGATGGCACAATGTCTCACCCCTATAAATCGTACGCCTCTCCCTCTCCTGCTCTCGCACGCTCTTTCTGACATTCCACTCACGCACAACTGCGGCAGCCCTCCACCAATCCCTCGCTTTAACCCCCATCTCAGCCAGATGGGCCACCAGTCTCCCCAAACACATGCACTCTCCCTTTCTACCGACCTGCCAGACGGAGTTAGCGGCAGCAGCAGCCTCACGCTGCATTCGAAACATGGTTTTATGCATGTGGACACGGAGGCAGTGCTGCCCACAGCTGGGTTCCGATAGAATTTACATGACTTTCTGTTTACAAATGAAAGTCGCACAATACGTTTCTGCATCCAAATCTAATATCTAATAAAAAAAGTATTTGGCTGATATACTCTTTTTATCTAAATAGCACAGATATCCATGCCAGACTTGTCCATCCACTTAAATGATTCAAAAGCAGCTTAACTGCTTTTAAACGAAGCGACACCTTGTGCCTGGTGAAGCTAATGCTTATTATAGTCCATCTATCTTGGGGAAAATTAAGAACTCCTCAGAGACTCCTCAGTGTTTTCATTATAATGATGTCGTGGGAAAAAAAAAATAAACATGCCGGCGAACCAATTTATGTGGGAGCTGTGATAAAAATCTGAGTGGTTGTGTCGCTGCTAAAATTTTCTGGGAAAGACAATAAAGCGAAGCCAGACCACAAACCAGAGAGCTGCGTATGAGAGGATGAGCAAGGAGTTCGGCAAAGATGAAGAGCCTCTTTGTTTCTGCCGATACCCATAATTCATGGCGGTTCACACTGTCCACTCTGTTCCGATGGCTGTCTGCATGCTGTATGAGCGCTGCGATTGGTTTTCTGAGCGGATGAAGGGGGCGGGCGCTTTACTGTAGGTCTGTTTGCTGTGCTTTTTCCCACATTGTCATGGGGTCATAGCTGCTTGTGTCCCCAGCTGACCTGCCGTTCACACACACACACACAGACACACACACACAGACACACACATACACACAGACACACACACGCACACAGACACACACACGCACACACACACACACACACACACACACACACACACACACACACACACACACACACACACACACACACACACACAGAGTCATGCCCAGCTGCTGCTTCTGACAACACCCACCCCATACACATCCCAGACATAGTCAATAAGAAATCAGTCATTTTGCAAAGTAATACAGCACAGACTCGTTTATTAACAGAATTACACGACTAGATAGTCTTTGAATTTCCATTTCAACAGAAAGCGTGTGTGATAAATGCTCGTGATAGGAGTGAGCGCAGCTGCAAAACTCAACCCAAAGCCACTGTCGTAGCCACACCCACATTCCTGTATTGCCAATACAACAGCATAGTTAGGTTGGGTAGGTCATATGCACACATTTAAAATGATCTTGTTAGATTTTTTTGGTGCATCAGCTGCAAAGTGCAACAAGATGTCGGAATGTGAACCAGGGTTAGTCAGGGAGATGTGAGGCTTCAGCCTCGCCTTCACATTTATTTCAATCAATATTACTAAAACATTAAATACTGTATTATCAAATGGTGAGGGTTGATGTCTTTTCGCTGTGTATTTACCATCACTGCAGGGCTTTCGCTTTTTCTTATTTATAAAAATTGGTTATACTTCATTAGACCACAGCGTGGCTGAATGCTTGATTTTGACTCTAGTTATGACTTTAATTCAAACCACAGGTTTACATTAATGTGCATATTCAAATTCTTCATGGTTTCTATCGGAACAGTTTATACACAAAAATCTGTGCGGCAAACATTCCAGATGATCTAAACCTAATAGTAATCAAGTAAGTACTGTACATGTGTTGTTATTTAACAAGCAAAGCTGAATGATTGTTCATATTATTAACCTATAGATATCTTACCAGGGGGTTCAAGTCAAACCAGGACTTTTGATTGTGCAGAAGGACAAGTTTATAAGAGGAAAAAAACTCTTTATTTAAAAAAAACTTTATTTCTCCATTTAAGCTGCTGCTACACTAATGTACTCATCTCTGCGTTTCATGAGTGCTTGGATACCATCAAGGTACAGAGGTGGGTAGAGTAGACAAAAAAATTACTCAAGTAAGAGTAGCTATACTCAAGTAGAAGTAAAAAAGTACTTGATGAAAAGACTACTCAAGTACTGAATAACTGTTTCATCATAATGTTTTTTAGAAATTATGTAAGCAAAATGCTAAAATAATATACAAATTGTGAAATTTCCAAATAATAAAATTAATTAAATAAATGAATAAAACTAAATATCTTTACAAAATAGCAAATTAAAGAATAAGAAACACACATTTCTTAATCTCACTTTTTTCACAATATAAAGCTTTTGAAATAAATCCCTACTGTAGGTAACATATGTATGTTTGAGCAGTGTAGACTATTCCCTGTGTAAGATATACTGTCTATTCAGTTTCCCGCCAAATGACTCAGCAGAAAATAACATTAGAACATGTGTACAAGAGGTCTCACTTTACCATAAACTGTGGCCAGCAGAACAAATGTAAGAAAATTTTATATTTTTTAGCCTCTAGTCTATTAGCTAATTATATATGTTAAGATTGCAACATTAAATAAAACAGCTAAACTAAACTGCCTACCACTGCTGAAGACAACCCTCCCACTCTTCTATGTGGGTGGTCATGTGACTCCATGCGGTTATTGTTATTGCGGCTGATTGGTCAAACGGAGTCATGTGGTTATTGTTGCTACATCTGATTGGTGAAACACAGTCAGGTGGTAGATCCACCAGCTGCATTTCTCTGGCAAACACAAAGAATGTCTAAAGTGTCGAATACATGGTTAGAAAAGTGTAAGCAAATGTAGCGGAGTAAGAGTAGCGTTTCTTCTTCACAAATCTACTAAGTAAAAAGTATGGTGTGGTAAAACTGCCCCTAGAAGTAATTTTTTTTTTTTTTTAAGTTCCTTAAGTGAATATAACACGTTACTACAGTACCCACCTCTGTCAAGGTATTATGTTTTCTCAGTACACCAGAGCCACGATCAGACTTCACATCTGAAATTCTGGCCTCTCGGGAACTCCTGTAATGAGCTGAACATGTTCATTTAACGTGCAAGTGGTGTTTGTGAATAAACACAGTTCCCACAGACAGATGTATCTCTTCTGCAAGTCATCCGTCGATTTTCAAGGATCAGGGATTCCACTCACTGAATGTTTACGGGAACTACAGTGGGCTCTGAGCCACCACGGCCGGGATCGTCATTAACAGACATACGGCCTTCTTTATAACGTATGCACCATTCAAATGTTTTAAGAGTCTCATCACTGTACTGTGCTTAAAATCTTGTGTAAATGTGTTTTACGATTTTCCTCATTCACAAGAAATTTCAACAAAAGTCTCAGTTTGACTTTAATGTCCCTTGTATGTAGACTAGATATTGCATACCCAGGCCATACCATAATGCTGTATGTTAAAGTTTTTAATCATTGCAAGTTGTAACTGTTGTGGTTTAAAATGAATAAAACATGCCATGGTGAGATATTAATGAAATTAGGAATTAAGCTGCAAATCAAGGGGCATAACACTACCCGCACATCTTTAATGAAATCACTCCTGAGGAAATGGCTTGCTTTCTAAACATGAAAAAGCAGACAATGCTTGAGATGAACTACACTGCAAAATAATTCAGCAAACCTTGCACAATAGCTGGCTTCACTTTCAAGATAGATCAAACGGGATTAAAGGAGAGTGGCCCATCACCAGGCTATCTGATTGTAATCTTAAGGAGAGACAAATGAAAAGGAGATCTAATTGCTGGCACAGTGATATAACGGAGATAGCGCTTATTTCCAGAGGCGCACAAACCAAAGACAAAAGCGTTTTACGCCGAATGCCTTATGTGGAGAAGACTTCAGAGCATGTTATGGATCCGCATCATATGAGCTGAACTGTGTTTTCCTCTGGAGCTTTGGCATTTCAACCCTTACTCTGTCTTCTCTTCTGTTCTTTTCTTTCATCCAAATCACTGCATCTGTCTAGCACCCTCCATACCTTCTCCTTTGGTAGTGGCCTTTGCTATCCAACTACCACCCACTCTCTCCTTTTTCTCGCTCTCATCGTCTTTCTCCCTCCCAAGCTCATGCTCTCCCTTTAATTTACCAGGGCTTCAGTGAAGGCGGGGCAGAGGGAACTCCATGGTAACCTGGCACTCAGCCATCTCATTACACTGCCAATTGATTCTGGCCTACCGCCACGCTGCTGTCCCCTGCCAGTCCACTTCCCATCATGCACCTGACATCCCCAGGCCTGTCTATAGAGCAGGAGAATTACAAAGCACATACAACCTGCAACCCCTTGCTCTTGTTATGGTGCAATCCCTCGCTCAAAACACACAGAAACAGAAACAGATTTGCACAAAGAAAATAAGGAATAGCAAAAAAAAAAAAAAAAAAGCAAATAACCCTTGTTCAGAAATTTGTCATATATAATGCAAGGCATTTATTTTTATTTTAGTATCACTGTATAGACTGTTATAGATTCCATTTGGGTGGACCTACACTGCAAAAATATTGGTACCCTTAGGTGGGAGGAGAGTGGTGTTGGAAAAATTAGTGTTACCAGTGATGTGGTCCCCAGGATCAGACTAATATGAGTAAAAATGGTGAGAAAACACTGGATATTAGATCCTACAATGAATTATAATGGAATGTGGAATTGGATGGGGAACAGGAATGGATTTTTTTTTTTAACATATAAAAAGACTTGATGTTTCTTTTTTGTTAAGAAATATTTTATTACATTTAAAAGTTATACTTTAGTATATGTATATGTATTATTATTATTATTTGCAATGCAAGTGATTTTTTTAATAAAATAGTTTTAATGTCTATCACATTAGTCACAAAAAAAAATCATCCTTAGTAGTTTTTCCAAGGCATTTATTATTTTATTCTACAACGCTTGATGAGATATACAGATTAAGGGATATGAGACTTTCTCTGTGTAACAATGTCCTCTTTTGAGGACTCTCCTCTTCAGCTCACTTTGCAAGTTCTCAGTCTGGGGTGGCCAAGCCAAAAGTTTGCTTCTGTGGCTATATAACCATTTGGGTGTGTGTGTTTTTTAGAACGATTGTGTGGAATTTGAATTGTTTTGGAACATCGTTACAGCTAAATGCAACCACAACCCAGTTACAGTCAAATTTTTATTTAAAATTTTTAATACTTCATGGACTCACTAATGGCATGTTTTTTCTCACATCAACATAGATTCTTCACCAGGTTCTCTTCTGTAGAACCATTTTTATTTTATACCAAATCTACCTTAGTGTTTGCTACATTATTCTGTCATCTGACTAGAAAACCTGGTACTAGTCAAAGTTCCAATAGCAGAAGTCCAGGTGCTTATTTTTGCGGTTAGATGAAAGAGCATGCCTTTCAAATAGTTAGTTGCCATGTAGGTGGCATCTAATTGTAGACTTTGAGACTTAGTGACCCTGAAATGCTACCATCGTCTACACATCTCCAACTGTGATAAATGTTTGCCTCTCTAAATACCCTTCTGAGTATGTGTTTGGGCAAAATATACTTGAGTCGTCTTTACGACTGCAGTTGTTTTAGACACCTTAATTTTTATCCTGACATAAGTAAATAGGGACCTTTTCAGTGCTGTGACTAGCTTTTAATAGATACCTGTCTTAATGTGTGTGTTATACAGTGTGGGCCAAAACAATAGAGACAAAAGTGAAATTCCATTATGACATTCTATTCTTTTTAAAATAATGACAATCAATAGAGTAAGAATAATTTGTTATTTTATCCAAATAAATTACTATACAAGAAAGGTTTACTATACTTGAGAGGTGGCTCAAGTAAAATATTTACGTAAGTACTATTACTTTAATGAAATAGTACTCAAATCTACTCAAGTAAAGGTTAAACGTAGCTCATTTAAAATTGACTCATAGTAAAAGTTACTTGGTTCCATTTTTAACAAGGGGGGAATGAGAATCATTCCTGTATAGTGCAAAAAAGTACAAAGGGATGTAAATGTCAAATTCATTGTTTTTAATTACAGGAACACCTTTACAAATTAAAGTGCAACAACAAAATAAAACACGTTGGCACATGACATTTAAAGCAGACCCGCTTTCAGCTGGCACTGCACTAGGGCTTTAGCGGGAACAACAACAAAGCAAAGTTGGTAAACTATGAATGATGTGATAGAGGTATGGCAGACCAAGACATACAGATAATAAATAAATAAATAAATAAATAAATAAATAAAGGAATAAAGAAAGACTTTCTTGGCTTTCTTGGGGGATAATGTGAATTGTGAAACTAAAATTCCTTGTTCAATAATTAAAGAACAGCATAAAAGGAATAAATATAACTGTCCAAAAAGTTTATTAACCACCATTAAGAGTGTAGAGCATTTTGGAAGACAGTGTGGAAAGATTGTTTAATGTCACATAGCCCCTGCATTTACGGAATTTGGCAGACGCCCTTATCCAAAGCGACTTACATTTTTATGTCATTATAATTACAACTTAGTGGTGGGGTTTTAACCTGGGACCTTCCAATCAGCAGTCCAATGCTTTAACCACTGACCCGAACACTCCATCATGCACCACTGAGAGGATTTTTTTTTTTAATATTATAAAAACTGAAACAGTTTTATGAAGTTTTTTTTTTCTCACTTTGTGTTTGAGGTCTGTTCCCAGCATTGGCAGAAGGATGTTTGCCATTTCCACACATCTAAAAGCTTTGGATATCAGTGTTGTCAAACTTTAACTGTCAACTGACTGACACAAGAGATGATATGATAATAGAAAGTTAAAGGTATCATAAATGCTAAATAATCAGAGCAATAAAGAATACACTATGGTTTAATCTGGAGAAACTATATAACCCGAGCTGGTGAAATGCCATTCTAGCAAATTTTAAAGCTGTGCTAATGCTAGTCAGAGGTGGGTAAATGCTAGCAAGAGGTGGGTAAATGCTATTTCAAAAATGTAGGAGACGAGCAAATGCTGTTCTTCACCACTGATGTCTGTCTCTGACTTTCTTTTTTGTAATTTTAACACAAGTCTTTTCTCCTGCCTTTCATTCACTGCAGATTTGCACATTTCTGAAATAGCATTTACCCACCTCTTGCTAGCATTTACCCACCTCTGACTAGCATTAGCACAGCTTTAAAATGTGCTTATAAAGTTAGCATAGCCAGAGATTTTTTCTTGTGTTTCTATTTACATTTTACATTTACATTCACACACTCAGTAATGGTTGTAATATAAAATGTAGCAAAGTAAAATACTTCAAATAAAACATAATTAAGTAAAAGTAAAATGATACATTTAACAACGACTTACTGTACAAATACACACACACACAAAAAAAATCATTTCCACCCCTGGTTAAGTGCGGAGTCCCTTATTCTTTAAAACCTGCTGGATCCGGCTGGGCGTAAAGTCAAAAAGACATCTGCAATACTCTGATGTCACTTTTTCAAGTCCTGCCTGCTTGATTGCTTCCTGAAGATCACGTACAGAAGAAGGGTTCTTGACTGCTCCTGCCTTCTTCACTATTGGGGAACAGTAAATTTGGAGATGCCCCAGCCTATGGCTCCAGAAGCCGAATACAGTACCATTGTCCATTTTTCCACTAGTCTTTCAGTTAATAGCACAATTCTTCGGCCAGACAGACGGGAACTCATTATCAAAATCACCTGCTTAGTGCACAGGGAGATCTATAACACATGGCATACAGCATGTTGCCTTTATAGTTTTGCCCACCACACATAATAACATAGATAGATTGACAGACAGACATTGAAATGTTAACTTCAATTATACTGTAGGTTATATTTCTTTTATTCTCTGTGTGAGATTAACCAGTCAATTAACTACAAAGACTACCAAAAGGCGCTAATAGTTCTGTACCTAACTGTAAATTGAAAGCATTCAAAACTGCTACCAGCTGCTAAAAGGTTGTTGGCACTTTTGGTTAATGTCTCTGCCAACATCAGGGCCCGTGAACAGCTGCACATGTCGGAATGTACAGCGTGTGCTTGAGGACATGGTCATTTACGTCACCAAATACTTGACACAGGTAAAACGTAAGGAGGCTGACGAGAAAGCCTGGAAGGAATCTCAAGAGCGCTTGGATTAGCCTGAATACGGAGGCCAGATGTGAGGCAAGTTGTCCACCTGTATCGGTGAGGCCTGGAGATAGACTTTCCATACTCCCGTAGATAAGACGAGACTACATAGCAACATTACAGTCTTTACTCCTTTTGAAATGATGTTCAAATCACAGCTCCAGCTGCTTCGCTGATGGACTGTGGAAGGATGAATCTCTAGTGTCCTGACATTATTTATTACACCACATGCCTTAATGTCCATTACACTACTTACTGGACATGATTAAATCACAACAATAAGTCATTACAATGGCTGCATTAACTGAGGGTATCATAAACTTTCTGTGTAATGACTGCAGTCAGCCTTCCTCATGTGGTTTTGGAGTACTGTGTGTGTGTCTCAGTTTTAAGGCACTGAGTCACTGCAACTCGAATGAAGATAACAAATAATACATGCAACGTGGAACTATGAACATCCTTTTAATGTAAACTTCCCTTTACTGGGTTTGCCCTTTGCAGCTGTATACTATAATCATTTATAATCTCACTATCTGGTGTCACCCAGAAGAGTCCCCTATTTTTCGCTCCAAGGGTTTCTTCCTCTGGAAGTTTTTTCTCGTCATGGTTGCCTCCGGGTTGCTCACTGGGGAACGAAATTTACATCAGATTTCTGTAACGCTGCTTTGTGACATTGTCTAGTAGTAAAAGAGCTGTATGAATAAAACTGACTTCAAGTCTGCACCTGCTATGGCATGGCCAAAAACACCATATGCCAAATGCTTGCCGAATGCCTAGTCTGCCAAATGCCATAAATGAAAACATCTCTATTTCACAGCCAGTGGAAGCACAACAACTACAGCAAAGCTTCTATGCCAGACCCACTGGAAAAAAAATAAAGTATATTTAACTGTGAAGTGACATGAACACACTTTACAGCAATTTGCAAAGTATGAGTTGCTCATTTCTTGTCTGTAAACCACAAACTCTGAGCTCTGATACAGCTTATGAAAGAGGATGATCAAAGGATGATGATGCAAATCTGGTAAGCTACAAATGGGATACAATGTGAAACACATCTCAGATTGCTTAACTTTGTCTTAAATGTGGTACATCAATCAAGTCAACAAAGTAAACCAACGCAATGGTGAGGACCACAAAGGCGAATGTCTATTCAGCTGGTACCAGTTTTTAAATATAGTTTTGTCCACTACATGATCTCTACTAATTAGCTGATAGACGTGACACATTCACATACGCTGAGTTGATGTCCGATAGCAGTTATTATAGCGAGGACACAAATTTGTTATTTTAAAAATTTAAATGGAGACCAATAACCACAAACAAATGATTACAATAAGATGGTAGCAATAGGGGGAATTAGGTTTTATTATATAAACCTACTGTAGATTTCTGGTTTATTTTCTCCTAAATAACCTGTGGCACAGTACTTCATCGCCCGCCGTCACTCGATACCTCTAAGCTCAGAGTGCCTTTCAAACTGAAATAGGACTAACACATGATTCAGATTGGGTAATCTTGTTTCTTGTCAACCAGAAACAGCCAGTAAATTCTGATTCCACAAACCACAGGGCATGTTCGATTGCTGAATCTGAGGTCCGGAGTGGATAAAACAAATATGGCGTAGTAGAGAGTCCACTGACCTTCTATGATCATCACTACAGCACAACTGGTGCATAAAACATTACCTGAAATTCCATCGCATTGTTTTGTTCTGTAGCTATGCTAGAATAATGTTTAAAAATTTCAATACTGTATATTGTGAGTTGTGCTCTATACAGTATGTATGTAGAGAATGTAAGGCTAATAAGCCACATGGAACTGAAAAACATTCCACTCCTGTAGCAATGACGCCGAGGTCTGCAATTAACCCAACCTTTTAGTGATGCGTCGTTCATGAACGATTCGTTCTTTTTGAACGAATCTTTAATGTGACTCAGAAGAACGAGTAGTGTCTGAGAGTGACTCGTTCATTTTCTACTGGACGCGCATGCGCAAATCATTGCAAAACCTCCGTAGGTTATGATACACAGGAAACAGAATGGGAGTCACTCAAATTCTCAACAAATCTTCCAAGTCCGAGTCGTTCGTTCTCTTGTCACGTGACTCTCATAGACGCTATGAAGTGCAATAGATTCAAAAGTACGAACGACTCAGACTAGAAGATATGAGAGGTGAGTGGCTCATTCTGTTTATAATATGTCGTTAGCGGCATTGTAATATTTTCATTACTGGAACTATAGCCAAAATTTGAGTATGTATACGTGTTGGGGGTCTGTTTATTGAAAATGTAACATTTTATTTTATTTCTGGTCAAAAGAACGAAATGAACGAAATGACTCAAAAAAAGATTCGTTCATTTTAATGAACGAAATTCAAAGAACCGAGTCACTAAAATGATTCAAACTTCCCATCACTACAGCCTGTATCTTTACTGCTGCAGAATGACAAAATTCATGGTACTATTTTTGGTACTATCTTAACAAAGCAAAACTGTCTAATTAAACTCTCCAGTGTGCCCCCTCCTGGAATCCTCCAGTAACACACGTAGTATATAGGCAAGTATTGTATAGTATGTAGATAAATACAATCCCAATGATGCCGTTTGTCTATGTGAACGCATGGTCTAACAGGAAGCATATCTCGGGCTTTAGTTGCTTCTGTTTTCCAAAGTTACAATAGGTCATTTCAACCGCGACAACACAGACTAGAATCAAGCATTTACAAAAGATAAATGAACAAATAAAGTCCAATTTACGCCACATGTGCCAGACACTTCGGCAGCGCCACATGAGTACCGCTCCGTGCCCAATGCACTTCCATGTTAATGAACACAGCCTTTCTTTGTCCTTCTCAAAACCCACATGAGAATAAAAAAAACACCTGCTCCTGGCAACATTTTTTTGTTGGGTTCTGTAGGATCCCGGTTCCAACGCACACCATCTTGATCAATGCGACCAACACCTACTGAGTGAATGACAGCATGTGTGAACATCACTGCTCACCAGAATCATCTGTCCGTGGTAACAGTTTGTATAAAACTCAATTATGTTAGCAGCAAGCCAATTTCCAGCGCCTGAAAAAAGGCAATCCTTTTCTCCATGATATTTCTTAGCGTGCACATAGTATAGGATACATGACCAGGCACATCCATACAGCATAGAGGATAGGTGCACCTAATGAACTAGCGGCTCTGAGTAAGTCATACTTCCCCAGATTTGCCACTGTTTTCCCTGCATCATTACAGACATGCATGGTAATTACTGTTGCCATGGTGAGCTGAGCTGCAGGGAAGATGTTGGCTAAGCTTACATATAAGCACATGTTTCCCATTTATCGCACGGGGCCTGTAGGGAATGGTAATACCGCTAAGAATTAAACTAAAAAGGCTGAAAAAAGAGACTCTCTCGTCTTTCTCAGTTTATACAAATAATCTCCTTCAGTGTGACTAATGGATTTGATGAGATAAAAACAATATGGTGCAACAAACTGTAGATTCAACTATACAAGAGACAAAGAAATGCCAAGGGACGGAAATGTTAGACAGACTTTTCAAGGTGGTTCAGCTTCATTATGAAATGTTGTTGCGAATTCAGGCAAAGTGGTCAGGTAAGCAGCATCTAGAGTGTCGGATTAATAAAACATTTTATTCTTCAAGAGAGAGCGACTCTGGTGGGAAGAGACAATGACATATAGGCGTGAACTCAAATGCCCTGCGCTTGCTCTCTCTCACTCGCTCTGTCTCTAACTCGCCCCCCAAACTGCTCTTTCTCTCTCTGCACACTCTTAGTGTAGTGCGCCAGGCCCCTGCTGGGCTGGCTTTGTTTATTAATAGGGGCTAATACTCGACCCTGGTTCCTTCCCGTGGGGACAAGGCCTATGAATGCCCCCACTGTGTGCCCCTCTCTCCTTTGCTCTGTACCGTACTCATTCTCTCGGGGAATGCCAATGCTGTGAGGTAAGGAGCCTTTGTACCTCTCAAACCAGCATTCACACACTAATACACACACACATATCCAGGAACACACAATGGGCTACATCGTGGTAGACCTATTGTAGACCTGATCTCTCTCACACTCACGAATAAGCAAACGTAATAATCTCCCATGATTGATGTGCTTACTCTGGTGCTGCCTTGATGTATGGAGAACGGAGTGTGAGAGCCAGACTGCATATACAGGCAGATTACATCGGGGAGAATGCACATTAGCTATTAGGCAAGAAAGATGAGCTCAAGAGGCCAGGTACTTTGTTACACGACGATAAGGCAGGAGAATGCAGCGAGGAGAAAACTCTCTGTGCCGATACATGCGAGCCTCCACAAGGCTATATCCTTAGTGTGCGGCAATTGAACAAAAACGAGAGGTTTGAAGAGGACTTTTTTGTTATCACATGTAGTCAGAAATGGCGACATTTTTGCTCACTCAAGGCTACATGGTCTTGACTGTTCATGGCAATATTTCCAAGTGCCTTTATGTTGGTGCATAATAGTATACGTACTGTAATTCTGTATTCATACCAATAGTGAACGTTTTTTTCCCAGAAATTGCTTTACACTGTGCGCTAATGGACATTGTTTACTGCAAGTTGCCATGGTTTCACTGATCATGACTAATGCAGCTTCCACACAAGCAACAGTAACTGCAAAAAGGTAGTGACTGAATATATGTACAGTATATATAAACTGTGCATTAGCCAAGTAATCAAAAAGAGGGGGCCCGGGAGGAAATGTAGTGTGCGACAGTCGGAAGCCTCAAAACAACACAAAAATTACAAAAAAATGCTGGGTTTGTCAAAATGTTGTTGTTTTACCATGGATTTAACACATTCATCTGTAGCAGCACAGCAAACATTAACAACTGGTTCAGAAGCTATAAGTAGGAGCAATTAAATGCAACATACTGTAGATCACAGGCGCAAGTGTACCACTATCCCTTGTTCCCACGGCTAATCGCCTCATTGGCTTGCTTCTAATTTCAATCAAATTGAAAAAAAAAAAAACACATATATGGTGCGCTGATCCACTTCATGACGCTGTAGGATCATCAGCTCACATTGAGAATATCAAACTTCTGATCACTTTGCCTCCCTGCATTGCTGTCAGAGGGGAAGAGATGCGCTTCAGACAAGGAATAAAAACAGACTCACCTATCCGCAGACACAATTTAGATTTCATTTAGGCACTCCTCGCATCCTGAAAATACAACGCATTTCATTAAAAGACGGCATACTTCATTTTCCACTAATATTACAGAAAAATAAAATTCACAGAATGATTCAGAGCTGAATAGCAGCTACAGTATGCCTACTCTAGCCTTCTACAGTAAATCCACAACAGAATGGCTCAACTTTATTAAAATGCTGCATGTATTCATTTTACGTAAATAATTAAAATGACTCAAATGCACATTCCTTCTTATCTACAGTTAAAAGGCTCAACGGAAATATTTAATAAAGGTTTAGTAACAGTATACGAAACATGTTGTGCAGATTTAAAGCAAAGAGTGCCTTTTGAATCATTGTTGCTAAAACCTACCTTCCGAGAGAAATACCATCTTTTATATTCAAAAGCATTCGAGCTGCGTATTCCGTCTATACTATTTGTCAATCCTTTCCAAAGGAGGAAAAAAAAAAACAATTCCTTTCATTTTGAGATGAAGTGTTTTCTAGGTTCCAAACCAAACCAGGACTTTTGATGAAGTTTCTTGTGAACGAAGGTGCAGGACCGATTTACATTTACAGAGGATTTCAGCAATAGCAGCAGTAAAACCTCTGAATGGTGCGAAAGTTTTAAAGAAGTCGGAACATCTGCGGATGACGATCCTGACCGAGGTGGCTCGGAGCCCACTGAAGGCGTTCCCGTGAACATTCAGCGATTGGAATGCCTGATCCTTGCAAATTGATGGATAACTTGTCGCCAACTTGTGGAACAGACGCATCTGTCTGTGGGAACTGTACACATGATCAGTTCACCAACACCATTTGCACATTACAGGAACTTGGCTGGGAGTTATTTCCTCATGCGGTCCTGACCTCGCTCCAAAACATTTCCACATATTTGGGCCAATTAAAGGAGTCCCTGGGAGGCCAGAGTTTCTGATGTGAAGCATCTGGCATACTGAAAAAACTTTCAGAACTAGTGGCACACTGGAATAAGTGCATTAGTGTAGCAGGGGATTACAGTATATAGAGAAATAAAGGGAGTTTTAACTCTCATAACTGCATTCTGTTATTCTGCACAAACCAAACCTGAACACAGCTCATAGAAGGAGGCACTCTCTAGATTCAAAATGAATTAATAAAATACTGTTGAGTCCATGATTTCTTTCTAAACACTGTTCCTTGGTGCGGACCTTTTTATGATGGTACAGTGAACATCGTAAAAAAGATGAGGCACAATAACAGATCTCTTCCAATGTTCTATCACTGAACAGAATAAAGATCAGCTTGTCATGATAATTGTGCACGAGTCTATGCGTCTAGCGTTAGTCTATGAGGCTGGCGTTATAGTAAATCTCAAGTGTTTTTTGTGACAAAACAAAAATTATGTAAATCTATGATGCACAATTTCAAAAAGGGGTGAAGTTATTTTCTGAATGTGGATGGGATCGTGTCACTGTACGATGCTTAAAATCTTCTGTAAATGTAAGTTGATAATTGCAAAATGAATGATTAAAGTGTATCAACTGATAATATTTGTTTGGCATAATATTTCTCATATACCTATACCACAACAAGTTGCACTTGCCATTGTTGTACAGCTAATTTGTTAGATTCGCTTAAATGAGACTGATATGAAAAGTCTAGTCACCATTAATGATTAATGATAAATCAATTATTGATTGTCAACATGTCAACTATTGCATAAGAAGAATAGATGTTTTGTCGTGATACATGTCGTGATGCTCACGAGCCACAACATACAGCATGTGTACTAATCCCAGTACAAGTTTGTGTTATGAGGACCAATAGTGAAAAGAAGAAGTTGTATGTACAATTGTATGTATTATAAAGCAGCGTGCTGGTATAGCGGTTTGCATTGTGTCCTTGCACCTCCAGAGTTAGGAGTTGGGGGGCTGAGTCCTACAGTACCTTTGAGTCTGTGTGCGGGAAGTTTGCTTATTCTTTCTGTTCTTCATGGATATATATATATATATATATATAAAAACAGTGAAGCACGAGAGAAGGTTAAAAGTGGAAGGAATGCTTTGCCCTTGGGTGAAGTGCAAATTGAAATGATACTGTTAATGATACAGTTGACTGTTACGTGCATAAATTGGTTCTTTTTATATTAATATTAAATACAATCAGTACAATTTGATGGACGTTTTACAGCTGATGTGGATTTAAAAGCTGGTGAAAACAGAAGCTCATCATTCGAATGGCACTTGAGAATAACATACTATTTATAAATGCTTTCAGTGTGAATTGGAGTCAAGTAGCCACAGCGGAGTTGTTTGTTTTTCATTTGCCATGAATAAAATAGTTACATTTCGGAAACCTCTTTATTAAAAAAAAAAAAAAAAAAACCTATAAGGAAAGGTAGTAAAATGACTGGGGTAAAATATTGTATTTCTAGATTCCTAAATGGGAGCATTTTAGCACCACAACACTGAATTATCCAATTGTAACATAAAAATAAACCATTATTAGATTTTTTTTTTTTTTATAAAAAATTGTAATTGCTTGTTAGATATTAGTCATTACACAAATAAATTTAAAAAAGCAAAGAAAATGATCATATATATTTTTGAAAGCGCTGCCACTGATTATGAGACTCTGCAGGCTACAGTACTTAAAGCAGGGGTATGGAAGCAGGAGAAATATGCAGAACATTTCAAGAGCTTTTAGCAACTTGTTACTAAAGTAAGTGAAGGCTCTTTCCCTCCAAGGTAATCATAAGACCGATGGAAA
Organism: Clarias fuscus; assembly: GCA_030347435.1. Classification (NCBI taxonomy): domain Eukaryota; kingdom Metazoa; phylum Chordata; class Actinopteri; order Siluriformes; family Clariidae; genus Clarias; species Clarias fuscus. The sequence goes on from CM059218.1 coordinate 10,153,958, forward strand.
CTCTAGACACTTGTCTTTAAATTACTGAAAGCTAGTTTGGTTTTCTTTCAAGAAAATTATTTACCTAATTTTGCAGTTGTGTGGGTGGCCCCAAGGACATAAATGGTCAGAATAAAGTATTTCCCTGATTTCTCTCATATATTACACAAAACTGATGCTAGGCACAAACATATGGCTTACTGCAAATTACACCTTAACACACATGTAAAAACAAAAGCTGTAAAGCAAAGATACCTTCAGACATAATAATAACTGCAAATAACTTTTGTGAGTTTTATAAGGAAATTTGCTGGGAAGTACTAACTTTCCCCATTACATTCTGTCTATTAGAGACGATCATCATGCATAAAGCTCTACTTCATAATCAAGCTCTACTTAACTGATTTACATGCCGATTGTCTTTGTGCTCATAAACTCTCTTTTGATCCATGCCTAAATACAAGAGGGGTGTTCAAGTCAAACTGAGACTTTTTATCTCCCCTTATTTCTTTCTATATAATCCCCTGCTACACTAATCCCAATGTTTCACAAGCGCATGGTACCAGGTAGAACGTTTTCTCAATACACATAGTCTGATTTGCTCCCAGGAACTCCTTTAATGACCCAAACATGTGGAAATGGCTTGCAGCGAGGTCAGGACTGGATGGGGGATGTAGCAATAACTCCCAGCCGAGTTCCCGAGTTCCATGCCTTTGGCAAGTTTGCGACAATCTACACTACGGTATCTGTTGATTTTCAAGGATCAGGTGTTTTACTGACTGAATGTTCACAGGAATGAATGCAGTGGGCTCTGAGCCACCTTCTTCGAGATCGACATTCAAGGACGTGCAGCCGTTTTTTAAAAACGTTTGTATAATACAAATGTTTTACTCATCACTGTGTTCTTTAAATGTCAATCAGTTTTATGGCTTCATTCATGAGGAATTTCATCACTAGTTCCAGGGTGACTTGAACACCCCTTGTAAACTACATCATTAAATAGTTTTCTTGAGCAAACAGGGCTAAACCTCTAACCTTAATAAAGGTTAAAAAAATTAATTAAGGTTATATAATAAATTTGCTAATTGCCAATTTCAGAGACAGATTCTACCCTGCATTGTCAAAACTTAAGTATATTTAGGAGAGAAGCTTTATAACCTTCTAAGCAGATTAGAGGAGAACATGAATTGAATGGGATTGAATTTTTCTTTTGATCAATAGCACTTCCATACCATGGACAGCTCTCTGTTTAGGTTCTGCATTTGTAATACATAACATTGCATAAAGCAATTTGTCTCCATTGTGTATTCTTTACATTTTTATTGCTTTTTAAAAAAAATTTTATCTGTTCAACTACAGTATGTTGATGTTGATCTTCTAACCATAATTCCGACTTCAAAAGGTAATCATAAAAATCAATACCAACCAAAATTATCATGGATAATCTACCCAAGTGAGGAAGATGTTCTTTTTATCCTGATTTGTCAAAGTAATAAAGTATTGTCTTGGCAATATAACATCCAGCCATTTAATTCAGGTGAAACCATATATAGTGCGAAAATACCAACAAGAGAAACTGAAGCCGTTTTTTCAGTTTGCACAAACTTAAAAAGGATATATATACTTAAAAATGAAACTCAAAGTAAAACCCATCACATTGCACATGATGCTAGACTGATCACTTTGGGCATGACACTGAACTGTCTCTTACTGTTATGGAAATGCTGAAAAGTCACAGACCCTGTTTTTAATTTTTTTTTTTTCCAACTCTGCCCATTTTCACAGGGCTGAAGTAGTGGTCCAGGGCCAGATGGCTGTCCTGTAGCCCTGTACTCAATACCTTCCCTCTGATAGAGCAAGCAGACCGTTACTCTCGCCAAAAGGGTCTGAAAGAAAATACAGGAAGAAAAGCTTTGCCTTCCCAAATCTTTAATTACCCGACTGTCTGCCGCTGCTTTTCAATGCTCCTTTCTGAACAGGCCTGCCTTCTGAAGGGAAAGAAAAAAAGAAAACCCTTCGAGCCTCAGGAGGAGACCCTTTGCACGAGAAAGAGTACGAGAACCTGAAGAAAAGGGAAAAAAGGGAGACAGAGAGGAAAGAACATAAAAGATATGCAAATGTGTGTGTCTAGGGCGACAGGCATTAACCACTGCTGGTGCTGTCTATTTTTATCTGTCGTCTCTTTGCAGTGAAAGTAAGGTGTGTGATGGCTTTCTTAAGCTCGGTTTTAAAGCCCTCAGCAGACAGGCTGAACAAGCTCTTTTTCCAGAAATATGTCACTTAATAGAGACATAAAACAAAAATCATCATTGTAGTTAAAAAAAAAAAAAAATAGAAACAGACTAAGACATGGCACATTGTTAAAATAGAATATCAGGACAAAAAATGACTCAAAAAATGTCTGACAACGAAGGATAGAATGAAATGTGACTTAAATAGATTGTCCTAATAAATTTCTGTGCATCTCCACACTCAGATCACTGCAAGGAATATTCCACTATGTGGCATTGTATTATCTTTTTAGAGCGCAGCTACAAGTGGAGGGTAAAGTAATAGTTTGATGGGGCAAGCAGCCAGGTGCCTGAAACCATAGCACACTGGTATCCGTCTCCCTGTGCCCCCTAATAAAGACTCCAAACAACATGAATAATGATACGGAGCCACAAGAGGGACGAGCCGTCCTTGCATAACCGATGATGGGTGCTCGGCAGAACCTGTCTGCTAGCAAAAGAGCAGCCCTGTGCAAGCCCTTGCGTTTGTTATCCGTCGGGTGTCGTACAGTAAGACAGCTCAGACATGCACATACGCCGGGAAAATGCTAAGCTGCCGTATGCTCATAGAACGCATTGGAAAATGGACGGACCATGAGTGGAGCAAAGCTGTATTTATTATTGTTTATGGTGAATGAGCCGTGGCTTGGGAAACAGCAGGCTTGCTGCAAAGCACAGCACTCCTTCTCACCGCTTAACATATGGCATTTAAAATGAACAGAGCTCAAGCAAACAAACGTGGGAACGCGGCTTAAGAGACTGTGAGTACTATTGCATTGTCATGCAAAACATAGCATCATCCTATAGCACCCCCTGGCTACCGCTAACTAATGTTTCTCTTGGTGAATGTCCAGACCTTCTGACAGGCTGCAAAGTGCCTAAAGATACAATACAAAAAAATGGTGGTTTGTGTAACAATCTCAGCAGCAACCTCATTTCCCCTCTCGTCTGGTCTGACCTCTCAGAATACAGCATCACCAGTACTGTATACTAGTCGTGGGAAGTTTGAATCATTTTAATGACTCGGTTCTCTGAATCTTGTTCATAAAGGTGAACATATCTTTTTTTGAGTGATGTAGTTCATTTCATTCATTTGATCAGAAATAAAATAAAATGTTACATTTTCAATAAACATTTACATAAACACGTTTACATACACAAATTTTGGCTATAGTTTTAGTAATGAAAATATTACAATGCAGCTAAGGACATATTATTATAAACAGAATGAGCAGCTCACCTCACACATCTTCTAGTCTGAGTCGCACTATTGCACTTCATAGCGTCTATGGGAGTCATGTGACAAAAGAACGAACGACTCGCACTTGAAGATTCGTTGAGAACCGTTCAATTCTGTTTCCCGTGCATAACATACGGAGGTTTGCGATGATTTGCGCATGCGCGTCCAGTAGAAAATAACCGAATCACTCTCCGAGACTACTCGTTCTTCTGAGTCACGCTAAATATCCTTTCAAAAAGAACGCATCGTTCATGAACGACCCATCACTACTGTATACTGCAGCCTGAACATCTGTCATCATTTCCACCTGTTTCTCACTGGTTCAGGCCATAACTTTATGCCTGTTGTTTTATTCTTGAATGATTCTCACTTCTTGAGAACCCAAAAAAGTCTTTCAAGAAGCCTGGTAAACTATTCCTTTAATTAAAGTTAATTATAAGAATGCAAGAAAGTCTGGCCCTTTGAAAGCAAAATATAAAGAGGTGGAACAGGGTTTTTATACAGTATTCTATAGAACAGGTTTAACAGGGGGGATTAAGCACATACGTAAGCAAGGACGATTCCACAGGCCCTTGATTGATGTGGTTCTTCAAAATACTATGGCAATTGAAAATCGTTGGCTTTGTCTAGAATGGGGGCCCAGAATATCAGTTTTTCAAGGGGGCCAGAATCTCCAGTGGTGGCCCTAATCAGGCTGTTGTAAAGTTTACTGACGTTATATGCTACGTTGTTCCCTGGAGACTGTGGAGGCATGCCCCATTGGCTCCTTAGTGAGTTCAAATGAAAACTTGTGTGACATCAATTAGAGGAACAATACATTTGTAGTTGAAAAGGTTTCCCATTTTCAAATTCCCCATTCTTCGCTGTTCTACTTTTGTAACACCTACTGTATTTGCAATAAACAGACTGATTATCATGTATTGACTGTTCATTTTATCAGGAACATCTGTATCATTCATCACCTACTGTACATAATTCAATTCTGACAATCTCACAATGAATAAAAATTATGCAGATACAGCACCGTGAAAAACTATTTGCCCTAATTTTTTTATTTTTTTTTTGCATATTCATCACAGTTAAATGATTCAGATCATCAAACTAGTTTTAATATTACACAAAGATAACCAGAGTAAATACCAAACTGCTGGGGATTGGGGAAAAGGCTTTGCAGACCACGGTATGAGCCATTATCCACAAATGGAGAAAACTTGGAAAAATAGTGAACTCTCGGCCTACCAAAATTACTGCAACGACTCATTAAGTTCAGCTTTTATTCGTCACATATACTGTACATTACTACTCAGTGAAATTCTTTATTCGTTGTATATCCCAGCTTCTTGTTGGTAGGTTGGGATCAGAGCACAGGTTAAGAGCAATGGTAACCTGGCAGAGCTGAGCCTCACACCACCGACTTCCCGATCTCAGAGCCTTAAGACACTGAGCCACCACCGCCCAACCATAAAAGAAGCCAACATCTAAAGAACTGCAGCCCTCACATGTCTCAGTTAAGATCAGTGTTCATGATTCAACAATAAGAAAGAGACTGGCAAAAATGCCATCCAAAGGGAGAGTTCCAAGGCAAAAGCCACTGCTGACCAAAACGAACACAAAGGCTTCTCTGACATTTGCCAAAAAACATCTTGATTATCCCCAAGACTTTTGGGCATGTATTGTATGGACTGATGAGACAAAAGTTAAACTTTTTGAAAGGCGTGTATCCCATTACATCTGGCGTACAACACAGCATTTCATTGAAAGAACATCATACCAACAGTCAAACATGATGCTGGTAATGTGATGGTGTTTTGCAGCTTCAGGACCTGGACGACTTCCCATAATTGATGGAACCATGAATTCTACGCTCTACCGGAAAATACAGAAGGAGAATATCCGGCCATGACCTGGACCTCAAGCCCAAGCGTACTTGGGTTATGTAGCAGGATATGATCTGAAATTCACCAGCAAGTCCACTACTGAATGGTTAAAAAAGAAAAAAATTCAGATTGTGGAATGGCCTAGTCAAAGTGCAAACTTAAATCCAATTGAGATGACCTTAAAAACAGGCCGTTTATGCTTGAAAACCCTCCAATGTGGTTGAATTAAAAAATCTGCATTGAAGAGTGGGCCAATATTTCTCCACAGCTATGTGAGCCAGTTATCAAAAACGCTTGATTGCAGTTGTTGCCGCCAAGGGTGCCACAAACAGTTATTACTGTAGGTTTAGGGGGCAATTATTTTTCCTCATAGGACCAGGCAGATTCGAACAGCTTTTTTGCTTTAATAAATGAAGTCATTTAAAAACTGAATTTTGTACTTACTTTGGTCAGCTTTGTGCAATATTAAAATGTGTTTGATAATCTGAATCTTTAAGATGATTTGATTTGAAGTGTGACAAATATACAAAAATTTTTTTTAGTTTTTACATCACGTTTTTACATCACATCATATGTTAAGATATGTTATATGTTGACTGGCTGGATAATTACAAAAATAAGCACGGGTGCAGGTGTTCCTATTGAAGGGACCGGTAAGTCTAAGTGCTTAAACATTTTTTGGGCTTTTGCAAACTGGTATATGTCTAGTCAGAATCTTAACACTACTTGATACACTTAAATTAGCCTCAAAGGAGACACTCTAAACAGTGACAGAATTTGTTTAATCTGAGTTACATTAAACTCTCTTCTAAACAGAACCTGCAGCTAATTTTGTGTACTCGGGGGCATTGGGTTGGAAGCACAGGAACTCCAGGAACTTTGTTGCTACATTTGAATATATCCTGTTTCCCTGGGAAATAAACATGATCAGGGCCACCTCAAAGCCCACGGTGATATTTTTGTTGCAGGTCCCAGGCTGAGGAAATGTGATTTGTGTGCGATGTGTTACACTAATTAACTAAAAGAGCAAACATAAGCAGCACACAGATGACTAAAAAAACGCTAATTAAGTATTTCTTAATATTTTAAAATGATTATATTAAGAAACATCAACAAAAGTTTGTATACAGGCTAAAGTTTGAAATTTAAAAATATCCAAAAGTTATATTCAAAAAGTTTTTTTTTTTTTTTTTTTTCACAACTCCACACATTTCGTGCTACCATAAATATCTTTTGGCAAGCCTATCAGGGCACCCAGTTCTTTCGTATCAGATATTATCCTGAAAACAATCAACTGCAGACAGATTTATTTGATTTTAATTGACTATATCAGAATTCCCCTGCATCAGAAATGTATTTACACCAAGTTGACTGTCTTTGATCAGCATGGAAGAGTTCAAAAATGAATGCTATAATAGACATTATTGGGTTTAGTGGGAATGTACCGGCGGCTGTAAAAAGTTCTAGTTTTAGAGCCAGTACTTTATTTACTTGATTGTCTGGTGCATTCCATGCATGATTGACTGAATGGAGATCTGGGGAATTTGGAGGCTGAGTCAACAACCTTGAACTCTAAACCCCATATATAGCAAGCTTTGATGTGTTGACTGTTCTGATACCTTTCTATTGTGGCCAACATTGATTTGTTTCAGCAATTTGTGCTATATTTGTTTTCATGTAGGATTGGACCGGGCGGATTAGCCTCTGGTATCCACAGACATGAATAAGCCTTGGATGCCCATGGTCGTGTCATCAGGTTACGGTATATAACTGATAATCAGTGCATCTGTTGGTGGTGGAAGTGTTGTGACTGATCAGTATATGGTATGTGCAACAACCACTATGAAAAGCCCTATAGGATCCTGTTGCATAAAAAAGTGAAGTTTACAGGTGAACCTCAGCCAAGTTCCTCGGGATCTGGCCAAGGATCTGAACAAGATTTCAACAACTTTGGTATAATGATCAGTGCTATGTAACGATGAGAAGGGAAGGGAAGAACTTTTGGTTTAAAGGACAGTATTCCAAATGTGAAGCATGGGGGTGGTAGCACACATCACAAAAAAGGAGGATTAGGTAGCATTATTATCCTAAATCCTAAATACTAAAGCAATCTGAAAACACCAGACAGAGGGTCGAGAGTTTTCAAGCAGATTTATTATCCTAAGCATTACCCCAAAAAATATATGAAAATGGTTTAAAGCAACAAAGTGAAACTGTTGAAGTGACCATTGGAACTCTGAACTGGATTCCACGGAACATTTGTGGAATAAATTGAAAAAGAGTGTCTGAGCAAGGACACAAACCTGACTGATTTGCATCAATTCTATCAGAAGGAACAGACAAACATTCCAGCAAACTATAACGAGAAGCATGTGGAATGCTAAGCCAAGAGGCAAAATGCTGAAATGTAAAGATTAGTCAAAAATTATGAAATTAGATCTTTCTACTTTCTAAATAGTTATGAATAAAAATAATACAACGTGCAGTAAAAAACTAACAAAAGTCAATATTTGGTGTGGTGGACCACCTTTTCTTAGTGCATTTTATAATGTAATTAGGTGTTTTTTGTAAACATCTGGGAGAATCTGCCACAGACTTTTGCTGTCTCACTTGTTTTTGTTTTTTGTTTTTTTTGCATGCAAATCCCAGGAGCCATCATTATGTCTAAACAAAATATTGGTTTTACATAATTATTGCATTCTTTATTAACATACTATTATTATATATATACATATATACTGTTATTAGCAACTTTTTTATCTATTTTTAAAAAAGGTTTTCTTTGTAAATCTAAATAGTTTTTTGTACTTACTCAATTATGTTACATTTATAAAATTAATTCTATAGTCCTAAAGTTTTGTCCTAACAATAAAAGTTGCTGAATCCTTTTATATATTGTCAAGGTGAAGCAGTTGAAGGCAATGCCAAAAAAAAAAAAAAAAGGTTGAAATAAACCTGTCTCTGAGCTTTTATTTTGAAAGGACGTTATATACAAAATTTGTGTACTGTATTTGTTAAAAACTGGGATTAAATTTATATGGTATACGTCCACTATTGGCCTTTGCTAAAGATGGATTAATGACTAGAACTGAGAACGTACCAAACAGTATAATTTCATCAATATTTCTATAAAGTGTAGCAGTACATTTAAAACTTTATGCCTTAAAGAGCCCATTATAATAAAAAAAAATCCAATATGATGCAAAATGAATTTACATACAGCAAATCAGCCAACAGGTAATGACTGATATCTTTGCTGATCACTTCATTTAATTTCTGCTAACAGCAAAAAAAAAAAAAAAAATTTAAAGAAATATTAGAGAATAGCCTGGATGACTGCCACTACACAAATGTAAAGTACTAACCAGGGCCAGCCCCTGGCATAGGCACCAGAGGCAGTTGCCTAAAGTTGCCCGAATACCAACTGCTTTGTTATATGGATTTTAAACAGTTTATTTCTATGCCTCATTAACATTTATATCCTAAGAAATCTAACTTTATTTATCAGTTGTCTCAATGCGTTGGATAGCGTCGCAGCCACAGGTCCCAGCATGCATGTGCAGTATGTAAATGATTTACATTGATTCCGAATCATGTTAAACAATAGTGTGCTGCATTAAAAAACACACATATATATATATATATATATATTTTTTTTTTTTTAAGTTCTTTTTTTTAGTGATGTTCAGCTAAATGTGTAACAGTTTCTACCTGATGTGTGATTTTGGCGAGCTCCGCATGTGAAACATACTGTAGGTCAGCGCCATGTGTCATGCAGAACATTTACACTGTGCTTTTTAGTCATTCATTTGCCTTAATATTTCTTGGCACCAATGCAACAACTCGCCTAGGGGGGCAAACAGACCCAGGGCTGGCCCTGACAATCACCATGGGGATATGTTAAGAACTTTCAAAAGAAATCTGTTTTCTTGGCCCATATACCATACCATACCATTAATCATACAGTACTTAGGCAATCAAAGACATTTATTTAAATATATATATATATATATATATATATATATATATATATATATATATATATATATATATATATATATAATTGCATGCAAATTGAGTTGTAGCCTTTCAAAAGATTCAATTAGGAATTTAGGACTTACAAAAATCAGTATATATCTTATTCTCATTAAATGTACTGTATCCAGTCCAGGCTACCTATAAGTGCCTCCTACCTTATTAGACATTAAAGTTAAAGACTGTGTGCTGTTATTTTATCTAAGAGTCCTAAATGTGTACACCTTGACTGTGTACTTTGACCTGTTTGTATATATATATATATATATATATATATATAAATATATATATATATATATATATATATATTTATTATAAAGTGGAAATTGTAAGACTGTGGCTGACAGGCTGATGGAGCAGCATGACATTAAAGCAGCCATGTCAATACAATAAATATTAAACGCTGATCAACAAAAGTACGATACATACAAAATAACAAAATATGCATTTACGGGACACAACAAACAGAAAATCAAAGCGAACGAGTGTGAAAGAGAGACTAAAACAATGATCAACTTCATATTGAGAAGTTTTTTCTTTCAACATGCTTTGTTTCAGTGCCAGAGAAGCTGGCCCCACAAAGGCAGCCATTGTGTCTCACGGCTACGGACCTCAGCCAGAGTTCAGGCTGTCCTGGACGTGCCCGGACCTGCTTCAACTCCCCAAGCACTATGGCTCCATGACCGCTTTCATTCCTACCCCCTCTCATCCACCACACACCCACACACCCACCTGATATTGCCCGAGCTTAGGTTCATCAGGCATTTTCCACTGGGCTTTGTGGTATCCACAGAACCGAGTTCCGACGCCACGACGCTGCCAGAATTCTTATGTTTCACGCGGAGGTGCTTGCATGGGCTAGCTTATATTTCAGTGGCTTTTACATGCATGGCCAAGGACAGTGATGAACAGTTTAAGACAAAGATACATGAATACAGTCACATAACGCATACACACACACACACACACACACACGCGCGCGCGCGCACGCACACACAAGGATACAAACACTCATTCGTGGAGCCCAGGATATAATGGAAAATCCTTGAAAAGAAGTGCAGGTCACATCCTGAGAGGATCCAGGAGATTTACAGCTTATGTTCACTGGGCTCCATAGAGAAGTGGAGGGTTAGCCAAGGACTAATTGAATTGATAAAATCTAAGACTGCATGAGCGAAATCTCTAAACTGGAGAGTCAGAGAGAAAGAGACTAGTGAGAGATAGAGTAATGGAAAAATTCATCTAAGTGCCCACATTTCATAACATGAGAACAAGATAATACTCTGAACTAACGCTGAACACCAGGTAGGTTCAGTGGAAATTAACATGATTTGTATCGACTCATGAAGCTATCATATGTTCACGAACGTCGATAGCAACAGTGCACTGTGTCTATCAGTGCGCATATGCTTGCTAACAAACAGGACTACAAAGAGACACCTGTTTTAGCCGGCTATGGATGCCAAGTCTCTCTTCCTATTTTTACATTAGTGGGCTATGACAGATTATCAGATTCCCAAGCGCAACTGACCCTTATCCCGCACCCCTTCTCTACCATGACGGACCTATTGACACCACTGACACTCACTCCCTCACACATACAAATACTATTAGTGTAACAGGGTCTCATCAGCTCAGCGTATCCTTGCTTAGTTTATAATAATTTTTGTTTATTATTAGGATGAATGTCTAATGAGGTCAGCACCAGTCTGCTGCAATATTCTTTCCTCCCTTCCTGCGGTCTCTTGATCTTTTGTCTGTTACCTGTCTCTTGTTCCTTACACTCACATGGCTTGGTATGGAAAAACCTGTCTGATGCCACTATGGCTGACTTATGGCAATCGCTCAAAATTTTTTTAAACGTGCCCACAAACATACACTGACACCTAAAATTTAAGATGTTACAGACTTATTTCATTACTCCACGGTCCTCAAAAGTTCATTGCAGGTGCTTTTAATGGTGGACAGGGATCAGAACATATATAGTAGCTCTTCTATGAAATTGGACCAGCCTGAACATCATTGAGACTTGGGCACTCAGGACCCACGATTACTTACAGTAATTGAACTCCGGCATCCATACTCTACATCGTCCCATGTCATCTCCTACATCTCCTACATTTCAACTCCCCTTAGCTGGTTACCTAAAGTGATGCATTGTATATGTGAATAGGTAACCAGCTAAGGGGAGTCACTTTAGTTTAACTTAACACAAGAAATGTAGGAGATGACATGGGACGATGTAGAGTATGGATGCCGAAGTTCAATTACTGTAAGTGCAAAGTAATTCTAAAATATAAATGAGTGCGATCCATCTTTGCAAAATAGTGCATTTTAGCTGAGCTAAAGCTAAGCTATCTAGCCTATAGTAACTAAGTTAAGAAGGAATGTTCCAACCAACAGCCAGCTTCTGTTCGTTCTGTTCGTCTGCCCATTTATGGATTAAACAGGGTTTAGGCCGTCAGCTTTTCAAATAAATTCCTGAGTGAACTGCAAGTGTTTTATGATCCGCCAACATCTATTTTGATCAAAGGATGCAGGCTGCTTGTCAGTTCCATGTATTATGAAAACTACAGCAAAGTGGAGAGCTTTTTCTCACAAAGCCCTAAAGTTATGGAATAGCCTTCCAATTAATGTTCGGGACTCAGTCTCAGTGTTTAAGTCTAGGCTAAAAACCTGTTTATTTAGCCAGGCTTTCTGTGAAAAGATTAACCTTGGGTAAAGTAGCAGATTTGGGGGACTCATGGACGTAGAGTACTATGGTGAACTGGTATGTTTGGATTCTGTCTTCCTCACATTCATTGGCCACTCAGGTTTGTTGACGGTGGAGTTGGAGATCTTATCACATGGATGTACAGTACCGTGTGTCTTTTTGGGATGCGTCTGGTGTCTGGAGATGGTTTCACTCTACTATGAAGACCTGGCCTGGACTGATGTTGACAGCTGTTTCTCTGCGGGCTTGGCTGCAGTCGCTCGATAGTCTACCTGAGCCTCCAATAACTACCTGAACTCCATATTAACATCAATTAACATCTGTTAACAAATGCTATACGGCACTGCCTGCCACCTAACACACAGTATGAATGCAGTTCAATTCCTGCTTTCTGTTATCACCCAAATGACGATGGGTTCCCTGTTGAGTCCGGTTCCTCTCAAGGTTTCTTCCTACTGCCATCTCAGCGAGTTTTTCCTTGCCACTGTCGCCCTCGGCTCGCTCATCCGTTTTAGTGATGCTGTCATGTAGTTAGTCCTGCCGGAGTCCCTGCTTATACTCTACACCTTATACACGTGACTGTCATCTCTTTCTCTTCTCATTTCTTCTCTCTCTCACTCACTCTCTTTTTCTCGCTCTGTCGAGCTACACATGCCACTCCTGAGCTGCCAGTAATCAAGACCCCCTCTGCCCTCCGGACCGATCGGTGTCATCCTGGTGCCCCGCTTCTGGTTGGAGATCTCGATGTGTGTGGGTGCGTGCAGTGACTGGGGACGGTTTGACTTTACCATGAAGACGGTCTTGGACTCGCTAACGACTTGTGAATACAATCACACAATAGTCCAGGAATGAAATTCCTACAAAAAGTTTTGTACCTGAGCCTCCAATACTGAAGGTGGACTCCATTTAAATCTCCTGTTAGACAGAACTACCAACCTCTTCACATTTAGTATGACTGCAGATCAATCCCTGCTACAGTATCTGTTATTACCTAAATGAGGATGGGTTCCCTGTTGAGTCTGATTGCTCTCAAGGTTTCTTCCTATTGCCATTTTAGGTAGTTTTTCCTTGCCAGCGTGCTCATCAGGAACAATCTGATAATTCTATACATATTACTCACACACTTTAATATTACATTTCTCTAACCGTTTTATGATTCTAAAAAACTTGTTTTGTGATAATGACCATAACTGCAATATAAAAATTTTTTTATTAATTTTGTGATGCTGATCACACAATCGGGATCATTCCCCAAGACTAGCAAACTGCTCTATGGTCGGTCATAAAAATTCATCAACTGACAAAACTTTTTTTTATGAAAATGTGTGTGTGCAGGCTTATTAGTTCAGCCTACGTTTAGAAGGATGTACTGTTACCACCAGCTCGACAGTGAAAGACTTGGGTGTAATATTAGACAGTAACTTATCCTTTGAAAATCATATCTCCAACATCACAAAAACATCCTTTTTCCACCTTAGAAATATTGCTAAGCTTAGGAACATTTTATCTGTATCTGATGCAGAAAAGCTGGTTCATGCATTCATGACCTCCAGACTGGACTACTGTAATGCATTACTGGGTGGCTGTCCTGCATCCTCAATTAACAAGCTACAGTTAGTCCAAAATGCAGCTGTCAGGGTTCTCACTAGATCCAGAAAATATGATCATATAACCCCAATATTATCATCCCTGCACTGGCTACCTGTTCACATACCTAACCAGTCTTCTGATACGTTACAATCCACCACGCTCCTTAAGATCAGAAAACTCCGGACTACTGGTAGTTCCCAGAATATCAAAATCTACAAAAGGAGGTAGGGCATTTTCATATTTAGCTCCAAAGCTTTGGAATAGCCTTCCTGACAGTGTTCGGGGCTCAGACACAGTTTCCCAATTTAAAAGTAGACTCAAGACGCATCTCTTTAATCTGGCATACACATAATTAATTTCTTTACCTCATACTCCAGTACATCTATCGTGAATGGCAACCACGCTAATTCTTTTCACCTGCTCTTTATTTTTCCACCCATCCCGAGGCATCTGGAGATTGTGCCAGCTTCAGTAAACAGAGGCCAACCCTGCGAGGTTCCTGAGGCATCCAGAGAAGGACCTGCTCCAGCTGAATTCTTCTTCATGTTGGTTTGGAACTACACATGCTGCTCCTGAGCTCCCAGTGATCCAGACCCCCATCTGCCCTCTGCACCTGCTGACTCATCCCTGAGCTGAACTGGACTTTGTGTTAATTTAAATAACTTCTGTTATATCGAACTTTCATCTGCATAACACACATGATGTTCTACAATTTCTGTTATCTGTTATCACCCAGATGAGGATGGGTTCCCTGTTGAGTCTGGTTCCTCTCAAGGTTTCTTCCTATTGCCATCTCAGGGAGTTTTTCCTTGCCACTGTCGCCGTCACCATTGGCTTGGTCATCAGGGACAATCTCATTATCTAGACACATTTTTCTTACACATATTTACATTTCCATAAGTCTTCTTTTCATTTTCTTTTCATTTCTGTGAAGCTGCTTTGAGAAAATGACCATTGTTAAAAGCGCTATAGAAATAAAATTGAATTGAATTGAATTATTAGTTATTAGCTGCTGACAGTAATTTAACTTCCTATTTGGTGAAACCTAACCCTGCGTTCACACCGAACGGGGCGAGAGCGTCAAAATGGCCGGAAGTCATTCATTTTCAATGGGAGCCGGCGGCGAAGGGCGGCGCGGCGCGGTGAGAGCGGCGAAGGGAGTTGAAATCAGCTCAACTTTATGGTAATGAGCTGTGACGCGGTTGAGCGGCAACCAATAAAAAAGTAGAGGTCCTCCGCTTGAGCGGATTCCGCGGAACGCAGTCCTGTAAACTTTTGTTACGGCGACATTAGTTCCCAAGCAAAATGGAGGAGAAGTTAATTATTGCGGTAGCGGGTTTCCCGGTTATTTATGACATGTCCCTGTTTGTGTACAGGGAGATTAATAAAAAAATGATGCGTGGACAAGATAATAAGAAATATAATATAATAATAATAAAATATTAAATTAGACTAGCAATTCACAATGAACAGAAGCCACACCATACAAATGCCTTATAATTTGTTTATTTCTACAATACAGTTCTTTCTATCAATCAATTTCTTGTTTTCTTCCACATTTTGGTCAGTCTCCATAAGATCAAGCTTGAATGCTTTGCGGCCCCTTTAAATACAAGAAAGGCATTCGGTCTACGTCAGAGCGGCGAAGCGCGGCGACAGGCGTTGGCGGCAGGGCGGCGAGAGCGAACTTTGACGCTCTCGCCGCGTTTGGTGTGAACGCAGGGTTAAGGGATTAAAATCACTGGAAATAATAGCACCTTTTCAGAAACATCCGTTTCCACAACACATATAATGTATAGATATATAGCACTTGGAACTCTGATTATCTACTATTATCTACTGTCTCAATTAACCAGAGTGAGACACAGCAAGGCTATCTATCAGCCTCCAGTTAAACAGAGCAACCCAGCTGAGCTTTGCTCACTGCTGATAAATGATAAATGCCTTTGCTATGAGCGCATTGCATCTTTGCTCAAAGTGAAATCAGAGGGTTGACATGTTTCTGCATTTTGAATGAGCTATTCTTAGATGTGCTCTAAGGTATGATTTTTTCATAGAAGACTCATTGACATGTCTGTTTATTATGTTCTCTTACTGCATTCATCCTGTGGAACATTTGGTAAAGTAGCTCCGTCTGGGATAAACCTAATCTTTCCCATTCACCCCTTTCTCTCACTCTTTCTCCCTGATACGTTTTGCATTTTCATCCCTCTTTCACTTCCTTTTTGATTAATTTCAGCTCTTTGTACTTCTTTTGTGCTTTTTTTTTTTAATTGTTCATAAGAAGTTTGTCCCGCAAACCTGAGAAAAAAAGGCTTTGTCATTGGCAGAAATTACATTATTACAGCGTAAATAAAGCTGGGGACCCCCCCTTTCCTCCGGGAATAAACCACATCTAAACAGGACAGTTCAACGGAGTGAACCAATCTATTTAATAAAAACGACAGAATGACAGAATGCTAAAGAGAGACGGAATAGATAAATGATATAAATAAAGGGGGAAAAAAGGGAAAAGCTTTGTCCATACATTTTTAAATTGAATTTACAGCATACATTCATATTGGTGTCACTGTAATTAAAGACAGCCAGTGACAAAATAACCTTTATAATCTAAAGCTCACTTTAAAACATGGATTTTTTTTTTCTGTCTGCAACCACATTTTCATACATGAGCCCAAGACCCCACTGATTGTTAATGGTAGCAGAATGTATCATTTTTAATAGCAAATCAGAGGATCTTTATCATATAATCTTAATAATCACAATAGGTCTACTCAGAATGGTGCAAAAAAACAGCAACAAAAGCATCCATAATGCATGCAGAGGCGCCTTGGGAGGGAGAGATGACGACCGAGCTGGTTTGAGCTGACCTGAATGCTACAGTGACTGAAATAACAGTTGAAAGCAAAAAAGCTTCTTAACATGCATAACGTGTCAAGTCTTGAGGCAGATAGAAGACCACATCGAGTTCAGTGGAGGACAAGAATCTATAGCTATAGTTGGCATATGTTAAGTGAAACTGTAAAGCTGAAGCTTCGAAAAAGATGTTCATGAAACGTTCTTTCGATACACAGTCCCTGGTCAAGAAAGAAAGCAATTGTTCCACTAGGGTCTGCACCAAGCAAATAAAACTATTAAGGAGATTGCTGGAATTACTGCAGTTAAGTTAAGGACCAGCCAACACATTATTAAAACCTGGAAGCATAGTGTTAACCTGTCAACTCTGCAGAAGGAATGTAGTCGGAAAAACTGAAATGCTTGGTGAGGTTGCATAATAAAAAAGACAGTATAAATCACTGCTTTGTTTAATAATAATACATTAATAATGATAATAATAACAATAATAATGAATTTTTAAGACCAGATTTAAAAGCATCAACAGTCTGTGGTGTCCTCAAATACTCTGGAAGAGCATTCCACAGTCTGGGTGCAGCTGAGCAAAAAAAAAGCCCAATCTCCCTCGGTATAAAGCTTGGTCTTCTAATAATGAATGTAAAAGCATTTAAACACCCACAATGCCACGAGAACTCTCAGAATTGGAACTTGGGGCCTCTGAGTGGCGCAGTGGTAAAGCGCTCGCCCTATCATCCGGAGATCGCGAGTTCGATTCCCGGGTGATGCTGTAACCTCTTAGAGACTAGAGAGAGCTGATTGGCCGAGCTCTCTCAGTGGAGAGGGATGAGAGGTACTTAGTGCTCCCACATTAATCACGGCTCTACAGCCAATCAGGGGCGTCTGTGAGCTCACACAAGCGGAAGAGCGGATAGCGCTGTCCTCCGAGGGTGTTATGCTGCCCTCAAAGGTGCATGAGCGATCAGTTCGTAAAGATGCGGTCAGCTGGAGTCACGTGGTTCGGAGGAAACCCCTGAAAGTCTCCGGCCCTTCTGACTGAGTGGTAGTAGTAGCCTTAATGTGGGAGACCCCTAGAGACGGGGAGGAATTGGACACAACTAAATTAGGGATAAAATTGGGGGGGGGGGAATAATAATAATTGGAACTTATCAGCTGTGTGACCATAAAAAAACCATTGGACTTTGGAGCACTGGAAAAAGTTAACGTAGACTGATACAGTAAGTCCAGATTGACTCTGTTCCAGGGTAAGAAAGAAGAATATGAAGCAGTGCACTGGTCATGCATAGTACCCACTGTGCAAGCCTCTGGAGGCAGTCCTAAGAGTTAGACTCAGCGATATTACTATATGCGGCAATAAAACGAAGTCAGACGATGACCTGACAGTACTGAATGACCAGGTTACCACATCTGTGGAGTTTTTTGCTGATGGTATACAGTAGGAATATTACAGGACTCAGGCTGAGAAAAAAGGCGCAGTGGTAAAGTGCTCGCCCTATCATCCCGAGATCGTGAGTTCGATTCCCGGGTGATGCTGTAACCTCTCGCAGCTGGAGGTCTAGAGAGAGCTGATTGGCCGTGCTCTCTCAGAGGGGAGGGATGAGAGGTACTTAGTGCTCCCACATTAATTACGGTTCTACAGCCAATCAGGGGCATCTGTGAGCTCACGCAAGCGGAAGGAGCGGATAGCGCTGTCCTCCGAGTGTGTTACTCCGCCCCCAATGGTGCGTGAGCAAGCAGTTCGAAAAGAGGCGGCCGGCTGGCATCACATGATAGTCTTCGCCCTCCCAGCTGAGTGGAATGTGGGAGCCCCCTAGTGACGGGGAGGAATTGGACAAAACAAAATTAGGGAGAAAATCTGGGAAAAATCCAAAAAACAAACAAACAAACAAACAAAAAAACACTAAAGGCGGTTGGACAAATTTTTAGAGTGTGGGACTTTTTTGTTTGGCAAAGCAGTGTACAACTGTCCAGTGTTTTGTTAATTATTTGCCAAAGGACAAAAACGACAATTTATTGTTAAAAATAGTGTCCAGCAACAATTAATTACCGTCTAGCAATATAAAATAATAAATCTTGTTATTATAGGCATAGATTTATTCTACTGCATTCATGGCTCTAGTCATTAGAAATATTGGATAAATCCAACTGTTCACAATTCCAAATAATATTCTTGCCAGGATTTGTTGTTGCAGTTTCCTAGGGTTTCTTTTATTAAATCCCAAACCTCTAATACACCTAGTGACCTTTATTATTAAATAGGTTTAATGGCAAGAATGTGTTGTGACTGACAGCGGGGTAAGCAGAGGGCTATTACGGGCCGGGTTTTCTTCTCTTACCTGCTCACAGCAGGAATGGAAACCAAGTGGTAGAGTGCTGTTCTGGATTAAACACTAGAAAGAGATCTTGCAGAAATGCACACTTCCCATTAGTTTATAGCACATTAAAGGAAAAGAAGCAATTAATAACTGTGCTGGTAAAGTAAGTAGGAAATTAAGAGATAAATAGAAAAAATGACATGCTTGAAATGATACAAGTCTGCTATAAATGAGTGTCTGAGCTCTGTACTGTACTGTGTATGTGCATAGGTTTGTGTGTGTGCTATACAGTATGTAAATATGATTTTAATAGAAAGATAAAAAGAGGACGGAAACAGCTCTGACAATAGTATAATCTCCTTAGCTTCTGGACATAACCATTTTGTGACATGTAAAAAGTTTGAATGAACTATTCTTATATGTGCTTATACAAATACTTTAAACAATGGGTTTTTTCATACGATAGACATGTCTGTTTAGTGTGCGCTGCTACAGCATACATCCTGTGGAACATTTAGTAAAGTAGCTCCATCTGGGATAAACTTAATAACCTCTGCCATTCGCCCTTCCTTTCTCTCTCCCTGTCTCCATGATACTTTCGTCATTTTCCTCATGTTCTTTTTTTTTTTTTTACTGAATCTGTGATTTTTTTTTTCATCAGCCCATACTATCAGTCTCTTCACATTTCCCATCTTACCGCAAAAACAGTTAACCCAAGCTACTTTCTCTTTAATTGTTCTTAAGAGGTTTTGGCTACAGTTCTGAAGGGGGGAGAAAAAAAAAAGCTTTGTCATTGTTAAAAGTTACATTATTACGGCATAAACAAAGCTGGGACCCGCAATTCACCCCTAAGAACAAACCACATCTACAGTAAACAGGACACTCCAAAAGAGCAACCTGAACTATGGAATAACAAGGACAGGATGACAGAATGAAACAGAAGGGAGAAAGTTTGTTCAACGTTTTCTGAGACTAGACAGATGCCAATTTGAAAAACGACCATGTGGCCTTTACTCAATAAACGACAGTACTGTACAATTTGGTGCAATAAAGGAAATAATCTGCCTAAGAAACACAAACATTGCCAAGTAATATTGTCAAGTAACAGAGCTCTTATGTGTGACGTCGAGGACGGATGTAAAACTAAGCCAGCCTCCGGCAATCGATCTGCAGTTTTTTAATACAAGATGTTGTTGCCACAAAATATAAGGTCAAATACCTGGAAGATGGTTTTTATCTGTTGTCCGCTATCAAAAATATTATAGATTTGTTGTCATTAGCCATTCAGTGAGGAGACAAGACTAATCTTGGACGAACAGAGCCCTCGTTAGATCTTGTCTGGTGACCATCGTATCCTACATAGCATCATCATGAAATAAATGTTTGGTAAATTTAACACAATAAATATTCAATATACTGTATATAATGTATTTGTGATACATTTGCTAATTTAGAGTACACGCCAAGGGTAAACGGAGTCGGGTTGCCGTTATGTTTTAATTAGTGTTATTGAGCTTCTCATGCCATTTATTTATGATTTGTTATGATTTGTTAAATCACTCAAAGCTTAAATTAGGTAGATGTTTTCCAATCAAATTTTTTTATTATACTTGGTTTATTATTTTGCTAAATGAATATATACATATATATATATATATGTTTTTTTTTTTTTTTATCAGTTATTTACAACATTTCAGAGGACAGTGTACCAGCAGATTTACCATTATATTACCGGTACCACTATGCCGGTATTCTGCTTTAACAGCGTTTCAATTTTTCAAAATAATAATTGAACAAAATTTAAATCAATCAATGATGAACATGATGGTCAATTGCATGGAGGTTTTATCTGTGTCAGGCAAGTTTGCCAGACAAAATGGCGAATGGTTTGATTGTGAATCATGTGAATGCAAGAGCGCTATAGGCTTTATAATATTAAATGTACACTGTCTGGTCAAAAAAAAAAAGCGGACTTTTTATTAGGGTCAAATTATTGAGCCGCACCATGCGAAGAAAACATTACATCTGTCATGCACACTCGTAACACGACCGGCACTAGGACCCGGAAGTAGTACGGTCGGGTTTCCAAGAAGCATAAAAGGAGACAAAATGTCATTGAGTCGCCCATGCCTTTGCTGACGCTACGCTGACTATTCTGTGAGTACTCACCGATTTGGGTTGCTTCTTTGATTGAGTGTGTGTTGCTAGAACGCGGGTTTATTTGTGTAGATCCTTGCTCTTTGCGTAAGAGAGTTAGTTCTTAGACTAATCGCGTGGTTATCCTGCCTATTCGTGCTGCTTCCGCGTTTGGGTTTACCATCCACGCTACACGGGCTAACTGCTAAGGCTTTTCAGTTTATCCTTTGGTTGCTCGTGACTGAGCCAAAAGCAGTAAACTCAGCGGAGTTTGCTCACCTCTGTGATGTGGTTGACCAACATGCCGAACTGATCAATAAGCTCCGCGGTGAAGTCGCGTCTCCCCGAAAGGACCTCCAAGACGGTGCGGCCTTGCGCCGCGAGGTGGCGGAGTTACGGCAGGAGAATGCGACCCTCCGCGGGGTGGCTGCTCAGTCGGCTGTTGCCACGCCCGTCGCAGCGCATTGTGCTTCTTGTCTCGTTGCTATCTGGTCAGGCAGCTGAGTGGGCCACGGCGGTTCTCCGATCAGATTCAGACACTGCTTATTCATATGGAGAATTCACCCGTCAACTAAAGCTAACATTTGAACATCCTGCTGCTGAGGTGGAGACCGATATGAAATTGTACCATCTACGGCAGGGAGGGTCGTCCGTGAGTCGCTAAACCGCGGATTTCCGTACTCTCGCCGTGCAGACCACCTGGGGAGACGCCGCCCTCCGGACGGCCTACTACGAGGGACTGGCTTCACGCATGAAAGATTAACTCGCCGGACGGGAGCTTCCGACCACACTGGAGGGACTGATTCAGCTCGCTCTCCGGATTGACCAGCGCCTGCTTTCTCGTCCGAGGCCAGCCCCCCGGACCCTGCCGCCCATCATGCCATCTTTTTCACATGCCACATCCCAACCACCAGCCTTCACCACCACCGCTATGGTTCATTTAGGACAACGCACCTCCTTGAACGCTGCTGAGCGAGAACGACGCTTCAGGGAGGGACTTTGTGCTCAGGAGCGCACCATAGAGCCATCTGCCCTCTTCGCCCGGGAAACGCCCAGGCCCGGTGAACCATGGAAGCAGTTCACCGGGCTTCCTCCATCTCTCCGCCACCACGCCCAGCGTCTCTCGTCTCACGGTTCAGGTACACCTCCAATTTGGCCACAAACGAGTCAAAAGTTCTGCGTTCATCGACTCCGGTGCCGCGGGAAGCTTTATTGACTCTTCATATGCCAAAAGATTGGGGTTGGAGACTGAAGCGTTATCCCAGCCAGTTCGGATTACATCTGTCGACAGTCGGCCCCTCTCCTCCAGCCCCATCATCGCCCAGACTCGACCCATAACCCTCATCATCGACCAACACCAGGAAACAGTCCGATTTTACCTCACCTCCATCTCCCCTCCATCTTCCTCGCCATTGAACTTCAGCCAGGTTCTGTTCCCCCCCGCAGCCACCTGTATTCTCTCTCCACCACTGGGACGCGGGCGATGGAGGAGTATGTATCCTCAGCTCTCCGCCAAGGCACCATACGACCCTCCTCACCGCCTGCCGAGGCAGGATTTTTCTTTGTAAAGAAGAAATTCGGCGAACTACGTCCTTGTGTCGACTATCGGGGGCTCAACAACATCACCATAAAAAACCAACACCCATTGCCTCTTACCAGCTCTGCCCTGGACGCCCTCTCTGGTGCCACCATTTTTACAAAGTTGGACTTCCGGAACGCCTACAACTTGGTGCGTATCAGAGAGGGCGATGAGTGGAAGACGGCATTCATCACCCCTACTGGACATTACGAGAGTTTAGTCATTCCATTTGGTCTCTGTAATGCACCAGCAGCTTTTCAACGTTTCATCAATGACGTTCTCTGGGACATGTTGGGCCGATGGGTATTCGTCTACCTGGATGATATCCTTATCTACTCTCGCTCCATTGAAGAACATGTTCAACACGTCAGAGCGATTCTTAAGAGACTGCTCGCTCACCAGCTGTAATGTAATTTGGAGAAGTGCGCTTTTCACGAGCGCTCCACCACGTTCCTGGGTTTTGTCATCTCGTCCCAGGGTGTGGCCATGGACCCACAGAAGCTAGAAGTTGTACGTCATTGGCCCCTACCCAAGACTCTCAGACAACTTCAACGGTTTCTCGGGTTTTCAAACTTCTATCGTCGCTTTATCCGGGACTACAGTACGGTTGCAGCACCATTAACCGCTCTGACTCGGCCATCGTCTCATCACTTCCAACTCAACTCTACCGCCATCTCCGCCTTCCACGAGCTCTGCCGTCGATTCACCACTGCCCCGATTCTTCTCTATCCAGATGCAAACAAACCGTTTGTTGTGGAGGTGGACGCTTCGGATGTGGGCTGTTCTCTCCCAACGAGGTCCAGACCAGAAGCTACACCCTTGTAGTTTCTTCTCCAAAAAATCTGACCCCACTCAGCAGCGATACGGGGTAGGGGACCGCGAGCTGCTGGCCATAAAGTGGGCATTGGAGGAATGGCGACACTGGCTCCAGGGCGCCAGGGAGCCGTTTATCGTCTGGACCGACCACCAGAATCTCATCACCATCCGGAACCTCAAACAGCTAAACCCAAGGCAGGTGCGGTGGGCTCTGTTCTTTGAACATTATGATTTCCACCTATCATACCGCCCGGGGTCGAAGAACACCAAGGCTGACGCCCTCTCCCGACAACACGAGGAAGACACCCCCCGGGCAGACCCCGCGCCTGTTCTTCACCCCTCCAAGATAATCGCCCCACTACGCTGGGAACTGGAGACGAGGGTTCGCCAAGCACAAGCCGCAGAGAACGAACCGGCAGGTGTGCCGCCTGGACGACTCTATGTCCCCAAGAACACCCGGACTGAAGCATTCAATGGGGACATTCCACCCCTCTATCAGGACACCCAGGCACGCAGCGCACCCTACAATACGTGCAGTACGCCTTCTGGTGGCCATCTATGGCCAAGGACATCGATGAGTTCCTTCAGGCGTGCCCAGTGTGTGCCAGGGCCAAGGACACCAATCAACCAACACCCGGGGAACTCCAACCGCTTCCTGTTCCCCGTCGGCCCTGGACACACATTGGCATGTCCAGCCGGACTCCCGTCAGCTAAAAGGACAGCCGAGCTGATTTTAGAGCACGTAGTCCGTCTGCATGGGTTCCCCAAGGACATCGTCTCGGACAGAGGGCCCCAGTTCACTGCACGGTTCTGGAAGGCCTTCTGCCGTCTGATCAATTCCACCTGCAGTCTCTCATCAGGTTACCATCCTCAGACTAATGGTCAGACGGAACGGACCAACCAACAACTGGAGCGCTACCTGAGATGCTTCGTCGCCAACCGTCAGCGCTCCTGGGCCCGCTACCTCATCTGGGCTGAACTTTCCCATAACCTCCATGTTTCCTCCGCCACCAAGTTAAGTCCCTTTGAGGTATGCCAGGGTTTCCAACCTCTGATATTCGAACATCAAGAACCGGAGGTTGAGATACCCGTGGCCCAACAGTTGGTCCGCAGGTGTCAACGGTCGTGGGTCCTAGCCAAGGAAGCAATCCAACGTGCTAACACTCGTTACACCATGCAACATCGCCGTCGACACCCTCCGGGACGATTGTACCACGTAGGTGACAAAGTGTGGCTGTCCACAAAGAACCTGCACCTCCATACAGAATCAAAGAAATTATCACCAAGGTTCTTCGGCCCCTACCGCATCACCCTCTGCATCAACCTTGTCACCTACCGGCTCCAGCTGCCATTTAGGTCTAAACTCTAAAAAAAAAAAATGAAGTCAGCTGATGACCGGAATGTACTGAATGACCAGGTTATCACATCTATGGAGCTTTTCTTTCCCGATGGCACAGAACGCAAACTGTCATAGAGTGGTTCCGGGAGCATGAGGTATCATTTTCACACATGAACTGGTTATAATCAAAGCTTCAGGTGACTGAATCAAATCTTAAGAGTGTGCGACTTAGTTTCTCGCCAGGCAGCGTATTTTACTGTAATCTTAAAGATTGCAGATATTAGATAAATGTAACTATACTCAGTTAAGCACACTAAGCAGAGGGCTATTACAGGCAGAGTTTCCTTCTTCTACCTGCTCACAGCAGGAATGGAAATCAAGTGGTAGAGTGCTGTTTTGAACACTAGAAAGAGATCTCGCAGAAATGCACACTTCCCCTTAGTTTATAGGACATTAAAAGAAAAGAAGCAATTAATAACTGTGTTGGAAAATTAAGTAGGGAATTAAGAGATAAATAGAAAATGACACACTGGAAATTACATGAGTTGGCCTAAATGACTGTGAATAGGGGTGTGTGTGTGTGTGTGTGTGTGTGTGTGTGTGTGTGTGTGTGTGTGTGTGTGTGTGTGTGTGCACGCGCAGGTGTGTGTGTGTGTGTTATATGCAAATGCAATTTTAATAGTTGAAGGAAGACAACATTCGGTCCATGCCAGTTGAACAATAGCCAGGAGGCAGAAACAACTCTGACAGAAGTATATAATAGTATAATTAAGCAATATCACACAAGAGGGAGTTCTGTTTCTCTGAATATTAGCACGGCCATGATGAGGTTATAGGCACGAGGCTGCAGCTCGGGAGCGAAGATATACAGTAATAGATGTGCTGATATTCAGTACATGGGAATAACCAGTGTGATACTGTTTTATACGGGTCCACAAACAGCATTTATTATCAACATATTATGATTTGTTTGATTATTTTACCAGACATTTTTCTCTGCTAACACATATTCTTCCATGACTGGTGGAACTAGCGTTGGACTGGTGACTGACAGTTAGGACCTGACAGTTGTGTAATTAACAGGGGTGAAAATTATTTTTTATTCTTATATAGCCAAATGTTAGGACAATAAACCATGGAGGTGGTGGACAGTCCTGGGAAACGTCCAAGATTGACTTTATATTTCCACTTCTTACACTTTAGAATATCAGCTAACGTTGGGTTCTGAGGTTAAAGCCTAAACAGCTAACTGATAAATGAGATAAATGCACTAGTAGCTAGTGCACTATGTAGGGTGAACAATCCCATGATCAGGGGTTAGAGAGAGAATTGGGATTCAGCCTTGTAACAGAAGCTAGTTACAGATGTAGCCACTCAAAATTACCAGGGTCGGGCAACCGTCGTATGAATGGTGTGTGGCTGCCTTATGGCTGCTGTGTGGCTGCCGTGATCACCCCTCCCTCTCCTGCCAGAAAGGCGGGTCAAGATTTCACAGTAAACACGCCCATTGAAGCACTATTTATTCATTTACCGACTGCCACCACTAGATTGCGATTTGTTCTCAAGAAGCCAGCACTTTAGCTGCTAAGTAGCAATCATGTGATTTTAACCCTCCTCACCCCCGCCGGACTGAAGCTAGCAAACTGCAATATGGAGATGAAGGTGACAGTTTAATGGACTTTTTATTCAGGGTAAGTGGTGATTTTTTTTTTTAATAACATTTGTTTGGGTTAGTTTACAGTTTAGTTCCCAGTTTATTTATTTATTTATTTTTATCTGTCGTTTAATATTATCAGATCTGTTTTCTGGCTGAAAGTGCTGTTGTGACTAGTTTTAAAAGTGGGTTTTGGCAGGCAGCTGCTCTCCCCTCTTTCCAGTACTTGTCACGGCAAACCATATTGACCGCATTGACACCATATTGACCGACCTACTTTCAGACAACCTGGCAATCATCAGTTAGCGTAATTAACGACTGTTAGAACACCTGTGACGCGAAGTGATCCGTACAGTTAAACGTCCCAGTGCTGGTATGCCGTATAGCACCAGTCGCGGAATGGCTCTCGTCCAATCAGATTACTCGGCTGGAACTAACTGTTGTCTAATAGTATTTACAGTATAGAATCATTATGCTTCTAGACATAACTATTTTACTTCAATTCATTTAGGTTGTGTGTGGCCTTAATCCTTATTTCTCAAAGGAATTAAAATGTAAAATAATGAGGTTTGTTTTAGGGCGCAGCTCTACTATAATAGGTCTGGACCTCTTTGTAATGGTGGTTTGCCTCGAAACACCACAAGAGCACAAAGAGAAGTCAGTTGCATTCCTTCCTCAGCAATCTGGCATTATAGTACAGTAAGTTTGGAATAACAAAATCCTGAAAGGATTGTAGAAATAATATTAAAAAATTAAAAAAAACCTTTCATAGGATTTGCGTCTGGTTAAAGCATCAGTTTTTTTTCTCCATTGTGTCACTACCACTTCATTAGCGTGATGTGATTTTTACGCAGGTTTTTCTTTCACGAGACAAAGAAGTGTCAGCCAATTGCTATGTCTTACACATTATTTTCGAAGTTTTTTTTTTTTTTAAGGGAGTGGGTGTTACAGAGTGCTTAGCATTCTCTGCGATGCGTCCTGTGCCTACGAGGCCACGCTGTCCCAGGAATGGCTACTGCAGTGTTCGTTCACTGTCTCTGCTTCCTCTGTGCAGTAATCAGGCAGCCATTAGAGATGGCAGCAAAAGGCATCTTTTTTTCCCTGTGTCCTTAGATGAACTAGTATCCAATTTGCCCCCCCCCCCCCCCTATCCCCCCCACCCCCATCCCACGTCTCTCTGAAATCCATTTTCTTACAAGCGCGTCTGCTTTCTCTCATTCTCAATTTGATACAACCAATGCTTCATTGGAATAAATCCTGCAAGTTACATTCCGGTCACACCAGTTAATATAACCGTAAAAGATGTAAAGATGAAAATAAGCACCTGATGTTTTAATAACTATTTTAAGTGGGTCATTAAAGCGTTGCTTCACTGGACATCGTGGACAAGTGTAAGTCATAAAAAGAGATCGGAAACCAAACAGCATTGAAATTTGTTTTGTTAAATAACATGTTGTGTCTGTCTGTCTGTCTGTCTGTCTGTCCTCTTTTTCTCTTTAAAACAGAATGGTATCTTAGTGCTCTTTTAAATGATGGTTCTTTTTATGTTGCTGTGGCAAAATTCCGACTAACTGAATGGTAGGGGATTCATAATGGCATACAGTAAATGGGTGTCGGTATCTTGTTAATACACTAAATTTAGTTGCACTCTTTTTAAAATGCTGAATAGTGAATAGATTTTCTTTGCATTCTAACGAGGAATTTACAGAATTTGGCATGTCAGGTTTCAACCTGCTTCAAGTCTGTTATTACTTAGAACATCAGCTTCCTTCACATCCAATCAAAACTTGCACAAGTGATGCAATATGAGATTTGTTTTATCTAAAGTACTTTATCTGAAATGTACAATAAAAGAAATAGATGCATTATATATTACTATGCGATTTCCTCACTCGATTTCATATTTTCCTGAGAATTTTAATTCTATTGTATTATTCGTACTATATGCAATAGGTACATTGCCTCATGCATTCATGATCCCCATACGTATTAGCAGGAATTTGTTCATGTGCACCTTCAGACCATCTCTCCATCTCTCTGCCTCCCCTCACTCTCTGCCACTTTCATCCCTCTTTTACTTTCTCCCTTCCGCCTCTTATTTCCCCTCTTAGGCTGATGGAAGAGGGTGGGGTCAATCTGCACCGGTTGCCATGACACCAGACAGCCCTTGCTTGGTGAAGGCACGTAGTTTCCTCTGTTCTATTTCCCCAGAGCTTTCCACAGGGGGAGAGTGTGTGTCTGTGAGTGTGACAGCACAGAGATAGGGGGGAAAAAAAAATAAAAGACGAAGACAACAAGTGTGCGCATCACATGTCGGCTATGTTAAATTACAAATCGCTCTGAAGGTAGTGTGCGATAAGGTAATTAGGCACCTCTTAAATAACTAACCTTGCTGGCTATACAACAAAGAAAATGGGAAATCATTTGAGGGTTTCGTCAAAATACTTCTGAAAATGTTTTAGGTTCTGACCAATATATCACCAGTGCACACTCTTGTGAAGCAGACTCTCTCTCTCTCTCTCTCTGTCTCTGTGCTAGCTATCCCAAAGCACGAGCACTGATGAATAATTTAGCAGTTGATATTTGCAGCCATCTGTTTCTCTTTTCCTCGCCATCAGTCTTACTCGCAATGTTCTTTTACGCTGTGCTGTGTCACCAAACAAGAAGTGCTGCAGTAAGAGGGAGGGGGGGTCTCACACCAGTGACCAGGACTGGATCCATTACGACACGGAGTGTCTGTGTCTCCGAGGTGCTCTTCTTGGAGGATTAATTAATCATTCATGAATCATTTCACACCTGTAATTCACCATGGGTATTTAAAGTTTATTCTTAATTAGCATCTATGTAATTAAATCTGTGCATTATCCGTTTTGCCGGAACATCGGAATGCGTTCGCTTGTTCTGGCATCACTAAGGAACGTGTTGTTTTCGTTAACAAAGGCGATCTGTAATAAATATAGAACAAAAGCAACAATTCAGCTTTCATTAATGGGTATGGCCTTCCTGCTGTGTCATATCTATTGTACGGCAAAGTGGTGTGAAATTAGTGTTTCATATGACTTGCATGCATTAACTAGTTAACTCTTTGCACTGGCGGCCGGCGTCCAATAGAGGGAGACGCAGAGCCCACTAGCTTGGCCACAATCTTGTGGTTTTCTTTAACAGAATTTAATGAAAACCCACTGAGACCGGCCCTCTATTTGATTACACCAGATACTGGTTGCAAATAATATTCCAAGTCATAACTTTTGCTGAAAAAGCTATAATTATACTACAGAGAGCACCAGAACAAGCAAACAAACTTTATATTAAAATGTACAGGCAGTGTTTGGGAAAAAGGAGGGAGTTGAGGTGGAGCTCATTGGAGAAGCTCCTAAATGATCCAAATGATGGGCCCGCTCAGGTCTCCGGCCTTTGGACGAACAGTGTCCCCTTTCTCCTGAAATTACAGCTTGGGCAGATCAAGCTCTTGGTGGACGGCCAGCACAAGCGGCGTCTTTGTTCAGGTGAAATTCCTCTGTGCTATATGCACCCCCTCCAAAGTCTGTGGCTGCCTCTGCTTTAATTAGGACTTCTAGAGCGGCCATCAAACCACCCCCACACCCACCACCCCTGACTTATTCCCACACAGGAGCAACTGGAACAGCGGGACAATAAGAGCTCCAGGAAAACCATAGGTACATCCACAGCCTCTCCTCGTCGCTCGCTTGTAGTGTGGGTTCAGGAACGCGTCCCGAATGTACGTTTCCAAAGTCGTTATACTACGCCGCCGCACCGCTGATTGAAAATGCGGGTTTGTGAAGACATGAGATGATGGCTGGTGGGAAATTAGGTCACTGCTGGATTTTGGAGTGTGTGAGGTTAAGAATAAGTCATGTTGTCCCCAATGACACTAACAGCTCCTGTCCTCTAGAAAAAGCAGCTTCGAGAGACTAGGGAGTGGGGTGTCTGAGTGTGTCTCTTCTATGTAAGCTAAAAATGGCAGAGCTCAAACCGGCGCGGGAGGGAGGAGGTCAAACATTCATTTTACACTGCCTTTACACACACTGACAGATGCTGTCTGCTTTGATCTATCTTTAGCCGATCCACACCTATCTGTGGGCCACTGTCCGGAAAGCTGCTTAGAGATTCTGCCTGTGAGCGTGCGCATACAGTATGCAATCAGCCCAGAAAGACTGGGAGAAGGGTGGACTACATTCAGCACAACTGAGTAATTGCACGGCATTGTGGGAAACACAGATGTACTGCGTTTGTAGTATTCCTGTTAAAGCCTATGTGATGGAGTCAGCAAAGAAAGAAACGGATGCTGAATGAGGTAGAGGGTAGAAGAGTGAGGACAAGAGAAAGAGAGAAGAGACAGACAGACAGACAGGCAGACAGACATAGCCTGAGAGGAGCACAATGGCGGCGGTGGCGGCAGCAGGAGCAGGAAGAAATGTGCCAGAGCGGAGCTGGATGCACGCTCTCTCTTCCCGAGCACAGCGCGGCCAAGCTGAACCGAGTGAACTACAGCCGAGAGCTTGCCGTGAGGTCAGAGAGTCCAACATTCCTCTGGAGCTGTGTGTTTACACTGCTCGGAGAAAGGAGGAGTAAGCGAGGGGGGTGCACGAGGGGCATACAGGAAGGGAAACAAATCAGCTCCAAGCCGCACTCCACAAACCATGTGCGGTCTGGAGGCCTGCTACGGTGCAGCAAGACCTCAGCACTTATTCATTCAGTGCCTGATCGCATACGAAAACCTGGTGAGGGAAAACAGATACAGAATATAACAGCTGCACGTTCAACAATCCTATCCACCTCTTGCAGGATTGGGCTTGCATTTAATTTATAGCACCATTACAAATTTGTTAACAGCTCCAGAGAAAAGAGCATGAGTAGTACAGATCACGTAATCTGATGTTCACTTTATTTCCCCGAGGAGGACTGGAAGTTCAGCTTATATTAAAAGATTAGAAGGTGCGCTGACTCACTGTATGTATTTCTCAGGAAGAAACAATTACTCATCCTTCTTTTACACAGATTCTAATCAATATTTGAAGAGATTCGAAATAAGAGTCTGCTATTTGTTCAGGATTTAAATTCAGTATTTTGAATGTGAAAATTAATCAGCTTGTATCAAATCAAATAAAAAAAACTATGGAATTAAATCTTTTATCACTAATCCAAACCTTATAATAATAATAATAATAATAATAATAATAATAATAATAAATAAATAAATAAATAAAAACACTACTGTAACATTTTATTTTATGTCTGTCACATTAGGTATACTGTACGATCATGAATACTTGGGGAAAATGTCTTATATGCTATGACTGTAACATCTCTAGCATTTATTTTAAAATGTAAAGGAAGACAAACAGAGTACATTATATTGTATTTTTTGCTATGTGGATATTGTGTACAGTATATGAATATGCACAATTCACTTTCGCATTAAATGAATTTTCTAGGAATGTCGTTTCAATTGCTTTAAAAGAACAACAACAATAATAATAAAGTCAACAATATGCATGGTATTCAAAAATGATACAAAAGCATGGTCTTAAAATATCTGTCTACAATCATACACAGTCCTGAATTTCATAAATGTGTACAAAAATATATCTTAGCCACAAAACAGGGGAGCTGAGGTACAACACTGCCGCCACCGCGTCGATCTTCTGCACAAAGATGTACAGTTTTCCCCCCCTTCTGTTCAAACAGGAGAACTACACACTGTCTACAGTAAAAGAGAAGACATCCTGTAGGATGCATAAAATAAGCATCTGCTTTACGCTGAATAAAGGTTGCATTAAACCACAACGAAGGCAATGTATAAAACAGAAAAACAATATTAGTACTAGTATTACTTAATAGTTAATGTTAATGCTTTTAATCTAATTTAATACTTAGGGATTTTATCTAAATGCAGCACACAAGTGAAAAAATGAAATAAAATAACACCACATGCATGTTTTACACTTGAGACTTTTAGTTTTATCGTTTATCGACTGAGTGAATCCTTCATATATGGTTTGAAAAAAAAAATCATAATCAAATCATAACTACTACTCTGACGTCTAGCTCTATACTCTATACAATTAGAAAAGGCAGAGACGTATTGGATCCTACTGAGGAGCTGTAACCCAAATAAACTCCACAGGTAAATCACACCACTCAAAGCAGAGAGACAGAGAGAAATAATCTCACAACAACCTTCCCCGATGTGTTAATCCAATTAACACTTTTCACACACATCCCAGACACTTTTTTTCCTTTTCCTTTTTTTTTTTTTTTTAAAGAAGTCATTGAGTTCAGGCTCAGCTGCATAAACCCGGAATTATGCGTCACTCCGAGTCTACTCTGCATCAAGTGTCATGCTCTGAAGTCCAGCCATGGACAGGAAATGGGGAGGGGGAGAGAAGGAAGTCCTCTTAGGCTTTAAATGTTGTACAGGATTTCTCTTACATTCTTTTTTTCTGACCATTTTCTGGCATTTAACCAGTGTTAGATAGAATGGACTGGCAAGTGTTCAACTGCTTGCACGTTACTACTCCTCAACTGATTTATAAATAGAAAAAAGAAGAAAAAAAACGTCAGATGATATTAAGGATTGAATTTACTATGAATTCAGTGTGAGCAGGCGATGCTTTATTATTGTTTTTGTTTGTTTAGTCATTAAATTGATATTGAGATTTTAGATGTATAAGGGCTATACATTGGTATTGTAGTAGAAAATTATTGAAAACAATTCAATTCGGTTATATATCGTGATTCTTTTGTGAGAAAATTCATGTAATACAGAAAAATTGCTTTGTTTGACTTTAAGGTTGGAAAATGTTGACGTTGCTCTAGAATTCTACAGGTAACACGCTCTGAACTATTCACTATTCTTTAGCAGGCAGGACAGCCTCCTGTATGGCAGAAGCAACTTATTTCCCAAGTTTGTTTATAATTATAACAAAATCTAATGTTTATAAAATCATGATATTAACAGGATCGCAATACAAATAGAATCGGCGATTAGGTATCGTGATAATATTGTATCGGGTGGTCCTAGGTGATTCCTGTTCCCTTCTACTTTTAAGTATAGCTTATTTTAGAAGGCATTTTGCCAAACCTTTGTTGCAGTAAAAAAAATATATATATATATATATAATAATATGAAAGCAATTAAATAACTTAAATGACACTATAATACCAAGATGCTCTATACTTGTTGCACACTACAGAAATTTTAAGAATGATCTCAACTGCGAATTTCCTTTAAAATAAATGCACCTGACTTAATCTGATTATGCTGAATATTAGATAATACTGATCTCTTCTTTAATGCAGATGAGATAATTGGGTCATGCTTGTCAGGTTAAAGCAGTGTATCAATGTGAGGGGAAATTGCTCATTTAAAAAAAAGGCACTTACAAATGAAGTGCGTTATAACGCGGCACTAAAACGCCCGAAGCCCAGAAGCTGAACGAAGTACAGTATCAGTGGAGTGCAGAGAGAGATGGAGAGTGATGGATGGAATAACTGAAAGCGGAGTGCAGAGGGAGCTCTGGAGAAGAGACACCTCAGCGGGACAGCAGCTCTCTCTCTCTCCGCCTTGTACCATCTCTGTGCTGGTCTCAGAGGTTCATCGGAGGCCTGGGATGCCGGGTTTTTTTTTTTTTTTTCCCTCGTATTGACAGACTGCTTTAACACAATAGCTAGGCATTGCTTTGAAAATGGATGTCCTCCTCCCTCTGCACCCCTGCTCCGAGCCCAACGCCTGGAACCTCGGTTCCCTCACCATGACACCCGCATTCAGCCAAGCAGACAGACGGAGTGAACGTGGACAAAGGCAAGTGTGGAGGGAGAGCGCGAGAAAAGAAGAAAAGGGGCAAGTGATGGCGAAAAAAGAAGATGAATGGAAAATGGGGGGCAAGATCGACCGACCGCGCTCACCTTTTGTCTCGTCTCTCAATTTTTCTTTTTGTCTCATTTTAACATTTCTTCCCTTCTCTCTTTTGTAGTAATTCATGAAGTTTTACCGTGAGAGACAGAGAAAGAGAGCATTCTTAAAAGAGAAAGAGAGAGAGAGAGAGAGAGAGAGAGAGAGAGAGAGAAACAGCTAAAGCTAGACAACAGCTCCAGACAGGAAGAAACCTACATTGCTTGTTACCGCTCTTTCTCTGGGTTCTTCTACTTCTAAGTTTCCTGCCGTGCTCCCGCTTGGTCAGGTCCGGACTCGCTGTGCTGTCAGAGAGAAGCAGGTTGGTGCAGAGGCAGCTGCTGGGGGTTTTGGTTGTTGTCTCTACTGTGCTTTATGAATCCCTCCTGCTTCTGTACACAGTTGCAGCACAATGACTTTCCAACTCCCCCCACCCTTCATCCTCATCAGCACCTGCAAGTGGAAAAGTAAGTATAAGAAGTGGTAACGACTCAGTGTGTGTGTGTGTGTGTGTGCACGCATGTGTGTGTATGTCTGCGTGGAGGGCGGATGTGCCATTCAGGGGTGTACTTCATACTTTTGAGTCCATTAATAAGTCTGTGCATACTCATACTGTAGAATTTAGTTCCTCATACACTTCCTTCCGACTGGGTATGCAGTGGTACTGTAGCTTCACCACTACACCAACTTAGAACAAACAAAAAATGAAGGGTTTGTGCAGACAAATTGGCTCATTAGGAATTCTCACACCAATCAGTTCAGAGAAGCCCAATAATACGAGCGGGAGAAACAAGAAGAAGAAGAAGAAGAAGAAGAAAGTGGAATTCACTTCTCTTTTCTCTTCTGACTTCCAGTCACCGGGGATTTGCGTTTCAGCGTCAGGAGCGCGCACACACTTTCGCGTGCTGATAGATAGAGGAAGAATGGAAAGCTGCCGCGTTTTAACGGCTGAGGTGAGACAGGAAGCCGAGAGGAAACACACTTGCATAACATAAGTCAGGGTAGAAAATGTAAGAAAAAGCACGATAACTAAAAGAAGCACATCAAGAGCTGGTTTTGTTTGCACAGCTGCTTCTGGAAAGCTTCGGAACTACGCGAGGGCAGAAATTGCCTGCAAATGTTCCTATAAACATATCATTATCAAATAATAGTTATGCACATGATTAGGGTTTGAAAATGATTACTGGTGTCTGTAATAAAACAAATAAATACGTTGATCAAACAGATGTGCTTTTAGTCTTGTACCTTTTCTACTGTACCTGCCAGACGAATTGGGTGTTGGTTCTGTAATATCAGTGCACTTCATCAAAATGAAAATAAAGGGAAATGTTTGCTTGTAATATTCAATGTTGTTGGCAGACTCCAAAAAAAAAAAAAAAAAAAAAGGTGTCTGGAGCACTTCGCGACTCAAGCATTTACTTGTACTATACAGTATATGTGTGTTATTTACAGTTGAACTCTCTTGCTGGGAAATTAAGATTCCACATGCTACTCACAGAAACTTACTTATTAATATTGTTGAAAATAATCCATCATGTCTGCGATAGACAGGCACCCTATTCAGGATGTACCCTACCTCGTGCCCTAAGTCTCCTGGCATAGACTCCAGGCCCGCCGAGACCCTGAATGCACGATAAAGTGGTGTAGATGAGGAGTGTGTGAATCCATCATGCAGCACTCTTTCAAACACTAACTCACATGTATGATATGAATTCCTTTAAAAATTATTTCATGTACAAATTCGGCCTTGAATAATAACCATTAGGAAACCTTAGGGCTTGTTAGCAAGTGATCAAATATTTTATTACTGTACATTTTTCCCAATTTGCTAATCCTCATACATTAGTTATATTAAGATATATACATACTGTACACTCTATGTAACAAGCAGCGCAATGCATAAAATCTTTGCCCATGGTATGATTGTTGATACTTACAGTATTGTAAGCATTTCTATAATCGCTGATCTCTTCAGATTTTTACAAGAATGACAAAAAAAGAAAAAAGAAAAAGCGCCTCGATTTGGCATACGACGATGCACAAAAAAAAAGTCATTGAGCAGCGGAAAATGGTGGACGAAGTCAGAGGAGAATGACTAAAAGCTGACATTCTCAAGCTTACAGGAAGGCTAAAGTCATTTAAATAAACAATTTTTTACAACCGTGGTGAGCAGAAAAGCATCAAGCCTTGATTTAGATGGGCTATAACAACATCAACTACATCAGCTTCCAATCCTCTTAGCCAAGAACTCGAATCTGAGGCCACTTTCAGTGCAGGCTCACAGAACCTAGACTGTGGAAGATTGGAAAAACAGATTTTTTGGAAAAAAAAAAAAAAATCTCCATATTTTTCCAATCTTTAACTGTTCAGTTTTGGTGTCCGCTGTAAGCCACAGGTTCATGATCTGGGCTGACCCAAGTGGAACCTGATATGGTCCTTCCACTGTTATACGTCATGTGTTTCAATGTTTGACATTTCTAGGTAGGTAATGATTTGCAACATACAATTATAACCCAGATGTAAAAAACAACAACAACAACAACAACAACAACAAAAAACATATTTTTTAGCCAACATCATCACAAAATCAGTTGTAAAAGTACCATATATCTGCCTTATTCTAATGTATATATACCCTGGACTATAAGGGGAATAATAAAATAAACTTGTGGTTGGTTAGAACCAAGTGAATTCCTGTCTTCTTTTTTTTTTTTTTTTTTAACCCTGTCTCTCCGCTGTCCTTGACCAGTGGTGTCAAAATACCGGCAATGTTTAGCATGACAACAATAGTCTGCCAATGCAGGGTGACCAGAGCATCTCAAACCGAACATTCTTTATCCAGCAAAAGCAATTACTAAAACTTCTCTGACCGCTGACCATGTGTAATGTGTGAAGCAAGGATTGCAGGGTTTACTGCTGGGGCAGGATTACATTTAAGGTCTGATGCTTTTCTCCAGCAGTGGATGGAATGAGTAATAAGAATGTCTGAAACTGTGGCAGGCTGTCTGCTGCACAGTGTGTGCAAGCATCAATCACACACTAGGGCCTCTACACTCTGAACACACACAACACACACACACATAAATCCTGTATGGTTAGTTAGATATCTGTCACCCCACTTTCAAATAATGACAAGTAAAAGTATAACTGTGCCACCACAAACTTACCGCCCACTTCCCTTCTTTAATACAAATATAAATCTCATTAAGTTCCAAAATTTTAATTATCTGCTGCATTTACAGTGGTAGTTGCCATTCTTACTTCAAAGTACCTAATAAAAATAATGAGAGGGTTATTGATTGAAGAAATTAAATTACTTGGAATACCTAATAATAGATAAGTAGACTTGGAATAATAGATAAGCGGGCTATACAAATACTGTGGCTAGCAACAACAGTAGAGCAGGCTATGCAGTATAAGTTGTAATATAACCTAAATAAATATTAGGTGTAGAGGCTAATATTACGTTGGACCATCTCAAGCTTTGATAATGTCAATCAATGTGGCCAATTCCTGTTTCACAATTTGATCCCTGGAATATGCCTGTACCATCAGGGAAGGGAAAAAACCTGGTCATTCAGTACATTCAGGTCAACAGCTGACTCCATGTTCCTAGCCCTGACCACCTGCAGCAACACATCATAACGCTGCCTCAAGAGGATTCTATGCATGGTGGGTGCATCGCTTCATACACTTCCATTTTTACCCAGACACTTCCATTTTTAGGCCACATCAATTAATTTGTCCATTGCTCCCTAGCAAATGTATTAGTTTCAGTAATCTGATGGTCACACAACTGTTCAGTGTCAATCCTGCGAGTTCTCAATGCTTTATGCATGTATTCCTCAATGCTCTTACTTTCAATATTAAACATTGCTGTGATGTCTACTGGCAAATCTTATCTCCGATCAAGGTCCTCCATCCATATTTCTCCCGCAAAGCTGCTGGTTTGGGCGGGAAGGTGTGGGCGGGGTCCAGTGTACCTACAACCATACATACAGACATTACGTCGATCAATAAAGTAACTTTTAAGTGGCGCAGTAGTGAAGAGGAAAAAGAATAGCTAAAACTCGGTTACAACCACAAAGTAACAACTGGGCTTCTGACAACGGCCTTAACCCCCAATGGCTCCAAGGGCACACAAGCAGCTTTACCCAAACGTCCTGACCCTGAACTTCCTTTTGTGTCTGGGAAGGGATGTAGGCATATGCACAGACAACAATTGCTGTTTACAATGGCCATGCAAAGTCAATTCCTTCTTTCCTTATAATAGAATAGCCTGATAAAACACCATTTTAGAAACTACCGTTCACACAAAAACAGCTGAGCACTTTTAAACTGCTCAGAAAGTAAATAATTTAGTAGAACTACAACTACATTGAATACTTAATTCTTAAATGACAGGCTTTTAATGATCTCCTAATACTATTCTAATACTAAGATGTACTAATAGTAGATTCTAATCATTTCTACAAGAGCAACTCATTCACATCTGCTTTACATATTTAAATGTTAATAATGAACGGATTAATGAACACGCATTATTTAACAAAAATATATACATTAATAATCTACATGATATACAGTAGCATCTACAATTAGACATTAATTTATCACTTATGAAGGGAGACTCCGGGGTCGGTGCTTCATAGCAGGAGTAACGTAATTTAAAAAGTACGACATGTTGACCCCATTTTGAATTATAATATCAACTATACAAGATTTTGATACAGCAAGTTATGACACATAGTGCATGTGAAAGTGGTTGAAAAAAAAGTGGTTGTTCTTAAAAATGAGAAACCATAAACATTACTGTATAAAACACACTGATCATCCATAATATTAAAACCATTAGCATTACAGTGTATCCACCTAGGATTTAGGTGTTCCACAAGGGCAGCTCTGGCACCTCAGGACATGGCTCCACAGGACCACTGTACTGTAGGTGTGCTCGATCAGAATTGTTCGTCCAGAGCTTTCCATAGATGCTCGATCGGATTAAGATCTGGGGATATTTTAATGCAGATATCCTATGGAAAATGTATCCTATGTAATAGAAATAACTGGATGTACAGGCATAACATGCTCAGCATAATGTTGCTCTCAGCATCAACATCTTGCAAACCCAAGACATGGCTTTTTAAAAATCCTTAGTCAAAGTATGTCTGTTGGAAATAGGCCCTCTTTAATTATAAGTCAATGACAATCAGCCAAAAACTAAAATAATAAGACAATATCTTTTGTCGCAATTAAAAATAATGAAAAAGTGAGCTAGAATTGATTTGATTGTAATTCAATTACTTTGGATGTCACAAGAGGAATAATAACAGAAAATTTATATTCAGCTCAAATCGTCTTTCTTAATATGCAGTTGAACTAGTATCTTTTCGAACAGGAAGTGACAAGGCCAGAAAGGCATTTTAGGTGAAGCGTCACTTTCACTCTGAGGTCAACATCTGGGAATGTTCCACTGTTTCCTAGCACCAGCCAGGACTCGCTTTACACCTGGTTTCCGCCGCTAATCTCTAGATGACAGATGATTGCAGTAAAACAGCCCCATGTAAGCTCTCCCTGGTGTCCGACAGAGAGAGCTGCGGCGGTCTCCTCTGCTAGGACAGCTCTTTTTCCTCCTCGGACGATTTGCTGAGCATTTCCTGATGACCCTTCATCTGGAGCAGTGCCATATAGTATGGACAGGCAACAGGATATAGGAAGTAATGACTGTGGCCAGCAAATGCTAGCAATAAGCCTGAACAGCCGAGCCTTCATTTTCGAGAAGCAGATACCTGTGTCTTGGGTAATCAGAGAACGACTGCATGTACACGTAGCCACATAAGCAGAAAGTGCTGCACAAAGACACCTGATATGAAAAACAGGAGGATCCCAGTTTTTGGTAAATATATCATACTGTTGATTCAGCTTTCAGAGTTCATCACTGAGGGGCAAGATGAGGCAGCATGTGGTGTGGGGATTATCCCTGCCTCTATGCACCTCTATCTATAAACACGGCACAAGTATGAAATAAAATGTGTGTGGAATCAGAGATTTTAATCTTACTACATGTCTAAAATCTACATCTACTACTACATAGATTTTAGACTAAGTTTTTAGACTAGACTATGAATCTACTACATAGATTTTAGGTTGACTTTTAGTTTTCGATGACTGGGATCAGTGAATTTTTTATTTTTTTTTAGTGGAATTTGTGAGCCAAATGCAAATGGAGACTTGATAACACAAATATCATGTTACAAATAATATACAGTATGTGGCCAAAGGTACGTGACCACCTTAGCATCACACCCATACTGTACGTGAGCTTTCTCCAAATTGTAAAGAATTCCTTTTAATGAAAATAGGATGCCAAATTAGTTCTAGTATGACAATGCCCTTAGGAGCAAATCAAGGTCTATGCCACCATAATTTGCTACGGTAGCAATGGAAGAACAGAGCCTGGATCCCAACCCCACTGAACACCTTTGGAATTAATTGGAACACTCACTGCACCCCAGGCCTCGTCACCTGACATCACTAATGCTCTTTTTGCTGAAAGGGTGCAGATCTATTGGTAAGAACATTTAGAAGGAATCTGGAATGGGCTGTTTAAAAAGCACATATGGGTGTAATGATAAAGTTTTGCCAAACTTTTGTAATATTTTAATGCAGTCATATATGATAATGGCTCCTATAGGAAGGATTATGAATATATAGCTCTGAATGTGCAATACAGAAAAGAAAAGAAAAAAAAAAAAACTCCAGAAGGTATGCCAAATGGTATGCATATATAGCAGTTAATTTATATGGTTCAAACTGATTCACTTCGCAAAAGAATAGAAATATTATTCCAATGGGAGCAAAAGTTATGTCATTAACCCAACAGCATAGTGTAATATAAAGAGTTCCTATATTTTAGATGAGGTTTTTTCCTCCCAGAACCATGCAGTTTCAGGCCGTGTGTGGTGACATCCACAACACAGTCAATTTTTTTTTTATTGCATTTTAATTTTATTGTATATTACACAACATCCCAGCAAAGCTTGATTGCTTTTTAGGGGTTGGACACTACGGTGGATGTCTTAACGTAAAACCATATCCATAGATAGAGAGGCGAGGGACCAATGTTCAGGTTGTGTGCAATTTTAATATGCCATTAAATGAGGTTGTAAATAAGGAGCAGTCCAAACCAGACCTCGAGAGTGTGGGAAGCCTATGATGACTGGAGTATAAACATTCCTGGTGATTTATTGTCCCCAACTCCACGTGCAGGAGCAATTACCCTGATCCTCCTCACTGCCACATAGTAACTTAGGTGACCAGAGCATGCCATAAAACACTCACAAGTTCTTACATCTTTAATAAAGCAGTGGAGTAAAGAGGAGGTGAGGATGATGAAAATAAAGAAAGGAGTGCTCATCATGTACAGTGTATCGGTCAAATAAGCAAAAAAGTTGTTTGGGGCTACACACAGGTACAAAAAGCAAAGTGGGGAAGAGAAGCGAGGCTGATGAACAGCTGGGCAAAAGAAAGACTGTAAAATACTGTAATTACCTATCATACAGGCAATACTATTCCGAGCAGCTGGTTTGGCTCGGTGAAATATAATAGCTTGAAAAGAAAATGTATAACACCTTATTTCTGTCTCACCTTGTCAAACATTATCGACGTACAGAATGACAGTAACGCCACCCCCATCAGACTGACGACTACCCATGTACACATCATTTATCCACTAATTCTTACCCTCATCTTTAGTTATCATTTCATCCTGGTCAGGGATGAAGTTGAGTTTGGGACACTGATCCGTCACAGGGTACATACACATCAACAGCAATACAACTACGAGTGTGTTTTTGGGAGGAAATCCACATGAATACAGGGAGAACCTGCCAAGCCATGAGGCTGCAAGGAGTGTATCCACGTGCAGCTAAGGTGTGTGGTATGGCATGGTGTTGAGAGCAGCTGTGGAGGGGCCCAACCTAAGGGGAGAGCTGCAGTCATTCCTCCGGGACACATTCAGCCATCACACCCCATGATAAAACAAACAAGATCTGTGATGACTGGAGCATAGCCAACTTTCTTGGCCTAGTAGGAGAAAAAGAACAAATAAACGGCCCTCCATCAGAAGACCGTCATTCTGCCCAGAAGCTATTAGTGTTCCAAGAGCCATATACGTACCACCACCCCCACCATCACCCCAAGCCCCGGTCACTCCATACGGTGCACAATCAAATTAAATTACTGTCTCATATAGAGAAATGGTGGCCCTTTGACCCATCATCACACTATATGAAGGCAAAAAAGGGAATTCTGCTGATGCATGCTATATTTGTCCTCTGACCAAAGACACACTATGTGCTCCTATATAATGACTTTCAATTTTATCCCATGGGTGTCAACCAGTCACTACAGTCTGCCATTTAAATTCTGTCTAGGCAGAGAAGAGACCTATTAAAAACGTGTCAAGTGTGTCATATCTGTCTATGAATCTGTGGAGTATAAGTGGGAAGTAATTCAGTAGGGAATGATATTAGTCATACTTTGCAAATGATGGCTTTACAGCTGCAGAAGTTTACAATTTGCAGAGGAAGTGCTGAAAGGCTATACAGTACAGTAAATGGAGCCATTGACATCAACCAGGCAACTAATAATCTTCTTTATGTGCTTTGTCAGAAAACTGGCTATAAATTGTAGTTATTGCAGTTTTGTTATTGCAATAGTGACAAATGCACCTTTACACTTAAGCTTTGTACACAAGCTTGCAATAAAGCTAAACATTTTGTGTCACAAATGTGTGGCAGTCTGGGCAGAGCCACCAGATATGGCTGTGACTGAATTCATCTAAAATAGAACAAAAATCAAGCTTTAACCGGTAACATCTCACGGTTAGGAAAAGTGTTAATATACACACTTCAGGAAAAGAAAAATAGTATGATGTATATTATTTTAATATAATATTAATAACTACATAGATGTGCCTGTGACTTTGTTCATCTAGAATTTAATTGCACACTCATTAGCACACTTTAAAATGTGTAAAAAAAAAAAAATTAAAAAAGGCACACTTTATAAAAGGGTACAACGTCATCTGTTGAATGTCATCTCAACAATCTGTTCTAACCATCATGATGTGTTCTATTACTATCAGTACATAATGTATGCACTAAATTTAGTATTAAAATATTTATAATTTTTTTTGTCCCCTGAAGTGTGTATACATTTTTTTGTCTGACACTGTATAGGTAGCTGTGAGGCATGTCTAGGTGCTGTTTGGCATACTGCAACTCGACCATGCAGGTCATTTGTGTTCAAGTACCTCCGTATTGTACCTTATTGTACAAGACCATTTTCCCCCCCAGAGCAGCCTGTATTTCTCTCGAAGTTGTTTGTGGGTTTTTCTTTGTGTCCCAAACTACTCTTCTTCTGGCATTATGGGTAATACTGTATCTTTCTTGGTCTACCTGACTGTGGCTTAGTATCAACAGAACTTATTTCTCTTATTTTCCACCTCTTTATCCAAGTTTAAACAGTACTGACTGGCATTTTCAAGTGTTAAGTTATATTTTTTATATCCTATTCTTTCTTTATAAAGTTCAACTACTTTGTTACGCAGGTCCATTGGCAGAAAAAGTATCCGGCCAAGTTAATGCATCACCTCATGAGCTGAGAAACTCACTTACTATTTATGCACAGACCCTAATTACAATTACTATGAGTCACTGGGTGGAAATTTCCCTTTAATATCCAAATATCCATTTAAACATGTGTGTGTGTGTGTGTGTGTGTGTGTGTGTGTGTGTCAACCCGTGTATATATAATGTGGCATTATAACATTCAAGGATATGTAAACTTTCGATCAGGGTTGTTTGGGTGATTTCAGTAATCAGTAGGGTTTAAAAAGGAG
Source organism: Clarias fuscus (assembly GCA_030347435.1). Taxonomy (NCBI): domain Eukaryota; kingdom Metazoa; phylum Chordata; class Actinopteri; order Siluriformes; family Clariidae; genus Clarias; species Clarias fuscus. Next base: position 10,198,170 of record CM059218.1, read on the forward strand.
TCAAACAACTATATGATAATTAATGACTTCACAGGACCACCTAACGTTTATTAAGAAAAAATAATTTTGCGTTGGTTACATTGGCTTTTTCTGTGGGATCGGACGGGGCAGGCTGGCATTTCCCGCCCTTTCCCCAGACCTGAATCCATGTTTCGCTCTATCCACCAATGACACGTTGAACCACAGACTGTCCAGGAGATGGCCTGGTCCAGGTCCGCCACCTCATCAGGAGCATGTCCAGGCGTTGTAAGGAGTTCATACAGGCAGGTGGAGGCCACACACACTACTGAGCTTCATTTTGACTTGTTTTAAGGACATTACATCAAAGTTGTATCAGCCTGTAGTCTGTTTTTCCACTTCACTTTTGAGTGTGACTCCAAATCCAGACCTCCATAGGTTAATACATTTTATTTCCGTTGATAATTTTTTGTGTGATTTTGTTGTCAGCACATTCAAATATGAAAACAACAAAGTATTTAATAAGAATATTTCATTAATTCAGATCTAGGATGTGTTATATAGTGTTCCCTTTATTTTTTTGAACAGTGTATATTGGGCATACACTCACCTAAAGGATTATTAGGAACACCTGTTCAATTTCTCATTAATGTAATTATCTAATCAACCAATCACATGGCAGTTGCTTCAGTGCATTTAGGGGTGTGGTCCTGGTCAAGACAATCTCCTGAACTCCAAACTGAATGTCAGAATGGGAAAGAAAGGTGATTTAAGCAATTTTGAGCATGGCATGGTTGCTGGTGCCAGACGGGCCGGTCTGAGTATTTCACAATCTGATAAGTTACTGGGCTTTTCATGCACAACCATTTCTAGGGTTTACAAAGAATGGTGTGAAAAGGGAAAAACATCCAGTATGCGGCAGTCCTGTGGGCAAAAATGCCTTGTTGATGCTAGAGGTCAGAGGAGAATGGGCCGACTGATTCAAGCTGATAGAAGAGCAACTTTGACTGAAATAACAACTCGTTACAACCGAGATATGCAGCAAAGCATTTGTGAAGCCACAACACGCACAACCTTGAGGCGGATGGGCTTTAAAAATGTTGCCTGGTCTGATGAGTCTCGATTTCTGTTGAGACATTCAAATGGTAGAGTCAGACTTTGGCGTGAACAGAATGAGAACATGGCTCCTTCATGCCTTGTTACCACTGTGCAGGCTGGTGGTGGTGGTGTAATGGTGTGGGGGATCTTTTCTTGGCACACTTCAGGCCCCTTAGTGCCAATTGGGCATCGTTTAATCAATCATCATGCTATACTATCAATATGGGCCAACGTTTCTAAAGAATGCTTTGAGCACCTTGTTGAATCAATGCCACGTAGAATTAAGGCAGTTCTGAAGGCGAAAGGAGGTCAAACACCGTATTAGTATGGTTTTCCTAATAATCCTTTAGGTGAGTGTATATACAGTGGGTACGGAAAGTATTCAGACCTCCTTAAAGTTTTCAATGTCCCAATGTCTTTGTTATATTGCAGCCATTTGCTAAAATCATTTAAGGTTTTTTTTTTCCTCATTAATGTACACACAGCACCCCATATTGACAGAAAAACACAGAATTGCTGACATTTTTGCAGATTTATTAAAAAAGAAAAACTGAAATATGACATAGTCCTATGTATTCAGACCCTCAGCTCAGTATTTACTAGAAGCACCCTTTTGATCTAATACAGCCATGTGTCTTTTTGGGAAAGATGCAACAAGTTTTTCACACCTGGATTTGGGGATCTTCTGCCATTCCTCCTTGCAGATCCTCTCCAGTTCTGTCAGGTTGGATGGTAAACGTTGGTGGACAGCCATTTTCAGGTCTCTCCAGAGATGCTCAATTGGGTTTAAGTTAGGGCTCTGGCTGGGCCGTTCAAGAACAGTCACGGAGTTGTTGTGAAGCCACTCCTTCGTTATTTTAGCTGTGTGCTTAGGGTCATTGTCTTGTTGGAAGGTGAACCTTCGGCCCAGTCTGAGGTCCTGAGGCACTCTGGAGAAGGTTTTCGTCCAGGATTCTGTCCTTATGGGGTGCTGTGTTTACATTAATGAGGGGAAAAAAAAAAAAAAATGATTTTAGCAAATGGCTGCAATAATATATATAAGTGAAAAATTTAAGGGGGTCTGAATACTTACCGTCCCCACTGTATATACCCAATATACATTGGCATGACGACAATTTACAATTTACATTTATTGGGTATACTGTATATACCCAATATACTTTGGTATGGCTGTGGCCTCAAAAAATCTATTTAATTTGTAACACAGACAATTTGTATAAAAGTAATAACAAAAAAATTAAGTAATTTAAGAAATACTTTTTTAACCTGTTGTGAACTGTTGCATTGAAACCTAAAACCACCATTTATTCTCATGTTCTCTTATAAGAGAACATGAGAATAAATATACACCTAGTTGTTTTAGGCTTTCATGCAATTTAGCTGCATTATGCTAACATGGCTAACGCTTTACATTCATGGCCTAATGCCAGGTTTTAAAACTGGAAGTTGATATCTGAGAAGGGACTTCCCACAACATTCCAGGATTTTGTAGGTGACGATTAAGAAGACATAAAGACAAACAGTATTCTCTCTTCCGTTCAACAAGCCAACAGTTCACTATAGGTTAAAAAAATATTTCTTAATTCTCTAATTTTTTTTACTTTTATACAAATACCAATTGTCTGTTACACATTAAATTGATTTTTTGAGACCACCACCTAGAGGGAACAAGGAAAATATGCCTGATAAACACTACATTACAGGTTGTGGTTCAAAGCAGAAATAAAATGTTTTATGTACCAGACAGGAATATACACAGCAAGACCAATAAAACGTCACAATCCCCACAAAAGTCACCAAGACATTAGCAGCAGATCCTGTCCTGTATGTTGCCAGGTGGGGCCTGTATGGATCAGGCATGTTTGTCCAGCACATCCCATGGAGCCTTGACTAAGATCTGGGGACATCTTGACCTCTTCCTGAGCAACAACACTTTTGTTGGACTTCCTTTTGCTTGGATTATGGTACACCTTTGCTGTGTAAATAAGCTAATAAGCCTATGCAATGTCACAACATTTATGTCTGTCCTGTGTCCCATAAATTTCTCTCCAAGATCTTGTATTGATAATGGGAGAGGTGGACCACTGTAAAACACATCTCAAAGATTCTTAATGGGGTAAAGGTCTGAACTCTTTGGTGGCCAATGCATGTGTGTCTCATGCTCCCTGAACAACTCTTACACGATTTGGCCAGATGAATCGTTCCATCAGAAAAGAAAAAAACTATTGATGGAAAAACCTGGTCATTCAGTATATTCGGGTTGCCAGCTCACCTCTTAACGTTGCTGAACCCAGACTTGACCGACAGAAGCAACCCCAGATTATAACACAGGCTTGTACAGTAGGCATTAGGCATAATGGAACTGGGTAGGACTCATCAGACCAAATTTACTTTTCTAATGCTCCACAGCTCATCCTTTATGCTCCCTAGCAAATTGAAGCTGACTCGCCTCACAGACAAGTGGATTTCTTCAGATAAGGCTACACAGCTGTTTAGTCTCAATTCCCTTGAGCATTATTTACACTGTGTATAACTCATAACCATGAGTTATACTGTTGTTGTTGTTTTGTTTTTTTTATTTGATTTCACCAAAAGCGATCTCCGATTTTCAACACATTTCTTCCATGAAGATGATGGTTCATCATTATTCTTTCAAGTTTTAATACAGTTATTTAAGCAGTTTTAGCAGTTGCAGTAATCTCCTAAGTTGTTTTCTCTTCTTGATCCCGGCTAACAATTTGGCTCATTTGAGACAGAGAAACGCTCTTTGCCACAACCACAGGATATGTCTTCCGACATGGTTGTTTAAGAAATGAGAAGCTACTTCCTGCATCAGTTAGGGTTAAATAATTTGTTGCCAGCTGAAACATATTAATAGGCTGTGCATATTTACTCCTTTCATCATGAAGCTCAAGTGACCATAAGCTAAACTACCCTGTTAACCTGTACCTGTAATTCATATACTGCAATCAGAGGAGAAAGGAATAATAAGCATGTGTTTGTACAACGCAATTATGATACATTTCCTCTAAATTATCCCTACTTGTCAGCCAAATAGGTGGAGATCTAAACACCCTGCCGCACTTACAGTTGAAGCAGTGAAGGACATTGAAAATTATTGACATATGTTCCACCTGCACACGTACAGATAGCAGCTGAGTAGGACTGTGATAATCCATGAAAAGTTGCATGTATAAAATTATCAACTGTGCCATTTTAATTTTGTTTGTCTTTAGTGAAGAAATCAGTACTCGGTTGGGCAAATTACTAGCCTAGGTATTTTATATAAGGGGTGGTTAATCAGAAAGAACAACCATACTTTATGACTTTCAGAAAATTAAAAACATCAAACACCTTGATGTGTTAAATAGTTTGCAGGACAAATAACATGCAGGTATGTGGAATCATGGATGGAAAATACATTTCAGTACAAAGCTGTCATATACTGTAACTCTCCTAGTTGTGCTCAGTATCTTCAGTGGTAACAAGGAGAGAAAATAAAGACTCTATCCAAACTCCAATCATATCTTTTACATTCAATGAGGTAACACCGCATTTCATAACCAAAATGTAGGCCAAACAATGTGCTGACAGTTTATTAAAGATGCAAATAGAAGCATTGTAAGAGAATAATGACTATGGCTTACATGGAGAGTTCACACATGCATTGTTTTTCCTAAGTGGGCACCTATTAATGCACTAAACTAGCTACCTATAAAAATATTAGTATGGTATGTTCTGTGGTGACGACAAGGTGGTGTAGTGGTTAGCAGTGTCGCTTTGCACCTCGAGGCTTGATTCTTGTCTCTGTGTACATTCAGTTTGCATGTTCTTTCCGTGCTTGTTGGGTTTCCTCCGGGTTCTCCAGTTTCCTCCCACAGTCCAAAGACATGCAGATTAGGCTAAGTGACGTTCCCAAATTGCCCGTAGTGTGCCCTGCGATGGATTGACACCCTGTCCAGGGTGTACCCCGCCTCGTGCCCTACAGTAAGTCTCCAAGATAGAGTGCATAGTAAACTAATTAGCCCTTATCATTAACACCACATAACACTAACACCTTAACAAGCCTGTAAGGTCTGATCCCCAATACAGCGCAAATTGCAGAAAAAGTCAATGCTGGCCATGATAGAAAGGTGAAAAAACAGCCAGTGCGCTACAGCCTGAGATGCACGAAACCCAAGGCTGCCTCCAAACTCCTTAGATCCGAATACGATTTACAGACAAACCAGTCCAATCCATCCACAGCACCCAAATGATCTGCTGCTATTGTCCTAGTGCCAGACACCACAGCACACCCCCAGAGTCACTGCTGAGCCATACCGCAAGGACCCAGAGCAAGCCCAGTGGCATGAGTGTATTGCCAGTGCATTTGTGTTACCATGGCAGGTCCCATAGGACTTGTACGGTAGGTAAGGTAGGTACTGTGGCACTTCACTATATAGTGTGTACCACAATACCGTAGTAGTTATTGAATCGTATGGATCAGTATGTACAAATATACCATATTAGATACCTGATGAACTTTGGCAGCCGCTCTGGTACCCAAAAAGTACCAAAGTATTGTATATTTCAATATTATAGTATATATATATATTTATTAAAGTACGTACCATGATAGAACCATGTACCATAATGTTGTATATGTACTATATTACTACTATACTAAAAATACCCTCAAACTATATACCACATTAGATGTACTGTATATACCATAATAAAATGATTATATTTTTTCAACTATCACTCTTTAGCCTAGTCAATTAAGTTTCCAGACAACACGGAATGTGGGACTGGGCCACACATTGGAGCTATTACTTACCTGGTGGGCTACATAATGAATTTAATAATTTAATAATGAAAACTATTCACATATGCCATATATTCACAACTAAAGACTGCCAATTAGTTGCTCTAACCTCCATGTAATGTAATTAAAGCACTGAAAATGGGCAGAGACTATTTGGTAAATGGTGGCGTTCAGAAGATGCAGTGAACACTGACTGTTGAGTGAGGGAAAGGCCTGTATTAAGATGAAAGGCGGGCTAAGCAATGCCTCATTTGGCTGCTCCCTCAGGAGGGCATGGAATGCCACAGTGGGCATCTCACATTTATCCAGCATCAGCAGCTGCGAGTCCTCCCTGCATTGCTTCTGTCCCAGCTCCTCCCCTCCCTGCTGGGGCATTCAGCAGATCTTAATTTCACTTCTGGCTTAGGCACTACAGTCTGGGCTACAGCCATACAAAGGCCAGAGTTTCAAGTTGAACGTGAGAACCACCTCATCTCCTGACCTCCATCTACATATGAATAACCATAAAGAAATGATGAAACTGAAAAGAGGGGTGTGCGCAAATGAGAGAATGAGAGAACACAGAGCAAAGCGTGCCTACCATCTTTTAATCACATACAGGATTTCCCCATTTTTTTATAGAAATTTGTTGAGCTTCTCTAAAGTAGAAATGAGCTATTTGATTATTCATAAAGGAACAACAGTCAGGTTTGAAATTTAGTTGCATTCAAGATTTTGATGCATTTTATAATTGAAAAAGGCTTACGACTTGGTATTATAGTCAAACACAAAAACATTAAACATATAAAACTATTTTCTAAAAATGAAATTATGTAAAAAAAACTTATTGAATTTACAAATAAATAAATAAAATAAAAGCACAAAAAATTTAATTACAAGACACTTGAACTTTTTGCTCTGGATGAGCTACAAATTGTTTTGAGGACAAAACATTCATTTGGACATTGGCTCTCGCCCATCCTGAATGACACTGTTCTCTAAACGAGATTCAGCCTGTTCTTTGGCCCAAAGCTTGCCTTACATTAGATCATTTATTTGCCCTAGCAGCTAATCTGTAGGCAGCCCTCAGATTGACCCCATTCATCAGAGGTCCATGTGCAGGGCTTCTGGCCTGTTGCTTGGGCTTGAGACAGAGAGGAAAACTAACAAAAACACTTGCACTGACCTGACTTGTCTCTCTAAGCAGTTACAAAGGGCCTCTTAATTGTGTCGGTGGGCTCCAGCTGTGCACACAGAGACGGTGCTCGTCATTAATGCAAAACAAATGTGACAGCATTATGTAACAAATTAACCTAGAACTGGAATGACGCAATGAATATACAAATATAACTGTCGGCAATTTTCAACGAATTTATTGACCATTAAATGTATTACATTCGTATATTTCAGCATTCACAACAGATCAATATAATATTATCATGAACGTATACATATCTTCACTAGCTACTTCAGAAGGAGCACCTGTACACCTGGACTTCCAAAATCTTGATTCTTAAGTATTTCAGCAATTCTGATGTAGATTTACTGATCATTGTTCTATTACATTTCCAAATTTCAGACAAGCTTTAGCTGTAGGACAAATGGACTCATATTTGCCTCTAAAATACTTTGGTATACTCAGTGGCGTTCATAATTGACTTATTGACTGCCATACTTGTTCAGTCTTCTTCTAATTGTGCTCTCATGGACTTTAACATTTATCATGCTCAGAAGGCCTGTAGGGACTAAGATATAACTCTTTTTTGTATTTCTCTGAGCATTGTGTGGTCTTACCTTGGGGAGAATGTGCTGGGACATCCATTGCTGGGAAGATTGGCCGCGGTCACGAACGCTTTCCACTTACATTTAGGCATTTGGTAGACGCTCTTATCCAGAGCGACTTACAAAAAGTGCTTTAAAGTTTACATCACTGGATAGATACTTACACTGGGTTAACTAGGTCAATAACTAAGTGTCATTAGTCTAATACAACTGGGAAGAGTTTTTTTTTTCACTTCTGAATAATCTTTCTCCTTGTAGAACAACAAACTGCAAATTATTTTATAACCCAATCCAAACTGATGTGCAGTTGCCACTGTCTCTTGCCATTGTGTTAACGCACACCTGAATGCTCCAGACCAAACCAGGGCAAAACCTCAGCGTTTATAGAGGTCTACAGGTCTGTTGATGATCAATTAATCAAGGGTTAAAGATTAGCAGCACCTGGATGCAACTTACCCACTTAAATCCTGTGAAGGCAGTAAATTGTACTTAGTATTCCACGCATGTTTTGCCCATTTTTGTTTCGCTTTCATTTTTGTTAAATAAATAATAGCATGTGGAAACAAGTTACATTTTGTTATATTGATTTTTTTGCCTAATATATGCCTAATACAAATGATCAGATTATTAAAGAGAGGGTACTAATCTTTGAACATGACTAGCAAAAAAAAAACAACAACAACAAAAAAAAAAAGAGACAAATTCGGAGACTCAAATGGTAATGTAAAAATTTTTTTAGATAAATTAGATGCAGATAATGTAGATTTATTTAAAAATTCAGTTAATTTTTTTCCCCCATTTTAATCCATTAATCTAGAGGAGGCAGAGGATATGGTTAGGTGGAGGCAGATGATTCGCTGTGGCCACCCCTGAAAGGGAATAGCCAATAGACAAAAAAGAATCTACAGGGCTTCTATGTTCATGTAACCAGTTTTTTGAAGGAGAGTTATATTTAAAGTTCTATGGAAGGAGTCTTCATTGTCAGGACACAAAAGAAAAGAGTTATCTCTGTTAGATTTAAGAACCATATCACTGGTAGAGTTAAGGTTTGAGTCCTGCAGTTGTTACATCCATCTGTGGTCGGGGGCCATGTGGTTTCCTCGGCATTGTGGACCGTAATCACCCACTTTCACTCATGCTGATCCCGGCAGTTAGTTTAATTAACGGTTGTTACAACACCTGTGATGTGTGATACATACTGTATAGTTAAAATTATACACATAGCTAAATGTTCCAGTGCTGTTGCTGTCAATTATAACCAACTGAGGAAAGCCTCTCGTCCAGTCAGATTACTTAGTCGGAACTGACTATTATACAGTACATGTATTATAAAAGCGTGGACGCTATTTACTAAAAAAGTTCAAGGGGGCAAATTGCTATGGTATAAGAGGAATAAAACACTTTGAAATGTGATATAGGAGAACAATATATATTTTTAAAAAAAATTTAATCTAGATCATATTCAAGAATAGGTCTTTTTTTTTTTTTTTTTTTTAAAGGAAAGGTTGTAGAAAGTCATAAACACCTGAAGCCTGCATGTGTGTTTATTAAGAAAACAAGACTGGTGATATATTGTGTGATAGTTTCTCATTGTTAGTCTTTTAGAACGTAGCACAAAAAACAGTATCAATCTGTAGCCTGACAGGCCATTATTGTCCTCTCCTGCTATTACCCTCCCCTGTTTTTCCTCCAGCTTGTCAGGCCAGAATTACAGTAGGTTTCACTCCCTTATACTACAGTGATGAATGCCTGATGTTATCAGAGACTGCAAAACAGAATGGCTCTTACAGTATAGGTAAGGAGCATCACTGTGAGGGTCTAAAACAAGCCAATGTGATTGTACACGTCTGTGCTAAGCACTCTGAAAATGAAATCTGTAACAGCAGCATAGTGATGAACTACTTGTCCCAAGAAAGCTATATATAGAGTATCATTAAACGGATTTAAGGATCCTCCTTTCTGTCTCTGTTCCTTTATCTCTCCCTTTTCTCCCTCTGCAGTGCATTATTATGGCCCAGAGCATCCTCCTCTGTCATTATTGCCCTGCATGGCTTTTATCATCGCTATAAATCTATTCCAGCAGTGCAATTCCATAAAGAAGGCAACCAGTGAATATCAGCTGTTCACCTCACAGGAAGAAAGAGCGTTAGTCGTAGTTAATGCCACTCTTGTCCAGACTAACAGCAATGTCAAGCGTTTGCCTCAACTCAAACCTGGTGGGAATGATTACAACAGCTCAGATCATATTTGACTATTCATCAGGATATAATTGAAAGGCAAATAAATGCCCGCTGAGCGCAGTCTGTTCAACAGGCCAGTGAGGTGAAACTTAATTAGATGTTTTCAAAGGTGCTATTTTAAACATGAGACATGCCAAAGTTTAACTGAGCTAATGGATGCTGCCACCAGCTGCTCTGTGCGATGCCTTTTGACTTCTACCTAGCTTCAACGTTTAATTTTTTCTAATTTTGTAATAACTGGAATAAAACCGATGTTACTTAATAACTACCAATGTGATAATTAATTTTAGAGACTTTAAATTGATCCAACATGCTACATTAATGCACAAGTTTAATAGTGCATACAGTATATTCTATGTAATAGCAGGTTGCTAAAGCTGTCAAAATCAAAATAGCATCTATGAGTTGCTCCTCAACTTCGTATCGACCCTGCAGTTCCACATACAAAACAATAAGAGTTTCCGCTTCTGTTCGTTTTTATTAACCGTTTTACTATTTAGCTTACAAATCCATCAAACGGGACAAACGGAAACTGTGAAGAAACAAAGCGGTCAGAACTAATATTGCTTTTCTGTGAGATTACATCATTTTACAAGTGTGAGAAAGGAAGCTCTTTACTGGACCTAATACCAGTTACTGTACTGTAGATAGGAAAGGCCTGCCTTCCTACAGGGCTCTGTGCCCTCACATTGTGTGGTTTAAGTGTAACAACTGAACTACATCACCCCTCATTCAAAACATAGGGCTGACGTCAGTGTGATGATGATAACCCTGACACTGCTGTGATAGACCAAATAAGAGGTCTGACATATCCACCTGACCATAGTTTGGATTAAACTTGAAAAACTGATATCGTAACTCTGTCATCTCAGTTCACTCCCTTTTCGGAAAATTGCTCTCATGCTGTAATTTTAAACGTGTGGTAATAGAGTATGAAGCCAGCACCATGTATAGTAGTGCTGTCTGAAATAAGTGTAAATACCAAGTCAAATCAAACTAAAATCCAGGTTTGTATTTTTGTGACAAATGAAAAAAGAATTTAAGTTGTTTAATAGCTGACCGTTCTCACTTTGTGAAATATACTGTATATCAAACAAATAAAATTACATTATATGACACTGTATTATTTATTATTATATTATATGGTTCAGACCGAGGAACCTGATTGAACGAGAGGCATCCCATGAGAGCTGATATAGAACATAAAAGCACAGAGACGTTTGACTAAATGTATTACGCCGCATCACAGGTGTTCTAACAATCGTTACTTAAACTAATTGTCTGTCTCCAGCATGGGTGAAAGTAGATTGGTTTGCTCCGCAGTACTAGAGAGAGGGGAGACCAGCTCCCTGCCAAAACCCATGGAAGCACATTCAGCAAGAAAACACATCGGATAATGTTATGTCATTTTAAACAGCACGTTATCTCCCTAATAATTACTTCGAGGTACAGTAATTCCAAATTGCCTCTGAACAGTAAAAAAAAAAAAAAAACCTATTAAAAAAATGAATAAAAAAAAATGGAACCATGAACAAAATAAAATCACAGTTAGTAATTTGTTACTCCTCTTTAGCCTAATCTGGATCTATATACTATAAAAAACATCAAACTGGTTCTAACTTTCATGAATCTAAATCAGAATCTAAATAATGTAGGCTTGTCATGGGCAATTTTTTTTTTTCTCAATTCCCACCAAACTTTTTATTCAGATTGAGATGTAAACTGTTTGCTGGCCATGTTATTGAGGAGGTAGCCCTTAAAACAGAGCATTTTAGTCATTTATTTGTTTTGCATTTTTTGTTATTTAATAAACATATATAGGGCTCCGGAATGTGCAGTATATACAGTAGTGACGTATCCTTATTTTCAGCGCTACAGTACCTAGGCAAAGTGATCCAGCCAACTATACAAACATGACTGATCAAGAAATTAACAAATTAGTCACATAGGCAAAGAAATAGCACAAATACACAGGATCACATGTTTTTCTGGACGTTTTTGGCTGTTTCTATGTTTTACATTTTTGCAACATCATTCCTATATTCTGGTAGAGGTAAAAAAAAATAAAAATAAAAAAAAATAAAAAACTTTCATTTTACGTGACATACCCAAAAACCCACATTGCACACTTTGATATCTGAAGCCTCCCCATTAACATACACTAGCAAGGACTCCATAGAAGCACATATATATATATATTTTTTGCTGTGCATTTTTTTAGTTCCTACTCTGACAATTTGAGATTTTCCTTGGTATACCTGTATATATTTTGTATTATAATCCTCCCATTTTTTTTTTTATCTTGCACAACATTTTAGACACATCTGACTGAGAGCAACAATTAACATTTCATTTGACAACTCTCTTGTTGAGGGCACGTTTCCTTTCAATTAGCCAAACCAAAGTCCAAACAGCTTGTTAAGGTCTGTAAGCGCTCTCATTTCACTCCAGACTAATTTGCTTTTAAACTTGTGTTAGTATTTGTTTTAGAAATGCTAAAAATCATGGTGATTCATTTTTTCCTCAATATCAAGTGATTTCATGATGTCCACAATGAATAAAAAAAGCCATTAATTAATTAAATTGTTGAAGTGACTCAGTGTTTATCAGTGTCTTCAGGTTTTGGGGGTTTGCCTCTGGTTGGCATGTTCTCCTCATGCTTGGTGGTTTCCTCTGGGTCCTCCCAAAGTCTAAAGAAAATTAGCACATAGTATGTGAGTGTGCTATTAAATAAAAAGTTAAAGATCTGGGTGAACATTCTAGAAGGGCTTTGATCATTTTTGCTAGGGATTGTATGTTGTGTTAAATTCAAGAAAAGTTTATGTGTATAATGCTTTTAACAATGGACATTGTCACAAAATTCAAATTATGGATATTAGGGCAGCACGATTCTTGACAAGATGTGAATCATGATTTTTCTACATGGGAATTGAGATCACGATTTCTCTCTCTCTCTTTGTTTTTTCTTCCAACAAAAAACATTGATTGCACAAAATGTTTTGTCTGCACAGGACTTTCAACTGTCTTGTATTAGAATGTATTAATGTAATAAAGTAAAAAGTTGTTAAACATAAATATTATATTAACAAGAGTACATAAAAATAACTAATAAGTAGCACTTGTGCATTCTAGACACTCAGACAAACTATGAATATGAATATAATATTATTATTATCATTATTATGATCAGAATTATTTATTTTATCAGCATGAGATTAATGTAACGGTGTTAGGTAGTTTGTTATTAAATACATACAGTAGTTTACATTGTTGTCAAAGGGTTTATTGCTCAAAATTAACACACTTCCAGTATTCTCCTCTGTAGCTTTCGCTCTGTTCTCGTAGTCCCTGTGTAACGGCTCGAATCAACACGGCAGGTTTAATTATTTAATACTTATCTAAAACTTATAGCCCAATTAGAACTGCACATGCCTATCTATGATCAGACAGTAGTATGGGTTTTAGCATGGGTGTGTGAGAGACATTTACCATATGTTAATAAAAATAACACAGATGCACAATCAACTCGACAATTTCTTGCAAGTTGTTGCGTTTATCATGGCATACCCCAGTCTCACCTACGCGGTTTCACGTGGTGGCTGTGAGTACGGTTCATCACAATTCACCGCGAGTTTTGGCGTAGTGATTACGTTTCCAATTTTTCCATGCAAACATTAAACGTTTAATTTTTTTAAGCAATCAACAGAACAAAAGTTTTTGGCATGAAAATAAAAGCATACTATCCCAACTCCTGATTACTGGTTAGCTTGTTTAGCTCCACCTCCTTGTTACACGTGATGTGAGTGACAGCAGAACACCGTAAATGAGAACGAGATGAGAAGTGATTGAGCTGTATTACTAAATCATTTGCTAATCTCTGGCCTTATTGCAATTTCGGGGGGGATTTTTACCCGATTTTATCCCTAATTTAGTCATATCCAATTCCTCCCCGTCACTAGGGGGCTCCCACATTAAGGCTACTACTACCATTCAGCCAGGGAGGGCCGAAGACTATCACGTGTTTCCTCCAAACCACGTGATGGCAGCCGACCGCCTCTTTTCGAACTGTTCGCTCATGCACCGTTGGGGGTGGCGTGACACACTCGGATGACAGCGCTATCCGCTCCTTCCGCTTGCGTGAGCTAACAGACGCCCCTGATTGGCTGTAGAGCCGTGATTAATGTGGGAGCACTAAGTACGTCTCATCCCTCCCCTCTGAGAGAGCTCGGCCAATCAGCTCTCTCTAGACCTCCAGCTGCGAGAGGTTACAGCAATCTCGCGATCTCCGGATGATAGGACGAGCACTTTACCACTGCGCCACTCGGAGGCTCTTATTGCTAATTTAATATTGTTTTGTGTTACACTGTTTACCTTGTATACCTTGACTGATACAGCAATCCGCGATTGTTTTCAAGTAAACAAGAACTCGTGAATGCAATGTTGACTGAATGCAGGGAAATACACGCAAGTGAATTGTCGTCATTCAGAATCGAATGTATTTATGAATCGAGATCGTGATTTACGGATATAGTTGGAAGGCAAGAACTGTAAATTATCATTTTGTACCTCATGAGCAAGCCAGAGGCAACACTCAATCACTGCTATATTGTATTAATCCTACATACAGTATGCAGGGTGTTACAAAAGTCTCCATACGTAGCGGAAATCACCACGTTTTAGTAACATGGCTTTGAAAATGTTCCTTATTTAGCCAGTATTTTTTTTATTTTAGACAGCTTTAAATAATGCTTTTATTCACATTTGATCATATTAAAATCAATTCAATCCAACTCAATGGTATTTGTTTAGCACATTTAACAATGGTGATTGTCTCTAAGCATCTTTACAGAAGAAAAAATCATGAAAATAAATTAGAACATAATACATTTTTAAAAAGTATATTGTAATAGACTGTAACTATCAATGACCATTCTCATGACAAGATCATGAAGCTATTACTAACTGGTGGTGGGAATGCAATTATATGCAAAACACCCTGATGTGTTACATGAGTTCATGATGGGACATGGTGAGACAGACAAGTCTACGAATGTTTAAAAAAATGACATCTCAAAGGTAATGTTTAATAAATAAAGTTAGTTTGCTAAAATTGTTCATTTCCTCTATATACAGTAGTATGGAGACTTTTAAGACGTTCTTTTAAGAACACTACCCTAAATTTCTTCTTAACTATTTCCATTAATTCTTGGAATCCCATTACAGTCCCAGTACATTTTAGACAGGAGAACAAAATACAGTGGGGCTATTAATTAACTATGCACTGTACAAACAATGAAAGGCATTTTAAACTCTTGACTATATAACGCATAAATATTGAAAATGTGAAACTAATACACACACAACTCCAGCCATTGCATATAGAAGTCACTAAGCTTTCAAATAAACTAAAAATTTAAATTAAAAAATGCACCCTGCTGTAGACAATCAGTGAAACCAGTGACGCTTCAAAATGCTCCCTGATCACATCCACATATATACTTTTTGTGGGGATGCAGAACCAAACAAACTATGTGATTAATACCTCAATCCCAACCATTTTTAGGATGGTTGCCTCATTCTGCAGACACCAGCAGCAATTTTATTTAGGCAGCTGAATGCTTTTGCCCCGGGATACAATATAAAATTGTGCTCGTCTTTGACACTGACGGGGAAGCATGAGGCAGCTGACAATTTTGTGGCTTTTAGAGAACAGTGTAATGTATGCTTCATCAACAGGGGGTCGGAGCGGTGGTGTAGAACCAAAAGAAATTGACCTCCCCAAATCCACAGTGCTTATTATCTATTCAAAGTTTGCCAGAGCGTATGCACGGATCTTCTATACATTTTTGTCATTTTAAAATAACCCATGCAGCTGGTTAGTGACGATTTCTGACATCTCAATAGACAGATTTGTTAATTCACTGCTAATCCTTTCAGTTAGAAGCTCATTCAGCAGAGTTTTAGATTATTTCTATAGTGTACTCACAACTACCAGACTCCATTATCCATTAAACTATACAGGATACAAGTACAGCAGTTTTACAAGTCCTAAAGCAGGTACTTCAATTGATATATTTGTCTATATTTTTGGTTTTCTGATTTATTATATCTGATTTGAATGTTTCTATGCAACAACAGAAAAACTTTACTGAAAACTCGACTGGTCTGTAGAGATGCTATCTTGCTGCTTGACGTCCTCACAGGGGTAGCTATCCATCCGAATGAACTCCTTGCTGAAAGAAGGGCACTTAGTTACCATGGAGAATGAGACACTCCAGAACCCATACACATCAGCAGCAGAAAAGCTAACCAACTGTGAATGTCATAAACACCTAGAAAATGGTCCCTGTTTCTACTGTGAATGTGAAATCACATTCTGGCCTCCCCACAGGCAAATGATCACATCCAGTTCCCAAAACACCTTATTGTCCTGTGTTTGAATAACTACTACTAGGTCACTCTGTGAAGCTTCTGACGCTTCTCCACATTCAAGAACAGACTGGAGCAGTTAGCTATCTGCCACCCTGGACCCTCCATTATGGACCTGCAAATCACTCAAAAAATCTACTGCGTGAGAAAGTTGTTTAACATCATTCCTGATGGACAGACCTCAGCTGGTGAGAATCAGTAGCCCTCATCCTGTGGCCCTCATAGATGGCTTGACTTACTCTATACTAACACAGGTGGCCCCACAGCCCCCTCCTGTCCTCGCTGTTCACACTTGACTGCGTTGTCTAATACAGCTCCCACATCACTGCTAATTTCACTGATGATTAAAAAATCCTTGATCTAGCAAGTCGGAAAAGTAAATTATAGTAGACTTCGAGAAGCAACTAACGAATGAACTAACGTTATCTCTAGCAAGCGCCAACAAATCCAGGAGGAGTCAATATTTCTACAGCGTCTGAGGTAATCACATTACGATAACAAATCTAACGTCTGCAAATTAATAGCCTTATTACCTTCTTCATTCCAATGCACATACTTGTTTCTTTTTTAAATAAGTTATGAGTTCGACCTCTACATACTGTATATGAAAATAATCAGCAGAACGAAAGCTATCAATTTCTAGGTTACACTTTTGTCTATTGGGTAATCTGGTAGGTAATCAATTGAATTCAATTTTATTTGTATAGCGCTTTTAACAACTGTCATCGTCGCAAAGCAGCTTTTCACAAGGCTATCGAGTGACTATCGAGTGACTGTAGCCAAGAGAAACAGCTGTCAACATCAGTCGAGACCAGAACCGTCTTCATAGTAGAGTGAAACCGTAGTAACGTGAAACCGTCCCCATACTTTATGATTAATCAGTTAATCATAAAGTAATCTTTCTGTTATTATTTGGCTCCCAAATACACCTCAAACGTCATTATCAGTGAAAATACATAGTAGCCTAATATCAATTAACAGTACTTCTGCTAGCCACTCTTGTGACTGATGTCATGGTAGTCACTTTCTGCAAAAGCTCAATAACTGATAACCTCGCCTAGTCCCTTCACACTGATCAAATTAAAATCTGCCCATCAACTATTTCCTTAAGAAGTATTCCTGGTATCTGCACCAATTTCCAACCCTACATTATTGACAACATCATGACTAGGTGTTCTGTTGTATTTTATGGTAGTTGCAAATACCATGGTACAAATGTCTAGTAATAAAAGTCTTTAAGATATAAGAAAGTAGTGCAGCTTTGGAAAATCATTTGGGTTTGACTAGCTAGCCAGGGGGGGGGGGTTTGTTTTAGTTGACCAAACATTGTGTCAATGTTAATTTGGCAACGTTAATCACATTGGAAGGGACATTGGTGAGGGTTGGGGTTTGTAGCCCGTTACTGCTGGATTGTCACTTGTCGGGGTTTTGGGCAAGGCCCTTAGCCCATACGAGTTACTCTGCCATTGCCGTCCCCAATGCCTGGATGAGAAAGGAGGAGGTTTGGATTTGAAGTCTGAATTTCTTTGACGTAATTAAGTTGAACCAATAATAATAATTAAATGAATGACCCCAAAACAATGTTATGCTTAATACTGCTTATAGTCTTTCCTCCCTCTTTCTATTCTGTCAGCCAACCGATGCCATGACCAGGATGTAAACCCTGGCCTCAACATCACAAGTGCCTAGTGTTTACTAATCCTCCATAAGGAGACTTGATTAGACGCTAGTAAATGCAGATTTACACTATAATCACTCACTCACTCAACCACTAAGCCACCATGCCGCCATATTAAGTGATATCAACCATCATCTATACCGCTTTATCCTGTATACAAGGTTGCCTGGAGGCTTAGGGCACGAGGCAGGGTTCACCCTGGATGGGTGTGCGCAGGGCACACATATACACACACACTCATTTACACACTATGGGTAATGTGGGAACGCCACTTAACATAATCTGCATGTCTTTGGACTATGTATTTGGACCGGAGTACCCAGAGGAAACTCACCAAGCACGGGGAGAACATGCAAACTCCATGCACACAAAACCGAGGTGGGAATCGAACCCAGATCCTGGAGGTGCAAGGGCACAGTTCTAACCACTAAGCCACTGTCCTACCTGTAGATATATAGCCTTGTCAAATGATGACCACTAAAGTCAAATAAATCTCCAAGTCAAAACACACAAGACTTAACATCCAAAATCCATTCTGTGAAATCGGTCATGATGCAGTTTGGTCATTGTGAGAACACCATATTACAGTATAGTATTTTGGGAGCTATTATACACTGTAAGGTAATATTTCTCAAAAGAGATAACACTACACAACATGAGAGATGTCGGTCATGAGATGTACTTTAAGTGCTTTGTGCAGGAATTTGATTGTCCCTCTCATTCTAAGGATTTCGGTACTCTGTTATAAATTAAACATTATAATTAAACATGATACTGCTTTAAGGATTGAAATTCTGGTTTTTTTGAATTTGAATTTGCATAATTGTGCTGGGGTCATTTATTCAATGTCATTTTATGAACGTCATTCTACCTGTTAAACTGTGTTTTAGATGAACAAAGCCACATTGTCATTACAATATGAAAATGGTCATCCAACATTAGCGTTCCTGCTCTGTAAGTTTGTAAAAAAATATCTACCCAGAGAAAGAAAATTTGCAAAGAGCCTTCAAACTGGTATTATGGCATATTTCTTCAGCTCTTTGCTCCTTTTAAGCTCCTTCTCAGGCAGAGAAATCAGTCAGCTTTCCATATAGCTCACACCCTTATTCATGCATCCCATGCTGAGCTCAAAAAGCGCAAATAAACAGCTCTCCGCAAGCACTCACTAAATTCTTATTAAGAATTAATATGATAATGTTTTTATTATCTGCATAATTAATTTCTGTCTGAATAAAGTGATAGTTGATTGCTAGACATTCATATTCAGTTTTGAACCATATATATAACTTAATATGGCAGCATTGTGGCTTAGTGGATAGCCCTGTCGCCTTGCACCTCAAGGATCCGTGTTAGATTCCCAACTCGGGATCTGTGTGCATGGAGCTTGCATGTTCTTTGCTTGCTGGGTGGGTTTCCTCTGGGTACTCCGGTTTCCTCCCACAGTCCAAATACATGCAGGTAAGACTAAATGCTATTCCCAAATTGCTTATAGTGTGTAAATGAGTGTTTGAATGTTGACCAGAGGTCCTACCTTGGTCGTTACAAAATGGGAATAAATACAAGGGGAATAAACACATTCAGCCTTAACGATCCCTAGTTGACTACAGAGGTTCCTAGATGGCTGAATGAATGGATATCACTTAATAAAACTTAATTATGATCATGTATTTGTGATTGATTTGTTATGTGTTAGGTCCATACAATCTTCACTGTAACATAAAAACAAATGTGATTTATTTGTTATTGTAATACAATAAAGTTTACATTTTATCTAATTGCCTTGTTGATGCCAGAAGGCAGAAAAGAATGGCCAGAATGGTTTGAGTTGGTTAGAAACACAGTAGTAAATCAAAATAACATCTCATTACAACCAAGGTATGCCGAAGCATGGGCTTACCAAAATTGGACAGTAGAAGATTGGAAACAGGTTGCCTGATCTCAATTTCTGCCCGTGACATTCAGATGGTAGGGTCTGAATTTGATGTAAACACAAGCATGGATCCACCCTGCCTTGTATCAGTGGCTTAGGCAGATAGTAGCATGGTAGTGTAGTGTAATGGTGGGGAGATATTTTATTGCCATACTTTGGACTCCTTAGTATAAAATGGTGCATTGTTTAAATGCCTACACAGAGTTGCTGTACAATTGTTGCTGACCATATAACACGCCACCAAGCTAAAATTAAACAAAACTAGTTTCTTGAACACTACAATGAGCTTACTGTAAAGAAATGGCCTTCACAATCACCAGATCCCAATCCAATAGCGCACTGTTGGAACGTAGTGAAACGGGAGATTCACATCATTAATGTGTACCAGGCAAATCTACAACAACGGCATGATGCTATCAGGTCAATATGGATCAAATTATCTAAGGAATGTTTCCAGCACCTTGTTGGATCAATGGAACAAAAAATAAACGCAGATCTGAAAGCAAAAGAGGGTCCAAGCCAGTAACAGCAAGATGGACCTAATGATTTGACCAGCGAGTGTATATTATATAGACTCACATATTGCTCCATAGTATTGCATCACCAAATGAGAAAAAATATTATCCATTAATAAAACTGAGTGGAGTATAGTGAGGTTACCTCCATTACAGGTGTGTCTCAATGATGAATCCTGTTTCTAACTGTCTTGTCTCACCCTATTTCTTTTAGTGAATTTAAGAAGAAATATATCAGAAATATATCAGACAAAACAGAAACAAAATCACTGTCAAAAATAATCGTGCGAAAAAACAAAGAAAAAAAAGAGTGTGTAATTCTGTGTATTGTCCGAGTTGGATTTTAAAATCTACGGCCACGACAGCTTACAGATACGAGATTTTGTGTGTTTGTTAAAGTACAACTCTGAAATATATGACTCTTTTTTACAACTGCACTGTTACGCGTACAAATTGCGAAATTACTGTACACGCAAGAATGTTGTGTGTTACACCACTGTCAAAAATACGTCATCAAGTGCGGTCGGCTGGCGTCACGTGGTTCGGAGGAAACACGTGATAGTCTTCGGCCCTCCCGGCTGAGTGGTAGTAGTAGCCTTAATGTGGGAGCCCCCTAGTGACGGGGAGGAATTGGACACGACTAAATTAGGGAGAAAATCGGGGAAATAAATAAATTAAAAAAAACGTCATCAAGGCCACATGCACAGCCATTACTATCCGAGGGAAGAGGAATCGATTCGGCCACTGTTTTTAACGACCGGCGCCAAAATGGCAGATCAGCAGCCGAGCGCTCTCTCCGTCTCAGGTAAGTTTTTTTTTTTTTTTTCACAGATTCGAAACACAGATTCAAAGTAAAATTACAGAGATGTTTTAACTATAGCAGGAAAGATTTTAGAAATTTAAAACGGTGGCAGAGCGCATGTGCCGAATTGATTCCTCTTCCCTCGGATAGTAATGCCTGTGCATGTCGCCTTTATGACGTATTTCATGCACGTAATTTCGCAATTCGTCCGTGGAATAGAGGAGTTTGGTGTCTGTAAACGGTCAGAGTCGTGTATTTCAGAGGTTTACTGTAACAAAAACACAAAATATCCTATCCGTAAAGCAGTCGTGGCTGTAGATTTTCTTTTTTTTTTACGCACAATTATTTTTGACAGAGATTTTATTCCATAAAATGACTTCTATAATTTTGTCTCATGTGTTACAGAAGAGCAAACTTCAAATTGTCTCATCATCTATACGGCTTTATCCTGGATTCAGGTCTCGATTTGTACAAATCGAAAATTTATTAACTCGAAACATTATTCACTTACCATGACACAATCATACTCTAAAATGTTTGTGAAGTCCCTATGCAAAAAAAAATGCTTAACAGTAAGTCTGATACAGTAATATTTTATAATTAAGTAGTGCTGTCAATCGATTTTTTTAAAAGTATCCAGTTAATCACAGTCATCACAATTTAAAAATTATGCAATTATGCAGATTATGCAATTTTATAATAGTTCATATCATTAACATTTAACTATTTTGGTCCTAAAACTCCATTTTAACTTGCTTAGCGCAGCTGACTAACACATGCCTCGGCAAAATGTCCTCCTTCTGTTTCTAACACGCCCAGAGTGAAATGTGCAGTTGCCATTTGTCATTGATTAGCTGTGCTGTTACACCGAGGTAGTTACGGTTACTTACTGATGTCCAGTAGTCCCCAGTAAGTGCCATAAATGTCATTTCTGCCAAATACCTGACTTTCACAGCCTTTTTCTGTCGTAGAGTTCATGTATTTTTGTAAAAAAAAAAAAAAAAAAAGGTAGCTTGAGCACACAACTTTGTTTATATCCAGACTATGGAAACACATTGGTAATGTCTCCTCGGTCATCTTATTATTGGCGTCAAACGTGCCAGTATCTCTAGCCGTGTAACCGTGCTGCGATTATGGGAAGCCATTAGGGTCAAACTATGATTAATTGCCTTTAAAAAAAAAAAAAAAAAGGAAAAACGTATTACATGTATAAACGTGTTAATATTGACAGCCCTATAATTAAGCAATATCACACCAGAGGAAGTGCTGTTGTGCTAGATATCAGCACAGCTGTGATGGGGTTGTTTACGATGACATAACATTATCAAATGAAAGTGCTTCTGTGCCTAATTTTGAATGTG
Source organism: Clarias fuscus (assembly GCA_030347435.1). NCBI lineage: Eukaryota > Metazoa > Chordata > Actinopteri > Siluriformes > Clariidae > Clarias > Clarias fuscus. The sequence goes on from CM059218.1 coordinate 10,220,749, forward strand.
GGTTTTCACAAGCAGTTGCTCTCTACTCAGTATTACGGATCGTACCTACCTACTTACTTTTACCCGTGCTGGCAACACCTGGGATGAGGAGTGATGCATATACAGCACAGACAAAAAGTTTGGACACTTTATTGTGTTCTTTAGCCCAAACAAGTCTCTTCTGCTTGTTGCCTGTCCTTAGCAGTGGTTTCCTAGCAGATATTCTAGCATGAAGGCCTGATTCACACAGTCTCCTCTTAACAGTTGTTCTAGAGATGTGTCTGCTGCTAGAACTCTGTGTGGCATTGACCTGCTCTCTGATCTGAGCTGCTGTTAACCTGCGATTTCTGAGGCTGGTGACTCGGATGAACTTATCCTCCGCAGCAGAGGCGACTCTCGGTCTTCCTTTCCTGGGGCGGTCCGCATGTCAGCCAGTTTCTTTGTAGCGCTTGATGGTTTTTGTGACTGCACTTGGGGACACTTTCAAAGTTTTCCCAATTTTTCGGACTGACTGACCTTCACTTCTTAAAGTAATGATGGCCACTCGTTTTTCTTTACTTAACTGCTTTTTTCTTGCCATAATACAAATTCAAACTCTTTGAATAAGAACGTGTGTCCAAACTTTTGGTCTGTACTGTAGTTAAATGCCCCAATGCAATCACTGGCTATTATTACCATTCATGGAATGCCTCTTGTTCCAATCAGATGGCTCGGTCGGAATTAACTGTTGTATAATGTATAATATTTGGTAATGTTCTATGGGGTAATGTTCAACAAGCTCTTTATACTCCAGGCCTTTGTTAATTATGTCCTCTGGGAAATGTTTGTCATAGCCTACATGGGAGATGTCAAAGATAATATTCTTCATGTTAAATTGCTCATTAAAGTTGAGAAGTATGAATTTATAATGCCCAAAGTGTCTTTCATGGGGCACATTATTAGCAAATAGGGGATTTTCATGGATGACACAAACATTTGGTGTGGTTTCACAATAGTAGACACAGCAAAAGTTCAAGGACCCCCAGAGGTTTTGGAATTCACCACTGCATCTTAGGTAGGGCCTGATTGTAATTGGACAGCACCAGCTACAGATGTGAATAGTTTAGTGTGTTGTAGAGACACACTGAAAACAAGTCAGTCAGCCAGCTTTAGAGATGATCTGGGACACACAACCACAAAACATTTGTAATTTGAGTGCAAAAATGTCGCAGTGCGTCCTGGACAGAAACAAAGGACTGGCTTTTCAACTGCACCATTGTAGTAGCTGGAAAATATGTAATCTGTGCAAGATAGTTCGGAAAATGCTCTGCGCAGTAGAGGGCTTCACCATGAGGCTGGTGGATAAAAGCAATACAAAGGAAGTCTAAAGTGATTTTTAAAAAAAAAGAATCCACATATATTTACACAGTAACAACATTTGTAATTTTCCTTCTCACACCATCACAATGGATTTCAAATCAAGCAATCAATTGTGATTGATGTTTTCACTTTCAGCTTGTATGCTAAGTGCTAAACTGTCACGTTTCTGGTTGCGAGGCATAAGTGCAGAGGATCCAGGTGGTAAAGGAAACGATTTTTATTTAAATAAAAAACAGGGAAAATCAAACAAACACTTAAACTTTATAATGAAACGAAACCAAAACACAAATAGACGAAAAAGACACAACTAAACCATGCAGACATTTACCACGATACATTAACAGATGCAAGACAGTTAACCAGAACTAAAACAAACCATTTATAATAAAACTAATGAGCAAGTCGGTTCAGGTGAGCGCCCTCACGTCACCTGACCGAAGTGCATAAAGGGAACTGAAGTAAAACGAAAAGAACTACAAACAGAAATCACAGGGCGCTTTGGCGCCCTCTAGGGGTTATCCCTGACATAACCCCCCCCTCAAAGGGCGCAACTCCGGGGCGCCATAGGAGGTCCAGGGCACCCCCCCCAGGGTCCAATGTCCGCCCCTCTCACCCAGAGGTTGGCACCTTTGTCCCGTGGGCCAGGTGGCCTGATGCCCCTGTTAAAGCAGGGCGGCCGTGGTGGAAAACTTTCGCCGTCCTCTATGATGCCTGGTGGCGTTGGCAGCCGAGGAAGAGGATGCTCGCTGTCCTCAACGGCGCATGACGGCGGCGGCGGAGGAAGAGGATGGAGCTCGTGCTCCTCGGCGGCGCATGACGGCGGCGGCGGAGGAAGAGGATGGAGCTCGTGCTCCTCGGCGGCGCATGAAGGCGGCGGCGGAGGAAGAGGATGGAGCTCGTGCTCCTCGGCGGCGCATGAAGGCGGCGGCGGAGGAAGAGGATGGAGCTCGTGCTCCTCGGCGGCGCATGAAGGCGGCGGCGGAGGAAGAGGATGGAGCTCGTGCTCCTCGGCGGCGCATGAAGGCGGCGGCGGAGGAAGAGGATGGAGCTCGTGCTCCTCGGCGGCGCATGAAGGCGGCGGCGGAGGAAGAGGATGGAGCTCGTGCTCCTCGGGGGCGCATGAAGGCGGCGGCGGAGGAAGAGGATGGAGCTCGTGCTCCTCGGCGGCGCATGAAGGCGGCGGCGGAGGAAGAGGATGGAGCTCGTGCTCCTCGGCGGCGCATGAAGGCGGCGGCGGAGGAAGAGGATGGAGCTCGTGCTCCTCGGCGGCGCATGAAGGCGGCGGCGGAGGAAGAGGATGGAGCTCGTGCTCCTCGGCGGCGCATGAAGGCGGCGGCGGAGGAAGAGGATGGAGCTCGTGCTCCTCGGCGGCGCATGAAGGCGGCGGCGGAGGAAGAGGATGGAGCTCGTGCTCCTCGGCGGCGCATGAAGGCGGCGGCGGAGGAAGAGGATGGAGCTCGTGCTCCTCGGCGGCGCATGAAGGCGGCGGCGGAGGAAGAGGATGGAGCTCGTGCTCCTCGGCGGCGCATGAAGGCGGCGGCGGAGGAAGAGGATGGAGCTCGTGTTCCTCGGCGGCGCATGAAGGCGGCGGCGGAGGAAGAGGTTGGAGCTCGTGCTCCTCGGCGGCGCATGAAGGCGGCGGCGGAGGAAGAGGATGGAGCTCGTGATCCTCGGCGGCGCATGAAGGCGGCGGCGGAGGAAGAGGAAGCTCGTTATCCTCGGCGACGCATGAAGGCGGCGGCGGAGGAAGAGGAAGCTCGCTGACCTCGGCGGCGCATGAAGGCGGCGGCGGAGGAAGAGGATGGAGCTCGTGATCCTCGGCGGCGCATGAAGGCGGCGGCGGAGGAAGATGAAGCTCGCTGACCTCGGCGACGCATGAAGGCGGCGGCGGAGGAAGAGGATGGAGCTCGTCATCCTCGGCGGCGCATGAAGGCGGCGGCGGAGGAAGAGGAAGCTCGCTGTCCTCAACGGCGCCGTGCAGCGTCGGAGGAAGAGGATGGAGCTCGTGATCCTCGGCGGCGCATGAAGACGGCGGCGGCGGAGGAAGAGGAAGCTCGCTGACCTCAGCGACGCATGAAGGCGGCGGCGGAGGAAGAGGATGCTCGCTGACCTCGGTGGCACTGTGCAGCGGCGGCAGCTCGCTGTGCACAACGAAGGCGCGGTGCAGTGGCGGCAGCTCGCTGTGCACAATGACTGCGCTGTGCGGCGATGGCAGCTCGCTGTGCTCGGCGGCGCGGTGCAGCGGCGGCAGCTCGCCATCGACGAAGCAGCTGCGCGGCAAGACATAGAGCTCGCTGTCGTCGCAGCAGCTGCGCGGCGGAAAAGGGAGCTCGTCATCTTCGTCGTTGCTGCTGAGCTCGCCTTCGCTGTCGTCGCAGTACAGCGGGTAGCAGAGCTCGTTGTCGTCGTCGCTGAAAGGGATGTAAGCCAGCTCGCTGACGTCATCGCTGGCACCGAAGAAAGGGGCTGGCAGGTTTGGGCGCTTTGAGCAGCTTAGCTGCGTGAACAGCACTTGGAGCGCAGCTACCTGCTCCTGCAGGTCTCGAATGCGCCGCCCATTACCTTCGGCGCTTCGCCCGACGCTGCTCCAATCTAGCTGGGAGGCTGTTCCCGACTGTGCATACCGCCCACACGCTGTTTCTGGTTTCCGCTCGCTGTGAGGTGTCCTTCCACCCTGGTCACCGCCGAGTCTGGACCTCCCGGTCTCTGCCCTCCGGTCGGTGCGGGGACACTTGTCACCCCAAGCTGCGTCACTCCTGAACGGCGTGTGCCGTGTCGCCAGCCGGCAGCCACCCCAGTTTGGCTGCTCTCTCAGCTCCTCCTGCTCTGCCATTCCCTGAGCTACCTTGCCAGGTCTCCTCCTTCTCCTCTTTCCGCTACGCCGCTCAGTTCTCCGGCTACCTTCCGCGCCGGCTCCCCACAACGCATAAATCGTTGCCTCCCCCAAAATGATCTCCCGGGGAAAGGGCTCCTCTGCTATGCCTTTTGTTAGGTCTTGCATTCTGTCACGTTTCTGGTTGCGAGGCATAAGTGCAGAGGATCCAGGTGGTAAAGGAAACGATTTTTATTTAAATAAAAAACAGGGAAAATCAAACAAACACTTAAACTTTATAATGAAACGAAACCAAAACACAAATAGACGAAAAAGACACAACTAAACCATGCAGACATTTACCACGATACATTAACAGATGCAAGACAGTTAACCAGAACTAAAACAAACCATTTATAATAAAACTAATGAGCAAGTCGGTTCAGGTGAGCGCCCTCACGTCACCTGACCGAAGTGCATAAAGGGAACTGAAGTAAAACGAAAAGAACTACAAACAGAAATCACAGGGCGCTTTGGCGCCCTCTAGGGGTTATCCCTGACATAAACACTGTTTGCGATTCATAGCCATTTTCATCTTAGCCCCTTCATTTTCACAGGCTCAAAAGTAATTGAACAATCTAAAATAATTATAATTGCTTTAATCCTTAGATACAAATTCCGTATGAAGTCTGGAATCCATGGATATTATCTCGCCAAATGCTAAGTTTCCTCCCTTTGCCAGACCATTATTGCAGCCTCTTTCAGGTGCTGCATGTTCGTATGGCTTTCCGACTTCAGTTTTGCCTTCAGTAGGTGGAAAGCATGCTCTACTCAGTTGAGGTCAGTGACTGACCTGGCTAAGAAAAAGCACTTGGGTTGTTTTCACTGTACTGTAGGTTGCAGGTTATTATGCAACGGTGGTCCTATCAGTAGTGCAGCATATGACCGATTGAGCTGAGAGTATAACGCTACACACTTCCATCATCAGTCCCAATACCAAAAACTACCAGTGTCCCAATTCTTTTGGCAGTCATACATACCCGTAATCAAACATGCCTCTGACATGTTTGACAGATAATGTCGAATGTTTTCAATTATGGACCCTTCTCCATACTCTTCTATTCATTTGGCCACAAATTAATCTTGGTATTTGTCCAAATAATCTTCCTCTAAGCAGTGCAAGTGTTTTCAGATATGTTCTATCAAAATCCAATCTGGCCTTTCTGTTCTTGAGTTTGCATATTGAAATATACCATATGTATTCACATTCGTGAAGGCATCTCTTTAGTGTCGACTTTGACTGTGGTAGACTTACTGTACCTCCTTCAAAGTGTTCTTGACTTGACCGGATGTTGTAGTGGTGTTTGTCCTCACCAGGGAAAGATCAACTTTAATTGTCTTCTGTGTTTTACTGGCCTTTTGGTGCTGCTGAGCTCACAAGTGCCGCAGTTGTTTAATAATGTACTAAATAGTTGATCGGGCACTACTACATTTATTGCTGTCTCTCTGACATTTTTTTTTTTTTTTTCAGATCAACATCATCAAGATGGTCTTTGGTCTGCTAATGAGGCTTCCAAACAGCCACCAAATGCAAATCATCTCCTAAATATTTCATTAAATAACACGGAAACAGACCATAAATTCCTATGAAACATATTATCAGTTAACTGTCTATTTACTTTCGACCATGTAAAAACAAAGAGACTATTGCAAAATGTATTTAATTCATACATTTATAAAAAAAAATAATAATAAAGTAAACTTACAAAAAAAAAGTCACTGTTCAAATACTTATGGACCTAACCATAAATGTGCCTCACAACTTCCCGCAATAAAAATAATGTATAAAAATCCAATCACTCAAGATGCATTAAAAATACTAGGCTGTCCATCCACTCAAGATAGACGTTAATAACAGGAGTTAACAGGTTTACAGAATATCTGAATATTCAGATGGATCTCAGAATCTGTGATTGGAAATGAATGTATCTATCCCAGCTCCAGAATCAAACAGACTCAACAAGCAGGATGCCATTCTTTCCAATTCCCCTTTCCCAGGCACCATAATGAAAGTTGTCATTATTATTAAGACCCCTTCATCATTCAGCAGATCAAACATGTCTTCCTTTCTTGCACCAATACATAGGTCTAGATGGCCCTGCCTCCTTCCAGGGATATGAGGAAACCAAAAGACACTGCTTGCAACCAAATGGTGGCGAGAGTCAGAAAAATATAGTATGGTTGAAAGTATGTGGACAACAATTACAATTGTACAGTGTTTGTTCCGCCTTTACAGCTATATTCCACTTTTGCGGAAAGACTTTATGATGTATTTAGAATAGAGCTGTAGGGATTTAACTACAAAAGCATTGATCAAATCAGGTGTTGATTTTGAAGTCCAGATCAACACAAAAATGTTCAAGGAGGTTATGCCACTTGCATTGTTCCATACCAACCTTGAGAAATCTTGTAATGATCAAGCTTGCTTTGTACTCAGGACCACTGTCATATTAGACCTTCAGGGATGATCATCTTTGGCAACTTCTGGCAGCAGCTTAGGGAAAACCCATGTACTGTACAGTATAGATCACATAGGTGGATACATATATTTCCCATACAGTGAATGTTAAAGGATATGTGTAAATATCCTTTAATATCCTTTAATAAAGAATGTTTAAAGTCATTGTCAACCTGTATCCAACCCAATCCGACAAGCAAATGACTACTACTCCTCATTCCTCAAAGTTCCTGGCCTGAGATCAGTATCTGACTACCACTGTACTGTAGAAGTATTTGACCAGACCTATGATGCCCACAACTGCCAGCCTTGCCCAGTGGTTGTGATAACCAAACTCACATCACAAGTATGATGATGTTTCATGGTAGAATTTGTAGAGTTGTTAAAGGCGGCCTAATGTTGATCTCACTTACAAGCACATAGCCAAATACAAAACAATTAAGACAATCATGGACAATCAAGAGTTTGGGATGGCTTCCTGACACACTTTTGTCCTGAGCGACTTGAGCAACCCCCCATCCCATGGCCTAATTATACAGTAGAGAAAGTTTTGTACTTGGCGACCAACCCAGTTTCTATTCGTTTAAAATTATAGTCTCAAAACTGTAGTCCATCAGAGGAGGCATCTCCAGTAAAGGGGCCCCGAACACATACAATAAGGGCCATTTTCAACAACACGCCTCATTGCAGAAAGGCATTTACACTACCTCATAGCCTTCGGGTTGTGGCCCTGAGGATAACTGTTAACCAGCACTATTCATGGAATTCTAACTTCTTACTGTACACAATTTGTACACCCGAATTATTTACTGTATATCTTTATTAGTTAGAATTATAAACTAGTACTAAACTGCACATTATGTTCTGTTTACAAATTTAAAAGGCTCTAATTGGGATGGTCAAGGTAGCTGGATGCAAGCAAACAACTGTACATTATTTTACAGAAGGTCTATAACATTGTGCATGAGGAATGCAAGTATTACAACTATCCAAGATGTTACATTTTCAGTAAAATTTATTTATTAGTGTGGAAAAATCTACAAAATTGTAGATTTTGTAGATTTTTCACACTAATAAATAAATTAAAACATCGAAAGATTTTTTTTTAGACAACTAAAAGCAAAGTTACTAATATAATTAAATCTATAACATTTTTGTATGTTTAGTATAAAGTGCGCATATAGAATTAATTCTTTATCAACTTTACACAAACAGACCATCACCATGTTGGTCAATGGGTAATCTTAGGCCACAGCAGAGTCTGAAAGCTCAGATTACAGCCTCAGTTATCTATGAGTCACAGACAATAAATGAGCTAATCACTATAAGGGAATGAATTAAAGATCATAAAGTAAAATTATTAAAATCCTGATCTAAAAGTATACCTCTAATTCTATGACAGTTAATAGGAAGAAATTTGTTTATTAGTTCTAAAAAAATTTCCACAACACATATTTAACTAATGAACTGATGCAGATAATTTTTGAGGATTCAGACACTTTTAAGTAGGAATACTTTACTGTACAGTCCTAAAACATCTGAAGCACTAAAGTTCTAAAGGACAAACTCTTTTTCAGTTTAAATGTTCCCAATATGTTTATGATTACACCCACATTGCACATTTCCAATCTATTAACCCCCTTCACCCCCCCCCCCAACAGATACACAGCATTAAGATATCTCTATTCATAGATAGTTCATAAATCAAGTCAAATATTAAAACAAGCAGATTTTCTTTTTCCCCTTAAAGCCACTAAGTCAAAATACTGACCAAAATTGCAGACTATGAGTTTGTCCCTCGATTTCTTCCTCAAACTTCACACCTTCTGGTTTCTCTCTCTCTCTCTCCCAAGTCTCAGAGGCAGAGGCGGTGTAAGGGAGGGAAACCTCTTCACACACTTGTTTTGTGTTTCCTCGTTTCATTTGTTTGTTCCTTTTTTTAAGACGAATCCACTGTCCATCCCTCCTCCCACTTGGCAGGATGTATAAAGATGAGGCACACAGGGACAGAGAGAGAGAGAGAGAGAGAGAGAGAGAGAGAGAGAGAGAGAGCACGCGCGAGAGAGAGAAAGCTAGACAGACGAGTGCTACATGAAAAATATCTACAGGAGAACTTCACCTCCCTATTAAGAGGCTGGGTTTCAGGGGAGCCAAGCAAGCCTCGGCAAGCTTGTCCTGAAATAAAAGACACACTTTTATACACATAGGACTTCCTTTTCCAGCCCCTGGGTCCCTCTTTCTCTTTGCTTGTGTCCCTGTCTGTGTCTCTCTATAAACCCCATCTCACTTTAAACAGGATTCACAGACTTCATGTGACTCAGCAGTTATACCTTCGTGTAAAACTCAGTCTGAACTATAGATAAATAAATGCACTAGGCTGATTAATACATCAAACAGATCATTAAGAAGTTAATGGGTAGTGAAAAGGATATGAGTAAGATGACTGGATTGAGACTATTTCAGGTTTAAGATTAGTTACTGTATTATCTAAACCCGGTGGATATTAAATTTGTTTAAAACATGATCAAGACATGTAAAATGGCTTTATATAGACTATTAAAAACAGGCGATGGTCACCACAGCCACAGCACTCTTCTTCCTCACCAGCTGACAAAGGACTTAAGTCCAAAACGTTATAGATTTTTCTGCAAACCATATGCTGTATACTGAGCTGTTTGCTGACAGAAAAGCCCAGTTCATTATATTACCTCCAACATACTTGACTGATGAGCAATCCCTTGGATCAGATCCTTTTTTTTCTCTTGACTTTCGGATTTCCATTATTTGGTACAGGTCAATCTTGCTTCCAGAACTTTTGTGGCTCATCTCTGTATTTCTTAGCAAATTCCACTTGGGCCTTTTGAATCTAACTGCTGACGAGTGGTTTGTGTCCTGTGGTATGGCTTTTCTATTTCTGCTGTGTAAAAGTCGTCTTCCAGTGGAGGATTGTGTTGCCTTTACTCCCCGTTTTATGAATTCTGTTGGCAATGCCACAGAATGCTGTTTTGGGGTTTTCCTTTCACAGGTCTCATATGGTTTCTGTAATCATCCACTGTTATTTTCTTGGCCCACCTGTTTGCTGTCTGATTGGTAGTAATCCAGTGGTTTATTCCATTTTTAGGACATTAATGTTGTATTGGCTATCTCCGATCCTTGTCTGTTTATTAACTCTTGGGTATGTCATGCTTGATGCTTTCTAGAGTTTACACAGAATTGTTTGAAGAAAAAAAAAAGTTTAGTAAACAGCAATAATAAAAAAATGAGGTGAACAGCAGTTTTAAGTGGTGAAATCTACTGCCTGGCCAAGAAGAATTAGTTGCACCTTCAGAAGGGTCAAACTAATGGCCAACATCAAGCAACGAAAAACAGCTAAGGATTTATTGGAATTATTGTAATTGGATTAAAAAATGTTCAATCACATTATTAAAACCTGGAAGGTTAGGGCTGAACCGTCACCTTTGTGCAAGAAATGTAGTCATAAAAAATAATGAATGGAGACAACTTGCTTGCTTGATGAAATTACCTAGTGTAAGAAAAGAAGAAAAAGAAAAAAACAGAAACCAAAACGTGTCCATCTAAATATCTGATCAGAATTCTAAATCAGAATCAGAAACTTAAGTGATCGTGGATGTGGTTGGATGTTGTATGAATGTTAATCAGTGCTGAGGTTGTATTTGTAAGTTTATGTTCATGTTATCCAGGTGTTAAAAAAGGGAAAGATCAACTCTTTCTGGCAGAAAAGGCTCACACAGTTTACATGGCTGAGATTGGCCTCAAGGTTTAAACATAAAAACACTTGTAAAGAACCACAGCATAAACTATGCAGGGACAGATGCAATTAATTTTTGGTAATTATTATTTCTGTAAATTGTCAATTTCTTCCAAAAGTATTTACCAGTAATACAAGAAGGCCTTAAAGCTCAAAGAATTTTAGCCATTATTTATTCTGCTGTTTATTTTAAATAATATATATATACATGTGGAAAAAATTGTTGGTACCCTTCGGTCAATGAAAGAAAAACTCACAATCTGAAAAAATCTTTAATCTTAAAAGAATTCTATGAATGTTAACCAATGAAAGTAAGACATTGCTTTTCAACCATGCTTCAACGGAATTATTAAAAAAAAAAAAAAAACTCATGGAACAGACCTGGACAAAAATGCTAGGTACTCCTAGAAAATACTGAAAATAATGTGACCAAAGGGACATGTTAATTCAAGGTGTGTCCACTAATTAGCATCACAGGTGTCTACAATCTTGTAATCAGTCAGTAGGGCCTATATATAGGGCTCCAGGTAGTCACTGTGTTGTTTGATGACATGGTATGTATCCACACTCAACATGGACCAGAGGAAGCGAAGGAAAGAGTTGTCTCAGGAGATTCGAAAGAAAATTATAGACAAGCATGTTAAAGGTAAAGGCTATAAGACCATTTCCAAGCAGCTAGATGTTCCTGTGACTACAGTTGCACATATTATTCAGAAATTTAAGATCCATGGGACTGTAGCCAACCTCCCTGAACGTGGCCGCAGGAGGAAAATTTATGACAAATCAAAGAGACGGATAATCCGAATGGTAACAAAAGAGCCCAGAAAGACTTCTAAAGAGATCAAGGAGCTGAAACATGCTGTCTGGAAAAGGCACCCTTCAAACCGGAAACAACTAGAGCAGCTTGCTCATGAGGAGTGGGCCAAAATACCTGCAGAGAGGTGCAGAAGTCTCATTGACAGTTACAGGAATCGTTTGATTGCAGTGATTGCCTCAAAAGGTTGTGCAACAAACTATTAAGTTAGGGGTACCATCATTTTTGTCCAGGCCTGTTCCATGAGTTCAGTTTTTTTATAATTCCGTTGAAGCATGGTTGAAATGCAATGTCTGACTTTCATTGGTTAACATTCATAGAATTCTTATTTATTATTACTTTTGTCAGATTAAAGTTATTTCTGTGACCATTGTGAGTTTTATATCTATCTATCTCTCTCTCTCTCTCTCAATCTCTCTCTCTCTCTCAAGAATAGAGTGCCGTATGTAGGGTGATATCCTTTTTCTTTTTTTTTGCTTAGCAAAAAATTGTAACCAAAAAAAATGGGTCACATACAGTAGGCAAAGAAATTTATACATGATTATACATGAAACAGATATACATGATCACATGATTGCAGGGTCACAGGGGGAAAGGAGACTCAGGGCACGAGGTGGGGTACACCGTGGACGGCATGCCAAGCCACACTCACACATTCAGACACTACAGGAAATTTGGGAAGGCCAATTACCCTAATCTGCATGTCTTTGGACTTGCAACTTGCAAACCAACCAAGCATGGGAGGAAAACATGCAAACTCCTGCACACAGACCAGAGGTGGGAATTGGACCCGGATCCTGGAGGAGTAAGGCCGCCCTTAATGTGTTGCATTGCATGCTAATTTATATGGTGTACTGGTGTTTCTAACCATTTCATTAAGAAGCACCAACAGTAATGCTAGTGGGAAGAGCCCTGAGAGTGCAAAGAGCTCACACACACAAATAACCCAGGAGGTTATCATAATAGCGAAGTGGGACTAAATCTGCAATGGGGATGTTCAAGTGTCCACACGTAGTAAACGTAAGTTACAGACAAAACATTTTGTACAAACATTTGTATTTTTATGGTATATACAGTACACCCTTCAATTTATTCCAGCATTTTGAACTTTAAACTTTTTGTTACTCATTTTATTACGTATAAGCTCCTGGAGCAGTACCGTATTTTACTACAGTACTATACTTAATAATCCAATAATCATTGTGGAGTAAGCAGTGCCTCTATGACTGGTTAATTTAAAGATGTAATTAAATAGAATTATACTGGAAATGCCTAATCTCTCACCTTTGCATACAAGAACAACATCAAGACCTTATGCGAGCCATAAAAGAGGAAGAAGGTATGAACTAGATGTATTGCATAAGCACTTCACTGCATCTAATACACTCTCATGTTAAATAACATTGCCTCCATTACATTCATTACACAAAAGTCTGGTTTTGTGTGTGTGTGTGTGTGGGCGGTTGCGAATATATATATATATATAAAAGCTGTTGTAAATTAATTTAAAAAGTTACAAATTGGGCTGTAGGTTACCTTTTGTATATTGTTATGCCAACACTGTCTTTAAGCTCTACCTTCTGAATTTTAGATTATTTCATGTAACATCTCAGCAGCAATGTGGAAGAGAACCTGTCAGAGATGAAAGTACAATATAGATGTTTACGTCTACCATGAGTATAAAGTAGCACATAAAAAACACGTTTTCATATTATATTTTATCTATGGTTTGGGTAATTCTACAGTATAATTGTTTGATTTTGCTTTTTTTCTGCATATTGTGAACATAAGGCTCTTTTTTTTTTAACTGTCAGATCAAAAGTTGTACAATGAGTGCATCATTTTCTAGAAGCTAGTCTTCTTTGAGCTTGCCACTTTTATATCTTCCTCTCTCTCTCTCTCTCTCTGACCTCAGTTTGTCAGTTCACAGCTGCTCATTACTGAAACCACTGTCAAAGTATGCACAATAATCAGCTCATTCTTAATCAACCTGCTTCTCTTTATGTGGTGGAACACTTGCAAATTGAGTGCTTGAATTGCTTGTGGGTAATTCTTATTTTATAATATTTGCAGAATCGTTAAATAGTGGAACTGACTGTGAACAGATCGAAATGTGAAGAGCCTATAATATACTGTAGTATCTATGAAAATGTAGAACAGAACCATTTCTGACCCACACAATATAGTATATTGACCTCTTGCAGTGCAATCTCTGTGCGCTCTATTGATGGTTTTGCTGAATGGCACAGATACAGGTATAAAAATGTATAGTGCCAGATAGTTGCTGTGGATGGGAATGCCACAACAGATGAGGTCAAAAACCTGGAAGACAGTTTTATTGCTTTCCTACTGACGAAAAGAAAGGAGATTTGTGCTTTTCAGTCATTCAGCATGGAGGCAAGGGTAATTCTGGACAAAGATGGAATGCTGTTGGTGAACATGTAGTGACCATTTCATTTCAGGCAGCGCAATAATAAAATACATGTTTAAAATGGTTTACCCCAAATATGATGATGTGCTTATTTTATGGTTAATTCAGCATAATGATAATAATAATACTATATTGCAGCTTCCTCAAAGCTAAAATTAGCTAGATTTTTTTTTTTTAGTCTTGATTTCTAAAAGCATTGGTTTTAGCAGTTCTAAATTGTTAAATGGATAATCATACCTTAAGCGTATCCTCAGTCACTTGTCATCAAACAGACAGCACAGATGGCAGAGTGTCAAGTGAATCACGAGGTAGCGCGGAAAACTGGTCAGAAACTGACACGTTTAATAACAGAATGCAAATTGTGCTGATGTTCCGCCTTAGCAATGTTTCAGTTTCACTAAATGATATTTTAACATTTATACAAGCCAAGGATGAAATAGGACACAGTTATCTGGTGTCTCACCGTATGTTCAGTAAAATCTTTGGAAGTAAATTTAGCCAGTGTTAAGTTTTTTTTTTTTTTTTTTTGGCTTGGTATTATTATCTGTGGCAGACATGACTGCCTGACAAAATGGAGAATGTTTTGATTGGGGATTGTGTGACTGCAGGAGTGCTACTGACACAATACTGCATTACGTAATTCTGTGATTTAAATGTTGATGTTAAACAGCTTTCTTATTAAAGCATATCATAAAGCACATTAAACACCAATTCCCGACCGACTCATCTGATTGGATGACAGGCATTTCATGATTGGTGAAAATACACAGCAACAGCTCTAGGACATTTAACTATATATACAGTAGCACTCCACATTAGTACACTAGAGAGACAGTAGGGCAACTGCTTGCCAAAACCTACAATCAAAACCAGTCACGGAAGCACTTTCAGCAAGGAAAACCCATCTGATAACGTCGTGTCATCTTAAACGCATTGCCATCATAGTAATTGCTTCTAAGTTGTTCCAAAAGCCACAGAATATTCTGTATCCCAAAACACTATTAAACACCTGATCAAGGGCACAACTTGCTGTGTAGAACCAGGGATTGTAACTTGTACGTACATAGCGTACTAGTCTTTCATTTAATGTTATTTGGGATTCCACCCTAGAACACAGAATTTATCTAAAATTTTCTAAAAGTGGAGTAAGTGGAAATACAGTATAAAGGATTACATAAGTTTCAAAGCACTTTTCACCACATCCATGTGTTTTTCTCCTCACCTTTTGGCTACATAGTACTGGTAAGAATTGAAAACTACTTTTACCCCTGTCACTGATTGATGGTCACCTGCTCAAGTAAAGTAACTGATTAAATAATCCAAAATCATAATTTGTTAATAATAAATGGCGCTTGTGGAACTGTTCTAATAAAAGCACTCGATGTGGTGCCGTTGTTCTAAAACCGTTAATTACAATATTTGTCACCATCATCGGCAAAAATAGGCCAGCATGGTCCACCGTATTGAGGAGAGAGCTGCATCCTGCCAAAATCACATTCTAAATATCACTTTCAGCAAGAAAACACAACTAATAAGGGTCACTGTGTCTACTAAATGAATGCTTATAAGTCATTCTGAATTGCCTCCATGTTGTTTTATTTATGCCTAAGGATGGCTAGAAAGCTAAATAGCTTCTAACACAATGCTGAATCCCAAATCCCGCTCTAATCAAATGTAAGACCCACTGATAATTCCTAGGGATGTAAGGGGTTAAGCTGGACACCGCTGCAGGCTGTTCCCTCCGTCTGACTGCAGGAAAAGGGAATTAAAAAGCGGAGGGCTTTTTTTTTTTTTGCATGCAGAGCTGTCAGAAAGGTCAGAGGACACAGGGGACAAAGACAAATGAGAGCACTTGCACTGACGTGAAGGCGGTGGCCAGACTGCACCAGAACAATACCAACCTATAGAGGTGAGGAAGGGGGTGGAGGCTTGTCGACAAGGTGACCAAAATAAAAGCACTAAGCTCAGAACACTTCAAAGCCTGAATATAAAGCCTCTTAAACATTTTAAGAGACCGTGGCATGTAAACAGCCAATGCCCTAAGCCTCTGGTCTCATTAATCACTTTTAATGTCTACTCTAAACACTGGAAATTGTCTCTATACAAAAACTACAAGGCCGAACAAAGCTGGCAAGTTTACTGCTTTACAAAGATCGGTTTTCACAATGTTCAATGATCCGAGCATCTCATTAAAAATAAATACGTTTCGGATTATAATGGAGTTGGTGTTAGCTGGCACATTCAAATGCAAATTCAATTAAAAACTGACTAGCACTAAACTGAAAAGGGGAAAACATTTTTTTAAAGACTTAATTTCAAACCTAATCCACTACAAAATTTAAAACCTAATCTACTTATGGAAAAAACTAAATTACTGCCAAATGTAAAATTCAATGGATGATATGATGACTGATGTAATTTGCTCACAAACGTATTTGATCGAGGTTTATATGAGTTCTACGATGACAGGTGGCTACATCTCCCAGCAATAAATAAATAAATAAGTGGTTCAACTCAGGTGGCATAGTGGCTTAGTGGCTTAGTGGTTGTTGGCCTGCACCTCCAGGGTCCAGTTTCCTCCCACAGTTCATAGACATGCAGATTTGGCTAACTGTGCTGTAGTATGTGAATGAGCATGTACTGTAAGTGTTTGGATGTGTGTACTCTGTGACAGATTGGGATCCCATCCAGGGTGTGCTTCGCCTCGTGCCCTGAGTCTCCTGGGATAGCCTTCAGGCCCTCCACGACCTTGTATACAGAATAAAGCAATGTACTATAGATGATGAGTGAGTGAGTGAGTGGTTCAACTCACCCTTATCAATACAAGATCTCAGCCAAAAATAAGCCTGATATGAGGACCACTGAGTAGTACTCTTTTACCGTTCTTCTTCCCATCCGACATTGACATTGATCAAGTTCAATAGTCTTTAGGTGGAAATAAACAGAACTGTAAAAAAAAAAAAATACATATAAAACATAGCCTTAGAGTTGGGTCTCAAGAAGTTAATGGAAATAAATGCTGTGAAAATTGTCAATGCAACAGCATATAGCCACCATAATCAAAGCTAATGGCAGTTGAACAAAAAATATTAGTGTGTTAAAAAAATTCTTTTGGCCTGGCAGTGTATCTAAAACAATCCAATCATGAGAGAAGCACACTCGGTTTGCAAGGACATCTTATTCAAACCGACTGCATTTAGCACTGTGTTTGTTGAACTAGCCAACATCTGAAGGTGTCAAGGCAAAGTAAGAAAATGACTAATAAAATAGCCTTTTTTTGTTATTCATGCTTTTTCAATAGATTCAAAGCATGTTAATGGCAGAAAAACTAAAATTTTTAATTATGTTGGTTTGTTTTCCAGCTAAGGGCACTTTGAACACCACAGTACAAAACACTATACATCCACTAAAAATATTATTACTTCAGTCTTTCTATCCATACCAGTGACATTTTTTTTTTTTTTACGTTGAATGCAGCCAAGGTAATTATAGTCCCAGGGTTGTGTAACTACAAAGTAGTTTTAGGTTATACGAAAATGTTCTAGCTGGCAATAAACAGAAATGTGCAATTATAGAAATTTGCATTTTGCAATGCATTTTGTAGATTACTATGACAGAATGATTTAGATAATCAAAGCTAAAGTTATATAAAATATACCAACTTACCCAATCTACACATTTCATGTACAGACCTATCCGAATGTGTTGGAATGGCAAGGCCTAAGACAGATTTAAAAAAAGCAACTGCTGATAGGGAAGTTCTGCCAATACAGTACTGTATGTCTCAGCGAGGGGAAGCTATAGACATCAAACCCTGGGTATTTGATTTTTGAATGCTGTATTTCATGTAGAACTAAAATGATCATTTCTTTTAAAATACATACATTTTTACCACTACAGGAATATAGGAATGACATTGTCCTACGGAGGTCCTACCACAGTGGGAATAAATATGGGAATAAATACAGTAGTAACCAATGGTCTCCACGGCCCCTAGCTGAACTAATGCGGTTCCTAGATGGATAATGGATAGAATTTTAGGACTTGCCACATGACAAAGGGGATTTGATCTATAAGGCAACTCTGATTTAGTTTGTGTAGACATCCCGAGCTATTTATTGTTCAAGCAGTCAATCTAACAGGGCAAACCTGGTCAACAATATATTACTGTCAGTATTTAAGTGTTTTAATCACATATGGTACTGTAGGTTCAAACAAAAGGTGCCATGTTCCAAGTTGTTCAACCCATCTAGACTTCAATACCAGGAAGTGCAAGCTGATCTGTTATCTCATAGTCATTTTTTTTTTTTTTTTTACCTCGCAACCAAATGTCTTTACTGTGTAGGAAAAACAAAAGAATTGGCTTTTCCATTCCAGCCCTTTCAGATGTATTACAGGTACTGTACAAATGAATAAGCAATCGATTCAATGCCATTTCATTCTTTTTTTATCCAGCATTGACTATGCAGTATGAACATTAATCAGAAGGCAGGTGTAAGCAATAAATGCACAGTAAAATGCTACCTACTGTAGCTGGCTGTAGCTTTGTTAATGCATGATAATTCCATAGCCATTATGTCAGTTACAGTGGCACTTACATTCTGCTGTTGTATATTTAATAGACTTCAATTAACTCATGCTAGTGATGGATAAATATTCTGTTCATGGTATTACACTAGTTGTTACAGTATTTACACAATATAAAACTACCAATTTGATCAGAAAAATGCACCATAAGTGCATGTTCTTTATTTACTGATAAAAATATTACTGTATAGTTATTCCATTATTAATCTCTTTCATTTCCCCCATGAAGCTACACAAGTGTCTGCTTATATCATTGCATTAAACTGAGTAGTCTTAAAACTTGGAGGCATGGTGTCGTAGTTGTAAGCACTGTTGGCTTACACCTCCAGGGTCCAGGTTCGATTTCCAGGTCTGTGTGCATGGAGTTTGCATGTTCTCCCTTGGGCTTGGTGGGTTTCCTCAAGGTACCTCAGTCCAAAAACATAACCGGGGGTCCTACCACAGTTGTAATAAAGACAATGGTAACCATTGGTCTCCACACTTCCCTAGCTGAACTACAGCTGCTCCTAGATGGATAATGGTTGGAATTTTAGGACTTGCCACTTCCAATGTAGATGACAAAGGGGATTTGAGATATAAGGCAACTTTGATTTCTTTTTTCCAACACCTTTGTCTCTGACTGACATCATGTGACAGATCATGTGACACCTTGATCGCACTTCTGATGTTAATTTGTTGGATGGGATCTTATATTTTATAGCAAGCAAATGGATCATTATCCATCAACAATATGAAGCGGCATCCTACCAGACAGTATAGCCCTATACACTTCAGATTCATCCTGCTACTTTTAACAGCAGTCAGGTCATCAATAAACACCAGTGACCTGGGTCCAGTGGCAGCCATACACGCTTGTGCCATCACACTGCTTCCACCCTGTTTGACAGATGATGTGGTATGCTTTGGTTCATGAGTTGTTGGTTTTCTTGCCTATACTTTTCTCTTCCCATCATTCTGGTAGACGTTACTTTTGACTCCATCAGTCCAAAGAATCTGGCAAAGGCAAAAGGTTTTCTGGCTCATTGTGAATTGTCTTTATTTATTTCATTAAGCTGTCTCTTGACTTCATACGTTGACAATGACACATCCAACTCCTTAAAGAGTGTTTCTTGACTTGGCTAGATTAAGTGTTTTTCTTCATCATGGACAGGATTCTATAATCATCCACTTCTGCGATCTTACAGGTGTTTAATGTTCTTGAGCTTGCCAGTTAATTCCTTCTTATTCAAGAACATTCCAAACGGTTGTATCGGCCGCTCTCAAGGTTTTTTTATTTATTTATTTATCTTTTTGTTCAAGTGAACAGCTACCAAAAGCAAATACAATTTTTTAGAACCAACTTCAGGCTTTTTATCAGC
The DNA here is from genome assembly GCA_030347435.1 of Clarias fuscus. Lineage (NCBI taxonomy): Eukaryota > Metazoa > Chordata > Actinopteri > Siluriformes > Clariidae > Clarias > Clarias fuscus. The sequence goes on from CM059218.1 coordinate 10,240,376, forward strand.
TTGATTTGTCATGGGATAATGAGGGAATAGGCCACACCTGACCATGCAAATTTTGCCAGCATTTTCTTCAATGGTTATGAGTCTCCAAAATGGTGTGTCAAACTCCTTGAATTAAAACTGAAAGTCCTGACTTCTCTCACATCTTGATCATTTCAGTTTCAGTGTGGTGGTGTACAGAGGACAAATTCCAAAATTTATGGACCTGACTTTATTTATGTAATTATAGGTTCATTAAATAATAATAATAATAATAATAATAATAATAATAATAATAATAATAATAATAATAATAATAAAAGCTATTCTGTCAGAAATATTAAATGCATTTTAACACTGAATGCATGTAGACTACTGTGGTGCAGTACTGTATGATTACTATATGAGAAATCAAATTTGCTTTATCTTATTAAAATTGCAAAACATGTCAATATCATGGACACCACATAATGTATTTCATATATGGATTAGTCAGCCAACCAGAACCTAGATCATGTGAAAGAAATGTAGCAAGATCAGTTAAATTAGTCTAGAAAATCATTCTGTGGAGTAATAAAATGAATTAATTATATTTCTTGTACATATATTCAATTAATGAAGCTTAATGAAAAAAATTAATTCAAAGAAAAGTATACAACATGGGCAAGCAACATGAAATGCCTTTTAAATTACTTTAAAAAAAAAAAAAAGAAGAAGCATCTGTCAATTGAAAAATGAACTCCAATGTCAGGTAGATGGCAGTATGGCAGCACTGAAAACACCCTACAGTGCAAATATTCTGGTAAACTAAATTTAGACTGCTTCAACATGGAGAGGAATGACAACCTCATAGTTACTTGTCTATATTTTATATAATATTGTTATTGTTATTGATATCTGACTCCGGGGTCTACTGCTTTACAAAAATCAGATCAGTAAACTTGGAGTTGAGCAAATTGCAAACAGTCTTAAACAATCACTGAACACTTGGTTATGTAAACTGTAGTAATACTGGGTAGGGCGTACTTTTGCTCTTAAAATAGCCCGAGTTTTTAATGGCATTGATTTTACAAGATGATGGAAAGATATCTTTGAGATTCTGGTCCATGTTGACCATTATGATTGCATAACTCAATTCCTGCAGATTTCTCAGGTGCACTTTAAAGCTTTAACTCCCCAGATCCGACACGACTGGATTCAGATCTGGTGACTGGGAAGCCCACTGAAATATACCAACTTACCATCATGTTCATGATGGGACATTCATTGTCATGCTGGAAGTAGCCATAAGACTGGTAAATTGTAGTTGTAAAGGGAAAAACATGGTCAGCAATAATAACTGAGTGTGCTGTGGCATGCAATCAATGAGATTCACAGGCTTTACGTGTGCGAAGAAAACACCTTTACACCTTTATACCACTTCCACCAATCTGGCCTGTTGACACAAAGGATTTGGGGTCCATGAATTCATACTTTTGGCACAGAATTCTGACCCTGCATGAGCAGAATCACCAGACAAGGCTATGCTTTTCCACTGTTCAACTGTCCTGTTAGTGATCCTGTGCCCACTGCGGTATTATCTTTCTGTTCTTGGCTGACAGAGTTGGAACCCGATTCAGTCCTCTTCAGCTGTACCTGATCCACCTCATGGTCTTATGTGTTGTGCACTCTGAGATGCTTTTCTGCTCATCACCATTGAACAGAGAGGTTATCTGATTTACTGTAGTCGTTCTGACAGTTTGAAACAGTTTTACCACTCATCAAGACTATTTTATATCTAGAGAATTTTTTTTTTTAATTATTGCACTATTCTGAGTAACTTCTATAGACCAGAATGAATGAAAACCAAAGGAGTTATCGATCAGACATTGTAGGAATACTCAGCCTGCAAACAAGCATGCCATGGTCAAAAAGCTGCTCGTCCATATTGGCATGCTTTTACACATTACACTGCTCAACATGATTATCATCACATGAACGAGTAGTTATTCCTAAAAAATAATGTGCTCTGTGAGGCTACAGTATATAGTATGCTTTTGCTCTGTCTAGGCACCAGACAAGCGGCTGCTGCTGCTGCTGCTGTAAATCTCTACTGCCTCCTACTGGCACTGATTGCAACAAGTGTTTAAAGTACTGGATTGTCTGGGTAGAGACTGGGTAGAAAATATGGGTGTGCTGGCATCACTCAGTACAGTAAACGGTAAAAATTCTCTCATGGAAAACAATAAAAAAAAATCTATTTAAAATTAGTTAAGCGCACCTATGATGTGGTGGGATTTGATAAGTAATAAAAGCAGACGATTTGCACAAATACTGTTATATGGCTGCATAGAGTGCAAACAACTGAAAATAAAAAAGGTAAAGCACTCACCTATACATGTCATCAACAGTCCTTAATTCTCAAGGTGCACTCAAGTTCCACGACCAAACGTTGCATTACAGCTGTGCCTGTCCTAATCTGTGATAAACAAACATGAAAGCAGGATTCATAACTAAACCTTCAAAGTATGTCAAAGTCAGATAAATAAATAAAAAGCAATTTATAAAATTAAATTTCACTTGGAAGCTTATTCTCACATACCTAGTGCTTCAGCGTCTTTTAACTTGCTGCTCTTGTTGCTCTCAACAGACTTATATATAGGTTCAGTCTTTAGCAAGGCATTTTCTCTTCCTCTTTCTCTCTTTCTTTGACTGGAGCTGAAATCAATGGTCACACAATTAAGGACTGTGGATCTGTCAAGCAAAGTGCATAGGGAGGAAGGTATTAAACAAATGCCCAATGAGAAGTTCAATAACAGCAATAACGATGTCGAGTGGTGAGGCTACGGTACTATCAAAACCAGACTAGACATTTATGTGTCAGGTGGTTTATTTTTGTTGAGAAGCAATTTCCAGTATTGGCAAAGGCCATCAATGATCACTCAACTGTCTGGCGGCTGAGTATCGACTCTCTACCGGGGGAGGCCGATTCGACCGCTCGAAAGTTATAGGCCCTTTCAAACAGTTTGGAGATAGGGACGCATGCTTGGAATGGGAAAGTGCAGTCTCAAGAGGCTCCATCACTGATAATTAGCAATCAATCACAAATTAGTTTAAAAGCTTGAAAAGAACACTGAGAGCATTATTAGATTGCAGGGATTCAGAGCTCTCAGATAATGACTTGCATTTTTAGAGGAATTGAAGGCCCCAGCCATTTTGGCCTCTCTTCTTTTTTTTTTTTTTTTTACCAATCACTGCCATAAATCAAGGGAAAATCCAGCTGCCCACAAACTGAAATACTACAGGTGTCAGAAGAGAACCATAGGGAGACAAATGAGCTGCTTAAAACTTGTGTAATTAGTCCGTAAGGATTTTCCAGATGTGCCTCATGTTCGTTACAATGTGATTAAAGATCCTTCTAACCTTTACAACCGTAGAGCATAGTGCACATACACTGGTTTCTCCTGGATTCTTTTATTACATGCATCATAATGGCTCCTTAGCTATCTCAAAATTCGCACACTTGCCACTTCTTTTAATAGGAATACCTGTACCCCTGCTCATTCATGAAGCAGCAATCAGGCAATCATGTAGCAGAAGTGCAATGTATAAAACTGTGCTGATACAGTCCAAGAGTTTCATTTAAGTTCACATGAAAATGTATTTTCCATTCATGTTCTATACTAGGCGTGGTACAGGGTGCCAATTCATCGCAGGGCACACAAACACACTATAAGCAACTTGAGTTTGCCAATTAATCTAATCTGCAGGTCTTTGGAGTGTGGGAGGAAATCAGAGTACACAGGGAAAACACACCAAGCACAGCACCTTGTCGGTGCGAGTCCACAGTGCTATGCCACCCTGCCACCCACTTCGAAATTTAAAATGGGAAAAATGCAAGCTTAATATTTACCCATGGCATAATTATTGGTTTTGAAACTACTGCTCTTGTACAACTTTTCTAGACTAGAGTTTATGCATAGGGATTCAAAAAGGCAAACAACAACAAACACACCCACTGAGCAGCAACCCTGTGGGCCGAGTGATAAATGATGAGGTGAAAGGTTAGAGGAGCAATGATGCACTCTTTAGAATTAAGCACAGAGTATCAAACCTTAGGCTTTGGTTATCACGATTCTAGTCCTAATTGGCAGCCACTGGTTAATTGTGAGATTAAATACCTTTACTGCAATTTAATTTGAGAACTCTAGGAAGAAGGCACTAAAATTGAAAAACAAATATCTATAGTTAATTAGGGTATAAACCAGACACCTAATAGGCAGAAGGGGCTCATGAAGGAAAAGTTTGCTCCTGAGCTTTATGTCTTTTAACAGAGTGTATTGAAAAATTCAGCCAAGAAGTAGCCTTTTCCCCTGTCACAACTCCACAATCCTGATGTGTAGTCTAGAGCTGAGCCACCTCATTCTGCATGCATTCATTTTAATTTAGCTAAACAAAAAATGTGTCCCAGAGTCACCTTATACTGGTCCTGGAATACATTTACATTGATTAATTTAGCTAAATGTACAGTAGATGCATCACAGAGTTATCTAATACTGGTCCTGGCATATTTTTACTGTACATTTATTAATTAAACAAAACATTAATGTAACCCAGAGCCACTAATACTCACTCTGAAATATAGTCACACTGAACTCCATGCATAGTTTATCTAAAGAAGTGAATATGTGAGTCACACCTAGGCCTGGACTGGAAAATATATCATATATATACGTTTTATAAATAGAAGTATACACAGTACTGTGCGAAAATCTTGAGAAACCCTTCATTTCTTTATATTTTGCTTCCAACAAGCGGGAGCTCAACATTATTGAAGCAGTGTGGGATCATCTTGACAGAGAACGGAACAAAATGCACCCAGTGTCCAAAGAAGAGCTTTGGAATGTCCTTCAAGAAGCGTGGAGAACTATTCGTGAAGACAACTTAAAGAAACTCAAGAAAGCTTGCATAAGAAAGTTCAGGCTGTCCTCAGGAATAACGCTGGTCATTAAATATAAACTTTTCACCTAAAAATTAAATGATACAAATTCTCTTTGTGTTATACATTATAATGTATTTACATGTACAGTATGTGTGCATGGAGTTTGCATGTTCTCCCCGTGCTTGATGGGTTTCCTCCCACAGTCCAAAGACATGTAGGTTAGGCTAATTGGCGTTCCCAAATTGCCCGTAGTGTGTGAATGAGTGAGTGTATATGTGTGTGTCTGTGCCCTGCGATGGATTGGCACCCTGTCCAGGGTGTACCCTGCCATGTGCCCTAAGTCTCCTGGTATAGGCTCCAGGCCCCCCGTGACCCTGAATACAGGATTAAGCGGTATAGATGATGAGTGAGTATGTGTTGCAACAAATCGCTGTCCTTATTGACTCATTTTCCTAGGAAAATATAAAGAATAAGGTGTTCCTCAAATCTTTGGCACAATACTGTAGGACTAAGGAATTAATGTAAGAAGAGCTTAAAAGATCATCAGGATCACTCTACCTGCCATCAACACCTCATACAACAACTTCTATATCTATAAAGCAATTGGCAATGGAGACGACCCATCCCACCTCCCACCTCTCTCCTCAACTCTTCACCCTCCTGCCATGTGTCAGAATCGACATGACCATCTGTGCCACCGCACCAGCAGACTGTGCACACCCCAGCAGACTGTCTCGCCCCAGAGCCAGTCAGATTACTCAACATCCTGCTGCTTTTGAGCGCTCACCTGGGCTTGTCAAACACCTAACCCAGTATGACTCGCTGCACTCTACACTTTACATCGCTGCTATATTGAAAATAGTTTAAAGATTACAGCATACTGTATGTTCTGTATTTTTAGTCTCATGTGTTTTTACAGGGTCTTCCAAATTTATACATACACACAGTAGGGGAAATTCACATTTTAACTAATTGCTTTTTCCAAAATGACGAGGGCATTTGAAGGTCAAGATTGTCCCAGGCACTACACAAAAATAATTTTAAGAAACGGAGACAAAGTGCCTACTCACACATACTCATAAACAGAGGTGAAAATAGTTTTAAATTCATGCCTGAAGTACTACAACAACCTTCACTGATTCAGGTTTTTCACAAGGTTTTATATTTTATTACCTGTATGGAGTAGAAAGAAATTAGAAACACTTGACATTGTGAATAGCAAAAGATTCGTTTTAACGATTAAGGTGCATCCTTAAACAGGCTTATGTGAAAATTGACTTTCAAAAAAAAAAAAAAAAATTATTGTCCCAGAACAATAAATCAAATGTACCCTTTCGTAAAAGAATGACGCATCCACAGCCACACACCGTTTACGGAGAATCCCTGTCCGTCACCTCACACACAACTTGTCTGAACTGAGGTTTGTGTTTTTGGAATAAAGCATGGACCTACACATTTTACTTGGGGTATTTTTTTTGTAAACGACTGCATGCCAAAACCCCACAGCGCTGGATATCAGTCTTCTGTAGTGGGTTGGCAGAAGCTCTTGCACACGTTAACCTGCAGCAGTGAAAGATCAAACCACAACACTGATGGTTTAAGAGAATATTCGGAATGGCTTTGAAGCATTCACTAAGGAGACAAAGTGTTGTTTAAGGTGACATAACAATGATATGTGACAAATAAAGGCTAAACTTAATCAGATGTATTTTCTTGAATGTGGGGTTTGGCAGGCAGCTGCTCTTCCCTCTTTCCATTCTCCCATGATCACACCCATGAGTGGGTGAGACAACTCTGTGAGTGTTTACAAACAAATGACAATACTGTACAGCATGTTTTGTGAAAATCAAAATCACTCAGAATTGGTACAGTAATTTTCCTTAAAGGCTGACACAGACCATACAGGGCTCTCAAAATTCATATTACGTGCAAGAATGTATGTTAAAATAAAATCACTATAACAAATACAATGTGTTGTATAAACATTGAAATAATGGAGCACAGAGAAGGCTGAACCTGCGTACACACCCATACAGTATAATATTAATGAGTATGCAAATGCAACGGTCACATGACAAGGTGTCAAAAACAAACCAGATGTCGGAATCACAAGCAAGTGAAGATTTTTCTTGGTAGATTCTATAAAATCGACTTGGCTATGTGTCTACCATGATGATTGTTTTGAAGAAAATTATAAAATTATAAGTCACGTGTTCTCAGTGCCATGAAGGGAGGTTGAGCCTAATTAGCATACAAGAAAAACTTCTTAAAAAATATATATATATTATAGATAGATGTGCAAGGCCAAGACAATAATGGAATCATTAGTCATTTTTATGAATATTCTTATTTATTGAGTACTTGTATACGCTGAATCAATCTTTAAGTATGGAGACATTTTGGACATCTTTTATTGTTATGTGTATTTATTGATTTTTTCTCTGTATTTACTGTCCTCATATACATGATATTTGTACTTTTTTGGTCTGGTGTATTGTAACGTATTGCACCACTCTCATGGATAAACAGCATTTTGTTCTAACGTAAATGACAATAAAACTCCACTTGACTCAATGCAGTCCAGACTAATTTTAATTTACTTTCTGAGAATGAATTCCCTCTATAATTGCACATTTTAAGTAAATTAGTTCATCCTGAGGCTGTTTTCTCCCTTTTTTAATTAATAAGCATTTGTATTAGAGCCTCCAGAATAAAAAAAAAGAAAGAAAAAAAAAGAGGCCCTCAAGGTGTTGAATCCCTTTTTGATTTTACAATTAATTGAATTTACTTCAACTCGTACAGATGAATAAAACCCAAAGTAATGTTTTCCTGTTTAGGGCACAGTATTTCACCTCCTCAAGGAATTCATACTCATCTCCTATTGTTTAGATGTTACAAAAAAAAAAGAAAAAGAAAAAAAGAACAAACACTCAAAAATATAATTATATACAAATTCTTAAATTAATATATTTTTCTTCATAAATACTCTCTTTGCTCTCTCCATATAAAATTCCATACTGATATTTATTTGCCTTTAATTGTCTAATGTTATGACATAAAACCCTGGATATGAAATGATATCCAATGTTATGTAAGGTAGTGACAGAGCAAGGCAGGTTAACAAACATACTGTAAGCGTCACTGGTCTATTTACTATATACTGTAAATTAATATCACTGCACATATTTATCTTTATCTTCTCAAAAATATGAAACAAATGGCTTCCCATATTATTTCAATACGGAACACGTTTTTAAGGTTCCAATTAGAGTATGATTCCGTATTTTATGGGATGGTTGGCAACCCTACTCTGAATGTGGTCTAACTTTTTTTTTCTATACTTTTTCTATACTTTTTCAGTAAAAATTAAAAATTTTATAGAAGCTCTGATTCTGAAATTCAGCACATTTGTATTTTTAATCACAAATAATGTTGGGGATATCTACATCTAACCCATGAATGCCTATTGTAAATACTCAATGAAGTAACTGTTTATTAGTAGAATAAATACAACTATATTTATACCTGCAGATTTATATAACTGACATGGTTCATTGTAATCTCACAAGGTCATGGCAGATAATGCATGATTATTAACCAACAACGTAACGGCAAACAAAATAAAAATAACAAAGAAAAAAAATCATTTAAGGATCTGCTCTAATACAAATTAGTTAATTAGGGTCTAAATTATGCTGCTTTTAATTAAAAAAAAAATTCCACATGGATGTATGGAAACCAAATACAGAAAAGTGAGTTTGGTCAAGATGCAACAAATAAGAGTCAAATCTAATTAACCCATCATACAATTTAATAGGGTAAATATTTCATCTTCAGCAGTGTGCAGCGATGGGAATTTGGCAATGCTTTCCTCAAAGTTCTTCATTAATGTGTCTTTACTGTTTTTCAAAAGTATATGAATTAGCACAAAGGGTTGTCTCTCATTTACTGTAAGCTCTTGATACAATAATCTCCTCATGTAAGGACATGATATTTTCTCTATTTTCTTCTCTGTCTTTTACTGTTCCCTTTCAGGGGGTTGTCACACCGAATCATACGCCTCCATCTAACCCTATCCTCCGCATCCTCTTCTCTCACACCGACCAACTTCATGTCCTCTCTCACCACATCCACAAATCTCCTCCTTGGTCTTCCTCATTTTCTCCCAACTACAATACTGTGAAATATTCTTAAGCCACCACTCATTCCTTCAAAGTGTATTTTGCTTCCAAAGAGCCTGACATTGAAAGACTTTCTTTGACTCTACTGTTATGCAGGTTTCTGTCTCTTATTTTCAGTCCAGTTCCTGTCATTGATCAGTTTCAGATGAAAGTTTTTTGTTTGTTAAGCCACACAGTGATGTACAGAATGAATTCTTCATGCATAAAACAACAACAACAAATGTAACCCAGGTTTTGAATAGCACAGTGCAAACATTTGCATTTAACTCTATATTCATTGACACACGAAAACACTTACATCCAAACCTAATATACACTCACCTAAAGGATTATTAGGAACACCATACTAATACGGTGTTTGACCCCCTTTCGCCTTCAGAACTGCCTTAATTCTACGTGGCATTGATTCAACAAGGTACTGAAAGCATTCTTTAGAAACATTGGCCCATATTGATAGGATATCTTGCAAGAAAAGATCCCCCACACCATTACACCACCACCCCCTGCCTGCACAGTGGTAACAAGGCATGATGGATCCATGTTCTCATTCTGTTTTACGCCAAATTCTGACTGTACCATTTGAATGTCTCAACAGAAATCGAGACTCATCAGACCAGGCAACATTTTTCCAGTCTTCAACTGTCCAATTTTGGTGAGCTTGTGCAAATTGTAGCCTCTTTTTCCTATTTGTAGTGGAGATGGGTGGTACCCGGTGGGGTCTTCTGCTGTTGTAGCCCATCTGCCTCAAGGTTGTGTGTGTTGTGGCTTCACAAATGCTTTGCTGCATATCTCGGTTGTAACGAGTGGTTATTTCAGTCAAAGTTGCTCTTCTATCAGCTTGAATCAGTCAGTCCATTCTCCTCTGACCTCTAGCATCAACAAGGCATTTTCGCCCACAGGACTGCCACATACTGGATGTTTTTCCCTTTTCACACCATCCTTTGTAAACCCTAGAAATGGTTGTGCATGAAAAGCCCAGTAACTGATCAGATCGGCCCGTCTGGCACCAGCAACCATGCCACGCTCAAAATTGCTTAAATCACCTTTCTTTCCCATTCTGACATTCAGTTCGGAGTTCATGAGATTGTCTTGACCAGGACCACACCCCTAAATGCACTGAAGCAACTGCCATGTGATTGGTTGATTAGATAATTGCATTAATGAGAAATTGAACAGGTGTTCCTAATAATCCTTTAGGTGAGTGTAAGATACTAGTGAAAATAAATATTACAATCAGCCTTGCATAGACCCAACAAAACCATTGCATTAAAGACATTAAAGGCTATTGTTGGATGACACCATGTCAAAATTTTTTCATCTAATAAGGAAGAAGAACAGGGACGCCTACCTATAACTGATCAAATTTCTTCAATAATTCAATAAGGTTGTTAGGCTGCTTGTTAGTTAGGTGTCTTTATTTACTTACAGACTTTCAAAGTAAAACACAAAGCAGTGCCTTAATACAATTTTAAACTTTGATCAAGTTAATATGCATAGCATGATTATAAAAAGTGCTAAAAGAGTTGCAGATATTACCTGCCAATCAATTTTTTTCAGATCGGAACAATCTTACACGAACAGAACAAGCTGTTTTATGTATCTGGCCCCAAACTCATGTCTGAAGACAGTCCGGTGGAATTATGCCGTTTGTGCAATTGGTCTTGTGCCTTACCTGTTTAGAGTGATTACCAATGCCCTGAGAAAACCCTGCCTCTAAGAGAACCATATCACATATTTAAATAAATACATCCATCGGTTTACTGTTTCTATTTCACATATAAATGTAAAACATGATGTTAATATCCCAGAGATTAATCACACAAGCACAAAGATCTTGAACAGAGTTCCAGTGCACCTAAGACAGCAGGAGGAACAGCCCTATAGAGGTGTTAGCAGACAGGTCAGGGAATGTCATTCCTGCTGTAGAGTTTCTCGCCAACTGAAGCTGTGATTGGGTCCATGCGTGAGGGGGAGGATGGGTGGTTCTACAAGCTGCCACACACCAGTGTCTTGCTCTTCACATGCGCATAGACCGAGATATGGAATCTGGTAGGAAAGATTTTAATTTACTAAGCATTATTAGCATAATTTTGGTTGGAAAATTAAAATGGTATAGATGTCTACTGAAGGCCAGATTTGTCACGACCAAATATTTATCCCAATCTCAATAATCCAAATCCCAATTGGGATAAATAGATGAAATTCAAAAGGTTATCAATAGGTACAGAATAAAAAAGAAAGAAAGAACCACACCTTCCTGACAACTTGGACAAACTCTTTGGCATTATGTGGGGTAAGGCCTTGGAGCTGGCGGGTGCAGCCCTCTAGAGATGAAGCATGGGCCACGATGAGAATGTTGTTTCCTATCAATAAAAACCCAAGCACATTAAGCACTTGCCTGTAGCAGTAATACCATAAACCATTGACGAGTGCACACTTATTTAGTGCTCACCCTTATTTTTGCAGTCTGCTAGGATGTCTTTGATCACCCTGTAGCTGCGGCCCAGGTAGGTGTCATAGGACTCTGACACATTTAGTTTAGTAATTGGTATATGAGGTCTGTGGATATAGACATATGTCTTCTGATGATTCATGTTTAATTCTGATTAGCAGTTGCATGATATACTGTATAGGTTGAAAAATGACTGTAGTATTAAATAATATTCAGGTGATTTGTCTGTACTTGTATGTTGTGTCAACACTGAGATTGGCAGCAGCAAGGCCCATAGGAGATATCCATGCAGGTAAAGAATTTCCAGAGACCCATTTTGTCCATTCAAATAACCCCGGCTCCACTCGCATCCTCAATTTCCCATCCTGCTTCAAACCTGTACAGGGAAATACAGAAAGAGGGGGAAAAACACCCCACTGTGCTTTGGAAATGTAGATTTTTTTTTTTCCGTGTACAGAAATGTCAAACTCTTGTATTAAGGTATTTATTAAATACAATCAAAATGAGACTTTTCTATCATTTACCATATATAATAGCTTTCATGGATAATTAAAAATATAATTCGTCAAATAAAAAAAAAAGTTAGACAATAAATTACATTGTACATTAAAGGTATCATGACAGGGTTTAAAACTGGTCATTTTAAGTCAATGATTTAAAGTATTAAAGTAAAACCTATAGTGCCCCCTTAAGAAACAATATTATGGGATTATCTCCTAAATTCTGATGTTCTTTCAGTGAATTCATTAAAACTACTTGCCATTTTCTTTTAATCAATACAATCCATCTGTTTCACAGGACTCATACTGTATCTTTTACTCTACCAACACTCTTTAATTTCCCTTCTACTTTATTTCCTGCCAAGTCCATGTAATTAAACATTAACCCAATGACAGCTTCTGGTTACAGTAGATTGGCTACTGTGAAATAAGTGAATGAATGTGAGTCTGTGTACGTATGCATGCATAGTGCACTGCAATAGACTGGCATCCCATCAGGGAGCACTCGCACTTCATGTTCAGTATTCCTGGATAGATTACAGATCCACTGTGACCCTGAAATGGTCACTGAAGATGAATAAAATATTTAGTCAATGGATTGGGCTCATTCCAGACTGCTTAAAAAGGTTTTCGCCACATTTCAAATAAGTTTCAGCTTAATTTTTACAGCTTAATTTTTACAGATAAGAAAATGAAGAGTTACTGAAGTTAAGGTTAGGGTTAGGGTTAGGGTTACCTAACCCTAACCCTAACCCTAGGGTTGATAATAAAAGCATAGATGCTTTTATAGTACATTATTGATTCGACCTGTATTATAATACGGTTAATTTGGCAACACCTTAATCTAGTAAAAGACGAAAAAATGTGGGCTATATGGACAATTTCTGAAAATTGCTTCTCTTTATTATTTTTTTTACACTGCAATCCCAGATTCAAAGACAGGTCTATTAATTCATAATGATTTGGTGGGATAGCTGTTTATATCTGGATATACTGTACATATCATAACAATGGTAAGTATTTGTTTATTTATTTTTTTGCTTTGTAGGCTTTGTCCTAACGGGAGCATGTAAACGATTAAATTAAGAGGGCTGAAGAATTGAATTCTGGGGAATTTATGCCATTGATGACAAATGAAGCCTACATCTACAATGGCAAAAGCTCCATTATGACTAAGAAAGGATATTTAGTCTACTAATTGAAATCCTTCTAATATACAGTATGTATGACTACTGTGCAAAAGTCATGAACTACCCCTCAGATCTTTTATATTCTCCTTCCAAATAGACAGACATTTAATTGTATCTTTAATGTAGTGTTAAGGAATAGTTCCTTCCTGATAGACTATTTTGGCTCTCATTCTCAATTTCAGTTCCTGTGCCTGACCAGGTTCACAGTGACCTATGAATCATTCAGATATATATATAAGTAAGTACGTATATATATAAGTAAGGCTTGACCCTGTGAGAAACAGCTCCAGATGATGACAAACAATCAGGAAGCAGTTTACTGGTGATGCTGTATGCTGAGCGGTTGGGAACAGACGAGAGGAGAAAAGAGGTTGCTAGTGAGGTTGTACACTTTCGTCACTTTGCACCATGTCACAGTCAAACATTTAATTTCATTTTAATCATTTATTTTAATTTAGTTTTCATTTTGAATTTAATATTGAGAAATGAGGGGTGGCTCAAGACGTTTGCACGGTACTGTATTTTAGCAAAGAATTTAACATTTGTTGGATAAAAATAACAGATTATAGAAGGTCAATGAATAGTGATTACTAAATAAACAATTACCTTTGAGAATCTCGTGGGCTGTTTGAACACAGCGGAGACTGGGCGAGCAGTACACAAAGTCAATAGTGGTATTATTCTCCAATAACGCTTCCCCTGTGACACACATTCAGACAGCTGAAGTGCATTTAAATTGTTATGGTGTATATAAATGCTAAAAGGTTCCTACATACCGACAGTCTTGGCCTGTATTGCTCCAAACACTGTAATAGGAGCATCCATGTCATAATCTCGGTTTCCACCCCAAGCAGGTAGAAAAGGGGGCATGTTCAGGTTACTTCGCACATATCTGCCTGCAGAAAGACCAAATTACACTGAACTCACTCGTCAATGTGTTTGCGTGAGAAAATGAGAAGGTGTTCGTTTGAGTGGTATAGGGATCACTACCTTTGGCATCTGAGCACTGTGAGAGCCAGTGTTTCCCAAACACCACATCCATCCTCTCTCCATGACGACATATAAACAGGGTTCTTTTAGGTGACTGAGAGCGACTGTTAACTCTGAGTACCTGTACCAACACAAAGCATTCTATAGTCTAACTACACAGCTTTCCTTCTTTGTATGAGCTTTCTTAATCTAAAAAATATTAACTTAATAAGAACATGCAAAAAACTATTAAATTACTGTTTGTGTATAGCAAAAAATGCATTAAACACCATAATTATCCTGTTAACTGAAAGTAAGTGATATTCCTTTGAAAATAGCACCTGCATAGGTTGGCAGACCACATTCATAATAGATGAGTCTCCAGCTTTTGTGTTATCTAGGCACTGAATGCTGAGCAGCCCATCCAGTGTTCTGCTCTCTTTGTTGCTTTTTTCTGAAGGTAAGGCACTGAAGAATGAGTGCGACCTGTGTATAATGAAAACAGTAACCTTCTTATGATGCTTAAACATGGGACAATACTATAACTGCGAAAAAGCCTTTGAATAAGAGATTATGTTCAGATCTTTTTCACTTTGATAAAATAATGACGGATTTATATATTACACAAAGACATCCAGGGGCCCAGGGTCAATCTTAAGCTCGATTTGCAGTACTGTCTGTTACTAATTTCTGTGCATATTCTCCGCATGGTGGATTTGGGTTCAGCCAAAAACATGCCACTAGGTGGATTGGCTACACTGAACTTTCCAAAGTATGTGAATGTGTCTTACATCATGCCTAGATTCCGAGTGTTGAACATGCTTACCCATGGAAGACCCAGGTGTCGCACTCGTCAGCCCGATTAATATAATTTTCAGGTAGTAGCCCTGAAAGCCCTGTGCTTAGAGAAGTGCCATACACCCATCCCTCACTGGTGCTCATATGCTCCACTGTAGAGGTGAAAATAAAGTCGCCTGGTACCAGCTCCAACTCATCTTCATTCTGAGGAATATATGGGTACATCACCTTCAGAGTCTGAAAAAACACAGAGAAGAGTTTAGACACATGCATATTCTGTTCCAAGACATGAAGTACAGTATGTCACTTCATCAGTTATTTTGCCGTGAATTGCGGAGGCCTAAGCTGGGTCTAATAAAACCAGAATAATTCACGCGGTCATTGAGCAATCCTTCAGTCAGGATTACTCTCCAAAACCTACCTCATGATTTGCAAATCGAATGTCCCGCGAGAAGAGAACAGCAAGCCAATCACAGCTGAGCTTGACTTCAATTCCTCTTGCCAATTTCTCCAAGGAAGCCAAATGGCTGCTTGGAAAGTTGTAGGCTAGAGTCACATGCAACTGTTTCTTATGTGGTTCCACTTGTACATCTATGAGATGATGAGAACTTTCCATTAGCTCACATTCTTTCATTTCTTTCATTTACAATGAGAAGTAATATGATTATATGTTTTGTAAGCAGCTAAATTTTAACTAGAAAAAAAAAAATTGTAACTGGCCAAGGGGAGAAACAGTGGAAAATCTCTGTATACAAACAAACAAAAAAAAATTTGATATTGATGATATTGGGCAGATTCAACAAATAATGCCATAAATAAATGGTATTCTGTTTTTAAATTCAATTCAATTCAATTTTATTAATACTGTACTGTATAGCGCTTTTAACAATAGTCATCGTCTCAAAGCAGCGTCACAAAATGAAAAGAAGATATATGGAAGTGTGTCTGAGTGAGAAAAATGTGTCTAGATAATAATGAGATTGTCCCTGATGAGCAAGCCAAGGGTGCCGGCTACAGTGGCAAAGGAAAAACTCCCTGAGAAGGCAATAGGAAGAAACCTTGAGAGGAACCAGACTCAACAGGGAACCCATCCTCATTTGAGTGATGACGGATAGCAGGGATTATATAACATAATGTGTATTATGCAGCTGGAAGTTCAATATAACAGAAGTTATTTAAATGAAATACTTATCATATCATATAAATATTAAGTCTAGATCGCTATTAAGTCTAATCAGTTGCTCTTTACACCACTTGTTTTACCTGCTTTCGAGGCAGCCTCTGCAGCAAAGTCAAAAGCAAACTTCTTCAGGGTCTCAGCCACCTGTTCCTCGACAAAGAGGCCAATAAAATTGGAAGAGGTATAGAGCTCTAAGGGCAAAGGGCTAGGAAAGCGGCCTCTCCACTGATTAACTGTGGACTGCAACGCCCCACACAGAGCTTCCACCTTACTGTCTGCACACTAGGAAAGAGAGAAACATAATCAATAAGATAACAATATGAGCTAATTGTAGAGTTCAACCACTCAAACTAACACCAGTAAACTGTGATGATAAAAATGACCATTATACATATGTTATTCCAGCAGCACATATTAATGTATAGAAATGTTTATTTTTGTTTTAATAATAGGAATGAAATTTTTTTGTCAGAAATTCTGTGCTGGTCTAGGGCAAGAAATGTAGTAGGAACATGGGTCCAAGATAATGACTCTTCCACATCAAAGCATTTGTACTGTATGTATGTAATTTCAATTTGTTGTACAGTATGAAACGATTGGTGTCGTTTTGGTGTTATGTGGGGATTTCATAGGTAATTTATGTGTTAAAGAAATGTAAATTTATCTTCTGTTATGTACTGTATACAGTATGGTATATGTCTAAAGAATAAAAAATAAAGAAGAGCCTTTGGGTAAGCCAAGTTGTGAAAAAAAAAAAACTTGTGTTACAAGAAATTTCTACACTGAGAAGGAGGTCAGAAGAAATTCAAAGACCCCAGAGGGGACCCACACAGACATTGTGAAAAGCTGAGCATCAACACTAAGAGTCTGGAGTTACCCACTGTCCACCATGCCCAATAATATTGATAAAGCATGGACTACATATTATCTTAAAGAAAAGGTAGGAACATACACTACCAAAAAAAAAAAAAAAAGCTCACCATAAAGAATTGACAGAGTGTGATGTGAGGAAATATGTTGTGGGCTTTGTTCTTGCCACAGGTGAGGCGTGACTGCTGCCAGAAGTGAGAGAGCTGGTTCTGAAGAGGGCCACTAGGCCGTAGGTATAGTACATACTCTCTGGGTAAGGGGTCGTCCAGAAAAGGGTCATCTACATGGGAGAAAAGCCTACAGAAAGGAGCTTGATAGGTCACATATCTCATACATGATTGTATTTTTACAATATAGCACAAAGAATTATGTTATATTGCTATAAATAGCCCAAGGACTTTTAATTACTTCACTGATATTAAATAACTACACATTCACACACTCATGCCTAGGGACAATTTAGATTTGCTGACTAGCCTACTGCCATTTTTATGAGAAACCAGATTTGAAGAATAGCTTCCACTCTGCATAAGAGCAATCCAGGCCAATGTCATTTACTTTAAATAAATCCCAGTAAACTGCAGTACTCTAAGCTCTACAGCTCCAAAGAATTTTCTTCCTGCTATTGTTAATTGGCTAGACATATGGCTACCCCTTGGAAAGAACTTCATATGCAATGAACCACAAAATTCCAGAAAATTTTCTTTAAAGAGAGCATGGAAAGGTATCAAAAGCATTAACGGTCATGCATGGTAATTAGCTTATGAATAATACATACAGTATATTTTTTAAAAATTAGAAGTCATTATTATATGACAAAACAATGGTGGAATTAAAAAAAATATGTACAAAAATACGTTATGAGGGGAATTCAAGTCAAACAAGGACTTTTGATTGTGCAGAATAACGACAGTATACATAGTTATGAGAGTATAAACGTTCTGCTTCATGTATGAAATGCTGGCCTCCCAGGAAGTCCTTCAATGGCCTCATACATGTGGAAATGGCTTGGAGCGAGGTCAGGACTGTACGGGGGACGTCGCAATTACTCCGCTGAGTTCCTTTAATGTGCAAGTGATGTTGGCAAATGACTGTGTGTACATTTCCCAGACAGATGCATTTCTTTTGCAAGTGGGCGACAAGTTATCTCTTGATTTTCAAGCACTCCAACTACAGTGGGCTCCAAGCCACCTTGGCTTGGATTGTCATTCATGAACATATGGCCTTCTTTAAAACTTTTGCACCGTTCAAATGTTTTATTCTTTACTGTCGCCAAGAGTTTCATCACATTACTGTGATTCTGTAAATGTCATTCACAATATATATATATATATATATATATATATATATATATATATATATATATATATATCACAAGTCCTGGTTTGATTTGAACACCCTTGTATTTTGATTCAGGCTGCCAAGCCAATTATTTAGGCATTTCAATTGCTGTAAACATTATAACCACTTATTGCTTTTACAGTGCAAGTTTCAAAATGGTTCACGCTTGCACGAAAAGGAGTACAGCATATTTCACTCAGGATCGTTAAGTGATATTTAAGTGAGGTAAAATATATATTTAATAATGTTTAAGTGAAGAGCAAAAAAACTCAACATTCAAACATGATAAAAAATTTATTTTTGTCCTAATGTAAATACAACAAAACACACACAGTATTTGTCAGGCTTTTTTAATTAATACAGTATTGTGCTGTTATCTTACAGAAGGTACTATATGACATGGTACAAACACAGTATTGCCAGTAGGAGGCAGTAGAACACAGTGGGAAGGAACCAAATTTGGGGGTTGCATATAGTTTTTTTTCTTACAACATTAAGGAAATGAAAAGAGGTCTTACCAGTCACATGCAAGTTGTACGTTCCTGCCTCCTGTAGAAACCAGTGCCTTTAACCTGCAATCAGCATAAAAGAAGAGAAGCATTCATCTTTCATTCTAATACAATGTGCAACCTGTTTTTTTTTCTTCTTCTCTCTTTTCATTTCTTTATGTGCATGGTGGAACCATATTAATTTCCTACATTCATTTTGTCCTACACCACATTAACTGTAACCCCTTTAATGAGTGCAATGGAAAATATGAAACATATATTGATGTTTCTTTAACATATTGCAACAGTGTCTCTTTTTCTTGTTGCACATGGCTTATCATAGGAGGGGTTCGTGCTTGAGCTGACTAAAACCGTGTGGGCGGACATGAAGCTTCAGAGCCAAGAAGTGATACTCTGTGTTCCATGATGTGACTCACAATCAAAGACATGACATATTGGGGCTTGTATACAATACAGTGTATTAACGTGACAAAATGGAGAACGTTTGAAAGAGAGATCTGTATGATGGATAAAACTCCTCTCTGATGCTTTCGCAAGAGTGTATGGAAACTGTAAAGCTACGTATGTGGGAGAGACCATGAGTATACTGTTCCCTTGTATATGAAGAGTTTAAAAATGATAGAAGGCAAATGGTCGTTCCCGGACACTTATTAAAAGTGAAATCATATCAACTATTAGTAGAGGTTTACTGTACCTAATACTGGCTACTATGTTTCGCATAGAATATGCTCCTCCATACCATGGAAAAATAAAGTTGACAGTAGTACAATTAAGTTGAACTAAGAGTTTTCAGTATCCTTTAGTACCACCACAAAAATATGCCCTATATTCATATCAGGGCATAGTTTTTATGCGTGTTCCTCTTCTTACCTCAACTACATCTGCCTGAATTGACTTGTACCCAACAGGGACTTGTTTCGTGGTGGATTTTGTATATCTGGGATAATTAATGCCGTCTGACCTGACGCGTACTCGCTAATGAGATAATTAGCAAAGACGAATCATTAGAAAGTGTGTCAAATCCATTGCCTCGGTAAAATAGCAAGGGAATGAGTATTACAGCATATTTTTAGCTGGATTTTGATCCTTTTTTTTTGTAATGCTTTACATTAGTTCAAAATGTATATATCGGCGATCAGAGTTCAGTAAGTTATCATCATTTAAGGGCAGATGTTTTGTTAATCTAGGTTCCTACTTTTAGTAGTGTAAGGAATAAACAGGAGTAGCATAATAGTGAATAATGCTAACTAGTGCAAGGCATAATGTTACATAAGGGAATAAGGAACGTGTTATGTAAATATTGTAGTGTATCTAGACTGCCTAGCCAAAAATAACCATTGTTTTATAAGGGTCAAAGTACTATCCCGTATTAAGCAAGGGAAACATTAAAATGACTTGAATTAGGTTGTGAACACTGGCATTATTAAAACCTGGAAAGATAGTGCTGAGCCCTGAACTTCACAATATGTCGAATTCACAATTTGTTAAGTTGCATCAAAAAGAAATGAACCTCAAAACTAGAAATCAAAACTATTTTCAAGTGCAAGTAAGAGCATTTCCACACACAATGTGATGAGAACCACATGTTAATGACTAATCAGGAAAAAAAGGTTTCAGTTTGCAAGGGAGCGTAAAAATTGGACTAGGGCACAATGAGAAAAGGTCATGTGGTCTGAAGAATCCAGATTTACCCTATTCGAGAGCAATGTGTATGTCAAGGCAAGATAGTCAAGTCTAGGCTCAACAAAGTTATATGGCAAAAAAATGTCAGCTGACTACCCGAACATGCAAAATGACCAGCTTATTCTATTAGGTGATTCATTCTTGATGACATTTGGGTTGGGTATCATTCGTTTATTTATTTATTTATGTATTTATTTATTTATTTTTATGATACCGGTGTAAAATAGATGCTTTTAAAATGGTACCAGTGATTACACGGTGCCTAAATCAATACTTAAAAAAAAACAAAAAAAAAAGTAGGTGGATAACATTAAGTAATGGTTGTTTTAAATTTACAATATATTGAAAGTTTAAAGTATACATAAATATCAGTAAATACAAAACAACAAATTTACATACTTCCTAATGCAACTAGAAAAATTCAACACCAATAGCAGCAAAGTAGTGTTTTTTTCCTGGTATGCTGCAAACCAGCTTAAAAAAAAAAAAATAATAAAATAAAAAAAATTCGCAGAAATATGATCATATTTGTCTTATCTGGCAAAAGACGACTACATGGTACATCCATGGTGTTTCCCCCTTTACATGCAATTGCTGAAAGACATTTGTTGCATGTCACGGTGTCTGAATCCTTTGTTGTGAAATACAGCCACACTTTAAAACCTTTAGCTTTAAGCATTTTAATTTAAGCATGTTTTGCTTAGCGAGCTAACGCTACCTGCTGCCATCAGAGCAAGTAATTACTGCATTCATGATCTCAATTCTGAGTTTTGCATTAAATGTGAAAACAACATGGCCACTCGTGTTACTACAAAAATCAGTTAAAATTGTATTATTAGAGTTTTCCGACTCGTGTTCACCTGCATTTTCTCAGACGGGAAATTCTCTAAAGACAGTCAAATAAATTATGTGAAGTGTATTATAAGAAGTGTGTTCTTCTTCTTCCATTTTTTGTCTAGGTAGCAGTAGAACCAACAACACTGAATACGATTGTAAAAATGTTTTTTAAGTCTGCTGCACAGCAATCACTTGCCTTCCAGTCTGTATACTATTAGTATGTTAATGTTACCCATAGCGTGACCGTATTAAAACCTCATGACTATGATACAGGTGTCCAGAAAGATCTTGTGGTGGCTTTATTAACTATTGAAGTGAAACCCCACAGCTAGAGCTTCCCGTTAAAGTTACAGTTTCCAAACGCCTCTGCGACACAGTACTAAACTGTAGAGTGAGGCGATTCTTCAGAAATTGCCTATCCAGCGACCTTTAACCTAGTACAGAATAAAGCCTTTACAGTCTTTGAACAGAATCTATTCTGCAAACTGGAAATTGTTTGTGCTATTGAAAAACACCACAGTGACCCATGGAAGGTAGTGGTGTCACATGAATGTAATAAAAGCAGTGGTTTGTTACTTTTCATATAACTAAATTAAGAAATGCATGCAAAAAGGCAACAAGTCACATTTTCCCTTAATCAAATGCAGATGGGTATATGACAAGCATCTTGTTTAAATGCACAACTACCAGAAGTTGATTTTAAGCCTGAGGTTTCATCAAGCTACTCATTACATCAGTAAGTTGTCTTCTATATGTACACCACAGTGGTGAGCTAACCATAATGCACAGAAAGGCCACACTTCCTGATTACTTTGAGAACACCCATGCCTTACTCACACCAAACACAGAAATGAAAGATCAGTTATAAGGCACGCAAAACTACGGTAAACACGTTTAACAGGTCATGCTCATTCTCTAATCACTGGTGCAAAGATAATACACTGATTTTAATAAAAGATTATTATATAGTAGTAATAATTCACTTGAGTAAATGTAAAATGCATGATCAAACAAATTCAAGTTAAAGTAAATTAGTTTTTTCTATCTTTTCAAATGCATATAATGCATTTTAATTTAAACAATTACGGTAAATAACCATTTAAGCAAATAAACAAATTATTTGGCTAGCTAGACCTAGCTAGAGCTAGCAAGGTCATTTAACCTTATACATGATTCTAACGACACAGTTGGTTGTCTAACAAAGATGCCCTTATACGATGTCCTGATGTATACGCATAGCCTGTAGCAGCACTTAGATATATGTAACACAGAATAAAAATAAGTTCCAAACATTGAAGTTACATCTTAAGTTTAATTTAAAAAATCTTCATACAGTACAGCTTCAAATATCAGCCTGGTAGTGTAGGGTTGCCATCTGTCCCAAGTTTTCCCAGAAATGTCCCTTTTTTAACCATGTGTCCCAGAAAATACAAACATTATCTGTAACATTGTAACCACCCACCTAATATTTATTAGATCCTGCTTTTGCCACCAAAACAGCCCTTTGAGGCATGAACTCCTCTACACCTAGAAGGTTTGCTGTGGTATACTGTATGGTACCATTAGTACAGCAGATTATTTAAGTCCGTAAATGGTGAGGTGGTGTCTCCATAGATCAGACTTTTTTTTTTCAGTACCTCCCACAGATTTTCAATTGGATTAAGATCGGGAGAATTTGGAGGCCAATCCAACACTTTGTTGCGTTTCCTCAAACCATTCTTGAACCATTTTTGAAGTGTAGATTATTCTGCTGAAAGGGGCCACTGCCATCAGGAAATATCTTATCCATGAAGGGGTTCATCAGGTCAGCAACAATATATAGGTATGTGGCGCGTATCAAAGAAACATCCCAGCGGAAAATTGCACAAAGAATCTCACTGTAGCCATTGGCTTGCCTTCTTCCCATAGGCCATCTTGGAAACATCTCTTCTCCAGGAAACTGACACACACCATATCCACATCCCATCCACAAGCACGATTCATTAGACCAGTCCACCTTCTTCCATTGCTCTGTGTTCCATTTCTAATACTCAACGGTCATCAAGGGCACCTAAATGGTTCTGGGCCACTGGAGACTGGGGATATTCCGCAGTTTTGGGGTTTGAAGTTTTGGACTTGCTCTGGCCCAGTCCATTGTATCCATCCCTTGTCAAAGTTCGACAAATTCTTATAACTGACCTTTTTTTTTTTTTCCAACATGGCGATAATCAGTGTTATTCACTTTAACTGTCAGTGTTTTGACAACGTTATGGCTGATCAGTGTATATTAGATTTACCAGAATACATAAAGTTAAAATTATGTAATAATTGTATAAAAGTACAAATTTGTACAGGTAGCTCACTTTGTTACCTAAGGACTTACCCATACATTTTTGCAGTTTATGTTAAACTCTTAAATACTGCCATCCACAAATCTGATAATTGATAATTATCAATTACTTTCTCATAAGAATTTAAGCATAAGCATAACCATAAATTGGGCCAGGGATGCTCACCCGTTTCTACTGTCAGACACTGCTGTTGTCTAAACACTTGGGTGTATGGACTTTTGGTAGAAAATAACATTTTTCTTCTCCTGTTTTGACTGAGATTTTAAATTAATTAACTAATATTGTCGTTAAATTGATTACGATGCATTTACATTCTGTAATCGTGATTTAAAAAAGTAACAAAGTTAAAAGAAAAGAAATATGGTTTAATTATACTCAAATGAAATGACCAAAGGACCAGCTTATCAACACAGGAGTATTGCAGCTGTAAATCTGAAAATGATTTAAGACATATAAAGAGGAATAAACCTTCAGCAAAAATCTTATCTACAGTACATGTATGATATACACAGTAAGTATTATTATTATTATTATGAACAGTATTATTCTAAGGGGGTCTTCTGTAGTGATACTTCTGAAATGAGCACTGTTAGTGAAACAGTTTCCACTCTTAAACAACAAAGTAACCACAAATGTGGGGAGAAAAAAATATGAATTTCCGTTAGTATAAAAAAAAAAAAAAAATCTAAAAAGTCTGTGATCAGCAAATGCCCTCATGAAAAAAAAAAAAAAACATCCGTTTCTGACTATCAACATGGAATAAAAGATCACTGTGTGCTGAGTTATGCATCATATTTATGTTCACGCAAGGGTGTAAAAATTTTAAAGTTTATGGACTGTAATTATTCTTATCCTCACGTTTGTTTGTTTGTTTATTTGTTTGTTTGTTTTTTACATACAGTACTCAGTACAGCTTGACTTTATACCATACACTTATAAAATTTTTTAGAATTACACCATCAGTGTCACCCGGATGAGTCTGGTTTCTCTCAAGGTTTCTTTATTTTGTCACCTCAGGGTGTGTTCCTTGCCTCTGTCACTTCTGGCATGATTATAGGGCATATATTTCAATTTTAGATCCAGATTTTTGTAAAGCTTCTTCATGGTAATGGTTTTTGGTAAAGTCACCAAACGAGTAAAAAGTGAATTAAACTGAATTTAATTGAAATGAATTTAGCAAAATTAAAAATAGACAAGTCGATCCAGTCATTTAGCGTTAAAAATCTGTGTTAGCATAATTCACATTTTACCCTAACCTCAGACACTAAGGGAGTAGGAAGTGGGCGCATGTAGCGTTTATTTATTTATTTTATTATACAGATTTGAATATGAGCTGCTTTTAAGTATTTAAAAGAGTAAAAGATAAAAATAACTAGAGATTTTAGGTTAAGCAGACAACCAACTTTTCCAGTAACAAAGACTTCTGCTAACATTTTTACACCCCAACATCATGATGTGGTTGTCAGATTTTTAAGAAGGGGCAGGAAAAGCCTCTCATGATGAAAAATGTTTATAATTTATGTTTTAAATTCATATTAAAGTAATTAACAACAACAAGCACGATATACGATGTACGTATTGCTATTTAGCACATGTTAGCTCATTTACTTAAACTTGCTTTCTTATATTATTCAAGCTACAATATTTAAACAAGAGTAAGGAAGGAAACCAAAAATAATAGAAGAGCCTTTACGGCCTTGGGGGCAAAGTTTTGCACACAGTGGCGCATAGTTTTTACAGTAAAAGATATAATTATGTTATAGTTTTTGTACACTCAAAGAGTCTCAAAGTAAAAAATACATCAATTATTTACTCTTTACATGGAGTTGCTTCAAAAACTAAACAGAATTTCATAGTTAGTATATAAATGTGTTTTTTTTTTTTTTTTGGATTTTTTCCCCGATTTTCTCCCTAATTTAGTCGTGTCCAATTCCTCCCCGTCACTAGGGGGCTCCCACATTAAGGCTACTACTACCACTCAGCCGGGAGGGCCGAAGACTATCACGTGTTTCCTCCGAACCACGTGACGCCAGCCGACCGCATCTTTTCGAACTGCTCGCTCGCGCACCGTTGGGGGCGGCGTAAAACACTCGGAGGACAGCGCTATCCGCTCCCTCCGTTGCGCGAGCTCACAGACGCCCCTGATTGGCTGTAGAGCCGTGATTAATGTGGGAGCACTAAGTACCTCTCATCCCTCCCCTCTGAGAGAGCTCGGCCAATCAGCTCTCTCTAGATCTCCGGCTGCGAGAGGTTACAGCACCACCAGTTAGTATATAATTTGACCGAAATGAACGCCTATCATCACCAGAACCTGGCTGAACAGATGGTTGGAGACCTTCACATAATTTGCCTCCATATGCAGGCCTCATAACAACGATGATATACAGATGGAGCACATGGAGACATTTTCAATCCATATGCAAGCCTCCTGTGAACCAAAACCACATGATTAAATTACTGCAATTGCACTGTGCATCTGTGCATCAAAGTGTTATTGTTTTAGACTTAACAAGGTGACATTTTATTCATATTTAACTAATTTAGCATCATCTGCTGGAAACTAGGCCTAACTGTTTGTTGTACACATGGCTTTTTACATATTCCAGTATGCCATTAGAGCTTGCTGACCTTCACCCCTGCGTTTACGTTTTTTCCACCCCCACACAGCTGTCCATATAGGCACTAGCACACAAGCACATCTTCTCCGTGCTACTCTTCAGAAAGGAAATCTCTCGGCATTAGGCGCAGCATCCTTATGTTTCCTGTTTATAGTGATGATTCGTGATAAATTAAAGAGCAGTTCTATTCATAACCATCACTGTACACCAGGATTATATGTTCTTTTTGCCTGTACAGTAAGTGGCCGAAAAAAGTATTAAGACAATAGTGAAATTTAATGATTTGGTGAGATTCTGAAATGTATTTAATGATGGGTAAGAATAAATGCTCAAGATAATAAGAGTAATTTGTTATTTTATTGAATGAAATGTCTAAACAACAACCAATATTCAGTATGAAGTCCTTTACTCTTCAAGACCTGCTGGACCACGCTAGGCATAGAGTCAAGAATATATCTACAGTGCTCTGGTGTCAGTTGGTCAATCCATCTCTTACTGAAGTCCATGTGTACAGTTTTTTTCCCCATAGAAGTTCACAATTTACTTGAGAATTTCCTAGTTTTAGTTATTTTTGTGCAGTGTTGGACACCCCGGCCTCAGAAAGGCCTGCCACATCCATTATTATTCCATCCATTATCTAAACCGGCTGATTCAAATTAGCACAATTCTTCAGACAGGTAGCCGAGAACTAATTCATATCGTGCACAGGGAGAACTATTATACATGGCATATGTTGACTTAATACATTTGGCCGTCGCTGTACATCATTTGTATTTCATGTTCATGAAGAGAGGCAAAATACAAAATCTACAAATAACTTTTTATTTCCTCTAACTGTTCTATGAAGTCATCTCTGAAGATCTATCAAGACAATCTTCTCAGCAAACATCCATTCACAGGTACTAACCGTACCATCTGAAAGACTGTGCAGTTCTGCAATGTGGCTATATTTGCTCTCTGCACTAATAATACTTGACCATCAGCACCAGCTATGTTTATTAAAAAAAAAACTAATAGCAAGCTTCTTTTCTTCCATTTCTGGACACCGAATTTATTATACTGGCATCTTGTGGCAGTACAGTTCCATCAAAAGCAAACAAAAGCCAAATTGTGCCGATGGGGTTTCCCCTTCATAACTGTAAAAAGAGCTTATTGTATGTTTGTACTGGAAAAGTACGGCAGTGTTCAGAATATGATTTTATTTAAGTACATATCTGAATTGATCAACAACCATGCTAAGACTGTGGGGCAAGGAGTTATATTAGTTATATTATATTAGTCATATTACTTTACAATATTACTTTATCAAAAGTTAGATTTGAAAATAATACACAATGGTTCAGGAAGGGCATCATTACCACATCTTAATTTCTAATAAAATATATTGAGTTGCATTTCTAAATTCAGCATGTGTGGGCAACATGGTTACTGCATTCCTTTTGCTTGGCAGATCGACACAAATTGGATCTTCTCACAGCTATAGTTCTTATAATAGTTTATGGAATTTGCCAAGGAACATGCCAAAAGGTCTTAAAAGTAAAAAAAAAAGAAAGAAAGAAAGAAAGAAAGAAAATTTAAAAAGGAGGAGAAGAAAAATAGAAGATCCATTACGTTCTTCAGAAGCTCTGCTCAGGAGGATAGTAGTGTGACAAGATGTCCTCTAAGATACAAAAGATTACTACAAGTCTTTCCATTTAAAAATGGACATGTTGTCGATTGCATCACTATTTAAAAGCCCAAATGTCCAAACAAGAATTTAAAACACTCTGTATCCATCTGACTGAGAGCATGAATCTCCCAGAGCTTGAGAGTGAGGCTCTGTAGCAGCACGTTGGAAGGACACTGACTTTTGGATGCACGTTCTTTATTTGGCAAGTGCACAAAAGACACAGATGGTGGACTCACTACTGAGAGGATACCCACACAAACTCTGGTGAATACATTCTCTACAATGATGGCGGTGAAGCAAACTACAAAAAAAAAAAAAAAGGCAGAGTGTATGCCTTCACCAGAGCTTGTCAGTGCATTTCAGTGTTTTTTTTCTAACATTGCTAAAATTGTCTCAGTAGCTTCTGGTGTCAGAGTATAGTGCTGCATCAGATTCTGTTATTCTCAGAACATGAGTTTGCATATGATGGAGCTGTGGCAGCAATGAGACTAGTCCAAACACATTCCCATTGGCTTAAGTACAGCTCATGAAACAACAGCTGCTATGTCTGCCAAACATGAGCTCGAATCAGGAATTGAGTGAGGGAACAAGAGGAGCACAGCTGTCTGTCCAAAAGCATGAACCACACCACCTGCAAGCACAACTGCAAGTGCTGCCCAGGCTACAGCTGGGCTCAAACAAGATGTCTTCAAAAGGCCAGTGTATACCGTTTAGTTCCTCAGAAATGATAACAGTCAGACCTGAAGAAACACATCAATGATATGCTCACTGCATGAAATTATAGCACAGTAGAGTGAGCTATTTAAACTGCTGTGAGTATCATTTTATATGATGGAAACTAACAGTAACAACCCAACTAAACCATAATGACACAGCATGGTCTCAATGTCACTCTGCTTGTAGGAAACTTAACTGCTAGCCTCTGTTGCACGCGATATGGAAACAGGTAGAAGATTTTACTTTGATACCGCATAAATCGAGGTATAAAAATTATGTAGTATTTATATATAATCAAACAGCTAATGAGATTTAAGATAGTTTAAATGTAAAGGAGATGAATGAATAAGGTTTGATGTAACGTTATACAGTATATTGTATGTGTATGTGCCCAGTGACGGTCCAGGGTGTACCCCTAAGCCTCCTGGTGTAGGCTCCAGGTCCCCCTGAATACAGGATTAAGTGGCGAGTAAGTGAGTAACGTTATATTCGGTCTGTATTTTGGTGGATTCTACAGGTAAGACGTTTAATAATAAATTATGAAAAAAAGACTTGTACAACCCCTGATGCTTTAACTGTTTAATGCAGAACATGCAGAACTGAGTGTTTCCATATTAAGTAGTTCAAGTTTGAACCATTTTAGGAAGCTAAGAACCCTTGACTTTACGAAGAAACTATAAAGGGTTGTACAATGTATAGTTTAAAGAAACCAACCAAAGGAGAGTCCTTTTGCTTTAAACCCATGAGTCAGAGATTACAGGGAGGCGTTCTGGTCAGAAAACAACCAGATCATAGCTGTCTTTAAAAAAACAGCTGCAAGGCTTTAGACTCCTACACATGGTAAATATGCTTGTGTCAAAAGAAGATTGAAAGACAACACCTTGTGACTTGTGAACATCGGTCATGGGGTGATGAGCACAGATGCTATCTACCCTTGTGTTTCCACTCTACAGAGCACCCATTTAGTTATTAAGAATACAGCGACACTTCTGAATGTCTCTCATCAAAATGATCTCTTAAACAAATATGGGACATTCCCTTTTCATTTGGGAGAACAATAAAATGGGCCAATATTTCAAAAATAAGATGGTGATAAGTGGTATTAATAACCTCCATGGTAAAGCTCAAAGGAGAAGTTCTCTATGAAACTTTAAATATGTTTACGATGGTATTTTTTGTGATATGAGGAGTTATCAAATTAGCGGTAACTTTATTTACAGATAAAGTCGCGAACTCTAACCTCTGAAATAGTGGTCGTCCACCACGCTGCTCTTATAGGGCTGCACAGTGGTCTTTAACAGAGGAAAAAGAAATTCAACATTCTCAAATAAAATTGCCAGGTTTCACTTTAAGCTCCTAAAAGCAGAGGAGCACTTTTCTACTCACCATATTCCAACAATGTTTAATATCGTATAATGAAAAATCCAATATAGAATATTATACTGTTAGTTCAGACCAAGTAATTGGGTGAGAGAATGAGAGGCAACAGGTTATATAGAGTTTAAAAGCACTGGGACATTTAACTATGTAACTATGCGTCGCTCTACGGTACGGTACTAATGCAAACTATAAAACTAACAAGTTTCTATCTTCCCTTTCTAACCCCCAATCATGAGCACTACTTGGCATGTGGAGCAAGCAATTGTACACCCTATATAGCACTCTAGCTTTTCATATTACGCTATTTGGGAGTCAACCCTGGAACCTGGAAGTAGCTCATATTCTAAAGCAGAATTAGTGGAAACCTTACAAGATTTACAGTACTGAGATAAAGACAACCTTACAAGATTCGCAGTACCTTCCTCTATTCTGATATTGCTTAAGTATATACCCCTACTTGTTAAGATGAGATTAGCAATGATATGTGAATTAACATCACATGTAGAAGGTGATAGATGAGAAGCTGAGAGAGCTGGACGACAGAATAAAGGACCGAAGTACTAATGCATTGTGGGTAACTGTTAGCTAATATGATAGACAAACATGTCAAAAGAAGTAAAAAAAAAAAAGTTAATTTTCATTTTATTAAATATAAATCCGGAAAAGTTTTGAAGCTTTTAATTCTAAAAATAAATGTGTCTTATCTTGTGGTCGTGTGTAAAAGCTAGTGCCCTGTCTATTAAATCCTATGTTTTTGTACAAAAACATCATAAAAGTATAGACAAAGTAGTGTAGAAAATTGTATTAGGCAATTTTCTAGTGTAGAAAATTGTATTATTTATGTAACAAAATAAAGCCAAAAATTTTTTAAATCATGTGGGCAATACTACGTCTCCCTTGTAAATCCACCTTTAGCAGCAAGATCTTGAAGTAATAGTTTCCTGTGTGACTTTATCAGTCTCTCACATCGGTTTGGTACATTCTTCTTGAAACACTGCTCCAGTACATTGAGGTTTTTGGGCATTTTCTTATGCACATCTCTGTTAAGGTAATGCCACATCACTTCAGTTAGGTTGACGTCTGGACTTTGACTAGGCCATTCCAAAACCTTGTTTCTTTTATTTTTCAGCCATTCTGACATAGATTTACTGCTGTGCTTCAGATCATTGGTGCATGACCCAATTTCAACCAAGCTAAAGCTGTT
This sequence comes from Clarias fuscus, assembly GCA_030347435.1. Taxonomy (NCBI): domain Eukaryota; kingdom Metazoa; phylum Chordata; class Actinopteri; order Siluriformes; family Clariidae; genus Clarias; species Clarias fuscus. Next base: position 10,271,701 of record CM059218.1, read on the forward strand.
CTACAGACGGCCTCAAATTTGCCTCTAGAATACTCTGCAACACGGAGGAGTTCCTGCGCAACTCAATGACTGCAAGGTGACCTGGTCGTGTGGCAACAAAATCCAGCCCAAATCATCACCCAACTCTCACCCACCGTGCTTGACAGTGTGTATAAAGTGTTTCAGCTGAAATATTGTTTGGTTTTCCCTAAACATGGTGCTGGACATTAAGACTGAGCAACTCTGTGGTCTCGTTTGTCCATAGGGCATTGTTATAGAAGACTTGAGGTTTGTTCAGATGCAATTTTGCAAAGCTCAGTCATACGTCCATATTCTTTTCAGACAGAAGAGGCTTTGTGCTGGCAACCCTTCCAAGCATACCATACTCGTTCTATCCGTGCACTGCATGCTCTGACCTTGTGGTGAATGTGAGCATTCCTGGGAAGATTGGCAGCTGTCTTGAATGCTTTCCACTTGTGAATAATCTTTCTCACTGTAGAATGTTGAACTCCAAATTGTTTGTAAATGGTTGTATAACCTTTTCCAGTCTTTCTCTCTTGGCATTGTGTTAACACACACCTGAATGCTCCAGACTGACAAACTGACAAAATTTTCCACTTTTACAGTATAGGGGGTCTGTTCATGTTTTTTGGCTTAATTTGTATTAAATAAATAATGGAATGGTGAAAAAAAGTTATATGATGTTGTTCCTCTAAAGTTGTATTTGTCTAATACTAAAACCTGCCACAATTGGATAATTTTTATTACATTAATACATAAAAAAATATACATATAAAAGAGAGGCACTAACTTTTAACACATAACTGTACATGGACTGCAAACACAATGGGCGTATTCCCAGAGGAATAAGAACACATTCTTTTTCTTCAGCAAAAAGTCAAATATACTTTTTCTTATCTGCTTCCTGATATTTAGGATCAGAGGAACTTTGTGGAAGGCAAAATTCCCTGGGCTAAAGCTAAAAACTTTGAGGTAATGTCTACCATGATTATTTGTACAATGCAAAAAAATTTGCACTGAAGGGCATTAGAAAACATGAAGCATTTACAGACACATCTTAAAAGGATGAGTTGGCTTGGGTTTAAAAGTAATAAAGAAAAAACGAAAGGTCCAAACACTACTGCAGTGACCGTGGCAATATGATCCTATTTTTTTTTTTTTAAGCGTAATTCATTTCACAACTAAAACTCCTTCTGTGCTGAATTTCCATTAGTCCAGTGGGTAGAGTCAGACCTGATGTGTGAGATCCACTCATAATATCTTTCCATTGTTCTAAGTCAAATACGTTTTTTTTTCCCTCCTTTTAATTTATTTTTTTCCTACAGCAGTCTGGTCTAATTATGCATCGCATCACACGGGAGTTCAATGGTTGACATACTACTCAAACATTCGAATGGTCTTTATTTTGCTAACCTTTCACTTTTGCCTGCTTAAAACATGAAAGTTCTGACCATGAAACATTTGCTAACCTCTTTTTCTGCTCTCTGCAAAGAGATCCACTTTGCTAATGCACGGCTAACATTTAGCAAGAGTAGATATGTGGGAAGTTGTTAACATAAATTTGTATATCCTGCTTTGCGGCAGAATAAGAAAATGAACCCATACTTTTATTTAGTATCATAATTTATTGTTACTAGACTTTAGCAAACTTCAAGCTATAATGATTAATGTACAAATTTAGATTAGAAACAAATTTGCCTTCACAAAACAAAAAAGTTCCTAAAAACATTTTTTCTCCATGTCTTTGTAAAAGGGAGAAGAAATTATCAAAGATTTGTAGCAGTCACTGGAAAAGCTATTCCTACGTGTTTTCTGTTACTGAAAAATCTGAGAAGGGGTATAATTGCGCTTCTTGGTTTGTCTGTACCAAGCTGGATTATTTAATGTACTTTTTTTTTTTTTTTATCAAGCAATCGTGAGGCAGCAACTGCAGTATACAGCTGCTATAAGAGAAATTATAAGAGGAACTAACCTGCTTTATGGAAGTTACACAACCTTAAATTTAACCTAATTTAGATAAAAAGTACTATATATATATATATATATATATATATATATATATATATATATATATACAGTACACACAAACAAATGCATATGAGATAAGCTATAGATGAGACCCAAATTTATCAAATCTATTAATCCTCTAACAATCCTAGTCACTTGTTCTTTGTAACCCCTTTAAAAAAAAGATTTAAACTTCTGAATCTCAGTTGATCCTTTAATTTAGTTTTTGCATTATCTAATAAGGAGCTGGCATCTGCCAGAAGTGTGGCTGGCAGTCTTATCTTTATCTAAAATATCTGTAGTGTTACTCTTTAATTGTAAAAAAAAAAAAATTGGCACGTAATCATTGGCACGTTGCTGTGATCATTACTGACCATTCAGTGAGTGAAATGCTTGATCATTAAAAAAAACTATTATATTAGTTGCCAACTTGTGGAAGACTACTTATCTGTCTGTGAGAACTATACACACAATCATTGATGAGCGCTATTTTGTTGTTATAGTTATTGCCATATTCTCAGTACAGTACCTTGATGGTATTGAAGCACTAGTGAAACACTGGAATAAATGCAATAGAATAGCAAGGTACAGTATTATACAGAGAAAATAAGGTATTTTTTACTCTGACATGTATGTTCTCTTATTCTGCACAATTAAAGTTTGACTGTTAAAAACTAAACCTGTTTTACTTATATAACCATCCTATATAAAACATATTCTGTTATTTATCCGGCCAGATGTTTTGCCATAGCTTAGTGCATGGACATATTTAGCTGTGTAAAAGGAGACTACTAGCTGGGCAAAAAAAGAGAGTTTCTGATCCCCTATAGTGTACGTCAATAACAAATGACTCGGGAGTTGGGTCAAAGCCAACCACTTACTGTACTTTTTTCACAACAATAACCAAAAGATTTTTGTTTCCAGCTGTAGTCCATGAGATTACATAATTAAAACCAAACAAACAAAAACTATGACCACAAGAAATAACATCAACAAAAGCTGTGTGCTAGCCTATACAATGTCATTTTTCATCTTCTACTGTGTACACCAATAAAACAAGAAATGAGCCCTGGATTACAGTCAACCACCCACTGCACTTTTCCATAACAACAACCAAAACATGTTTTCTTTTTTCAAGTGCGGTGCTAAAGATTACATGTTAACGTGTGGAAACACACTGAATATCGTAGGATTTTGTTAGTATTTCTTTTATAAACGTACAAGACACCAAATATAATATTACTAAGCCAATTTCTGGACTTTGTAATATTAGGATAGGAAGTACAGTACATCTGACTATTTTAGGAATTTCATTTGTGCCATTGGGGATACCATGTGCTCCACTGTGTTTTTTTTTTTTTTTTTTTTACCATGTGTTTTACCTGTGTTTTTTTTTACTGTGTGTAGTGGCAAGGAGCATGGAGTGTAATTTAATTAGCTTTCAAACTAAAACATTTCTCTCAACTTTTGTTTATATAATATGAAAATTGTTTTAAGGGTATACTGTGTACACATTTCCAGGTGATATACAGTACTAAAGGTAGACATTTTGTTACCTCTAATACTGCCACTCTATTTTTACATTAAATCCTCTTCAATTCGAATTATTGTTTAATAATGTATTATTCTTGATTACTCTGTTGATCACATTTGTGGTTTGTTTATTTAATTTTAGATAAACCACATCTATAATATGTCTTCCCTTAACCTGTAGCAATACAAACGCAGCAGAATATTGTTTTCCCACGGTTTTCCTTCATTCATTAACAGTGCTGAACTTTAAAGCAGCCTTTATTCTCTATCCACTTGGCATCATCATATCATGTCCAATATCCATTGCATGCAATTATTCAATCATGCAGATATAGTTGATAAGCTACAGATAATGTTCCCATCAAATATGAGAATGAGAAAAAAATGTGATCTCTGTGAATTTGCCCAGTGAAATTGTCTAGTTTCAGGTTTTTCAGAAACTTCTGATCTCCTGGGATTTTTACACACAGTAGACGGTAAAGTTTACACAAAATGGTGCAAAATATAAACAATAACATTCAGTATGTTTGGCAGTTCTGTGAGTGGAAATGCCTTGTAGGTGATAGAAGTCAAAGGGGAGACTGGTTCGAGCTGACAGGAAGGCAAGCAAAACTCAAATGACTTTAGTCTTTACAACACTGAGTAGAAAAGTGGCTCAGAGCACACCAAACCTTTTAGATGGATGGACTACAGCAGCAGAGAACCTAGTAAATGTTCTTTCTAGTTTTCCAATGCAAACATTGACTGAGCTGCATGATTTTGTGAATTGCGCTGCTGCCACGGAACTGCCTGATACGATAATTGCAAAAACGGCAAGCGTATGAGTTTTCCTATTAAAAACAGTCACTGGGAGCTTGTGTAACTTTATCCTGTCACATAAACCTTATGAGCACATTAACTAGGGTGTAAACACCACACTTTTTCTGTATTCAGAACCCCAAATCTCTGGATCACATGCAGTCATGCAACTATATATGTTTAGGTCATTCCATCTAAAGAAGATGAATTTCCCTAAAATGTGATTATTCTTGTATATCATACTGGACATAGTATTATATTAATAATATTATCAAATAAGTTATATTTCTATTTAATACTAGATATTGCAAGATTTAAATCAATAAACGAGTGGATTTTCAGAGAAAGCTTATTTGTGGAAAAATAAACAATACAAAACAATACAAAAATACTTCTCTCTCTCTCTATACTGTGTATATACTGTATATAGGAGTCCCTGCCTGTGAAAACCCAGCCAGTCATTTTTATTCATAAAATCAGATTTTAAGATTTGATCAAATCTGTACTGTAGTGTCACTACTTAGCAGCCATAAAAAGTTCAAGTTTATCAAATGTGCAGACACAAGCACTGACAGAGGCGCGAGAGCCCCATGAAGCAGGTAGAAGACAGACCCAGTTGTCCACGGTGTACTCACGCTCTGTTGTGAGGGAAGCCCATCGATAACAAGACGTCCAAATGCGAGCCGTGTTTAACAGCGTTTTGTCGGTTTGGCCGGAGTCTTCGTGGAATAATTTTGGAATAAATGTCTTCTTTTGCTGCCATGCTTTAGGACGCCAGTTCACTTTTCGGTCGGGGGATGAGACGGTACAGAGACAGAGCGTGTTACAGAGATAATTTCGAGTTCCGTATGACCATGTTGGTTGCCCTCCTCCCCCGCTACTGTGAGGCGCAGCTTTTACTGTGCTAAACAGCCCGTTATACAGGCTAAATACGCCGTACACTACATACTACACTACTACCACACGGTGGCGGACTAGCCTGGCATACTACTTAGTAGAGGAGTGTGTAGTACGCCAAAACCCCAAGGCAGCGTGGCAAACAATACAAATGTATCAACCTAAATACACTGTAGCGTGGTCAAAGAGTGGAAGAAGAGATAGAAAACTCACCAACAGTGTTTTATTTTAATGTACAGATGGACTATTTTTTTATCACATGATACTTTCAAAACACTAGTCAACACTTGACAAAAAACAGCACTTTTGCTTGTACCTATTTGCTTATAACTCATAATTCATAATTATTAAAATACTTCTCACTCACTGTCTGTACCACTTTTCCTGTACAGATTTGCGGGGAGCGCAGGGGGATAGGGGCACGAGGTTGGGTACACCCTAGACAGGGTGACAGTCCATACACACTACAGGCATTTTATTGTTATTATTTTTTGGAAACACCAATTGGACTAATCTGCATGTTTTTGGATGGTGGGAGGTAACCGGAGTACCCAGAGGAAACCCACCAAGCACAGGGAGAACATGCACACTTGTTGGGACCCGAACCCTCAACCCCGGAGGTACGAAAGCACAGTGCTAACCACTACGCCACCGTGCAACCTATTAAACAACTTGTATGTATATACTGTATGTATGTATGTATGTATGTACACTGACAAGCCATAACATTATGATCACCCGGCTAATTTTGAGTAGGTGCAACCAAATCAGTAAGGATCTGTGTTCCGACACCTTTCTATTGAAACCAGCATTAACCACGAATTATTTCGTGTACCCTTTAATGTAATTTCTATATTTAAGAACAAAACAAATCCTCAGAATTCATTTACAACCTCAAAATATACAGGATCTTATCATCATTATGGGTGTGACATTAGACAAACGTTTATATATATATATACACACGTGGACAAAATTGTTGGTACCCTTCGGTCAATGAAAGAAAAACTCACAATGATCACAGAAATAACTTTAATCTGACAAAAGTAATAATTAAAAAAATTCTATGAATGTTAACCAATGAAAGTCAGACATTGCTTTTCAACCATGCTTCAACAGAATTATTTAAAAAAATAAACTCATGGAACAGGCCTGGACAAAAATGATGGTACCCCTAGAAAATACTGAAAATAATGTGACCAAAGGGACATGTTAATTCAAGGTGTGTCCACTAATTAGCATCACAGGTGTCTACAATCTTGTAATCAGTCAGTGGGCCTATATATAGGGCTCCAGGTAGTCACTGTGTTGTTTGGTGACATGGTATGTACCACACTCAACATGGACCAGAGGAAGAGAAGGAAACAGTTGTCTCAGGAGATTCGAAAGAAAATTATAGACAAGCATGTTAAAGGTAAAGGCTATAAGACCATCTCCAAGCAGCTAGATGTTCTGTGACTACAGTTGCACATATTATTCAGAAATTTAAGATCCATGGGACTGTAGCCAACCTCCCTGGACGTGGCCGCAGGAGGAAAATTGATGACAAATCAAAGAGACGGATAATCCGAATGGTAACAAAAGAGCCAAGAAAGACTTCTAAAGAGATCCAAGGTGAACTTCATGCTCAGGGAACATCAGTGTCAGATCGCACCATCCGTCGTTGTTTGAGCCAAAGTGGACTACATGGGAGACGACCAAGGAGGACACCATTGTTGAAAACAAATCATAAAAAAGCCAGACTGGAATATGCCAAACTACATGTTGACAAGCCACAAAGCTTCTGGGAGAATGTCCTATGGACAGATGAGACAAAAATGGAACTTTTTTCCAAGGCACATCAGCTCTATGTTCACAGACGGAAAAATTAAGCATATCGAGAAAAGAACACTGTCCCTACTGTGAAACATGGAGGAGGCTCTGTTATGTTCTGGGGCTGCTTTGCTGCATCTGGCACAGGGTGTCTTGAATCTGTGCAGGGTAAAATGAAATCTCAAGGCTATCAAGGGATTCTAGAGAGAAATGTGCAGGCCAGTGTCAGAAAGCTGGGTCTCAGTCGCAGGTCATGGGTCTTGCAACAGGACAATGACCCAAAACACACAGCTAAAAACACCCAAGAATGGCTAAGAGGAAAACATTGGACTATTCTAAAGTGGCCTTCTATGAGCCCTGACCTCAATCCTATTGAGCATCTTTGGAAGGAGCTGAAACATGCTGTCTGGAAAAGGCGGCCTTCAAACCTGAAACAACTGGAGCAGCTTGCTCATGAGGAGTGGGCCAAAATACCTGCAGAGAGGTGCAGAAGTCTCATTGACAGTTACAGGAATCGTTTGATTGCAGTGATTGCCTCAAAAGGTTGTGAAACAAACTATTAACTTAGGGGTACCATCATTTTTGTCCAGGCCTGTTCCATGAACTTCAATGAGTTCATTTTTTTTTTTTATAATTCCGTTGAAGCATGGTTGAAAAGCAATGTCTGACTTTCATTGATTAACATTCATAGAATTCTTATTTATTATTACTTTTGTCAGATTACAGTTATTTCTGTGACCATTGTGAGTTTTTCTTTCATTGACCGAAGGGTACCAACAATTTTGTCCACGTGTGTATATATAACTTTTATGAGTACGTTTTCTATAAATTGGGTGAATACATGTGTACCATGAAAGAGACTTGAATGAACACAAAAGTGTTGATTTAAAAAAAAAAATTCTTCTCATAGTTATATGATAAAATGTATGCACCAAAATGTACTATTGTATTGTTCTTAAGTTTGAAATATACCCATCTTTAAGCATGCCTAGAAATGAAAAGACATTTCTGATCTTCAAACAGGTCAGACGGTCAGATTTCGGTCCAATCTAAGCGTGGACTGTCCCAAAGACAAACAGCTATGAATCTAGAAATACTGTTCTCCATATTGTCAATATTGTTCAATTTTGTGATCCCATGCAAATTGTAGTCTCTAGTTTCTTGTTATTAATTGACAGGAGTGACACCCAGTGTGTCTTCAGAGATGCTCTTTGGCATACCTTGGTTGTGACATGATGTTAGTTACTGTTGCCTTACTGCACCACCTATAATCATTTGCTCATTTGCACCCATTGTAATTTATCTACCTCACTATATACAGTACTATTTATATAAGCAAATTATTCTGCACTGTGAAAATGCACTTCTGGTTGGATGCTAACTCTGTTTCATTGCCTTGTACCTACATGTGCAGTGACAATACAGTTGAATCTAATCTATTCAAATCTAGTCTTTCAATAAGCTCGAAACAGTCTAGCATTAACAAGGCATTTTCACCCAGAAAACTGTGGTTAACTGATATTTTCTCTCTTTCAAACCATTCACTGTAAAACCTAGAGATTATATATGAAAATATATATATAATAGATTAGGAGATTAGACCAGCACATGTGGCACCAACAACAATCCATGTTCAAAGTCACTTAAATCATGTGCATACTTTCTTTCCCTGATGCATGCTTTGAACTTCAGAAGCTCGTCTTGACCGTGCCTATATGCCTAAATGCATGGATCTGCTGCCATAAGATTGGCTGATTAAACAGCAGTGTGTACCTAGCAAAGGAGCTGGTGACTGTAAGTCTAGGCTAGTTGTAATTAAAGCAGCTAAGGGAACCTCAACAAATGCATTAATAAGACATTAATAGCGAAGCTTTATTTGCTAAAAAATATAAATATTTGGTACATAGATTTTATCATAAAATGATGGTATCTATTTACAACTTGTATGTCTATGCACAGACTTTTTGACTGTGCCAGTCAAATATTACTACAATTAAAATAATTAAAATTTTATTATGTATTTCAGCAGGAAGATTATTGGAAGTGTCAACAAATTTCATGTATTAGTCAAAATGGCCAATGTGCTTGCACTGACTACCTGCGTTACCCCAACCACAGAAACTGAAGCGATTTCTTTCCCGCTTCCTCAGCCTCAATTCACATGACTAACCATGCATCGAGCAATCATTTTGTAGCATCTTCTATTTATGCATTCATCCATATTTGACATATTTCATGAGTCACATGTTTAACAGGAAACTGCACCATTCAACATTTCCAGAAGATCACAGCAAGTAACAAATTAAATTATCTCATTAATTTTTCTTTACTGTCAATGTCCCTGTAATACTCAGAACGGGGAATTTCTGTAAATTTTATACTGTACATAGCAAATTATGTAGTTGCTAAATCTACAGTATGCTAATGTCTTAACTGTTACTTTAACCTAGTTTAAGAGTCAGCAAAGAAGGCTTTAAAAAAAAAAAAAAAAAGACATCAATGTCCAAATGCATGCAATCCATAGTTTTAATCTTCATCAATTAAAAAAAAAAACTTTTTTTTTTTTTTTTTTACATATTTAAAAGCAATTAGTTAAAAATAATTGGGCTTAAATAGCACTCAAACAATGGAATGTTTTAAAGCATAATATTATAAAACAGTTATTTAAGAAAATTATTATTATTATCAGTATTATTATTATTATTATTATATAATCTGTGCTCAAATGCTATAATTAACATTGTCATTAAATTATACTACTGTGGTTTGCAATCTACAAATAAAAAAAAAATACTTCATATAGAATATTACAACCCTTCCAACAAACATTTTAGTTGAGTCTGTGGCCGTTATTGTACTGAGATACAGGGACAGGAAGGGTGTACAATTCTGGTATTGATAGCACTTTAAATAGACAATTGTTTGTGCTGCCTGAAACGCACAGCAACCAGAGCTCAGTGACTCTTATGTGCAGCCAGGGTTACAGTGTCTACACTCCACAGTCAACACTGTAGCAAGCACTGATGACCACTAATACATAATGATCTCTTACGTCTGGATAGAAAAGTGTGTGGAAACAAAAATGAAATCTAATTAGCTATATGTTGTTGATTAGAAAATCAACTGTACACCACACATTAAGATGGCCTGTAGGGCACAACTGGGCAGAAAACAAAACCAGCCTCCTGGAATGCCCTCTTCATCTCCACCTAAGGGGTATGACAAACAAGCATACTCGTAAAAACCATGGAAGAAATATCTAACTTTTTCCAAAGTAAAATTCTTGAACTAGCCCTCCTTTCTTCATATTCAATTAAATTATGTAAATTAAAGTAAAGAAACAAATGTTTTTTTTTCTACGACAGGATGCAAAGCACCTAAAGATACAATAAAATAAATTTGCTTGTTTATGTAACAACTTCAGCAGCAACCTCATTTCCCCTCTCGTCTGTTCCAACCACTCAGCATTCAGATAATCAACAAAGCACTAATCACCAGCCTGATCATTAGTCATCATCTGCACCTGTTTCTCATTGGTTCATGTCATAAGTTATATGTTTTTATGCTTGAATAATTAAGAGGTAACAACAATTCATAGGTCACTGTGTGGCTTAGCAAAAAAAACATTCCTCTGAAACTCATCAGGTACTAGACTGAAAATGGGAGACATAAACTTGGCAAAAATCACAGCCAAAAAAGTCCTTCAGGAAGCCTGGAGAACTGTTCCTCAAGACGAGGAGTAAGGATTGGGTGTCACGACTTTAATACAGTACTGTATATTAGCATTGTTTGAAGGAATATTACGGGTTTCATCAATATTTATTATAATTAAACAACACAAGTTATAGATTTATTTTGTTTAATTTTCATTTTATTTTTGGAAAAGAAAAAAAAATTAAACAATTGAATTTACCATTCTGTCAGAATCCATACACAGGCCAACTACAGCACCACCGCTCCCAGGTAGTTTCACAGCAGAGCCAAACTAAACACAAGAAATATTTCAATTTATTTTTGTGACTAACAATATTACTATTATTTAAAGCTACACCGGTGACCCTACTATCATCTGCATTAAAGAATAAGATCTGCATTATCTTTCTTTTTTGGCCTATTTTTAAAGGTGAATTTGGAGATGTCAGGTGATTCCATTTGTATATCAGAATTAGCAATGTTGGTGCTGGTTTCCTGCCAGTTTCTACCCTAAATATAGAAAATGACCTAACTTCTTTCCTGTTAAATGATCTCATTGCACAGGACTAACCATCCTTATTCACTCATTTATTTGGCCTAAGGTTGTATCCATAAATGGCTTACAATTGGGACCAAATACAATTGGGCAGATAAGGGTTAAAAGGTTTGCTCAATGACCCAACAGCGGCAGACTGGCAGTAATGGAATTTTAATTCACAACGTTCCAATCAGCCTTAACCATAGTGCCATGACCAGCTTGGTTTCAGGTTCTAGTATCTTCACCCTTACATACTTAACCAGTTTCATTTTTTTTTTTTTTTAACAAAAAAGCGTTAACCATGCAGTTTCCTATGCTAATCAGTGTGGCTTTTAAAAAACATTTACACTGAAGCACACGTCCTGTTTTTCTTGCTTGTCGCCAAGGTTAAAAAAATGGCATTCCTATAATGTTTTTGACTTAAGAATAACAAAAGCACTGTAGACACATTCTAGTTTGTCAATCCTACCGTCTTTTCCATTATTGCATTCTGTTGTTTACTGTACTGCCTTTCATTATGTAATCTGACAAACGCACACAGGAACTTTTGTTGCATTTATCTATAATTAAATTCAAGTTAACATCCCTAATATACTCTCGGTTAATGTTTATCAGATTACACATTTTTGGAACCATGAAAAAATACCATTTTAAATCATGTGACAATAATAATAAAGACGATACTAAATAATAATAATAATAAAACAATATGTGAAAATCTACATCCTCGCCAGACTTTACCTGTCTTGCCATTTGTACCATTTTAAGATTTGCTGTGCCCAAACAGGCTTCAGTATAAACAGACCTGCAGTAAAAAAAAAGAACACTTAAATCTAGAGTTTGGACAGGATGTTGCATCTTGAATAAGTGGTGTGAAAGATATTACCGTCTCAGTTCAAAGTTTTCATCCATAAGCTGGGCCAGTCTGGGCCAGTCCTTAGATTCGAAGGCTTCCCTGCATGAAGAAAATGATAACCTCATTCATTTTCAGTAGTCATCTTATTCTGATTTGTGTCCTACCACAGAAAAAAAAATGTGTGCAAGGTAGGGATACTCATATTGATTATACTGTACATACACAGATCAAACAAATTAGTCAGATGACAAATAAAACAAAAAATAGGTGTATTCATTCTGCAACAAGAATGAAGGGAATGTATTGTGTTAATAATCACACACACAAAAAATTTGGATACACTATGTGGCTGTCCTATGTAACTCTTTCCCCAAACAGTTGGGACGAAATTTGAAACAGACAATGGGTGCTGATGGGGTGGAAGAACTTAACTGGCCTGAACCCTCCAGAACACCTTTGGGACAAGCTGGAATGCTAAATGCCCTTCAAGGGTCATTGCACAAAATCAATACCCATCCTCACCAATGCTCTTGTGGCTGAATGGCCAAATCCCCACATCCACAAGTCGAAAAATCTAGTGTAAAACCATCCCAAATGACATGACTGGGGAGTATTATAACTTCAAAGGGGGAATGGGATATATATATATATATATATATATATATAAAAAAGCTTATGGGTAATTTGGTCAGATGACCACAATCTTTTGGTTATATAGTGTATAGTGTAGCTTATTTAATAAAGATTATATGGATTTTAATTAACTTTAAAAGCTTAAAATGCAAGTACTAATAAATGGGGGACTATTTGTATTGTTCAATGTCCTCAATCCTGGCCAATAAGGCTTCAAATCTACCCTGATACTAGCATAATGATCATTTCACTTTTTAATTTAAGCGATTTGCTTCTTTTCACATTTTTGAGAAAGCAGCAGCTAGCTAAGATGGATTTTGATTGGTATGTAGTCTTGCAATACTGTCATTTACAGGCAGATTATGGTTCTCTCTATAGTATACGGTATGTTTATTGTGCACACCTCAAAAACACCACATTATCCGAGTCTGATCCCTACCACAAAAATATTATCCTGGAATGGCCCTAGAATCAAACATACAAACTCATTCAAACCTAGGACCAGTGCATCTACTTCCTTTTTTTGCCAATGGGTGGGAACAGGAAAACCCAACAGGAAACCACACTAACATGGTTTCGTACATGAGAGCACTATAAAAAAAGAGTGTAATGATTAAAGCTACCTAGACTAACAGTCTAAATTTGGATAGTAAATATGCAGGACTTGAACAAACCGGGCCTGGTCTGTAAGCTTAGCAAAGCTTTTCATGGCTTCCACCACTTCAGGTTCACCTAGTCAAACACAACAGGGCATAAGAAACTAACAGGAGTGCGACATTAAAAATCATGGTGTTTGTGTTCACTCTGTGGACTTACCCTTCAGCCAGCGCTCCCTCACATCGCTGTGGATGCGGCCAGAGTCACTCGGATACCCTGAGTAAGCTAACCAAAACGTGGGAAGATCGCTCATATCCATAGGGATGTACTCCCCTAAGCAAATATACAGATATTAGCAAGCGGCAGATGTGTGAAGCTTAAGACTAAATACAATGCACAACATTATGCAAGGTAAAGTATTATTAGTATTAGGTAAATATACTATGCGTCCTAAATCCAAAATATTCGCACTGAATCTGGCATGCTCCCTATATGACAGCATCTGTGCAGACTAGAGGTCAGAAACCTACAAGGAGCATTAAGATTGGGACTTGTGATGAAATTTCTTTTGACAAAGGCGTACTGAAAATCGACAGCTAACTTGTCGCGAACTTGCAAAAGACACATCTGGCTGGGAGTATCATATACCCCTGTGTCATAGTGTCATATACCCCTGTGTAGTCCTGAACTCTCTCCAACCAATTTTCATGCTTGGACTACTAAAAGAGTTCCAGGGAGGCTAGTGTTTCAGACATGAAGAAGGCAGGCTGACCAAAAAGTCCCGGTTTGACTCGAATGCCCCTTGTATTAAGAAAACATATTTAAATGCATACTTAAAAGCACTCGCATATCTATACTTTATCCTTGGAAATACTCACTTACTCTAACAATGTAATTTTTATTTAATATTGTTTGCATTTCCACTTATGGATTTCTTTGCAAACTCTAGGCTAGTATAAAAATTAATTTGTATGTAGAGTATTTAGTAAACATCAGTAAGAACATTAATTAAGTAGCGGTCATAGAGGATTCAGTGTTTATCCCAGAAACGCTAATGGAAGGTGTATTCACAGACAAATCCTTCTATCTATAATGTTCTAGGGACAATTTCGCATAGTTAACCACATATAATATTACTGTATAACTATATTACTAAACCACAACACTTCTTGAACCAATATATAATCTAAATCAAGTACTGTAATAAAGTAATAAGCTGTGGCAAGAAATAGAACTGAGACCGAATCAGTACCATGACCTTGCTTGTCCATTAGCTGCTTGTTAAAGTCCATGTACACCAAACCCTGGTATACCTGCAAGAATGTCAGGGAACAATAATCTACAAAAAGTGGATGCCACAGTGAAAGACTTAACCAAGTTGCGCAAGACTAACCTGTACCACTCTGTCCTGCAACCCAGCCGTGATAAAAAGCTCATCTGTCTCCACGTTCAGTATGAAGTTGGCTCGGATTGGTTTAGAAAGATCCTAACAATAAAGGCTCTAATATTATTATTTTTTTCCACACATGAATAAAATGAAAACAAAAAATTTTAAGGAAAAAAGATAAACTTACATCTTCAGTAAGGTTGTAAAATTTTAACAGGCAGTTCAAGGTAGCAGACACAATTGCGCTTCACACAAGATACAACCAGTAAGAACAGCAGTAAAAGTACAGGCCATAAAAGTAATATTGACCGCGCTTTAATACAAATCATTCTCAATATAGTATACTGTATTTGTGGTTTATGTAATGTATACAACAGTTTTAATTTTGCTATAATGATAGTCATTATTTAATTTTATTATTATTATTATTATTATTATTATTATAAAATAGCCAAAAAACCTTGGTAAATCCACAGTGAGGATTACTTACCTACTGCCAGCTAGGCCCTGGAAGTGACCAGGAATAGGCATTAACAGAAAATTTCAGTTATGGAGCAACAAGATTTGTAAAGAACAATGCAGCGCTATTGAACTCACCACCTGGCGCGGAATGTTGGTGTCATACTTTAGAGTGAAATTCTGCTTGGTAAGAGCAATGCTGTCCAGACATTAAAGAGATATCAGTTAGATTTTATTTATTTATTTAAACAGTTCTTTTTTTTAGGTTGCTTTAAAACACTTAAATAACTACTACTAAACTACTAGAACTTGTAAAAAAAAACTAAAAAAAAAAAACTGATCAGCTAAGACATTACAAGGCAAAACATTATGGCCAGTATTGTACAGATTTGCCTTGCGGTCCCTCATTGCTGGGCTCAGTGCCTGATAGGTCCCATGCACGACAGGCTGTGGGGCACTCGGTGGTCTGGTGCTTTCCTATCATGGGCAGCATTGACTTTTTTTTTTTTCAGCGAGTTGTGCAGCACTTGCTTTTCTGTGTAATCGGACCAGACAGACTGGCCTTTGCTCCCCACTGGCATGGGTGAGCTTCGGGTACAAATGCGACCATCACCAATTATTCATTTATTTTCTATACCACTTATACAATGTATGGGGTCACGAGGGCCTGGAGCCTATCCTAGGAAACGTAGGGTATGAGGCAGGGTACATCCTGGACAAGGTGCCAATCCATCACAGGGCACACACTATGGTCATTTTGAGAACACCAGTTAACCTAATCTGCATGTCTAGACTGTGGGAGGAAGCAAGTTTACTTTACATGTAAATTTGCATTGAAATTGCGTTGGAAAGATTAGCTTAATGTTTAAAGAACCTTTCATTGGAAATTGTCAGTTGGGGTCGTATAAAGTTAAAGAACAGACACACTTGCAAAACAAGAAGTGAAAAACAAAAAAGGGGGAAATTAAAGTACAAAGTGGGCATGATGAGGCTAAATTCAATAATGACAAAAGGAAACACAGAAACAAACAACAAATCAGGTCCCTTGAATTGAAGCGAAAGGCCAGGGGATGAGCATGAGCATTGGGTTCATTTTCTTAGGCTGACACATGGGCCTGACAAGGTAAGGAGTCATAGTAAGGTTAGTAGTCATACTAATCAAGGCAGCAAGGACAAAATAAAATACTCCACTAGTTTTGTAGCAAGCCATCATTATAGTGCAACTGTCAGATGAGGAAGCACTGTTATCTTGTTCTTCTTACGTATGTATGTACAGTATGTACGCCTGGCTTGGGTAAAGTTAGGAACCACAAAAAACATAACCGTTGAAACTGTAGGACTTATTTCAACAGAATGTAGGACATACAATATTAAACGCAGTAGGCAGACTGATTGTAACAAGGAAATACCAAGTGATGGAAATGCTGGCATGAGGAGAAGGGTATTCATGGGTGTATGGGGGAGTGTTTAGTTTTGGATTTGGTAACAGGCTCTAAGATAATTAGATGTGTTATGGACACAATGTTCTGTCCAGCCTTCCCAAGAGCCCCAAGACTGCCTTAGCTGAAGTGGGTAGTCTGGCTTCAGTCGCATTAGTGATCACCCACGTGGCATAAAACAAATACAAGGATATAGAAGACATTTAATCTACGTTGCAAAAACACCAGATCGTTGAGCCTGGTCTAATGCTCTTTTACTTACAAAGTTTTCATGAGCTTGTGTACATTTATGTGATGCACTCAGAACTGCAAGGCATTTTGCATTTTTCTGTAAGATAACCCTGTGAAATACCAGTTGTGTTTTCAAAGAATGAAAAATATCAAAATGGTCTGTTCAGAGACTTAAACTATAGAAAGGGAATGAAGTGCACAGGGATATGACTGGTGATCGATGTTCCAGTGCGTAGGCGTTAAAGTCTTTACTGCCTGAAACTTGGAGGAAACGGTTGCAGAGACTGGTCGATTCCATGCCCTGACAATGTCAATGTCAATATTCCATAGCAAACCTAAAAGAATAGTTAAAACCTAAAAGAATGATTGTATTACCATAACATTTGTTTTAAAAAATGCCTGGTTTGACATTTTGTGGGTGATTGTGCCTCTGACATTCTGGAAAAAAAGTCTACTTACATCTCAGGTCATAGTAAGTAACAACGCCCTCCATTTTCCCCCTTTTTTTTATTTTTTAAATTATACACCCACTACATTTTGATTCATGTTTGAACCTACCCTTGATTTGAGCAGAACTGATAAAACTTCTTACAGGTGGCCTGTAACAGTCTCAGACCTCCTAAATACCTGGCCAAAGGGAACATGAGACAATGTTGTTTCCTAATCATTTCATACAGGATATATTGACTGCACATGTAGCAAACAGAGACAGGAAGTATTACCGAGAAAAAAAAAAGAACAAACCCTTCTTTGTGGCTGATGCGAAACAGATCCTGTAGGCTGCCGAACTCAGTGGGATCATTCAGTGGATGAGGAAGGAGGACCTACACACAAACACCATGTTAGAGTTAACAAAGAAAGCAGACTATGTATTTTAGTTAGGATTTACTTAGGATAGAGTTTTATCTACCAGGGACTGGCTTTCTATTAGTGTCACTTCCGCCCAGAAATTAGAGATTGTCATAGCAATGGTTTTGCCATTGAAGCCATCCGAGGGATTTCCCATCAGCCCTACCCTGTGGCGTGGCACACACTGATTATGCAAGAATCAAAAGATCACAAGTAGACCGTATTGATGGTGGTGGGTATATTCTCACAAACCTGGCATAAGATCGGAATGTGATGGGTTTGACTGGGAGCTCTTGGTGCTTATTTGAGTAGTGTGTAAGCCATTTTGTATAGTCAGATAGACCCTGTAATGTAAAACATAAAAGTAACTAGCTTTGCCTGTTTTAATTCATCCGATTATTACAGCGAAAGTGAAGTGATACACGAAATAAACTAATAAACAGATGTTATGGCTATATGTTTTATTTATGCTCTCACCACTTGTCCAATCAACTGAAACCCTGTGGGTAGCTTCATTCCATACACAGGCAACTGTTCTTCATTTATAAGCCATTCCTAAGAAGCAGTACATAAAAAGAACGAGCAAAGTCAGCTACATGTAATACCCCAAATTAAATGTTGGCATAGTAACATTTGGCAAAGATGTGTTTTTCCTGTTCTCAACACTTTGACGATGTTGTTTGCATTGTTTTTTTTTTTTCTTCTTCTTCTTATAAGTGAACTAAAGCAACGCACTGACCCAGAACCTGCCGAGCGTCCTGTATTCCACATCCGGCTGCTTGTGCAGGAAGTCTGAGAGGTAAGATAGCGTCTCTTTGCGAAGGCAGTAGAAGACCACACTGGCCAGACGAGATGCTGTGATGCCCTCCTGTGGCTTTTCAAAGAAACGTTTGATCCTGACAGACAACAAGTCAACTATGAACGTCTTGTACATTGTACAGATATGGCATGTACGTGTACGGAACGGAACAACTGTTTCATTTTATAATTCATTGAATTTCTTCATTTTATGCTTCTAAAGCTGATTAAGATATAAATGTGCTAAGTCTTTATGCATTATTGATAAATATATATAAAGTTGTCTACAACAATATATTTTACATTTTGCTATATGTGATAGTTAAGCATATTAATATACAGAGCAGGGAACCTAATCAATGTCGTTATCAAAATGTGAAACATTTTGTAATTTCTTTTGGACATTTTAGACAATGTTTTATTGCCTTTTTTTTTGCCTGTAAATTGTTATAGGGCAACCCTTACCTATTAGAATCTGGACATACTTCTACAATGCCTCTGGTGTAACATTTCTCCCCTGGTTCCAGCTCATAATATATAGCCAACTCTCCAGACTAAAAAAATTAAGCACAAATTAAGTTTAAGTGAAGCAGTCCTTAAATTACTGTACACTGAAAAGCAAAATGTTGGGTAAAAGAGTATGTTAATTAAATCATCATTCATTTGTTAAAAAAAGTTTTAGAAATATTACATTATTAATTTGCTATTCATATATGAATATTAGTTGGCATGCATCATGCCATTTCTTTTGCACAAAAAACATCTGTTCTTACCTTGACCCTAAAAAAACGAATAACTTGAGCAATGTCGAAGTTCTGGTCAGAAGAAAGCATGTCTCCTGCAATCTACAGAACCACACACCCTCAAAAGAACACCAAGTGCAGTAAAATAAAGGCTAATGTAACTGGAAATATAAATGTAAATCTAGTCTATGCCATACCACCATGATGTCATCTTGAAGGTGACGGCTTCGGATGGCCAGGTCCAAGTCAGCGACGGCCCCAAGCCGATCCTCCAAAGTGGTGCTACCATTATTCACCAAATTCTCCACTGGGAAGTCATTGGCAGTTGCCCACCGCTCATAATGTTTGTACCTAAAATGATGGTGGGGGGGATCTTTTGTCAAAACAACCTACAATATTACAGGCAATCTTAAAATATGAATAATGAGTTCATCATTTATTAACAAAATTACTGAGGAAAAAAAGTTTATAGATGTACTCACTTATCTGCATTTGTGACCAGATAAACTTCACTGAAGAGTTGTCGCCTACAAAGAACAACACGGGGTAAGTATGTCTGACTGAAACCCATCCTTTCAAAACAACAAATTGAATTGAAGTCAACTTACGTGTTGACTGCTTCCCACCAGAAATCTAGAATTTTCTTCCCCCCAACACCAGGTAACAATGCTTTGGGTACCCCAGCTAGATGTGCATACAAGCCAGTGACATCATTCTGCCAGAAAGAGAAAAATGGAAAAGAGGATCATAAACTGCCTCAAAACCTTCTCCTCATCTCAAGGGACATTTTTTAGATGAGCATTTGAGAAGCAGAGGAATCAGGTCAACCTTAATTTAGACCGACTTTTCCTCAAGGTTATCTGAGGGCTTTCATTTTGAAAGCTTCATATCACCCAATGCTGTTTATATACTATATGTAAAAAAAAAAAAGAATAAAAAATAAATAAAGACTAAAATATGTTATAAACATGTTCAATATTTGTTTATTCAATATCATATATTTGATTTGTTAAATGTTGTAAATTTGGAACCTAATATACATTGATGCAGCTGGAAAGATCACTAAATGCAACTACAAATTAAGTAATACCACATCTGTTAGGTTCATTCGCATGCTGTCAATATCCCAAAGCAACAGATCTAGGGACTTATATTATTATTATTTCATATATATCATTATTTATACTGATAATACTGAACAGTCATAACATTTTGACTATATGCTTAAAGTTCCACCAAAACAGCAATGACTTATGTGTTCTGACATCTTTTGATGGAGACCATCATTAACCTTTTCAGCAATTACTGTAGATCTACAGTAGTAGTATTGGATCATATTACATGGACCAGCCTTCACTTCCCACGTGAATCAGTGAGCCTTGGTTGCCGACGACCCCTTTGCTGGTTCACCTGTTTTAATTCCTTGCACCACTTTTTGGCGGTTCTCACCATTGCAAACCAGGAACATCCCACAAGAGCTGCAGTTTTGGAGTTGCTCTGACCCAGGCGTCTAGCCATCACAATTTGGCCCTTGTCAAAGTCACTCAAATCCATTCTTCCTGTTTCCAACATATTAAATAGGGATGGCTAGACAACTGGGTCAGAGCAACTCTAAAACTGTAGCTCTTGTGACATGTTCCGAGTCTGCAGTGATCAGGACCTACCAGAATTGCTCCAAGGAAGGAAAACTGGTGAACTTGCAGCAGGGTCATGGGCGCCCAAGGCTCATTGATGCACATGGGGAGCAAAACCTAGGCCGTGTAAGCTGATGCAATATAAGCGTTTCTGTAGCTCTAATTGCTAAAAAGGTTAGAGCTGGTTTCCTTAGAAATATGTCAGAACACACGGGTCATTACTGTTTTGGTGCCAGGTGCTCATAATGTTATGATTGACTGGTGTGTGTGTGTGTGTGTGTGTGTGTGTGTGTGTGTACTGTATGTGATTGAGGTTGCTAAAGGGAGTTTTTTTTTTTTTTTTTTGGTAGCAACCTAAAGAGAACTTATACAGAACATTCTGTAATGGTAATTCATTAATTTATTCTCCTATTTAATTTAATCTCCTATACTGCTTATTCTGCACATGGTCGAATGCTCGAATTAACCTAATGTCTTTGGACTGTGGGAGGAAACCCACTAAGCAGACAGACCAGAGGCAGGAGCCAAGTGTGCGAGGCTGTACTGTTAACCCCTATGTCACCATGCCACCTCTAATGGTAATTTTAGGTTTTATTTTTTTTTAACAACATTTGAGAGTTTTTGGATATAATCCGGCAAACACTAGGCATGGTGCAGAGTCCACAGTACACAGTGTCTGAATATAGCACAGGTATGCACAACAAAGCAAAACAACAAAATCTTCAAGAGTGAGTGAAATATTTGTCCAAAAAGAGTCCAAAAGTGTATGATCATACAGTGGACGTTTATATTTTACTCCTTTAGTACTAACGTGATATGTTATTGCTTAAATGATAATGAGTCTACGTGCATTCCTAGGGGGAAAAGTCCACTATCCCCTCTGCTCCACGTCCCTTATCCCAAGCAAGTGGGACCTTAAGGAAAGTAAATGACGAGAAAGTGAGACGGTGTCCCCTTCTCAATCACTTGTCATTGTGTGTATTGATGCAAAGCTTTCTACACAAGCATCATAACACGTGTAACTGTGTGTGTGATTGAGAAGCTACTATTCTCATGCATCAGATTTAAACAGAAAAACTAAATTAAACACTCATATGGAAAGATTGTAGTTCTGTACCTTAATCTGTGTCTCTAAAACGGTACCATGACCTGCAACAAGTAAAATACAAATCATTGCGAAGCGTGCTCTTTACTGTTAAGAGAGTTTTGCAAGATGTTCACAGTGAGTTCACAGTGAGTCCACAGTTCAGCAGCAACCCGGAAGTGGGCGTGTCGTTACGTTTCTTAAAGTTACAGCGTCCACTAAATACTTGACTGACTAAAAAAAAAACGAAAGTTGAGCGATAATTCTCAAAAAGTCCTCAATGAAAGATATTACTTTCTTATACTTTTTCAGATGGTGCCATGTCCTAAAATCCCCGCCCCCCATATTAAGGCACATAATGTAGTGGTACCTCAGCATAACACGTAACACGGTCCCAGATCATTATATTAATATGGAATTACTGTAGAGTATTAAGCATGTGAAATGCAGCCTATCGAGCTCCACACACACACACAAACACACACGCCTTTCCAGACCAGAAGCAAGATGCAACCACAACCCGCCCCACCCTGGAATTTGCGAGGCAATAGTTCTGAGCCGCTGAGCCAGTGTGCTCCTAACCCAAATATAAGCTTTTCATTCATGAAAGATACACCCTTCCTGATGCAACCCTCCCTATTTTACCTGGACTTGGGACCGGTGTTATGCGCTAAAATGCCCCCCTGCCACAGATTGCCCCCCCCCTCCATATAATCTCTATCAAATATTATATTAAAACATAAATTCATAGGTTTACTGTTATCAAATATGATATAACTATTATAATTAACCCTAGGCACGTGACAGGTGTCGAGACCATGAATACAAATTCTCATATAATGTTTATTTTGTGGCACATTTATTTTACAGGGATTTGTCATGTAATACAAAAATGCTTGCACTAAATAAATATTTATGATGAAAAATTTAACGAAATGATTTTTATTATTAAATAAGCAATATCAAAATTACATGTTGTATATTTAAAAAATTAATTATTTATATGTTTTCCCTATACAACATGTAATTTTTTATAATGCTTATTTTATAATCAAATCCATTTGGTCTAATTTGTAATTTCTAAATCATAAACCTATTTATTTCTGTTCTAATATAATATTCGACGGAGATTACATGGGGGGGGGGGGGGGCAATCTGTGGTTGTGGTTTGAGCGTCGGCTAGAAATTGAACCTGGGCCTTCTGCATGGCAGGTGAGAAACCTACCACTGAGCCACCAAAGTAAAAAAAAAAGAAGAAGAAGAAGAAGAAAAAAAGCACTGGGTTTATTAAACCCATTCAATTCAATGACCAAGGAATATTTTCGGGTTGATTGATCAGGGCACTTCAGCTGATACATTTATTTCAAACTCCAAATAACTCAAACCTCAAGTAATTACATGAATTGGACCCAATGTGTTCTGAGTTCTGGCAGAAAACTGAATATAATATATAGCCAAAATTTACACTGTACACATTAAAATAACCAGCCTAACATGTCTGACTAATTGAGACAAGATTCGATGCTTTATCTTTTTTTAGATAGGCTTCATACAGATTTCAGTCTTATTGCTTGATGCAATCATATTGGATATCTCTGGACAGTTGGATTGTTAGAGATATCCAATATGATTGCAGTGTATTCTATGCATTATAGCAAGCAAAGATACAACAGAACACTTGGAACCTACAAAATAGGCTTAAAACTATTCAAACTCAATTAGAAATACAATAACAATTGTAATGTTTTTTTTTTTTTTTTTTTTAACAGACCTTGGCTGTGTGAAGGTCAAACGCCTCCATTCTTCTTCCAAATACAGTTTATGGCAATCCTTCATCCTTCAATGAAATTAAGGCTGTTCTTCTTAAAAAATAAATAAATAAAATAATAATAATTCAATGTCAATTCCTATTATCACAATGATACACAGGTCTATTTCTAATACCTTACACTGTTTAGCAAATGTTAATTTCATGCATCTGCTATAACGTCTGAATCACTTGAAGCAAATGATGCAAATACAATTTGTTTGCTGTAATGCCTAATTCCTGTTTTTTTTTGTTTGTTTGTTTTTTGCCATATTGCGTTCAATTATGAAATACTGGCCACAGAATTCATGAATTTCTAATTACCTCATAAAGAATTTGCTAATATTAAGTCGTACACCAAAAATGATAATTAACAAATGTATCATTTCATTATGCATTGTTTCACATGTCGGTTTTCTTGCAAATTTCTTAAACCTTTTAAAAAGAGTCAAGTGAAAAACAAAGCTTTGTTAAAAAAAACAACAGTGCATGTAACTCTAAGGTAGTTTACAAGATTTAATTTAAGGTAACTATGTACCATGTAACGAACAACATTATGAAGTGGGCCAGTGACATAAGTTTATTACATATCATTGAAGATGTATGTAAATGACAAATCTCACTGAGGGTGATGGGGGGCTGGAGTCTATCTCAGGAGACTTTACAAGGCGGAGATCCAATCAATTGCGGGCACACACACTACAGGCAATTTGGAAACGCCAATTAACATAATCTGCATGTTTTTGTATGCCTCATGACCGAAGTCTCCTGGGGTAGGCTCCATGCCCCGTGCATTCCTGTGTACATGATTAAGCAGTATACATGATGAGGAAGCGAGTGGTCATCTCAAGTTTATTTTAACTTTGTGCTTCATTTTGTCACCTTAAAAAAAGTAATCTAGTTTATTTTGTTAAAATTATAATAAAAATATTAGATATTCATACAAACTTGCAACAAGCTTATTCTTAATGCTTGTTTTTAACTATGGCAAAACTGAATGTGATGAAATGAATGAAATGATCAGGACAAAAGAAAATGTATATACAAGTGCTAGCCGTAACTGCACTTTCAAAATTAACCATTAAACAACAAAGATGCCAAAGAAAAGTTAAAGATGTGTTGTATAAAAGATTTGTCAGAAATCATGTGCACCATACTCAGGTACTCTCTTCCTAGATGGCCGGTTTATTTTAGTAACATGCATTACTCATGTTCTATTGAAAAAATTATATTTCAAATAGTGTGTAAATAAATGTATTGGTTACATTAATTGAATTTATTAACAAATATTTAATTGTTATATTTTGGTTTTTAAAATGACAACTGCATACAAACGTTCAAACATCCAAATCATTCCGTGATCGTCATTGATCTTCAGTAACCAGTATTCTCATCAGGGTTATGATCAAACAACCAATCAATTTTAGAGCCAGAATTAAAATGCAACTCATAAAACACACTTCATCTTCATATTCAAGCAATATGCTTTAATATCAAAACAAGTCATTGTAAGCTGGAATGTTGTTTTCATTTCTCCATTGGATATTAAAATAACCGCCTCAAAAAGTAAGTCTGACAAGGTTTTGGGAAGATACAAAAATTATATCAGTGAGAAAATATTTTCCACTTAAGAAAAAGAAGAAAAAAAAAAAAAAGAATTGGTTTGGTATTCTTAAATCAAGCTGAACAAAATACATGAAAGTACATGAAATATTGTGAATGCTTGTGCATACTATGAAAGCATGTTTAAGTGCTTAAATTAAACGTGAAAGTTTAAACTAATCACTGAGCACTTAAAGTAAATTTTTTTTTTTTTTTACAATTTGCTTGTTTATTCAGGCTTCACTTGAATCAATGTAAGATTTGGACAGACAAATTTAGAGCACCCAGAAAACATACAGTATTATTCCCAGGCGCAAGTCTGTTCAACATATATAAAGTTTGAGTTTCAGTATCAGATTGCTTAAAACAAGTTATATGAATGAAGAATAGCAAGGCCTCTCTTGCACATCCATCACTGTTTCAGTGATTTCTTTAGCGAGTTTAAGACCTACAGTTCTTAACGGTGGGTAGCAGCTACCAGAGGACAAGAAAACATTTTAATCAGATGGGGTTTCTGTCCTTATCAAAATCGTTGCAGATTTATGTAATTGATGTATTACTGTGAAAACAACTAATACAGAAAGTAAATTAATTTCAAAAGCAGATAGAAAACAATATTGTGCCTAGATGGGCCTTGAATGGATCTAAAATTTAAATTAGAAGTTTATCAAACAAACAAAAACTGCCCTCCTAAATACACAAACCAGTGAAAACTTGCTATTTATATTTCAAAACAGAGCCAGGATCAGTTCATTATGAATGAACATAAAATTGAAAAACTTCGTGTTATTTCATTCATTCTATCAAGTGAGTCAGTTTACATATTATTAGTTGAGTGTTTGTGCCTCTGTAAGGTTAAAATAGAGAAATATATTACACTCGGGCAACTCTCAAGTTCTTCCTATAATTTATTTCAGGGGCCATGAAGACTCATAGGTCAAGATTCATTATATTATGTGTGTGGTATATGATGTAATGTGATGTGAAGCCATCTCAGTGACCTAAAGTCACAAAGTTCAAGGTCCATCTGTATGTTAAGGATGTGGTTCGTTTATCATTTATATTTATTTTATATAAACATATATAATTTCTTTTGTCATACAAACAAATACACAAATACTGCACGCCATTGGGAGAAATTTGGACACTCTGATTGTACCGTGTCCAAACTGTTACACAGGTAGGCAGGCAGGCTAGAAACATTGAAAAGTCTTTTAGAGTATCTCATACTTGTCGACAACAAAGGAAGTCTCGGTGGAGAATTTCACCGGGCTGTCCCCTTCTACCTGGGTCACTTTGGCCACCTACGGTAACAGGAAGAAAGATTTGTTTTGCATGATTTTTTTATATCATCATCATCATAACTTTGAATCTCAAGCACTACAGCTCACCTCGATGTTGGAATATGTGCGTTTAGACACAAATGAGATATTCACTGGGAAGAAGTCATTTGGCCTTCCAGCTATGCTGAACTCCAAACTTCCACTTTTGTTGTTTTCATCAATGACAGGCAGGCACCATTCCAGAATGTTTTTTCTGCTGTCATGGCGATACTCGCCATCAAGATCTCCAACAACAGGAGCACCTACTCCTGACCTGCAAATTTGGGATGCATAATATAATAAATAAACGCAACATGTCAATTCCTAAAACATAAAACATACATGTGCATACATGACTATACAGATGCCCATGATTGCCTAGCATCACTGTGACTGAACGGGAGATAATGCATGTCATCTCTCACATCCTCACAATATTATTCCATGGCACGAACTGCTTATTCCACTTATGGGGTTATGGCTATCTTTTAACAGGAACTCACGGCACAGGGATGGTGATGACCACATCATTGAGTTCAAGGTCCTCCTCCTGGAGCTCATACTCAATGTTGACGTCGCAGCTGCTCCCACTTTCTGAAGGCCAGCAGTTTACTATTCGGAGAAAACAAACATAACGTTTGTAGGCAAATTATGAACCAACGTTTTGGTTCGTGTTTAAGGGTAAAGCAAT
The DNA here is from genome assembly GCA_030347435.1 of Clarias fuscus. NCBI lineage: Eukaryota > Metazoa > Chordata > Actinopteri > Siluriformes > Clariidae > Clarias > Clarias fuscus. Next base: position 10,299,111 of record CM059218.1, read on the forward strand.
AATTCAATCATAAGCATGTTCTAATTAGAGAGAAACGCACTGGTTAAAGGGATGAGGGACTCATCTGTGCTTTGTAGCCTCCACTTCAACACGCCCACATCGTTGTTCAGGGGAAAAGACTTTTCTTGATTTTTCAGTACAATCAAAGATTCTGCAGTGAACAGCTTCTTATCTACATTAGGATGGGTCTAAAAAGAAAAAAAAGTGTCACTTCCAATGATAAAGATTTGAAACTCTAAAAGGACAGAGCTGCAGACAGATTTTTAGCATCCTACTCAAGCGAGATGAAAATCAATAAAACATCCAACAGTGCAGAGGTGTAGGCAAGACTGTCTTTTATTCTCACTCCTACTCACTCCCTGAAGAATCATGCAGACCCTATTGACCAATCCTGTCAATTTGCACTCAAAATCTTTGCATCCGGGAACCTCTTTAGCTGTAAAATAAAGTTCTTTCTACTGTATATATGAAACATCATCATGCAAAATTACCTGCAGTTGCACTCCTTTCTTGTCATTGTTGTTGATATGCAAGCGGATGCGGCCATTTTTTTCATCCGAGACTCTTAGTGTGATCATACCCAAGACCTCCATGTTCTGCACTCCACCATCCCGTCCACAGGTCAGAGAGATTTTCTCCTCTATCTTCAAATGTACACTAAGCCACAGGAGTAGTACATGAGCCATGCAAAATCTTACTCTCTGAAGATTTCCAATATACAGTCTACTTAATAACTATGTAGAATTACTGCTAGAATATGAAGCATACCTTTCTGTGTTTACTGGAGGCTGAAGGACTTTGGATACTTCTGAAGCTTTCTTTCCTGCACTGGTCATCACAATATTTTCACCCTCTGACTTGAGTTTGTCTACAAAGTTATCGATCTCTTTTCCTTTAGCACCCAGCTTCAGTGCTTTACTAGGACCACTCGGCCTGGAGATGACAACCTCACATTAATTCTCTTCAATTTATAAGCAAAGAAAAAAATGCATTCTTGTGTATGTAACTACGTGATACTAGGACTGGGCGATAAAACGGTATCGGTATTTATTGAAGGTAGACCATTGTCGATAACGATTAAAAAAAAACATTCGGTATGAAGCGCTATAGTTTTATTAAAATGCGGCTGGCTGGCTGACTGAGCATGCGCCTTGCCTTAATCTCAACAGCCTATCAGATCTCACGATGAATGAGCGTGGCACAAGTGACCAGTAAACAGCCAATAAGCTTACGCAGCCACTCTGCGTTGTGTCATCACCAACTCATGTCAGTATAACACACGCAAAATGACTGCCGTGCCACGCAGTAGGGATGAGATTGTGAATCAAAAATGATGCATCAGCTCACCAGTTTTTTTGGTTTCTTTTCTTCTGAACAAAAATGTTGTGTGTAAGCTTTGAAAAAAAAAAAAAAAAAAAAAACATCCCGGACAAGTATGGAAACACAAGCAACTTGCTTGTGTGATGGAGAGGTACTCGGCACTAATGCCTTATAAAAAAAATCCTCCAAGCGATACAATGATATAACCCATGCGATCGCGTACTACATTGCCAAAGAAATACTAAAAGAATTACTACAAAGTGTAGGAAAACAGTGGAGAGCGAGCTGCCGTCTGGACAAGCCACACGTGTGACCCGTACATCAGCTTAAGCATACATTTTAATGACAACTGGAATCTAAAGAGTAAATGCTTGGACACCGCATATTTTCCCGGAAACACCACGGGTGAATTTATTGCGCAAACCCTAGCTGACGCGCTGCTCCACGTGATGACTGACAGCGGGGCGAATATGGTGAGCCGCTTCACTCAACAACTGCACTCGTCGCGGTGTTTTGGCCACCGATTACACTCAGCTACCTGTGAGTAAAGTTAATTAATAGTTGCATAATCATCCACATATTGTTTCTTTGGATGTAGTGCTACATGAACGCAACTTCCCAATAGTGAGCAAACTTGCAAAAAAAATACTTGTGCATCCCAGCCACCAGCAACCCCTCAGAAAGAACTTTTAGCATAGGGGGTAATATAGTCACATTCACAGCATTAAATCCAGAGATAGAGGGAACCAACTTGTCTTTCTTGCTCACAATTTGTAATGTTGCAATGTACAGGTATACGTGAATAATGATGGCTGGTTCCTCTACTCCAGGGGTCTCAAACTCAGTTCCTGGAGGGCCGCAGCCCCACAGAGTTTTGTTCCAACCCTGCCCCAACATACATACCATGTAGTTTTCAAATAAGCTTTAATGACTTGTTTAGTTGGATCAGGTGTTTTTAATTATGGTTGGAACAAAACTCTGTGGGGCTGCAGCCCTCCAGGAACTGAGTTTGAGACCCCTACTCTACTTGAAAGCTCATATTTGATTATTATAATTTGTTTTGTTTACAGAATTTGAGGTTTACTGTATATTGTTATTATTGACATCTTACAGATGTTGATCTACCTCAAAGTTTGCTTTAGTGTTCTTTACAATTGCACACACTTTGTAACATTTTATTTATTAAGTTTAAGAGTCTCTTCAACACTTAGATTTAGTTTATTATAGGACATAAGAGACAAGATATTTTTGTTCAAATTTTTTTTGTTTTTGACTATTAAAATAATTTGCCTTAGTAATGTTGGTAAATTAAAATAAAGTGGTTAAATTCTAATTTTTTTTCTACTGGTCTTCATTAATAAATATTCAATAATTATCGATACCAAATGATATGAAACATTATATCGTGATAAAAAAAAATTCTGTATCGCCCAGCCCTATGTGGTACACATACCTAACTGATACAGGAGCTGATTTAGGCTTTTCTGGTTCCACCACTGAGTCTGTTATAATCGTAGCTGTGCTGCTCATCCCTGAACTTCCAAAACCTCCAAAGCCTGGTGCTTTTTTGCCGGAACGTTCTGCCTCCCGTCTCGCCTGCTGCAGCTCTTTAGCCTTCCGCCTCATCTCTGCATTTGCTTCCCGTTCTTGGGTCTGGTGGGATGAGAACAATAATAAAAAAAATTAATCAACAGATTCTGTATTTACAAAACAGTCATTACCAAAGGGATTAAGCAGAATTTCAAAGCAAATGTTTCATCTAAGAAGTAAATTTACATTATTCAAAGTGCATCATGCTAGTGCACAAGCATAGTACATCATCTTGCAATTAATACTTGCAAAAAAAAAAAAATGTATCCTTCGTCTATATTAAAGCACCTAATTAGCTAACAACAGTAACTCTTCATCCATTGCTAGTTATAATTTTCATTCAATTGAAATAAAAAATAAAACGATCATCTGACCACGATGATTAAAGAGAGCATATCGAAAGTGCTCCTTTGTCACACTTTTAAGCCAACCGAACCAATCCACCTCACCTCTCTGACTGCGCGGAAGACCTTCTCCTCATGTGAGTCCATTTCGGTGAAAGTTCGGATCTGGGCCAAGTTAACATTTTCCCTGTAGCCCAAAGCAACAATTTCATCAAAAGCAAATATGAGATCGAAACAGTGTTCCGAGATCTCACTCTCCTCCAACACACGGCAGTACTCAGGGATCTGAAAACAGAAGCAGACAGTTGAACGGGGTCTCATACTGAACGGAATACAAAGAACAGCAATTGAGAAGGGAAGTAAAGCAGAAAATGATTTCATACCACACGAGAGAAGAGCCGTAGTGTCTCCAAGTCCTCCAGAATGTTGCTGTTCTTTGTGGTGACGAGTACCATATAGAGTTTCTCTAAGGGCTGGTAGACGTAGCGCACACTGTCTGTCTCCACAAAGGTGTGCTGCTTCCCTGTGCTCATCAGTTTAGGGAAGGCAGCAAGGAGACCCTCGATGCGAGTGCGGGTCATCTCTACAAACTGCCGCGATACGATGGCTTTTCCTGACTTGGTGCACACTGCAGCTGCCAAGAGCACCTGAAAAAAAGGATAGTAAACAATGAGAAACACTGAAAAGAACAAGCAAGACAGAAAATCTACTGAAGGTCTTCAGTCATTTTCCTCTAATTTACTTGTTCTTGGAACATGTGATACATGACTAATTCCACAAGTTAACTTGCGTATTTCTTCATAAGGTGGGTGATGCCCTAACAGAGAGCTGGGTGGGAACTGGAAACAAGTAAATTAGGGAGAAAATCAGGGAAAAATACAAAAACATTAAATACAAAAACCATGAACAAACAAACAAACAAACAAACAGGCAGACATATTCCATGACAGATAGACATATATTATGTTGTGGATTTATAAAAAATAAATACATAAATAAAAATGCATGGATGACTTAAGTCATAATGAAAGATAAATTCCATACATCATGTTACTGATGTTTAACAGTAATTGTTCATCAGCAGTCTCTTGATCTCCATGCACCAATTAATTTTTCACAGCCTTCAAAATAACTCATTCAGTATTTTTTTAATATATCTTAATTAGTTTGGACTGTAGAAATACATTTTCATAAATGAATACATGCCTGATGTATGCCTGAATACATGAATGAATACATGACTGATTTTACTGGGGTAAAAATGAATCTGAAAACATGTCAGAGAAAATGAATCAAATAATGATGTTGAAGCCAGTCTTGGAGTGTTTTATTGGCCTTTATCTAATTAGTCATTGATTACAAATAGGTCTGCTTTTTCATCTTTTATAAATATATATATAAAATATTTTAGGAATGCTTGTGAATGAAATGCTTATGAATTAAAACAAATTATGTATATTAATATACTTGCATATTTTTTTAAAGTTTCTGTTGCAGAAAATTAATCAACCTTCTGATCAATCAGATTATATTAAGCAGTATTCAAGTAGTAAATAAATACACAGACAAACAGGCAGGATGGATGAGGTACTGTGCACTTGAGCCCCACCCCAACTCTGCTTCCAAAGAACCAGACTTTCTTGTATTTTTAATACAGTCTTGAACAGTTCTATAGGCTTCCTGAAGCACCTTTTAGTTCTCATTTTGCCCTATTTTTTAAGCTCTCAGTTTAAGTTTTGTAGTACCTGATCAGTTTTTAAAAAATGTTGTTTTTTTTTGTTTGTTAATCCAAACAGTGACCTATGAAATATTCCAACATAAAATAAATAAATAGAAATCTAATTTATGACATGAACCAGTGAGAAACAGGTGGAGATGATGACAGACAATCATGCTGGTGTTTAGTATACTGGTAATGCTGAGCGGTTGGAACAGACAAGAGGGGAAATGAGGTTGCTGCTGAGGTTGTTTACAACCAAATTTTAAATTGTATCTATATGAACTGGACAGCCTGTCACAGTAAAAACATTTGTTTCCCACGTATTTAATTAAATCTACGTCATTTAATTTGATTTAATATGAAGAAATGAGGGGGTGGCTCAAGATTTGTGCACAGTGCTGTAGATAGATTTATAGAACGGCAAAGCACTCGAGTAAAAGTCTGAACATTTTGTGCAAACAATCGGAGTCAAATCCATTAATTAGATTACAATTAGATTTAGTTCACGATTATTTAATTATTGAATATAGTGCACATTCATGAGCTCTTCCTTTAAACATGATTTTTTTTTTTACAAACTGCATTAGTGTTTACTTATAAAAGGTTAGGTTTCATATTTCATAATGAATTTAAAAAATACTTTTGAGTCTGGTGTATTAATTTGTGTATATACAAAATTATATCCCATCGTTTTCTTTATGAATATCCCCATTTACTCAAACAAAATGTAATTTTTGTGACTGAAACACAGCCTGGTCAGTGATTAAATCCATGATAACTCTTTAATCTGAAACTACAAACTATGCACTTTTTCTAATCTGGTGCTACCATTAACGTGTAACAGTAGCTAGCTTAGCTAGCTAAAACCAGGTAGCTAACAACACAGGACATAAACGTATGAACAGCTCGCTTATACATCAGTCTAACTTAAACAATATGTGTTAATATAAAGTTCTAGTAATAATAGTTTTAATAAAAAACTCGTGCTGTCAGACCGAACAGCTGTGACAGTAGCGCGGTCTGCTGTCAGTACTCAGCTAACCTGCTCTATGTTAGTCGGTAGCTAGTTCAGTAACTCTGTTCCGTTTTATAATCATAGATAAAAATGACTCAATTACCATTTTGGATCCGTCTTAAGGTGCTGAATTCCACAGCTAAAATACTCAATCGCTTAAAAAAAAACAGTAAACCCCTGATTAACGCTACACGGTCTTTGTTTATTTCTTGTCAGGCTAACGTATGCAGACTTGCAGCAGGCACAGCGAAAGCAGAGCCACGTCTCCAACCGGAAAAAGTTCCAGTCTGAAACAGGTTTCTCTAAAAGGAGCTGGAGCTGAAACAGCGCCCCCGTGTGGAGAGGAGATACAACGTCTCCCCTTGTTTACAACACGCTTTCACAATTCCTAACCCAAGGATCAGAGCACAGGCTAAATTGCTCTGGTGCCACAAAAGTGTATATTGTGTCTATAAAGTGTCTTGGTAGGTCTCCAAAAATATCAATTTCATTCGCTTATTAATTGTAGGTTTATTTTGCATCATTCTCCAATAAACATTCTACAACATGAATGAATGAAATCATTTCAAGGAATTGCTGCTTGAAAGACACCATCTTGACTAGCAGTATTACTTGGTTGGGTTTGAAGCAGATTCATACAGTAGTAGTGTGTTGAGTGACCTTTTCTTAAAAGTATCAAAATCAAAGTTTTCTTAAAAGTATCAAAGTATCAAACTTTTCTTAAAAGTATCAAAATATCATAAAATATTATCATGAATATTTGAAGCAGTGAACAGATATAAATAGTCGCACTTCATTGCATCTCTAGTACTTGCCCTAAATTAAGATTAGGATTTTTCAGTTCTTTGCGGCTGATGGTGCTGAAATTCTATTAAAACTTCTATTAAAACTACTAGAGTAAACAGACACTCTGATTCAAGACACAACAGAAGAAATTATACCACCCCCTTGTGGTGAAGAACATGAATCACTATCATTATATTAAAATGATTTTTATTGCATATTTCAGAGGGGATTTGAATTCGCAGAGGCACGTGGTCGTCTAGACATTATCAAAAAATGCTGTAAAATGCAAATAGTGGCTTTCCTTTTTTCATACAAGTTATTAAAGCAAAAAAAAAAGAATACTCAGTGGAAATAAAATAAATAATTTTCAACATAGCTTATGTAATGTGAAATGAATAAACTGCTGGAATGAAAGCCACGGATTTCAAATTACTATTAAGTCGCATTAGTTATTTTTAATATGCGACTGCGGTGTAAAAAAAATAAATAAAGGATATAATGCATGGCAGTAGGGACAAATATAAATAGCTGATACTCACTTGCTCCAACAAGTGAATGTGCTAATGGCTAGCTAGTCTTACCTGAAGAGCTAAGAAATAGCTAGGAAATTTCAGTCCTGAAATATCAAGTAGTCAAACAACAGCTGTCTGCATCAGTCAGGAGGCATTATCAAAAAATATGCCATCTTCATGGTAAAATGGATCCATCCTGTGGTGTCTGTAGCTCATAGAACTGACCTTACTTATTTAGTCTAATTTAACTAATTAATGTAAACTGGGCTTCCTTCTTCTAGGTAGATACTGTACACTACTCATCCAAGTAGCTTCTGTTGTCTGAAGTAAGTTGGTACTGTAAGTTCCTCATATTTGAGTCCTCGAAGGTCAAAGGATACTCAGGATCCAGTTAACATGACTCATGAATCATTTGACTGAAATGTTTAACTGAATGGGAAAGGAACATGGCTTCAATTACATTTCTTTTAGGGTTTAAAATGTCTTCTAGTGAAAGGTAAGATCAGTTCCCTCTAAAATGCCTGTGCATGTTTCTATAGACCCTAGCTTCAGCAATAGTGAAACAGAGAATTGTACAGCACAAAGCAGTATGGAAAATACCCAACTTAAGCCTATAGACAGGGGTTTACTTTGATGTAGAAGCCTTCCCTTTGCATGTGATGGGAACATGCGCTCAGAGAGTTTCTGCAGTGTCCAGGGAGCATGGACACTCGGTACAACATTAGCTGGTTGACAGGAGGTGAAGGCCCTTAAGTCAAGCCTTTCTGGCACCTTACACGTCCAGAAAAACAAATATTTGTGAAGTAATAAGGATCAACCATGCTCACTTACTACTTCATTAGGTACACCTGTTCAACTGCTTGTTAACCCAAATATTGAATCAGTCATGGACATGGCAACAACTTCATGTATTTAGGCCAGTAGACATGTTCAAGACGATCTGCAGATCTAATGGGATTTACAAAAAAACACCTCAAGGGTTTACAGAGAATGGTCTGAAAGAGAGAACACATTCAGTGCCCCAAAGTTCTCTTGGTGAAAATGACTTGTTGATTACAGAGGTCAGAGCAGAATGGCTAGACTAGTTCAAGCTGATAGAAAGGCAACAGTAACTCAAATAACATCTAATTTCCATTGAGGTACAGTATGCAAAAGAGTACCTCAAACCTTGAAGCAGGCTTACTAGACCAGCAGAGGACCACACTGAGTGCCATTTTTTCAGCTAAGAACAGGGAACTGGGACAGTAGAGAGGGTTACCAGCGTAAAAATTTCTTAGCCTAACTGTGACAGAGGACCTAACGTGGTGCAATAATATCACCTCTGCCATAGGAAAGGCCCAGCAGCGCTTCTTCTACCTGAGGAAACTGTGAACCGTCAATCTTTCTCAACAGCTTTTAGTGAACTTTTACAGTTGTGCTATCGAGAATGTGCTGACATATGGACTCTTGGTGTGATTTTCCAGCTCCACGAAGGTGGAACAACAGGCATGGCAGCAGGTGGTGAAAATCATTAGGACTAGTCTCCCGGAGATTAACACAATCTATATTACACGCTGCCTTCATTAAGTGCACAGCATCCTGCGTGATCAGCATCACCCTGCACATCACCTGTTCCAGTTACTGCCCTCAGGTAGAAGGTACAGTTCCAACCAACAGACTGTCCCACAGCCACTTTCCACAGGCTGTGATGCTGCTGAATGATCAGATATTCCCCTGTATGACCCTGTCCCCATATATCCTTACATATTACATACATTCTTACATCACTATTACAATAACTGTGAACTGGACTTTGCATTCATGCAGCACACACACAATACACACGCTCTTCTAGTGATTTGTGTCCCTTTCCCTCTATATCATACTTCACATAGCCATTATGGTTACTGCACTGCTGCACTATGGTTGCACTTTATTACATGACGGGAAAGATGATGCCTAATGATATCTCATTGTTCTTTACACTTTGTTATTTATAACAATAACAATAAAGTTGAATTGAAATGAATTGAGTTGGCTACAGTTCAGATTGGCTCACCAAAATTAGACAATATAAGATTGGAAAAACATTTTGGTCTTGATTTCTGCTGTGACATTTTGACGATTTTGACAAAACAGCATAAAAGCATGGAGCCATCTTGCCTTGTATAAACGGTTCAGGCTGGTGGTGGTAGTGTAATGCTGTGGGCAAATTTTTTCTTGCCACACTTTGGGCGACTTAGTATCAATTAAATGCCACAGCCTATCTGAATATTGTTACTGACATTGTCCATCACTTTGTGACTACAGGGTAATGTCATAAAGCTAAAATCATTTCAAACTGGTTCCTTAGAACATGACAATAAGTTCACTATACTGAAATAGCCTCCACAATCACCAGATCTCAATCGAATAGAGCTCCTTTGTGATCCAATCCAATATCAATTTGTGATCTCAATCCAATATAGCTCCTTTGGAACAGGAGATTTGATTCACAATTTGATCAATATCTTTAAGAAATGTTTCCAGCACCTTGTTGAATCTATTCCATGAAGAATAAAGGCAGTTCTAAAGGCAAGCAGAATATTCTCCATGAATATTTATATACTCATCAATGATCTTGACTGACTGTCCTGCATGTCAGTGAGAAAAGATCCTGAATTCCTGAAAAATTTATTTATTTAGCTCAAAACAAGTTTTATTTTAAATACCTCTAGACGTAAAAGAGCCCTTGTATACTATCAGCATAGTCATTAACATCTATTTTACTTTCCTCTGACATATTTAAACCTAATTTATGCCAGAAATAAAGTTGGTAGAAAAACTAGGAATGGAAAGATATTTAAAAAAAAAAAACACTTTCCCAGTCAAAAGTGCTGATCAAAGATTTGCAAAGGGGAGGGGTGGGGGAGGCTGGGAAGGAACTACTGAAATCAACGTCTCTGAATTAACTGCTCATCTTAACTTACCTACAATAAATCCTACAATAGATCGATCGATCATTTACAGAACCCTGGATTACCCCCAATTGATTTGAATATCACTACCACTCATCTGCTCACACCAACTGAAAGATGTCCAACAGATTTTGCTGGAATGGTTTTGATCAAAGCCTCTTGTAAATTGGCCTAAGCCCACGTGGAGACTTTTGCCAAGGGGATTTTGGATGGACCAATGCCAGATACATGCTGTTTTCACCCAGTCTGGGTTAAAGGAAAACTCCAGCAGAAGGATAATATGATTTCTTGCAAGAAACGGTGGTAATACAGAACTAAGCAGGTTCAGTGATCCATTTCTAATCAACCAGGATAAAAAGGAAAAACAAGGGGGGAAAAAAGCTTTGAGTCTGGCAACAAGCACAGCCACTCCCCACACTTTTAACCTCAGTCTGTGAAAGCTTTGTTCCTTATCATACAAAAAAAATTCTAGGTATAAAAGCCTTGAAATATAGATAGTGCAATGCAGACATATTTTCAACACCTCCCTTGTCCTCCAGGTTACCATGGAAACAATTCTCAGAATATGTTATGTGGTTTGAATAAAATTAACTAGGAAAAGAAGATAACGCACACTATACGGAAAAAATAAAGAAATGTATTAAGTTTAATTAAGTACATTAAGAAATCATATTCGTGGTAGCTCCAAAATCTATCCTAATGGGAACATTGAGAACGAGTCATAACACACATTCACACACTCTTTCACACCTAAGGGCTGTTCGGAGTAGCGCAATTCACGCAACAGTATATTTTTGGGAGGTGGTAGGGAACCAGAGAATCCAATGGAAAACCACATTGCACAGTGACTGCCCTTGCCTTTATTGGCTTAATGGTTAACATCACAACCTAGGGCTTAGCCTTTTTTAATCAACATAACCTGTTAAGTGTGTGTTTCATAGAGAAAAAAAAACAGGCAGAAATCACAAAATTCAAGAAAAAAGAGTAGTCAGAAATAACACTGCTTATAGAGCCAGATACAGTAAATAATATTAATAAGATCTACAATCAGGGTATTTAAATTTAATTCTGACACATCTGGGTGGCATTACTTGGTGGCATGAGGATTGTTTATAAAGTTTATGGCACAGCATGGACTGATGCCTCGGCTCTATTCTATTTTCATATTTCTTTCCTTCTTTCTTTTTTTGTTGCTAAAATGATGATTTTTCATACTCTTATACTGATCTCTTCTTTTTCAGTTTAAAATGCTGAGAGATGTGAAAGTAAATGAGAAACATGATAAAACACACTGTACACCATGTGCACACTTACAGTATATACCCACCAAGGGGCATTGTCTGGTAGTCCATCCACTTTTCTGTAACAGTACTGTACGTGTTTTGAGGAGATAGCAGGGAAACCTTGGAGGATGCTGAAGAAACCAATACTGACACAGTGACACAGACAACAACCAGAACTGGGGACTCTGCAGCTTACATACTGTACTGTATATTTTACAAAATACCTTAATATCATATTGAACATATAAATACAGTAAACTGACTTATAGCATATTAGAAAGCAAATTGTTACAGTACTAGCATAGTATTATTGCAGAGTAGGTACACTGTATAATAATAATAATAATAATAATAATAATATTGTTGTTTTTATTATTATTGTTGTTGTTGTTGTTATTATTATTATTATTATTATATTTCTCTAGGAGTCAAGATGCCAGTGGTTTCTTGACAAACAGTGTTCATTATAAGACGGACAAATAATGTTTTTTTTTTTTTTTTTTTTGCATCCACATCAGAGCTACACAGTTGCTCAACTATATACATGAGGCCTCACAGATTGAGGGTGCTGGGTTTCACACTGATCTCAGATTTCTGTCTGTTTTTTTTTTCTTTCTTTCTCACCATGTCTAAGTGAGATTTCTGCAAATTACCCTGTTACCTTCCATTTTTCAAAAACTTGTGGTTCAGTTGACTTGCTACTTTAAATAGCTGTTAGGTGTGAATTAATGTGTGAGGGTGTGCGGGGTTTTGTGACACAAGTATCTGTTTCAGAGTGTGTTCTTGTCTTCCGGCCAGTATCCCCAAAATATGCCCCCTGATTTCATTTTACCTTGATCAAGATTAAGTGGTTATTGAAGACTAATAAATAAATGCTCATTGTTCTGATTATAAGGGTCACAACTAAATGTTTATCCCATACATGCATGTGATATATTGAATCCAATATGTAAATAGAAACTATTAAAATTCAGGCCTGGAACTCTGAATGTTGACCAGGTCTTGACCTGTGCTCAAAGATCTCTGTTACTGATGTCTTGGTGCCAAATACCTCAGGAAACCTTCAGAGACCTTGTGAGTCCCATGCCTCAACGGTCAGAACTGTTTTGGGTTCACAAGCTGGAACTGGGCAAGTGGGTTTGATACAAGCGACATGCAGAATTGAAATGGCAAATAGTCCAGAGAGCAGCAAAAATCAGCATAATAATGTATGTTATTTGGAAGTGACATGGTCTGGAAGTGACTTCCCAAAAACAGACTTAAAATCACTGTCTTGAGTATGAATGCATTTGAAAAGTATGTGAAATGTGACATTGTTATGTTCTTCAAGTCTAATTGTTTTTTTTCTTCTTCAAAGAATCAAATATATGCATCAAGATTTGTCTGCCATTTCAATCTTTTATAAAAAAAGGTTTCTATTTTATTTGCACATGATGTATTATTGTATGTAACAATATATGTGTTATTGCTGAGCAATGCTGTGAGGTGGTGTTGTATTATGTAAGACATGATTGTAAAAAATACACTCCATATTTATCCACATAATATATATTTAAAAAAATTCACCCGATCTTAGTGTTACAAAGAAGTAAGCGCAGTAGCTTTCAGCTTCTCTGCCTAGAGGAGGATTTTGTGACCATGGACCCAGTAGCCAGCCCCTTGGTGGGGGCTGCTTGGTATGTGAAGGAGGGGTAAGAAGGAGGAGATGCTGGTGAAGGGGGAGGGTAAACAAACCAGTCTGAGCCATCTGAACAGAAACAGGAACAAGAGCGTGGGACATGAAGGCATGAAACTAATCCTTCTTATTAATCACAGAGAACACCATGACTGCAACGAAGAGGAGAGGAGCTACACAATTTGCGAGGAACAAGTCTGAGGAACCATGCAAAATTCAGCAGCCAGGAGACATGCCATACTATCCCATTCCTCTGTTCTTTCTTATTATGGCTCTGAACTGAAAACAGGGATGCTTCATTCTTCATATACCAGATACTGGTCAGTTTATTTAATTCAAAAGAGGATTTAGTTGGGGATTTGAGCCCTGTTGACTCATATTTTGGAGGATTTACCAAATCAAGCAGAGATCTGGATTTATACATGCTGACAGAGATATTGTCCCGGTGTGTGAGGGCTGCTTCCCATCACTGGACGAGAACGCTCAGTGCACTGGACGTGAACGCTCAGCTCCTTTTGTTGTGTGACTGACTAATGTGCCCACCCTTTTGGCTGAGGCTGCTTCATTTTGTTATGGTCTTGTCCCGGTCTATTATATACCACACCTTGGAAAGAAAGAGCATGGAAGGTTAGAAAAGCATCTCCAAGCATGGGAGGAAAGCCAATGAAATGGTATGAATGAAATTCTACCCATTTACTTACTAGCTGCTCTTGTTTTGTTTTCTTGCTCTCACACCCTTATCTTATATCAGCAGGTACTAAAAACTGATTCTTTAATTATATCTAGATTTTATTATCATTTGCACCAGTCTGATATTCAGGATTGGATTTGGGGCCGATACCAGCAAAAATGGTGGATCAAATATTGAGGAGAAAAAATAATTAATTTAATTCGATTCTGTAACAAATATTTAGTATTATAAACCTTGACTCTATTTGTGTTGTGTGCAGTTTGCTTGAAATATATAAGCAGGTTTTGTGTGATCACAGGTTTTGAATAAGTTGTTTCTTAAATAATGTTTTTTCTGTATTGTTATGGGTTAGATAAAAAAAAATTGTTGCTTTTAAAGAAATAATAACATGGTCTTGAAATTGGCTGATACTCACGTATTTAGTTTCAGTATTAGAAATTGTATTTTTTTTGTGCCATCTCCAAAATATAACTGATTAATGTAGAACATGTTAATGTTATTATTAGAATATTGATAGAATTTGTATTATCAATAAATATATAGATAGCATTATACTCTTTATGTAGTCTAATGAGGCTTAGACTCCTCATGCTCTGTCAAGCATAACCCACGTCATTCATTTTATTCCTAATATGATTAATCTGGTTGCTTCAGTTTTCATGTGAGCCTGACTTGTGGGTGTTGGTACCAGAATAAAACTGCCTGGCAACCATAAACCATTGTATTTTGAATAGTCAGTGGTATCTATCCATCTGTCCTGAGTCATGCACTAAATTCTGAGCAAAATCTGTATAAATGTCCTGTGTATGGTTGCTTAATAATTTCTCAGATTAGTCTAATTCCAAAACAGAATTCATATACTATCGTGGTAATTGTTGGAACAATTATGTGGCAAATACTTATTTAGTCATTATTGTACATGCATTACAGTCATTACTTAAATTTTATCATGTTTTTTTTTCTTTTTTTTTGACTATGCTGTCTCATTTCCACGTGCTGAATTTTGTCATGTCAGTCTATGCATCTCTGTTCCTTAGCAACTGTACAAAGCAACTATAAAAAGAACTGAGTATGACTAGGAGACTATTTAGCATTTTGCTGAAGAAAGTAAATAATTTACAAGTTTATTATGCCAAAAAAAAAAAAAAGGTCAGGAATTATGGACCAAATTGTTCTTTAAGAAATTAGTTACACACGTGGACAAAATTGTTGGTACCCTTCGGTCAAGGAAAGAAAAACTCACAGTGGTCACATAAATAACTTTAATCTGACAAAAGTAATAATTAAAAAAAATTCTATGAACGTTAACCAATGAATGTCAGACATTGCTTTTCAACCATGCTTCAACAGAATTATTAAAAAAAATAATAAACTCATGGAACAGGCCTGGACAAAAATGATGGTACCCCTAGAAAATACTGAAAATAATGTGACCAAAGGGACATGTTAATTCAAGGTGTGTCCACTAATTAGCATCACAGGTGTCTACAATCTTGTAATCAGTCAGTGGGCCTATATATAGGGCTCCAGGTAGTCACTGTGTTGTTTGGTGACATGGTATGTACCACACTCAACATGGACCAGAGGAAGAGAAGGCAAGAGTTGTCTCAGGAGATTCGAAAGAAAATTATAGACAAGCATGTTAAAGGTAAAGGCTACAAGACCATTTCCAAGCAGCTAGATGTTCCTGTGACTACAGTTGCACATATTATTCAGAAATTTAAGATCCATGGGACTGTAGCCAACCTCCCTGGACGTGGCCGCAGGAGGAAAATTGATGAAAAATCAAAGGGACGGATAATCTGAATGGTAACAAAAGAGACCAGAAAGACTTCTAAAGAGATCCAAGGTGAACTGCATGCTCAAGGAACATCAGTGTCAGATCGCACCATCCGTCGTTGTTTGAGCCAAAGTGGACTACATGGGAGACGACCAAGGAGGACACCATTGTTGAAAACAAATCATAAAAAAGCCAGACTGGAATATGCCAAACTACATGTTGACAAGCCACAAAGCTTCTGGGAGAATGTCCTATGGACAGATGAGACAAAAATGTAACTTTTTGCCAAGGCACATCAGCTCTATGTTCACAGACGGAAAAATGAAGCATATCAAGAAAAGAACACTGTCCCTACTGTGAAACATGGAGGAGGCTCTGTTATGTTCTGGGGCTGCTTTGCTGCATCTGGCACAGGGTGTCTTGAATCTGTGCAGGGTACAATGACATCTCAAGACTATCAAGGGATTCTAGAGAGAAATGTGCTGGCCAGTGTCAGAAAGCTGGGTCTCAGTCGCAGGTCATGGGTCTTGCAACAGGACAATGACTAAAAACACCCAAGAATGGCTAAGAGGAAAACATGAAACAATAACTATGAGCCCTGATCTCAATCCTATTGAGCATCTTTGGAAGGAGCTGAAACATGCTGTCTGGAAAAGGCACCCTTCAAACCGGAAACAACTGGAGCAGCTTGCTCATGAGGAGTGGGCCAAAATACCTGCAGAGAGGTGCAGAAGTCTCACTGACAGTTACAGGAATCATTTGATTGCAGTGATTGCCTCAAAAGGTTGTGCAACAAACTATTAAGTTAGGGGTACCATCATTTTTGTCCAGGCCTGTTCCATGAGTTCATTTTTTTAAATAATTCCGTTGAAGCATGGTTGAAAAGCAATGTCTGACTTTCATTGGTTAACATTCATAGAATTATATTATTTGTATATATAAATTATTATTATTTATTATTACTTTTGTCAGATTAAAGTTATTTCTGTGACCATTGTGAGTTTTTCTTTCACTGACCAAAGGGTACCAACAATTTTGTCCACATGTGTATATGGTGATATCGCCTTGATAAACAACTTTATTTATTAAAAGGTTGTAAAATGCCTGGAGTCATTAATGTCATTAATACTGCTTGCCTTTTTATATGTTCTGTATACAATCATAACTGGAGGTGAAGTAATATGAGACAAAGTAATTGTCCATATCCAATTGATCTTTAGTACATAAAACCATAATTTAAGATCACCGTAGTTTGGAATAGTTGGAATGGGTTTCCCATCCAACTATTCAAGTGAAATCCTATGAGAGCACATTCCTTGGAAATATTTCACCAAACCTACATGGGAATGGAATTTATGCATTGTTCTGTAGAATCAGCACTAACAATGCACAGATCAATCATTTAATGCTCATTAAAAGGATTGTTATATGAAACTCTTTACACCTAGACAGTCTCCTGAGAACAATACGTATTTTATGGATGTGTGCTTCTGAATCAACTGCTGCTGATCTTTTGCTTTACCTCCACAGTCTCAGTTCACCCAGCCCTACACACTCACCTAAAGAAGAATACATCATTGGTCAGTCTGAAGAACAGGGCGAGAGTGTAGGAAACCACACAGAGCAACCACAAAGCCTAAATGGTAAAATTAAAAAATATAGATCAAGTATAGATCATCATCAAAAATCATCATCCACCATTTCTTCTGTTCTTGTTCTAGCAGATGCAATAAAGTTGTTATCCAATGAGCCAACTCCAGGACCAGAGAACACTGGCACAGGAGATGGGAACTCCTGGGAGGAGCAGCTTTATATCCAGCAGGAGCAGCTGGAGAAGGAGATGCAGGAGACTAGGAAGATGGTGACAAGGCTTCAAGTTAGTATTTATTTATTGTTGTTCATACATATGCCATATACTATATGGCCAAAAATATGTGGACATCTACCTATCGTATCCATATGTGAACCTTTCCAAAACATTTTCCAGTAAGACTGGACAAGCACACAAATAAATGTCTAAAAAGTTATGCTTATGGAAGAACTCAAGTGTCCTACACAGTAATAAAAGGTAGATGAGTATGACTTCTATTAGAAATTGCAGATTAAATAAAATATTTTTTTCATCTGGGTCCGGTAGCGATATACCGAACACTGAAAAAGAAAAACACTGATTGCTGTACAGTAGATATTACTAAGTCCATTAGACGCATTAGCTGACATTGAGCTATTACTATTTTAAACGTTTCTTTTATATACTGTATATCATATTCCAAAGTGGGAAATAATAAGGACACAGGCCTTACCTCTGAGGCTCCAGTTTCTGTTGAAAAAGTCATATCCTGTTGAAGATGAAGACCAGATGAAGGCTGTCATAGAGCCTAGGAAGGCATACGTAGATGGTTTTAATTGAAACTTACGTTTTGCTTTCTTTAACCAGCTTTCATCCACCAAGTGTAACCAAATTCAAAAGAAAAATCATATACAGGCTACAAGAGAGGAGTTTTGGACCTAAACCTACAGGAAAAAAGAAAATATAATAATGTACACATTCCTTGTTGATCCTATAGTACATAATGTCCAGGATCTGGTTTGTGTCTTACTTTTAACATTTGCATTTATTACTTCATTCAGGCTTTGCTGCTTCATGGGTCACTTCCTGAAGATGAGCAAACAGCCTCTCTATTTGGAGACAGCATTATCAATGCAGAACAGCAGTTGGTAACTTACTTGCATGCAATTTTTTTAAAATGCATTTGTCTATTCTTTTTTGATAGACAAAATAGACTTAATAGACTGTAGTTTTCAAGACAGATTATAATTACAGCTTCATCTTTTTCTGGTTTGTTCAGATATTAATTCGCAGTCGTCTGGATCAGAGCATGGAAGAGTCCTTGGATCTGAAGGTGAGTATTTATAGCAGATGAGCTGAATACTCAGATAAGATATTGACCAGTAGGTTTAATATTTAATATTCTTTCCAGAGGGAGTTGTTAAGGTACAAGCAAGAGGCACGCAATCTTCAGGCGGTTAAGGTAAACCAGAACATAAATTATCAATGGTCATTAAATTTTTCAATCTATTACCTGAAGGGTATTTGTTATCACCAGAGAGTTGTAATTTTGAATCATCAAATACCAAATGATATAATCCAATAGCACGGTGGTTTAAAAACATCTATTCTCCATCCCAACAATTTTGCCTTTCAGATTTTTGTTTTAACCTTTCTCTGGAATTTTGTTTATTGTTCTAAGATAGATACATATAGTTTGTGGATTAGGCATAAAATATTACACTGGTCAGCCATAACATTATGACCATCTGCCTAATGTTGAGTAGGTAACCCAATTTGCCACCAAAACAGTAATGACCTGTGTGTTCTAATACTTTTTTTTTTTACTGGAACCAGCATTAACCTTTTCCTCAATTTGAGCTACAGTAGCTCTTCTATTGAAATGCACTACAAAGGCCAGGGTTCACTCCCCATGTGCATCAGTGAGCCTTGGTCACCTATGAGTCCTGGGAATATTCCACAAGAGCTGCTGTTGTTCTGACCCATTTGTCTAGCCATTACAATTTGTCCCTTCTTACAGTAGATACATTTTTAATATCTCTTTACAATGGTGTCTAAAAGATGGTGGGATATATTAGGCAGCAAGTGAACCTTTTGTATTCCTGAAGTAAAAAATGTGCAAGCAAAAGGATTTGAGTGACTCTTGTAAGGGCCAAATTGTGATGGCTAGAAGACTTGGTCAGAGTAACTCCAAATCTGCAGCTCTTGTGGGATGTTCCAGGTCTGCAATTGTCAGGACCTACCAAAAGTACTCCAAGCAAGGAAAACAGGGAACTGGTGTCAGGATCATGGGTAGGCAAGGCTTACTAAAGCACATGGGGAGTGAAGGCTGGCCTGGTTAGTTCGATTCAATAATAGGAGCGCTAGTGTAGTTAAAAAAAAAATAGAAAGGTAAGAAGGTGTCAAAATACAATGGATTACTGCTATAGTGGCAAAAAGGGGACCTACTCCATAGGCAGTCGATCATAGTATTATGGCTGATCCGTGTATTCAGCAATTTTGAACTACAGGACAGAGAAATGAAATGGAAACTTCAGTTTATGCCTACTGTATGTTCTTGACCTGCTACTCTAGGATTCCTTGCAGTACCGCATGTCAATACAGGAAGACTCAGTACTGCAGCTTAAGCAGGAACTACTCCGGTCCAGCATGGACAAGGAGGAGCTAGCAGGGCAGAATGTGAGTGTAAAGTCTAAAATGTAAAGCACCATTTTCTGTAGCTAAATCATATGGGAACATAGATGTGATAAGCAGTAGGACGAACTATTAATATAAATAGAATGTGTTTGCAGACGGAACTGCAAAGGAAGCTGAGTGATAGAGACAGATTGCTGAGTGAATACAAAGTAGGTCATATTCCTCGATATTATAACAATCTGTAAATACAGTGATTATTTGATTATTAAGGGTGAATAATAATAATAATAATAAAAAATTCTTTGCAGAAAGAAATTGCACAGAAAGACAGACAACTTCAGCAGCACCAGTCCAAACTGGATGAGTCAGTTTGCAAACTCAATGAGACTAATCATAACATGGTAAATTACACAACGTACTGTATATAATATATAAGGTGTATCATTTTTATTGCAATGTTTTGCAATTAGGCAGATTCGTAATCATGTACTGTATGGTTCAACACAAGTCCTTTTTTTCACATTATCTTATTCAATGTTGCTTAGATGTCTAGTTGTGAGAACAACGGTTACAGCCATACAGTGGAACGGTTGTCTTCACCATTTCCACATAGAGTGGTAAGTCTGAAGTTAAAGAGTTTTTCACCTCAACTGTTTTTATCAACTTTGATTTTTGGCCGTCAGACAATGGTAAAATATTTGGTATGCAGCATATGTGTCAGAATGATGAGCTGCAGCTGGTCCGGGATGCTCTACGCAGCCTGAGGAACACTTTCAGTGGTCATGACCCCCAGCATCACACACTGGACACCCTGGAACAGGGAGTGTCCAGCCTGATAGACCGTCTCCATTCTGCTGACTCAAAGAGGAGGCAGGATAGAAAGGCAAGCATTTAAAAACTGCATTTTTCATAAGTATTTATTACTTGAGCATATTTATTTATATCATTGTGTCCAAATGCAGGGTTCAAACAAATCACCAGGGCGAAGAGCCAATCACACTGATCGAGAGTCATGGCCACCTAGTTCAAGTAAGACACTTTTAATTTACAGTCAATTACAATTTAAGAAAGCAATAAAACACAATGGTGGGTTGTCCAGTGACAGTCCAGTATAATGCAAAGCCCTACACAATGTCAATAATTTTCTAATAACAGAACACCCTGAAGTCTTTTATTTGTCTTGTGCCACAGCAACTTGCCAACTCCAACAATGTTTTATTTATTTAAAAACGGAACATCATATTTTGTATTTGTTTATTGAAATATTAAATAAAATGTAAAATTAAATTAAATAAATACAATTTCTAGATAAGTTACTAAGATGCATTTGTCATGTTTAAGAGTCTTGAAATAGCTAAGCTAACAGAACAGCTTTATCTGTGACCTGTATCTTAAATCAAACTTCTGACCACTCAGATAAAAAAATAATTGATTGTAAATACGTTATTCTTTCATTTTGCAGAAATACCCCACTCTCACAGTAGTCCTGTGCTCAGCACCTCAACCTCAACAAAAATACTTTATTTCACAGATCGCTCTCTTACACCCTTTCTAGTAAACATTCCTAAAAGGTAATAAAGACACATTCATATTCCTAAGTTCTCTTCTGTGCAATATTTTAATGGAATCAATATTTTCAGACTGGGTGAAGTCACACTACAGGATTTCAAGGCCGCTGTTGGAAGACACTTCAATTACCGTTATCACTTCAAGTCTCAGGACCCTGAGTTTGGGACAGTGAAGGAGGAGGCAAGTATATACTGTAGTTCAGCATACAAGATGGTATCAAATTTTAAGACTAGTTTTGCAACACAGCAACAGACGGTAGCACAAAGCTGCACAACCTTCATAAGTCAGTGTGCCAAAAGACGTCATCCTGTGTACATCGGGAGTTGTGCAACTGGTGCTATTCTGACCACATTTCATCCATTGACCACTATTTCATTATTGACAGCAAATTAGAACAAAGACCGAACATGAAAATCTGCGTGAAAGTGGACAAATCTGCCACAGAGACATTTGATGTGATGTGGCAAGTTTACAACGATGCTACAATGAGTTGTTCAAAGTGTTTTGAGTCGCAAGCGCACTTCAAGATTGGAAGAACATCACTGGATGACGACGAGAGATCAGGAAGACCTTCCACAAGCTCAACCGCCAAAAAATGTTAAAACCATGCGCACTGTAACTTGTGCATGATGATTGATAGAGAACAATCCAGAACATTGCTGCCATTCTCGGTGTGTCATACAGAACGGCCCAGGCAATCCTCATGTGTGATTTGAACGTGCCATGTTGCTGCCGAGCTCATCCACAGGCTGCTGACCCTGGAGCAGAAGGAACATTGTGTCAAAGTCTGCCAAGAACTCTGTCAGCATGCCGTGGATGACCTTTTCCAAGGATCATTACCAGTGATGAAACTTGGGTGTATGGGCATGATTCTAAGATGAAGCAACAGTCTCACGGTGAAAGAACCCATCATCTCCAAGGCCAAAAAAAGATGAACCAGGTCCGCAGCATTGTCTTTTTCAACATCCATGGCATTATGCATCAGGAATTTGTCCCCAGGGACTGTCAGTAGTGAATTCTACTGCCAGGTTTTAAGACGTCTGTGGGAGGACATATGGCGAAAGCGATGGATCTATGGTGCACAAAACTCTTTGATACCCCCTTGTATGACAGCTACTGTAATAGGTCTAAAGTTGTAAAATAATTCAGGTAACACATTATTGTGCAGTGTAATAAAGTGCTGTCTATTTACATTTTGTCAATCAGGTCTTCCAGGATGATGCTATTATACCTGGCTGGGAAGGGAAGATTGTCGCTTGGGTGGAAGAAGACCATACTGAAAGCAGGTAACTGAAGACTGAAGAACATCTGGGATTTGGTATCCATAATCTGCCGAATGCACTCATTTTATATGTGTTTATACCTCAGCACTTCACAGATCTGCACCTGTCATCCCATATAATGCAATGGACCATTTTTGTGTGACAAATGATTGTAAAAACTGTTTACAAAACCATGTCTGACCGGGCGTTGAGAGTATTTATACTATGATTTTTTTTTAGTTTTTTTGGAGACAACTTTCTATAGTGTTCAAAAAAGACAAACATATTAGTATTGACTGTGTACAAGCTATCAACATATTTGCCAAAATAAACATATTAAGTATTCATCCCAACCAAATTAATTCTAATACAACCTGTTGCCATTAAGAAGTTTCATAATTAGATTAAAAGAATCCAATAATTTTTGCCCTGTCTCCAATATTATGATTTTTTTAAATGTAGATTAATGACATACAGTATAGTCCATGAAAGCCCATTTTAGTTCCAGATTGAAATGTGGAAAAGAGGGTAAAAACTAAATCAAGCGACTGTATCATCATATGCGTTTCAAGTCACAGCTTATAGTGTCATGCTGGAGTATCTTGCTGAAACCACAATTAACGTATAATTAACTCTTTTTTTTAAATAAGAAAAAAAAAATCCTTTTTAGATTTTGTATTATCGTTGTTCCAAAACGTGAAGAAAAGAGCAAAGATGGGACCACTTCATTTGTTAAAAAGTATCATTTTAATACACAATGTGCTGTTGAAAATAATTTCTGTATAGTGTGCATGTTGGTCTAGTGGTTTTATCCATGTTAAATCGAATGTTTGTCCACTGTGTTAATAAAGATGCATTTCCTGTACATTATGAGTTTATCAAATCCTTTACATTTTATTTTCTGCAAACCTTGCAAAATTAATTCAGTTTATTTATGATGTCATGAATATCACTATAAGGATAAGGACACTGATATACTGTAGCATACAGTAGATAAACACACAGTAGATGAGTCATTTAATGAAGCTGAAAACGGGAGTGTATGCAGTAGCTTATGATTTGCAGAAAACCTACTTATTGAATTTGCAGTACAGATACTGTAACAGTGAGTATGTGTTTCTTCTTGTTGAATGTTGCATGGCACGTGTCTTCTTTCACTCGCTCAGGGAACCAAAGATGAAGAAAATACAACTGTTCCACTTCCAGCAATATGTCATCCTGAAAATACGAATGTTGGGGTCGAAAGACAATATATAAGAATACTCCAGTAAAATAAACATCTGATAAAAGTGATTAACAATAACAGAAACAGCAAAAATAAATAATTCCATAAAACAACAACAACAATAATAATTAATTCATCTTCTAATTCATTCATATTCTATTCTATGTGTGTGTGTGTGTGTGTGTGTGTGTGTGTGTGTGTGTGTGCACCCTGGGCCAATCCACCACAGGGCACATACATACGGGCAAATTATTATTATTATTATTATTATTATTATTATTATTATTATTATTATTATTCAGGAAAGTTAGACTAAATTCAATCCAGAGCAGTTGTGAGTTGCTTTATATTAAGGCTCTCACTAAACGCATAGTAAATGTAAATACATGTAGTGCTTCTAACCTGGCTGATGCTGAGCTGGCACTGGGAGACAGAGCTTATTTCAGGCAGCTCTACACACAGCTTTATCCTCTTGACTGTGTCACTGCTCAGTGAGCACACTGTCATCTGATGTTTTGGCTGCTGAGCCGGAACAATCTCTGTGCTGGAGATCACCTCAATCAGTCCTGGCCTGACCTTTTCTTTGTCCTCTTGTCGCTCATTTAGCTGAATGCAGGACTCCTCCTCTTCTATTCGTAGTGAGCTGATCTGCTGAAGCAACGACTGGCCTGTGGACATAAGTTGGCAAAACTAAATAACGCACTTTAAAATCACTGGGACAGTGACCAAAATTCATACAAATTAAATATAGAATCAATTATTAAGGCATCTTCATACATCTGAAAACAAGTAATAATTTTCTCCTCTCTCTGGTCAAACTGGTTAATATTTGTCTTTTACCAGGTTTAAGTTGAGAATTTTCCTGGTTTAGTGGCCGATGAAGTGGTATTAGCCGGTGTTTCATATCCTGTAGACTGCCCTTTAATTTGGCCTTCATGACAGTGTAGTGTTGTGACAGGCTCAGCTTATGCTGCTTCTGGATGAAGTTTAGAGCCAGGAGGTGTATCTGTTCCTTTTCTTGCGGGTTTTTCTCTGCTGTGTGAAGAACCTCTGGGTTGAAGGCCACATCCACTATATTGTAAATCTCTGCAAAAAAAAAAGCAGACATCCCATATAGCTGGAAATTGCACCGTCTATTATTCCTTGGTAGGAAAATATAAACTCAGAAACAAAAAAGAGACCCTGCAGTTGTGAGGTGGTAATACATGCTTTAGTTAATGGTCACATCATACAAAAAATAAGAAAAAAAGTAAATTGTTGTCATGGTTGTTGAAACCAGACAGGCTGATTTGAGTATTTCACAAACTACTGATATGATAAATATGGATTTATTTTATTTTATTTTATTTCATACAAACTGTAAGAAATTTTTACAAACATGAGCCCCTTTAGTATACCCTTAAAAACATTTTTAACTTATGCCACCATGTTGCATTTCTGACACTGATTCATCAATGACAATTGTTAAAAGCGTTATGCAAATAAATTTGAATTGAATTGAATTCATAAGAAAGGTTAGTTAGATTTCTTTACTATTTTCACTTTATGTTAGTCCCTGTTTACCAACCAGACTGGCAGAGTGGCATTATTGCTCATATTGATTATAACTGCATAATATACCTCTGTGTGGCTTGTTCGTTACCAAGGTTTTTGATATTTGCATGCGATTTCGGGTTTTTGACCTTGTTTGTTTCTTTGTTTTGGAGTTTGCCTGATGTAGTTTATGCTCATTGTACCTTGCCTGACTCTTGCCTGTCTACTGGACTTTCGAATTTGGATTATCCCTGCCGATTTTGATTGACCTGATCTTTGAACAGTGAGTTGCATGGTCCGAGTCTGGGTTTCTAAAAAATGTAACATTACACTGTGTGACTTATTTTTTTTGGCCAGACAGAGTAATTTATTTATAGCTGTAACAATAGCCTACTGACTGAAAATGTCCATTAAAATTGTCAGAATGTAACGCTGGTATACTGTGAGAAAGGGTTAAAAGGCATAATAACCTAGCAAACAGTGGATGCCCCTGGACATTCTGGGGACTTTGTGACATTCACATTCGGTCCCCATGCAAACCTTTTTTGCCTTTTTTTTATTTTATTGCCCATAACGGCTGCACATTGCTGCACATGTCATTTATTAAGACACTGCAGTAATTCACCACATGTTCCTGTGTGCTGCAACAGAAAGGTTTTCACTCATCTGGTTAAGATGATATCAACAATATTATGTTAATAGTAGTAGTATTAATATAAATAGTAATGGCAATGTTTTTGGCCTACATAAAAACGTTTGCATACTCTCCTCCAAAGGTCCGGAGGACATCCGAGGAATGTACCCCCAATATTGTCCTCAGGACATACAGTAAATGGAACCCTACACAATCGCCTTTTAGGGGTTGTTTGTATGGGACCTTTAAGGGACATTCTGAGGAGTTAAATTTATTTGTTTGTTAGTTGTTTTTTTTCTCTGTGAAGTTGGTTATTAATAAAATGAAAAAAAAAAAAGTTGTGCTATAAAATATAAAGAAATATTTTTATGCTGAAAATAATCAATGCAGGGAACAAACCTACAACTGCATCCTCCAAAAAGTTTCACTCCTTCCATACAGCAGGAGCTGTGCAGATTGTTACACACTTGCAGATGCAAATTCGTGTTAGATGTTGAACTTTGCATTGAACGAATAATATTGTGTTTATTTAATTATGTTGTAGAGGTCATACGGAAAATCAGGTTTACCTTGGCTTTGAGAAAAGCTCTCCAGTCTTCCACCACACACAGGAACAGGCTGAGTAGGAGAGGTCGGGACAGGGACTCGCTTCCAGCCACACACGTTCACGTACAGCATCACATGGTGTGGTTTCTGGAAAGGAGCGTACAAGCTTTAAAACATTATGCCACCCTCTGTAGATGTATTACCTGCCATACGCTTTTTGTTATTTACCTGTACAGATGCGCGGAGGCAGGTGTTAGGCTCAGGGGGTGAAAAATATTCCGCACCGTCTCGCATCTGTCGTGCGATAAAAGTCTTGTACTCATCAGGATTATTTTGTGCCATTTCGTCCAGCATGAGCCAGAAATCGTTCATATGGTTTAAAGATGCGGAAACGTCCATGCTTTACCAACTGGTCTACGATTGAAGAATTTAGCTGGCTGACTGCGCGTCAGTGGTTTTCTAAACACAACTCGCAGTTTAATGTTGGTGAGATAACTCAAAGAATAACTAAGAAAAAGATACCTACACTAGTTGTTGTTGTTGTTGTTGTTGTTTTTGGTCGCAAATGTAGTTTCAATAAACTATGGAACACACTATGACTGCCTATACCGAACAGTCGAGTGGCAACACTTAACATTTGTTAGTATTGTCCGTTTCCATAGATACAAGCCCCAACTAACAGCTAAATCCCAAATAGGTCACTGCTTACTACATTGGTGCACTTCTGTAGAGTTTAAAGAATTCTTACATCCTACGTAGGGCACTAGGTAGAACGTAGGGCTGCGTTCCATTTCGAAGTGTATGTCACTTTAGGGGAACTTCCCTTGACAAAAATCGTTCGAAACGTCACCAGCATTGACGTCACTTCCTAACGTGCGTTGCCATGGTTACATAAGCACCTCGGATCCCTGTTGCTCCCTTTGTTGAAATTTCACACATTATATATTATTTGACTAAATCAGTGATTAATTAATTATAATTTGTTGTGTCATATTAATATTATGTAATCCTCTTTAATAATGATAATAAATATATAAATCCCTTTCCAAGCTCTATTTTTTCCGCGCTTCAGCAAGGTGCAATAACTATTGCACATTTTTTTCACACCCTCTGTATTTGAATCATACTTAACATGGCCGAACACCCTGTGCAGTATACTTTGCAGGGTACTTCAGGCTGATCAGAACGTACAATATGTACAGTAGATGGCGCACTGGTCTGTTCAATCAGTTGCTATGGTACATCATCGCCTTCGTCATAAAAGGTCTGACGAGCTGGCTTTGAAAAAAAAAAAAGAACAGGGAGGCGAAGAAGAGAGAGATCTATTGGTGGCGGTGATGGAACGTACAGAACTTTAATTAGATGCTGAGTGGTACTGAGAGTTGAGACAGGGAAGAAAAAATGAGACCTACATTAACCTATCTACTGGATTCCAACCACTGTTAAACAGCAAAAATTAGAAGAAGAAGAAAAAGAAGATAAACAGTACTTCTTAGACACTTTGGCCATAACCGCCATGGAACAAGAGGCTCAAGAAAGGAAGTATGCATCAACAACCGGCTTCCATAAACTGATTTACTTCTTTGCACAAGATAATTAATTGTGTACAGGGTCGCCAATGCTGTGAGTGTGTGCACACATGTCAGGAAGTATCACCCTTTTCCACATATGTGAACAACGTGTACAAGGACACAGACCTTTTTTTTTTTTTTTAGGATTTCTGTGCGATAGCGTGTGTTGAACAAAAACATTTTGTATGCTGCCAAAATACATTTAACAATATTACTGGAAGTATATGTCCTATTATCATAAATTATGGGCTAAATGACAGATGCAAGTATAAAAGGGTAAAAATTGGTGTACATAAAATACATAATATGCGGCTAAGACAGCTAAAAACAATAAATTAATTATAAATTAATTGTGGTACAGTTTATAAGGTGTAACAAAATTTTAAAAATATATATTTTCTTATGTTTTCTAAAATGATAAATGTTAAATTCATTGTGCCTTGTGCTCAACTGTAAACACTGTCAAACAGGTCACTAGATGACGCTTATCGCTAGAGTGGAACCTAAAACACCACAGAGGCCAGGTGCTGGAGATTAAACCATGCAGCCAAGCTAAACACAAGCTATAATTTTGTGCCTTTCTACTCCTAACCACAGGTGGGTTAATATTCCTCCAAATGAGATGTAAATACCCTTCAGTAAGACATAAGAGTGTTGAGAATCTGTGGTGGTAACATGAAAAACACACACTTAATAGTTTTGCAGTACATATGCAGGAAATGCAGTGATTTGGATGCGAAAACACTGCCTTTTTTTCTACACCTTGATATTGCAGTAAAACTGCAATACCTACTGCATTAATATTGCAATAATACTGCAATAACTACTGCAGTAATCCTGCAATAACAAATGGATAACAACAAGTTATTGCAATTGAATTGATTTAATTAATTAACAAAACATTAGCACAACATATGAAATAATTCAACAATATCAATATTTAACAATACACATTTAACAATATCAAAATATCTAGATTGTTATGGGATACACAGAAACGATGACATCAAATGGCAACAAAACAACGACAAAAAGATGCAGCAGGAGCTTTAATGCCTCCACATTTTGTCCTCATTGTTTAATTTGACTCGGACTACCGCTTCAACCTCCCCTTCCTGCAATTTGTAAATATTCCTGACATGTGCTGAAACAAAAGAACACACACTTGAATAATTAAAATGGGACCATTCAATATATATAATCAAGCAGAAAAATTTACAGATGATCCTTTACCAAAACTTATTGAGAAATCTTAAATGTGAGGTCTGTATCACTAATCTATGTCAGTGCCATAACTTCTCAAAGCAAAAAAGCATGTTAAATTACATGAACTCAACAAAAACTTATTGCAATAAAAATGTTTTCATTTTTCTGCATTGCAATTTGATCTGAATGGAAAAAAGTCCTTAAAGCATTTATAATGCTTGAAATGTTTGGAAATACAATTTGTTGGTTGTATATTTCAAATGAAAATGTAATTCAAGCATTTAAAAAGTCAATGCAGGAGAAATAAAAACTATCATTTCTTTCCTATCACAGCTGCTATTTGTTTGCCTGACAGTGCCTCTTTGATGTCACATGCCGAGTTTGTGGCTTTGCAGTAAACCTTGTTGCCAATAACTCACAGCCACATACCACCATGAGAAGTTAATTTGTGAATTTCTTATAGTCCGTCTTATTGATTCTACTATAAAGAGATTTTTTTTATCCTCAATTCACTGTCAATGACATTGAAGTCCGGGTCCTAATAATAAACAAACAATGGATTTAGATAAGAACAATCCACGGTTTTTAATAATTTTTATCTATTGCTACAAAACTATTTTAATTTAGTTACTTTAAGTAAGCATTTTAATTATTCTGAGAGCATACTCATTTTTGCTTGTATTCTCGTAGCTGGTGGTGTCCTCAGGAGGAGAAGGACCTGAAGTACACTCTCTGACCCGCACAGGGTGCTTCTTCAAGTCTCCCATAATACTTTTGCACTTCTTCTTGCACAAGATTATGCATCTCTGTCAAAAGCAGAGAAAGACAAAAACATTTTTATACACACGTGGACAAAATTGTTGGTACCCTTCGGTCAATGAAAGAAAAACTCACAATGGTCAAATAAATAACTTTAATCTGACAAAAGTAATAATAAAAAAAAATTCTGTGAATGTTAACCAATGAAAGTCAGACATTGCTTTTCAACCATGCTTCAACAGAATTATTTAAAAAAATAAACTCATGGAACAGGCCTGGACAAAAATGATGGTACCCCTAGAAAATACTGAAAATAATGTGACCAAAGGGACATGTTAACTCAAGGTGTGTCCACTAATTAGCATCACAGGTGTCTACAATCTTGTAATCAGTCAGTGGGCCTATATATAGGGCTCCAGGTAGTCATTGTGTTGTTTGGTGACATGGTATGTACCACACTCAACATGGACCAGAGAAAGAGAAGGAAAGAGTTGTCTCAGGAGATTCGAAAGAAAATTATAGACAAGCATGTTAAAGGTAAAGGCTATAAGACCATTTCCAAGCAGCTAGATGTTCCTGTGACTACAGTTGCACATATTATTCAGAAATTTAAGATCCATGGGACTGTAGCCAACCTCCCTGGACGTGGCCGCAGGAGGAAAATTGATGACAAATCAAAGAGACGGATAATCCAAATGATAACAAAAGAGCCCAGAAAGACTTCTAAAGAGATCCAAGGTGAACTTCATGCTCAAGGAACATCAGTGTCAGATCGCACCATCCGTCGTTGTTTGAGCCAAAGTGGACTACATGGGAGATGACCAAGGAGGACACCATTGTTGAAAACAAATCATAAAAAAGCCAGACTGGAATATGCCAAACTACATGTTGACAAGCCACAAAGCTTCTGGGAAAATGTCCTATGGACAAATGGAACTTTTTGCCAAGGCACATCAGCTCTATGTTCACAGACTTTACTTTATGTTGAATAAAATAAATAGGTGCCAGTTACAGTAGCTTGCAGAAATATACCAGTCCAGTCAAACCAGGCTGGGTGACAAATGATAACAAAAGAAAACAAGTGTCACGTTTGAATTCATAAAGGTTTAAGATTCACTAAAGCAAAAATATAATATATAAGCTCATCACACTCAAAAAATTTAAAAGGTTATTAAGCACCCATGCAAATTTGAATAACTAAAAACATTGCCACATGTGTTGCTAATAGTGGCAAGAGAATAGAAAAAGCTATCGCCAGACTGAATAAATAAAAAAAGAGATTTGGTTTTGCCAAGTCATTAATATGTTTTCAATAACAGCCTTCATTCTATGTTTCATTTTAACAAGAACCACGGTCTATTTTTTGACGCTAGTAGTTTGTGTACTTCTGCTCATGAAGTTGAGCAGTCCTTAAACACTCACCTATCCATTCTTTTAGTTCCCGCTCTGCTTTCAACTGTAGCTCCTCTCATATTTCCAATCTTCCTCTAGATTTTTAATCTCTTTTTTCAGCCTCTCTATCTCCCCTACCATCTCTTGATTATGAGTAAAAATCGCCCGAAATGCATTCATGATACTGTATTTGCCATACCAACTAGAAACAGTTAGGCAATTTCTTGAAAATCAGGGCAAAAGTTAATATGTAGTACAAACAAAGCCTAGTGCAACACAACCGGAAATATTGGCTAAGTGGCTACTCACTTTTATCAACAGCACAGCTTCCCACACCTTTGGAATAGCTTTCTTTAATGGAGTCCATTATTTTTTGTTGAATGGCATTTTTTTGTTTTTTGGACAGCATTTCTAACAGATCAGATTAAGTTCAGTTGTACCTGGTTTTCTATCCATTCCAGAAAATGCAACATATTTAAACTTTTTTACCCATTTTATTACTCCAATAGATCAGTTTTTCACTTCGGGTTGCCTCATTACTGTGGCCATCTCTTCAAGTCTAGTCCGAATGTAATGAAACAGTCCTTCACCCTCTCTAATGTTGCTCATGACATGCTTAATGTGGCACATATAACTGTCAGGTTTTTTCCTTCTTTGTCAGCACTGTGAGAGACCTACATTATTCACATTAGTCAGACCACATAGATATGTACATGGAAAAGCACCCATATTAATGTTTTTATTAAACTTTTGTATTGATAATAGTCTAAAGAGCAGCAAAGTTTGAGTTGAATAAATGATATACAGTGGAACCTGGGTCACAAGCTTTATTTGCTCCTAAGTTTTGGTCATAACCCAATTTGGTCGTAGACTGATTAATTTTTTTCCATAGGAATGCATGACAATAGAATTAATCCATTCTCTCTCACTATTAACTATATTTACCTTTTGATGTATTTCTATTTGTTTATATCACAAAATATAGAATGTATGAAAAAGTCTTAATTATACAAAAATAATACAACAATAAATATACATTTAACTGTACAGGAGAGAGCAAACATTTCATTTTCACATGTACTGTTAACGCACCTTTCTAAGGGAGACTCGCTGACGTGGTGGAATGGAGGAGGGGGAGATGAATGGGGAGGAGGGTAGTGATTGGAAGGAGAGTCCCTTTCCATGAGAACACTGGGTAATTCTCCTTCAGGGGTTTTCTCTCTGTTTTTTGGTTCGTATGTTTCAGCTGTTTTTACGAAAAAATCCATCCAGAAAGATTTGTTTCTTCTGCGCTGCACACTTGCGCAACTGCGCTGCACACAAAAGGCACTGCCTTATCGTTCATAAGGTGTAGCATTCCGTTCGCCACAGGTTTGGTTTGATGACACTACTCGGCAAAGGCTTGGACGTCACTCCACTTTGCACAAAATTCTTTTATCATGAGTGGGATCCGCGGCCGATATCTGATATCAGCTGCAGCTTGTGCTGGCAGTTTCTGGGTCGTGTTCCAAGGAGGACAAACTTTAGGTGGATTTTGTGGTTGTAAACTGATTTGGTCGTACCCCAGGTCGTTTGTGAACCGAGGTTCCCCTGTATTTTTGAGTCAAATTTAAAAGCTGATGGGTAAATAAGCACCATTGATTAATTGCGCAATCTATAATCTGATTATCCAATTAATTGTTTCAATAATCGATAGATTAATCATCTATCAAAATAAGCAGGTGCATTTATAATGTACACTACATTAATACACTTGCTTTAAGCAAAAGATATAAAAACTACATTTGGAAAAAACGCTTTACAAGACCTTTTCCTGAGAAATGCCTTCATGGTTAATTCTTTCTTTTGTACCATAGCTTCCTGTAAATTGACCTGTTCATTGAAATGCTAGACACCGCTTAAAATCGAGTGATTTTAAGCGAGTGTCCACCTAGTGAAATCACACGGTTGCCCTGATCTGCGAGAGAAAGGCTACTCATTCCATCCGGAATGGCGAGGAACCTCTGTTCCCTGGAGCCAAACTCACCAAAGAGTATGACAGCACTTCTGGGTTATGTACTTCGGCACCACGTAACTTAAAATGTTTTTCCCCAGACAACAGCTTATCTTCTTCAAACCATCTATTTAATAATGCTTTTGACACCACTAGCTGGCAAGTACATCATTACTGTTTGAATTCCAACTGTGCTGCATACCTTGGTGTACTAACAGTTGAAACTGTGATCTGCCCCATATGTGATACAGAGTGCAACATTTCAGATCATCTGAGTAGAGGTTACTATTTCCTGTACTCCTCAATGGCCAAAGAAATTAGGAATCTATTATAAAACCACAATCTTAAAGACAAACTGTTAAAAAAACAACATCCTGATGATATCAAAGATATCTGTGATGGCACACTGTATAAGAAACGTGCAGTGCTAAAAGATCCCAACAGCATATATTTAACCTGGAATATTGATGGAGTCCCAGTATTTAAATCCTCCAACTACTCAATGTGG
Organism: Clarias fuscus; assembly: GCA_030347435.1. Taxonomy (NCBI): domain Eukaryota; kingdom Metazoa; phylum Chordata; class Actinopteri; order Siluriformes; family Clariidae; genus Clarias; species Clarias fuscus. The sequence goes on from CM059218.1 coordinate 10,333,168, forward strand.
CTGATTCAGTTCATTAATGAGATAGCTATTCATCAGTTCATTAATGAGATAGCTATTCATCAACGGAAAAACTTCATGTTGGTGCCAGCTCTCTAGTTTGGGCTAACAAAGCCAAAGATGGAGACATTTTTAAAACCATTTATTGATGAGTGCCGGTCTTTAGAATCTGAAGGTGTAATTTGGTATAATATGGAAACAAGATGACATCAGTGTATGAAAGTTCCGACTCTTTTATGTACAGTTGATTCTGTAGCTAGGGCCCTTGTACAAAATGTAAATCAGTTCAATGGGGGGCACAGATGCAATTTCTGCACTCATGCTGGAGAGCAGGTGGAAAAACGAGAGGGACATGCAAGGGTATATACACTTTCGCTGCCCACACCTCCTTTAAGAACATATGAAGGTATGGTCCATAATGCAGAATTGGCCACTCTAACCAACCCCATTAATGGTGATAAAGAAAAAGCTAGTTTTGAACTACGACTTAACCATGACGCTTTCTCATTTTTTGAATAACAAAACAGAATGGGAAAACAATATTAATCCCACACAATATTAATATCAAAGCATTTATTTTAAAGAATAAAATATGCTTGCTCCTACCACAAGTTACTTAAAAAAAAAAAGTCAAAATTTACATTAACTTACCATAAAATACTGAGTGCTCTGAGCATTATCCAGTTAGAAGTGAAGAATCCTGAAAGTTCTCCAAAGAATAAACCAACTGATGGGTCAAAATAACACAACCAGTTTTTTTTTTAACAGACAGAAACAGAAGACATATTAAGACTGTAATTAAACATATCCCAATAGCTTCCTCTGACACCTATTAAATATTATAAAATATGCCGAGAGACTTTCCACACACACAGCTTTAGCGAAGATTACTAGTAATTTACCGAAAATTACATTTACATTTAGTAATTTGTGTGTGTGTGCTACAAACGCATTTTTATCATAAAATACACTATAGCCGACTGTTTGCACAGAATATTAAAACATGAACTCCAGCATTAAGTGGCGTGCCCGCCGCGTCAGAAGTGAAGAATCCAGAAAGTTCCTCATGCTGTGTCTCAATTCCAAGACCGCAAAAAGCGGACTTGACTTGGAAGTGCACACTCGAGGGTTTGAGGACACCGGGTATAGTGCAAATAGAACGCAGCGTACAGGATGCTTCTCACAGCCGCGCAGTGGCGGTTCTACACTGATTTACTCCCTGGGCGAGACCGCCTCTGGGCGCCCCCGCCCCCCTTCCCCTCCGCCGCACACAATAAAAAAAAATACACGAAATCATAATATTGCAGAAACAATGTTGTTTTATTGCACAAATCACTCAAAACTTACAATATCACAAAAATCTTGGAACTATACTGTCTTTTACATATTACTTTTATTAAGAATAAAATACTTATAAAATATAGTTAAATATTGTGTAAATAAATAAATAATCTAAAAAGCAAACCACACTCCAGAAAAATATAATTATAACACTGAACTTAAAACAACAACAATAAAACAGAAACTAAAATCTGACCTTTCTGGCCCTCCTTGATGCAAAATCATCAATAATGTCATCGTACAAGATGTGCTCCCCTATTGAGTGATCGATACTGATGACAGCAAGGCCAGCGAGCCGTTCTTGAGACATGGTTGATCGAAGATATGACTTGATCAACTTCAGTTTTGAAAAGCTCCTCTCTGCTTGAGCCACAGTCACTGGCAGAGTATAAATGTAAATGTATAGTGCTATCCTAAGAGCAGTGCAAAAGTTGGGGCAGATCTCCGATAGATCCTTCTCATGAATAAAAGTGATGAGCTCAAGGAGGGTCATGGTTTTTAATGGCAGAGGAGGGAAGTTATTGATTTTCTGCACAAGCACTCTACTGTCCAAATCAGAGTGCCCTTCATTGCTCTGCCAGCTCCTCATCTGCAAGACTAGGCTAGCAAGAAGGCTAACAAACCTAACGTTATAAAACTAATCATCATTAGAACTTCATTGACATGATACAGTAATCATACAGAGAGAACGTTGTTGCATACCTTTATCTTTTGCTCGCATCTCCTCTTCTTTTCTCTTTTTTCTAAATTGGGCACCTGACTGCTTTTGCACTTTTCTCTCCATCGCTGTTTATTTTGAAATCGACAATCAACTTCTCACAGCCGCGCAGTGGCGGTTCTACACTGATTTACTCCCTGGGCGAGACCGCCTCTGGGCGCCCCCGCCCCCCTTCCCCTCCGCCGCACACAATAAAAAAAAATACACGAAATCATAATATTGCAGAAACAATGTTGTTTTATTGCACAAATCACTCAAAACTTACAATATCACAAAAATCTTGGAACTATACTGTCTTTTACATATTACTTTTATTAAGAATAAAATACTTATAAAATATAGTTAAATATTGTGTAAATAAATAAATAATCTAAAAAGCAAACCACACTCCAGAAAAATATAATTATAACAGTGAACTTAAAACAACAACAACAAAACAGAAACTAAAATCTGACCTTTCTGGCCCTCCTTGATGCAAAATCATCAATAATGTCATCGTACAAGATGTGCTCCCCTATTGAGTGATCGATACTGATGACAGCAAGGCCAGCGAGCCGTTCTTGAGACATGGTTGATCGAAGATATGACTTGATCAACTTCAGTTTTGAAAAGCTCCTCTCTGCTTGAGCCACAGTCACTGGCAGAGTATAAATGTAAATGTATCTGCACGAATTGGAGAAAATGTCACATTGCGATTATTAAGGTCAAAATTGCGATTTACGATTGCGATACGATAAACAAGTGGACTCAACTTAACTTACTTGTTATCAAGGAAAATGCACACACAGATTACTAATAATGCTGAAATTTGAATTTCTCAACTGAGATACAGTATACAGTGCTAGAAATTAACAATGTTTTCAAATTAAAACAAAATTGTACAAAATTAAATAACAGTAACATCTTTACATTACTGAATTAAATTACATTAAATGAACTTTCAAATAAAAGTAAAAAGTAAAAAGTACAGATAAATAAAACAAATACCCATTGAAAATATATATATATTTTTTTTACATTTTGTCCCAAAACACAGAACATTTAAGCAGGATGTAACATATACAGTACTTTGTATATTTCTTTTAAAAAGATGTATTTCCATTTATTCTTAAATAAATCTGTTAATAGCTGTCCTCTTTAACATACAGTTAAGTAGCTTTAAATATGAAAAGATTAAATGAATTTAACTTACCGATGGCCAAATGAAATCTATGCCCGAAGCACTGGAACCCCTCAGTTTCGTGAGGGCAACCGTTATCTCTTGTCCAGTGTGCGAATCTCTAAAATCCCTCTTTGCTAACAGTGTATATGGGCATCATGTCTTTTGCCAAGCAGTGCGTGATGGAGTCAGTGATTTCCTTGTATCACACTGGGTTGTGCTTTGTTTTGTTCGGTATCTTTACTACTCTTGGCTTTTACCGCCAGGCATTCATCATACTTTTCTCTGTGTTCAGGTGCTGATATAAATTTGTCGTGTTGCTACGTGATGTAGCTAATTTTTAGCTAAAGTTTTGCAAATTTTGCACAGTACCTCTTTCTGCTCAGTGTCTGATATCCTGAAACCAAAATATCGCCAAATAAACGAGGTAGCATTTTTTCTGGGCACAAGTTGTCGGTCTGTTCTGTATCCATTTTCTCCCGTCTCCGTGACCGCAAGCACACGCGCTACACGAGACTGACTGGTTATTTTTTTATTTTTGGCCTTAAAAAAATGGCCATACAGCTCTTCGAATGAATGTCTTACTACGTCCACGAATGCATTTGTTTATTTAATATAATCGCAACATTTGCTGTAATGTAATCGCATAGGCTGACATCGCGATTGCGATATGATTAATCGTGCAGCACTACTTCCACATAATCAGTTATTCATTTTATTACCATTTTTATTAGCCATTTCACATAATTTTGAAAAAACAAAATTAAATAAATTATAGCTCTGTGTTTATAATATTGTAAATGAAAGGTGCGCCGCTATTTGTAAGAAAGTCAAGATGTTTAGCCCGCCACTGGATGGATTTCCCCTCCTTTTGGGAGAAGTGAACTTTCCCCTGAGTGCCGCCCCCCTGGAGTCGTGAAAAATGCCGCCCTGGGCGGCTGCCCAGTTCGCCCATGCCTAAAACCGCCACTGCAGCCGCGATATATTATACTATAACCATATTATACCAAAGATTACCTGTTAGAAATACATAAAATGAAATAAATTCGCTGTTTAACCACTGCAGAGACACCACAGCCAGCGGTCGTTTTCAGAAGTTCCTGCCAAAATGAGGCTATGTTGACCGGATACATGAGCGCGAAGCACCGTAGGATTGCCTGGAGCTCAAATCTCCGAAATCGTTCAGGCAATTTTTAAAATAGATGCTATCTTTAATAACCGATTGATGTTTTGAGCTGTACACACATACATTCTCGCTTAAACAACTCTTAAAACTACACTTTGTGACACAATAACAGTAATATTTTAAACATTTTGCAGGCTACCATTTGGAGAAACAAAGAATAAACCAGTTCTTGGGTCAAAATAACCCAACCATTTGTAAATGACCCACTACATCTCATTTGACCCAGCATTACCCAACCCAACTATGTGTTTAAAGTCCCCGAAATAACCCAGAATTTTAACCCAGCATGAACAACCCAACAATGTGTTTACAGAAACAACCCAGCATTTTTAGAGTGTAATATTTAAAACACTTTTCAGGCTGCCGTTTGCAGAAATAAAGAATAAACCAGTTGTTGCGTCAAAATAACCCAACCAGGTGTTCATTTGTAAATGACCCACTACATCTCATTTGACCCAGCATTACCCAACCCAACAATGTGTTTAAAGTACCCGAAACAACCCAACAATGTGTTTACAGAAACAACCCAGCATTTTTTAGAGTGTAAGGATTGTTGCCATAATAAGTGCCGGAAATGTTAATATACAGTATGTATTTTGCTTTAGGGCACTGCATTTTTGTCTGTTTATGCGGTTTTCAAATATATATACTAAGGTAGATGGCATGTGAAATATTTCATTTGACAATTTTGCTACATACTAAAAAATGCTGGGTTGTTTTTACTACCCAAACGCTGGGTTGCCTCTGTTGGGTAATATTTCTGGGTTATTTACAGGGAGTTGGGTACTTTTTGTTTAACCCAGCTTGCTGGGTTGGAGTTGGGTTAGCTAGCGACAGCTAACATCACAGATCAGACCGGCCCTCCCCCGAAGTTCACCGGTGTATTCAGTGGCTGTGTCAGCTTCGTCTTTTTTTCTCCCTCCTCACGCATTTAAGAGGAAATGTAAACGTTCAATATAAGGTCTGTATACACACTTTCACTCACCTATGACTGAATTTGTTCACTGTATGTAACATTTATTACTGTTACCGTGTTACACTCAAACTTTCAGCCTGTTCTGTGCTATAGCATGCTAGTTTATCTGACAATGGCTGCTAACTAGCCAAACCAAAGAACCCCACATGTATATGAAAGAAACTGCAAAAATGTCTGAGCTTTTTTAGCTTTCTTTGTAGAATGCTTGCAGGGTATATGAAGGTGGTGAAGTGATGAATGAAAGCTAAACTGTTAACTGTAGTGCCAGCATGACGCTAGCATTTAGCTAGGTTGCTAGCGTTAGCAAACACATAAAATAGCTGAGGTGTTACAAAACATTAATCTTCTTACAAATATGCATACTAGCCAACCCTCTCGAATTTTTCCATAAACTTTTACTTTCTTTCTAAGGTTGGAACCAACACCGTGGAATATCTGTCAGTCGAGGCCGTACACCTACATCCTGATGTTGGGAGATAATGACCAGCACTACTCTCAGGCCTTAGTGCTTCTCAGTAATAGTATCGTAATGATGTCGCTCTTGAACGTGTTTTGTATTGTCTGATCTTGTGCTTTTGAAAAATAAATATTTTTCTATGTTTTGTACAATTAATTGGGTGTTGTTTATTGCATATATGTATGGTTTGCAAAACTTAGTGTTTTCTTTTGTAATAGACCAGTATATCAAAGTAATTAAACTGTTTTACCCATAGACATGTAAAACATAAAAATAATAATAACCTATTTGTGAGGTAAAATTAACTCAGCAGTATAGTTAAATATGACCTAGAATTTGGATTGAATATTTGACCCATCTTGCTGGGTTAAATAAGTAACCCATTTTGCTGGGTTAAATTAACCCAGCATTTAGTTGGTCTAATATTTAGCCAGCAGCTTGGTTAAAAACAACCCAGTTTGGGTTGTTTTTAACCCAGCATTTTTTAGAGTCTAGGTTATTTACTGTTTGAATTATGGTGTTTACTTTGTTTCATCTGGAGAAAATATATGTGCTGTAATACTGGAACTGTTGTTGAACTGAGTTGAGTCAAATGTGGAAAATATTTCTCATCATTTTGGTGGTTGAAAAGGAATATTTCGAAGAACAAATTTTGAAGTACATTTTAATGTACAATGCTCAAATTATTTATGTACTGTATGTACACAGACTAGAGTCACAGTTCTCCAAAGATACTGTAATGTTAATGATAAAGAACAGCTGAGGTGCAGTAACCAAGCTGATGGTGAAAGTACAGAGGTGAATGATGATGAGGAAGATGCAGAGTCACTTGATATAAAAGATAGTCTGAGGCAATGTATACTTTGTTTGTATGCATTTATTTTCATCCACCTTGCTGAGAGAAAAGGTGGTTGTACTATGTGTTTATTTTGTAGTTTATCATCATAATGGTTACATATATTTTCTTAGATTGTAATAATTTTATTACAAATAAACTTAATAAATAAATTTGTGGAGATATAAATGTGTTTTCTTATTATTTACGATGATGAAAAGAGTCTTAATTAAATTTCCAGTATCCAACTTTGCTATTATCTACTGAACCAACGTTGGGCCAACCTTGTGATCATCTACTGAACCAACATTGGGCCAACCTATCTTTGTCCCCACCAATGGGCCAAGGACAATATGACATGTGGCCAACCACTGATGCCAACATTAGTCCAATGTATTGCCGTTGGCCCAAAATTGGCCCTTCAGCGGTGTGCTACCTGGGTCTAATTTACTTTACAATTTCCAATCTTGCCCTTATCTATTGAACCAAACTTATTATCTACTGAACCAGCGTTGTGCCAAAGTTTTGCCAACCTATCTTTGGCCCCACCAATGAGCCAAGTTGGGCCAACCACTGATGCCAACATCAAGCCAATGTATGCACAGCTGTTGGCCCAGCGTTGGCGATTCAGCAGTGTGCTATCTGGGTCATTACTTGGCTACATGCCTGCTCACACCCAAGACAAGGCTAAATGTTAAGAAATCTAGAAATTTACATTGACCACCAGATGGCAGTGATGTAAAAACTGGCCAAATAATAAAAAAAATATGCAAATGCAGTGTACAGGATTATGGCTGCTGGTGTCATATATTAAAAATATGCAGAATGTTTTTTTTTTTTTTAATCTACATTACCATTGTAGCTTTTCCTGTACTCCAGGTTAGAACACAGCACATTTACTTCACTAAATAAATAATGTACATAGCTAGCTAACTAGATAGATACAGTAGATAGATTTAGACAAATATAGTAATTATGCATCCTTAAGTACTAATAATTGATTGTAATTGAGAAAACGGAACAAATATTATAATCTCTAATAATACCCCCATCTCGCCTACGCGGTTTCGCGTGGTGGCCGTAAGTACAGTTCATCATGATTCACCGAGAGTTTTGGCGTTGTGATTACGTTTTCATCTTTCAAACATGTTTAATTTTTTGGCGATCGTCGCGGAAGCTTGCGGACCTTGCAGAACTTCATGGAACATCAGCGGAACGTCGGCGGGCAATCGCGGCGACTCATGGTGTCTAACACCGCATCTCACTGCGAGTCAAACCGCATAGGTGAGATAGGGGTATAACAATAAATGCATTGTCTGTAAATAAGAATTTGTGGAAGTGCATGATTAGACATACAGTATGTCACAAAAGTGAGTACACCCTTCACATCTCTGCAAGTATTTAGTTATATCTTTTCATAGGACAACACTGCATAAATGACTCTTTGACACAAAGAAAAGTAGTCAGTGTAAAGTTTGTATAGCAGTGTAAATTTATTGTCCCCTCAAAATCACTAAAAATACAGCCAATAATAGCTGAACCCTGGCAACAAAAGTGAGTACATATATACACAGTATGTGCAACGGCTGTGTGTGTGTGTGTGTGTGTGAGAGAGAGAGAGAGAGAGAGAGAGAGAGAGAGCCTCATAGCAACTTCCATTCTAAGTATCATGACTTGAAGTAGATTGTAATGTACTGTACAATAAGGACGTACTAAAGGAGGTACAAAATCTTCATTAAATCATGACTGCTATCGTTAGCAAATAAAAATGAACTGAACTGTATTGTACAGTTCAGCTGTTAATATAAATTTGTGATTTGAATTACAAGTACTACTCAGTGGCATCATTAGGCTTGTGTAAAACCTCTGGTGTTAACCCTGCTTTAATGGTGTCACCAAATACTATAGGTGACTATTATACAGTCTATTATACTAATCAATTAAAATGAATGGATTTTAATTTATTTAAGCTGTTCAAACAAATCATTGCTGAGGGATCCTATAATCATAGACATTAATAAGTACATGCCTCATTGTCAAAATTGTCAAAAAACAACAAACTAAAATAATATAAATAACATTAAAAGAATATAAATTTTGACTGGCTGTTTCTGATAAGCAAAGAATCAACTGTCTTCCAGCATTTCTTATTCACATGGGAGATGGCTGGCCTCTTGGCCTCCACATCATGCCAACCCTGACAGTAGCAGGGTATTCCTTGGAATAGCCAGGTATAACCTCCTGTCCTCCACTGTGACTTCTGGTGCAGGTTTTTAAAGCATTCCACCTATCAGCAGTCACATAATAACAGAACCGGAAGCAATCCACTGACATGGCTGCACACACCTCTTTCAAACATGCCACACAGGTATACAGTACAGTATATAATTTATGATAGTAACCCATTCCCAACAGAAAGACTACGTTGCCACCAAGGTCATGTGCCCTCATTTGATATGGCTATAAGATTTAAGACTCTTAAATATCTTTTTTTGTATATATTTTTTATTTTAAACAACCATTTAAACAAGAGCAAACACTACAGTTTAAAACATACAAAGCAATTAAGAGAAAAAATAATAATCATAATAATGTAATAATATAGGAAATGGTCTCAAACATGGAATATTATTGAATAACATGTTTTAGACTTATAGAGTATGGGAAGATATTAAATATTGTGGAAACAGTTTTATGCCAAGATATAAAAGTGGCATAGAATTTGAGGAAGATCGTTCTGAATTGTCAGTAATGGATATGTCATTTTAGTGTTAATATTATTACAAAAATAAATGCATACAATGGCCATAATAACTTGAAGATTCAACTTTTACAGTAGCTATTTTACTGTAGAAATCCACTCTGTTTCCTAGTTAGTCTGCATGGAAGCAAAAATACAGGAAATATATCAAGACTTGTTAATACTGTAACCAATTAATGGCCTGAATATTCATTAGTAAAACATACCTCTATTATCCCATAAATCCAGCCTAGAAATGCAGACACTTTTGTGTAGACTCCAGGGTGATTAGACTCAGCACAGCCTGTTCCCCAACTAACAACACCAACCAGCCTCCAAACATTATTATCCTGGCAAACCAGTGGGCCTCCACTGTCTCCCTGTGGAAAAGAGGAAATGTCTTACCATTTTTTCTTTTTAAAAAAAGAATCTCCTTATGAGGAGATTGATGAAGTGTGTTCAGATCAAAACTTTACCTGACAGGCATCAACATTACCCTCTGTGTTGCCAGCACAGAGCATCCTTTTTGTGATCTCTCCGTTATACATACAAGAGCTGTTGCATTTCTTTGTGCTTATCAAGGGCACTTGAGCTTCTTTCAGAGTGTCAGGGATATGACCTGTGCAGAGCAAAATAAACTGACATTTACAGTGCCCTCCATAATTATTTGCACCCCTGGTTAAGATGTGTTAAAAGCCTTAAAATAAATTCAGTTTTTATTGCAGAAGCATATTGTCACACTGAAAATTGTAGAAAAATATAATGTGAATATAAAGTGAATTTTAAGGGGAAATAAAAATCCCTGACTAACAAATAATTATTTTTCATAAAATATGTTCCACAGTTATTGGCACCATTAACAATTCCTAGAAAATAAATGTAACTGAAGTATTTCTGTCATTTCTACAGTAGTTTACAAAGTTGATCAGAGAACATTTAATTAGTAATTTATCACTTCCTACTTCCCTGGGGTACAAATATGACGTCACACAGAGGCCATTTCTCTTATCCACTCTTCAACATGGGAAAGACTAAGGAACACACCATTCAAGTAAGGCAGATGTGTGTCAACCTTCAGGCAATGGGTACAAGAAAATAGCCACCCGCCTGCACCTGCCCATATCTACTGTGAGAGGAATCATTAAGAAATTAAAAAAAAAACTGGAACAGTAGTAATCAAGCCTGGACGAGGACGCAAGTTTATTTTGCCTCCACGCACAGTGAGGAGGATGGTAAGAGAAATAAAAAATTATCCAAAGCTCACTGTTAAAGAATTGCACCAAATGATAGCATCTTGGGGTCACAAAGTCTCCAAAACAACCATCAGACGCTATCTACATGCCAACAAGCTCTTTGGGAGGCATGCAAGGAAAAAACCTTTTCTCAGTCACAATCATAAACGCAAACGTTTGGAGTTTGCTAAGCGGTACTGGGGCTTCAACTGGGATCGTGTTCTTTGGTCAGATGAGACCAAGATAGAGCTTTTTGGCAACAAACACTCTAAGTGGGTATGGCGGAACACAAAAGATGAGTATGCAGAAAAGCACCTCATGCTCACTGTGAAGTATGGGGGAGGATCGGTGATGCTGTGGGGCTGTTTCTCTTCCAGAGGCCCTGGGAACCTTGTTAGGGTGCGTGGCATCATGAATGCTTTGAAATACCAGGCCATTTTAAAGCAAAATCTGGTGGCCTCTGCCTGAAAGCTGAAGATGGGTCGTCACTGGGTCTTTCAGCAAGATAATGACCCAAAACATGTGGCCAAATCTACACAGAAATGGTTCACCGCACACAGAATCAAGCTCCTCCCATGGCCATCTCAGTCCCCAGACCTCAACCCCACTGAAAACCTCTGGAGTGAGCTGAAGAGGAGAGTGCAGAGGAGAGGAGTCAGGTCACTGGATGATTTAGAGACACTGTGCAAAGAGGAATGGTCGAAGATCCCTCTTTCTGTGTTCTCTAATCTTGTGAAACATTATAGGAGAAGATTAGGTGCTGTTTTGTTGGCAAAAGGGGGTTGTACAAAGTATTAAACATCAGGGGTGCTAATAATTGTGGCACCCATGATTTGATGTAAAAGAATGATTTCTTAATGTGGGATTATTTTTCCCCACTGAATAAATGCACTTGAATTAAAGGTTGGAATTTCCTCTTTTTTCCATTGTGGTCCTATGTTATTTAGAACAAAACTGAATTTTTTAGAAGCTAAAGAACACATTTTAACCAGGGGTGCCAATAATTATGGAGGGCACTGTATTTTAATCAACTTTTACTCCAAGTTATAATAGTATTTTACACACACACACACACACACACACACACACACACACACACACACACACACACAGTATGTATATAACTTTTACCATCATCAGGCTGTGTGTACCCCCAACCGGATATCCAACACAATGTTCCTTCTGGTAGTTCATGATCATACTGTGGTAGGCATACTGGCCTGATGGTGTCTGTATTTAAATGAAAATAACAAAAAAATGTGTAATATTTCATTATAAAACTTTAGATGACATATGAAGTGGATACATTAATTATAATTAACAGGCTACTAATTACTGTGAAATAAATATTTTTTAAAAAGCTGTAATTTCGAAAAAGATATTGCAATATATTTTTGTTGAGTCCCCTAATGTAAAGCTTAGAGTCTACTCTTCATTTAAGTGTTTTTTTAATTTATTAAAATACATTGATATGTAGAAGCAAAAAAAAAAAAAAAAACCTGGATCTGACAAACAATATAATGATATTTGCTTGCTAATCTCTTTTTTTAAATAACTGACATAGATCCAGAAAATTACATTTATTTGTAATAATTTTTATTAATTTTTTTTTAGAGATTTTTCCTCTTCCTCAGGATTATGTTTTGCGTCACTGTATTGCTGTATAATGAAGTTCCAATAAAACTGGATGCATCTTCTCATTTACGTTTAGTTAGAAGTCACCGCGCAAAAAAATAGCTTATACCTGTATGTTTTGGCTCATGCGCAGATTTGACATTTACAATTCCTTGGGAATGATTAATATTTGCTCCAGAACTTTTGTGGCTCATCTCTATATTTCTTTGCGAATTCTATTCTGGCATTGTCAATCCTACTGCTGATGAGTAGTTTGCATCTTCTGGTAATGCCATTTCTGATAAGTGCGTTGTTATTCTGGCCCTGCCATGCGTGTGGGAGGCTGTATTTGTAAATACAACTAAATTGCACAAACATCAAAATCTATGCCTATTAACAGTAGTAATAAAACCACTGAATCTTAAGACATAATTTTCATGTAGGGCCCACTTTTGCTGACAAAACGGGTCTGACTTATTGAGGCTTTGACTTCACAAGACCTCTGAATGTATCTGGTATCTGCTACCGAGGCATAAGCAGCAGATTCTTTAAGTTGCCATAATGAATTGGGACTTCAAGATCTTGGAGAATCTGGAGGTCAAGTCAATACCCTAAACTCTGTTCCTCAAACTATGATTTAACAGTTTGTGTAGTGTGAAAGGGCTCATTATCCTGCTGAAAGGATCTTGCTGAATGAGGCCATTGGGACCATTAGGGAATGCTGTTGTCATGAAAGGGTTTACTTGGTATGCAACAGTATTTAGGCAGCTGGTGGAACATGTCAGTGTGACGTCCACATGAATGCCAGGACCAAAGGCTTTCCAGGAAAAAATGCCAGGTTGGATTCATCAGAACAGGCCACTTCCTGTGTAGATAGTACAGTGGAACCTTGGATTACGAGCATAATTCATTCCGGAAGCGGAATTCTCCCATAAGAACTAATGAAAACTCAAACTATTCATTCCACAGCCAAAAAAATAAATACATAAAAATACTTAATACAATATATAAAGAAAAATAAACCTGCACTAACTAACCTGCACAATTAACCTTTAAATAAGTAAAAATAAATCCCGACAGATAAGTATTTCCATTTGTGTACGCAGGCGTCGTGTGTGTGTGTGTGTGTGTGTGTGTGTGTGTGTGTGTGTGTGTGTGTGGAATTAGCCGCTTCCCTCGCTTCGTCTTACACAGTATAACTCCTCCTCCCTCCCCCCACCTCGCTTTTTAAGTTTCACAGCAAATACACAGACAAGGGAAACACTGTTTTAACGGGGAAAATAGAAATCTCTCTAATGACACTCGTATCAGCGCATACTAACGGCATCACTGCTGTAAAGTAAAATAAAAATAAAAAACAAATGAACCAGCACTTTACCTTTGAAAAGAATCGTGAAAGAGCAGAGTTTCTGTGTAGAGCAGAGAGTGTCTGTATGTGTGTGTGAAGTCGTGGAGGGGGGTGTAAAGGCGGGAGTGTGTGTGTTAGTGTCAAATTACGCGTGCGCACACACATATAGGAGACATGCTGAAACAGGGAGGAAGATGTTGGTTATAAGAGATGAGCACTAAGACCCAGCAGGGGAGACGATTACCCACAATTCCACAGTGCAAGAGAGAGAAAAATCATCGGCTCAGTTGTGATCATGTGATGCTGGATGTCAAAAAAAGAAGCACATGTGTGATACATGATACTCTCACTCGTAAAACAAGACTTGCTTGTTTTTCAAGTCAAAATTTATTGAAAAATCTTTGCTCGTCTTGCAGAACACGAGGTTCCACTGTATATGGCCTAGGCTTTACTGGGAAATGTAATGTATAGACACAAAAATGTTGCTTGTCATGTCAAATATTTTGCCAATACTTATAGGGTTGCTTGTACTGTATAGAGTTTGTCTTTTGTGTGCCATCATTACAGCAGCAACTAAAAAGTATTTTAATAATTAACCAAACAGCAATTAATTCAGCAATATAGCATTTCATCTTGTGAGATATTGCTTAATTAAATGATGTGGCACCCATAACATACTTCATAAGTCAACACATACAGTAACTGATGGTAAAATTTGTTGACAAAAACATTTATTTATAACACTTTATTTATGACTATTTAAAATGTATTTTTTAAAAATCTGCAGCTGTTGCTATTAAATAGAATTAATATAAAAAGTGCAGTATAAGGACAATGCATGTGAGCTAGTATCACCTGAAAAATTCAAAGGATTCCTTAACTTCATCAGCGCAATATCACTGTCATGACTCCTGTGATTGTAATCCTTATTGTAGATAATTTTTTCCACACTGTAGCTGATATACTGAGCCAACTTAGCTGCATTGCGAGTAACAATCCCAGCATATACCACCCAATTGGAAACATGATGCAACCTGTTGCTTAAATAAGAAAAATAATCAGAAAGGATGCCAGGTGCAGCAGGATACACATTAGTCACACGAGTCATGGCAGGTGTTGAGAAGTGGTAATATTCTTGTTAATGAGGGATCTTACGTGGACACACAGTGTGCAGCTGTAATGATCCACTGGCTTGTTATAATGGTTCCTCCACAGGTGTGACGATTCCTGTAGTAGAGACTTACTTGCCATGGCCATCTGCTTAGTGTGGCCTCTACACCACCAATTATCCTGGGTACCTTTGCTCTTGTGCCACAATCTACTTGGAGTAAACAATTCAGCCTCAATTTCAGATCAACGTTTTTGTTCCTTCACCAGAATATTTCATATGCATCTTCTTCATTACCAAAACATTTTAAAGCTATAATCTTTCCTGTGTTGCAGCTTCCCCTGAAAGAAAAAAAAAAAATGTCTAGTAATGTCTAATTATGTGTCAGGGTTTGCAGGTGAAAATGAGTACCTGAATTGCCATAAATGTTCAAGTTCGCTTTGATGTTCTGAAGTAATTTGAATAAATCCATCAGTGTAGCTTTGGCCAATGTCTGTCAGATTCACACCTTTATGTTTGGTTAATCTACAAAAAGTAAAAAAAGTAATTTAGTTCAGTGACATAATTTACAACAGCAATTGAAATGTACAATGTACAAATAACCTAATGATTTTTCTAATAAACAAGAAGTATAACATCTGAAACAACTATCAGCACTTCTGGCACTGTAGAAACAGCCAGGCTACATAAACAGTGTGACTCCAGGAATACTAATTAAGTGCCGAAAAGGGTATTCCTAAATTAACTTGCATTGTTGTATTATTTTATCTCTGTAATTGCATATCTTGGCCACCTGTTAATAAATAGAGCTATAAAAACCCACAGACAGCAGCCACAGCTGCCTGACAAATAAAAAGTGCTGATAGGTAGAGGTGTGCGTGCAATTGAGCTGTCAGCTCTGCTCACCTCAGCTGACCCAACTGTCGACACACGAGGGTGCCTAATGAAGAGTTCCAGCGCTCGTAACACACAGGCAGCCACGTTTGCACACTCTCCAGCTGAATCTCTAGCAAAGAGTTCTCAGCACTGATTCTGTAAAACACTGAGCCCTTTTCAGTCAAAACCTTTCCAAGCACTTTCCAGCACAGTGGAGATTATGAAAAATTTGTGGAAATTGAGAAAGCTCATGGGTGTTGATTTATGTCGAATTATGTCATGAGTTACAGTACATTTATTTTGTGGTGAGACAAAGTAGCCACGTGCAAAATCTTAGAGACAGGTTAGCTCCTCTTCTGACCAAGCCTACATTATAGCTTCAGTAAACAATCATTCTCTCACCAGTCTGTCTGTCTGTCTGTCTATATGTCTGTCTGTCTCTCTCTCAAAGAGCATTTTAGCGGCAAAAAGAAAAAGAAAAATGTAACAGAATCTGAAAGCACATAAAATCGGGATCATAAATATAAATTATCATAAATATTAACCAAACATCTCCTTACAAAGACTATTTAAAAATATTTTTACAATAATTATTAGTTAAACAAACTGTTTGTCTGTTTATGATTATTTGTCTTAGATTATTTGTAGAATCTGCCATAGAAGTCCTGGTGATTGAGCCATTGAGATAGAATATACAGTAGAAAAATAATGCATGTATTTGAACGAGTGATATAATATTAACATGTAATTCATGCTGCAGCTGAAACTACGTGTGCTGTCATATGATAATAATGCACACATTTTGACTAGTCAGATTCCTATATTCAACTGTGCATTTATTTAAATAGTGTACAGTCTTACTGTACAATTTTAACTCCACTTATATTACTTTTTTAATGCATGTGTAGATTTTTCTACGATGAAAATTTTCTTTCTTTCCAACACATTTGTTTGTGCCACTGTCATCTTGGAAGAAAAGCCGGAACATACCTTTCCTGGGGTCAGTTACACTGCTGTCATCTGATATATTACAGAATGAGGTCTGCTTGATGTCATCTATCACTGTTAAACTATTTGAGGTAGTTTTTAAGAGCAGTTTGACTATATGAAAAACAAACAAACAGAAATAATACAAAAATGTCCATGTACAGTACAACACACATATTTACAAAGTACCTGTCTATGTTTAAAACAAGACTCTTGATAAAGGCTTACCTATGAACCAAACACTTACAGTAACACCTCCAAGTAGTCCCAGAGCACAAAGAGCTGCCAAAACTTGAACTGCTTTTTGAATAGAAACTTTTGGAAAACCAAATCAAAAACTCCTCAATGGTTATATACTAATCACAACACAACACTGGCCAATTTATGCACATACATTATATAGTATACCCTGTCAGTTCTGTTGTTGTATAAAGCAACATTTAAATATGGCAGAATATGGTAAGAATAATGATGCAATGTGTTTGCATTAGCATTTGGATGTAAGTAATATGCAATGCATGTACCTGGGTGAGAAGACTGCTGGTGACTAAACCAGGAACTGCACTTATCTACTTTTCTGCTCATCCTCTCAGTCCGGAAAGGATGTGTGACTGCCACAGATGTCTCAGTTACCGCTACAGCACTTTCCTCAAGACTCTTCTGGTCAATGTCCTCATGATGTAACATAATGCACAATGTAATGCATTTAAATATACAGTCATAGTAACTAGTGTAGTCATTTCTGCTACCACAACTACCTCCTAACTGTATGCCACTGTTCCTCTACTCAGCAAAAACTTCACCTTTTATTTTTTTAATAACTAAGTTAAATATAACATGATCTTTGACAATGTAAACAAAAGTCCTTTTACATTATTAATGTAGTGAAGCTTTATTAATGTTATACATGATTCTTGCACTATATCTATGACTCTATGACATCTATTTCTCTTCCAGCCCTTATGTAAATATGTTGAGATTAAAAGTTTGCTAGAACACGAACACACACACACACACACACACACACACACACACACATATATATATATATATTTACTTTTATTTATTATATTTATTTATTATATAATAAATAAAAGTAAATAATAATTATAAAAAATAAATACATTTGATACTTTTAAAGGAATTTTTCCTAAATTTTCAATCAATTTAATTTTGAAAAAAAATATTGCCTATGCACACACAACATATAATTATATTGATAAAAAGCCATTTAAAATAAATTATTTACAATCTCACCATGTTTTCCCTTGCTTGTGTGGTGTAAGTTCTAGTTAGTTTCTAGCAGCTCCTGCTCTTCCTCACCTTTGCAATTTTATTACTGACACATTCTCCTACTGCCTGGTTCATGGCCATTTAGGGGAATGCAACTCAGGATTTTTGTTTTAAAAAGAAATACTGAGGTCAGCATTGGAGCAAAGAATGAGCCTGTTGTTTTATGTAGGGGTCACGGGAGCCTAAGCTGTATTAGTGAATCTTTTCTTTGCACTGCTAAACATCTACAAAGATATTTCCTTGTCATCGACGTGATGAAGGTTTGTAAGTAACACACTCTAGTACTTGTGCCAACAGTATGTTAACTTAAAAAAATAGAAGCAATTATCTGATGATTCACAGCCTTAGATAAACTCTTTTAATTGCAAAATGTTGAAAAGCTGATGGTAGTCTTTCAATTCCAACACATATGCACAGTAAACAATGCACCATTCATTAGCGCACACCTGCTTTTGTAACTGAGAACACTATAAACTTTATTTAGCAAGGATTGCATAGGGAAGACCTTGTACATAAAATATTATTTAAAATTTGGATGTGCAATTGTAAGAAACTAAATTTATCTTAAGCATAACCAAAACCTAAAGCCCCAGGTTTGTTTACATCTGATTAAAATTCTAAATTTATTTTCCTCCAAAAAACTAAAATGCCTACTGGCCCAATTAGATAGACAGAGTATGATTTTTGAAGAACAATAATTTAAAAATTCAACAGGAACATTATTTAATCTTCATTGTGAGCATAAAACGTGCAATCCTCAATTAAATGCAACTGGCATAATCTCGACAAATCTTAAGACTTCATGAAGTATCTACTTTAAATTCCATTAAAAAAAAACATTTTAATCATGAACAAAAAATTTACATATCTACTTTATTTTCACAGAAAAATTATTAATTTTTTAATTTTATTTTAGTGACTTCCTTTGTCAAATGAACCACTATTATAGCTCTATAGTAATAATAATAATAATAATAATAATAATAATTAAAATAACAACAATAATAATAATAACAATTATTTATTTATTTATTAATTATTATTATTATTATTATTATTATTATTATTATTATTATTATTTTAAACTGGCCTTATTTTTAGTTTGCTTTTAAACACTGCTGACAAAAGGTGGTCAGTACCACACAAAGCACAATGCTTCAAGACAATAAAAAATTTTTCATCTCTGACACCATAAACCAATGGACTAAGGCTGCGTGGTGCAAACAAGAAAACAATAAAATTGGAATATCTTACATTCCTAAGAGTTATTTCTTCAACCTTCCAAAATGCCATTTCTATGTATGGGTTGAAAAATTGCACCATGCACAAAAACAGTTGAACACCATGAAGCAGCACAGTTTTGAGACTCTTATTGGTTGATTTCTTTTTCTCAGAGGAAGCAGCTCTGGCTGCAGTCATTATCTTGATGTAGGTGAAGACAATAATAATGACCATAAAAAGAAAAAGTATAACATACATTACAGCACGACCATGTGCCTGCCATTCTTTAATTAACACCGTCTCTGCATTACAGACAGCAGAAGAGAAGAAAGCATCAGGTGGGGCTGCTGACCAGAATCCTATAAAACTAAATATTGGAATTATAGAACTGATACTCCATATGATAACAAGCCCATATAGTCTGGTCCTACTGGTGGAAATGTCAGCATATCGTAAAGGCGTGCAATATAGCCACATAGCGTTCCAAACACATTGCCACCAAAGTCAGTGGTGTACAGCAGGTGAAAAAATTCTGAGTTAAAAAACTTAAAGTACAAATGCCCATGTTTACAGGGAATTGGAAAAAATTCCCAACAGCAAGCATATAAGATTCCAAAATGAAAGCAGTGTCCACAACTAAAGTTTGTGCAGACAAAATATATCTAGTTTCTTCTCTAAACACATTCTTTTTCAAAAATGTGAATATCATTAAACAGTTTATATAAAGGAAAATTACAACCAGGATCTGCAATAACAAGAACTTTTCAAACAAATGCCTTGAAACATCAGATAAATAGCTGGTTGCATTACTGCTTGTTCCTGCACTCTGCATTCTTGTAAAAATACAGATTTAATTATAACAAGTATATAGTCGTGATTCGGTTGGGGGAGCAAGAACAAAGCAACATGTTCATGATAAAATTTTCAGGTATTTAAAGTGTTTTTATAGTGAGGGGAACAAACACTAGTAATATATTGTAATGGCAGACTTACTGGTGCTAGGGTTGAGAGCATTAATATTTAATGATGCCCTTTTAGTGTTATTCTGTGTGTGTGTGTTTGTGTATATAATATAATGTTAGCCAAAGAGAGAGAGAGGAAGAGTATTGCCCACCAATATAATGTTTTCTATTAAAATAACAAAAACCTCTATGATCATGTATTTAATTTTTTAGATGTACCTACAGAACCCTCGGACTATTATAGAAACTATAGAATGGTTATAACTATGGGAATACACTGATCGGCAATAACATAAAAACCATTAACATCAAAACCACCCAAGTTTTGGGTGGCTCTGGCCCCTCACTGCATGGCTTGGAATGGCCTTTTGGGGGTGCATTGGACTTGTGTTCTTTGCCTGCCATTACTTCTTATCCATTATCAGCCATTTTTGGTACCCCTTTTGCCACTAAAGTCCCTGTGGCAACTCACAGTTGAACTCAATAACACTCCCTCTTGTGTGATATTGCATAATATCAATATAATGAAGTGCACTTTGGTCCAACATTATTTTATCAAAAGAAATTCTAACATTCAAAACAACATAAAACCCACAGTATCTCAAAGTCTATAACCAGTTGACAAATTAATGTTTTTCAAAACGTTTTGAAGATTAAAAATGCCTGCTTGAATATTACTATAAATTTTTAACTAATTAGTGATTATTGGATTGGAACCCACTTGAGCTGAGCAGTTATTTTTATAGGTCAGAAGGCAAAGCTGTGACATGTACGTACATCTCAGTATTACAGCCTTCATAAGTTTATAGCCTACTTTAGAATTTTAATATCTCACAATGACCAAAAAAAACAAACATTAAATGTAGCTCATTAAACACACTGCAGAATTGATACAGTACATGTGAGCTTGAGGTGAACTGTGTGCAAGTTACTCATAAGGCACAGCAATGGTACACTCATTTTTTTTTTCTGATATGGCATTACAATCTTACATTAGTATTATTATTATTTAAATTTTGTGACTTTGTTCTTTGAATCTTTTTTGAGTCATTTAGCTAATTTCATTCTTTTGATCAGAAATAAAATAAAAAGTTACTTTTCAGTAAACAGACCCCCGACACGTATACATACGCAAAGTTTCCCTATAGTTCCAGTAATTAAAATATTACAATGCAGGTAAGGACATATTACAGTATGATAAACAGAATGAGGAGCTCACCACTCATACCATCTGGTCCGAGTCATCCGTTGTTATGAATCTGCTGCACTGCATAGTGTCTATGGGAGTCACATGACAAAAGAATGAACGACTCAGGCTAGAAGATTCATTGAGTAGAATTCTGTTTCCTGTGTACTGTACTGCATGGCGTCTATGGGAGTCACTTGGCAAAAGAACGAACAATTCGGACCAAAGACTCAAAGGTAACTACTCATTTCTGTTTCCTGTACATAACTGTCATGGGTCTAGGGTTGTGGTACTTGCTAGACCGGCTGATGTTGTTGCCGTGGGCATATATGGTAGGCATGAACGCAGAGGGGTGTGCAAACAGAAATAGTTTTTATTAACAAAACTCAAAACAGACACAAACAAACAAAGGAACCAAAACAACAAACGTAAACTAAAACTAGGGCTCAGGAAAAACACAGGGAACGGCGCGCTAACACAGGGACAAGAACTGAACACAGGGAACCAGGAGCTGACATGGGATCTAGGAGCTGACACAGGGAACCAGGAGCTGACACAGGGATCTGACACAGAACTGGGGATGAGGAAACATGGAGCTGAAGCTAACTAAAGACACATAGGGGAACTAGAGACTGGAGAGACAGGAGACTGGAGAGACAGGACTGGAGACTAGAGACAGGAGCACAGAGACTAGAGACAGGACTGGAGACTAGAGACAGGAGCACAGAGACTAGAGACCAGATGGGTTAGTGGTTAGTGAGGTTAGTAGCTACATGGAATACTGGGGACACTGGATGCTGACCTAACCAGGTTAGTATCTAAAGGAGTTAGTGGCTAACCGGGTTAGTACTGACCTAATAGGGAAACAGAAAACAAGAAGCAAAGCACACATGAGGCTATTCCAAACTAGCGGCTAACCTACTAGCGACCAGAACCACTAGCAGTCAATCCCACTAGAGGCTAGCCTACTGGAGGCTAACCCTACTAGGGGCTAACCCTACTAGCAATCAAGGCCTACTAGCGGCTAACCCTGCTAGCGGCTAGGCCGTCATGTGGCTACACAAAACTAAACAGACAAAGAACTACACCAGAAGACAAACCCTGGGAAGACACAGAACAGTACTTATACTGTACACAGGAGGAGACACAGCCTAACTAAACATGAAACAGGACGGCTCCATGAATCCACTAGAACAAGGAACATACAGTAAACCAAAACTAGAGCCCTCTAGAAAAACAAAGTTTACAAAACATAAACCCAATATAAACTTAAAGAAACAAAAAGGAATGCCCACATGACGGTAGTTACAAACAAACCAACAAACAGACAAACAATGCTCAACCCAGTTTCCCAGAACAAACTGCTATTTATAGAACCTTTAATGAGCCACCTCAGTTCAGGTGAGCACTCATCACCTGACTGAGGTGCCTTCTGGGAAACTGAGTCGACCAACAAAAACTACAATGACAGAAACAGTGACCTCTGGTGGAGGTTCCTAACAATAACCTACAGAGGTTTTGCGCTGCTTTGAGCATGCGGACCCAGTAGAAAATGAACGAATCACTCCCCGGGACTACTCATTCTTCTGAGTCACGTTAAAGACTTGTTAAAAAAAGAACAAATAGTTTATGAATGACCCATCACTACAATCAAGTGGATTTTGGTTTTGCTATCTACAGAACATGCAACTGCCATTTTTACAGGCATGAAATCTTATCACTTAAAATGACTAAATAAGAAGTCATTTCAGTATTGCAAAATTCTGAAATTATGTTCATTTTTGCACTCTGCACTTGGTCCTTCCAGCTTCTTTAGCATGAATTACTGCATCGATGTGGCATGGCATACTGTAGAGGTGATCAGCTTGTGGCACTGCTGAGGCATTATTGAACACCAGGTTGCTTTGATAGCAGCCTTCAGCTCATCTGTTTTGTTGGGTCTGCTGTTTCTCATCTTCCTCTTTACAATACTATGAAGTTCAGGTCAGCTGATCAATCAATCAATTTGAGACTTTTTTTGGTTGAAGGAGGTTTTTGAGAATTTTATTTTGAGTTACATGAGGTGCTAAAGGTTAATGTTAAAAAACAGATAGCAGGTGTTACAAATACATTAGTGACAGACATCATCAATCTTTTTCCATGCCTTAATCACTTGGCATACAGCCTCTCCCTTAGGAGATGTGTGGAAGGAACAGAGCCGCTAAATTTGGCATGGCTATTGGGAGATGATCATCTGGAAGTTGAGGAGTGGTGTTAATCACGAGAATTGCATGTATCCCAGGTGATGCCATGCGCCCAGGGGACTTCAAGGCAAGAGGCTGTCATGCACACTCGTAACACGACCGGCACTAGGACCTGGAAGTAATACGGTCGCATTTCAGGAAGCATGAAAGGAAACAAGATGGTGCTTCACATTGCTCAGTCATTGAGTTCGCCCATGCCTTGTCTGACGCTTCGCCGACTATTCTGTGAGTACTCACCGATTTGGGTTGCTTCTTTGATTGAGTGTGTGTTGCTAGAACGCGGATTTATTTGTGTAGATCCTAGCTCTTCGTGTAAGATAGTTCTTAGATAAATTGCGTGGTTATCCTGCCTACTCGCGTTGCTTCCGCATTTGGGTTTACCATCCACGCTACACGGGCTAACTGCTAAGGCTTCTGTGTTTACCCTCCGATAGCTCGTGACAGAATGACTGAGCCAAAAGCAGTAAACCCAGCGGAGTTTGCTCGCCTCTGTGATGTGGTTGACCAGCATGCCGAGCTGATCAATAAGCTCCGTGGAGAAGTCGTGTCTCTCCAAAAGGACCTCCAAGACGTCGCGGCTTTGCGCCGCAAGGTGGCAGAGCTACGGCAGGAGAATGCGACCCTCCGCGGGGCGGCTGCTCACTCGGTTGTTGCCACGCCCATTGCAGTGGCTGCGGCACCGCCACCCCACCCCCCTTCTGATGTTTTCATAGCTCTACCGGATAAGTGGGATGGCACAGATGGGAGGTGCAGTGTCTTTCTAACCGCATTGGATCTTGTGTTTGAGTTTAATTCCATCAAATGGTTGCACTTCTCGTTTTGTTGCTATCCGGGCAGGCAGCTGAGTGGGCCACAGCGGTCCTCAGATCAGATTCAGACACGGCCTACTCATACGGAGAGTTCACCCATCAACTGAAACTTACATTTGAACATCCTGCTGCTGAGGTGGAGACCGACACCAAATTATATCATCTGCGGCAGGGAGGTCGTGAGTCGCTACACAGTGGACGTTCGTACTCTAGCCATGCAGACCACCTGGGGAGACGCCGCCCTTCGTTTTGATGAACTCGCCGGGCGAGAGATTCCCGCCACGCTAGAAGGCCTGATTCAGCTCGCCCTTCGCATTGACCAGCGCCTGCTCTCTCGTCCGAGGCCAGCCCCCCGGACCCTGCCACCCACTACATCACCTTCATACCCTCACACCCCGGTTCCTGAGATTCGTCCCTCCTTCACCACCACCGCCATGGCACCCGTTGGACCTCCACCTCCCGCCGTGATTAACACCGGAGCTGGGGAACCTATGCAACTAGGACGCACCTCTTTGACCGCTGCAGAACGGGAACGACGCTACATAGAAGGGCTTTGCGCCTACTGTGGGTCAGCGGCGCACCACAGGGCCCTCTGTCCACTTCGCCCGGGAAACGCTCAGGCCCGGTGAGCAAACGGGGCAGTTCACCGGGCCCCCTCCACCTCTCGACATGTCGTGGGTCACGACACCCAATAATTCCCGTCTCACGGTCCAAGTACACCTCTGGTTTGGCCACAAACGGGTCGGAAGTACTGCGTTCATCGATTCCGGTGCTGCAGTTAACTTTATTGACTCTTCGTTTGCCAAAGAACTGGGAGTGGAACTTGAGGCGTTATCCCAGCCCGTTCGTATCACATCTGTCGACGGTCGGCCCCTTTCCTCCAGCCCCATCACGACTCAGCCGCTCACCCTTGTCATCGGCCAACATCACGAACGAATCCAGTTTCACCTCACCTCCATTTCATCGCCACCCATCATCCTCGGACACCCCTGGCTGCTCCAACATGACCCCCTCATCTCCTGGACGCAAAACCGGATCCTGCAGTGGGGGCCGACCTGCACCGAACTCTGCCTGCGGGGCCCGACTGGGACGTGTTCTAGGGAGTCCGAGGCACCCGATGTCGACACCAACGCCATCCCCGTCATCTACCGAGACCTGGCTGAAGTATTCTGCAAGAGACGAGCCACACACCTTCCTCCTCATCGCCCCTATGACCTGACAAACGAACTTCAGCCGGGCTCGGTCCCCCCCCCCCCCGCGGCCAACTTTACTCCCTCTCCGCCGCTGAGACGCAGGCGATGGAGAGATATGTTTCTGACGCCCTTCGCCACGGGGTTCTTCTTTGTGAAGAAGAAAGGGGGCAACTTACGTCCCTGTGTCGATTATCGGGGGCTTAATAACATCACCATTAAGAACAGACACCCTTTGCCTCTTACCAACTCAGCCCTGGACGCCCTCTCTGGCGCCACCATTTTCACAAAGTTGGACCTCCGGAGTGCCTACAACTTGGTGCGCATCAGAGAGGGCGATGAGTGGAAGACGTCTTTCATCACCCCTACTGGACACTACGAGAGCTTGGTCATCCCATTCGGACTCTGCAACGCACCCGCCGCCTTCCAACAGTTCATCAATGATGTCCTTAGGGACATGCTAGGGCGGTGGGTGTTCGTTTACCTGGACGATATCCTTATTTATTCACGCACTGCCGAGGAACACACCCAGCATGTCAGAGCGGTCCTTAAGAGATTACTCGCCCACCAACTGTACTGTAAGTTGGAAAAATGTGCCTTTCATGAGCGCTCCACCACGTTCCTGGGTTTTGTCATCTCGCCCCAGGGTGTGGCCATGGACCCGCAGAAACTGGAAGTTGTGCGTCATTGGCCCCTACCCAAGACCCTCAAGCAACTTCAACGGTTTCTCGGGCTTGCGAACTTCTATTGTCGCTTTATCCGGGACCACAGTACGGTTGCCGCCCCTTTAACCGCTCTGACTCGACCCTCTTCTCATCACTTCAGACTCAACCCTGCCGCCAACACCGCCTTTCATGACCTATGCCACCGGTTCACCATCGCCCCAATTCTACTGCACCCAGACGCAAGTAAACCATACGTTGTGGAGGTGGACGCTTCGGATGTGGGCGCCGGGGCTGTTCTCTCTCAACGAGGTCCAGACCAGAAGCTACATCCCTGTAGTTTCTTTTCCAAAAAAATTAGACCCCACTCAGCAGCAATACGGGGTAGGGGACCGCAAGCTGCTGGCCATAAAGTGGGCTTTGGAGGAATGGCGACACTGGCTCCAGGGCGCCAGAGAGCCGTTCATCGTCTGGACCGACCATCAGAACCTGATCACCATCCGCAACTTAAAACAGCTCAACCCGAGACAGGCGCGGTGGGCACTATTTTTCGAACATCGAACGAACTTCCACCTATCCTACCGCCTGGGGTCCAAGAACACCAAAGCTGACGCCCTCTCCCGACAACACAAAGAGGACGTTCCCCGGGCGGACCCCACGCCTGTCATCACACCCACCAAGATCATTGCACCACTTCACTGGGAACTGGAAACGAGGGTTCGTCGTGCACAGGCGATGGAGACCGCACCGGCAGGTGTGCCACCTGGGCGACTCTACGTGCCGAACACCGTAAGGGCCGAGGTGTTGCGATGGGGTCATTCCTCGCCATTATCTGGACACCCCGGCGCCAACCGCACCCTCCAATTCATCAGATGTGCCTTCTGGTGGCCATCTATGGCGAGTGATGTCAAGGAGTACGTCCAGGCGTGCCCAGTGTGCGCCAGGTCCAAGAATGCCAACCAACCGACACCGGTGGAACTCCAACCACTCCCCGTTCCCCATCGGCCCTGGACGAACATTGCCGTCGACTTCATCACGGGCCTGCCGGCCTCCGAAGAGAAAAACACCATCTTAACCATCGTCGACCGGTTCTCCAAAGCCGTGCACCTGGTGGCCCTCACCGGACTCCCGTCAGCCAAAAAAACAGCAGAGCTGATTTTAGAACATGTAGTCCGACTGCATGGGTTCCCAAAAGACATCGTCTCGGACAGGGGGCCCTAGTTCACCGCCCGGTTCTGGAAGGCCTTCTGCCGTCTGATCAATTCCACCTGTAGTCTATCCTCTGGTTATCATCCCCAGACTAACGGTCAGACGGAGCGGACCAACCAACAACTGGAGCGGTACCTGAGATGCTTTGTTGCCGATCGCCAGCGCTCCTGGGCCCGCTACCTCCTATGGGCTGAGTTATCTCACAATCTCCATGTCTCTTCAGCCACCAATCTCAGTCCATTTAAGGTATGCCACGGTTTCCAACCTTCGATGTTCGATCATCAAGAACCGGAGGTTGAGGTGCCGTCAGCCCAACAGTTGGTTCGCCGGTGTCGACGGCAGTGGAACCAAGCAAACGCCGCCATCCAACAGGCCAACAACCGCTACGCCACTCAACATCGCCGTCGACACCCGCCGGGACGATTGTACAATGTAGGTGACAAAGTATGGCTTTCAACCAGAAACCTTCACCTTCACACGGAATCCAAAAATCTATCACCCAGGTTCATCGGTCCATACCGCATCACCCTCCGTATCAATCCTGTCACCTACCGGCTCCAGCTGCCTGCGGCGCTCCGTATCCATCCGGTATTTCACACCTCCCAGCTCAAACCCTTCATCACTTCACCAATCACTAATTAATTAACAAAGATGTTGATATTTTATGTTTATCCAATTAACAGAATGAACTGATTGAATGTCTGTGTGTAAAAAATTTTATGACTAATTGCTCCAAAATTATGAAGCAAGTTAATAATGAATTACTATTTTCCAAAAGATAATAAGCCACCAAGGGTAAACTGTTAGATGCACACAGATGGGCTTATTACAGAAGCCCTGGTAAGTAAATTCAGTAAATATTATATAACATGGCTATGCAGTAACTACAGAATCGATAATGCCATGAAGTGGAAAATGGAATATAAACATGTTATGTTTGTATGCATTTGTGAGTTAGTGTGTGTATTATTCCTAAATAAATAATAATAATAATTATTATTAATAAATAATTCTATATATACTATTATAATATTATATACAAGTAGTTCCTGACTTCCGAACGTTCGAGTTACGAATTTCCACAGATACGAACAGATCGTGGTCCACATTTAACATTCGTAGATGTGAACAAATTGCAGGAGTAGCTCACATGTATTGTACAATCAGCCTAGGAGCACAATGATAGACAATGGCTGTCCTATAAAGTTTTCCAGGTAGAGAATAATCCTAATTTTGGAAAATCCTCAACAAAACAGAGTTCACAGTCCAAGAAAGTGGAAAACTTTGACAGAATGGAGTCTATGATTCCCCTCGCAAACAGTTTGCAGTTAGTAAGTAAAGTCAACATCCGTGTATGTGTGTGCGCGTGTTTGTGCGAGTGTGTGTGAAACTCATCCTACACAATAACTCCTCCTCTTCTCCTTTCGGGGGTGATTCTTTTCAAAAGTAAGGTGCAGGTTAATTAGTTTTATTTGATATTTTTCTATCAATTTCTATTATTCTTGGGTTGTGGAATGAATCACTGGAGTTTCCATTATTTCTTAAGGGGAAATGGCATCTGGGATTTCCCTTGTGATTTAAAGGCGCAGAGACAACATTTCACTGTGAGATTCATACAGTTATAGTTTTTGGCCACATGACAGATTTATTCAAGTGGACTGGAATGCTTTACAATGATGGGATATTTGTGTCAAAGGCATAAGACTCACGGTATCTGACTTGTGAACAAATCCGACTTACAAACGTGTGCATGGAATGGAACTTTATAAGTTATAAGATGTAATAAAGTGTAAGTTTTTAATTGTGTACTGAAATGATGGGGTGTGAATATGAAACTCTTAAGACAAAACATTTGGCTTTGTTAGGAAAATGTTAGGAACATAATTTACATTAGTATTAATATTAATAGTTTGTATTTATAGGATTATGTGTTCATAGTTACCAAGATAGAAGCAAATAAATTAATTATGCATGTA
This sequence comes from Clarias fuscus, assembly GCA_030347435.1. NCBI lineage: Eukaryota > Metazoa > Chordata > Actinopteri > Siluriformes > Clariidae > Clarias > Clarias fuscus. The sequence goes on from CM059218.1 coordinate 10,362,493, forward strand.
CAGATAAAAACAATAATTTCATGAGTGTGATTAAAAAGAAAAAAAAAAGCCTATTTAGCCCAAGTGTTGTACATGTGGCAGCATTTTATGCCAGATCTAAAAAAATATCCAAAAAAACTCATTTTCTTATTAACTTTATATTATTTTGCATTGTATATTATTTTGCATAATTTTTTGCTTCATATTTTTTGCATAAGTTTTAACTGAAACAGTGCACCTGTGTGGAGACGAGGTTCAACACCATTCCTCGTCTACAACAAAGCATAACAGAGTATGCACATCTATGAGTGAAATATCTAAAACTTAAAATGAGATATTTTGGTAAACATTAATTTAATTGACACTTGCAAAGGGCAATAAAGAGCTGCTACTAATGTGGGTGTTAATTATCTTCAATTTGTGATAGATAGATAGATAGATAGATAGATAGATGAAACCTTTTTGTCATTGCATACAAGTACTTAGCAACAAAGTGCAGTTTAGCATCTACCAGAAGTGCAAATAGTAATGTATATACTGTACATCAGTGCAAATATTGGCATTGTGAAACTTGTATATAATAATATATAAAGTAAATGTTATATAACATGGATATACAGTAACTGAGGAATGGACAATACTATGTGTCACATCTTTGCCACCGCAGCCCCGGGGGTTAAGATCTGGCTCACTGGATTACTGAGCCGCCTCCTTGTCTCCCCCTGGTGTGTCTACGTGTGTATGTATTTCACTATTAGCACTAAATGAAGTTCACCTGTGTCCTCCTTGTGTGTCTCCCTATTTATACCAGCCGGTCCCAAAGTCCTTTGTCTGTTCACCGTTTATCTCATTCGAAAGCTGTGTGTGAGTGTGTGTCTGCGTGCATGTCATTACCAAGCTTTACAATCTCTCCTCTCAGGACTGAGCCGTGGCTGTTGAGCGGGGCGCGCTCAGAAAAGTGACTTCCGAGTGCCGCTGAAGTCAAGGTCAAGTTCACGACTCTCTCACGCCTTCGAGTGTTCCTTTTTTAGCCCACTCGACTCATGTTTGGATTTCTTGGACTTTGGAACGATACGCGCCCGCTCTCGGCTTCAGTCAAGGGCACTCAGTTTATTGTTATTTTCTTTTTTTGTTTTGAACAACCTTATTTTGTGAGAGAAGAAAATAAAACAAATCAAAAGTATTTCCCTGCATCTGCGTCCACATTCTTTGTGAAATCATGACAGATGAACAGACCTTCCAGGACGCAGCAGGGACACCCCTCCCCGAGGATGACACACCGTTGCAGCAGTACCTCCGGGGGCAACAACGGGAAATCGACAGCTTGGCACGGGCTGTGCATGACCTCGCGTTCAGCGTTAGCCGGCTCGTCTCTGCCCGAGCTCCCTCTCCTCCACCTCCCAGACGCCCGGAACCAGCGGCGCCACGTCCTGTCCCCCCAGAGATATATGCAGGGAATCCTGAGGGGTGCAAGTGCTTCTTGCTGGCCTGTGAGCTCTACCTGGTGGAGTTCCCCGACATGTCTGAACAGCAGTGGGTCAGCTTCATCACGCAACAGCTCACAGGGTCAGCCCTGGATTGGGCCACAGCTGTATGGAGCGCCGAGGGGAGAACCACGTTCAGCTATGCCCACTTCATCCAGGCTCTTCGCGCAGTTTTTGATCACCCCGACCAAGGCAAGTCAGGTGAGCAGCAGTTGCTGTGGCTGCGCCAGGGCAATGTAACTGTAGCCGACTACGCTATGCTGATCAATCCCTGCTATCCGTTATCACCCAGATGAGGATGGGTTCCCTGTTGAGTCCGGTTCCTCTCAAGGTTTCTTCCTATTACCATCTCAGGGAGTTTTTCCTTGCCACCCTCGCCCTCGGCTTGCTCATCAGGGACAATCTTACTTCTTTTTATTGTGTAAAGCTGCTTTGCGACAATGTCAATTGTTAAAAGCGCTATATAAATAAATTGACTTGACTTGACTACGCCGTAAAGTTGCGGGTTCTCGCTACTGAGAGTGGATGGTGCGAAGCCAGTCTACTAGCCAGGTTCCGAGATGGTTTACAAGCTGACATACAGCTGGAATTAGCCTGTAGGGATACAGGCATGTCTCTGAACGAAGTGATTGACCTGGCAATAAAACTTGATCAGCACCTCCGGGGCCAACGCGCCATCCCTCGTCCAAGCAGCAGGTGAAACGGGCCGAAGTCGGCCGTCATTACTCGCCCCAATCAGAACCGAGCGAAGGGGTCCTCCCGGAGCCCATGGATGTGGGCACCTCCCATCTTTCACCGAAGGAGAGGAAACGGAGACTGACTGTCGGATTGTGCCTGCACTGTGGGGGGAAAAACCATGTAATGCAACACACACCACTCCACACTCGCACACCACTCCGCACTCACCAACCTTTTTGTTTAAGAGCACAAATTTCGTTTGATAACCACACCTTGTCTGTTTTTCCCCTTATAGGGGAATTAAAAGCTGAAGCTAATTACAGAACTAATAAAAGAGACTCACACACGTCCGGTGGTTGCGAAGTATACGCCCCCTGTGATTAGCTCCAGAGTCGTTACCAAGCCTTTTGTGAATACCTGCCTTTTGATATTGACCCCGTTTGTGTTTTCGTTTCCTGATCCCGTTTATGCCCGACGCACATCGCCTGACCCTTGCCTGTTTAAACGACTATCGACTTTGGATTCTCGTAACTGGTTTGTTTGATTTGTTCAGAATCTTAACTGCACCTGCGTTCTCCGAGTCTGTAACTCTGACAGAATACTTCGCCTATCATGGACGCAGCAGGAGATATTAACGTACGAGAGGCACTTGTGAGCCATGCCCGAGTTCTGAATGAGCTCCGACAGGACGTTGCACAAATCCGGATGGAGATGGCACAACTCCAGCAGAACTTCGAACAGATGCAGCAAGTGGTGGATCAACTTACCAACAAAATGTCGTCCCGCGCTGATCCTCCTACAGCGGTACCTCCAATCATCGCGGCTCAAAATCCAGTCCTGGTGGCTCGCCCGGAAAAGTATGCCGGTGATCCAGGTGATTGTCAAGGCTTTATTCTTCAATGCTCACTGTATTTTGCCGGTCAAGATAACGTCACCGAAAGGGGAAAAATCGCTCAATTCATAAACATGCTCACCGGAAAAGCCCTGAAATGGGCAACCGCCGTGTGGAATAAAGGTGATGAAAGCACAAAGTCCTTCGAACACTTCCTGGATATGTTTAAAAGAGTGTTTGATCATTCGCCGGAAGGGAAGGAAGTAAGTGAGCACTTGCTTAATATGCAACAAGGAAAGCAGAGCATGGCCGAATATGCTCTGAACGTCCGCACTCTGGCCGCGGGCAGTGAATGGAATGAACCTGCGCTAAAAGGAGCATATCGCCGAGGATTAAATCCCAGAATTTGCTTGAACTGGCTTGTAGAGACGATAACATCTCCTTAGACGAGCTCATTGATTTAACCATTAAACTTGACGCGCTGATGTCAAGAAAATCATACTCCAGCGAGACCATGGATTTACCAACACTGTCTGAATATGAACCAATGCAACTCGGAGGAGCAAGGACAACTGTAGGAGAAATGAACCGCCGCCGGAGGGAGCAGTTGTGCTTCTATTGCGGGGGAGCCCAACACAACATAGCTCTCTGCCCGGTCCGACCGTCCAAAAAAGAGCAAAGCAGCGGTTCGGAGGGCAATCAGAATCCTGCGGTGAGTACACAAGTTGAAAATATTCCTCTTCACATGTCTATAAAAGTGAAATTAGAATTCTCAAACCAGAAAATTTATGTTCCAGCTCTGATTGACTCGGGAGCGGCCGGAAATTTTATGGACAAAAACCTCATCATGAAACACCACAGTCCAATAAATCCACTAAAACAACCACTGTCAATTGAAGCACTGGATGGAGGACCAATAGGAGGAGGTTCCGTAACTCACAGGACTTCTCAATTATCACTCTCAGTGGGTGCATTACATCAGGAATACATCTCCTTCCTCGTCACTACCACGAAGTTCCCCATAATTTTGGGATTCCCCTGGCTTGAAAAGCATGACCCTCACATTTCTTGGAGGGAACAAGAAATCTCACAGTGGTCCCAGGAGTGCAAGAAACGATGTTTGCTCCAACCCACCCTCCAGGTGGCCTCCACCTCCATTGAAAGCCCAGAACCGGCCACAAAGCATGTCATTCCCAAGGAATATATAATGTTCAGTGATGTATTCAGCAAGACCAAAGCCAGTCACCTCCCACCCCATCGACCCTATGACTGCGCTATTGAACTTCTGGAAGGTGCTCCTCTCCCACGAGGCAGGATCTATCCTCTGTCGCAGAAAGAAACAGAAGTAATGGAAGAATACATCACTGAAGCACTGCAACAAGGATACATCCGTCCGTCCACATCTCCTGTTTCATCCAGTTTCTTCTTTGTGGAAAAAAGGGGGGGGGGGGGGGGGGGGCTCAGACCATGCATCGATTATCGCGAGCTCAACAAGGTATCAGTTAAGTACAGGTACTCCCTACCTTTAGTGCCTACAGCTCTGGAACAACTTCGAGAAGCAAAAATTTTTTCAAAACTAGACCTGCGCAGTGCCTACAACCTGATTAGAATTCGCAAAGGAGATGAATGGAAAACTGCTTTTAGAACCACATCAGGCCATTATGAGTACTGCGTGATGCCATATGGACTATCCTCAGCCCCTGCAGTATTTCAGAACTTCATTAACGATGCACTCCGAGAAATGTTGGGAAAATATGTCATAGCATACATTGACGACATCCTAATCTACTCACCAGACTGGAACAGCCACATTACACATGTGAAAAAGGTGCTAACCTGTCTGAGAAACAATCATTTATATGTCAAAGGGGAGAAGTGTGAATTCCATGTTAAGGAAATTACATTTTTAGGATATGTTATTGGCCAGGAGGGAGTACAGATGGATCAAGAAAAGGTTTCTGCCGTAAAGGACTGGCCCAACCCAACATCCATAAAAGAACTACAACGTTTCCTGGGGTTTGCAAATTTCTACCGAAGGTTTATCAGAAATTTCAGCCATATCGCAGCACCTCTCACGACCCTGTTAAAGGGAAATTCCAGAAACCTGAAGTGGAACTCGGCAGCACAGCAATCCTTTTTGCACCTCAAGGAAGCCTTCACATCAGCACCTATACTAAAGCATCCCAATCCTTCAAGACCTTTCTCTGTGGAAGTAGATGCCTCAGAAACCGGCGTAGGAGCAATATTGTCACAGAGATTTGGTATCAAACCTAAGCTACACCCCATAGCGTTCATGTCAAAGAAACTAACACCAGCCGAACAGAATTACGACGTGGGAAATCGTGAATTACTGGCGGTGAAACTAGCATTGGAAGAATGGCGTCATTGGCTCGAAGGATCAAAACACCCATTTATCATATACACAGACCATAAAAACCTCGAATACATCAAAACAGCAAAGAGGATGAATGCTCGCCAAGCCCGATGGGCCCTGTTCTTCACAAGATTCAACTTTGTGCTTTCCTACCGACCAGGATCCAAAAATGCCAAGGCAGATGCCCTATCAAGGATCCACAACGCACCCTCTCCAAACAAGGGCGAGGACAGAATAATCCCAGAGTCCAGAATCGTATGTGCTGTTACATGGGAAATTGCTAAAGAAATAAATGAATTTCCAAATACCGGAGCAATGTCCACAAAACAAGAAATTCGTCCCAACGCCAATAAGGAGCAAATTGATAACGTGGGCTCACACATCTCCAGGAACAGGTCACCCAGGCACTTTAAGAACCCATAAACTGTTACAGAGCAGATACTGGTGGCCAAACATGAGATCAGACATCAACAAACACATCTCGTCCTGCTCAGCCTGTGCACAAGCCAAAGTCCCGAGATCTCTCCCCACCGGAAAGTTAATGCCACTGCCAATTCCACAGAGACTGTGGTCCCACATTGCCATCGATTTCATCACCGACCTACCCGAATCGAGAGGAAAAACCACGATTATGGTAATTACCAACAGATTCTCAAAATCCTTGAGACTAATTCCCCTAGCCAATCTCCCCACTGCTTTCAGAACAGCAGAAATATTGTTCCAACATGTGTTCAGGTATTTCGGCCTACCAGAAGACATAGTAAGCGATCGTGGACCTCAGTTTATCTCGAAAGTATGGAGGGATTTCATGGAGAAGATGGGCATAACTGTCACATCTGTGCCACCTCAGTCCGGGAGAGAGAGATCGGGTTCACCGGATTACTGAGCCGGTGCTTTGTCCCCCCCTAGTGTGTCTACGTGTGTAATTGTTGTTACTGTTTAAACAAATTAAGTTCACCTGTGTCTTCCCTGTGTGTCTCTATTTAGGGCGGCCAAACCCGTACACACCTGTCCGTTCACCGTTGTGCACACCTTTGTTTTCATGTCTGTCTGTGTAAGAAAAGTGTTAGCTTCGTCTCTCCCCCAGGACTGAGGTATATCGGCAGCGCAAGGCTGGGAAAGGGCCTAGTTCAAGGTCGCGACTGAGGGAACCTCAGTCATTCTCAGTTAAAGTTCGGGATTCGTATGGAGATCGGTTTTGTAAGGACAGTTTCTGTCATTGCCAGCCTGCCTGCATCAAACCCAGCCTGGGGAGTATTCTTTTGGTTTGTTTTGTTTGTGTTTTATTGTGTTTGGCTCAGCTCACATAATCCGAATTTTGATTGGGCTAGGTCACGCATCACTTCCTGGGCACCGCGATGCGCTAAAGCATGCACGCCGACTGCATTGTCGGTCCTAACCACGTCAATAGAGAGTCCGCAAGCCTTAGTTTCGGTTCAAGTGCCATCCGAGTACGTGAAGTTCAAGGACGTGTTCAGTGTTAGGGCAGCAGCACGTGGGGCCGTGGGACTGCGCGATTGAGCTCCTGCCGGGGAAAGCACCGCCTTGCGCACGCGTTTATCCATTGTCCGTGGTGGAGACCCGGGCTATGAAGGAATACGTGAGGGAGGCTCTCCAGCAGGGACTCATCAGCAGGTCCACGTCACCCGCCTCGGCAAGTTTTTTCTTTATCGAAAAAAAAGGCGGGGGTTTACGTCCATGTATTGATTACCGTGGGTTAAACGCGTTCACAGTAAAATATAAGCACCCACTGCCACTGGTGCCAGCCGCTATCGACCAACTCCGAGGCGCTTCCATCTTTACCAAACTCGATCTCTGCAGCACTTATAATCTCGTTCGTGTTCATAAGGGCGATGAATGGAAGACGGCGTTTAGCATGACGTCAGGTCATTACCAATACAACGTGATGGCCTACGGACTGGTAAATGTTATGTTATGTTATAGTATACCTGGATGATATCCTGGTATACTCACGGTCATATTCCGAACACCTCTCTCATGTATCCGCCGTCCTTTGTCGTCTGCGTGAACACGGGCTCTATGCAAAGGCGGAGAAATGTGAATTCCACAAGAGGGAGATTGCATTTCTCGGCTACCGCATAGGGCCATGGGGGGTCGAGATGGAGGTGGCCAAGGTGGAGGAGGTACAACAATGGCCGGAACCAAGGTCAGTCAAGGCGCTACAAAGCTTTCTCGGGTTCGATTTCTATCGCCGTTTTATTCGGGGCTTCAGTACGATGGCAGTGCCGCTCACTAATTTGTTAAAAGGGAAACCGAAACTGCTGCGCGCATTTTCACCGGAAGCGCACATGGCGTTCCAGCGACTAAAAAGAGCTTTTACCACCGCGCCTATATTAAAAATACCCAATCCCGAGAAGCCCTTTGTCGTGGAGGTCGATGCGTCGGAAGTGGGTATAGGAGCGGTGCTGTCACAACGCCAGGGCCACCCTGAGAAACTCTACCCCTGCGCCTTCTTTTCCCGTAAACTAACACCTGCCGAGCGCAACTATGATATCGGCAACCGCGAACTGCTAGCAGTAAAGGCGGCGTTAGAGGAGTGGCGGCATTGGTTGGAGGGAGCTAAACACCAGTTCATTTTAATATTACTTATCGGCCAGGATCTAAAAATAAGAAAGCGGATGCGCTATCCCGCTGTTTTCCGTCGCCGGATCAAAATTCTGATCCCGAACCCATCTTGCCCTCGTCGCTCGTAGTGGCTCCGATCATATGGGATATCGACGCGGAGATAGCTGAAGCTGCCCGGTCCAACCCCGTGCCGGAAGGCTGCCCCCCGGGTCGAACATATGTTCCGGAGGCATTTCGGGAACGAGTAACGATGGAGGCCCATTCTAGTTTATCTTCGGGACACGGGTATAATACGCACACTTAGACTCCTGGAACCCAAGTTCTGGTGGCCTAAGATGTGCGAGACCGTGAGAACAGTCGTTTCATCTTGTGCTATCTGTGCAACAACAAAAAATTCTAGTTGTTTGCCCGTTGGGAAATTAATGCCCCTGCCCACACCTAACAGACCGTGGTCACACATAGCTGTGGATTTTGTAACGGATCTGCCAGTGTCGAAAGGGTACACGACGGTCCTGGTAGTGGTAGATCGCTTCTCCAAGGGTTGTCGCTTCGTCCCGTTTAGCTCTCTCCCATCGGCCCTCCAGGTTGCGGAAACCCTATTCGAAACAGTGTTTCGCTGCTATGGCATCCCGGAGGACATTGTTTCAGATCGTGGTCCCCAATTTATCGCTAGAGTCTGGAACGCTTTCTTCCAGAAATTAGGGACCACAGTTAGTCTAACATCAGGCTATCACCCCGAGTCCAACGGACAGGCAGAGCGGACTGTCCAGGAACTCGGGAAATACCTCCGGGCATACTGTAGCAGTCGACAACATGAATGGGCAGACTGGTTAATCTGGGCGGAATATGCGCAAAACTCATTATGTCACTCCGCTACCGGCGTAACGCCGTTTCAGTGTGTGCTCGGGCATCAACCCCCGCTCTGTCCTTGGGATGCCACTCCCACCGATGTGCCCATGGTGGATCAGTGGTTTAAAGGAGCGGAAACAGTCTGGGAGAATGCACACACTAAAATCTCCCAAGCAGTTCGTCGCTTTAAAAAATTCGCCGATAGACGGCGAGGGGAAAGTCCTCCGCTCCAGGTAGGTGATCGAGTATGGCTCTCGACACGGGACCTTCACTTAAATCTTCCCTGTCGCAAACTCACCCCACGTTACATCGGTCCTTTCCCCATTCTTGCACAAATCAATCCCGTCTCATTTAAGTTACAACTCCCTCGTCATCTTCGTATTAACCCTGTCTTTCATGTTTCCCTTCTCAGGCCAGTGATCCGGTGTCCGCTAGACGGCGGCATCGCGAACCCATCTCTCCCCGGGGCTGTGGAAGTCGAGGGCGCCCCCGCGTTTAGAGTTAAGGAGCTCCTAGACTCCCGGAGGAGAGGGGGATCCCTTCAATATCTGGTTGACTGGGAGGGTTACGGTCCGGAGGAGCGGAGCTGGGTGCCGGCGCGAGACATCCTAAATCGGGAACTCATTTCCGATTTTCACCAAGCTCGGCCGGATCGCCCGGCGCCGCGACCTCCGGGTCAGTCCGGGTCCGGGTCAGTCCGGTGGGTCCCTACTCCCGCCAGTGACGCGGAGAGAGCGCCCCCACCTCCCTCGGGAAGCCAGTCCTGGGGGGGGGGGGGGGGGCGTACTGTCACATCTGTGCCACCTCAGTCCGGGAGAGTGAGATCGGGTTCACCGGATTACTGAGCCGGTGCTTTGTCCCCCCCTAGTGTGTCTACGTGTGTAATTGTTGTTACTGTTTAAACAAATTAAGTTCACCTGTGTCTTCCCTGTGTGTCTCTATTTAGGCCAGCCGAACCCGTACACACCTGTCCGTTCACCGTTGTGCACACCTTTGTTTTCATGTCTGTCTGTGTAAGAAAAGTGTTAGCTTCGTCTCTCCCCCAGGACTGAGGTATATCGGCAGCGCAAGGCTGGGAAAGGGCCTAGTTCAAGGTCGCGACTGAGGGAACCTCAGTCATTCTCAGTTAAAGTTCGGGATTTGTATGGAGATCGGTTTTGCCTGCATCAAACCCAGCCTGGGGAGTATTCTTTTGGTTTGTTTTGTTTGTGTTTTATTGTGTTTGGACTCAACCATTAATAAACGTGCTTGTGCCACCTGCGTTTGCGTCCGCCTTCAGTGTATGAGACATGACAATAACAGTAAGTTTGACTTCTGGTTATCACCCCCAAGCGAATGGGTAGAAGTAGAACGAGCAAACCAGGAAGTAGGCAGAATGTTGAGAACATACTGTGCGGACAACCAACAAGACTGGGCACAATTTATCCCATGGGTGGAGTATGCACAAAACTCGCTCATTCACTCAAGCACCAAGCTAACACCATTTCAATGCGTCCTGGGATTTCAACCCCCGCTGTTCCCATGGAATGCAAACACCACACACTCCACAACAGTAGACGAATGGTTCAGAAAGAGTGAACAAGTATGGGAACAAACACACCAACAACTACAACGAGCCCGCACAGAAAGCAAAAAATTCGCTGATCAACGAAGGGGAAGCAACACCGAATATAAACCCGGGGACAGAGTATGGATATCCACAAGAAATTTGCAGATCAAGGAAGGGTGCAGAAAACTCTACCACAGATTCATAGGACCATACAAAATAGTAAAGAAAATAAATGACGTCGCATACAGAGTACAACTACCCCGAGACCGCGAAGGAATAACGCTCCCGGAGAGAGCTCTTCGGAGGGGGGGGCTCTGTCAGATCTACTAAGAACTACAACTCCCAACACCAATGCCACGGTTCACCTGAATACTAAACACCTGAAGCTAATTACAGAACTAATAAAAGAGACTCACACACGTCTGGTGGTTGCAAAGTAGACGCTCACTATGTTTAGCTCCAGAGTCGTTACCAAGCCTTTTGTGAATACCTGCCTTTTGATATTGACCCCGTTTGTGTTTTCGTTTCCGAGTTTAGCCTGATCCCGTTTATGCCCGACGCACATCGCCTGACCCTTGCCTGTTTAAACGACTATCGACTTTGGATTCTCTTAACTGGTTTGTTTGATTTGTTCAGAAACAATAAATATCTTAACTGCACCTGCGTTCTCCGAGTCTGTAACTCTGACACCGTCGTGCTGGGTCTCCCCTGGCTCAGCGCCCACAATCCCAATTTTCTCATTCTCGCATTTTATCTTGGTCATCATTTTATCTTGGTCCCTAGATCATGCACACCGCCGGTTTTGACGGTCCAAATGACTAACATCGAGAGTTCAAGCGCCCAAGTGTCAGTCACGGTACCATCCGAGTACACGCGGTTTAAGGATGTATTTAGTGTTAAGGCAGCAGAACGACTTCCCCCTCACCGTCCGTGGGACTGCGCGATTGAGCTTTTGCCGGGGAAAACACCGCCTTGCTCGCGCATTTACCCATTGCCGTGGAGGAAACACAGGCCATGGAGGAATATGTGAGTGAGGCTTTCCAACAGGGGCTCATCAGTAGGTCCACTTCTCCAGTGTCGGCGGGGTTTTTTTTAAATTTTTTTTAAAAAGGCGGGGGTTTACGTCCCTGTATTGATTACCACGGACTTAATGTGGTAACCGTAAAGTATAAGCACCCACTGCCCCTGGTACCGGCAGCCATCGACCAACTCCGAGGCGCCTCCATCTTCACTAAACTCGATCTCCGCAGCGCATATAATCTCTTTCGTGTGCGTAGTGGCGATGAGTGGAAGACTGCGTTTAGCACAACTTCGGGACATTATCAATATAACGTAATGGCTTATGGTTTGGTAAACGCACCTGTGGTGTTTCAGGGGTTCATGAATGACGTGTTTCGGGATATGTTGAACCGTTTTGTTATAGTTTACTTGGATGATATCCTAGTATACTTGCGGTCATATGCCGAGCACGTCCATCATGTGTCCGCCGTCCTTCATCGCCTGCGCAAACACGGGCTTTATGCGAAGGCGGAGAAATGCAAATTCCATCAGTCGGAGATCGCATTTCTCGGCTATCGTATTGGGCCACAGGGGGTTGGGATGGAGGCGACCAAGGTTTCGGCGGTGCAACAGTGGCCGGAACCCAAGTCAGTCAAGGCGCTACAGAGTTTTCTTGGGTTTGCCAACTTCTATAGGCGCTTTATTAGAAACTTCAGTCTAGTGGCAGCACCCCTCACCTCTCTATTAAAAGGGAAACCGAAACACCTGACACAGTTTTCTTCGGAGGTGCGCACAGCTTTTCTGCGTCTAAAAAGGGCATTTACCACCGCCCCCCTGTTAAAACTACCGGACCCAGAAAAGCCATTTGTTGTAGAGGTTGACGATTCAGAGGTCGAAATAGGAGCGGTGCTGTCGCAACGTCATGGCCAACCAGGAAAACTCCAACCTTGTGCTTTTTTTTCTAGGAAACTAAACCCTCCCGAGCGCAACTATAATATCGGTAACCGAGAACTGCTAGCAGTAAAGGCGGCGTTAGAGGAGTGGCGGCACTGGCTAGAGGAAGCTAAACATCCCTTCACGGTACTTACTGATCACCAAAATCTATAATATATCCAGCATGCTAAAAGACTCAACCCTCGACAAGCCCGTTGGGTGCTGTTCTTTACTCGCTTTGATTTTAAGAAATCCCGGCTCAAAGAATAAAAAGCTGATGCGCTATCGCGTTATTATCCCACATCGAAACCACTAACAAACCCAGAAACCATCGTGCCCTTGGCGCTCGTGGTAGCTCCAGTAACTTGGGATCTCAAATCAGAAATTGCTCGAGAGGCGCGATCTAATCCCCCGCCTAAGAACTGTCCGCCGCATCGAATAGATGTCCCAGAAACACTTTGTGAAAAGGTAACAATAGATACGCATGCCAATTTATCCACAGGTCATCCCGGCAAAGCACGCACATACCAGCTGCTAAAACGACGGTTCTGATGGCCAAAGCTGCAGGAAACGGTAAGAACAGTGGTTTTGTCTTGTGCAGTGTGCGCGACAACTAAAGATCCTCGTAGCCAACCCGCTGGAAAATTAATTCCCCTACCGATACCGAATAGGCCGTGGTCTCACGTTGCAGTAGACTTTGTAACGGATCTGCCGGTATTCCAGGGGTACACTATGATTTTGGTGGTAGTAGACTGATTTTCTAAAGGATGTCGTTTCATCCAGTTTAGCTCTCTCCTGTCAGCCCTCCAGGTGGCAGAAAGCTTATTCGACAAAGTGTTTCGTTATTATGGCATCCTGGAGGATATTGTTTCAGATCGTGGTCCCTAGTTTATCGCCAGGGTCTGAAAAGCTTTTTTCCAGAAATTGGGGACCACAGTTAGCCTAACGTCAGGCTACCACCCCAAGTCTAATGGACATGCAGAGTGGATTGTTCAAGAACTCGGGAGATACCTCCGGGCATACTGTAGTAGTCGACAGCACGAATGGGCGGACTGCTTAATCTGGGCGGAATACGCTCAAAACTCGCTATGTCACTCTGCAACCGGCCTAACGCCATTTTAATGTGTACTGGGACACCAGCCTCCGCTTTGTTCGTGGGATGCCACTTCCACCGATGTACCTATGGTGGATCAGTGGTTTAAGAGAGCGGAAACAATATGGGAGAATGCACACACCAAGATCTCCCAAGCAGTTCGTCGCTTCAAAAAATATGCCGATAGACGACGAAGGGAAAGTTCTCCGCTCCAGGTAGGCGATCGAGTATGGCTCTCAACACGGGACCTTCACCTCAATCTCCCTTGCCGCAAGCTCACCCCCAGATACTTCGGTCCCTTCCCCATCCTCGCTCAGATTAATCCCGTATCATTTAAATTACAACTCCCTAATCGTCTACGCATTAACCCAATCTTTCATGTTTCTCTCCTCAGGCCGGTGATCCGGAGGCCGCTAGACGAAGGCACGGCTGAGCCTTCACTCCCTGGGGCTGTGGAAATAGAGGGCGACCCTGCGTTTAGAATGAAAACACTTCTAGACTCCCGGAGGAGAGGGGGTTCCCTCCAATACCTAGTGGACTGGGAAGGGTACGGCCCGGAGGAGCAAAGCTGTGTCCGCGCACGAAACATCCTAAGCAGACAACTCATAAATGACTCATCAAGCACGGCCGGATCACCCGACACCGCGACGCCCGGGTTGCCCCGCCCGCCGGAAATCCCATCAGTTCGGTGGGTCCAAACTCCCTCTGGTAACATAGAGAGTGCGCCCTCACCTCCCTGGGTACTGTCACATCTGTGCCACCGCAGCCCCAGGGGTTAAGATCTGGCTCACCAGATTACTGAGCCGCCTCCTTGTCTCCCCCTGGTGTGTCTCTCTATTTATACCAGCCGGTCCCAGAGTCCTTTGTCTGTTCACCGTTTGTCTCATTCGAAAGCTGTGTGTGAGTGTATGTCTGCGTGCATGTCATTACCAAGCTTTACAATCTCTCCTCTCAGGACTGAGCCGTGGCTGTTGAGCGGGGAGCGCTCAGAAAAGTGACTTCCGAGTGCCGCTGAAGTCAGGGTCAAGTCTATCTCACGCCTTCGAGTGTTCCTGTTCTAGTCGACTCGGCTCATGTTTGGTTTTCTTAGGCTTTGAAAAGATACGCGCCCGCTCTCGGCTCCAGTCAAGGGCACTCAGTTCCTGAGTTTATTGTTATTTTCTTTTTTTTGTTTTGAACAACCTTATTTTGTGAGAGAAGAAAATAAAACAAATCAAAAGTATTTCCCTGCATCTGCGTCCGCATTCTTTGTGAAATCATGACACTATGAAGTGGAAAGTGTAAGAAGTTTTAAAGTGTGTACTGAAATGATGGTACATGAATATAAAACTTTTAAGACAAAACATTTGGCTTGTTAGAATAGAAGATCTTGCCGTGGCAAGATAGAACCAGGTAAATTAATTGTGAATGTTCAAATATAAAGAATAACTGCATGAGTGGAATTAAAAAAAGAAACATATGTAGCCCACAAAGACCTAATGCTGTAAATGTGGCAGCATTTTTATGCCAGATGTACAAGGATATCAACTTAATTTGCTTATTAATTTCATGAAATAGATTCATAGTAGTGTGTTGAGTAACCTTTTCTGAACGTTGAATTGGTTTGTTATGAGAAACAAACCAAAAAAGTTAACATGATTTGTTAATGAAAATCCTCATTGTCCAGGGTTTAAAAAAAGTCTCATATTAAATGTGAGCACAGACACTTGTACTAATATTTGAAGCATCTAAGATTTTTATTGCGATTATGTGACAGTTCTTTGCTGGTGATAATGCTGAAATTTTATTAAAGACATTTGCCCCTACTCACAGTGAGCACTTTGACAAACAAAAAATTATACCACCACCTTGTGGTAAAGAACATATATTGCAATGATTTAATATATATATATATATATATATATATATATATATATATATATATATATATATATATATATATATATATATAAAATCATTGCGATATAATAATTATACAATATGTATATATATAATTATTGCATATTTCAGAAAGGATTTTAATCCACAGAGGCACGTGGTCGTCTATACATTATCAAAATTGCAAACTTGTATGCAAATTGTGGCTTTCCCTTTTGCATACAAGTGAGTAAAGCCAAAAATAATATTTGACTGATAATTTAAATCCCCAAACATCGACATGGTCCTTGCACATTCAAACATTTATTTATTTGTTTGTGTTATATTGATATAAATAGTATACAATACAATATAGCTTATGCGATGTGAAATGAATAAACTGCTTTAATGAAATCCATGCATTTCTGATTATTATTTATTTTAATAACAGACATAAAATGGTAAGTTACTGCCACTGTAAGCAGTACCATTTACTTTTAATATGTGAGCGGGGAAAAATGTAAAAAAAAACAAAACCAATAAAAGATATAATACATGGCAGTAGGCAAATATGAATTGTTGATATATCCATTTACTCCAACAAGTGAATGTGCTAATAGTTAGTCTCACCTAAAGAGCTAATTATTTTTTAAGCGTTATTCAATTTAATTTTATTTCCAATTTCTCAAAGAACAGCTGTCTGCATGAGCGGAGGCCAGAACTGTCTTCATGGTAAAATGGAACCGTCTTAGCTCATAGAACAGATCTTACTTATTAAGTCTACTTTAACCAATTCATGTCAACTGGACTTCTTTCTTATTACTTACGTTTCACTGCTCATCCAAGTAGCTTCAGTGTGAGGTAACTTAGTACAGAATTTGAGTCCGCCAAGGTCACAGGATACTCAGGATCCAGTTAACATGACTTGCAGATAACCAGATTTTTTTCAATTCCATCTTTTCACTGGTTGGCTTCAACTAAATTTCATTTGGGTTTAAAATGTACTTTAGTCAAAGCCAAGATCAATTCCCTCTAAAATGTCTATGCATGTTTCTATAGACCGTAGCTTCAGCAAAAGTGAATTGTGATGGGAATGCTGTGCTCACCTTACACATCCTGAAAAACTCCCTTGACACATGTCCACGCTCATCCGGAGAGGAACTGTATAAATATTTGTGAAGTAATAAGGATCCACTACACTCATTGGCCACTTCATTAGGTACACCTGTTGAGCTGCTTGTTAAACCAAACATTGAATAAGTCACGGACATGGCAACAACTCCCTTTATTTCGGCATGTAGACATGTTTAAGACGATCTGCTGAAGTTTAAACCAGGCATCAAAAAGGAAAATGAAAGGAGAATTTAAGTGACTTTGTCATGGTTGTTGGTGCCAGATCGGCTGAGTATTTCCAAAATTGTAAATCTACTATAGTTCACGCACAAACATCTCTAGGGTTTACACAGAAGTTAACCCAAGTTCAGAGCAGAATGACTGGACTGGTTCAAGAAGATAGAAAGGCAACAGTAGTATAATGGTGTGGGATAGATTTTCTTGCCATACTTTGGGAAATTAAGTACCAATTGAGAATTGTTAATACCACAAATGCCACAAACAATTTCACAGCCTACCTGAATATCGTTACTGGCAATGTCCATCACTTTATGACCACAGGATAATATGATGTCACAACGCTAAAATAATTTCAAACTGGTTTCTAGAACATGACTATGGGTTCACTATACTGAAATGGCCCAAAATCACCAGATCTTAATCCAATAGAGCTCCTCTGTGATGTGGTGGAACAGGAGATTTGATTCATGTATATGCAGCTGACAAATCTACAGCAAATGTGTAATGCTATCATGTCAATATGAATCAAAATTTCTGAGGAATATTCTCAGCACCTTGTTGAACCTATGCCATGAAGAATTAAGGCAGTTCTGAAGGAAAAACCTGAATATTCTTCATAAATATTTATACTTATCAATGATCTTGACTCATATTAGATCATTGACAATGATCTTATCAATGATCTGCATGTTAGAGAGCAAAAGAACGGATCTGCTGTAACCAACATCTCTGAATTAACATGTTCATTATCTTATCAAAGATGTATGGATGACAGTTATGAATATAGAGCTCTTGCCCCTTTCAACTTCCCATATTTATGCTTTGTGCATGCACACACTGGTCTTTATCCAATGATGAGAAAATGTTTGGGTGTCTTTTTTTCCCCTCTGACCATCTTAACTCATGCTACAAATCCTACAATAGATCATTCACTTACAGTACCCTGGATTACTCTCAGAGATCATTACGACTCATCTGCTCACACCTATTGTAAGATGTCCAACAGATTTTACTGGAACGGTTTAGACCAAAGCCTTATGTAATTTGGCGTCTTTGGCCAAGGGGATTTTGGATAGAACAGGGCCAGGTGCATGCTGAGTCAACTGAAAACTCCAGCAGAAGGATAATATGAATTCTTGCAAAAATTACTAGTAATGCACAACTAAGCAGGTTGAGTTTCTCTAATTTCTAATTAACCAGGATAAAAAGGAAAAACAAGAAAAAAAAGTCTGGCACCAAGCACAGCCACTCCCCACACTTTCAACCTTCAGTCTGTGAAAAGCTTTGTTCCTTATCATACAAAAGATTTGTAGGTATAAAAGCCTAGAAATATAGACAATACAAAGCAGACTTATTTTCCATACTCTCCTGTCCTCCACATTACCATGGAAACAATTCTCAGAATGTTTTATGTCATTTAAATAAAATGAACTAGGAAAAAAAGATAATGCACACTATAGGGAAGAAACAACGAAATGTATTTTAGTTTAGGTAAGTAAGTTTCTAAGAGTCTTGGTAGCTCCATAATCTACCCTATGAATATTGGGAACGAATTGATGACACTCCATGGGATAAAGATAAGATAAAGAGACTTTATTGTTATTGTAGTGATACAACAGCAACATTAGTTTGCAGCATGGGGTCAAACAGCTGAGTTTGCTATAGCCGCCTTCAGTTCTCAGCAGCTATGTGTGTGTGAGAGTGTGTGAGTGAGTGTGTGTGTGTGTCTGTCCTTGGTTTGTCCTGTATCTTTTGGCCGATGGGAAGAGCGTAACAGTCTATGTCCAGGATGGGTTGGAACCTTGATGATGGTGCTAGCTCTCGTGTGCATACCTAGCATAAACTGTGTTGAGTTTGGGGAGCTTGGTTCCCACAATCCTCTATGCAGTCTTGACTAACTGAGCCAGGTCTCTCCGGTTCTCTGCAGTGCCGCTGGTGTACCACACACTGTGATGCAGTGACAGAGAATGCTCTCTATCATGCGCCTGTAAAAATTTACTAAGAGCTGAGAGGGTAACATTGGCCTTTTTGAGCTTTCTTCACTAAGTGGGAAGTGTTAATGGTCTATGTAAAATCCTTTGTTATGTGTTATACATATTCACACACTCTTTCACACCTACAGTAAGTGCTGTTCAAGGTAGCAACTTCATCCAGCAGTGTATTTTGGGAGCTGGAAGGAAATCGGAAAACCCAGAGGAAACTCACAAGGAAACCCACACCGCTGTCCACTGTAATCCCACCAAGATGTGTCAGAATTCAATTTAAATACCTTGGTAGTAGATCTTATTAACATTATTTACCATATTCATTATTTATCAGACTACTCTTTCATCTTGCATTTTTGTGATGCTAAAATGTGTCTATTTTTGTGTATGAAAAAAATGAAACAGGCTATGTTGATAAATAAGCTTACGAAGCCCTAGTTTGTGGTGTTAACCATTAAACCAATGAAGGCAAGGGCAGTCATTGTGCAAGCCATACACACTTATTTACCCCTAGGGGCATTGTCTGGAAGCACATCCACTCAACAAAAGTGTTTTGGGGAGATAGCAGGGAAACTTTGGAGGACACTGAAGAAACCAATACTGACACAGAGACACAGACAATAACCAGAACTCTGAAAACTCTGCGGCTTACATATATTTTGCAATATACCTAAATACCATATTGAACATTTACATAAATTGACTTATTAGCATATTAGAAAGTAAATTGTTACTTACATAGTATTATTAATTGCAGTCTAAGTACACTGTACAGTAGGTTCTAGCAAAGATGTTATCTCCAATGCATGTTGTTTGTACATGCGAAAGCGGTCTTGAAAAGCTGTGTCATCAAAGTAATGTAATGGATCACTCCTATCCAAAAGTACTCTTGCAGGCCTCTTTTGTGCATGTTGGTTTTCATTTAGATATTCCAAATATTCCATGCTCTCTCACAAACAGTTATAAGCAGGAGTTAAACCTGCCTCCTTGAAGGATTAATTTAAGATTCAATTTAGTCTTAGACTAGCTATAATCCTCCCTCTTGCAATCAGCTTTGTTTAATCCAAAATGGGCTAAATCTGTTACTATTTTAATCTATATCTTTGCAAGTTACTTTGAGTTAAGACAGCTCAAGTGGACAGTTTAGTCTAGGACTAGGCTTAAGCCCTGTCTGTGAAACTGGGCCTTCAAGTCCTTATGTAAATATGCTGAGATTACAAGTTTGCTAGAACATTAGATATTGAAAAAAGCTTAAAAACAGGTGCATTTCTACACTAAGTTAAAAACAACATTTGTTTGATCTGTGTAGATAATAATAAATACAACAGTAAATAAAAGTAAATAATAATATAAAAAAATAAAGACACTTTTATGGGATATTTCAATCAATTTCATTTGCACAATTCACTGCCTATGCACATACAACATATAACTATACTAATAAAAAACATTTAAAATAAATTACTTACAATCTCATCATGTTTTTCCCTTGCTTGTGTGGTGTAAGTTCTAATAAGGTTCTAGCACCTGCTCTTCTTCACCTTTGCATTTTTATCTCTGCCACATTCTCCTACTGCCTGGTTTACGGCTATTTAGGGGAATGCAACTCATGATTTTGTTCTAAAAAGAAATACTGAGGTTAGCAATGGATCAAAGAATGAGATTGTTGTTTTATTTAGGGGTCACAAGGGCCTAAGCTGAATTGGTGAATCTTTTCTTTGCACTGCTAAACATCAAGATATTTTCTCGTCATCGACATGATGAAGGTTGGTAAGTAACACACCTTAGTACTTGTTCCATCAGTGTGTGAACTTAAAAAAAAAAAAAAGGAGCAATTATCTTAGATAAACTCTTTTAATTGCAAAATGTTGAAAAGCTGATGGTAGTCCTTCAGTTCCAACACATATGCACAGTAAACAATGCACCATTTAGCAGCGCACACCTGCGTTTGTAAACGAGAACACTATAAATATTATTTATCAAGGATTGCATGAGGAAGATCTTGTTCATGAAATCTTATTTGAACTTTGGATGTGCAATTGTAAAAAAAACTAAATTTACCTTAATCATAATCAAAACCTAAAAACTCAGGTTTGCTTTAAATCTGATTAAAATTCTAAATGTCTTTCCCCCCTAAACAACTAAAAATCCTACTGGCCCAAGTAGACAGACAGAGAATGTGATATTGAAAAACAATTATTTAAAAATTCAACAGACACATCAATCTTCATTGTGAGCATAGAGCACGTCACACACATAGAGCAAGTGCCCACTCTGCAATTAAATGCAACTGGCATAATATCAACAAATCTAGAGATTTTATGGAGCTTCTACTTTAAATTCTCTACTTAAGCCATTTTAATTATAAGCATAGTGAACTGGTGTGAGTTGGTTAAAAAAGGTACTCTATCTACTTTATTTCCACAGAAAAATGATGAAAGAATTAGTGACTTCCTTTGTCAAATGAACTTTATTATAGCTCTATAATAATCATTATAATCATAATACATTTTAAACTGGCCTTATTTTTAGTTTGCACTGCTGACAAAAGGTGGTCAGTACCACACAAAGCACAATGCTTCAAGACAATAAAAATAAATTTTTTTTCAAGACAATAAAAATAAAAAAAATTTCATCTCTGAAACCATAAACCAATGGACTAAGGCTGCGTGGTGCAAACAAGAAAACAACAAAATTGGAATATCTTACATTCCTAAGAGTTATTTCTTCAACCTTCCAATATGCCATTTCTATGTATGGGTTGAAAAATTGCACCATGCACAAAAACAATTGAACACCATGAAGCAGCACAGTTTTGAGACTCTTATTGGTTGATTTCTTTTTCTCAGAGGAAAGAGCTTTGGCGGCAGTCATTATCTTGATGTAGGTGAAGACAATAATAATGACCATAAAAAGAAAAAGGATAACATACATTACAGCACGACCATGTGCCTGCCATTCTTTAATTAACACTGTCGCTGTATTACAGACAGCAGAGGAGAAGAGAGCATAAGGTGGGGCTGCTGCCCAGTACCCTATAAAACTAAATATTGGAATTATAGAACTGATACTCCATATGATAACAAGCCCATATAATCTGGTCCTATTGGTGGAAATGTCAGCATATCTTAAAGGCATGCATATAGCTGTTAGGAGCCTCCACCAGAGGTCACTGTCTCCATGTCTGTAGTTCTTTTTGGTTGACTCAGTTTCCCAGAAGGCACCTCAGTCAGGTGATGAGTGCTCACCTGGACTGAGGTGCCTCATTAAAGTTTCTATAAATAGCAGTTTGTTCTGGGAAACTGGGTCGAGCATTGTTTGTCTGTATGTTTGTCTTTGTAACTACCATCACGTGGGCATTCCTTTTTGTTTGTTTAAGTTTATATTTTAGTTATATTGTTTTACCTTTGTTTAAAGAGGGCTCTAGTTGTGTTTTCCTTAAGTTCCTCGTGTTGATGGATTCATGGAGCTATCCTGTTTCATGTTTAGCTAGGCTGTGTCTCCTCCTGTGTACAGTGTAAGTACCGTTCTGTGTCTTCCCAGTGTTTGTCTTCCAGTCTAGTTCTTTGTCTGTTTAGTTTTGTGTAGCCACATGAGGGTCTAGCTGCTAGCAGGGTTAGCCGCTACTAGGCCATGATTGCTAGTAGGGTTAGCCCCTAGTTTGGAATAGCCTCATGTGTGCCTTTCCTTTTGTATTCAGTTCCCCACCATTAGGTCAGTACTAACCCGGTTAGCCACTAACCCCTTTAGATACTAACCTGGTTAGGTCAGCATCCAGTGTCCCCAGCATTCCATGTAGCTACTAACCCCACTAACCCAGCCACTCTAGTCTCCTGTTTCTAGTCTCTGTGCTCCCAGTCCAGTCTCTCCTGTCTCTAGTCTCTGTGCTCCCAGTCCAGTCTCTCCTGTCTCTAGTCTCTGTGCTCCCAGTCCAGTCTCTCTGTGCTCCCAGTCCAGTCTCATCTCTAGTTCCCCTATGTGTCTTAGTTAGCTTCAGCTCCATGTATCCTCATCCCCAGTTCTCTGTCGGTTCCCTGTGTCAGCTCCTGGTTCCCTGTGTCCAGTTCTTGTCCCTGTGTTAGCGTGCCGTTTCCTGTGTTAGCACGCCGTTCCCTGTGTTTTTCCTGAGCCCTAGTTTTAGTTTGAGTTTGTTAATAAAAGGATGCTTTCTGTTTGCACCACCCCTCTGCCTTCATGCCTATCACATATGCCCACGGCAGCAACATCAGCCGGGTCTAGCCAGCACCACCAGCTAGACCCATGACAATAGCCACATAGCGTTCCAAACACATTGCCACCAAAGTCAGTGGTGTACAGCAGGTGAGAGAATTCTGAGTGAACAAACTTAAAGTACAAATGGCCATGTTTACAGGGTATTGAAAATAATTCCCAACAGCAAGTAAGTTAGATTCCACAATGAAAGCAGTGTCCACAATTAGAGTTTGTGCAAACAAAATATATCTAGTTTCTTCTCTAAACACATGCTTTTTCAAAAACATGAATATCATTAAACAGTTTATATAAAGTGGCAGTTCACAGCAACGTGACATAATCACTATTTGACCTTGACGTTCTTTACAAACAGGTGTGGCTGCTAAGGGTTCCATCTGGAGCGCTGAAGAGGTAAAATGTCCGCTCGAAATTTGGGTAGGCGAAAATATTCAGCACTAGCAGAATACAACTTACAAAAACTCGAAGATTTATGGAAGCATCCGGGAGCATTTACAGACGCGCGGGTACAGCAGGAGTACTGATCAGTGCCGCGCAAAGCTACACCATCATCCTCACCGCTTTTGTTTGAGCCAGACAGCGTGGAGCCTGCAAACGCCCAGGAAGTGAATTTATTTTAACATTATCTATAGTCTAATATCATAACATTTCCTGTTAATTGTCTGTGTAGCTTGTAGTGAAATTTTAATTGCATATGACATGGTATAGAGGAAAATGCTTTCACGTAAGCTTACAACAAAGCTAACTTATGCTACTCATGTTTGCTTGTTTAGGGCCTGTTTTCAGATTTTTCTTATGTTTTCCAGCCAATTTTCTAATCCAGCATACAAGTTATTGGTTAATTTGCCTGTTTGAAACACAAAATGAGTGGAATGCATATAATAATACAGAGAATGAGTATTTCGTATTAGCTTACAAGATTAGACCCAAGTGCAGATAATTTCTCTGTAAAAAATAAAAGAGCCCAATGCAATGAAACGTGTTGGGTGGTTGTAGCTATTGCAGTTAAAGTACATGTTCTTTTTCTCTTTTAGACTTAATTTCATGCTTTTCACTTACATTTTATGCAAGACGCATGCAGAAAGCAAGATGATGTTTCACAAAAGCTCCACACACAATTTTAAAATGACTTTAAGAATTTAATTTGTGAAAGCATCCTCTCAGACATATGGTTGTAAACATTGGTTAATTTCTTGCTTAATGCTTTAATTTTGTCTTGCAAGTACTTTGGAGGATACACTTGCTGAGACAACAGAAAACAGTGTACGCCTAGTAAACAGAAGAGGAAGGCAAAAACGGATATCACGACTGTTCTAAGCCGTTTCAAGGACTTGCCAAAAAAAAAAAAAAAAAAACAGTTCATGGAGTTCAGGCAGGAAGAGCAGAGCCGGCAAAAGCATGAGCAGGAAACGCTGGATGCATGGACAAAGGCTCAGATGGAGATGGAAGAGCATCCGCCTCCAGATGCAGAGGGAGGAACGTGTGTAGATGAACGTGATGAGAAGAATTTTTCCTGTCATGGCACCCTCTCCTTCATTCAAGCACCGCACTCCCTCACAATTGCACCCTGTTGCTCTTCCCCGCTACTACCAGGGGCCTCCTATTCACCAGTCTGCTTGGGAGACGCCAAATTTCAGATCGCCTCCCAGAACTGCTGCCACACATCTCTTACTGTGTGCCCCCCACAGAGGAACCAAATACCTCAACATATCATAACCTTTAAGCTGAAACTTGCATAATTCCTGCATGTACAACTGGTTCTGTTGCATGAACAGTTTAATTTCAGGTTCTATTGAACGCTACAGTTCAATTTTACATTTATATAGTTCAGTAATTTACAGTTCAATAGTTTACATTTTATACATATTCATTGCACACTGTTGTGTCTGTACGAACAGTTTACCTTCTGGTTCTATTGTAACAATTACATTTTGACTTATGACCAGCACTGTGTACTTTTTCTACCGAATGTACCGTTAACAGTTTATACTCTTGCACATACTGTTTCCTCTAAAAAAAAAATTTTGCACCCTTTTTAACCATCCTTTTCTATGCTTCAACATTACCACTGGTACATCCACACACATAATCTGCTCAGTGAGCTTGGGAAACAGTGTTCCATCCTGACCTCTTTGGAAAACATTATGCCTGGCCAGCCTACATTAATTTCCCAGAACCTGAGCCGATGGTCCACCACACCTTGGAAAATGACAGAGTGAGTAGTAGAACCCCTTACGGTTAAAATAGTCTGAAGAAGTATGTAATGGAGCTAAAATGCCTATGTGGGTCCCATCAACAGCTCCCCCACACATTAGCCATGACACAAGCTTTGGAAAGGCCAATACCAAACAAATGTGAAAACATTTAACATACAGTATATTATTGGCTAATCTCCAGAGGTATATAGCCACACATTGTTCAACAAGTACTGGACGCCTAAGCTGGGTTGCATCCCTTGTGAGATGTAGCCGATGGATCTTGCACAATTGTAGGAATGTTGTATTCCACATGCGGAAATTTCGGGTCTGTCCGGGTCAAGAGCACATGCTGCCACCACACACCAGACCACTCCTGAACCCAGATGTTCCTGAGAGAGAATACAAAGTACATGAATACATACAATTCATTCACTATATGCATCTATTAAACAGATGGTCTAATTTCTATGCTCCATTGCACATACTGTTAACCTTTTGTATTCTATTCTACATTCGTTTGTAGGACTCATGGGTTTCTAGGATAGTTCACCTAAATACTTAACCAAAAAAAAAAAAAAAACATTTGGCAAAACTTTTAATTGTAGCATTTTACAGTACATATATCTTTCTTATTTTTTATTTTGGAATGTTTTAAAAACATACTAAATTTGTATGTGCTATGACCAACCGAAGAAGGGAAACAAGGATTTTCTACAACAGCTATCTAGTGCCTACCAAACACAGTCCTCTCATATGACCCGTGTCTGTATGAAAAGTATAATACACATACAGACCGCCATGTTTCTAAGAGACTTAACAAGTTAAATGAGAAGAGAAGAGAGCGTGGGGGAGAAATCGTGCTCGGGTTGTCATGTTTCTTTTGGCGAGGCATAAATGCAGAGGTCTCGATGGTTTTTGAGAATGATGTTTTTTATTAATAAAGAAAACAGGGAAATCAAACAAACAGAATACTTTACGTCAAAAGCAAACCAAAACACGAGTCTTTACAAGGTAAACATGAACTAAACTGAACCACACTCAATAAACGGTGTAGAGCGCGCTGGCGTAACGGAGCAGGGCGGCGGCGGCAGAGGAAGCTCGCCGTCCTCCTCGATGCAGGGCGGCGGCGGCAGAGGAAGCTCGCCGTCCTCCTCGATGCAGGGCGGCGGCGGCAGAGGAAGCTGGCCGTCCTCCTCGATGCAGGGCGGCGGCGGCAGAGGAAGCTGGCCGTCCTCCTCGATGCAGGGTGGCGGCGGCAGAGGAAGCTGGCCATCCTCCTCGATACAGGGCGGCGGCGGAGGAAACTCGCTGTCCTCCTCAGCGCTGTGCAGCAGCGGCAGCTCACTGTCATCGACAAAACAGCTACGTGGCAGGATATAGAGCTCGTTATCTTCACCGCAGCTGCGCGGCGGAAAAAGGAGCTCATCCTCGTCGTCTTCGCTTAACGGCAGGTAAAAGAGCTCGCTATCGTCGTCGCTGAACGGCATGTATATGAGCTCGCTGTCGTCGTCGCTGGACACAGGAGAAAGGAGCTGGCAGGTCTGGACCTCCAGTTAGGCTGGCTGGCAGGTCTGGGCCTTCCATGAGGCTTAGCTGAATTAGCAGCCCTTGGAGTGTTGCTACCTGCTCCTACAGGTTTCGAATGCGCACCTCATTCCTTTCGGCGCACCGCCCAAAGCTGCTCCATCCAAGCTGGGAGGCTGCTCCTTGCTGCACGTCGCGTTCACACTCCGCTCTCAGCTGACGCTCATTGTGGGATGCCCCTTCACCATGGTCACCGCCGAATCTAGACCTCCCGGTCTCTGCTTTCCGGTCGGTGCGGGGACTCACGTCACCCCAATCTGCACCATTTCTGAACGGCGTGCGCCGTATCGCCAGCCGGCAGCCATCGCAGTTTCGCTGCTCATTCAGAATCTCCTGCTCCGCCTTGACCTGCGACTCCCTGCCAGATCTCCTTCTCCTTGCTGCACCTCGCCTCTTTCCGCTACGCCGCTTGGTACTCCTCCCGCTCTCCGCGTCGGCTTCCCAAGCATCAAACATCATAACCCCCCCCCCCCCCCCCCCCCCCCAAAATCTCCAGGGGAGGCTCCTCCAATACGCCTCTGGTAAGGTCTTGCAATGTCACGTTTCTTTTGGCGAGGCATAAATGCAGAGGTCTCGATGGTTTTTGAGAATGATGTTTTTTATTAATAAAGAAAACAAACAAACAGAATACTTCACGTGAAAAGCAAACCAAAACACGAGTCTTAACAAGGAAAACACGAACTAAACTGAACCACATTCAATAGATTAAATCAACAGTTGCAAGACAAACGTAAAGAAACTAAAACAAGCTATTTATACAGAAACTAATAAACAACTCGGTTCAGGTGAGCGCCCATGTCACCTGACAGAGATGTAAACTGGGAAATGAAGTCAAACGAAACTTAAGAACACTACAAACAAAAAAGTCTTTCGGCGCTTTGGCGCCCTCTAGGGGTTATCCCTGACAGGGTACAGAACGGAACAGATCGTTCCCAGTGAGAAAACACCCTTAGACATAACAATTAGGTATGATCACAGTCACATAATGTGAATGTATATTTAGTGCAGAGTACAAGCAGGGACTCCAGCATAACTAAAACAGAGAACCAGAAGGTAATGCATTCATGAGAGCTCCCTGGGATGCAAAGCAACCAGTCACTTCATCGTCAACAAACCTGAAAGATCAAATATGAGTGGTGAAGACTGCATCTAAACATACTAGGTCACCATAATAATCTATGTCCATAAATCCCCCAGATCTGCTCTTTTACCAAAGGCAAATCTATTCACTGAAATGGTTGGCTAAATAAATAGTTTTCAGCCTATATGTATACACTGAGACTGTGTCTGAGCCCTGAACATTAACTGGGGAGATGTTCCTATAACTTTGGAGCTTTGTAAGAGAATGATCTACCCTAGTTCTACCCTAGATCTAGTTTGCATAATGCTCAGTTCTGACAAGCAGCCTGCATTCTCTGATCAAAATAGATGTTGGCGGATTAAAAGACATTAGCATTTCTCTCAGGTATTGTGATGCGAGACCATTTAATGCCTTGTATTTCAAAAGTAGTATTTTAAAATTAATGTCACATTTCATTGGGAGCCAATGCAATGCACAGATAAGTTACAGGTGATGTGCTCATATTTTGTGGTTTTAGTAATGGCACAAGCTGCTGCATTCTGGACCAACTGAAGCTTATTTATGCACCCAAGTTACGAAAGTAAGGCCTTACAATACTCCAACCTAGATGTGATAAAAGCATGGATTTGCATGTGCATTTTATGTTACCTTTTTCTGCATAGGACTTCTGTTAATTTATAATATTAATCTGTTTTGTCTCGGCTAGTCAGCTAATTGGGCTCTTAGTTAGCTAGCTAGTTAACAAATTACTTTGTTAATTTATGTTGTAAATTTATGTTGTACTGTATGTAGCACCTTGGTCCTGGAGGAACGTTGACTTGACTTGAACTAATGTTTCTGCATCATTTAATGACAATATATTGCTTATCTTTGCAATATTTCTGAGATGAAAGAATGCTATTCTGATTACCTAGGTGAGCTTCAAATGACACATTGAAATCTATAATCAAACCAAGGCCTTTTACTGTTGCACTTGATTGAACAGAAAGTCCATCCAGAGTTACTGTGATCAAAAAACGTACTTCTAGCTGCGTGTAGTCCTAACCAGAACTTCTGCCTTGTCAGGATTAAGCAGAAGGAAGTTAATTAACATCTTATTTCCTTCACACATTGCTCAAAGCTGGCCTTTTCCATCTAATTTTTCTAAGACATGTAATCAAAGAAGCGAAGTAAACTAAAGTAAAGAGAAAAAGGCAGCAAGCCCATAACCAAAATGTACAGCAATTCATACAGGAGCTTGGTTAACTGCATAATCAAATCGTGTTGGCTGGTTCCCGGTTTGTTTATTTATTTTTTTAAATACTGTACATTCCAAGTTGAGACTTTTTTGGTTGGAGGAGGTTTTTGAGTTGAGAATTAAATTTTGAGTCCACATCTACATTTACAGTCTACATTTAAAAAATCTACAATCTCAATATCTTAAAGAAAAGGTGCTAAAGGTGAAAGTTAACAAACTGGTGGCAGGTGTCACAAATTCGTTAGTGACAAGCGTCATCAATCTTTTTCTGCTCCACAATCAAAGAGATCCTCCAAAGAGCTCACTGGCACGGCTGTTGGGACATGATCATTAATGTACCTTGAGCTTGCTTTACTCTTCAAAAGCAAAAGGTGGAGCTTAACTCGAGGTCCGGAAGTTTAGGAGCCATGAGAAACATTAGGGTCCACTTCCCCAACTGGGATCGCTGCTGCGGTTATCAGCGAAGCAACAGCTGACAGTGCCTGTAGCACGTTTGACCCCGTCTGTGGTCGTCTGTGTCTCTGTTGTACACCCTGAGTCAAAGATCTTAAAGTGAAAATTATTATGGTCGTTATAACATCTCTAATAAGCTTGGTACCCTTAAATACTATAAAAGCGATCATAAAAAAATATCATCTTAATGAGCAAAGTTTATGTGCAAGCAAACTTGTTATTTTATGTTTACTCAATTAACAGAAGCTAATGATTGATTACCTCTTACGTAAAAATGTTATGACCAATTGCTCCAAAATTATGAAGCAAGTTAATAATTAATAATAATTTTCCAAATGATAATGAGCCACAATGGGCTCCAATATACTCTAGGGTAAACTGTTAGATGCACACAGATGAGCTAATTACAGAAGCCTTGGTAAAACACCATAACAGAGTCATACAAAACAAAACTGATTTCATCTTGCTTACATTGTCTTGTGGAGGTTACATAAGCAAATCAGATCTATTTGTTGTTATAGGTGACCCAGGTCCAATGTTGAATATCTTGGTAAACTATGTGATATTTTAGATAGTGTAACAAATTAAACCAAGGAGGTATTTGTATTGGGTGACTTAATTATTAGTTGGTTTTCAATAAGTTGCCCACAACATAAAGTCATTTCCATAGCCGATGTTTGTATCCTCATCCAGAATTCTATTCAGTCTATGAGAACTTTGACAACTTTGACAACTTTGACTACTACTTCAGCTGTAGTCAAGATCAAATCTTCACCCACAAACCTGAAAATTGGAAACATCATTAATTAAAAAAATATATGTAACTGATTACCTCAAATATTTGGCGTTTTGCCAACTTAATCGAGTTTACAGTGTAGGGTTTTGGGTCATTTTAAATGTTGTGTTCTTTAAATTTGTAGTAGATAATACCGAAATAAATTTAACTAAATGACTATAAAATTAAAGCATTGTCAGGACGTGCTACTGTGTAAGCAGATGTCCTTGTCATTCAGCCCCGCTTGTGTTTTTGCCGTAGTATGGGAATGAAATGCAGTACGATGTTATGATCATCATAATTTTCTTTAATAAATAATGACCCCCGTTGCGCTGTACCACCGCTGACAAAACCTTATAAACTATAATCACAGTACTAAAATTATAGTAATATATATAGCCGTTTCTTATTTGGATCAAATTTAAGCAAAGTAAATGTATACTTTTCACGGCGTGCGCCTGTAATGGGCGTGCGCCCAAATCAATATAGCTCCTCACTCACTCCGAAGCTCACTAGGTAGGCGGCCTAGGTGCACAAATGCAGGTATGCGAAGAAGCGGGGCCGCCTAACTAGGCACAACTGGTGAGCTATCGGCGCTAATGATCCCGAGCTTCTCTCCGCGCTATCAAACACAGCGGGGAGTGTTTCTCGGGGTCTGTTGGGGGAAACTGGACTTTAAAAAGCATCTTGCTGTTTACTTACAATGTAACTGATTATCTTAACTATTTGGAGTTTTGCCAACTTAATCGGGTTTACAGTGTAGCAGTCAAAAAATACTCTAAAAATGCTGTGTTGTTTTTGTAAACACATTGTTGGGTTGTTTATGCTGGGTCAAAATTCTGGGTTATTTCGGGTACTTTAAACACATTGTTGGGTTGCTCATGTTGGGTCAAATGAGATGTAGCGAGTCATTTACAAATTAACGCCTGGTTGGGTTATTTTGTCCCAACAATTGGTTTATTCTTTAGTATCTGTTTCCTCCAAACGGCAGCCTGCAAAATGTTCGAAATATAATTGTTATTGTGTTACAAGTTGTCACGGCGTGCGCCTGTGATGGGCTGCGCCCAAATCAATATCGCTCCTCGCTCACTAGCTAGGCGGCCTCTCAGGCTAGTCCGCCCAAATCAATATCGCTCCTCGCTCACTAGCTAGGCGGCCTCTCAGGCTAGTGCGCCCAAATCAATATCGCTCCTCGCTCACTAGCTAGGCGGCCTCTCCTTCTGCTGGTGCGCGAATGAGCAGGGCCACGGAATTAGGCACGGCTGGTGAGCGATCGCCGCTAATGATCCCGGGCTTCTCCCCACGCTATAAAATACAGCGGAGAGTGTTACTCGGGGTCTGTTGCACTGTAAACCCGATTAAGTTGGCAACACTAAAAAATATTTGAGGTAATCAGTTACATCATAATTTTTAAGTTTGTTGAATTTGTTCAGCTAACTTGGAAAGTGTCAGTTCTACAAACTCATAAATGCCAAAACGTTCGGAATACTCAATTATTACTCATTCAATTATTTAAGTTTACAGTACTTAGTGTGTTTAATTACATTGAGCATTTAGGGTTTACTGTGTAGTGATGAAGATAATCATGTTTTAGGGTTACTGTGTCTGCTTTACAATGTCAGAAACATTCAAATGCAAATAATTTACCCCTCCCCAGGTGTGAAACTAAAATGCACCCCTCCCCACTTTAAGACCCTCTTGGATCTGAGGCTCTTCGGAAGACCTGCAGTGCTTCAAGCCTCTTTTTAATCTTCATCTTCTGTATTCCAGATTCTAAAATTGAAATTTTTACCGTTTTTAATCCCTGGAATGGAAGACATTGAGATTTTCCTTATCATAACATGAATTGTATTGTTGTAATCACTCTATACACAATTTTCTTGGGTATTTATTTTTAAATAAAATATAAAAATTGAATCTAAAATGAAAATAAAAAACAAAATAGACCATTTGTATTTTCATTTGTTGTGTATAGAGTGATTAAAAACAGTACAAGGCATGTTATGGTGAGGAAACTTTCCATCTCTTCCACACTGATTGATGTGCCTAACTTTTGTCAGCAAAGCCTCTGTTACACTGAATAATCCATGACTTTTCATGAATATGTAAGACCTATTGACCTAACTATTGACACCTCTCAGTTGACCCGCCCCCCCCACAAACACACACCAAAACACACAGAAAGCAGACCACTACATACAAAATTTACAAATTTATAATTTACATAAAAGCAGACATTTCGCTTTTTATAAGTATATATTTTTCACGTCTGTGAGGCAAGTATACACGGAGTTTCGGTTCATTTTTTGACGCGCTCAAGTTAGTGCACCCTGTTTAATTTCATCATTTAAATATCATAAGGGTTTCTACGAAAAAAGAACGAAAAAGTCATTGTGAGTGCACTTAAATAAAAGTGGAGTCTTATAAGGCTTGTTCACACGCTGTCCTCTCGCGGAGATCAAAGGCGACATTCCCCTTTTTAAAGTCTCTGGGGTGCGTCACATCACCCCGCTCGCGTGCCACTCTCCTTAGTAAACTCCACAGCGAGATGCTTTTTAAAGTCCAGTTTCCCCCAACAGACCCCGAGAAACATTCCCCGCTGTGTTTGATAGCGCGGAGAGAAGCTCGGGTTCATTAGCGCCGATAGCTCACCAGTTAGTACCTAGTGAGCTTCAGAATGAGTGAGGAGCGATATTGATTTGGGCGCACGCCCATCACAGGCGCGCGCCGTGAAAAGTATACATTTACTTTGCTTAAATTTGATGCAAATAAGAAACGGCTATATGTATTACTATAATTTTAGTACTGTGATTGTATTTTATAAGGTTTTACCAGCGATGGTACAGCGCAACGGGGGTCATTATTTATTAAAGAAAATTATGATGATCATAACATCGTACTGCATTTCATTCCCATACTACAGCAAAAACACAAGCAGGGCTGAATGACAAGGACATCTGCTTACACAGTAGCACGTCCTGACAATGCTTTAATTTTATAGTCATTTAATTAAATTTATTTCGGTATTATCTACTACAAATTTAAAGAACACAACATTTAAGATGACCCAAAACCCTACACTGTAAACCCGATTAAGTTGGCAAAACGCCAAATATTTGAGGTAATCAGTTAAAATTTTTTTCTTTAATTAATGATAGTTCCTATCCTAGATAGTTTCTAATTACACATGATAAAATCTAAAGGCTCACTTTGTTAACATTTACTTTGCTTAAATTCGATACTAATAAAATTTCATTCTACATTTGTACTGTAATTTTAGTATTGTTTTTATGAATTCGTTTAAGTACAATGTTACACTTTATTTTATCCGCTACTACGTGCAGCTCTAAAGGAGCTGCGGCTCATTAATCCTTGAGAGAATGAAATAAGGTCTGACGCGTCGGTCTATAGTTATATAGGGCCACTCAGTGGTCAAAGCCAGCAACTGCATACCGTCGCCGTGAGGTGCGACGGCGAAACTAGAAAACTGGTCTTCACACATCTGTATGTGAGATTCATGTGCGACATTTAAACTTGTGTCAAATACACATACAAGAAAATACAATTTCAAAAACACTTAAATTATTACATGGAGAAAGACCTTTTATTTGGGGTAAAGTAACCGATGTGTACACTGCCCTGTGCCCCAAGTCTCCTGGGATAGGCTCCAGGCCCCCTGTAACCAGGGAGTGAGTGTTTTTCTGGGGTACTGATTTTACATTTTGTCCGCTTTACAAAAGTTGCCCCTATTTGTGATCTGATTATATTATGACTGAAACAAAGCTGCTCATATCGGCAGAGTTTTGATCAAAGGGGAAATGAAACGTGCAAACTGAGTGTGTGCTGAAGTGAGCAGCTTTATTTTACTCATAAAATACTCAGATCACAAACAACATAGTTCATCAGTACAAGTCCTGGTGAAACCTTTAACCCAAATAAACGGTCTTTTTCAGTGTTATAATTTAGTTGTTTTGCTAAGAGCACACACCAATGATCACTCGGTTCACTAAACTGAGCGTGCAAATTAATAAAGCTGAGTGTACGGATTAATAAACCGAGATGCATTTTTCTTAGCCCCATCACCATGGAAACAGCGTATTTAGAGAAGGGCTCGCCCGCAAGAGGTTGTGCACGGACTACTGACCTTCTCTGGATTTTAAAATTGACACTGTTACCGTTTTTTAATCTCTGGAATGGAAGGGACGGAGAATTTCCATCTAAATTTTTTGGGACATCATTTTCATATGCTGGTAGTACTAAAATGTAGCCTTTATAAAAGTAAGTCATTCTACCTGATATATCAAAAACCTTCATACACAGTTTGAAGTCTGAAGCCTCCCCCTGGTATTTTCACTATTAACATAATAACATATACAGTGGAACATCGGATTGTGAGTAACGTGGTTTACGAGTGTTCCGCAAACCGAGCAAACATTTTTAATACATTTTTAATTGGAAACCGAGCAAGTATTAGTTTACGAGTGCCGAGTATTATGTATCACACCTGCGACTCTTATTTTGACACCGAGCGGCAAGTGATCACAACTGAGCCAATGATTTTTCTCTCTCTTGCCCTGCGGAATTGTGGGTAATCATCTCCCCTGCTCCCCTGGGTCTTAGTGCTCGTCTCTTACTGGTATAATCAACGTCTCCCTCTCCGTTTTATCGTGTCTCATATGTGTGCGCGCATAATTTGACACCCACACACACAAATCTCTCGCCTGTGCACGCGTGTAATTTGACACCGCAGTTTTACAGCAGTAATTCCTTTAGTATGCGCTCACGCGAGGGTCATTAGACAGATTTCTTTTTTTCCCCCGTTAAAACAGTGTTTCCGTTGTGTGTGTGTTTGTTGTGAAACTTAAAAAGCAAGGTGGAGGGGAGGGAGGAGGAGTTTTACTGTTTAAGATGAGGCGAGGGAAGGGGCTAATTCCACACACACACACAAATACACGGCGCCTGCCCGTACAAACGGAAACACTTATCTGTCGGGATTTATTAAAAAAAATTTTAAAGGTAAAGTGCAGGTTAATTTGTTTTATTTTTACTTTATATATTGTATCAATTATTTTATGTATATTATTTTTTACTATACGAGTGGAGAGATGCATTAATCTGGCAGCACTAAGTTATTTTCTATAACTCAGGACATTCTCCTTTTATGCTCTTTGAAATACTACCAGTTTCGTTTGATGCCATTTACATTCCTGTTTTCAACCATACATTGTTTTCAGAGCACAATCTGCTTTACGTTCTAGCAGGTTGAGATCCAAGGGATAATCAGATCAAAGATGGTGCTTGTACAATGAGCCTGTACTTTTGATGATTACTATGATGACATACTCTGATCGTGTCACAGTTGTTCCTTGTACATATATAGCGAATAATAAAGTATTCACTATATATGTACTGTACATGGAACACCTGTGACAGTTGTATATAACTGTCATGGTATATATTATTCATGGGAGAATGTAATGAAAATAAAAAAATATACAGTGGAACCTTGGATTACGAGCATAATTTGTTCAGGAAGTGGGCTCGTGTTCCAAAACACTCGTAAACCAAATCATCATTTTCACATAAGAAATAATGAAAACTCAAATTATTCATTCAACAGCCCCAAAAATTAAATACATAAAAATAATTAATACAATCTATAAAATGAGAATAAAACAAATTAATCTGCACTTTACCTTTAAAAAAAGTATGTGTGTGTGTGTGTGTGGAATTAGCCCCTTCCCTCGCCTCGTTTTACACAGTAACACTCTTCCTCCCTCTCCCCACCTTGCTTTTTAAGTTTCACAACAAACACACACGCGCGCGCACACACACAAAACGGAAATACCGTTTTAGCAGGAAAAAAAGAAATCTCTCTGACACTGGTGTGAGCGCATACTAAGGGAATCACAACAGTTGCCTAGCAAGCATGGTAGTGTAGTGGTTAGCACTGTCACCTTGCACCTCCAGGGTCTGGGTTTGATGCCCGGTCAGACTTGAAAAAAAGAACAATTAAAATCCTTAAAATATGTAGTATAATGAGTGTGATGCCATAGAACCAACAACATTGCTACCGTATTTTTTACAGTAAAATTTTCGGATTTACGACCGTTTTTTTTTTACAGTGTATACTATACAATCATCTCTTCCATTTTGAAAATCATTTAAAGTGTAGTAAACTAGTCTATACGTCTATTTTAATCACTTTATCCAGATTAAAAGTGACAGTTTACATCCAAACTTTTAAACCTCAGTGTATCACTAAATCAAATAACTAGGTAAGCTTTTCCACAAGCCTAAACTATTTCTAAAATCTTAATGAATTAAAGAACGACAAAAAGTAACACTGTCACAATACATCGGAAAAAAACCACACTACATCGGGTCTTTGTGTTATTCTTTCTTTCTAGCCTCAGTACTTTGGGCATAAAACAATACAAATTTCTTATTTAAAACACTTGCTACAGTACGTTGGGCAAAACCACACTACATTGCATCAATGTTTAAAATTTTCTTAGTAAGAACATCAAAATTTTTCTTACTACCTTAATTCTGGGACCAGACTGTGCTGTTTCAAATTCAGTTACTTAATTTTTTTTCTGAATTATAACTCCACATCCAGTTTAAATTACATTAGAAACATACAACTTTATTTTGTTACCTTAGAAACAAACAATCTCCTACAACTCTGCCATCATACTGCATCAGATTGATTCACTTACTTTAGAAAATTTAACAGAATTATAACAGAGCAACACTAAGTTTCATTCACTTTAGAAACTCATAAACTTAAACACTTTGCTTCAGTTACTTTAGAAACAACAATTCTGGTACAATACCTCCACATTATGTCAGATTGATTCAGTTCTGTTGAAATCTAGACAAAATTGTATAGATAGGTTTAAGGGGGTTCCCTGACAAAACAGCATAAACAAAGAAAGAAAAACACTTTCTTACCTTTCCCCAGATTTATTTTTTTCTCTCCCTTTTTCTCCTCTTTATCTAAAAACAAGAATACTTTCCACTATCAAAAAATTACCTTTCTGACACGGTCACCAATAGCAGATTATTTTTACTCTGTTAAATAGAGAGCATTAAAGAAGGAGTCAGACTTTACTTTGCAGAACCTATCCTCAATTTACAGTGCTATGAAAAAGTACTGTAAAAAAATCCTGCATCCTGCAAAAATCCTGCAAAAAATGCATTTTTTTTTGCATATTTGACACACTTAAATTACCGAGATCAAATACAAATGATGATTTCATTTATAAAGGGAAAAAAGCTGCCCAAACCTACTTGGTCCTACATATGTGAAAAATGAATGAACTGTGATTTAAAAAAAAAAAAATCAGGAAAACTGAGTTCAATTTAATTGCCACACCCAGGCCTAATTACTGATAGACCTGTTGAATGAAGAAATCATTTCAATAGAACCTGTCTGCATGCTAAAAGATGTCAAAAAGTAACACATGATGCTGTGAACTAAAGAAATGTCATGCATGTATCATGAAAGTCGTCGACATTTATCAAGGAAAGTCTGCAGGGAACCACGGTGAGAGCTGTTGTCCACTGTAATGCTTTCAGTGGAGCACTGTAGGCCTCAGGCACCAGAATGGC
Source organism: Clarias fuscus (assembly GCA_030347435.1). NCBI lineage: Eukaryota > Metazoa > Chordata > Actinopteri > Siluriformes > Clariidae > Clarias > Clarias fuscus. The sequence goes on from CM059218.1 coordinate 10,400,219, forward strand.
AGACATGTGTAAAAATTTATTTCTTTTATTTTTCTTCACTGCAGGGGGGATCACAAACACTCACACACAAACACACATACATGCAAACACAACCACTCACCCACCCACATCCACACACACAGGGTCGGTTGGTTCTCGTTGAATAGGGTGAGGGTGTTGTGCAAAAGGTGTAGCTGCATGAAGGGGATCCGTGGTCAGGTGAGAAGATGTGCTTGCCTGAGCCAGATGTGGAAGGTGAGCGAGCTGAAGAGAAACCTTAGATCTAAAGAACTGTTGACCAAGATCTAAAAAACTGTTGACCTCACTTGTCTCAGTTAAGGTCAGTGTTCATAATTCAACAATAAAAAAGAGACTGGGCAAAAATGGCATCCATGGGAGCATTCCAAGGTGAATCCACTGCTGACCAAAAATAAAAAAGGCTCATTTCACATTTGCCAAAAAACATCTGATTATCCCCAAGACTTATATTCTGCAAATATTCTGTGGACTGATGCAGCAAATGTAAAATTTTTTGAAAGGTGTGCATTCTGTTACATCTGCCATTTAAATTAACACAGCATTTCATTAAACGAAACATCATACCAACAATCAAACCATCCATCAGTTTATGACTGCAAGCTCAAGCGCACTTAAGTTATGCAGCAGAACAATGATCTTGAACACACTAGCAAGTTTATCTCTGAATGCCTAAAAATAAGGATAGAAAATTTGGATTTTTGAGGTAGCTTGTCAAATGCTAGAAATGCCGTTCATGCTAGAAAATGCTCAGATATGGCTGAATTAAAAAATAAAAACATTTTGCAAAGAAGAAATTCCTCCAAAATTCCTCCACAGCAATGTGAAACACTCTTTGCCAGTTACAACACTTCGTCTTAAGCTTGATTGTGGTGGTCGTGTTAGGTTTAGGGGCAATTACTTTTTTTTACATAGGGCCAGGGAAGTTTGGACACCTTTTCACCTTAAACCCTCTGGGGTCAATTATCCCACTAGCGGTATAACGTTTTTTTTTGTTTTGTTAAAAGCAAAATGAACTTGAAATGCTGTCATTTTTGATTGTAGACATAAGGTCATGATAAAGACGTGATAAAGACTCTATTTTTATTTGTGTACACTCACAACATCAACAAAACATTGTGCTTTTGTCAAAATAAAGAAAATAAACAGGGTGCGCTTTCATGCCAAAATACTGCAGATATTTTATAAATATTTGCTGTGTAAATTATTACTTTGTAAATATTTGCTGAGGTGTGAACCGTCATGGTGTATTTCGCCCAGTCAAGGTAAGCTTTAGCTTACGATAACTAATATATTTTGCTAAATTTTGCTCAACTTATGACCCTGCTTATCTATCATATGTAGCTTACATCTGTTTGTGAATATCTGCTAAAGCGTAAATATTAAAAATGTATTTCACCTTGTTTTGGATAACTTTATGTTAGCTAATATATATTTCGTTCAGTTTTAGTTATCTTATGACACTGCTATCTAAAATGTAACGTGGCTATGTAATGTAGCTATAATACTGCCTTATCAATAACCTGTGTTTATATATATATTTCGACCTCACTCAAACAGTCACCTACAGTCTCAATCTGAATGACGACATTTTTCCGCGTATCCTCGAGACCTAATACCATCAACGTCAGGTGACTGACCTTAGGGGTCGGGTGTTATATAAACAACCGGTTGGACCGACTACTTCCTCTTTTCCTTTCTCGCCTCATCGGAGACCAGATCGGTTGATTGCTACTAAAATAAAATAAAAATAACTAGGGAGAGATTACATGTCAATTCTGCATGTCTTTTCGTGCAGGCGCAAGTCCCTGAGGATTGTATTGGATTTCTTCCCGATATTTCGGATGCAACGTGGGATCGCGCGTCGGTAAGATTGCATAATCTTAATCTTTTTTCAGGTGTTTTGTGTTTTAGAATACTGTTCGCAGTGGACAGTCTATTTTTATCCCGATTACTACGTGTACGCATGTAAGGTGGCGGATATTTGCATACTTGTTTAGTTTGTTTTGATTTTTGCTTCTAAAAGTTCTGTCCGCAGACTTCATTCAATTAATGATTAATGAGTACTGAGTGTAGAAGTGCTCCTGGCAGATACTGAGCATTCATTAATGAACTGTGATTTGCCACGGTTCAGTATTTATCTGTTGTATGTGTTTGATTCTTTGCTGAGTGCTAGTGCAGCCGTTTAAAGCTGACTGTGACACTGTATCTAGTCACAGCTCAGCCTGATTTGTTACAAGGAGCCACTCAAAGTGTCGTTTTTGTCAGGCTGAGATGCAGCAGTAGGGTTAACGATTCTGGACCGAATGCAGAGAGCCAGGCATTCAAATAGTAACAAGAAGGATGCTACGGCTAAGATGTCCTTCGTAGGGGAACACCCTTGCAAGCGCAAGAGGGTTTGCACCCCCGATAATGTCCTCACATGCTGACGTACTGCAGGACAAACGTGGGAGAACCATAATCGCTCAGAAACCCGAGAATGATACTCAGTTACAAATCTTAGCAGCCTTATGTAATTTAGCGGATAAATTTAAAACACATACAACTACAGTGAGTGCACAACCACCCGCGACCTCTTTAGGTTATGAACAATCACACCGGGAGGAGACGAATGATTCAGTATATATTATTTCACTGCATGCAAATGACTCACTTTATGGTAGTGAAGGGCAGGCTGAAGAGAATGATGAGGATGAATCCAAATCTGGTGCTTCTGAAGAAGGAAGCCCACATTCTGACATCCTTTCTCGCATTTTGAGTGCAGCGAAAATATTGGGCCTTGACTCTAAAGAAGACGTTAATGTCTCAGCCCCACAACAAGGTGAGTGGGCAAGTATTTCGTGCTCAGCCCCCTGTGTCTATACCTGTGACTGATGATTATTCTCAGATGCTGAGAAAAACATGGAATAATCTAAAAGCGAAACCCCAGTTTAATGCAGGATGCAGACGAGTCGCCAAAATAAATTATGCCCCTGAGAGTGGTATGAGTAACATGGAGAAAGAGATCACAGCATTAACCTCCTTAGGACCTGACCAGGTCACAGATAACCCTAGGTGTCCTGGTAGAGAATGCCAAAAGACAGTTTGGCTAATGTGCCAGGCATGCAATGCAGCGACTCAGGCAGCTCGTTCGGGAAATGCTCTGGCAATAGTCTTGGCAGCTTTGAGAAAAGTGATCAACTCAGAAGATTGCGATGTTGATTCCTTACCAGGAATATTGGCGCTTCCATGTCCTCGGCGATCTTGGCCCGAAGGCAGATTTGGTTGGCTCAGATATCCTTGCTGGAAACCATTAGGAAGGAATTAACCAATAAGCTGGTGATCCCTGGTAGAGTTTTTTATTCTGTTGGACACTGCTGACCTAGCAAGACGCAGAAGGGAGTCTGTCCAACAAACATTTGGTCATGTGGCATCCACTAGATATGACCATAGAGGTGCTCAGCTCTTTCGACCCCCATACTCCCACTGCTTGGATCCTGGGGGCATGATAGACAAACTAAGGGTTACCAGCCCAATGAAAAGGGCACCAGACCATCCTACCATACTCCCCAGACTGATCAGCCCCCAGCTCGTGGAGGATTCCCAAGGAGGCGCACCCCCAAGGGCTCCAAACCCTGGGGAGGTCCCGCATAACGGTTTCGGGGTCGCCGGGGCATGCTCCCAGCTCTGCCTGGACAGCTGGGAAAAATGCACATCAGATCCCTGGGAGCTAGGTATCATCAAGAATGGATACAGGATACAGTTTCGGCGGCGTCCTCCTACTTTTTCAGGAGTCCACATCACCATAGTCAAGGACCCAATCCAGGCACAAATTTTATCCAACAAAATTGCAACCTTATTACAGAAAGGCGCAATTGTCCAGAAAAGCCCCAGTGAACAGCTCACTGGGCTTTATTCTAAATATTTCCTTGTACTGAAGAGGGATGGTGGACTTCGACCCATCCTGGACTTGCGGCAACTGAATCGGTTCATAAAGACGCTGCCGTTCAGAATGCTGACAACAAAACAAATCCTAGAATCCATAGATACAGGGGAATGGTTCACTTCCATAGACCTAAAGGATGCGTACTTCCATGTACCCATCTGTCCAGATCATCACTCGCTTCGCCTTTCAGGATCGGGTTTACCAGTTCAAGGTCCTACCATCTGGCCTCTCATTATCACCAAGTCTTTCCCAGGGTGGTTTCAGCAGCCTTTCATCCCCTCCAGTGTGCATGAATAAAAATCCTAGCATATCTGGATGTGGTTAATCTGCGCACCTATCCGCAGTCAGGTCACGAGGGACACTGGTACAGAAATTCAACATGTCCAGTCTCTCAGTTTTAAAATAAAAGCAATCTAAGTCCTCGACAACAGACACTGTTTGTGGGGATTTCTCTAGACTCTCACCTAATGAGGGTGAGGGTTAGGGTTAGGTGAAAACTAATTCAGTTCCAGCAGCTGCTGGGTATGATTGCAGCAGCAGCAACCGTGGTTCCCCTTCTCAGAGCCTGCCCACTACAATGGTGGGTAAACAGTTTCAACCTACACCCCAAATTAGACAGATAGGTGGGAATAAGAGTTACACAAAAGTGTATTTAGATGCTATGCTCTTGGAGGAACAAGAGGCTACTGTCACATGGGACCCCTTTAGGGAACATCCCAGTGAGATGGTCTGGGATAACAACGGATGCCTCCCTAACAGGATGGGGAGCAGTTTAGGAGGGCAGATCCATCAGGGGCACTCCCCAAACCTCAGAACACACCAATGTGCTGGAACTCAGAGCGATCTACCTCTCTCTGAGGGCCTTTTTCTTGTTATTATGAAACAAACATGTTTTAATAAGGACGGACAACATGTTCGTGGTATATCACATCAATCACCATGGCGGCACCAGATCAGCATGATGCCTCCAGGAGACAAGAAAACTACTTCTCTGGGCATCTCCAAACTTTCTATCTCTCAAAGCAGCATTCATACCAGGGGCAGTAAACAAGGTGGCGGACCTGCTTTCTCGAACCGGGCCACTTCCAGGGGAATGGCGTCTCCATCCCGAAGTGGTGAGACTTATATGGGAACAGTTCGCTATGACGAAGTTTGATTTGTTCGCAACAGCAGAGACAACTCCAAGCAACCACTGGTATTCTCTGAGCAACCTGGGAGATCCCTTGGGGATAGATGAATGGCCGAAAGAGCTGTTGTATGATTTCCCCCCTCTTCCTCTAATTCCCTTGGTGCTCAGGAGAATAGCGCTAGGTCATCACAAAGTCTTGCTTGTGGCCCCAAGATGGCCAAAGAAGCTCTGGTTCCCAGCACTTCTACGCTTTGTTCAAGATCACCCTTGGCAGCTAACGAAAAGAGTCGATCTCCTGTCTCAAGTAGCAGGACAAATCTGGCACCCAAAGCCAGAAATTCTTCAATTGTGTGTGTGGCCTCTGCTCAGCCCCTCCCTAACCTGGGCTTAGATGAGGCAGTAAGGAGAACAATAAATAGCTCAAAGGAGTAACTATCCAAGCAAATGGCGAATATTCTCTGCATGGTGCTGAGATCAGCAGCTAGATGCTACCATTAAGTTACTATTAAGTTATGCAATTAAGCAGACCTGCACGTGCACAGCTACACTCTTTTGTCCCCTTCTGTCCATCCTCCCTCCTTTAACCTTTTTCCTTCCCCATAATTCCAAATAAGATTACCCATTTTCCCATAAGACCTAGCCTCATGTTCGTATCTGTGGTGCCACTCATGCAAAAAGGGTTAGACCATTAAAGACACATTCTTTGTGTTCTTATGCCTTTTTTAATTTGAGTAATTTCATTCTTAATTTAAAGAAGAGGCTTTTTAAATGTCGTAATAAGGAAATTACTATTTGTGTGCATGTGTGTGTGATAGAGAGAGCAAGAGAGGAAGAGACAGAGGGCATAGAGAGAGCAAAATTGCTCAAGCTCTCTCAGTGGGGTGGGATGGAAGGCACTTAGTGCTCTCACTTTAATAGAGATCTATGGCCAGTCATGGACGTCTGTGAGCTCATTCAAGTGGAGGGAGCGAATAGTTCTGTCCTCAGAGTGCGTTACGCCGCCCTGCACTTCATCGCTCGGTGACGATAAAGTGGTTTGGAGGAAACACGTCATAGTCTGTGGCCCTCCCGACTGAGTGGTCGTAGTAGCTTAATGTGGAGCCCTGTAGAGACTGGGAGGAATTTGATACGACTTAAAGAAAAGAAAATTATATACAGTATATTACATTTTGTTAACTAATAAGCTGTTCTTAAAAATGTCACATATTTCACAATCGTTTTGTATGGTTAGTTTTAGTGTTTTAAGTGTGTTGCTTTATTGATTCTTTTACTTAATTAATAAAAAGAATTTTGTTTTAATTTAGTTGTATTAGACTACTTTATCAACTGCAGTAGCCATTTAATATTAAATGCAGTTATACCTGAGGATTACTGCAGTGTTATTGGAGGATTAAGGAGAAGATAAAAATTTTGTGTTTTTGTCCAAATCAATGTATTTCCTGCATGTGTATTGCATACTTATATTTAAAAAAATGCAGTTTTGACGCTTGAAAACTGATGACAGGGCGGATTATGTTTACCAACTGTGGTTTCTGGAAGTATTCCTGGGCCCATTTAGTAGTCAATGACACAGTCATGCCGATAAAAGATGTAGTGTTGTCTGAGGGCCTGAAAACCACAGGCATCCAACAACGGTCTTCGGCCTTGTGCCTTATGCACAGAGATTTTCTCTGAATCAGTTTCTCTGAATCTGTTGATGATGATATGCACTGTAGATGATGAGAAAGCCAATCTGACACTGAGGACCATTGTATTTAAAGTTTTTATCCACTCTTACAGATTGGAGAGGCTCTGCCCATCTTTACTTCTGATAGACTCTGTCTCACTAAGACATTCCGTTTATAGCTATATCATGTTACAGAACTGATGCTAGATGTTCTCCCAAATCTTTTTAAAATTCCTTGCTTTTTCAGCCCTTAGTTGCCCCTGTCTTTTCAGGCACAGACTGATGATGACACGGTTCCACAGATTTTGTGATTCCTGTTACTGTATATTGTTCCTCAGACACTGCAATTTCTGTGACTGTGTATTGTTCAACAGACTTTGCGATTGCTGTGATTATTTTTCATCTTGCACTGTTCCTGTTTGCACTGTTTTAGCCCGAATATCTGTTTTAGCACAGTTTGCCATTAGTGTTCCTTCTGTAACACGACATATTTCACTACATGTAAATTGAAGTGGTGTAAATTTTTAATGGTGTATATGATGTCCCTGTGTCCCTCTCCCCACATTCCTAGATCTTTTCTCTGCACTATGAAAGCATGTCGGGTGTAAACGAGTGGTCTTTTACATATCTTATACCCTTTTCTTACCTTGCACTGTTCCTAAAGTTCTTGCAATTGGACCTCTATTTATTTGGTCTTGCAGGTAACTGTATTTTAAATAAACTAGAAACAATAGTATTTTGTCCTTACATTCTTTTTGTATCATGCCCCCCCCCCCCCCTCCATGTGTGATTTGCAGCATTATTCATGATAATTTCTGCCTTCTGTCCCATAACCTCCACACATCCTCCGCCACCAACCTAAGTCCATTTGAGGTATGCTATGGTTTCTAGCCTCCGATGTTCAAAGTACCGTCGGCCCAACAGTTGGTCTGCCAGTGCCGACGGCTCAGGAACCAAAACAAACAATGCCATCCGATGCACCATCACCCGCTACACCCTTCAACATCACCATCGGCACCCACCGGGACGATTGTACCATGTAGGTAACAAGGTATGGATATCTACAAGAAAACTACACCTGCAGACAGAGTCACCTCCAAGATTCATGGGCCCATACCCCATCACCCTCCGCATTAACCCTGTCATCTACCGGCTCCAGCTGCCTGCGGCGCTCCGGATCCATTCGGTATTTCACACTTCCCAACTCTAACCCTTCACCACTTCCCCCATCGGGTGCCGGTCCTGGACAAGGGGGTACTGTCATGCGCATTCCTAATGCGACCGGCACAAGGACCTGGAAGTAGTACGTTCGCGATTCAGGAAGCATAAAAGGAGACAAGATGACGCTTCACATTCACTCAGTCATTGAGTTTGCCCATTGAGTTTGCATTGCCCATTTAATGGTATTAAAAATCTCTTAGTGTTGCTAGGTCAACATATCACTCCATGTTTATAGAAATTAACAAAAATAATCCTAGATTCTTATTTAATACTGTAGCAAAATTAACCAGAATTAAGACCACTACTAAATTCTCCATATCAATAACATGCATTAGTGAGGACTTCATGAACTTTTTTTGAAGCAAAATTGCAAACATTAGGCAAAATATCAGGCTTTGAAACCAGACTATTTAATAAACATTGATGCAGATTATACGCTAACCATATCTGAACCTAGAATATTTTACTCCCCTTCAAGACAGTGAACTCATTTCACTCATCTCTTGTGAAAAAAATCATCTACTTGTGTACTAGACCCTATACCAACACATTCTCAAACATATAGTATCAGCAATAACTGAACTGCTGTTAACTCCTTGGTAAAAATAGTAAACTCTTCACTCAGCAGTGGGTATGTTGCAAAATCTTTTCAATTATTAGTTATTAAACCACTATTCAAGAAACCGGACGGTGACTCCTGTTCAACTACAGAACGATATCAAACCCTCCTCTTATCTCTAAGATACTAGAAAAGGTAGTAGCACAGCTATCTTATGGTAGCTAATATTTATTTTGTTCAGTTTTAGTTAGCTTATGACACTGCTATCTAAAATGTAATGTGGCTATGTAATGTTGCTATAATACTGCCTTATCAATAACCTGTGTTTACAAATACCTGGTCGGGTGTAAATGTTTGGAATGGGATACAAATGATATATACAAATATCTGTTGATAGGACATAGACCATACACATCTCAAACATCAACCCCCGAGATTGATTGTGTTTGTTAACATCTCGGGGGTTGATGTTTGAGATGTGTATGGTCTATGGCCTATCAAAAGATATTTGTCCAGCCTATTACCTGTCAACAAATATATACATTGTTTGTCGATACACGTTAATTTCCTATCCATTGACAGTTTTGCTTACAAAAATTCTGGAATAAAAACTTTACGTTTTTGTGAAGAACAGTGCAGTAGTCTAAAATGCAGTTGTATTAAAATATAAGATTCTGTAACTTTGTAGTGATTGAACAGGTCATTGCTAAAATACCCCTATATCAAGGTAATTGTGCAATTAACTGAAGTCCTTTTGGTGCTTGCAGAGCGAAGCACTACTATTATTATCTCACAGGCTTATTATTATTAGTGGTGCTTGTGAAGCAAAACACTACTATTATTATCCCTCAGGCCTTTTTTTTCTTCCGTACAAAACTTACTGGTGTTTATACGGTTTATCATAGACCCATGAAAGCATGTCAAATCATGAGCAATGTCCAAGAGAACAGTTAGAGTACAGCTTTTTACGTATTTGAAAAAGAAGAGAACCGAAGGTATGATACATACACCTAAGACTATTGTCATGGCGTGTGCCGGTGCGCCTCAATCTGTTATCACTCCTCGCTGACTCCCTAGGCTCCCTTCTGCAGGTGCGGGGCCGCCAGGCCAGGCTGGCTGGCGATAATCAACGTTAATGGACCTTGGGCTTTTTCCGCGTTATAAAAGCGAGGCTCAGAGTTTAGTCCAGGGACCGGAAATAAAGTTATGAGTTGTCCAGTGGAGCTGAAGAGAGTGGCACTTGAGCAGTTATGCGTCCCAGAGACTTTAAAGGAGAGACCGGAATGACGCCCCTTTGATCACCGTGAGAACTGCTCGCGCTCCTGCGTCACACCACTTCTTCACTTTACACACACACACTTCTGCGCAGAGCCTGCCTTTACATCCCCACCGCTGAAGATCTCGCAATTGGACCTCAATTTATTTTGCCATGCAGGTAACTGTATTTTAAATAAACTAGAAACAATAGTATTTTCTCCTTACATTCTTTTTTGTATCATGTCCCCCCAGTTACAAACCTGACTGAAAGGCTCATTATGCGGGTCTTTGTCTTTTCTTGTGTGATTTACAGTATTATTCATGATCATTCCTGCCTCCTTGCATATAGCCTTTTTAAACAAAAAGTGTCTTAGAAAATTTAAATCAATATATTGTTTTCTGTGAATGAGTGAGCAGGATGAATTTCACAATTTTAAAGAAAAAACTCTAGGCTACACGATCTGCTGTAGTTCTAAAAATCTAGATCTAGTTCAAAAGTCTTGTTGACAAATGTTTCAAATGTTTTTATGGTCTTTTTTTCTTTCAACAATCAAAAACCAAATGCCAAAACCAAAAAAAAAAAATCTCCAAAATGTAAACTTTTTTATATTCTACTTACATATTTTCATAACCATTTTTGTACTGAATACAGGATAATGAGACTTTAGCCATGCATATATGTACCTGTATAATCACAAATAATACCTGCACCTGCACAAATGTCAGGACATGTCAAAACTTCGCCAAGGTCCCGAAACACGCTCAGACCCCGGGGAGTTTTAAAGGAAATCAACATTTAAAAACTCAATTTTGTATTTTGTAATTGACTGGTTGCAGGTAATGATAACTCGGACTGTAACAAATTGCTTACACAGCTATATTTACAGTGACATTTTTAAAGTGTAAAATCAAATAATTATTACATTGTTCCATGCCAAGTGAAAAAAGTAAGCAATGTTAAAAGGTACACAGATAAGGTGTTGCATTAGTTGTTGCATCCATTCAGTGTGAAGATGAAGGCATCAAAAGGTTAATCAAAACAATACCAGTAGACAGCTTTAGAAAAAAAACTATTCAGAGGGCTCACTGATGTTATGTCTAATGCTCTGTGTGGACTGGTTTTATTATTATTTTTTTCTTTTCAAGCACTGCTGAGAAAAGGCATTCAGTACCACACAAAGCATAATGCCTTAAAACAATACAGAATTTTTCATCTCGAACACCATAAACCAATGGACTAAGGCTGCGTGGTGCAAACAAGAAAACAATAAAATTGGAATATCTCACATTCCTAAAAGTTAATTCTTCAACCTTCCAATATGCCATTTCTATGTATGGGTTAAATAATTGCATCATGCACAGAAACAGATGAACACCATGAAGCAGCACAGTTCTGAGACTCTTACTGGTTGATTTCTTTTTCTCAGAGGAAGCAGCTCTGGCTGCAATCATTATCTTGATGTAGGTAAAAACAGTAATAATCACCATAAAAAGAAAAAGGAAAACATACATTACAGCACGGCCATGCCCCTGCCAATCTTTAGTTATCATTGTCTCTGCACTACACACAGCAGAGGAGAACAGAGCAGCAGGTGGGGCTGCTGCCCAATAGCCTATGAAAACAAATGCTGGAATAATAGAACTTATACTCCATATGATAAAAAGCCCATATAATCTGGTCCTACGGGTGGAAATTTCGGCATGTCTCAAAGGCATGCATATAGCCACATAGCGTTCCAGACACATTGCCACCAAAGTCAATGGTGTACAGCAGATCAAAAAATTTTGAATTAGTAAAAAAAGACTACAGATGAATATGTTCACAGGATACTGGAAAGTATTGTCAACAACAAACAAGTTAGCTTGCAATATAAAAGCAGTGTCAACAAATAGGGTTTGTGCAAACAAAATATATCGAGTTTCATTTCTAAAAGCCTCTTTTTTCATAATTGTCAATATCATTAAACAGTTTACATAGAAAAAAATTACAACCAGGATCTGCAATAACAAGAACTTCTCAAACAAATGCCTTGTAAGATCAGATGATAAATTACTGGTTGCATTACCATTTGCTCCTGCACTCTGCATGTCTGTAAAAATAATAGCTCATTAAACAATTATTAACTTCTTGTGTGTTTGGGTTTGGGATTAGAAAAAAGCATGTTTGTAACATGTTTGTGACATTTATACTGATCCAGTAGTGAGTGGGGGTAGGAGGTTAGGGGCAAACCCTAGTAATTATTATTCTCTCTCTCTCTCTCTCTCTCTCTCTCTCTCTCTATTTATGGCATGCCGTTTAGGAAAATATTCATGAGAGAACTTAATGAGAATATACTGAATGAAACGTGAGAATATTGAATTAATTCTGAATATATGGATTGAAAACTGATATATTGAATGAAAAGTCTGAATATATTGAATGAAAACCAAGTATCTTTAGAAAGGATGAGTGAGTCGGCAAGAAACTTTGTTGCTGCAAATGAAGAGATGGTCAACCCACTGGTGAGTGCGTGTACGGCCCAAAGTGGTGGCGCAAGCCACACTCAGTATCAGACTACGGATGAAAAAATTTATTCGCTATTTCACCGCGGAAGACCGGTGTTATGCGCTAAAATGCCCCCCTGCCACAGATTGCCCCCCCCCCCCCCCCCCCGCCCCCCTACATAATCTCTATCAAATATTATATTACAACATAAATAATTTGGTTTATTGTTATCAAATAGGATATAACTATTATAATTAACCCTAGGCACGTGACAGGTGTCGAGACCATGAATACAAATTCTCATATAATGTTTATTTTGTGGCACATTTATTTTACAGGGATTTGTCATGTAATACAAAAATGCTTGCACTAAATAAATATTTATGATGAAAAATTTAACGAAATGATTTTTATTATTAAATAAGCAATATCAAAAATACATCTTGTATATTAAAAAAATTAATAATTTATATTTTTCCCTATACAACATGTAATTTTTTATAATGCTTATTTTATAATCAAATCTATTTGGTCTAATTTGTCATTTCTAAATCATAAACCTATAAATTTCTGTTCTAATATAATATTCGGATATATATATATATAGGGGGGGCAATCTGTGGCAGGGGGCATTTTAGCGCATAACAATGACAAACAATTCTTGTTCTAATAAAACAGATAATTGTTTTTATGATTGATTGTTAAATGACAGTCAGGGTCTTTTTTAAATTATTTAAATAATAATAATAATAATAATAATAATAATAATAATTCTAAAGGTATGTATGAAAATGAATGCACTTTGGTACAGACTGAGTTGCAAAAAATGACAAATCAACAAAATTCAATAACTTTTTTGCTATTGAAATTTCACATGTAAAACCAACTGCACTATCACCCACTCTATCATTGCTAATAAATACAACCATTATCTTTGCAATATTCAGTTTAATAGTTTTTTAATATACATTTTTTATTTATTTATTTATTTCTCGTTATGTTTATTACACATTTTAAACCTATTGTACTATAATCCACTCTATCATTGCTAATAACCAGAACTATTCTTTGTATAATGTAATGTAATGTATAATTTTTTTATACATTATATTGAGTTTACAATCAATATATTCAGAATCCATTCAATATATTCAGAATCCATTCAATATTCTCACGGTTCATTCAATATATTCTGAATATATTCAATATATTCAGACTTTTCATTCAATATGTATTGAGTTTCAATCAATATATTCGGAATCCATTTAATATTCTCACTATATTCAGAATCCATTCAATATATATAGAGAGTTTCAATCAATATATTCAGAGTTTTCATTAAGTTCTCTCATGAATATTTTCCTAAACGGCATGCCATAATAAATATATATATATATATATATATATATATATATATATATATATATATATATATATATATATATATACTGCCTTGCGAAAACAGGTCACACACAAAGATTTCTTTCAACTGCCTTTAGCTTCAATTTGGGTGTCCAGTGTGGTGGGCAATTTATGTATAAAGATTTATCATCCGCTTGGATCTTCTCTTTCACAATCTTGGAATGTGGTCTGTGCCATCATAAAAGAAAGAAATCCATTGATGTGATAACCTGGTCATTTAATACATACTGGCAAACAATTGACTTGTCACATTGCTGAGTCTAGACCTGACCAACTGAAACAACCCAGTCTCACAACATTGCTTCCAGCGGGTTGCACAATGGGCCCATTACAGGTTTTGTTAGAAATTTATTGTGCAGCAATATAAACACCTAAACTTCCAAGGACATCAGGACAAAAATTTGAAAAATTTGGGCCGGAAAGAGAGGAGATTTTAACCCAATTACGCATGAATTTCACCTCCTGATGAGGAGACTGTAGGGCAAAACCACAGAAGAACACAGAACAATAAAAAAATCTGCAGTACAAGCCTAAAAAGCATCACTAAAGAAGAATGTAGTTTGCTAATGTTAGTGGGTGCCACCTTGATATAGGTTTTGCAAACAAGGATTACACTTAATTATTATATTATTGTGTTATTTACTTCAATTTACTTTACTAATGCTGTACTAATACTTCTGCTCAACTAGATCTCCCACCTAAGTCAAATGCCATTTTCCCAATTGTTTAAAAAAACTCTACATGTAAATATTACTATATGACGACCTAAATTTTGATTTGTTTTTACCAAATGTTTTCATTTCATATGAAAACCAGGAGGATTAGCCCTGCTGTTCCAGTTCTTTCAGAAACAACTGTATAATTCCTGTTGCATTTTAATTTGGACAAGTAATAAGGCTGCTCCGTTAATTCCTCTAATTATTATTTACAGACTCCAAGGGCTATACTCTGAATTCTTTTTGCGAATTTGCAGATTTCCTTTCCAACCTAGACCCTCTGAAAACAGCATTTATGTAGTAGAAGTAAATACACAGTGGGAGTAAATCATTGTGTGTTAGTACCCACTCATAAGGCAATACACACAGATTTAATAATATCCTAAGGATAAATTATAAGAAATATAGCAACAGTTATCTCAGATCACTATGTTTTCTCTTTTATCATAGTGTATCAAAGTGTATTATAGCCATTAAGTACATTTCATTATACCTTATGATAATGTAGCTCCTGTTAAAAGAAAAAAATATTAGAGATAAGAAACTCGTTCACTGATATCACAAGCACATGTCTGTTTGGAAATTAAAATGTAAATGCTGTCTAACTAAATTATTACTATTTCAAATAGCATGGAAGGAAAACATCTTGACTATTAAAAAGCTCTTAGTGTTGCTAGGTCAACATATCACTCCACGTTTATAGAAAATGACACATATAATCCTTGATTCTTATTTAATACTGTAGCAAAAATAACCAGAATTAAGACCACTACCAAATTCTCTATGTTAATAATATGCAGTAGTGAGGACTTTTTTTGAAGCAAAATTGTAAACATTAGGCAAAAAATCAATTTAATAAACATTGATGCAGATGATAAGCTAACCATATCACAACCTAGAATATTTTACTCCCCTTCAAGACAGTAAACTCATTTCACTAATCTTTTGTGCAAAACCATCTACTTGTGTACTAGACCATATACCTACACATTCTCAACATATAGTATCAGCAATAACTGAACTGCTGTTAACTCTTTGTTAAAAATAGTAAACTCTTCACTCAGCAGTGGGTATGTTGCAAAATCGTTTAAATTATTAGTTATTAAACCACTATTCAAGAAACCGGACGGTGACTCCTGTCCAACTACAGGCCGATATCAAACCCCCCTCTTATATCTAAGATCCTAGAAAAGGTAGTAGTGCAGCAGCTATGTTCATATTTACATAGGAATAGCAATAGCAGAAATAGCAGTACAGAGACAGTGCTCCGTAAAGTACGGAGTGGTTTAAAGTTAAAGTAGTAAATGAGCTTCTACTGGCCTCTGACCAGGGTCTCTTTGCTTTTGTTACTTGACTTCAGTGCAGCTTTTGACGTCATTGATTGTAGTATTCTTCTTCATAGATTAGAAAATGTAGTAGGAATTAAGGAAATTGCCCTTTCCTGGCTCAGAATATGATGCTTGAATCATTTTCAGAAAAGGAATTGATTTAAATTTACTACATTACTGTACTGCAAAAAGAGTTCATTTAGGAACATTTCTATGGAACTATTATAATTATTAACTAATATAATGCATGAATTAATTTTTAAATTAACAACTAAACTGACCCATTCTTTATTCTTTAGGTCAGGGAAGTTTTTTTTTTTTTTTTTTTTTTTTAAATAAACAGTTGATCAGAAAATGACCAGCCTCCTGTTGCAAACAAGCAGGCAAGTATGAAAGCAGTGACTGCTCTGGATCCAAAATGGTGCTACTTTTGTTTTTAAAATTAACCAGAATTAAGACCACTACCAAATTCTCTATATTAATAACATGCAGAAGTGAGGACTTCATTTTTTGTTTATTTCATGTTGTAGCCCATTTTTACATGGTATACATTGGACATTGGAGAAACCGGTGGTCATATAAAGTGGACACTTTTGGAACTCAGCATCGTTGCCTGATGCTGGTGGTCAGAGGAGGGGACGTCAAAAGTGGTGCGCAAGGGAGCAGAAGCGTGGCAAGTTGGTGAGAGTCTGTGGTAGGCTTAAAACAAACCTTAAAGACTAAGCCTTAAAAGACTACCACCATCTTACCTGTGCTGTAGAAGCTTTCTGTGTCCTGTCTCAATGACTACTGTCCAGGTGCACTCACACCTATCATTATGAAGTGCTTTGAGCGGTTCGTCATGAGACACGTTAAGACCCTGCTAAACCACCCATCCCATTCATGATGACACCATCTCCACCACAATCCATCTGGCCCTCACATTCCTAGACAGTAATGAGGTTTAAATGCTGTTCAAAGATTTCAGCTCAGCATTCAATCCTACAGTATCATCCCTAACACCTGATCAGAAAGCTTAGCCTGTTGGGCCTGAACACAGTGGCGGAGCTTATCAGCATGAATAACAAGTCAGCATACACAGAGGAAGTGCACGCCTCCTCCACGCCTCTAAGCCACCCACTCACTGTCCAGGCCCTCGATGGTTGTTTCCTGGCCCCCATCACCCACCGCACATTACTAATTATGTTGCACTTTTCAGGAAACCACTCAGAAATCATCTCGTTTCTGATTGTTAAGAGCTCCCACGCTCCACTTGTTTTGGGTCTCCCATGGTTACAGTTGCACAATCCCCACATTGACTGGGTCAAGAAGAGAGTTTTGGAATGGAGTCCTTCCTGTCTGTCGTCATGTCTCCGTTCTGCTGCCAAAGGGTCCCTGCCTTCTCTGCTGGAGGACTGCCTCAACCTCTCGAACGTCCCAGCTGAATACCACGATCTCCTGAAAGTTTTTAGCAAATCTCGTGCAGTCTCACTACCCCCCCACCGCCCATACGATTTTGCCATTGACCTTCTGCCAGGTACAACCCCGCCCAAGGGACGACTATACTCCCTCTCTCGCCCTGAGAGGGAGGCCATGGAGCAATACATTACGGAATCCCTTGCTGCAGGAATCATTCGTCCTTCCTCCTCTCCAGCGGGCGCAGGGTTTTTCTTTGTGGAGAAGAAGGACAAATCCCTTCGGCCCTGTATCGATTATAGGGGGCTTAAAGAGATTACCGTTAAGAACCTTTACCCACTCCCTCTCATGTCTTCGGTCTTTGAGTTACTTAAGGATGCAAGGGTGTTCAACAAGTTGGATCTTAGGAACGCCTATCACTTAGTGAGAATACGAGATGGAGACGAATGGAAGACTGCTTTCAATACACCTACGGGCCACTATGAATACCTTGTGGTACCCTTTGGGCTGACCAATGCCCCAGCTGTCTTCCAGACTCTTATCAATGATGTACTGAGAGACTTCCTGAAGGTTTTTGCATTTGTCTACCTCGATGACATCTTGATCTTCTCCCGCACACTTAAGGAACACCGGTCCCATGTCCGTCAGGTCTTACAAAGGCTTATGGAGAACAAGCTCTACATCAAGGCTGAGAAATGTGAGTTTCATCGTGATTCTACTTCCTTCCTTGGGTTTGTCATATCACCATCAGGTATTCAGATGGACCCAGCTAAAGTAAAGGCAGTCACAGATTGGCCGGTACCATCTTCAAGGTGGTTTTTTTTTTGGGTTTCGCCAACTTTTACAGATGCTTCATTAGAAACTATAGCACTGTTGAAGCACCTCTCACCGCTCTCACATCCACAAAATTGCAGTTTCGATGGAATTCACTGGCAGACAAAGCTTTTATGGAACTCAAAGGTCGTTTCACCTCTGCCCCTATTCTCATCTTCCCTGACCCGTCCCTCCAGTTTGTGGTCAAAGTGGACGCATCGGAAACAGGTGTTGGAGCCATTCTTTCCCAAAGGTCCTTCAAGGATAATAAACTTCACCCGTTCTTTCCTCTCTCGTCGACTTTCGCCGTCTGAATGCAATTATGGCATCGGAGACCGAGAGCTATTGGCCATCAAGTTTGCACTTGAAGAATGGAGACACTGGCTGGAGGGAGCAGAACATCCATTCTTGGTCTGGACCGACCATAGAAACTTGGAGTACTTAGGGTCAGCCAAGCGACTTAATTCTCGTCAGGCACGATGGTCCTTGTTCTTTTCCCGGTTCAACTTTACATTGTCCTACCGCCCGGGTTCTAAGAACACCAAGCCAGACGCCCTTTCCCGACAGTTCTCTCCCCCTATGGATTCCCACCCTCAGGAAACCATCCTTCCCCCACATTGTCTGGTGGCTGATACTCGCCTAGAAATAGAAAACCTGGTGCTACGTGCGCTCGAACGCGAGCCAGGTTCAAGTAACGTTCCCCCCAACCGACTTTTTGTCCCAAGCCCTCTCCGTTCCGCTGTATTAGACTGGGCCCACAGCTCCAAGTTGGCATGCTACCCGGGCATAGCCCGCACTCTTTCTTTCGTTGAGCAACGTTTCTGGTGGCCAACTGTTAAGGAGGATGTCAAAGGTTTCGTATCTTCATGCGATACTTGTTCTAGGAATAAGGCCACGAACCGCCCCCCCGGAGGGCCTTCTCAGACCGCTCCGCATCCCTCATCGCCCATGGTCGCATATCTCTCTGGATGTTGTCACGGGATTACCACCCTCAGACAACAACACTTGCATTATGACAGTGGTGGATCGATTCTCTAAGGCCGCTCATTTTGTCCCGCTCCCCAAACTCCCTTCCGCTAAAGAAACAGCTGAACTCTTGGTGTCTCATGTTTTCCGGCTCCATGGTCTCCCATCAGTTATTGTCTCAGACAGGGGCCCGCAATTTTCCGCACAATTCTGGAAGGTTTTCTGTAAGCTCATTGGTGCCACCCCCAGCCTGTCCTCTGGCTTCCACCCCCAGAGCAATGGACAGACGGAACGGATCAACCAGGAACTAGAGAAGTCTCTAAGGTGTATGGCATCACGGGACTCAACCTCTTGGAGTAAATTTCTCCCATGGATAGAATACGCCCACAACTCGCTCCCCACATCTTCCACTGGTATGTCTCCCTTCCAATGCTGTCTGGGATATCAACCGCCTCTGTTCCCTACTCAAGAGGAGGAAGTTGCGGTGCCGTCAGCCCAAGCTTTTGTCCGTCGCTGTAAGAAAACTTGGCAACAGGCGCACTCTCAACTGCTGCGCTCGGTAAATACATTCCGACACAAGGCCAACCGCCATCGCTCAGCAGCTCCCAGATACCGCGTAGGCCAAAGAGTAATGCTGTCCACACGCGACATACCACTAAGGACCATGTCAAGGAAATTGGCTCCGAGGTATATTGGACCTTTCTCCATTTCCCGAATCATCAATCCCTGTGCCGTCAAGCTTTCCCTGCCCCTGTCGTTGCGCCGTATTAACCCCACCTTCCATGTGTCTCAGATCCGACGTCTGGTCTCCTGTCCATTGTCCTGGGTAGTGGGTGAAACCGCTAAACAAGGACCTAAAACCTTCGATTACAAAACTCAAAGGAAAAACAACAATGTACAGTCGTGGCTAAAAGTTTTGAGAATGACACAAATATTTGTTTTCACAAAGTTTGCTGCTAAACTGCTTTTAGATCTTTGTTTCAGTTGTTTCTGTGATGTACTAAATATAATACAAATATAATTTTGTATTTATTTATTGAAATATAACTACAAGCACTTCATATGTTTCAAAGGCTTTTATCAACAATTACATGACATTTATGCAAAGAGTCAGTATTTGCAGTGTTGGCCCTTCTTTTTCAGGACCTCTGCAATTCGACTGGGCATGCTCTCAATCAACTTCTGGGCCAAATCCTGACTGATAGCAACCTATTCTTTCCTAATCACTTCTTGGAGTTTGTCAGAATTAGTGGGTTTTTGTTTGTCCACCCGCCTCTTGAGGATTGACCACAAGTTCTCAATGGGATTAAGATCTGGGGAGTTTCCAGGCCATGGACCCAAAATTTAAACATTCTGGTCCCCGAGACACTTAGTTATCACTTTTGCCTAATGCCACGGTGCTCCATTGTGCTGGAAAATGCATTGTTCTTCACCAAACTGTTGTTGGATTGTTGGAAGAAGTTGCTGTTGGAGGGTGTTTCGGTACCATTCTTTATTCATGGCTGTGTTTTTGGGCAAAATTGTGAGTGAGCCCACTCCCTTGGATGAGAAGCAACCCCACACATGAATGGCCTCAGGATGCTTTACTGTTGGCATGACACAGGACTGATGGTAGCATTCACCTTTTCTTCTCTGGACAAGCCTTTTTCCAGATGCCCCAAACAGTCGGAAAGAGGCTTCATCCGAGAATATGACTTTGCCCCAGTCCTCAGCAGTCAATCTGTCCCTGATGTTTTTTTTTTGGATAGAAGTGGCTTCTTTGCTGCCCTTTTTGACACCAGGCCATCTTCCAAAAGTCTTCGCCTCACTGTGCATGCAGATGCGCTCACACCTGCCTGCTGCCATTCCTGAGCAAGCTCTGCACTGGTGGCACTCCGATCCCGCAGCTGAATCCTCTTTAGGAGACGATCCTGGCGCTTGCTGGACTTTCTTGGACGCCCTGAAGTCTTCTTAACAAGAATTGACCCTCGTTCCTTGAAGTTCTTGATGATCCTATAAATTGTTGATTTAGATGCGATCTTAGTAGCCACAATATCCTTGCCTGTGAAGCCATTTTTATGCAACGCAATGATGGCTGCATGCGTTTCTTTGCAGGTCACCATGGTTAACAATGAAAGAACAATGATTTCAAGCATCACCCTCCTTTTAACATGTCAAGTCTGCCATACTAACCCAATCAGCCTGATATAATGATCTCCAGCCTTGTGCTCTTCAACATTCTCACCTGAGTTAAAAAGACGATTACTGAAATGATCTCAGCAGGTCCTTTAATTACAGCAATGAAATGCAGTGGAAAGTTTTTTTCAGGATTAAGTAAATTTTCATGGCAACGAAGGACTATGCAATTCATCTGATCATTCTTCATAACATTCTGGAGTATATGCAAATTGCTATTATAAAAACTTAAGCAGCAACTTTTCCAATTTCCAATATTTATGTAATTCTCAAAAATTTTGGCAACTTCTGTACACTAAATTATACCAATTCTGAAAATATCAATCTGAAATCTCTGACAGAACTGGTGGACAATTGAGCGAAAAATCCTAATCAAACCGGTCAACATATAATTTTGCACAATCAAATCACATGAGATAAAAGGGGATTTCATTTGAGGAACCGTTCACAGATAAAAAGATTCAGGGTTGTGTATGATAAGTGTGTTTTATTACCTGATTTCACTACTCTCCCTTATGGTTATTAAGTTTGTTCATGTTTTTATGTATACAGTGGAACCTTGGATTATGAGCATAATTCGTTCTGGAAGCGGGCTCATATTCCAAAAACACTCGTAAACCAAATAGAATTTTCCCATAAGAAATAATGAAAACTCAAATTATTCATTCAACAGCCCAACACAATAAATACATAAAAATAATTAATACTATATATAAAGTAAAAATAAAACAAATGAACCTGCACTTAACATTTAAAAGAAGTAAAAATAAATCCAGACAGATAAGTGTTTCCATTTGTGCGCGCAGGCGCCGTGTATTTGTATGTGTGTGTCTGGAATTCCCTCACATCATCTTAAACAGTAAAACACCTCCTCCTTCCCCCCACCTCGCTTTTTAAGTTTAACAACTAACATACACAATGCAAACACTGTTTTAACGGGCAAAAAAAAAACTCTCTAATGATACTCGCATGAGCGCATACTAATGGAATCACTGCTGTAAAGTAAAAAATTAAAAATAACAAATGAACCAGCAGCTTACCTTTGAAAAGAATCGCGACAGAGCTGAGTTTTCTGTGTAAATAAAGCGCGTATGTGCAGCCGGGGAGAGAGAGAGAGTGTGTGTGTGTGTGTGTGTCAAATTACGTGCATGTGTGCGCACACACATGAGTACACATGAGTAAAGTGTGTGTGTGGGGCACAGTGTCAAATTATGCGCGCGCACACAGAAGAGAGAAGGAGATGTTGATTATACCAGTAAGAGACGAGCACTAAGACACAGCAGGGGAGACGATTACCCATAATTCTCGCAGCGCAAGAGAGAGAAAAATCATTGGCTCAGTTGTGATCACTTGCCGCTCTGTGCCAAAATAAGAGTCTCATGCGTGATGCATGATACTCGGCACTAGTAAACTAATACTTGCTCGGTTTCAGATTAAAAATGTATTAAAAATCTTTGCTCGGTTTGCAGAACACTTGTAAACCATGTTACTCGCAATCCGAGGTTTTACTGTATATGTATGCGTGCATCTATGCATATACACTACTCATAATAAGTTAGGGATATTGTGAGAGACATAATGGATGTCATACATATAGTGTTTGTTTCACTTCAGACATTTTTGGGATAGGGAGGCAATTGTATTGGGGTGATAAACACACCACAATGTCAACATTCTGTTGGTATAAAAAGCTGGTATTGCCAGTAAGTCATTCCAAGTTCATCATTCAAACAGCCATGAACACACGAAATCACTTAACGGATGAGCAGCGCCTCCTGGCCATGACACGCCTTCGGGTCAGTGGCAGGCAGTCAGATGTTGAACTTGGTGTGTCTCAAAGTGTCATCAGCAGACTTGTATCAAGACAAAGAACTACTGGCAGAGTTCATGACAGACCCAGGAGTGGAGCCCGACGAGTGACAGACCGAAACGATGACCAGTACCTAAGGGCCTATGCACTCAGACATCGTTATGCAACTGCCGCACAGCTGCCGGCCCATTTACGAGATGTGAGGGATACTAGGGTTTCCAGACTCCACCGCATTGGCTTGAATGCCAGGCAAGCGTTGCAGGTGACTCCACTGACACCAAGACACCGTTGTGAACGTTTGCAGTGGGCACAAGACCATGTGACCTGGACAATGCAGCAGTGGTCTACCGTCCTGTTCACTGATGAGTGTCGGGTCACCGTTGCTGGAAAAGGCGAGGTGAGCGATAAGCTGAGGTCAACATGGTCCCCAGGGTTTGCTTTGGTGGAGGAGGTGAAACAGTCTGGGCAGGCATCACCAGACAGTGCAAAACAGATTTGGTTATTGTAGATGGCTCAGTCATTGCACGTTCTTACCTCACAGACATCATAGACCCCATCATCATCGCCCAATCCCACCAGCACACCCCCAACTTTCTGTCCTTGGATGATAATGCCACATCGTGGCAGAATTGTCACAGCTCGATTTCAGGAAGTTGGAGTGCCTCGTATGGCCATCAATGTCCCCTGACCTGAACCCCATAGAGCACGTCTGGGACCAGTTGACGCAGAGACTGGATGATCATACCCCTGCGTGTAGCACTTGTGGAAGAGTGGAACGCATTGCCTCAGAACAACATCATGAGGCTATGTGAGGAGCATGAGACGTCGCTGTCAAGCTGTCATTGCGGCAAATGGTGGAAACACTCGCTACTGACATTGTCAAATTTTATTTGGGGCTATCCGTCTTCTCATACGCTATTAGTAATATCAAAGGAAACTTTTACTTATTTCATTAAACTTCAGAACAAATAGGAAAAGCAGTCATGTAAATAACAATATCCCAACTTATTGTGAGTAGTGTAGTTCATTTGATTGTTTCTGATGATTTGTTCATTAGTCATGGAAAATCTAAATGTGACTACGTTTGACAAGAGGATGCAACTACCATTTTCCTGTATCGTGTGTGGACCTAGTAATAGCGGTAAATCATATTTTATCAAACTTTTGCTGGAAAACTGTAATGCGGTAATGTACAAAGTCCCCGAAAACATTGTGTGGATTTTTTCTTGTTGGCAAGCTCTGTATGATGAATTGTTGACGAGAATAAATGTAATTATTTAATTAAGACTTTAATTAATTAAGACTGCTTGCGCCCCGAGTGTGTTTTTAAATCACCCAAAATCAAACTATTTACATCAATATGTGCTTCAACATGTGAAGCATCATTTGATAATCCACTACACACATTAATGAAGCATGTTAAAAGAGCTAAAAACATAATAAAAAACACACTACATCATGGAAACACCAGGCTCCACCCTCAATCTCTGTTCGCCATCACCCGAGTTCCGAGCACACACCTGATTCACATTAGCACTACACCATAAATACACCTCACTTCCCCACAATCAGCATCTGACCTCGCTCACGGAAACAGACTCTGCACTGTACCTGATCACGCAAAAGCTACATTCGTGTATCGTCTAATCCCCTGGCTCCTCGTCTCGTCGCCGAATTCCCCATCGTGTCTTCTGTAACTCCGTCTCGTATCCTATTTCGTCCTCGCTGATTGCTCCACATCGTCACTGTTTGTCTCCACGCTTCAACCAGCTCTTTCAGTCACGCAGATAAAACTTTCCGGTTGTATTTCATTAAGTGTTTTCATTATTCCACAAACTGTTAATAAACGCCCGTTCGGGTTTTCATAAGATCATTGTCTGAGTCTGTGTCCCCGTAACAGAAGGTCAGACCTAAAAGAACAAGGAACTCGACGGGTACGGCCTGTGGGGGTGTTAAAGGCTGTTTTCCATTCGTCACCCTCCCTGATCCTGACTATGTGGTAAGCATTTCTGAGATCAAGTTTGGTGAACACGTGAGCATCTTGGAGTAATTCAAACGCTGTAGACATTAAGGGAAGCGGGTAGCGGTTCTTGACTGTAATTTCGTTGAGCCCCCTATAATCTATACATGGACGAAGAGATTTGTCTTTTTTCTCCACAAAGAAAAATCCCGCATCAGCTGGGGAAGAGGAGGGGCGGATGATTCTCGCGGCTAGGGACTCAGAGATATACTGTTTCATGGCTTCTCTTTCAGGGCGTGACAATGAATAGAGGCGGCCTCTTGGGGGGGTGGTGCCAGGGAGGAGATCAATGGCGCAGTTGTAGGGGCGGTGAGGAGGGAGAGAAATGGCACGTGATTTGCTGAACACCTGTTTAAAGTCATGATATTCGATAGGGACCTGAGAAAGGCGCGGAATCTCTTCTTGAGATGTGATTGGTGTGTTCCTGAGGGTTGCGGAACGGAGGCAGGAGGAAAGACAGGCAGGGCTCCATTCAAGGATGCTGTTCCTAGTCCAGTCAATATGAGGGTTGTTTTTCTTGAGCCATGGGAGACCCAAGACTAATGGAGCGTGGGGCTTTGGATGATCAGGAGGGAGATGGTTTCAGCATGATTTCCAGAGAGCTGTAGGGTGAGTGGAGCTGAGCGGTGAGTGACTGGTGGAAGTTTACTACCATCTAGTGCCTGAACGTGAAGAGGCAGGCTGAGTGGGTGAGATGGGATCTTGAGGCGACTGATCGTGGATGCTGCTATTAGATTTTGGTCGGCTCCAGAATCTATGAGGGCGTTCATGACATGAGGCTGATTATCATATGTCAAGGTTACCAAGAACAGTGGTCGAGAATCTGGGAGAGGCTTAAGCTTAGGGCCCCCTTGTACTCCCAGAATTACCTGGGGGCCCGGGCTTTTAACGGACAGGATCGTACCAAGTGGCCCGCTTGGCCACAGTAAAATCAGGACCCTTCATCATGACGGCGCTGGCGCTCTTTTAGCAAACGGCGTGTGCGGCCAATTTGCATAGGTTCAGGCTGGGTTTCATATGAAGGTCTTGTGAGGTCTGGGATGGAAAGTTGAGTGAACCCCGGGGTGTTAGGTGGCTGAACAGCTTCTGCGTGGTGATCTTGCTTATGGGTGTCGATGCGAGCAGCAAGATCCATGAGCTCTTGAAGGGTGGAAGGAAGCTCTCGTGTTGCAAGTTCATCCTTGATGGGGTCGGCGAGTCCATGGAGGAAAGCATCGAACAGTGCTTGATGATCCCAGCCACAAGAGGGAGCCAGTGTCCTGAAATCAATAGCATAGTCATGCACTGAACGAGATCCTTGGCATAATTTGAGTAATTGGCCTGCCGCCTGTCGTCCTGAAAATGAACGGTCGAACACCCACCTCATTTCATTGGTGAATGCCTCGAAGGTGGCACAGCCGGGGACTTTGGCGTCCCATAGAGAAGTTCCCCATTCCCTCGCTCTGCCCGAAAGGAGAGTAATGATGTAAGCTACCTTCGAACGTTCAGTGGGAAAAGATGAGGCTTGGAGTTCGAGCACGAGAGAGCATTGAGAGAGGAATGAACGAAAAGTGAGTGGATCACCATCATAAATGGGTGGCACAGGGAGGCGTGGTTCATGGTGAGCGATGGGTGCCGGTGGTGGTGACTGCACCTGAGGAGCAGGAGGTGGAGTAAGGTGCAGCTGTTGGATCTGATCAGTGAGGGAGGTCAGCGTTTGCGTCACTGTGCGAAGCGCGGTCATGATGTGCTGAATATCCTGCTGATGAGAGCCTAAAAGTGCGCCTTGGTTTTTTAGCGCCGCCTCCAGCCACGCGATATCTGCTGGATCCATAAATTGGCCAGATTATACTGTCACGGTCCGTGCAGGCGAGGTGGATCTAAGCGCAGAGCGCGTAAGGGAAACAGCGCCGATTATTTCATGATGTGCTGCGCGCTGATTGTTTTGTGAATGAAAGCTCCTGCTCTTTGATGCGGAGGAACAGCACAAGCCTCGCGGAGGGAATGCGGAAGTGGCGAGCCGGCGCGCGCTGAGTGCAGGTCTGATCCGCGGTGAATAATCGTGATCGTGGGTGTGCGTGGTATAAAGCCGTGAAGTCCAAGAAAGTCTGTTATCCAGAATCGTGGTCGTAAAACGAGAGCAAGGGTCGATATCCAGAAAACCGAGAAAACAATAATCCAAAACGTGAGACGTGAGCGAGATCCGTGAAACAAGGCGTGGGTCGAGATCTGAAAGTCAAGGTAGAAATAAACGTTGGAAAACTGGGCATGAGAGCACACAATAATCTGGCAAGGAGTGGTTGTTTGGTGGAGAGTATATATAGAGTGAAGTAATGAATGAAGATGAAGAACAGGTGTGCTTGAGCCGGTGAATGAGGTGGCAAAATTGATTTTCCCCACACATCCATGGCCCCAGCCCCTGAGGGGTGCAACAATTACAATTAATTGTAATTGTAAACAATCAATTACAATTAACTAAATAATTTTGAGTTTGATTGCATTACTATTAAAGATACGTATATTATACTAATTTGTAATAAAATATACTTGCATTTGATAGTAATGTAATATGTAAATAAATTTAAGTTTAATCGCTTAAAAATAGTAAGTTTTAGCCTTGACCACGCCTCTTTATCTCCATAGCGACCGAGTTTGAAGTTGATGATCGGCTGTTTCTTCTGGCAATACACAAGATGAATGTGCATGTGCCATTTAAGTTATTTCACCCGCCTGATTCGACCACAATCCATTTTCCACATCTTCTTCTTTTATTGTTGTTTTCCCTCACTCGAGAGGCTGAATGTGAGCTGTTAAAATATTAGCTCGATAAAAGTTTTATCACCTGTTACTTTGACGCCCATTAACGGAGCTGTTGTAACGGACGCTGCCCCGCATTAACCTCCCGCTGCGCCGAGGCTGCTTCAAGCAGGTGAGACCGGAGGGCGACGGGTCGGATTGCTGTACCACAGTCTACTGAATCTGGTGAGTGCTATTGGCGAGAAGTATAAACCTGCAGCTTTTTTTGCTGTATTTTGCATTCGATGGGCTGAGTGTGGCAGTATTGAAACTTCGTTGTAATGTTCAACAATTTGAA
Source organism: Clarias fuscus (assembly GCA_030347435.1). Taxonomy (NCBI): domain Eukaryota; kingdom Metazoa; phylum Chordata; class Actinopteri; order Siluriformes; family Clariidae; genus Clarias; species Clarias fuscus. The sequence goes on from CM059218.1 coordinate 10,428,194, forward strand.
TTTCACCTGCTAAGTTAACTAGCTAACTGGAAAAATGAACGCGCATTTAACGTAATTTCACCCGCCAAGTTAGCTAGCTAACGTGTATAACGTCGTCTTATCACTCTTTCTGCTGTTTTTGAGCAGTACAACATGATGTTTTAATTAGTTTGATGGTCACCTGTAAGATAATTTAGCCACCTTATTATTTCATGGGCTGTTTATTGTATTCTTTAAGGATTACTTGGAATTTAACTTTTACTTTAATGGTTTACAGAATGGTTAATTTTATGCACATGACGAAGCAATAACATGATAATATTAATGTTAAATGTTTCACTGGCTTGACCATATTCATTAGTATAATGTAACTTATTATAATGTACTTTGCCAATCAAAAAGACACATTACTAAACTTTTGTATGGCATTAACATTACCCAGTTCAAAGTAAATCTCAAAATACAGAGTGCAGATGCATAGTTGTAATAAATTTGCTTAAGTTCCTGGTTTTTATTTGTTTTGTTTTTGTATTGCAGGTGACAGGAAGAGATGCTTTGGAAGTGTAAGTATTGCCCTGTTAACTGTGAAAAGAGAGCACAGTTATTTAAACATTATAGGCTAAAACATGGAAGTTATGCAAGAACAGAACCATTTCCTTGTTTACATCAGGAATGCCTGTGTACATTTAGAACGCTCAATGCACTAAAAGTACACTTATCCCGCCTTCACACCAAAACTCCAGATCAGCAACCAAAACTCGATATACCAGTTAACTTTTGCTGTCTTTCTTGTGGGTTTGCTGAGTCTTGTTCTGAAACGGACTACTTCACTCACCTGCATACTACACACTTAAAAGTAAACCATAAAGTCAGATGCCCTTATAAAGACTGTAACGTTGAAAGCAGTGTCTACTCCACTTTCAAAGCTCACAAGAGTAAAATACACAAGGAACACAACTAGAAGAGAAGTCACAAACTGATGATATGGAGGATTTAGAAGAGGTGAATGAAGAAGTGAGTGAGAATGATCTTTGTGATTTAGAAAAACAGCTTGAGCACAACTTAGCATCTCTGCTCTTAAAGATGCAAACTGTTCTGCATATACCAGAGAGTGCTGTGCAAGAAATAATACAACAGCTTTGTCAAATCAATAAACTGTCGGAGCCACTTCTAAAAAACAGAGTGAGGGCTGCACTAAAAAAATATTATGCTGACATCGATGAAACTGTTGAGAGAGGTAACCACTGCTGTGTCAGAAAGTAACGTGATGACATTTTGTACCAAATATGGACCCTTAGGAACAGCTAAAAGGAGAGTAGCCTATGTACGCAGAGAGTTTCCACTGGTAAACCCCATAGAATATGTTGTGGGAAAAGGCAAAAAACACTTGCATATGTCCCTATTGTTCTCATGCTCCAGAAGTTGTTTAACAAAACTGATATATTACAAAAAGCTATGTCAGAAAAAGTCAATGTCCCACAGGAATACAGATCTTATGTAGATGGGCAGAACTTTAAAGAAAACTGTCTTCTTGCGGGGACAATTCACAATTGCCCTTGGTTTTTACATTGATGACTTCGAAATAGCTAATCCTCTTGGAACATCAAAGCTGAAACATAAACTGTGTGCAGTATACTGGGTCATTGCCAACATACCTGGAAAATATAGGTCAAACCTTAACTCGATCCAGCTTGCTCTACTATGCAAAACCTCCATAGTCAAAGAGTATGGCTATGCAAATGTTCTGCAACCTCTTATCTATGATCTAACGTTATTGGAGCAAAGTGGTGTTTACCTGGAACAACTAGGTGCATGTGTGAAAGGTACAGTCTTGTATGTTGCTGCTGATAACCTTGGTGCACACTCCCTTGGAGGATTCCTGGAGAGCTTCAGTGTTGACAAGTTCTGCAGATTCTGTATGGCCAGCAGAAGTGATGTGCAAAAACAAGAGGTATGTTCTGGGGTTTTTAAACTCCGAGACAAAGATTCCCATGATAAGCAGGTGCAGGAGGTGAGAGATGACCCAGGATTGAGTCGGACCTATGCTGTGAAAACAGCATGTCCTTTACCTGAGAATCTCAAGAACTTTCATGTGGTCATGGGTTACCCTCCTGACATCCTACATGATCTGTTGGAAGGCATTGTTCCAACTGAGATGTCCCTGTGTCTTACAGACCTGATAGACAAGAAGTATTTCACACGCGATATGCTGAATCAGGACATCTGGTACTTCAGTTACACTTTTACTGACAAAACAGACCGACCTCAAATGATTGGGAAGGGATTTTCCACCAGAGGGACCATTGGTGGAAATGGCCATGAGAATTGGTGTCTCATAAGGCTCCTCCCATTTCTTATTGGTCACTGTGTCCCTGAGGGTGACGACACATGGGAAATTCTCATGCTTCTCAAAGACATTATCGAGTTAGCTGTGGCACCAAAGCATACTGAAGAGACACTGAATTTCCTGCACTGTAAGATAGCAGAGCACAGACGGCTACTGCAGTCAGCATTTCCAGATTTTCGTTTAAGGCCAAAGCATCACTATTTAGAACATTACCCTCACCTTGTAAGAACATTTGGTCCTCTTTCTAGAGGTTTGGACAATGCGCTTTGAGGGGAAGCACAAATTCTTCAAAAAGCCAATTCGCATAACTCAAAATTTCAAAAATGTTGCTATGATGCTTGCTACCAAACACCAGAAAGCAGTAAGTTACCATCTTGACTGTAGCTCATTTTTCAGGCCAACAATGGAGATGACGAAGGTTACCCCAGTTTCGCTTGCCCTTGCCCTTCCCTCTTTCCCTTTAAATGTTCAAAGGGAAATTGCTCAAAACATTACAAAGCCAGGGTCTGTTCTTGATGCCTCATCAGTGTGTGTAGATGGAATCAAGTATCATCCAGGCATGATTATCTCTACTGGATCATGCTCAGGTCTTCCTGAATTTGCTCAGATCGAAAAGATTGTTACAGTTAATACAGAAATTCTGTTTGTCTGTCACAAAATGACGTCATGGTACTTTGAGCATTTGAGATCGTACCAACTTCACTATAGTGATGTCCCCTCTTTGTGTGTGGTTAAGATTTCAGAGCTGAATGATGTCCTCCCGTTATCAGCATACAGGGTACAAGGAGAACTTATGGTTACACTGAGACGATATGTTATTTGCTAAGTACCTGTTGTTTTTTCCCCAGATGGCTGAGCAACAGAAACTCACCATGAGGGTTATTGTCTCCGAAGGAGACATAAGAAAGCTGACAATGACGGCACGACCTGACACACTTGAACATTGTATTGGATGGCTCAAAAGCACGCTCCAGACAAATTACAGCTTTGCCATACAATACCAAGATCCTGAATTTAATAATGAACTGTGTAACCTTACAAATCTGTCTGAACTTCCAGATAAGCCAACTGTTAAAATTATCCCTATCATTGAGCTTGAACCAATCACTGCACGACCTGAATTATGTAGTGACACAATCAGCCAGGCAGACACGGAGATCCTGTCCAGCTCCTCTTTAGATAGAAGTCTTCCATGGCCAGAGGTATTCGACATTCCAAAATTTTCTGTTGATGTTGAGTATAGACTCCGTCAAGCTAACCTATTGTATCTCAGAGATGGAACCTATCTCAAAGTGACAAAAGAGCTGAAACATGATATTCTTGAGAAGCTTGCTGAGACCATGTATGCATTTGATTCATACCCAGCAAAGAGAGATTTTGAAGCTGTTGCAAAAGCCTTAGTAGAAACACACCCATGTCTTAAAGAATCTGGGTCATCCTCTGGCTGGGATGGATGGAAGAACAGCCTCAAATTTAAGATGGGCAATTATAGAACCAAAATGCGCCAGCTGGGTCGACTTGATGTCACTATCAATGGTGGTAAACGTGGCAGATACAGTACACATGCCGACCCTCCCAACAAAGCCATCAAGAAACCAAGGAAAGGGGAAATCAACTTCCTACCTGAATATCCAGAGGGGTTGGATGACCACTACCTCGAAGAAGCTCGTCAATCCCTGGTCACAGAAATGATGAAGACAAAGCCAAATGGATCCCTTGTTAAGAAAGTGATGGATGTGACGTTTGCTCCTCGGAGAAAAGAAGTTGTTAAAGACAAGCCTGAAATCAGAGAGATTGTACATCGATGGCCTGCTCTCTTCACAGAAAGCCAGGTTTGTTTGATTGTTTGGAGTATTTACTAAATTTAAGTAGTATTTTGTATTGGGAGTGTGTTCTAAGTATGTTGAAACGTTTGAATTAAGGATATTTTAGCTGCTTTGCTATCTGATTTTAAAAGATGGCTCTGCCCTATTCTTTGCACGCATCACTGCCATAGCTTAAGTGTTAAAATATGCAACATGCACCTGGAAAATGGGTATACTGTATGTGGCCAGCAAGAAGTGGTTAACATGATGTAACCAAAAGTGTTGAGATTTTGATCATTTGACCATGAGCTTATATAAAGTTTGCTGTGTTTTTATGCTTCAGGTTTATTACGAGTTCAACCGGGTGGTGGGAAAAAATCTCAGAGAGGACTTCTTTGATGCACTTGATCGTTTCTCTCCAAGCCTGATGGAACTGTTCAGGAAAAAGAGAGGTCTTACTGGCCAGCTTTTGGCTGGTTTTTTATGTCCAGGGGTGGGTTGACTTTTGGTCAACTCTTTTTCTTTCTCTCTTTCCCTTACATTCTCTTTGCCTTTCTTCTCTCTCCTTTCTTCTCATCTCTTTTCTCTCTTTTTCCTCTCCTGTTCCTTCCTCTTCATTCTTTACCCTTCTGTCTTCATTTCTTCACCTCTCTCCCTTTCTTTCATGTTATCTCTTTTTGTCTGTTCCTGTAATTAGGCAATAAAGTCATACATTTTTCTGGCGAAATTCTGGAAAGTATTCCTATGGACTGTGTTCCAGAGCACTGAGCCAACAGATATCCGGCGCCTTTGTCTACGGGGACTACCAGTCATCTTGGGAGATGATCCTTCCGCCTTCTTCAAGACCTGTACTGTAAGACACTTAATCTGTTGTTATTTTTGCAGGTGCATAGTTACAAAACCTTTTTTGTCTTTCCAGAATAATTTAATCATCATTCAGTATTTTTTCAGACATTAAATTCAATTTTTTTTATTGCCAAACAATTTGGAATATCTGCATTATTGATTTGACAACATAAAAAATAAAAAGGTTTGTATAGGCTTAACCCATTATTATCTCGCTGCCTGCTACTCTCAGAATGGGCAATAGAGATAGACCTTTTATTTTTTTATTATTTATTTAGAGGAGGGAGGAGACTAGGATACAGGGAAGAGAAGAGCAATTGCAACTAGTAGAACCAATGTACAGATTCAATTATGGTAGTTGATGAAAAGTCAAATTAAGAACAGTGCAGTTTATATTTTATTATAAATAGGGTAGAGGTAAATATAGGTACTTTTTGATGGACAAGACTGCATTATCTAACTGTCTAATTACAGTATATCTTCTCTTTGTCAATCTGTTTTTTTTTTTCTGTTAGGATGTAACTAATGAGGACTTGTACAGTAAAACTCCAGTGGGAATCCTCTGCATAGATCAAGAAAAACCTCAGCTCAACCCATTCAGTGTGGGCATCATCTTGGAAGGAAGTGTGGTGATGGATACACTGGCCAACATGCCTCAGGCCTTCTGTGTCCTTTTTGGACTTATATATGCCCTGCACCTGGACTACCCCAAGTGCATGAAAAACACTTTTTGCTGTATTCAGCAGGTAATGCTCAAGCTGGGTAGGGATGAGCTAGCGCCCAAAATTCAAACTTTGAAAAATCAACTTGCATTGTAAAGCAGTAGTTCCAGATATCAGTGATTTATTTGTATTGCTACACTTTTGAAATAGCATTTAAAAATTTTGTTTAAAAAAAAAAAAAGCAAACTGTTGTGCACGATTTGCAGTGTATGTTAGATGGTATGTTTTATGGCCTGTTGGCAGTAGCATCATAATGGGGCTCCCGTTATTGTTTTTTTTTTTTTTTTTCAAAATAAATGTCATAATAGACTTTATTCATGTTTCCACACGATGATAATGGGGTAAACCAGAGTTCAGAGAATGTGCCTCATATTATACCAGTTTTGTTTTGATTCTAAGGTACTGACTAGTTAGTTGGGCATTACCTGCTTTAATAATTTACATGGCGAAGCACCAATAAGATCAGTTCTTACTTAATAGCAGATGCATGATTTTGCTATACTTTCAAGTTGTTTTATGTGAAATATGTTTTTAGGACTTGAATAAACACAGCTTTTAAGCTTGTTGCACCATTAAATCAGGAGTTTCTAAACTGTAACTAGCTGCCAGTGGCTCTGTTTCTGAGAAGTCCAACAGGCAATGATTCAATTGTTTACAAAATATGCAATGATTAAACATCTCTTTAAATAATTAAAAAAATATATATTTATAAGACATGACATGGTCTAGAATTTCATGTTTGAAATTTAAATAAAACAAAAAGAATACACTGTTTTGCTTTTTTAAAAATAATTTATTTAAAATAATTTAAATGCTCTAATTTAAAAGTTTAATAGAAATAAAACATTCTTATTTTAACTTAAGATATTAAGTGGTGTGGTTGGGTAAAGCAATTGATATTACAAACTATTTAGAGTTAAATCAACTTGGAATTGAGTGCATTAAACTTTAAGTAACTAAGTGGAATAACTGGACAAAACATTTATATTATAAAAGATTTTAAGTTGAATAAACTTAGTCTTTAAGTTAAACTTACTTAAGTTTTCATTACACATTACTTAATTTTTTTAAGGCAACCGATTTCCTCAATTTTTTTTAAGTAAATTCAACTTGTCTGGGCTTACAGTGTACTTTAAAAACTAAATGCTGAAAAGAAACCCATGTTAGTAGATACAGGAGCGGTTAATACATTTAAGTCATGCCTAAATTTAAGGCATATCTCACATCTTAGTAAGATTCTCGGGACAAAGAGATAATTCCTATGACCACTCCAGTCCATCCACAAATTAGCAATAAGAGTGTGACTATACCTGTATTAGTTTCAAGTCAGACACCGGTTAATTTGTTGGGCAGAGATGCATTATGTCAATTAGGGTTGCAAATATGGTGTTCTCCACAAGGGGTGTACGTTGATATGAAGGGTATAAAAAATAGAACAGAATGGTAATGACATAGGATAGGATAGCTAGAAAGGGATGTAAGTCAAGTAATCCATAAGTGGGGAAAGTTCATTAAAGCACAGATTGCTGAAGCACAGCTTCCTACTTCAGACTTTCACTGTACAATGTGTATGACCCAACTAAGGATTCTGGTTTAGAACTGCCATGACAGGAAGAAACAAAAGAGCACAAGGTTGAATTAATTACACAGTACATCATCATAGGTCGGCAAGGAGCAGCTATCAGCATAGATAAGTGTGATTTTGTAAAAAGGTGGTTCAATGTACAGTAGGAGCCACACGAAATAGCCGCAGCCATGTGAATGCCATGCGGATCCCGTGCGGCTTCCCTTTGGCCCCCGTGGTCCCCCTCCCTCTCCTGCCAGGAAGGTCTGTCAAGATTTTGCAGTAAACACGCCCATTTAAACTCTATTTATTCATTTACCTGGTGCCACCACTAGATGCGTTAGTACACGTTAACACAAGCCAACAATTTAGCTGCGCTGAGTTGCAATCACGTGATTTTAGCAAATATGAACACGAAGTGCTTCGGCCTTTTTATAAAAATAATAATCATGTTTTTTTGCTGTTTGTGTCTAGCATTGAATAATTATTTCATCCATTATTTAACCACGGCTGGAAATCATAGCTGGAATGTGATTGTGAATTTATGACTGAAATAAAGCTGTTCATCGACGTGCGTGTACTTTCACAGACATACTCCCCCAGAAAGTCATCGCCTCTTGCAATAATGCAGATCAAACATACTACACCTGTCCATAAATAAAAAGTCATATTTAAGCATATACGCAAAATGTATTTCACTTAAACATTACAGATTAAAACAAGGAAAGTAGACGAACTTCAGTTCATTGTGATGCGGATAAACGGTTCAGGAAGGAAACGGGTTTCATTATTTTACAAAATCTGAATATATTCAGTAAATTCATGAATTACACTCCAAATAACAAATCCAACTATGAAGTCTGATTTAATTGATACTATTAAACATTTTATTTGTTTCTATTTATGTTTATGTTTTGCTGGCAAAATACATTTTAGGCAGAGACGTCTGCTCGGTCTTGCTAATTTATTTTAAACCCATCAATTCTGCCAATTCCCCCATCAGTGAAACCTATGATGGGGGAATTGGCATGATAAGTTCACACCAATCATGAATGAAAGGTGAGAAGAGGGATTACACTAACTGGGGGTTCTGCAGATGTTCCCCTCGCAGCGCGCTGTCGCATTGTATTCAACGAATAGACTAAAACAAAATCAAAATCATGTTTGCTTCAGCATTGGAAACAGTATTGTTTTAGGCTAACTTTATTAAAGATTATAAATTTTCGTATTCAGATTTGAGGGGTTTAATACGAATTAACAAGACCGAGCAGACGTCTCTGCCTAAAATGTATTTCTCCAGCAAAAAAAAAATAGAATAAATACAAATAAAATGTTTAATGGTACCAATTAAATCAGACTTCATAGTTGGAGTTGATACTTTCAGTGTAATTCACAAATATACCGAATATATTCAGATTTTATAAAATAACGACAAACGTTTCCTTCCTAGACTTTTGTCCGCATCACAATGAACTGAACCTCAGCACTTCTTCTTTCCTTGTTTTAATCTGTAATACTTAAGTGAAATATATTTAGCGTATATGTCTAACTATTCCTTTTTCTTTATAGACATGTGTATTACGAAGTGAAGACCTGTGTTCAGTTGTTCCCCGCACGGTGTATCTGCACGGAGAGTTTGTGTGTGCTTGTACGTGTCTGATAGTGTTAACTAACTACCTGATTCGTGAATATGTCAACATATCTTTGTTAAAATGTAGAAATGTGTCGACATTAAGCACCATCAAAAGACATGAATGAACAAAGAAATCTATTTTTTAGTAAATGTTCTTATATGCACACACAGTGCTTCGGTCTTTTTATAATAATCATGATTTTTTGCTGTTTGTGTCCAGCATTAAATAATTATTTGATCCATTATTTGACCATGGCTGGAAATAATAGCTGGAATGTCAATTGTGAATTTATGACTGAAATAAAGCCGTTCATCGGCGTGCGTGAACCCCGATTTGTCCGTAACCTTTCACTTTACAAAAAGGCTGCGTTTTGATCAAAAGGCTGATAAACGCGTGCGATTTATTAATAAAAATGCCAGGAAGTCATCACGTCTCGCAATAATGTAGATCAAACATAATACACATGTTCATAAATAAAAAGGAATATTTAAGCATATACGTGAAATACATTTCACTTATTATTTCACAATAATACAGATTAAAACAAGGAAAGAAGACGTGCTGAGCATTTCAGTACATTGCGATGGTGAAATACATTTTAGGCAGAGACGTCTGCTCGGTCTTGTTAATTCGTTTTAAACCCCTCAAAGATAATGAAGAATAAATACATATCAGTATTTACATACGTTTATGAGCTCTGTCGCTTGCTGTCAGTGGCATAAGAGAGATAACACATTTTCAGCTTCAGTTTCAATTTTCACAGCTTCCCAGCGAACTGCCGCGGAAGCGCGCGAGATATATTTTCTCGAAATGTGCGTTCTTAATGGCCAGATCTGTAAGGTGAGAAACCTCAATGGAGAATGTACTGACTCCCCCCACTACTGACTGTTAGTGCTAAATGCTGTGTTTGAAGGATTTTTTTTTCCACCTGCGCAAATGTGTTTGTGTTAAAGCCAGCTCAGGCAAACCTGACGAATGCAGGAGCACACACCTGTGACTTTGAGACGTTTACAGTAAATTCGCAGTAGACAGTGTTTATTTTGCTGAACATTACAAAACTGCCATGTCCCATAAAACAGTGCATCTTTAATAAGCAATATTTACAATCGACCAAACCAGGAAATAAGTGTTTGATGCATTGCAGTACTCTGTATTAACAAATGCCCTTATAAACTTGACCCTGAACAGCCACTTGCTGGCTTTAGCAACAATTGGTGATTGTTTTCATTTATTTCTTTTTTGTATATATATTTTCAAATGTTATATTTGAAAATATATATGTATAATTTGTAAAATGTATCATTTGTTGTCATCTGTTTACAGCGTTGGCTTAATTTGTGATTGAGACAAATAGGTTTAATTTAAATTATTTTTATTAGTAGTTTAAGCCAGGCTTTAGCAACCTTGGACAAATCACAATATACTTTAAGCTCTCTTACGCGCGCATGAGCTCTCTCTCTCTCTCTCTCTCTCTCTCGCACACACACATACACGCACACACAAATAGCACCTGAAATGATGATTGATGATGATGATTGAGACCCATTGGTTTAATTTGCATAACAAAAAATATTATATTATTATTAATAGTAGTGGTAGTAGTAGTAATCCAAGACAATATAAGCTCTCTCTCTCAAACACACAGCACATGAAAATGCGTAAAACCAAATGAAAATAGGGCAAAAATATAAGCAGTAAAAATACAGTAGTTTACTCTAGGTAAACTATCCATGTCCTGCAATAACAGGCGCTAAAGCTCTGGAACTTTTTAGTTGTTTTAGAATTGTTTTCAATTGTGAGTGTTTATGGGGATTTAATCTGTCTCTGCTGCCGCATCTATTCACAGTTGTGATAAGTGATTAATGCCCTATCAGATTTTTGATGGGGTAGCATTATGCATGAAAGACAAAAGAAATACTGATCCGTATGGGCAGATATTTGTTCCAGATATTATGCGCCATTAATTAAGCTGGGTTCTTTCAACCTGCCGGCGTGCAAATGTGTTTGTGTTAAAGCCAGCTCAGGCGAACCTGACGAATGCAGGAGCACACAGCTGTGTCACTTTAACCGTTAGTACATCTTGTAAATAGCTGATTAAACCTATGAACGCAACTGTGTTTTCTCTCTCTCTCTCTCTCTCTCTCTCTCTCACACACACACACATAAATAGCACATGAAATTGCGTAAAACCAAATTAAACTAGGGTAAAACATATAAGCAGAGAAAAACACAGTAGTATACTGTAGGTAATCTGTCTCTGCTGCCGCATCAATTCACAGTTGTGATAAGTGATTAATGCCCCATCAGATCTTTGATGGTGGAACGTTATGCTGGGATAAATGACAAAAGAAATACTGATCTATTGTAACGATGCGGGTCGCGCGAGATGCAGATCCGCGCAGAACAGGCAGATTGGCAGGCTGCTACCACAGCACAAAAAATACATAATTCTCTCTCATAGGTCCTCGGTAAGGGCATAAGCCCAGAGAGGATCAAAAGTTTTATTTTTGTTTCCAGAGCCCCGTCCGTTCTCCGTAGACGTCGGAACTTTGTTTATTTTGTGTCATCAGTTTTCTTTTGTTTCTTTTCAAGTTTCCTAATTAATAATCCCACGCCACCTCCAAACGGGAAGGTCTTCCCATCCGTATCATAAGCACTCTCACACTCTTTTTTCGTTAAACCTCTCTCATGTCCTGCGTAAAAAAGCTCTTATCATTAAAAACATCTCGTGGTGCGGCTCTCCATTCTGCGCCACGTAACATCCGTATGGCAGATATTTGTTCCAGATATTATGCGCCATTAATCAATTTGTTATGCCAATTTTTGACTATCAGCGAAAAAAAAATCATCATCAAAAATATAACGAAAACATACCCAAGCAGAAGTTACATTTTGACTTATGTACTTTGCAGCAAAATATTATCTATCAGTGTATTAAACGGAACTAGATAAAATACACCGTAATGTAAAATACATAGCCTGCATTTATATTCCATATCTACAGCTATCGGTATAGATAAATTACAGATGTTACTGTGTTTTTCAGGATTATTAAGGATGTCTTGAAAAATAAACTAATTTTATTTATTAAGAAATTAATTAATTTTAAATAGCATAAGCACCATGGGTTGTGTATTGAGTGATTTTAAAAATTATGTTTTATTAATCAGTTTTATTAGATTTTTTTTTACCATATCATCTGTTTATGAAACTATGTTGACAACACCTGTACAGTATATACAGGGTGGGCCATTTATATGGATACACCTTAATAAAATGGGAATGGTTGGTGATATTAACATCCTTTTTGTGGCACATTAGTATATGTGAGGGGGCAAACTTTTCAAGATGGGTGGTAACCATGGAAGTCGGCAATCTTGGATCCAACTTTTGTTTTTTCAATAGGAAGAGGGTCATGTGACACATTAAACTTATTGGGAATTTCACAAGAAAAACAATGGTGTGCAATGGAGACGTACGTTGAGGAGGCCCTTCGGCAAGGCTTCATTAGATCCTCGACTTCCCCTGCTGCTTCCAGCTTCTTCTTTGTAGCTAAAAAAGATGGAGGCCTTCAGCCGTGCATTGATTACCGAGCGCTAAACAAGGTCACAGTAAGGTTCAGTTATCCCCTTCCTCTCGTCCCATCCGCTCTGGAACAGCTGCGTGGAGCTACCATCTTCACGAAGCTAGACCTCCAGAGCGCGTATAATCTGATTCGCATTCGTGAAGGTGATGAGTGGAAAACTGCTTTCATTACTCCGACGGGTCACTATGAGTGCTTAGTGATGCCGTACAGCCTAGTGAACGCTCTGTCTGTTTTTCAGAGTTATATGAACGAAGTGTTCTGGGATTGCGTGGGTGGATTTGTGGTCGTCTACATCGATGACATACTTATCTACTCGTGAGATTCCTCGGAGCACTTCCAACATGTAACCGAGATGCTTAGGAGAATCCGATCTCATCAGCTGTTCCTCAAGGCGGAAAAGTGCCTCTTCCATCAGTCCTCCATCTCCTTCTTGGGTTATAACATCAGCCCAAAGGGGATTCAGATGGATGAGAGGAAGGTGGAGGCTGTCCGATCGTGGCCTAGTCCAACCAATGTGAAACAGCTGCAACGCTTTTTGGGTTTTGCAAATTTTTATCGCAGATTCATTCGTGGCTATAGCATGAAGGTCGCCCCGCTCACTGATCTACTAAAGGGTAAGCTCAAAAAGCTCATTTGGTCGCCCGAGGCCACTCAGGCAATGGTTCAATTGCAACGGGCCTTTACCACAGCCCCGATCCTCATCCTTCCGGCCTTTTTAGTTGAGGTCGATGCCTCCCAAACCGGGGTCGGGGCTGTATTGTTACAGCAGCAGGGGAATAATCCAACTTACCACCCATGTGCCTTCTTTTCCAGGAAGCTGTCACCGGCGGAGAGCAATTACGATATCGGAAATCGTGAGCTTCTCACCATCAGGTTGGCCCTGGAGGAGTGGAGGCATTGGTTGGAAGGGGCGATCCATCCGTTCCTGGTCCTAACTGACCATAAGAATTTGGAGTATCTACGTGAAGCGAAACGTCTGAACTCCAGACAGGCAAGGTGGGCTTTGAACGAAGAATGTCAAAGCCGACGATCTCTCTAGGGTCCAGAGAACATCCTCCCTGCGACTCTATTCGACTCGCCAATACAGTGGGAGGATGGTAGCTCCGATTCCCAGAGCCGCTCCCCCGGCACCTCTCCGCCCGAGTGTGCACCACAGCTTTCCTGTGTCCCCGAACCAGAGAGAGAGCTCCTTATCCACCAGGTACACACCTCACTTGGCACCGCTCATCCGGGGGTCACCCAAACCCTCCCCCTTATCCGCGAACGTTTCTGGAGGCCCCGGATGAAAGAACAAGTGCAGAGGTACGTACGGGGATGTCGAGCATGTGCTGTGTCCAAAACACCCAGACAACTACCCACAGGGAAGCTGCTGCCTCTACCTGTTCCTCGACGTTCCTGGTCACATCTGGGGATAGACTTTATGACGGACCTCCCCATGTCCCAAGGTAACACCTGTGTGCTAGTCATAGTGGACCGTTTTTCTAAATTCTGTCGTCTCATCCCATTGCCAGGTCTCCCTACAGCACAAAAGACTGCAGAAGCTCTGTTCGAGCAGATTTTTCGGAACTTTGGCATCCCGGAAGACATCGTTTCGGACCGGGGCCCGCAGTTCGTCTCCCGGTTCTGGAAAGCCTTTTTTAAACTCCTGGGGGTGACGGTGAGCCTGTCTTCTGGATACCATCCTCAAAGTAATGGCCAAACAGAGAGGAAGATCCAGGAGATAGATCAATACCTGCGTACCTTCTGCCATGGCCACCAGAACTCCTGGAGCCAGTACCTCGTCTGGGCTGAGTACGCCCAAAACTCCCTCAAGAACCCAGCTACTGGATTAACACCGTTTCAGTGCATTCTCAGTCACCAACCCCCGCTATTCCCCTGGAATGGGGAATCCTCCGAGGTCCCCGCTGTGAATCATGGTTCCAGGAGAGTGAGAGAGTTTGGGCATCAGTGTACCAACAGCTTCAGAGGGCAGTCAGAAGGCAAAAAATCACAGCTGATGCCCGGAGATCTAACGCCCCAACCTACAGACCTGGGCAAAAGGTTTGGCTCTCAACCCGGGACGTCTGCCTTCGGCTGCCCAGCAAGAAGCTGTCACCCCGTTTCAATGGTCCCTTCACCGTCCTGTCCCAGATCAATCCAGTCACATATAAGCTAAGTCTCCCACGCACCTACAGAATACACCCCACATTCCACGTCTCACTATTGAAACCCTACCACAGACACTCACTTTCTATTTCCCCAGAGTCTGGCGATCCAGAGGAGCCCCCACCGAGCCTCGACCTGGAGGTCCCATCGTCGAGGTGGTCGTCTGGAGTATCTGGTGGGCTGGGAGGGGTACGCTCCCGAGGAGGGAAGCTGGGTTCCCCAGGACGACATCTTAGACCCGACCCTTCTCGCCGAATTCCATCAGGCTCAGTCCCAGATGCCGGCTCCCAGGGGTAGGGGTTGCCCACCCCGACGACGCACTCTCCGGCCCTCAGGAGCGGTCCGTGGAGAGGGGGGTTCTGTGACGCGCACGCCAGGCTCCGCCCCCGCACAACGTCCCACGTCACCCGAGTTCTAACACACCGCACGCACCCACGTCACACACACAGCTGCACCACATTGCACTGATTCACACACACACATATAAGCACCACTCTTTCATCAGCTCCTTGTCCGAGATTGATCACGCGACCTGAACTCTTGCACAAAGACTATTTGAAAAGATAAGACTGTTTATATATTTCCGGGTTTTCTAAAAAGACTGTTTATTTGATTCCTGTAACTTTAAGTTTCTCCCTGTCTGCTCCACTCCGCGCTTCCGTGTACTTCCGTGTCTCCCGTGCTCCCAATCTGTTTTTAACTCTATCTAATGCACTCCCGTTTTCCCTTCTGCCAGCTCCGCTTTTTTCCCTGTTTATTTATTAGTTTCTGTTTTGCATTTATTCCTGTGTTTAATTTCCAGTGTTGAGTATACTATTTCTGTTAAACCCAGTGTTTTATTTATAATAAATCGCCCTGCCGGGCCAATTCAGTGACTTCTCCGTTCGAGTTCCGTAGGTACGCGACAATCAGACATTTTCTGCGCAGTCCTGTATATGGACTTCATTCTCCCTGATTAGTAGTAGCATTTCTTAAATAGGCCGTTAATGGACAGTTTATACGACAACGAGTGATTTATTTATTATCATTACAAAAGTGGGTGGTATGGAGGGTCTGAACAATATTTGAATTTCCGATTCAGAGTCCCATGGGATTCTGATGAGTTAGTTATTGTTCATATTAGAAACATTGAAACACATTTCACAAAACAGTAATTGCTTCTGTTGTAGGATCCGACATATTAGCCACTGATTCCGTGCTTCAATTTTCTTTTTGCTAATCATCACCTGCGTTTTCTGCCGCTGCAATATTCAGACATTATGTGGACAGTTCTGAATATGCCTTGTGATTGAGCAGTGATGATCATTATACTGTCCTACTCCATCTTCTAAACTGTCCAACAGCAGGCTGTTTACAAACCGCTACTACCAATCATGGAGTATGAAGTTCGTCTACACTGAAATGACTTCCTTTTACACTGAAATGCCTTCCGGTTACACTGAGAATTTCATAGGTGTGTGTGCATGCATCTCACAGGTGTGTGTGCGTGCATCTCACAGGTGTGTGTGCGTGCATCTCACAGGTGTATGTGCACGGGGAATGTGTGTGTGTATGTGCGCACATCTCATATGTAGTTGTTTGAGCAGTTAGTAGTATATATGTATGTGTGACTGTTTCATATATGTGTATGCAAGTGTTTCATATGTGTGTCCATGAGAAGTTTGATTTAAGCCCTATGCGGTGCCTCATAGATAAATCCAGGAGCATACACAGACATACCTCTCCATCCACAAACAAACACTCACATGTGGCAATTTTAACCGTTGTCTTGTAAATAGTTGATTAAACATATGAGCACAGCTGTTCAGAAGCAGTCATGAACACAAATGTATGGTCTCTTTTTGTCCTTAACTGAAATACATTAATATGATAATTTACATTATAACATGAGTGCAGAAGAAGCATCTGAAGACTTTGATATGTTCACAGTAAATTGGCCATAGACATTGTTTGTTTTGCTGAACAGGGCATAGTTGATAATATTTAAAAAAACAAACCAGGAAGCAAGTGTTCTATGCATTACAGTACTATGTATTAACAAATGCCATAACAAACAAAGCTACAGTGTACAGTACAAATGTAGTGTGTGGGGATTTAAAGATTTTCCACTGTCCCCCCTCCTTGGTTTTCACCATCATTCTTAGTATGTTATGAAGACCAGTGATTAAAATGGTATGTGTGTGTGTATCCCCCCAGCCTACGCGAAGAATACCTCATTTACAAGACAAAAGACGGTCAGAGGTGTGATTGCATGTCTCTGCTTTCCTCTGCGGTGTGCATGTGTGTTTGTGCTTTAGGTTCTCTGAGGTGCATTCCTAAATTCAATCTGTCTGAATCTGTATAAACAGCAAGTTGGGAAAATCCAAGTTAAACTTGGAAGTGAAATTGCAGAGCTTTACGGCCTTTACTCAGAGAGTTTTTATCCCTCCTTGTCCTCGGCTTGTTCATCAGTGTCACTCTTTCATTTTGATTCATGCATATTTCCTCATACATTTCATTCTCATTTATCAAATTGTCTTTTTATTCTGTAAAGCTGCTTTGCGATAGTAATCCTTGTTAAAAGCGCTATATAAATAAAACCAATATTACTAAACAAATCCTGGAGCCTGTGTGTGTGCGCATGCGTGTGCCTGCGCGTGTGTGTAAGAGAGAGATCTCCTCTACGATACGAATAGCCTACAATAAACGTTGTTTCGTTATGTGATTAATATAATTGATCAGTTTCTGTAACGTGGGGTGTAAGAGTATAGGAGCGATATATGAATAAAAATGACTGAAAAAAAATTGGTGATTGTTTTATAATTTGTATCTTATATTTTATATATTGTATGTTTTTGTATTATATATATATTTTTTATACATATCATTTTTTTAATATGTTCAAATAAAACGTAATTTTCAGAGTATATAATCTGTTGCATCATCTGTTTACAGCGTTAGCTGATTTTGTGACCCATGGGTTACATTGAAATATTTTTTATTAGTAGTAGTAAGTAGAGTTGGGTACCGAAAACCGGTGCCAATATGGCACCAGTACCTATATAACCGGTATGCACCGGACCGAAACAGAACGCGAATTTCGGTGCCACTTAAACTCTTGATGACTTCGGAAAGCTTTGATAATACAAATCCAAAACATTGTTTGTTGATTAAAAGTTTATTACATTAGATAAAAAAATTTAAAGCACAAATCATCGGGAAATTACACCATCCGACATGCGGGTGAATGCATCTTGCGTTACACTCGCTCTGACGGCAGCACGTGATATACCGCTATCTTAACTTGCTAAATTAACTTTCGTTAAAATACCTAAACCTAAACGGTCGAAAGTGTTGCAATATTTCACAAGAAAGGCTTCCGACACCGCAACGTGCAGCAAATGTTTTACGGCAGTTGCGTTTAAAGAGGGAAACACGTCAAATCTAATGAAACATTTGAGGGCACATGGAATAAACTTAAAGCAGAGGGATGCGCCGTGTTTGACAGCTTACAGGCAACAGCTGGCACTATTGGTGTGGATGACCCTAGACCCAGTCATACCAACCGTAGCAAAAATGAGTCCACTGATTATGATGACGTCAGCAGCCTTTCCGCAGGTTAGTTGTAGGCTGTTAATTGCAAAATGCCAAATGTTAATTGCAAAATGCAAATCTTGCATTCATGCTAACAAATGGTCAAACGATTTGTAAAATACTAATGTAACATGGATTCTGTTGATAATTATGGCTTTCCAGGTAGTACTTAAACTTTTAAGATATTGTTCAATTTTAAGCATTTAATTTTTTGTTCAATAAAAATGTATTCTTGAGTCATCCACCATCATTTTGTGGCTTTTGCAAAGTATCGGTTCAGGCACCGTTTTGGCACCGGTACCGGTTTAAAAGTATCGATTTGGCACCGGTATCGAAAAAATAAACAAACGATACCCAACCCTAGTAGTAAGCCAGGCTTTAGTAACCTTGTACATATCACAATATAAGCTCTCTCTCTCGCACATACACTCCCACAAATAGCACATGAAATCGCGTGAAAGTAAAAAATACAGTAGGATACTGTAGGTGATACCTGTCCTGTGATAATGTATTGTGTGCGTTCTGGTACTTCATGTAATAGCATTACACCTCTAATCATACTGTAAATATTTTCCATTTCAATTTGTTACGCCATCTGTTTTCAGCATTGGATGATTTTGTGATGATTGAGACCCATGGATTTAATTTAAATTAAATTTACAATTAACAACAATTATCATTATTAGTAGCAGTGGTAGTAGTAATTCACCATATACGCTCTCTCTCTCACTCTCTCTCTCTCTCTCTCTCTCAAACACACAGCACATGAAATTGCATAAAAATTGTTTTAGTATTGTTTTCAAGTGTGAATGTGGATTTAATCTGTCTCTGCTGCCACATCTGTTCACAGTTGTGATAAGTGATTAATGCCCCATCAGATTTGTGATGGGAGAACATTATACATGGCTAAATGACAAAAGAAATACTTATCCATATGGGCAGATATTTGTTCCAGGTATTATGCGCCATTAATCACTTTTGTTATGCCAATTATTAACTTTCAGAGAAAAAAAAACCATAAAAAATAGAACAAAAACAAACCCAAGAAGAAGTTACATTTTGAGCTTTACTTTGCAGCAAAATATTATCTACCAGTGTATTAAACAGAACCAAATAAAATACACCGTAATGTAAAATACATAGCCTGCATTTGTATTCCGTACCTACAACGATCGGTATAGATATATTACAGATGTTACCGTGTCTTTAAGGATTAATAAGGATGTCTTGAAAAATATTGCAGTAAATAATATTATTTTAATAAATAGTTTTACATGTTAGTAAAGGTACCATAGCAAGAGGGAAAAAAATATATATATATGGTGTTTATGCTGTAATGGGGTAAACATATGTGGCATTTAATAGCATTCGTTAGTTATCTGACAGAATCTTCTGACACCGTGCTTGCTCTGAAGGACTATATTTGACAAGAATATAGAGAATATAAATTGTATTTATAATAAGATAATTAATTAAATAATAAAATTATATCAAATAAGGACTTTATCTAAAAGCCTGACCCCAGTTACTGTAATCCCTCTTCTCACCTTTCATTCACAATAGGTGTTAAGTTATCAAACCGGTTTCGTTGATGGGGGAATTGGCAGAATTGAGGGGTTTAAAAAGAATTAACAAGACCGAGCAGACGTCTCTGCCTAAAATGTATTTCGCCATCACAATGTACTGAAGCTCAGCACGTCTTCTTTCCTTGTTTTAATCTGTAATATTGTGAAATAATAAGTGAAATGTATTTCGCGTATATGCTTAAATATCCCTTTTTATTTATGGACATGTGTATTATGTTTGATCTGCATTATTGCGAGGCGTGATGACTTTCTGGCATTTTTATTGATAAATCGCACGGGTTTATCAGCCTTTTGATCAAAACACTGCCTTTTGTAAAGTGAAAGTTTTCGGACAAATCAGAAAAATTATTTCCAGCCGTCAGATAATGGATGAAATGCTGGACACAAACAGCAAAAAAAACAAAAAAACATTATGTTTATTATGATAAAAAGTCCGAAGCACTTCGTGTGCATATAAGAATATTTACAAAAAAATATATTGATTTTTTGTTCATTCATGTCTTCTGATGTTGCTCAATGTCGACACATTTTTACGTTTTAACGAAGAAATGTTGGCATATTCACGAATCAGGACTATCACATAGTTAACACTAACTGAACAACAGGTCTTCACTTCGTAGTACACCTGCCCATAAAAATAAATATTTAATATACACTAAATATATTTCACTTAAATATTACAGATTAAAACAATAAAAGAAGACGTGCTGAGCTTCGGTTCATACAAAATGTCTAGGATGGAAACGGTTGTTGTTATTTTACAAAATCTGAACATATTCAATAAATTTGTGAATTACACAAAGTATCTGTAACTGTCACGGGTACTGCTTGCGGGATGAAGGAAAGGCATAGTAGCAGAGGTGATGTGAACAGAAGTCTTTAATGAATACAAAACAGGGAACAAACGGAACAGAACATGAACTTAAACCAGGGAGAAACTAAACATGGAGCTACACAGACTGGGGGTTACCAACAG
The DNA here is from genome assembly GCA_030347435.1 of Clarias fuscus. Lineage (NCBI taxonomy): Eukaryota > Metazoa > Chordata > Actinopteri > Siluriformes > Clariidae > Clarias > Clarias fuscus. The sequence goes on from CM059218.1 coordinate 10,448,957, forward strand.
ACGGAGAGACAGACAGGCTAGGAGACAGACAAAGGCTAGGAGAACACAGAACCAGGAGAACACGGAGCCAGGAGAACACACAGAACTAAAACTTGGTATAATGACCACACACGTGCTTTAAAACAAACCGCTCGAAAATTTGAACGTAAATGGCGCCAAAACTAAATTGTTAGTATTCAAAATAGCTTGGAAGGAGAGCATCCTGAACTATAAAAAAGCTCTCAGTGATGCTAGATCAACGTATCTCTCCACTCTTATAGAAAATAACAAAAACAACCCGAGATTTTTATTTAATACCGTAGCTTAATTAACTAAAAACAAGACCACTGCAGAAATCTCCACAACAACATCATGCAGTAGTGAGGATTTCATTAACTTTTTCAATAACAAAATCATAAATATGAGGCAAAAAATGCAGGCTTTGAAACCAGACAATTTAAATAATTCAGATGAACTAACCACATCACATCAGAACTTACTTTACTCCCCTTGAAGCGAGGGAACTAATTTCAATCATCTCTTCTTCAAAATCGTCAACCTGTATATTAGATCCTATACCGACACATTTTCTCACACAGATAGTACCAGCAAATAATAGAACCCCTGTTGAAAGTAATTAACTGTTCACTCAGTAGTGGGTATGTCCCCAAATCCTTTAAATTAGTCGTTATTAAACCGCTAATCAAGAAACCTGACCTTGACCCCAGTCAGCTTTCTAATTACAGGCTGATATCAAACCTTCCCTTTATCTCCAAGATTCTGGAAAAGGTAGTATCACAGCAGCTATGTTCACATCTACACAGAGATAGCATAAATGAACTGTATCAGTCAGGATTTAGGCCTCATCACAGCACAGAGACAGCACTTGTTAAAGTAGTAAACGACCTCCTATTGACCTCTGATCAGGGTTGCGTCACTATACTTGTGTTACTGGACCTCAGTGCAGCTTTTGACACCATTGATCATAGTATTCTCCTTCACAGATTAGAAAAGGTAGTAGGAATTAAGGGAACTGCCCTCTTGTGGCTCAGATCCTATTTGACTGATCGTTATCAGTTTGTAGATTTAGATGGTGACCATTCCTCATGTTCTCAAGTGGAGTTTGGTGTTCCACAGGGTTCAGTTTTAGGCCCACTGCTTTGTTCCCTTTACATGCTTCCTCTGGGCAACATAATTCGTAAACATGGTATTAGTTTTCATTGTTATGCTGATGACACAATTATATGTCTCAGCAAAACCAGATGAGAAAAACCAGTTTGCTAAAATTGAGCAGTGTGTGCAGGACATAAGAGATTGAATGTTAATTAATTTTCTTCTGCTTAATCCTGATAAGCAGAAGAAAATTAATTAACATCCAATCTCTTATGTCCTGCACACACTGCTCAATTTTAAGACAGAAGTTCTGGTCATAGGACCACAAGTAGCTTTCTGATCACACTGTAACTTTAGATGGCCTTTCTGTTCCATCAAATGCAACAGTAAAAGACCTTGGTGTGATTATAGATTCCAGCCTTTCGTTTGAAGCACATGTAGATAATATCACCAGGATAGCTTTCTTTCACCTTAGAAATATTGCCAAGATTAGAAACATGTCACTAAATGAAAAACTAGTTCATGCCTTTATCACCTCTAGGTTGGACTATTGTAACGCCTTACTGTCTGGTTGTTCAACTAGGTGTATAAACAAGCTTCCGTTAGTACAGAATGCAGCAGCGAGAGTCCTCACTAAAACCAGAAGATACGAGCACATGTCCCCTATCTTATCTACACTGCATTGGCTCCCTGTGAAATTTCGCATCGATTTTAAGATTCTACTTTTAAAATTTAAAGCACTAAATGGTCTTGCGCCACAGTATTTGAGTGAACTGCTAGTGTCTTATGATCCGCCACCCCTACTTTGATCAAAGAATGCAGGCTGCCTGTCAGTACCACGTTTTATTAAAACTACAGCAGGGGGCAGATCTTTTTCTTACAAAGCCCCAAAGTTATGGAATAGTCTTCCTATTAATGTTCGGGACTCAGACACAGTCTCAGTGTTTAAGTCTAGGCTAAAAACCTATTTATTTAGCCAAGCATTTCTGTAAATAGATTAACCTTAGGTAAAGGAGCAGATCTGGGGGACTCATGGACGTAGAGTATTCTGCTGAACTGGTATGTTTAGATGCTGTCTTCCCCACTCTCATTGATCACTCAGGTTTGTTGACAGTGAGGTGATTGGTTGCTTTACATCACAGGGAGCCCTCATGTCTGTGTGTCCTTCTGGCTCTCCCTTTTAGTTATGCTGTTATAGTTAGTCCTGCCGGAGTCCCTGCTTGCACTTTGCACTAAATATACATTCACCTTATACATGTTGACTGTGACCATACCTAACTGCCATCTCTCCTTATTTTCTGTTCTCTCCTCTCTCTCTCTCCCTTTCTCCTTTCCCTCTCTCTGTCTCTCTGTCGAGCTATACACGTCACTCCTGAGTTGCAAGTGATCCAGACCCCTCTGCCCTCTGGACCCGTCTAACCCGTCCTGGAGTCCTGCTTCTGGTTGGAGATCTCGTCGCATGGATGCCCCGTGTGGTCTGCCTGGATTCGTGTGGTGGCTGGGGATGGTTTCCATGAAGACTGTCCTGTCATCGATTGATGCTCTGGGGACCTGTGACTTCAGTTGTTCGGTAGCTCAAGACTGGAATCTCCTACAGTCTACCTGAGCCTCCAGGAACAAACTGGACTCCTTTTAATTTTAATTTTAACACATCTCCTGTTATACTGAACTTCCAGTACACATTATTATGCTGATCAATCCCTGCTATCCGTTATCACCCAGATGAGGATGGGTTCCCTGTTGAGTCTTGTTCCTCTCAAGGGTTCTTCCTATTACCATCTCAGGGAGTTTTTCCTTGTCACCGTCGCCCTCGGCTTGCTCATCAGGGACAATCTTATCATTTTGATTCATACACATTGCATACAAACTTACTTCTTTTATTGTGTAAAGCTGCTTTGCGACAATGTCAATTGTTAAAAGCGCTATATAAATAAAATTGACTTGACTTGACTAGAAGAACACAGAGCTGGGAGAACACAGAACTAAAAGAACACAGAGCTAGGAGAAAACACAGAGCTTGTAGGAAACATAGAACTAGGAGAACACAGAACTTGACAGCAAACCATACCAAACAGTAACCCAAACCGAACAGATGCAAGACAAGGACAAACTGAACACAGGAACATTTATAACAAAACTAATGAGCAACCTCATTAGTGCCACATCACCTCATTAGCGCCACATCACCTGACCGAGGTGCATTCTGGGGAATGAAGTCCAACATAAACTACAAATGAAAACAAAAGAAAACAAAATGGAGTCTGTCGGCGCTTTGGTGCCCTCTAGTGGTATCCCCTGACAGTAACGATGTGGGTCGCGCTTAAACTGTTCAGAACGGGCAGATCCGCAGGCTGCTACCACGCAGAGTTCTGAACATGCACCGGCGCGGCCATTTATACACGCGGTTGCCAGACAGACACAGCGCGCTGTTAAAAGATGGAGGCAAAGCCCAAGCCTCTGTCTGTCTCAAACGCTGCCGAAAGGGAGAACGGCACGCAACAGTTCAGCGTGCGCGCTCAGTTTACTAGTGCAAAAACACAACCCCCCCCCCAATCTCTCAAATAAATCCTCGGTAATGGCATAAGCCCCGAGAGGATGCAAGTTTTTGCTTTAGTTTCCAGAACCCGTCCGTTCTTGCGTTTCCTTTTGTTTCCGTTTAAATTCTTAATTAATAATCCCACTCCATCTCCGAACTGAAAGGTCATTTTAAAAGTACAATTGCAAGTAAATTACGAACTGTATGTAATGTTGTAAAATATGAATGAAACAGTATTAGACACACATATATGATATGGTAGTATATACAATGAAAAAGCTATTTACACATGAGTGCTCAAATGTAAAGAGCAAACAGAATTATTAATTTATTGGGTATATTTAACTTCATTCAGCCGTTTAAGTTACATGAAAAAATAACGTGCCTACCAGCCCATTATTATTTTCTGTTCAAATTTAAAGATGCACACGCGTGTGCAAAAAGTACAACAAAGAATATGATATAATATAATCTTTAATAAAGTTAGCCTAAAACAATATTGTCTCCAATGCCGAGTTACTGTAATCCCTCTTCTCACCTTTCATTCGTGATAGGTGTGAAGTTATCAAACCGGTTTCACTGATGGGGGAATTGGCAGAATTGAGGGGTTTAAAATAAATTAACAAGACCGAGCAGACATCTCTGTCTAAAATGTATTTCACCAGCAAACCATAAACATAAATAGAAACAAATAAAATGTTTAATGATATCAATTAAATCAGACTTCATAGTTGGATTTGATACTTTGAGTGTAATTCATACATTTACTGAATATATTCAGATTTTGTAAAATAACGAAACCCGTTTCCTTCCTGGACCGTTTGTCCGCATCACAATGACCTGGAGCTCAGCACGTCTACTTTCCTTGTTTTAATCTGTAATATTTAAGTGAAATAAATTTTGCGTATATGCTTAAATATTCCCTTTTATTTATGGATAGGTGTAGTATGTTTGATCTGCATTATTGCAAGAGGTGATGACTTTCTAGGGGAGAATGTCTGCACCTTTTGTTAAGTGAAAGTACGAGCTGCAGGGTTCACGCACGCCAATGAACAGCTTTATTTCAGTCATAAATCCACAATCACATTCCAGCTATTATTTCCAGCCATGGTCAAATAATGGATGAAATAATTATTCAATGCTGGACATAAACAGCAAAAAAGCCAGATGATTATTTTTTATAAAAAGCCTGAAGCACTTCATGTTTATATTTGTTCCTTCATGTCTTCTGATGGTGCTCGACACATTTTTACGTTTTAACGAAGACATGTTGACATATTCACGAATCAGGATATTTGCATAATTACTGTATATGCGCGCGCATCTTATAGGTGTATGTGCGCGGAGAGTTTGTGTATATGTGCATGCGTCTCATAGGTGTGTGTGCGCAGAGAGTTTGTGTATATGTGCGCGTGTCTCATAGGTGTGTGTGTGCACGCATTTCATATGTAGTTGTTTGAGCAGTTAGTAGTATATATAGATGTGTGACTGTTTCATATATGTGTATGAGTGAAATTTGATTTAAGCCCTATACGGCGCCTCATAATTTAGGGCACCTCTTTTCATCATTATGAACATAATAGGCCTTTCACCTTCCAGTTAGCAGCCACATGGAGTAGACGTGTTAGAGAGGTGCACCGATAATTTCGATTTTCTTCACTCCCTTTTTTGTCTCTAAATGTTAAATTAAATCTTTAGGATACAATAACTTTGTACTTTTCCCCAGGGTCATCTATTTTCCACTATTATGGCTACCAGGAGTGTTAAAAAAATATGACACTGCGGCCACTCTAACAGTTGAGGCTATTTCTGCACTGTTAGACAAACACCGTGAAGCGCTAGCGGCTGACTTTAAATCCTCATATAGTTTACTGGAAAGTAAACTAGACCAAATTCAAGCCCAAGTAGAGGACCATGGCCAGCGCTCGCCTTCATTAGAACTCGCTACGGATGACCTGAGCGAGCGTGTGAGCAAGTTGGACAACATCTGCTCCGGTCTTCAGGAAAACAACGTGAAGTTAACGGCCAAAGTCGTAGACCTAGAGGGCCGGAGCAGGAGACAAAATCTGTGTGTCCTGGGTCTTCCAGAAGCTACGGAAGGTGGACTCCCTACCGAGTTCTTTTCTAAATTTCTGTGCGAGGTGTTTGGTAGTGAAACGCTGCCATCCCCGCCAGAGATTGACAGAGCCCACCGTGTACCTGCATCCAAACCCGCTTCAGGACAGAGACCTCGGCCCGTCATTCTCTGTGTACACCGGTATCAGGTTAAAGACCTTTAACCTCGAGAGGCACGGCGGAGACGGAAGCTGGAATACAGATTCAGCAGATTCGCATCGTGGAAGAGAACGTTCCCGAAGTTTTAAACCAGCGAGCCGAGTATAGAGATGTAATGACTGAGTTATACCAGCGTGGACTCCGGCCTTCTCTCCTGTATCCAGCACGGCTCCGGATAACTCTCTCTACCGGACAGAAGAAGTGGTTACGCTCAGTAGAAGAGGCGCGAAAATACATAGACAGCTTGCCGATAACACCGATTTAAAATGTTCAATACACAACTACAGTTCTCAGGAAAGTATCCTTTTTTAATTTAAAATTCAGCCAGGTTTACGTTTTCCTGGTAAGAATACTGTGTTAAACTTGTAAAGTGGTTATTAACAAAATATAAATAGACCAACTCAGCGCTTTAATCATACGCTAGATTTAATTATATCCCATGGTATAGATGTCTCTAATATAGACATTCTACCTCAAAGTCATGATATCACAGATCATCATCTCTTAGTATATACTCTACCTGTAGAACAGTGTAGCTGTGCCTCCCCACGTTATCAATTCAGTAGAAATATTAATCCGACTACTAAAGACAAATTCACAAGTAATCTGCCGGATCTTTCCCAATTTCTTATCAGACCCCTAAATGCAGACCATCTAGATGAAGTGACTAGCAGCATGGGCACTATTTTTACCAGTACATTAGACACTGTTGCTCCCATCAGATTAAAAAAGTCAGAGATAAAACACTTGCACCATGGTACAATAGTCATACTCGCCCCCTAAAGAGAGCAACCCGTAACCTCGAACGAAAATGGAGAAAAACTCAATTAGAAGTTTTTAGAATACTTAATACGCGTATAAAGGTAGTATGTGCAGCTATAGACGGGCTCTAAAAGCGGCTAAGGCCGAGCATCTGAGCCAACTCATAGCAAGAAACCAAAACAATCCCAGGTTCCTATTTAGTACAGTGGCTAGCCTAACAAACCCTAAGATGCCTGCAGGGAGTATCCCATCACAGCTTAGAAGTGAAGACTTCATGAACTTCTTCAATGAAAAGATTGATAGTATCAGGAAGAAAATAATGGAAATTCAACCTCTAACAACATCTCATGATCCAGTCCAGTATAAAGTTTCACAATTAGATTTTCAGTGCTTTACAGGTGTAGGACAGGAAGAGCTGTATAAACTTATCACCTCGGCTAAATCAACAACATGCTTGTTGGATCCAATCCCAACTAGACTTTTAAAAGAAGTGTTAAATATAACTGGAACGCCCCTTCTAAACATTATCAACTCTTCATTATATCTAGGTCATATCCGTAAACCTTTCAAGTTGGCAGTTATTAAGCCTCTTCTTAAAAAATCTAATTTAGACCCAAATGATATAATAAATTACAGACCAATTTCAAAGCTTCCGTTTATATCAAAGATATTAGAAAAGATAGTATCAGCCCAAATATGCACATTCTTGCAGGAAAACGATATCCTCTAGGAATTTCAGTCAGGTTTCAGGCCCCATCATAGTACAGAAACTGCACTAGTTAAAATTGCAAATGACTTGTTTTTAGCTTTGGACCAAGGCTGCATCTCAATTCTTGTCTTACTTGATCTTAGTGCTGCATTTGACACTATAGATCATGATATTCTCATAGATCGCTTACAAAATCACATTGGTATTCAGGGACAAGCGTTAAAATGGTTTAGATCCTACCTGTCTGATCGATTCCATTTTGTAGATCTGAATGGAGAACAGTCTGGTGTAATGCCAGTGAAATATGGGGTGCCACAAGGGTCAGTTTTAGGACCTCTGCTGTTCTCAATATACATGCTTCCCTTGGGTAACATCATTAGAAGACATGGGATTAGTTTCCATTGTTATGCTGATGATACTCAGTTATACATTTCCACAAAACCAGACGAAATACCCAAATTGTCTAGACTAACTGAGTGTATTCAATATATAAAAGATTGGATGACCGATAATTTTCTTTTACTAAATTCAGATAAGACAGAGATATTACTTATTGGCCCAAAAAACAGTACACACCAGCTGTCACGGTTTGTGGTGCGAGGCATAACTGCAAGCGGATCCAGGTTTTAAAGGATAACGATGGTTATTAAACCAAAAGTCAGGGAAACACAACAAAACAAATATACTTTATAAGAAAACTGAAACTAAAACACGTATACAAACACTAACTAAACATGCAAACAGTATCGGGGAAAATTAACAGACGCAAGACAAGAAACTCAAAGACACCAACCTATTTATAATAAAACTAATAACCAACTCGGTTCAGGTGAGCGCCCCCTGGTCACCTGACCGAGTTGCCACATGGGAACTGAAGTTTAAACTAAACAGAACTACAATCAAAAACACAGGGCGCTTTGGCGCCCTCTAGGGGTTATCCCTGACACCAGCTCCCACAATTCAGCCTGCGTTTAGAAGGATGTTCTGTTACCACCAGCTCGACAGTGAAAGACCTGGGTGTAATATTAGACAGTAACTTATCCTTTGAAAATCATATCTCCAACATCACAAAAACAGCCTTTTTCCACCTTAGAAATATTGCCAAGCTTAGGAATATTTTATCTGTATCTGATGCAGAAAAGCTGGTTCATGCATTCATGACCTCCAGACTGGACTACTGTAATGCATTATTGGGTGGCTGTCCTGCATCCTCAATTAACAAGCTACAGTTAGTCCAAAATGCAGCCGCCAGGGTTCTCACTAGATCCAGAAAATATGATCACATGACCCCAATATTATCATCCCTGCACTGGCTACCTGTTCAGTTTAGAATTAATTATAAAATAGCATTACTTACGTACAAGGCTCTAAAGGGTCTAGCTCCCACATACCTAACCAGTCTTCTGATATGTTACAATCCACCACGCTCCTTAAGATCAGAAAACTCCGGACTACTGGTGGTTCCCAGAATATCAAAATCTACAAAAGGGGGTAGGGCATTTTCATATTTAGCTCCAAAACTTTGGAATAGCCTTCCTGACAGTGTTCGGGGCTCAGACACAGTTTCCCAATGTAAAAGTAGACTCAAGACGAATCTCTTTAATCTGGCATACACATAATTTATTTCTTACTCCAGTACATCTATCCTGAATGGCAACCACGCTAATTCTTTTCACCTGCTCTTTATTTTTCCACCCATCCTGAGGCATCTGTGCCAGCTTCAGTAGACAGAGGCCAACCCTGCGAGGTTCCTGAGGCATCCAAAGATTCTTCTTCATGTTGGTTTGGAGCTACACATGCTGCTCCTGAGCTCCCAGTAATCCAGACTCCCATCTGCCCTCTGCACCTGCTGACTCATCCCTGAGCTGAACTGGACTTTGTGTTAATTTAAATAACTTCTATTATATCGAACTTTCAGCTGCATAACACACATGATGTTATACAATTTCTGTTATCTGTTATCACCCAGATGAGGATGGGTTCCCTGTTGAGTCTGGTTCCTCTCAAGGTTTCTTCCTATTGCCATCTCAGGGGGTTTTTCCTTGCCACTGTCGCCGTCACCCTTGGCTTGCTCATCAGGGACAATCTCATTATCTAGACACATTTTTCTTACACATATATACATTTCCATAAGTCTTCTTTTCATTTTCTTTTCATTTCTGTGAAGCTGCTTTGAGACAATGACCATTGTTAAAAGCGCTATAGAAATAAAATTGAATTGAATTGAAGTTAATCAAATTAACCCGAATTGTTAAAGATTCGATATACCTCTAACCCAGAGCTTAACACTACATAATGAAGATAAAGAATGCAGTGGTCATTCTTGGTCTACTTTATTGTAAACCCTACATATTAATGGTGGAAAATGCATTGGATATTTTGTCCACATTAAAATGTCTACATTATGTAAAACCCTTACACTGTTTTGTATTGTTTTCAATCACTCTGTACACAACCTATGATTTCTTTATGCTATTTTTACAAATGGAATATTTTATATGTTACATTCTAAAAACTGTTGGGTTAAATGTTCAGGTTCTGGGTTATTTTATTTGACCCAACCAGTGGGTAAATTAACACTCCTGCTTGGTTGACGCATTCCATTTGATTTAGTAGATAGAATTTTGTTTTCAAAAAAGTCCCAAAATGTACACAACTTCACATAATGTAAATACAGTAGATTGCTTGTTAGAAATATCCCAAATGAAATTAATCCGCTGTTTTAACCACTGCAGCGATACTTAGCAAGTGGTAGTTTTCAGAAGTTCGTTTCGAGGTGTGGCTGCGTTGGATGGGTACATGACCTCAGAGCGCCTGGGAAGTATCTGGAGCTCAAATCTCTGAAAACTTTGTGTTTTGAAACTAGCGAAAATTGCAGCGCTTCTAGATAAAACATAATACACCTGTTCATAAATAAAAATGAATATTTAGGCCTATATGCGAAATATATTTCACTTAAAGATTACAGATTCAAACAAGGAAAGAAGACACGCTGAGCTTCAGTTCATTGTGATGCAGACAAAAGGTCTAGGAAAACTGGATTTGAAAGGTTTTGAAAACTTTTATTGCACGCAGCTCTTCTTTCCATTTTTCCACCGCAGTTACAAATAAACTGATGTAACATTGAAAAACGTGACAAGACATTTAGAATCACCTACAGTATGGCTGCTAATGTCTCAGACAATTTTGTTACGCATAAAATTGATACTTGTCATTTTATTTTAGACCCATGATGGCTTCCAAACTGATGATAACAGCGGTCATCTGACATCACTAGTCTAACCTCTGCCTAGAGCAATTGTCAAACTAAAGGGGCTACAAGAGAGGGGGCAATACCCATTCCTGAGGAACTACAGTATAATGCCACGGGAGATGCTGGAGAAGGTGAGGTTATCTAGTTGAACAGACTGTGCTCTGTTTGTAATGAAATCTAGGGTCCAATTTCAGCTGGAAAGCTGATTGGAGGTGCTCTACTGGGTGCGATATACTGCAGACATATTGCAGTTTACAAATCACTCAGCATTACAGTTGGTTAGGACATTTTCTATGGTGGCCCTGTAAAATGTTGCAAATATTTAGTATGGGATGTTTGCCCGCTTCAGAGGAAATACAGGTCCTGCTGGGCTCTCTTTGCCAGGGAACTGGTGTTGGTTGTCCAGGTGAGATTTTGATGTCAATTGCAAGAATGCTCATCACAATTTCCATTGTGGAACTGTTTATCCACAGGAGGTAGAGATTAGGTCAGGACTTACTGAATGCAACAATTATCAGTTTGTTTTAGCAACATTGCAATATATTAGCCCATGGGCCATTCCTCCTCTCTGTATGACATTTTGGCACTGTCACTGATAAGGCAAACTCATGGGGTGGCTTCAGCAAAGCCTGCTCAGCATAATGTGTCTCATCTTTGCAAACATAAACTAAAAAGAACATGATCGACATGTATTCCTTCTTCATTGGCCCTTTTGAGAATGTTACCAATTATTAATTTGGTCACTCCTGAAGTTTTTTGCTATCTCTCTATAGGTTTTTTCTAGACTTTTTCTAATATTGCTCTCCTTAACCAGTGATACCTCTTTGGACTACACAGAAAGTTAACAGAAACAGCTGCCAAATGCAAATTTATATCATACTTGATATTAACTCCAGACCTTATATCTCCTAAATTTATTATGAAATAACGGGAACAGGCCATACTTGGCCATGTAATCAGGTAACTATATAGTTACTTTTGAACTTGTGAAAATAGAGGGACTGTGTAAAAATGGCTAGGATTCTTAACCACCAATGCCGTTGAATAATTACGAACTAATAATTTTAATAATAATATACCCCTTAAAATAAAAAAACATTTAAGATTCATTGTGGTGGTATACATAGGGAAGATTACAAAAATAGTGTAACTGTCTACATGCTTATGTACCCAACCACCAGAGGTGGAAAGAATACTAAAATTTTGTACTTAAGTAAAAGTACTGTTAGTTCAGTGAAATACTACTAAAGTACAAGTAAAGTTACCATTATAAAAATCTACTCAAGTAAAAGTAAAAAATTAGCTCATAAAAAATGTCTTTTTTTTAACAGCGGGGGTGGGATGAGGCATTCTAGCGTAGTTCAAAAAAGATGAGCAGATATAAATCTCAAACTAGTTGTTTTTAACTGAAGGAACACATTTGCATAATAAAGCTACTGTCTTTCTTGTGCTTGAAATATGGCAGAAAGAACTAGATCCAGGATCCAGTCATTAACTGATGAAATAATGAGGTTTGTATTGCTTTACAAAAAAATACACACACACACACACACACAAAACAGGAGGAGGATCAGTTTCAGGGTGGACCCAGGCCAAAATAATAAACTAAATGGTATTTATATTTAGTAGCTAAATTACCTGCAACAAAAAAAACACAAACAAAAATACAGGTACCTTCCCTGACTCCCAAAAACAGTGAATAAATTCCATATTCCCAAAATAAATGGCCGCCACGCCCTTACTACTGGTGAGTGTACATACATACAGTAATATTATCTACAAGTATATACAAAGGTCAACCAAACCAAAGGGGCAAAGCAATAAGTAAAAACCAGAAAACACAACCAAATATCAAAATGCAAAATTACAATCTCTTTCCTCTTTCCTGCGTCTCTCTCTGGTTTATTTATGGTCGCGCTGATTGATGATGTCACTCTCAGGGCAGAAGCAACCGCGTGGAAGGTCAGGTAGATGCCGATGTGAGGACAGTCAGAAAACCTGGAGTGGAGTCTGGAGTGGTGCGCGACCAGGACACGATACACACACGCAAGTGCAACAAAGCATTTATACAAAGCATAATATTTGTATTATTTTTGCATTTTCATTCATTTGTTTTCCTCTGTAGCGAATATGATTTTAAATGTAGCGAATTAAAATACTTCAAACAAAACATACTTAAGTAAAAGTAAAATTACAGCTTTTAAAAACTACTTTATAAAGTAGAAGTACACAAAGAAAAACTACTCAACGCGAGTAACGCGAGTAAATGTAATTCATTACTTTCCACCTCTGCCAACCACTGGTATTATCACATTAGGCAACTTTGTGTTCTGCAGGGAGAGGAAAAAGAGGTAAGAGATGAGAAAAATACATAACATTTTGTCGCTTGTGTAATGGTCCTTAGGTTATATTGTTTTAGGCAATCAAATAATTGTTTTTGTTAAATTTTTCACACAATCTGATATGGATTTGATAAGGATTTAGTTAAATTAAGATTAATTGCATATTAAAACAAATACTATTTATTTATTTATTTATTTATTTATTTAGATTTATCTATCTTAATCTATTTGGACAACATAAAATCAGAAATTGTTCTGAAATCCTTTTTTATTTGAATGATGAAAATAGATCCCTAAATAGTGAACATTTAAATGTACTTTTTCTTACATTAATTTCTTACAAAAAATATTACAAAGTCATGTATATTTAGTACAAATTAATATTTAAAAAATAAAATTTTAAAAATCACAAAAAATACTCTGTAATTATATGACGTTCAGTGTTCTGTTTAAATCTATCTTATTTTTAATTATAACAATTAATGTTCAGAAAAGGCGGTCAGTACCACACAAGGCATAATGCCTTAAGGCTTGGAAAAAGATTTCATCTCTCAGACCATAAATTAAAGGACTAAGACTACGTGGTAGAAACAAAAAAATTATTAAATTAGAATATTTTATATTTCTAAGTGTCATGTCTTCAACCTTGTAAAATGCCATTTCTATATATGGTGTAAAAAACTGCATCATGCACAGAAACAGCTGAACACCATGAAGCAGCACAGTTCTGAGGCTCTTATTGGTTGATTTCTTTTTTTCAGAGGAAGCAGCTCTGGCTGCAATCATTATCTTGATGTAGGTGAAGAAAATGATAATGACAATAAAAAGAAAAAGCATAACATAAATTGCAGCACGACCATGTGCCTGCCATTCTTTGGTTAATGTTACTTCTACGGTACATACAGCCGAGGAGAACAGAGTATCAGGTGGGGCTGCTGCCCAGTATCCTATGAAACTGAATGCTGGAATTATAGAACTGATACTCCATATGATAAAAAACCCATACAATCTGGTCCTTCTTGAGGAAATCTCAGCATGTCTCAAAGGCATGCATATAGCCACATAGCGTTCCAGACACATTGCCACCAAAGTCAGTGCTGTACAACAGATGAAAAAAATCGCAGTTAGGACACAAAGAGAGCAAATACCCATGTTCACTGGGTACTGGAAATAAGTCCCAAGTGAAAGCAAGTCCATCAACAGTATAAAAGCAGTATCCACAAAAAGAGTTTGGGCAAACAAAATGTATCGCGTTTCATCCCTAAATACTTCCTTTTTTAGAAATGTGAATATCATCAAACAATTTACATAGACAAAAATTCCAACCAGTACCTGCAACAATAAAATTTTCTCAATCGAAGGCTTTGAAAAAATTAATACCGAATTATTGCTTGAGTTGCTGTTCACTCCCACACTCTGCATATCTATAAAAAATAAATTTTCAAATATAATAAATGAGAAAATGATACACCATACAAAAACTAAATGACTGTGATTGTTGCAGTCCAATATTTTTCATGTGTATATATACTGTTTGAGTGGTGACAGAATTATCGCTGTTGGTGCTGTTAGTATTAATATTTAATGATGTTTTCCTTTGATGATGTAATTTCTAAAATTATGTTACATTTTTAAGCACAACACACATTACAAATATGTACAAACACCATACATTACAAAGACCTTCTTAGGACAAATTTTTCTTTATCAGGTTCTATTTGGTGTTTATTCAGCATATACAATGTTTATTCAGTGCCCACAAACATGAGCTTTTGCATATATTAAAAAAATCATCTGAGCAGAATTTGGGGAAGTTTCATAGAGGATACCTGTTGAATCTTATTGAAAGGTTTGACAGTAGAGACGAGCGAATCTGCATTTGGTTGATTTATTTCCATAATTCAATTCAAAACGTGAATATATACTGTATTATGCAGATTCATTATGCACAGACTGATATATGCCAAGTGGTTATTTCCTTTAATTTTGATGATTATGGCTTACAGCTAACGAAAACACAAAATTCAGTATCTCAGAAAATTTTAATATTACTTAAGACCAATAAAAATAAATAAAGATTTTTAACACAGAAATGTTGGACTACTGAAAAGTATGAACATGTCCAACTCTCAATACTTGGTCAGGGCTTACTTTGCATGAATTCCTGCAGCAATGCGGCGTGGCATAGAGGTGATCCGTCTGTGGCACTGCTGACATGTTATGGAAGCCCAGGTTGCTCTAAAAGCGGCCTTCAGCTCTTCTGATTTGTCGGGTCTGGTGTTTTGCATCTTCCTTATCACGGTACACCATAGATTCTCTATGGAGTTTAGGTCAGGTGAGTTTGCTGGTTCATCAAGCACAGGGATACCATGGTACTTAAACCAGGTATTAGTACTTTCGGCAGTGTGGGCAGGAGGAAAGTCCTGCTGGAAAATGAGATCAGCATCTCCATAAAGCTGGTCAACAGAGGGAAGCATGGAGTGCTCTAACATTTCCTGGTAGATGGCTGCGCTGACCTTGGACCTGATAAAACCCAGTGGACCAACACCAGCAGACAAACCAACATTGACTGCAAACTTTACACTGGGCTTCAAACAACTTGGATTCTGTGCCTCTCCCCTCTTCCTCCAGACACAGGGACCTTGATTTCCAAATGAAATGGAAAATTTACTTTCATCTGAAAAAAGGACTTTGGCCCATTGAGAAACAAGCCTATCCTTCTTTTCCTCTTTAAGGCTGCAGTTATCCCTGTTGCTTGTGCACCTTCTTCTACCACATTTCCTTCCATTCAACTTTCCATTAAAGTGCTTGGATACAGTACTCTGTAAACAGCCAGTTTCTTTACCAATGACCTTTTGTGGCCCACTGAACCTGACTGCGAGACCATTTAAAGGCTCAGGAAAACCTTTGCAGGTGTTTTGAGTTAATTAGCTGATTAGGGTGTGACACCATGAGTCTCCAATATTTAACGTTTTCACACTATTAAAATTTTCTGAGATACTGAGTTTTCATTAGCAGTAAACCATAATAAAAATTTAAAGCCAAAGTTAAAATAAATAAACTATTGAAATATATCAGTCTGTGTGTAGTGAATCTATATAATATGAGTTTCACTTTTTGAATTTAATTACGGAAATAAATAAACTTTTCGGTGATATTCAAATTTATTGAGATGCACCTGGAGATGTGTATTATGACAAAGTCGGATAAAAGAACATTCCTGTCTCATTGGCTCTGTTTCCAACCATACAATTTCACTAAAAAGGGAATTTCAAAATGTAATTCTTTAACTCAATGGACACAGCGACTGTATTATGTGCATGAAAGCTCAGGTTCAAGTATCGGCTTTACCACCTAAACCTTCTTTCTTTTTCTTTTTTTTTTTTTTACTTAAATCAAACCATACCAATAGCGTATTTGATTTAACCCATAAAATATCAGATACCTCAGATATATTTATTAATTATTTATTAACTTGTCTTTATTATAATAGCTTGTGCACATTTGTTTAAAATAAAAGGTAACCTTTTTTCCTTCATATTTAACATATTCATATTAGCCTACAAGCCAAATTCTTCACTTTTTGTTATATTTTATTGTCTAATTTCTATGTGCATTTGTTATTAAAATAAAGATTTTTTAAGCCTAATCCGCATATGTTTGGACTGTGGCAGGAAACTTGAGTACTTGGAGGAAACCCACCAAGCACAGGGAGCACATGCAGACTCCATGCATGCAGATCACTTGACCCTTGAGGCCCTACCACTATGCCATGGCCCTTGGTATTCCAACAGCATACAAAATGCATGTCCTATTTTTCTGAACGTATTAAGGACATTAAGCGACACATACCTGTAATTCATATCTGCTTGAGTGACTGCACTCACAGTAACAAATGTTTTGTTTAAGACAACCATTTACATCCTATCAATTGAAATAACCCATAACAATGAATGTTAATGAGCAACATGTAGTTAATGTAGCAATAAGTGACAAAACTGTCCTATGTGCTTAACAAGATAACATGTAATTTATAAGGTTGGTAGGGGTCTGTAATAGGTCTGAGAAAAGGAAGAAACACACGGGAACTAGATTTCAAAGTCACAAACTAAGCTTCATAAATAAGCACTCTCAAACAGCTTATAAGAATGCAGTCATAGTGAAATTACGCTTTGCATAAGCAGTATGGCTTTATGGCATCTCAGTGAATGTCGTGGGTCCACAGGTCATAGTTCAGGTGGTGTGATGTCCTCTGTGTCGCATGGAGGTTTGTGGAACAGGTG
Source organism: Clarias fuscus (assembly GCA_030347435.1). Taxonomy (NCBI): domain Eukaryota; kingdom Metazoa; phylum Chordata; class Actinopteri; order Siluriformes; family Clariidae; genus Clarias; species Clarias fuscus. Next base: position 10,466,208 of record CM059218.1, read on the forward strand.
AGACAAGCGGTGCTGAGCAGGTGGAGCACAGGCAGAGACAGCAGAGTGCGTGTGAGAGCGGGAGGCCAGCAGACCTACAGCAGAATATGATGCGAAGACAGGAGACACGTGTCAAAAAATACACAGAAACTCTCTACTCACTGGGTGAAAGTGGAGTGGCCCCTTTATGGGTTGTGTGTTGGACGAAGATAGCATCTGTTAATGAGGGTCCGGCCTAGGTGAGTTGCGTTCGACCGCCTCACTGTTAGGCACACCGTTTTTTGCATAGCGCACAACGTTTGTGCAATGTGTGCGTGTGAGAAGCACCTGCATTTAGTAGCCTGCCGTCACAGGGTGAAAGAAAGATCATAGTACCATGGGGGTTAACCATTAAAATAAACATCAAATAAAGAGTGTAGAGACTTATACACAGCACTGCTGCAATTTACACACTAGACCATGTAACAATTTCCTGATGACTATATAAATGATGAATAGAGGAATGCATGCTGCACAATAGTTAAGTACAGAGCAAAACACATTACAGTAATTATTTGTAATATTATGTTTTAAATTTCAATTATTATTCTAACATATTGGTAGGCCTAATAAAGAGCCTAATTTTAATAAGACAACCAGTCAAAAAGCCTGAGAAATCAAGACTAGTGTTTCAGAGGATTTTTTTCCTATGAGTTAAAAATTAAACTGACTCGAGTAACTGTAAAGTGAGTGCATGCCAATGCTATATTAACTGTTCTTTACTCAAAAATAACAGACTTGTGCACTAAATCACTTTTCAGACGGGACTAGTTTTACTGGGGGACATTAGAGAAATTTCTGTTTCAAAGAGGTGCTTTGTGATTTTAATCCCGTTCGAATCTGCCATATCTGTCTTTTTCTCACATGACGTCTGTAAAAATTCCAGAGCAAATTACCTACTGTTTTTTGGCAAACCCGGCGGTCCTCTGAGAAATCTAATCCTATCCGAATGCGGATGTCTATGTTTGCCGAAAATGTTTTTTCCGAAACGCGTTTTCTTCTGTGTATTGGTCAACGTTAACTACCGTACAATCTCTAGCGCGCTGGTATTCCAGTAGAAATCATTATCCTCAACACGTGGTCTTGTGCAACACCCACATGTAAAACACAGACACGCATACCTCCGTAATAAACACGGAGATGTTAGTCCCATCCGAATCCATACATGAAATGATAGACGTCGGCTGAAAGAAATTCAAACTCAAACGTCTCCCAGTAAAACTAGTCCCGTCCGAATAGTGCACTATTCGGACGGGACTAGTTTTACTGGGGGACGTTAGAGAAATTTCTGTTTTACAGAGGTACTTTGTGATTTTAATCCCGTCCGAATCTGCCATATCTGTCTTTTTCTCACACGACCTCTGTGAAAATTCCAGAGCAAATTAACTACTGTTTCTCTGAGAAATCTAATCCCGTCCGAATGCGAATGTCTGTGTTTGCCGATTTTTTTTTCCCGAAACGCGTTTTCTTGTGTTTTTTTGGTCAGCGTGGACTACCGTACAATCGCTAGTGCACCGTTGTTCGAGTTTCTGCTTTGTAGAAATCCTCATCCTCAACACGTGGTCTTGTGCAACGCCCACATGTAAAACACAGACACGCCTACCTCTGTAATAAACACGGAGATGCTAGTCCCGTCCGAATCCATACATGAAATGACAGACGTCGGCTGAAAAAAATTCATACTCAAACGTCCCCTAGTAAAACTAGTCCCGTCCGAATAGTGCTTAAGACTCTTGTTCTATACATATACTGTCAAAGGTCAAAAACTTGTCCCATGAGATTCAGGGCACAAGGGAGGATACTCCCTGGGTCCTGCAGGGGCTCAAGCCCACACCCACCAGGCAATTTAGAAATGCCAATTAGCCTAATTAAGCATGGGGAGGAACAAATTCAACACACAGACCGTAAATAAGACTTGAACCCTTAACCCCAGAGGGTTGTTTATACCCTTTATATGCCATATATTTCCTTCTCCAATAAAAAGAAGCCTAATCATTGACATAATGCAAGGATGAAGCCAACTACTGTAGTTGATATAACAGCTTTGCTTAAAAAAAAAGGCCTTGCATCCCTTTAGGATTATTATTGAATGTTGTTTTATCACTGCTAGTCCTGGTCTTAGACTTGGTCCTACAGGTTTGTCGAATATAAAAGAAGTGGACTTTGCGGCAGTAGTGTACTTTGTGTAGGAGAGTTGTGTAGAACTGTCATAATCTGATTAAAATGATTTAGAAAAGAAAGTAAAACTGGAGAGAGGATGGGATCGTTTTGCTTGTGAAAGATGTAGTAAAATATAAAGAAATAATTAAAGCTACTCTTACCTCTAAAGTTAAAAAGTGAAGAGTAATTTGTGAAAGCATCAATATCACCTGTCAGTTTGCTGCACATACCCTTGAGGAGTGTTGAACATGTGATGAAGTGATGCTTATAACAGAATCTAAAATTAACAGTTGTGTACACCCAAACAATTCTATATATATATATATATGATTATTTTAATGTGCAATGGATGATGCCTACGACTCCAGTTTGTCTTTCATTGAATTCACGCTGCGTTTTTTTTTTATTTCACAAGCCTCAAGATGTAATCTTCAAAATGAAACAAAAGAAGGCTTGATATATTTTATATTATATCATATCACATATATATCACAAATCTAAAACATATAATAGTTTTACTTTTTTAATTAAATTTGGTGGGGAAAATAAAACTTTTCAATGAAATGAAACATTTTTGCAGATATGTATATGGACGAAATGGGACAGGATAGTGGAGTTTTGATTAGCACTGTGGCCTTGCAACTCCAGAGTCGAGGTTTTGATTTCCTCCAGTGCATGTTCTTCCTGTGCTTTGTGGGTTTCCTCGGGGTAGTCCCACAGTTCATACACATGCAAATTAGATTAATCGGCCTATTTCCAAATTGTCTGAGTGTGGCAGTGCTATGCATTGGCACACCTTCCAGGGTGTATCCTTTTCGAGTCTCCTGTTCAGTATAAGTTGTAAAGAAAATGAATGAATGAGTTAATTAATTAATTAATTTATTTTATTTATTCATTTATTTATTACTGTAAGGGACTACCACCAGAGGTCACTGTGCGCACATGTTTGTTTTGTAGTTTTTTGTTAGTCGACTCGGTTTCCCAGAAGCCACCTTGGTCAGGTGATGCTGGAGCTCACCTGAACTGAGGCGGCTCATTAGTATTGTTATAAATAGCTGGATGTTCTGGGAAACTGGGTCGAGCATTAATCCTGTCAGTGGGCATGTCTTTTGGTTTGATTCTGTTTTGATTTGGTTATGTTTTATTTTATTTATGTTACTTTACTTGGGCTCTGTTTTGTTCTGTGGTTTGAGTATTGTGTAAATGTGTTTTTAGGTTTATTTTGTGGATTTGTATGTGTACTGTGCAGTGTGTTTTTTGGTGTGTTTCTAAGGCCTCCAGTGGGTCTCCCCTAGTTTCTTGTTTTGTTCCCTTAGTTTCCTATGTGCTCCCCTAGTTTAATACCTGCTCCCCTAGTTTCCTATGTGCTCCCTAGTTTTATACATGCTCCCCATGCTTCCTGTGTGCCCCCCATGAGTCCTGTGTGCGTCCCGAGTCTTCTCGTCCCGTGCAGTCCCGAGTCTTCCCAGCCTTCGTGTCAGTCCCGAGTCTTCCCAGCCTTCGTGTCAGTCCCGAGTCTTCCCAGCCTTCGTGTCAGTCCCGAGTCTTCCAAGCCTTCGTGTCAGTCCCGAGTCTTCCAAGCCTTCGTGTCAGTCCCGAGTCTTCCAAGCCTTCGTGTCAGTCCCGAGTCTTCCAAGCCTTCGTGTCAGTCCTAAGCCGTATGAAATGCTTGCAATGGTCTGAAATGCTTGCAATCATGTGGACTGCTAAAAGAGACATGTGTGTGCATGTGTGTGTTCTGTTCAGAGTCCAAGTATGTTTTGTTCGTTCCTTTTTTGTTAATTAAAGACTTGTGTTTAAAAACAACCCCTCTGCACTTATGCTTGCTTTCTCTGCCCACGGCATTAACACCTGCCCGAACTGCTAGACATACGGGTTCGTGACAATTACCAGTCCTTTTTGTGTTCATTACATGTTTATGTATGTAAATTCATGAAGGCATCATCCTAAATGCAAATTTTATAATTTAAATAATTTATAATTTAAAGAATTTCAGTACGTTTATTTCCCTAATTAAATTTGGTGTGGGAAAAAAACCCAGCAAAGCAAAGCACACCATGTACAATTGATAAAAAACATTACATTAAGTTCATTTTGTAAAAAAAATTAAAAAAAATAAAAATATTTTTTCAAGACCTACAGTGGTTTAACATTTTTAACTGTTAAGTATTTGATAAATTACTGAAATTAGGATTAATTGCATATTAAAGGATAAAGATATTTATCTATTTACATCTATCTATCTATCTCAACCTATTAGGACTAGGAATTAATGTTTGTCTTTTTTTCGTTTGAATGGTCAAAATAGTTCCCTAAATAAAGAAAGCTTAAGTATACTTATTTGCACAGAATTCTTATTACAAAATCATATATATTCAGTAAAAATAAGGGATTTTTGAAATGTCATTTTTAGACAAATGTGTTTGACTTACAATTTAAATACCACAAACAAGTTTTCTCTAGTTTCTCTAGTTATATTATATCTATATGATGTCCAGTGTTTAAATTGATCTTATTCTCAATTGTTTTTCTCTTAATGCTAAGGAAAGGCTATCAGTGCCACACAATGCATAATGCTTTAAGACATGGAAAAAAATGTCATCTCTTAGACCATAAATCAATGGACTAAGACTACGTGGTAGAAACAAAAACACTATTAAATTGGAATATTTAATATTTCTAAGTGCCATGTCTTCAAGTTTGTAAAATGGCATTTCTATATATGGGGTAAAAAACTGCATCATGCAGAGAAACAACTGAACACCATGAAGCAGCACAGTTCTGAGGCTCTTATTGGTTGATTTCTTTTTTTCAGAGGAAGCAGCTCTAGCTGCAATCATTATTTTGATGTAGGTAAAGACAATGATAATGACCATAAAAAGAAAAAGAATAACATAAATTACAGCACGACCATGTGCCTGCCATTCTTTGGTTAACATTATCTCTACATTACATTCAGCAGAGGAGAACAAAGTATCAGGTGGGGCTGCTGCCCAATATCCTATAAAACTGAACACTGGAATTATAGAACTGATACTCAATATGATAAAAAACCCATACAATCTGGTCCTACTTGTGGAAATCTCAGCATGTCTCAAAGGCATGCATATAGCCACATAGCGTTCCAGACACATTGCCACCAAAGTCAGTGCTGTACAACAGATGAAAAAATTCTGAATTTGGACACAAAGAGAACAAATGCCCATGTTCACTGGGTACTGGAAATAAGCTCCAATGAACAGCAAGTCTGCTAACAGTATGAAAGCAGTATCCACAAAAAGCGTTTGTGCAAACAAAATGTATCGAGTTTCTTCTCTAAATACATTCTTTTTTAGAAATGTAAATATCATCAAACAGTTTATGTAAAGAAAAATTCCAACTAGGATCTGCAAGAACAAGATTTTCTCAGGTGAAAACCTTAAAAAATGTAATGCTAAATTATTGCTTGAGCTGCTATTGACTCCTGCACTCTGCATGTCTATAAAAATTTTCAGATATAATACATGAGAAAATGATACACCGTACAACAAAAATGTTTGTGATTGTCCAATATTTCTCATGTGTATATATACTGTTCTAGTGGTGACAGTATCACTGTTGGTCTTACTATTAATATTTAATGATTTTCAGTGCCGACAACCTAATTAGAAACTGCTCATTCCTTTTATGCAGATTTTCATATTTCCTACTTTGTCCAGGTGTTTAAGTTTTTGGAGGCACACATTGTAACAAATGGCTATAAATTTACAGCAAAAAATCAACAGTATGGTACTATAATATTGTATTACAGTATTTAACTGTATTAGGCAATGCATTGTGGGTGCAAAATGATATTAAAATTCTACTTACAGTAAACCAGAATTTTACTGTAAAAACTCAAGATTTTTAAAACAAATTGTATTGTATTGTATTTTTAATGCATTAGTACTTAATTATGCATTTCTGTTTATTCATTTTTAAAATGTGAACGCTGTAAAAATATTTGTAATGGAGTACACTTTTTAAAAGTATTTCCACTGTTTAATGGCTTTTTAAAATTATTTAATTTAAAACTTGAAAATATTTACATAGCTTTCTGTAATAGCTACAGTATGTCTTATCCATTATTGTCAAGTAACATCATCTTGGCGGTTAGAAGGTGCTGCGCAGTTTGAATGTATAAACGGCGCGAGGGAACGTTCTGGTATTTTCTGGTACGGCCGCGGAGTAAGCAGGGACAGAGCAGCACGAGCAGTTATGCAGCAAGGTGAGTAATATTACATTTCTTACTTTTCTGTGACTTACACGCAGTTATTTTTCAAGAATAAATCGTAATCATCAAATGGGTTACGGTTCACTTGGTTTAACGTTTTTCGGTGCTTTATTAGTACTAGTTAGCGTGCTAGTTTGGCGTTTAGTTAATGTCAGATAAAATAAAGTAATTGCTTAAAGCTAAAAACTAACTAGAGCTAAAGTAAGTTTCTCGTGGTTTTTCTCGATGTCCTCCAATACTGTCAAGTTGTTTAAGTTTTTAACCAAGTGGGTTCCAAGTTTTTGGAAGCCATTATTAGAGTCGTATTAAACAGACTTAATTTTAAAAGAGAATTTATTTCTGCCTGATGAGAACATAAAACTGGTCTAACATAAAACTTGGTTCTATTGTCTCTTTTACTCATCACATGAAAGTTCATTGTCATCTCCCAAATATACATTTTAAATCCCGACTGTACTCACAGTTTTAAAAAATTCCGTGCTTTGAAATCGCACCTTTATAGAGATCATTGATGTGAATGCATTGCTTTGTCATGTACATTTTTGTCAATTCAGATGTGATGGCTTAAACAACCTGTTTTCTCACTTAAAATGTCACATTAAAGAAGGTAAAGTAGCAAAATGTCCTTTTAGCCAGTGTGAAAAGACATTCTCAGTAATATCAACATTTACCTCTGTGAACAGTCTGATTGATCCCATGATGACACAGACCAAGGAGATGTCACAGATCATATTTTTGGTGAGGAACAACCAGTACAGACAAATGAATCCCTGTTTTTAAACAGCTTAGCTTTATTCTATCTTAAATTGCAGGCTAAGTTAATACTTCCAGCATCAGCCATTGAAACCATAATTGAGGGTTTCCAAAATGTTTATGATGTCAATCAATCAAATATTTTTCATAAATTGAATACAAATTTAAGAGCTACGGGAATTTCCGAATCTGAGATAAACAAAATTATCAGTGTCATTCAAACAGAGGATCTACTGACTCGAAGCAACAATGTACTGAAGACTGACCAGAGAAGGAAGACTGTATTCAAGGACAGTTTTACGTATGTTGAGCCAAAATCGATATATCTTGGGCAAAATTCATTGGGGAAAGAATGCTACATTCAATACATCCCACTTAAAGAAACAATTAAATCACTATTTGATTGTAAATCAGTAAGGGACCAACATGAAAAAACACTATCACGCAATCAGATTAGAGCTGTTTTTCTGGATGTTTGAGATGGAAGCAATCTTAGAGAGAATTCTCATTTAAAACTTCATTCTGACTCTTTAAGCCTGATTCTTTACCAAGATTGTTTTGAAGTGACTAACCCACTGGGATCAGGAAAGAAAAAGCACAAGGTACTTGCAGTTTACCTAACTTTAGGATATATTTTGCCCCACAATAGATCCAGCATTGACCATATTTGAAGATTTCAAATATTTTGGTCAGAATTTAGTATTTGGCAAACTGGTTGAAGACCTGAAAAATATAGAGGACCAAGGGATAGTTTTAAATGATGGGCAAGTTCACAGAGGCATCTTAATTGCCATACTGTAGCTGGAGACAATTTGGGGTCACACAACATTGGTGGGTTTGTGGAAAATTTTAGTTCAAGCTCACACTTTTGCAGGTATTGTGACCTACATCATACATCTGATCTGTCCCTATGCATCAGTAGATTAGTTTCAGAGAAGAATTTCTCATACCAGCAGTTAAATTGCCACATTACTAGTTTTAAATATCTTGGCAACGATTCCAGTGATAAACCAAATGAGGGTGCAACCAGGGTCTGAGAAACTCAGTGGACATGCAGTTCAAAATTGGTGTTTACTTAGATTTCTTCCGCTGCTTATTGGTGACAAGATTGACAGTCCATCAGATAACATAGTATGGCAAATAGTCCTTCAGCTCAACCAAATTGTAGAAATAATCTGTGCGCCTGCCATCTCATCTGGGCAGGTTGCATATTTGTCGGTTCTCATCAGTGAATACTTAGATTCTCGTTCAAAGGTTTTTTAAACCCATCCATTGAAGCCTAAACGCCACTACCTGTGCAATTATCCAGAGCTTATTGTTTGGTTTGGACCTCTCATTCGCCTTTGGACGCTAAGGTTTGAGAGTAAACATGCCTTTAAACAGTGTGCTAGAAAACTTTTAAGAACTACATTAGAACTACATTTGTGCTACATTAGCTGAGAGACATCAAGCTACTTCAACCATCAAGCTTACTTAAGCACAGGTCATTTCTTTTCACCTGAAGTTGTTGCAGAAAGAGTTACTGACTGATTGGAGAGCACAAAGGATTTGGCTTTTGTGAGAGAAGAAGACCTCTTGGAGATTTTACAGCCAATACAGTGCCGTAAGCTGCTGATGGGGTGGAATCAAGATAAAGAGACACTTTTTAAACCACTTTACAGTGAATTATAGCATCATTGATTAACTTATTAGACCTGCATACTGTAGGTGACATTTCACATATTTTGCTGCTTGTGTACTAAAGTAGAAGGCCGAATTTTCGTTTTTCTTTCTATGTTTAAATCTACATTGTGGACTAAACATAGAAAGAAAAACAACCCAGCCATCATGAGTTCAACTCCACTCAACTCCACACTGTCAAGCAGCAGCCCCTCAAGTTCTCCGGCCTCATACTCATCCTCATGCTCCGCTTGGCCTGAAACATTTATTGTTCCATGGGAGAAAATATCTCCTTCTTTGCAAGTGGCTATTTCTAATGAAAGACGTCCTGAGCCTGCTGACCGATGACAGATGGTCCGGATTATAGTGGATGAAATGCGGAAGTTAGAGTCAACCCAACAAGAGTGCAGTGCAGGACAGTTGCTTCCTGTATTATTCAACAGCACCCAAAAAGTTTTGCAGATTACTTAGACGATGTAAGACACTGTTGGGAAGTCGTTATGAATCACTACTAACAACTCAAAGTTCGTACAGAACATGTGAACAGGGGCAAGACACTTGCAAAGCGCAGAGCTCCTAAGTGCAGTAATGAATCTGTCACACCCAAGAGAGAACCAATGGACAGTTATGGATTTACAGTGGCAGCCAGAAATTCCAGAAGAGGAACCAGAACCAGGGATGGAAGAAAAAAGGTCCCATATGGTTGAACTTTACTCACAGTATGGTCTAAATGCTGCTGATCAAGCTGAAATTGAAAGTCTCTTGAAGAGTACCTACTACTTACAAAGAAGAAACATCAATGCTGAACCAAGTCTGCCAATAGGAGAAATCAAAAAACAGTGGCCACTGCTGTTTGTGCAGAAGTCTTTATCTATACATTTTGAGTTTCTTACAGGGGTTTCTATTAAAACAATGGAACAAGCCATTGAAGAACGAGGGAAACTTCTAATTGACTACTTTAGGTAATGATGATGTTACAGTTCGAACGCATGACAATAAAGAGGTTGCAGCAACAGTCATTCAACTGCTAATGGCACATTTTAAAGAAGAAAAACATGATCTAATATTCGATAGAGGTAAATGTTTCAATTGTAATGTTATGTATTTTCTTAAGTGGAATATTACATTGTAAATGTGTTCATTTAGCCTCTACATGATTCTGTTTTTTTTATTGTCCTGTTTTGTACTTGGACATAATATATTTTTTGTGTCTGACATATTTTTGTCCACCTGTTTATTTTTACAGGAGACAATGACTGCTGCTAATATTGAGATGACCTGTTGCTTGCCAGAAAGTCCAAGGCTGATACTTCTTGGTATGTTTGTACCTTTCAACAGCTAATTTTCCTGTTAGAGCATATTTGTATTAATAAACATTGATAGTTGTAGATGATGGACTTAGTAAACGGAAGTGGATGATCGGAATTGAAGGCCAGGTTATTTGTCAAGGTGTGCAGCCAACCTTCATGTCTGGATTAGCAACACTCTTTGTGTGTTACTACATCAACCCAGAAATTTCTTCAAGATCAATCCAGAGATAGGTTCAAAAGCAAGCAAAGGAAAAACAAAAAGCAAGAAGACCGGAAAGCTTGTCCAGAAGAAGTCTGTTGCAGTCAACCCACATGTTTGCTCACTAATAAGAAAGCTTAATGAGTTTGAATGAAACTTTATATAGGGTATCTAAAGCATTTTTATTTACTGCGTGTAAGGCAGGATTCTAGGATTGTGTTGGAGCATTTTGCAAACCAGAATGAAGGAGTCAAGTGGGTTAGAAGATATTTAAAATTTGTGAATCTAAAATTGTACATGGTTAACAGGGTTTATTATTTATTACTTATATACTTTTGTTTTTGGCATTGCAAGATTGTGCCATGACTAAGCTGAGATTTTTGAAAAAAGATTTTTGCCTGTTTCTGTTTCCTGTTTATTTGTTGCTCCCATGAGGTTAATGTTTAACAGCAAGTCTTGAATTCACAGTAAAAAAAAGAATAGAAAAAAGACATGTAATAAAGTGTAAAAATTTGTAAAAACAATTTTTATTAAAAAAAGGCTTATTTTTGTAAATCTTGCTGTAAAGACTTGTGGAACTTCAGTTGATTTTCTGTGTAGGTATCAAAGGTTTATTCATAACATAACTGGTAACAGTTAAATCAGTCATTGTGTGCAAAGCTGTTTTATTAATATGCTTTGAAATTAGAAAACTACAGTAATTATAAATGGCACATAAAGGCATGCTAAATGTTTAAATAAAAAAGGACAGATGTGCTGTAGAATTACAGTGATTCACATTGTCCATGTTGTGCTTTTAAAAATATTAGTCAATTACATTAATACAGTAATGAACTATATGTAGACATTTTACAGTAATTTACAGTAGTTTAAATATACGGTATTGCACTGTGAGTAAAATATTACAGTAAATTGCCATAAAAACAGTATACAGTAAAGGACTAAAGTAAATATGCAGTTCCTTACTGTAAAATTTACAGTACTGTACTGGCATCTGTCTTATACAAAAACTAGTTTTTACGTTTTAATACTACTGAACATTTTCCTTTTTTTCCTTTTTGGAGAGCGCGCATATCTCTTCATCTAAGAACAACAAGCGGAATTCATCTCCAAACAAATAAAACTCTGACTCAGGGACGTTATCTTGTCTAATATTCAGCAAATTCAGTGTGTAGAGTGCAGGCTGTTTAGATATTCTTCCTCCGTCATTATCGATAACTTTATTTTTGATAGGTGTGTATTAGTGAGCATGCTGATGGAGAAGATATTAGCATTACAGGAGAGCATTCAGACTTTAGAGGGGGTTAGAGAGTGCGAGAGCAGTGTTATTCCCGTAGTGAAAAGTCTGGGTGACACAGGCGGAAATATCCAGCCTCCAACTCCGGCATTACAGCCCACACAACAGAGCAAGTAGGTGACGACTCGGCGGCAATCTCGCTCAGCCAAAGCCAAGGCTGAGGCTAGACCACCAGAGCACACCTCCTTTGTGCTTCACGTGTCCGACAGGTCCTCAGATGTACCCTCTGAGAAACCTGAAGGAGCTCTGGTTATAGAAGACTCTATACTGAGGCATGTGAAATTACCTAGGCCTTTAGGGGAGCCAGCAACAGTGGTTAGGTGTATCCAGTGAGCCAGAGCACCAGACATAGCAGGTAATCTTAGGGAACTGACAAACAGGCTAAACCAACCATCTGCTAACTGCATACAGTCGTCACTCAGGGTTCACTATATTGAGATTTTGTCTGTTCTCAGGAAGCCTGTTTTAGTAATTTAATTAATATAGAGACCAAAAATTCAAAGCACACTGAATACACAGCCAGAACCTTTGATTTGACACAACAGGGAACAGTTCAGTATAATAGTTGTTAATAGATGTTAATATGGAGTCCAGGTAGTTATTGGAGGCTGGGTAGACTTGTACGAAATTCCAGTTCTGAATTATCGAGTGACTATAGCCAAGTCCTCAGAGAAACGGTCGTCAATATCATGCGAGGCCAGAACCGTCTTCCTAGTAGAGTGAAACCGTTCCCAGAAATCGGACGCATCCGAAAGAGACACACGGGACATCCATGTGACGAGATCTCCAACCAGAAGCGGGGCACCAGGATGAGTCAGGCAGGTCCAGAGGGCAGAGGGAGTCTGGATCAATGGCAGCTCAGGAACGACATGTGTAAAACTTATAAAGCAGGTCACACTTTAGATTTAATATTATCCTTTGGATTAAGTATAAGAAATATAATCACAATAACTTCTGAATTCTGAAGTTATCTCAGATCAAAAGTTTGTCTCAATTAAAGTGTGTCATAGTAGTTACCACATTAAACGTACATTAACATCAAATATCACACAGAGCTTTATCTATAATCTTCAAGAGTTGTCAACTTTGATTGGATCACCGTCTGACTCCACAAATTTGATCAGGCAACTGAATATTTAGAGTCAACATTCCGTTATACCTTAGATAATTTAGCTCCAGTTAAAAGGAAAATGATTAGAGATAAGAAACCCGCTTCCTGGTATAATGACCACAAACGCTTTTTTTAAACAGACTGCTCGAAAATTTTTATGTAAATGGCTTCAAACTAAATTGCAAGTATTCCAAATAGCATGAAAGGAGAGCATCCTGAAACATAAAAAAAAGTGCTGCTAGATCATTGTATCTCTCCACTCTTCAATTTTTGTATATAGAGACATTCGCACCTCAAGAGCCATTTGCATTTTATACCTTTGCACAACTCTGCTCTTCCCTATTGTTTTTTTTTTCAATCTCATCATTGATTGGTTGTTTAAAAAAAAAAAAAACACTTCCGAAACCCAGACATCTATTTGGATATTACCGCGTCACTTTCCTGTTAATATTATTTGATTGGTCACACTTTTTATTTGGCCCAACCCAAGCCCTCATAGCTTAGTGACTTGATTGGTTATTGGGCAGGTATGTAGATAGACCCTATCCACCCCCCCCACCCACTGTACTATACATCCCCACATCCTTTAAAAAAAATGACAATAGAATTGATTTAGAACTTTATTACAATTAAACCAAACACTAATAAATATACAAATGTAAGAATAAGGGAAAAACTGAAAATATGGGAAAAATTTACAAATGTGCAATTAGGAAAGATGTAATTAAATTGAAAGCAATACTAAAACAAACATGCACCAGTGCTTGTTAGAGTTCCAAAATTAATGTCCTTCTGGTTCCATTTGATCTTACAAGTATGGCCTCTGCAATGTCTCATAGTAAGTCCTGTAACATGCTGGATAAAAAAAAATCAGATAAGTGACAGAAACAATTATTAGATGGACAAAAATAAAGGGACATAATAAAATAATTACAATAACAATTTCTGAATACCCATTATACACTCAGGGTCTGCATCTGCAAACGTCATCTTTAATTTACTCCAGCAGATATGTAATCACTGCCTGATTATGAGGTGAACTTACTCTGAGTGGAAAGAGAGTAGTGTCATTAATTACATTTAAAATTATGATATAAAACCCCATACATAGCATGTAAAGAAACAACATTCTTACCCAGATTGTGGATCATATTTATGTGGGTTGTTTTCTGAATTATGGAGGCGCCTTACAGCTTCCTGTAATGTTGAATTAAAATGCTTTAATACATACATTTTTAAACAACATTGTATAATTCAGACATGACAAAATGTTACATAAGCTGGACACCTACAACAATGCAAGTAAGAAAAAGCAGTTGTGTAGCCAAGTCCTAACTTGGCAAGGTATCATTTACGACTATATTGTCAGCTAACATAAAGGTCAACTTACCGCAGTACCCACGTTACGCACTCTCTTTACTCTTTTATGCACATGGCTTGAGCTTCCTGCAGTATTCGCTCATTAAACTTCACCATCAAGATGCTGGACAGTCTCTTTGGGAAAAGCAGTGTGTGCAGCTTGCTTCTCCCTCAAGCTGAAGAGACAAAGGCACACCATAGCTAATCCCCCCATCCGGCTATGATAATAAGGACAGCTCCTCTTCTTGCTAGTCATTAACATTCAAAAGGCCTTTACACCTCACACCTATCACCTCTCACTGCTAGCTGTGAGGAATCCTAGAAACTTTCAACGATTTCCGTATACATCCACAAACATAAGGTATCTGGTCGTTTCACAAAAATTCCTTTTGCATGATACCTTTCGAAGCACTCTGCCTCATACATCTGGCAAACAAAGTTTAGCGGGGATTTCCCATACAGATATATATACCCAGTTCGTGCCCAATAACGAACTGGACTTCATATTAACTTGTTAATTAACACATCTCCTGTTATACTGAACTTTCTGCCTTCTAACACACAGTATTACTGTAGATAAATTCCTGCTATCCGTTATCACCCAAATAAGGATGTGTTGAGTCCTGTTGAGTCCGGTTCCTCTCAAGGTTTCTTCCTATTGCCATCTGAGGGAGTTTTTCCTTGCCACTGTCACCGTCGCCCTTGGCTTGCTCATCAGGAACAATCTTATAATTTAGATTCATACACATTCACATTTCAAATTTCCATAATTCTTTTGATTGTGTAAAGCTGCTTTGCGACAATGACAGTTGTTAAAAGTGCTATACAAATAAAATTTTTATTGAATTGAACGACGACGCTGCTCTGAGAGATGTTGAAGATGTCAATGACAACATCTCCCAGCTGTTCAACATATTCTTTGAGCACTCAGAGATTGTCTGAAAAAGCAGCTTTACGTGGGTTTTCCTCACATCAGCTGTGGTGAGACATAGCATCTGCTTGTTTGGGGGTGGTCATTTGGATGGGTTCTTGCTCGCTGTCACAGGTAGGGCTTGTATGCCCTGCCACATGTGCCGTGTATCACTGCTGTCCCTGAAATGATTGTGGATTCTATGGGCAGTTGCACGCTTTGCCTCTCTGATGGCCCAGGACACTTTGGCCCTTGCTGTTCTTAGGGCCACTTTGTCCCCCACTCTGTAGGGGGAGTCTCACTTCTTTCTGGTTTCTGTTTTTGGAGACAGTGATGTCACCGGTGTACTTGTTGATGTAGCTGGTCACTGCTCCAAGTGTACTCCTCCAAGTCGGTGAAGTCGCCCCCAAGACTCCTCCAAGAGGGTGAAGTCGCAGAAAGTTGCAGCCTCCCTGTACATGTTCCAGTCAGTGTTCTCAAAACAGTGTTCTTGTCCTGAAGAGCAGAGATGGCTCCTGCTGGCCAGCCTTTCACCTGCTTCAGAACCGGTTTTGAATATCTGATGAGTGGTCTGTATGCTGGAATTAGCATAACCGAGATATGGTCTGAGCAGCCGAGGTGGGGGCAGGGTTCTGCCTGATATGCGCCGGAGATGTTTATGTAAACAAAATCCAGCATGTTTTCCCCTCTCATTGCACAGTCCAGGAATTTAGGGAGCACTGACTTGAGATTTGCATTGTTGAAATCTCCAGCGACAATAAACAGTCCATCCAGGTGTGTGTTCTGCAGTTCACTGATCTTTGCATACAGTTCCCTTAGCATTTCATGAGCATTAGCTCTAGATGGAATGTACACTCCGATAATGAAAATGGTGGTGAATTCCCGCAGTAAATAAAAAGGTCTACATCTACCAGTCACAAACTCCACCAGCGATGAGCATTAACTAGAAACTAGCACAGAGGTCTTGCACCATTCCGACACACAAGCCAACGCCGCAAGTCTTACCGCACAGAGCTGCATTTCTGTCGGCCCGAAACGAGACTAGCCCGTATAGCTGAATGGTGGCGTCCGGAACTCTGTCGCTGAGCCTACATGAAAACAAAGACACAGCAGTCTCTAAACTCACGTTGTGTAGTCTGCTGGAGTTGGATGTAGTCCAGTTTATTGTCCAGGGGCAGACGTTACATAAGATGTTGGACGGGAGAGCCGGCCGGCTAGAGTTTGTTTTTAGTCTAGCACAGACTCCTGCCCGCTTGCCGCTCTTGTGCTTTCTTGCACACCGCTTCCAATGTCTCCTCCTCCGGCCACCGGCATTAGGCAACACAAAAGTCTGTAGGCCTGGTTCCCGCAGCAAGCCGAGGTCACGTAGCTTTTTCTGCAGCTCATCGTGGAGGTAATTAACCTGGTTATTTCATACCAAAAGTGTCTGGGGGTGGTATATACAGACACCGGTTGTACCGATGTCCATATACCAAGTAAAACAAACACGCCACAAAACAAAATAGCACAATTTTAGCTTCGGAGCAGCCACTGCGTGCTACTGCCGCACCTCCATCTTGATCCGAGAAATAAATAAATAAATACATACATAAATAAATAAACTCCTACTATAGTGCTCCATAGCGCTCACCTGTTCTCATAGTCTCTGTGTAACAGCTAGAATCAGCACAACAGGTTTGAACTAATAGTTATATATAATATATATTATATATATAATAGTTTAAACTAATATTAGAATATACTAAGAGTAGAGTCGTGGCCAAAAGTTTTGAGAATGACACAAATATTAGTTTTCACAAACTTTGCTGCTAAACTGCTTTTAGATCTTTGTTTCAGTTGTTTCTGTGATGTACTGAAATATAATTACAAGCACTTCATACGTTTCAAAGGCTTTTATCGACAATTACATGACATTTATGCAAAGAGACAGTGTTATTTGCAGTGTTGGCCCTTCTTTTTCAGGACATCTGCAATTCAACTGGGTATGCTCACAATCAACTTCTGGGCCAAATCCTAACTAATAGCAACCCATTCCTTCATAATCACTTCTTGGCGTTTGTCAGAATTAGTGGGTTTTTGTTTGTCCACCCACCTCTTGAGGATTTACAAGATGGCGCCGGTGAGGTCGGCTGCCGTCGCGACTGCTCCGACCTATTTTTCCTTGTTTTCGTTTTTTAAGTTAACTTTCAATAACTTTAATCCGGCTAATTCACCATCATTGAGTGCATTAAGTACGATAGAGATACTCTTATTTCTATTGGTTTACAATGTACTCACAATTCGACGTTTTTAACTCCGGATCCGAGCTGGCCGAGTGAGATCCTGAGGGTAAACAAAGCACGCGACGCGAAGCGGCGGCCCCGAGGAAAACGAGCCGGCGTCAGGAACAGGCTGAGAGCGCGTGCACACCCCACACCTCTGCCTAGCATCCTGCTCGCCAATGTCCAGTCACTGGAGAACAAGCTCGATGACCTCAGGGCCAGGATAAAGTTCCAGAGAGACATTCGGGACTGCAATCTTCTCTGCTTCACCGAGACATGGCTGAACCCAGCGGTGCCGGACCACGCCATCCAGCCGGCCGAGTTCTTCTCGGTTCACCGCATGGACAGGACACGGGACTCGGGAAAGACAAGGGGAGGCGGCGTGTGTTTAATGGTGAACAGCAGCTGGTGCAACAGCGCGAGCGTTGTTCCTCTCGCACGCTCCTGCACACCCAACCTGGAACTATTAACTATCAAATGTCGTCCTTTTTATCTTCCTCGGGAGTTCACATCGGTCATAATCAGCGCCGTTTATATTCCGCCACAAGCGGACACGGACACTGCCTTATGCGAGCTGCATGAGGCACTCACACAGCACCAAACACAACACCGGGACGCTGCGCTTATTGTGGCAGGGGACTTTAACAGTGCCAACCTCAAACGTGCAGCGCCTAACTTCCATCAGCACATCACCTGCCCGACCAGGGGCGAAAGGACACTGGACCACTGTTACACACCAGTTAAAGACGGCTACAAGGCACAATCTTGTCCACCGTTTGGGAAATCTGACCATGCCGCCATCTTCCTCATGCCAAAATATAAACAAAGGCTTAAACAGGAACTTCCGGTTCAGAGGGAGGTCGCGCGCTGGACGGACCAATCGGTGGCCGCGCTTCAAGACGCACTCGATGACGCAGACTGGGACATGTTCCGAAACAGCTCCGATGACGTCAGCGTGTTTACGGAAGCGGTTGTGGGATTCATCGGGAAACTAGCGGATGATACCGTACAGAAAACGACCATCAGAACATTTCCCAATCAGAAGCCGTGGGTGGATAAAACCATCCGCGACGCTCTGAGATCTCGCGCTGCTGCCTACAATGCGGGACTTGCTTCGGGGGACATGGACATGTACAAGGCTGCGGCATATAACGTCCGGAAGGCGGTGAAGGAGGCGAAGCAGCGCTACGGGAGGAAGCTAGAGTCACAACTCCAACAGAGTGACTCTAGGAGCCTGTGGCAGGGACTAAGAACGATAACGGAATACAAAGCTCCAACATCCGGTATGACAAACGCGGACACGACTCTGGCAGACGAGCTGAACACCTTTTATGCTCGCTTCGAGGCTGCAGCTAAAGACGTTAGCGTTGCTAATGCTAGCGCTGCTAATGGCTGCAGACAGGAAGTCATTGCCAGCACCGGAAACGCGTTTATCATCTCCGAGCATGACGTGAGGAGAGCCTTCAGGAGAGTGAACACCAGGAAAGCAGCAGGACCAGACGGCATCTCAGGTAGAGTCCTCAGAGCCTGCGCAGACCAGCTAGCACCAGTGTTCACAGAGATATTCAACCTCTCTTTATCTCAGTCGGTGATCCCCACATGCTTCAAAGAGTCCATCATTGTTCCTGTTCCAAAGAAACCACATCCTGCTTCCCTCAATGACTATAGACCTGTAGCCCTCACATCAGTGGTGATGAAGTGCTTTGAACGGCTGGTCAGAGACTTCATCATCTCTTCATTACCAGACACACTAGATCCACTTCAGTTTGCCTACCGTTCAAGCCGCTCTACAGATGACGCCATCGCTCATCTACTCCATACATCTCTCACTCATCTGGACACTAGAAGGGGGAATTATGTGAAAATGCTTTTCATCGACTACAGCTCAGCATTTAACACCATAATTCCCTCTACACTCACCACCAAGCTGGAGCACCTGGGACTCAGCTCATCCTTGTGTCAGTGGATCTCCAATTTCCTAACGGGGAGACCACAGGCAGTAAGGATGGGTGGACATGTCTCAGCCTCCATCACCCTCAGCACTGGAGCCCCACAGGGTTGTGTTCTGAGCCCTCTACTGTACTCTTTGTACACTCACGACTGCGTAGCCACTACCAACTCCACCACCATCATCAAGTTTGCTGACGACACCGTCGTGGTCGGCCTGATCACTGACAATGATGAGACGGCCTACCTGAAGGAGATTGGAAATCTGGAGAACTGGTGTCAGACGAACAACCTCCTTCTCAACGTCAGCAAGACAAAGGAGTTGATAGTGGACTTCAGCACAAAGCAGAAGAGGAACTACCAGACCCCCGTCATCAACAAGAGCCCAGTGGAGAGAGTGGACAGCTTCCGTTACCTCGGTGTACACATCACGCAGGACCGTCTCGGGTTACTTGGCTGTAACCCTGTTCCCTGATAAAGCGGGAACGAGATGCTGCGTGAAAACGCTATGGGAACATCTCTTTGTTGCCCGGTTGTGAAGCTTGTGCATGTCAAACCCGCCGAATACCTTCGGCTTATAACCTGTGCAGGCATGACGTCACCGAACAAGGTGCACCTGCAGGTTATAAATAGGAGTGAACCGGAAACATCCTCAGGTCAATTTTGTCTGAAGGACGTCCAGGCACGCCAGCAGTGCGGCATCGGAGCGCAGCATCTCGTTCCCGCTTTATCAGGGAACAGGGTTACAGCCAAGTAACCCGAGACGTTCCCTTTCAAAAGCTACACTCGATGCTGCGTGAAAACGCTATGGGAACGAGAATACCAACGCCGCCGCACTGCAAGTGTCTGGACCCCCAGGTTGTGTAGCGTGTGCGCACAAGCCGAGGAGGTCTCAGACCTAGCTCTGGGATGCTGACTCAAGGATCCACGAACCTGGAGTAGCATTGACATCCAGACTATAAAATCTAACAAACGTGTGTGGAGAGGACCAGCCCGCCGCATCACACACCTGCTGCAGGGGTACGCCTCTTGCCAAGGCAATCGATGAGGCAATCCCCCTGGTTGAATGAGCCCTGATTCCCAGAGGCGAAGTGTGACCACGCGCCTCATAGGCTAGGGCAATGGCATCTCTCACCCAGTGTGACAGAGTCTGTCTAGTGGCAGCCGCCCCCCGGTTGCGACCCCCATGGCAAATAAAGAGTTGCTCTGATTTACGCCACTGGCTAGTGCGGTGGACGTAGATCCGAAGAGCACGTACTGGACACAGTAAGTGAAGTCTTTCCTGCTCCGGAGCTGTGAAGGCGGAGGACAGAAGGCTTCGAGAACAACTGGGTGCATGGTTGAGAATGGAACCTTGGGAAGATAGTTCGGGTGAGGATGCAGAATAGCTTTGACTTGCCCAGGGGCAAAGTCTAGGCAGGATGGGGAGACTGACAGAGCCTGCAGATCCCCAATCCTCTACAAAGAAGTAATAGCCATCAGAAAAACCATCTTAAGAGACAGAAGCTTGACAGGCGCTGACTCTAGTGGTTTGAACGGGGTGTCAGCCAGGCCTTCGAGTACGATAGTTAAGTCCCACGAAGGGACCGTCGCTCTAGTGGGCGGCTTCAACCGTTTAGCTCCACGAATAAAACGGGCAACTAAATGGTGCTTGCCCACAGAAACCCCGTCGTTCAGAGCGTGACAGGCCGAAATAGCGGCTACGTATGTTCTGAGCGTACTAGGGCATAAGCCCGAGGACAACTTTTCTTGCAGAAACTCCAGCACTGAAACAATCTGGCAGTGAACTGGGTCTATGTGTCTTGTCATGCACCAATTTTCAAACACACTCCATTTGAGGGCATAAGTTCTCCTAGTGGAGGGAGCCCTGGCACTTAAAATGGTTTCAATTACGCTGGCTGAAAGCCCAGCCTGTCTCAGTTGGTCCCGTTCAGGGGCCAAACGTGAAGGTTCCAGAGCTCGGGCCGGGGATGAAGTATTGTCCCCTGCGCCTGAGACAGAAGATCCCTCCTCACTGGAATCACCCAGGGTGAGCCGTCGAGGAGAGATATTAGATCCGAGAACCACACTCTGGTCGGCCAATGGGGCGCTATCAATAAGAGGCGCAACCCTTGTTGACGGACCCTCGCCAGGACTCCCGGGAGCAGAACTATAGGCGGAAACGCATAAAGGCGTAACCTGGGCCACGTGTGGGCCATTGCGTCCAGACCCAGGGGAGCTGGAGGAGTCAGAGAGTAGTAAAGGGGGCATTGTGCTGTCTCTTGTGAGGCAAAGAGGTCCACCTCTGCTACGTAAAATCTTTCCAAGATTTGACTGACTATTTCGGGGTGGAGCTTCCATTCCCCCTGTTCTACAGCTTGTCTGGATAGCAAGTCTGCTCCTACATTCATGTGCCCTGGAATGTAAATCGCCCTGAGGGACAGGAACTTGTCCTGTGCCCAAAGCAGAACCTGGTGCGCTAGCTTGTTCAAGCGGCGCGAGCGCAGTCCACCCTGGTGATTTATGTACGAGACTACCGCAGTGCTGTCCACCCGCACTAGGACATGGTAGCCTCTCAACTGCTGGAGGAAGTGTTTCAGGGCCAGAAACAGAGCCATCATTTCGAGGCAATTGATGTGCCACGCGAGAAGATGACCTCTCCAGCTCCCTTGTGCTGGACGGCCATCCAAGACCGCACCCCAGCCCATGAGGGAAGCGTCTGTCGTTAGCATCTTGCGACGACAAGACGGACCTAGAGTGGGACCCAAAGTCAGAAACCGGGGTCTGAACCACATAGAAAGGGTACGAAGCCCCAGGCGCGTAACCCTTATTAGCCTCTGGGGGTTGGCCCTTGAATGAAACCCCCTGGCTCTTAGCCACAGCTGAAACGCTCTCATGTGCAGAAGGCCCAAAGGTATCACCGTGGACGCAGCCGCCATGAGGCCTAAAGATTTCTGAAAGTGATGAACAGTGACCTTCTGGCCTAGCTTGATTTCCTTCAGGGTGTTGAGAATGGATTCGACACGAGCAGGAGACAACTGTGCCCGCATCGTGACCGAATCCCATGTGACACCCAAATATGTTGTCCTCTGAACAGGAAGGAGAACGCTTTTCGTGGCGTTGAGTCTCAATCCTAAAGAATGAAGATGGGCTAGGACGACATCCCGATGTCGAAGCGCTAGCTCCTGAGACCGGGCCAGAATCAGCCAGTCGTCTATGTAATTCAAAATACGGATGCCCTGGAGTCGTAAAGGAGCCAGAGCCGCATCCATGCATTTTGTATATGTGCGGGGTGACAGAGCTAGGCCAAATGGAAGGACCCGAACTGGTAAGCCTCGCCCCCAAAGGCGAACCTCAGGAACTTCCTGTGCTGTGGCAATATTTCTATATGGAAATATGCGTCCTTGAGATCGATTGTCACAAACCAATCCTCTAGTTGAATTTGAGAAACAATCATTTGACAGTCAACATTTTGAATTTGGATTTCCTGAGATAGCGTTTCAAGCCGCGAAGATCCAAGATCGGACGCAACCCCCCCCCCCCTCTCTTGGGCACCAAAAAGTACCGACTGTAGTAGCCTGACTCTCTGTCTGGAAGGGGAACATGTTCTATGGCCCCTTTGCCCAGCAGAGTCTTTAACTCCTGGGCCAGCAGATGTGCTCGGTCCGGTTTCACGGAAGTGGAGACCACGCCGCTGAAATCTCGCTGCTGCGGCCAGTCGATATGCAATCGCTCGACCGCACGCGTTATAACCTCTAATAATTCCTCAAAAGCTCTGTCAGCACTGGAGGAGCGTTGTGAGGAGGCTACTTCCATGGAAGCGAGAGAGGAAGATTCTTCCGCTCCTTCACAAGAAGCGCCGGAGCGCGCTTGCGAAGCGGAAGCTAAAACTTCCTGATCCGGAGAGAGCGCGAGAGAAAGGGGAAATTCCGTCTCGTGCGCGTCTGCCAGATCAGCACGCGAGCCCCAGGAATGCGCCGCGGCTCGCGGTTTCTCTTTAAAGAAAGCGAGCCGCGCGCGAAGCACCTTAATAGGGAGAAGATCACAGTACTCACAGTCTCCCTGAAGCCCGAGGCGAGCGTGTTCTTCCCCAAGCACTCGAGACAAAACTCGTGAAGATCGCCCTCCGAAAGAGATCTATCACACGGAGGCACGCATCTCTTAAGCAACTCCGCCATATCGGTGAGTTAATGCTGTTATTTTTATTTCGCTTTCGTTACGGCTTGCATGCACGCGCAAACACAAAGCGGTCCTGAAGACAAAAAGATCTGAGGATGTTTCCGGTTCACTCCTATTTATAACCTGCAGGTGCACCTTGTTCGGTGACGTCATGCCTGCACAGGTTATAAGCCGAAGGTATTCGGCGGGTTTGACATGCACAAGCTTCACAACCGGGCAACAAAGAGATGTTCCCATAGCGTTTTCACGCAGCATCGAGTGTAGCTTTTGAAAGGGAACTGTCTTGGTCCTGTCACATCAACACCGTGGTGAAAAAGGCCCGACAGCGTCTCTACCACCTCAGACGCCTGAGAGACTTCAGACTGCCCTCCAAGGTGCTTAGGAACTTCTACTCCTGCACCATAGAGAGCATCCTGACGGGAAACATCACGTCCTGGTTCGGGAACAGCACCATGCAGGACAGACGAACTCTTCAGAGGGTGGTGCGATCAGCTGAGCGCATCATCCACACCGAGCTCCCTGACCTGCACTCGATCTACAGCAAGCGGTGCTGGACCAAGGCCAGGAAGATCATGAAGGACCTCAGTCACCCCAGCAATGGACTGTTCTCTCTGTTGAGGTCAGGAAAGCGATTCCGCTCCCTGAAGGCCAACACAGAGAGACTGAGGAGGAGCTTCTTCCCGCAGGCGATACGGTCTCTTAATCAGTACAACACACAGTACTGATCCATTTTGCACACCCACACATGCTTCTGCACTCACTCTGGACACTCTGGACACTCTGGACATTCAGGGCATTTGCTCACTTGTCCTCACTGCACACCTGCTCACTCATGGGTAGTATGCACACAAGTCACTTAAATATGCACACAAGCCACTTTAACATTTAACATGTCACTTTACTGCATATTTGCATATTCAATATTTTTATTTCCACTTGTGCAATTACAATTTTTTACTTACTTACATTTTATATTTTATATTCTTACATTTTACATTTTATATTCTATATTTTATATTTTATTTAATTTTATTCTCTTAGGTCAGGGCAGTTGCCTAAGCATTTCACTGCATATCGTACTGTGTAGGATTGTGTATGTGACAAATAAAATTTGAATTTGAATTTGATTGACCGCAAGTTCTCAATGGGATTAAGATCTGGGGAGTTTCCAGGCCATGAACCCAAAATTTCAACATTTTGGTCCCCGAGCCACTTAGTTATCACTTTTTGCCTTATGGCACAGTGCTCCATCGTGCTGGAAAATGCGTTGTTCTTCACCAAACTGTTGTTGCATTGTTGGAAGAAGTTGCTGTTGGAGGGTGTTTTGGTACCATTCTTTATTCATGGCTGTGTTTTTGGGCAAAATTGTGAGTGAGCCCACTCCCTTGGATGAGAAGCAACCCCACACATGAATGGTCTCAGGATGCTTTACTGTTGGCATGACACAGGACTGATGGTAGCGCTCACCTTTTCTTCTCTGGACAAGTCTTTTTCCAGATGCCCTAAACAATCGGAAAGAGGCTTCATCCGAGAATATGACTTTGCCCCAGTCCTCACCAGTCCATTCGCCATACTTTTTGCAGAAGATCAATCTGTCCCTGATCTACAATTCCTGAGCAAGCTCTGCACTGGTGGCACTCCGATCCCACAGCTGAATCCTCTTTAGGAGACGATCCTGGCGCTTGCTGGGCTTTCTTGGACGCCCTGAAGCCTTCTTAACAAGAATTGGACCTATTTCCTTGAAGTTCCCGATGATCTTAGTAGCCACAATATCCTTGCCTGTGAAGCCATTTTTATGCAACGCAATGATGGCTGCACACGTTTCTTTGCAGGTCACCATGGTTAACAATGAAAGAACAATGATTTCAAGCATCACCCTCCTTTTAACATGTCAAGTCTGCTATTCTAACCCAATCAGCCTGACATAATGATCTCTGCTCATCAACATTCTCAAGACGAGTTAACAAGACGATTATTGAAATGATCGCAGCAGGTCCTTTAATGACAGCAATGAAATGCAGTGGAAAGTTTTTTTGGGGATTAAGTTAATTTTCATGGCAAAGAAGGACTATGCAAGTCATCTGATCACTCTTCATAACATTCTGGAGTATATGCAAACTGCTATTATAAAAACTTAAGCAGCAACTTTTCCAATTTCCAATATTTATGTAATTCTCAAAACTTTTGGCCACGACTGTACATTCTAATAACAATGATACTGTTTTTATTATTTTTTTGTAACCAAAAAAAACTGAATGCTGGAATTATTGAACTGATACTCCATATAATAAAAAATCCATATAATCTGATCCTACTTGTGGAAATCTCAGATGCCATTTTACATTTTTAAAAATGCGCTTATGAATTAAATTCCATGCAAGCGAAGTTGCAGACACATCACATTACATATTTTTTATTATTATTGTCACTTACAGACACCTATATTTGATATACAACTTAAAAATTACAAATTATATTCTTTTTGATATATATAATTTCCTGCATTCTGTTTAAATTGATCTTATTTTCAATTGTTTGATTTCCCTTAATGCTGAGAAAAGGTTAACAGTACCACATAAGGCATAATGCCTTAAGACATGGAAAAAAACTTCATCTCTCAGACCATAAATCAATGGACTAAGACTACGGGGTAAAAACAAAAAAACTATTAAATTGGAATAAGTAATATTTCTAAGTGTCATGTCTTCAACCTTGTAAAATGCCATTTCTATATATGGTGTAAAAAACTGCATCATGCACAGAAACAGCTGAGCACCATGAAGCAGCACAGTTCTGAGGCTCTTATTGGTTGATTTCTTTTTTTCAGAGGAAGCAGCTCTAGCTGCAATCATTATCTTGATGTAGGTGAAGACAATGATAATGACCGTAAAAAGAAAAAGCATAACATAAATTACAGCACGACTATGTGCCTGCCATTCTTTGGTTAACATAACCTGTGCATTACATACAGCAGAGGAGAAGAGAGTGTCAGGTGGGGCATCTGCCCAGAATCCTATAAAACTGAATGCTGGAATTATTGAACTGATACTCCATATAATAAAAAATCCATATAATCTGATCCTACTTGTGGAAATCTCAGCATGTCTCAAAGGCATGCATATAGCCACATAGCGTTCCAAGCACATTGCCACCAATGTCAGTGCTGTACAACAGATGAAAAAATTCTGAATTAGCACACAAAGAGAACAAATAACCATGTTAACTGGGTACTGGAAATAAGTCCCAAGTGAAAGCAAATCTGCTAACAGTATGAAAGCAGTATCCACAAAAAGAGTTTGTGCAAACAAAACGTATCGGGTTTCTCCCCTAAATAGTTCCTTTTTAAGAAATGTAAATATCATCAAACTATTTATGTAAAGAAAAAATCCAACTAGGATCTGCAACAATATGATTTTCTGAGTTGAAGACCTTGAAAAATTAAATATGAAATTACTGCTTGAGTTGCTGTTCACTCCTGTACTCTGCATATCTATAAAATAAACTTTCCAATGTATTAAATACAACAAAAAGGTTTGTGATTGTTGCAGTCCAATATTTCTCATGTATGTATATATACTGTTCTAGTGGTTGTATAGTCACTGTTGGTGGAGTTAATATGAATATTTAATTATGATTATCTTTTGATAATCCTCCTTTCATTTCATCATTGTCCTTTATGATAACATATGATTACTTACATATTACATGTGCCATGTATTTACATGTCATTACATATTTACAAAGAGTGGACCTTATATGACCCTACTTATCCCTGTTTATCCAGTGCCCACAACCTGATTTAATATTGGTACTTGAATATTTTCTGAATATTTTTCTATTTTGTTTTTTGCCCAGGTATTATTTTTTTAGAGTCTCTTTTGAGATTTTAAATACATTATAATAAATTATGCAAGCAGTACTTGGAACTTGAGTTCATAAAGCATATCTGTCAAGTCTAAATAAACAGTTTGATTACATTTCTGCAGTCATGAGATTATTATTTTTTTGTAAATTGAATATTTTCTCATGCAGGTTTTCTTCTATTCTTTTACATGTTTTCTCACAAAGGTGTTAAAATACACAAATGCCAAAATATTTGGTTAAAACTGTTTGGGTTATGTAAGTGTCAGTTTTGTGTGAATTTTTTTTTTTAAGCTACAGTGCATAATCACTGCAACTGCGGGCACTGTGGATTACAGTTGTGTTTGTGGTTGTTTAAGTATGCAATTTAGTATCAATACCATGTTGTTTCTTTGTGTGCTACGAGTAGTGTCAGAAAATTAGACCAAGATTATGAGAAACATAATATGATAAGCAGTACAGGACCTCTAGTTTACAACATTGTCAGCCTCCCCCTCCTCAGATTTAGTTTCATTTCAGTACATGATGACATGTTAAATTAATTATTATTTTTTTCGCCTTTGTTGTGATCTCATGGTTATAAATGTGATTTTATACATGTAAACATTACAAAATAAAAGTTCCCCCCCAACAAAATACTAGTGCATTGCAAGACATCAATAACTTGGAGTTGACACATGGAGTTGGCTTTGTGTCTGCCATGATGGCTGTTTGGACGAAAATTATAATGCAGTCTCAGGTCACATGATCTCAGTGATATGAAATGGAAGTTGGATCTAATTAGCAAACTAAAAATAACGGAATCACTTGTCATTTTTATTAATATTCTTCTTAGTTATTGTTTACTTGTATAGATACAATCAATATTTAACCTTTTAGAAGAACTAGAAAATTCTGATTAAATTTGGTGCACAACTTAAATACAAAATTTTACAGTATAAGTATTATTCTGATATTTTGTTACGAATATGTAAGTAAAAAATGCCTGAGACATCATTTATTTTGTTCATATATGGATTATATATATATATATATATATATATATATATATATATATATATATATATATATATATATATATATATATACACACACATGGACAAAATTGTTGGTACCCTTCGGTCAATGAAAGAAAAACTCACAATGGTCACATAAATAACTTTAATCTGGCAAAAGTAATAATTAAAAAAATTTCTATGAACGTTAACCAATGAAAGTCAGACATTGCTTTTCAACCATACTTCAACAGAATTATTTAAAAAAATAAACTCATGGAACAGGCCTCATTGGACAAAAATGATGGTACCCTTAGAAAATACTGAAAATAATGTGACCAAAGGGTCATGTTAATTCAAGGTGTGTCCACTAATTAGCATCACAGGTGTCTACAATCTTGTAATCACTCAGTGGGCCTATATATTGGGTTCCAGGTAGTCACTGTGTTGTTTGGTGACATGGTATGTACCACACTCAACATGGACCAGAGGAAGCGAAGGAAAGAGTTGTCTCAGGAGATTCGAAAGAAAATTATAGACAAGCATATTAAAGATAAAGGCTATAAGACCATTTCCAAGCAGCTAGATGTTCCTGTGACTACAGTTGCACATATTTTTCAGAAATTTAAGATCCATGGGACTGTAGCCAACCTCACTGGACGTGGCCGCAGGAGGAAAATTGATGACAAATCAAAGAGACAGATAATCCGAATGGTAACAAAAGAACCCAGAAAGACTTCTAAAGAGATCCAAGGTGAACTTCATGCTCAAGGAACATCAGTGTCAGATCGCACCATCCGTCGTTGTTTGAGCCAAAGTGGACCACATGGGAGACGACCAAGGAGGACACCATTGTTGAAAACAAATCATAAAAAAGACAGACTGGAATATGCCAAACTACATGTTGACAAGCCACAAAGCTTCTGGGAGAATGGACAGATGAGACAAAAATGGAACTTTTTGCCAAGGCAAATTTTGCTAATTATACTTGAAGCATATGAAGAAAAGAACACTGTCCCTACTGTGAAACATGGAGGAGGCTCTGTTATGTTCTGGGGCTGCTTTGCTGCATCTGGCACAGGGTGTCTTGAATCTGTGCAGGGTACAATGAAATCTCAAGACTATCAAGGGATTCTAGAGAGAAATGTGCTGGCCAGTGTCAGAAAGCTGGGTCTCAGTCGCAGGTCATGGGTCTTGCAACAGGACAATGACCCAAAACACAGAGCTAAAACACCCAAGAATGGCTAAGAGGAAACCATTGGACTATTCTAAAGTGGCCTTCTATGAGCCCTGACCTCAATCCTATTGAGCATCTTTGGAAGGAGCTGAAACATGCTGTCTGGAAAAGGCACCCTTCAAACCGGAAACAACTGGAGCAGCTTGCTCATGAGGAGTGGGCCAAAATACCTGCAGAGCGGTGCAGAAGTCTCATTGACAGTTACAGGAATCGTTTGATTGCAGTGATTGCCTCAAAAGGTTGTGCAACAAACTATTAAGTTAGGGGTACCATCATTTTTGTCCAGGCCTGTTCCATGAGTTCATTTTTTAAAATAATTCTGTTGAAGCATGGTTGAAAAGCAATGTCTGACTTTCATTGGTTAACATTCATAGAATTCTTATTTATTATTAATTTTGTCAAATTAAAGTTATTTCTGTGACCATTGTGAGTTTTTCTTTCATTGACCGAAGGGTACCAACAATTTTGTCCACGTGTGTATATACAGTAGGTAGTCAACTGGAATAATGTTTTTACCGCCATGTCTCTCTGCGGCAGCATTTGGGTTTGTGTGTTTGCTGGCTTTTTCCGCTGAGTGGCTCTATATAACTATAGACTGATGCCTCAGGCCTTAATTCATTCTCTCAAGGATTAAATGAGCCGCAGCTCCTTTAGAGCTGCACACAGTAGCGGATAAATTCAAGTGAAACATTGTAATGTAGAATTAAAATAAATCCTATTATGATTGATTTTAAGCAAAGTAAACGTTAACACAGTGAGCCTTTAGATTTTATGATGTGTATTTAGAAAAGCTACACGTGTAGGGTTTTGTGTCATCTTACACTTTGTGTTCTTTAAATTTGTAGTAGATTAGTAGAAACTAAATGACCATAAAATTAAAACATTGTCAGGACGGTCTACTGCATTAGCAGATGTCGATGTCATTTAACCCCACTTGTGTTTTTGCGTTATTAT
The DNA here is from genome assembly GCA_030347435.1 of Clarias fuscus. Classification (NCBI taxonomy): domain Eukaryota; kingdom Metazoa; phylum Chordata; class Actinopteri; order Siluriformes; family Clariidae; genus Clarias; species Clarias fuscus. The sequence goes on from CM059218.1 coordinate 10,496,649, forward strand.
AAGAATGAAATGCAGTAAGCTGTTAAGATCATCATAATTTTCTTTAATAAATAATTACCCCCCTTGCAAAAACCTTATGCAATACAAGTGAAACATTAAAGGAATTCACAGTACTAAAATTACAGTACAAATTTAGAATTTAAATATAGGTGTTTCTTATTTGCATCAAATTAAAGCAAAGTAAATTTATACCTTAATATCTAGCCTTTAGATTATATCATGTGTAACACTAGCGTATAGCCAGAAAACAGACTCTGGGTGTGCATCAGAAAAAGATTGTCAGATTAATGTGCAAAACCTATATAATAAAACTATATATGTTACATAGCCTTTATAAGACCCTACTTTTATTTAAGTGCACTCACAATGATGGAAAAAAAAGTTATGATAATGAAAGCAAACAGGGTCCACTATTGCTTTCAGTAAACTTGAGCGAGTCAGAAAATGAACCGAAACTCAGTGTATACTTGCCTCACAGACGTGAAAAATATATACTTATAGAAAGTGAAATGTCTGCTTTTATATAAAGTAATGGAAGACAAATTTTAGATTATGTAAGTCGTATGGAAAGTGAATTATAGGCGCATCCACTGCTGAGGAGACGACAAGATGACATGATCACTGTCATCCCTACAGCAAATCACCAATTTATCATTGAATTATTAAAATGGCCAGAGTCAGTCTCCTTGCTGTTTTTCCCCGACGCATTCATAATCATTACTCTACTTTTGCTGGTGCGCTCTGGAAAACTTTATGCGTGTGGCTGAGCGCTGATTAGACTACGTAGGAAATTAAAGAGGAGGATCACGATGCTCAACATCTCGGAGCCCAAACCTCATTTAAATTGAATTAATAAATATTGTAAGTAAACAACGATAGCTGACGTTTGGAAAAGGCATTTTTATTTAGACTATAAAAAATAATCCTGCATCTATTTTTAGGCATGCCAGCTGCCACTTTTTAGTTTTCATTACAAATCTTATAATACTCATGTCACGTTTCGGGGTGCGAGGCATAAGTGCAGAGGATCCAGGTGGTAAAGGAAACGATTTTTATTTAAAGAAAACAGGGGAATTAAATAAACAGAATACTTTAAATGAAACCGAAACTAAAACACGTATAAAGACATTGAAAGACACAACTAAACATACGGACATTTATCATGGAAAATCAACAGATGCAAGACGCCAAACTGAACTAAAACAAACCATTTATAATAAAACTAATGAGCAAGTCGGTTCAGGTGAGCGCCCTCACGTCACCTGACCGAAGTGCATAATGGGAAATGAAGTGAAATAATAAGAACTACAAACAAAAGATCACAGGGCGCTTTGGCGCCCTCTAGGGGTTATCCCTGACAACTCACATGACATCAAACATTCCTCCTCTTAATATTTTAACTATTTATTTTAACTATTTAAACCATTAAACTATTTATTTGACTATTTTAACTATACTGTTTCATTTACTTCAAAATAACATTAAAAACAAGAACAATAAAAATATTATTTTAAATTTTTTATATGTATTAATATTTTAAATATGACTACCTTTATCACTACAGCCGTAACCAAAGAAATCACTAATTTATCAATTAATGATTAAAATGGCCAGAGTCAGTCTCCTTGCTGTTTTCCCCGAAGCATTCATGATCATTAGTCTATTCTACCGGTGCTCTCTGGAAAACTTTATGCGTGCAGTTGAAGGCTGATTAGAATATGTAGAAAGGGTCACGATGCCAATTCAAAATCCTGAGCCCAAACTTATTTAAATTAATTCACAAATATTATAAATAAACAATAGCCAACGTTTAGAAAACATTTATAAATTCTTTCTGAGATCAGGCTGTGTTGGGCCGGTGTTATGCGCAGAGTGTCGAGAGATTTCCTGAAGCTCAAATTTCCAAAAACGTTGGGGCATTTTTAAAAAATAGATGCCATCTTTGATAACCGATAGAGGTTTTAAGCTATACACCCATGCATTTTCGCCTAAACAACTCTTAAAACTACGCTTGTGACACAATAACAGTAATATTTCAAACATTTTGCTGGCTGCCGTTTGGAGAAACCAGTAAAGAATAAACCAGTTGTTGGGTCAAAAGAACCCGACCAGGTGTTAATTTGAAAATGACTCACTACATCTGACCCAACAGGAGCAACCCAACAATGTGTTTACAGAAACAACACAGGATTTTTTTAGAGAGAGAGAGAGTTATTCTAATGTTTTATTCTGAAAGTTTATTTTTCCAGATATTTATATATTTAATGTTTGATGTCTTTGAATGTATTTTTTAAAATAACATTAAACAGATACAGTACGAAAGGGGGTAGGCTATATAAAAGTTCATTATTTGTACAAATAATATTGTCAGCTAGTGAACTTGATCGTTTGTCTAAACAACATTTAACCAATGTTTTTTTTTTTACTCATTATTGTACAGTAAATATCAATAGCACTGGTTCAGATTTTTCATGTTTGTTGTATAAAGTACTCAGATGTGGAAATTACCATATTTACTAAAATATAATAAATACTGTTTTCTTCAATACAACATACAACATTCTTTGATACAACATACAGTGGAACCTTGGATTACGAGCATGATTCGTTCCAGAAGCAGGCTCACATTCTAAAACACTCGTAAACCAAACCATATTTTCACATTGGAAATAATGGAAACTCAAATGATTCGTTCCACAGGCCAAAAAAATTAAATACATAAAAATAATTAATACAAAATATAAAGTAAAAATAAAACAAATTAACCTGCACTTTAACTTTAAAAAAGTACTAATAAATCCCGACAGATAAGCGTTACCATTCGTGTGCGCAGACACTGTGTATGTGTGTGTGTGTGTGTGTGTGTGTGTGTGTGTGTGTGTGTGGAATTAGCCACTCCCCTCTCATCTTACATAGTAAACAACCCCCCCATGACACCGTGCACTTACACACACAACAGAAACATCGTTTTTACAACAAAAAAAAGGTTAATCTTTCTAATGACACTCGACTGAGCGCATACTAACAAAATCACTGCTGTAAGGTAAAAATAAAACAAATTAACATGCACTATACCTTTGAAAAGAATCGCAACAGAGCAGTGTTTCTGTGTAGAGCAGAGTGTGTGTGTGTATGTGTGTGTGTGTGTGAAGGTGACGGGGGGCGGAGAGTGTGCGTGTGTGTGTAAGTGTACGGTGTCAAAGAAGCACATGCGTGATACGTAAACCAAGACTTGCTCGTTTTTCAAGTCAAAATTTATTTAAAATCTTTGCTCGTCTTGCGGAACACTTGTTACTCGCTATCCGAGGTTCCACTGTATTGGTATAACTTTTTATGACCTAATTATAATTTAAAACTGTGGCGAGTGAAAATGTCACTTTGCGCCACCTGGAATCAAAATTCTGGTCATTTCATAAATTACTTTGAAATGCAACTGATTTATTTTGGCCGCTGTCGTTTTGCCGACGGTGAGCACGGCGGTAATAGGCATTCCCGTTGACTACCTACCGCATATATACTGTATATACTGTATATATGTACAGTGAGGTCAATAAGTATTTGATCACCCTGTGATTTTGCAAGTTCTCTTGCTTAGAAATCATGGAGGGGTCTACAATTTTCAGCATAGGTGCATTTCCACTGTGAGAGACAGAATCTAAAGAGAAAAATCCGGAAATCACATTGTATGATTTTTTAACAATTTATTTGTGAACTACTGTGTCAAATAAGTATTAGAGCACTTGCTTATCAGCCAGATTTCTGACCCTCAAAGACCTGTTATTTTGCTTTTAAATAGTCCAGCTACACTCTGCTCATGATTCAAAATTGTTTGAGGTCGTTAGCTGTCATAAAGACACCTGTGCACCCCACAATAAACCAAAGTCTAATTAGCAACATGGGCAAAACCAAAGAGCTGTCAAAAGACACAAGAGACAAAATTGTAGACCTTCACACATACTGTATATCCTCTTTTGACTATAGGCGGGTAGTAACATTTACGCCGTTAAATTAACTTTTTTTTAACAAAGGTTTCCGCATCTTTCTCTAATTTTACAGAACGCCCATAAATCCATGCTGCTACTAGTAGGATCTCACAGTTAGTGTGTAGCGCAGCCACATAAAGGGCTTTTTATAGGGGGGAAAAACAGCATAAGCTTATAAAGGGAGAGCAGCTGTGCCCTATAAGTGTTAGGATTTGTTTTACTCCATACAATAGGTTGTGGTCCCAAAAGGTACTCTCGCGAGAATTCCCAGACGGTTTGCGAGAGGGCAGCGCAGGAGGTCACCTGGTCCGCCTTTAAAGCACTACCGCGAAGAAGCGGGGAAGGAGAGAAATGAGGAGAAAACAGCGCTGTGATATTAAAGAGAGAGAAAGATTGTTTGTTGCGTCCAGTGGATTACTTTTCCCCGTTGTGGATTTATCCGTGCTGGAACCCTTCAATACTCCTCTCATTCCATATTCGTGCTCCCGGACTGAACTTCATATACCGGTGAGACCGAGCCATCTCTCCCAGCCACATACATACACTAAAAATAACATCCCGGACTTGGACATTAATTTCATTAATTCACACCCTACACACCTACATTTGTTTATATGTGTATATATTTTGTAAATATTGTTTTGTGGTGCACATTTGTTTTGTTTAGTTCTTCACTTAATACACTTTGGGTTTGTCTTGAACTGTTGTGTCGCGTCTTTCCTTGTTCCGCTACGCTTACACAATACCGGAAGTTAGATTCATGAGCCCGTATTTAGTGTAACTAGGGTTAAAATAATTGCAGAGTGTAACAAGTGTACAATCTTGCGATGAGTATAGAATGCTTTCTCAATGTTTGTGTGATTATATGTTAAAATAACATTATATGTACAATTAAAGTTAACAGTCTATGAATATATAAGTATATTTCAGTACAGAATTAATCACCGATACACGTTGTACATTTTTATGCATCCCAAAAAATATGATGCATCCCTGGCATCATATACAAAGCATGTTTCGCTTGCAAAAGAACAGCTACATACGCCGGTGTCTTCTCCGTCTGCCAAAAACAGACACACTTCAGCATACTGTATGCACACAAAAATATAATTATTATAATAAAAAATATGTATATATTTTGAAGAACAGTTACTCTTACTTGAGTACATTTTTTGGCTATTCTACCCACCTTCCTTTGCTTTTGACACAAATATACAACATAAACCATACCAAGCCGCTTGACTAAATCTGTCCCCTTTCCCAACTATGCCATCATGTGGCCAAAAACCAGAACCGCTTCTAAGGAAATGAATCTCACAGTGAAATGTGGTCTCTGGGCATTTAAATCAAGAGGGGAATCTCAGACGCCATTTTGACTTTTGGCGAATTTCCCCATAAGAAATAATGAAAACTCCAATGATTCGTTTCACAACACAAAAATATACATATTAAAATTATTAACAGAAAATGTAAAGTAAAAATAAATCAACCCTGATAAGAAAGGAGGAGAAGAAGGAGCATTTGCAAAGCATTGCAAAATTTGCAAAGTGCATTACATCAAAAGATTCAGAGAAACAGAAAACTGGAGAAATCTGTTTAGCTCAATCTTTGTGCTTAAGGAACAGGGCAGAAGACTTTTGTTGGATGCCCACTCATTGGCATGATTGTGGCATTGACATTATTAAATGGGCCCAGGAATAATTCCAAAAACCACTGTCGGTAAACACAATCCCCCATGCCATCTGTAGGTGGCAACTAAAGCTCTATTATGCAAAAAGGTAGCCATATGTGAACATGGCTCAGAAGTGCCATTGTATCCGTTGGGCCAAGGCTCATTTAAAATGGACATTCTTAAAGAGGAGGGAGACCTTCCAGCGTGTTATCACGCGTGTTATCTGAAAAGCCAGTATCTCTGATGGTATGGGGGTGCACAAGTGCAGGCGGTATGGGCAGCTTTCATGTTTCGGAAGTCACTATTCATGCTGAAAGGGATATAAAGGTTTTAGACCACGTCTATTTCAGGGAAGGCCTTGTGAATCCAGGTGAGACCAGGTGCTGAATGATGAGCATTTTTGCCTCCTCTCTGTATGATATCTTGGCACTATCAATAATAAGGAAGACTGTGGTGTCTTCAGCAAACTTTATGGTGCAGTTTGAACTAGCTTTGGAAGTGCAGTAGTGCATTGTGTGGAGCTTGCTCAGAGTGGTGGTAGAGGACTTGATACTGACCTGCACTGAATAGAGTCTTTAAGTGAGGAAGTCTCTGACAGGGATGAAGGCATTTGTAAGAAACTCAGAGTAAGGACCCAAACGCAAGCAGTATCCACCCAGTCTATCTCTTCTTTGTAAACATGTAGCTTTATATACTATAAAACTATAACAGCTGATATATTTTAAGTGTTTTTTTCTTTTGATTTTGATTACTACGAATAACAGCCAATGAAAACCCAAAATTATATTTCAGAAAATATACTTAAGATATATAGAGTTTTTTTATACTTGTAAAAATAATACTTAAAAATCTTTTCTTTGTATTGGTTTTAACACAGAAATGTGAACAGCACTCAATACATGGTCGGGGCTCATTTGCATAAATTACTGATTGCTAAATACCGTTGCTCAGTGAGCTAAAGTTCTCTTTTCAGATGAAAGTAAATTTTGCATTTAATTTGGAAATCAAGGCCCAGAGTCTGAAGAAGGAGAGGAAAGACACAGAATCCATGTTGCTTCAAGTCAAGTGTAAAGTTTGCATAGTTAGGGGTAGTTTGGGAAGCCATGTCATCTGTTGGTGTTGGTCTGCTGTGTTTAATCAGGTCTAAGATCAGCGCAGCTGCTACCAGGAAGTTTTAAAGCACTTCATGCCTCCCTCTGCTAACCAGCTTTATGAAGAAACTGATTAAATTTTTTCAACAGGACTAGGCACCTGCCCACACTGCCGGATGTACTGAAGGCTACTATCAGAGCAGCACCTCAGCAGTGCCACAGACTGATCGCCTCCATGCCATGCCGCATTGCTGCAGTAGTTCATGCAAAGGGAGCCTTGACCAAGTACTGAGGGCTGTACATGTTACGTGAGCGGTATGAAGAGCCGCACCACAAGATGTTTTAATGATTATAAGAGGCCTGACGCAGGGCTTTAAAGGGAGTCAAAGAAATAGGAGTTTGTGAGAGTGCTTCTGACACGCACGGGAAGACCTTTCCGTTTGGAGATAGCGTGGGATTATTAATTAAGGAACTTAAAAGGAAACAAATGAAAACTGTAAACACAACAATAAACAAATGAACCCTGAGCTCCGTCGTCTACATGATAACGGATGGGACTCTGGAAACTAAAACTAAAACTATATCCTCTCGGGGCATATGCCCTTACCGAGGATTTATTTAGAGAAGAGGGAGAGTTTGTGATTTGTGCACTTTAACTTAATCTGAGCGCGCACGCTGGACTGATGCGTGCCGCTCTCTCTCTTGCTCGCTCTCTCTCGCCGGCGTTTTAGACAGACAGAGGCTGGGGCTTTGCCTTTGTCTTTTAACAGCTTTGTCTGTCTGTCTGTGTCTTTCTTTCTTTCTTTGATCTTTGTCTGGGCCCTGATACCTTTACCGGTGCTACCTAATGATCACACGAAGTGCCGCGGTATCAGGACCCTTTGTATAAACACAGCGCCAGTTGCAGCTCGTTCAGGATGATTTCCTGACGGCGGCGTGTATAAATGGCCGTGCCTTTGCCTGTTCAGAATGCAGTTATATAGTTTATGCATGGCTCTGCCCCTCACACGACCCGCGTTGTTACAGTACATGTTCATACTTTTTAGAAGCCCAACATTTCTCTATTAAAAATCCTTTTTTTTTTATTGGTCTATACTGAAAAGTAATATTCTACTTTTCTGAGAGGCTTTCATTAGCTGCAAGCCATAATCATCAAAATGAAAAGAAATAAACACTTGGATCAGTCTGTGTGTAATGAATCTATACAATATATGAGTTTCACGTTTTGAATTGAATTACTGAAATAAATTTTTTTTTTGGTCCACCTGTATGAACATTCATGAAGGCATTTGTTGATTGTAGACTTTGACACAGGCCTTTTTGGGTGGCTAAGCTCAAAAATGCATTCTTCGTTTATTGTCATTTTTGAGAAGGTCACAATTATTCTTTTGGCCACTTATTTCTCCCTGATGAACCCCTTCACTTGTCACACCACTTTGGACTGCACATTTAGAGTTCCTATAAACAGATACCTGTCACGGTGTGTGACCTGTGTGTGGGCTGAAGGAGAGGCATATTTGCAGAGGTTGACACTTGAGAAAGTCTTTAATAATGAAAAATAATCAAATAAAGAAAAACTGACATGAAACAAGAACAAGCTAAATAACAAGAACAAACCAAAAACCCTGGGGTCCGTTCTTCGTACGTCGCTAACTCAGTTAGCTGGATTTGATTGTTGTGTATTTGTCCTGATCTTGGATTGTTTCGTTCTTCGAAGTGCATCTCGTCCTTGCTGTCGTAGCAACATGTCCGTAAGCTTAAACCTGCTCGGAAGCAGGTTTATTTCATGTAAACAGGATTTTGGCTCCTGGTGAGTTGTGATTGGTTGAAATGGCGAGGTTAAAGAGCATGACTGACGCGGACTGACTCACGTGGGAAAAGAAAAGTATCTTGCATATGAATGGATGTATTTAAACATACATACAGTATATATATACACATGTGTGTGTGGCTGTGTGTTAGTGTTAATCTCTGTGTGTGTCTAATAATATGTAACATTCTATCCCCCGATTGCATCTATATAAGTGGAGGTAATTTTCTCAAATCTGTCACAGCCATGTCTTGTCCGTTTAAGAGAGCAATCGGTTACTGAATGTGTGAGGATTATTCGCAGAGTTTTTCAAATTTCTTGTGTATTGCGTGATAGACAGGATCCTTTAGCACAGCATGACAATATACTTCTTCTTACTATATTTGTTCTTGTACTTCACTTTTACACTGTAAACCCAATTAAGTTGGCAAAACTCAAAATATTTGAGGTAATCAGTTACATTTAAAATTAAGTAATGATGTTTCTAATTTTACGTAAACAGAACTTGAGTTTGTTGAACTTGTTGCAAATCAAATAAATTGTTGCTGCTGTCACCACTGCATACAATCCAGCCCGGGAATCGAACCCGGGTCTTTCGCATGGCAGGCAAAACACCTACCACTGAGCCACCAGTGCTCTACAGAGTTTAAATAGGTGGAACTTTAAGATGACAGTTACTGTTATTTAAGTACTTATGCTTACTTAAAATATCAAATTTGTTCAGCTAACTTGAAAAGTGTCATTTCTACAAACTCAAATACCAAAACGTTTTGAATACTCAAAAAGGTCTATTAATTTGACCTAATTGCAATTATTTAAGTTAACAGTACTCAATGTGTTTAATTACTTTTACAGTGGTTTACAGTGTACTTGTTCCTATGTTCGCATGGGTCCACTGCTGGCGCTGACATTAAAGATGACAAAAAGAGCAATTAATACAAATACGATTTGAGATTACATATACAGTGGAACCTTGCATTACGAGCATAATTCGTTCCAGAAGTGGACTCGTATTCCAAAATCAAATCAGATTTTCCCATAAGAAATAATGAAAACTCAAATTATTTGTTCCACAGCCCAAAAAAATAAATACATAAAAATTATTAATATAATCTATGAAGTGAAAATAAAACAGATTAACCTGCACTTTACCTTTAAAAAAAATAAAAATAAATCACGACAGATAAGTGTTTCCGTTTGTGTGTGCAAGCGCCGTGTGTATGTGTGTGTGTGTGGGTGGAATTAGCCCCTTCCCTCACCTCATTTTACACAGTAACACTCCTCCTCCCTCTCCCCACCTCGCTTTCTAAGTTTCACAACAAACACACACACACACAATGGAAGCACCGTTTTAACGGGGAAAAAAATAAATCTCTCTGACACTGGCAGGAGCGCATACTACCGGAATCACTTTTTAAGTTTCACAACAAACGCACACACACACAATGGAAGCACTGTTTTAACAGGAAAAAAAAAAAGAAAAATCTCTAATGACACTGGCATGAGCGCATACAAATGGAATCACTGCTGTAAAGTAAAACAAAAACAAATAAACCAGCACCTTACCTTTGAAAAGAATTGCGACAGAGCTGAGTTTCTGTGTGAGTGAGTGAAGCTGGGGAGGGGGTGAAAAGAGTGTGTCCGTGTGTGTGTGTCGGTGTCAAATTACGCGCACGCACACACATAGGAGATGCTGAAATAGAGAGGGAGATGTTGATTATACCAGTAAGAGACGAACACTAATACCCAGGTAAGCAGGGGAGATGATTACGCACAATTCCGCAGCACAAGAGTGACGCTCGGTGTCAAAATAAGAGGCCCATGCGTGATACATGATACTCGGCACTCGTAAACCAACACTTGCTCATTTTTTAAATCAAAATTTATTAAAAATCTTTGCTCGTTTTTCAGAATACTCATAAACCATGTTACTCGCAATCCAAGGTTCCACTGTACATACATATATACACACACACACACACACACACACATATATATATATATATATATATATATATATATATATATATATATATATATATATATATATACACACACACACACACACACACACACACATGTACATACACACACAACATGGCCAGCACTCGCGTATTTAATAATTATTTTTATTTTTAATTATTTTTATTAAAGGTTAGAAATTTTCCATAACCTAATAAAAGCTCTTGCTCCACTTGAGAAAAAATTGAGCTCTCTCTTTTGCCATTTCGTCAACCAATCGAAGGGGTTGTGATCAGTGTTTCTACTGTCGATGCATATCGGCTTTTTAACCAATGCACGAAAGCACAATAATCCTAGACAACTCAATACAGCTATACTAATCATCAACAACAGGTTTGCTCGAAGAACCAAATTAGCCTCATCGTAATTAGCACGATGATCTCATCTTAGATGCATCAATTCATCTCGGATGTTTCAAGCGACGTATGAAGAACGGACCCCTGAACAGGAGAAAACAAGGACTGACTTTCAAAAGAGCATTTCAATCAAAACAGGAGCTACACAGAATAGGAGCTGAACATAACCGAAAACTAAACATAAGTGAACAGGAGAAAGCAGGACTGGAGAGAACAGGGGTTAAGGAAATCAGCATGAAACAAAGCACAGAAGATTCACAACCACTTAACTAAATATGACAGGAGCTGGACAGGAGCAGATCAAAAACCACAACAGGAATTGAACAGATTGAACCTTAGAAGGTCTAAGGAAGATGGCTAGTAGCCGCAAAACACGGGGTAATAACAAAAACCATATAAACAAAACATAACAGATGCAAGACCCCGACTAACTGAACACATGAGGTGCATTCTGGAAAATGGAGTTCATACAGAAAATCCAACAGGAAACAAAAGGAGTCTCTTGGTCGCATGTCGCCCTCTAGGGGTTATCCCTGACATTACCAAATGCAAATTTAATACTCTAGACTTTAGTATTCTAGCCCTCTTATCTACTTAATTCATCATGAAACATTTCCATGCTTTTCAGGCAACGCACCTGTAATGGAGAAACTATGTAAAAATGAATAAAATGGCTAAAAACTAAACTTTTTAAACACCCTGAATTAAACTCCTTTGACAAATTGATTTTTTTTTTTTAAAGTGTCACTGTCTAAGTACTTAGGACCTAGGCACACTGGTAAACAAACCATTGTTCAGCAGTGCACATCTTGTACAAGAGACAAAAAAAAAACAAAAAAAATGTGGGGCAGTGGTGGCTCAGTGTATTAAGGCTCTGAGTTACGGATCGGAAGATCGGCGGTTCGAGCCCCAGCTCCGCCAGGTTGCTGCTGTTGGGCCCTTGAGTAAGGCCCTTAACCATGTCTGCTCTAGGGGTGCCGTAAAAATGGCTGACCCTGCACTCTGACCCCGGCCTACTTAACTTAAAAAAAAAAAAAAAAAAAGAAGCTGGGATATGCGAAGAATAAAGAATTTCACTGTGCAGTAATGTATGTGTGACCAATAAAGGCTAACTTAAAAAACATTACTTTTTGTATGTTATATGGTTTGATAATATCTAATAATGTTTTTGAGTGTTTAATATTTTATTGTTCATTTTATGTAGAATTTTTTACAGTAAAATTTTTATTTTAGTATCAGAATCACTTTTTGTTTAAATGATGACAGTATGATATCGACTACCAAAGGTAAATTTTAATATATTTGATATGGAGTAATTGCATATTTAAGGATAGAAAATGTTCATCTATTTACATATAGCTATCTTGACCTATTTGGAAATTGCTGACCAATCAGAAATTTTTCTATTAAAAGTTTGTGAAAATAAATCCCGAAATAACAAAGATTTTACATACTTATTTGTAAATTCTCATTATAAATAATATATACATATGGTGAACATATGACACGTGTATTTAACATAACATTTTAAAATCACAAACAATATGATGTTCTTAAATTGGTCTTATTTTCAATTGTTTGATTTTCTTTGATGCTGAGAAAAGGCGGTCAGTACCACACAAAGCATAATGCCTTAAGACATGGAAAAAATTTTCATCTCTCAGACCATAAATCAATGGACTAAGACTACGGGGTAGAAATAAAAAAAAAATTAAATTGAAATATTTTATATTTCTAAGTGCCATGGCTTCAACCTTGTAAAATACCATTTCTATATATGGGGTAAAAAACTGCATCATGCACAGAAACAGCTGAGCACCATGAAGCAGCACAGTTCTCATGCTCTTATTGGTTGATTTCTTTTTTTCAGAGGAAGCAGCTCTGGCTGCAATCATTATCTTTATGTAGGTGAAGACAATGATAATGACTGTAAAAAGAAAAAGCATGACATAAATTACAGCACGACTATGTGCCTGCCATTCTTTGGTTAATGTTACTTCTACAGTACATACAGCCGAGGAGAACAGAGTATCAGGTGGGGCTGCTGCCCAGAATCCTATAAAACTGAATGCTGGAATTATAAAACTGATACTCCATATGATAAAAAACCCATACGATCTGGTCCTGCTTGTAGAAATCTCAGCGTGTCTCAGAGGCATGCATATAGCCACATAGCGTTCCAGACACATTGCCACCAAAGTCAGTGCTGTACAACAGATGAAAAAATTCTGAATTAGGACACAAAGCGAACAAATACACATGTTCACTGGGTACTGAAAATAAGTCCCAAGTGAAAACAAGTCTGCTAACAGTATGAAAGCAGTATCCACAAAAAGAGTTTGTGCAAACAAAATGTATCGTGTTTCTTCCCTAAATAGGTCCTTTTTAAGAAATGTAAATATCATTAAACAATTTATATAGAGAAAAAATCCAACTAGGATCTGCAACAATATGATTTTCTGAGTTGAAGACCATGAAAAATTTAATATGAAATTATTGCTTGAGTTGCTGTTCACTCCTGTACTCTGCATATCTACAAACTCTTAAATATAATAAATGAAAATATGATACGCCATACAAAAACAAAAAGCGTGATTGTTGCCGTCCAACATTTCTCATGTGTATATATATATTGTTCCAGTGGTGACAGAAATATCACAGTTGGTTCCGTTAGTATTAATATTTAATTAGTTTTTTTTTTTATGTTGATGATGCTGTATTTTGTCTTTCTATTTATCTGTTGTTCCATCTTAAAATATGAGCACAAACATACAATTACTTACTGTCAATACATATTAAATATGGCATGCATTAGCAAAGAGTAGAACTTGTCTACTAACTTGTCTTGCCCTACATATTCAAAGTTTATTCAGTGCCCACAATCTGAGTCGATATTAGTACTGCTCTTATCGTTTATGCATATTTTTCTGTTTTCTTCTTTGTCCAAGTATAAATCTTTTGGTGTGTCACATGAGATTTTTAATATATTATAATAAATCATGCGACCAGCACTTGACACGGTTTCATAAAGCATATCTGTCAAGCATAAAAGGAACAGTTTGACAGCAAAATGAGAACTCAATTTCCTTAATGAGTACACAATATGATGAGAGCATATGTTGATGATGAAATAAGACAACTGGATAAGCAACACAATACAAAGTGAGATCATCACCCAGTTTGTAAATTTTTCCCGCTGAATTCAGCATGTTGACAGCAATATTGAGACACACTGACATTTTAGAATTTCCCACTGGCAAGACACTACTGCAGAGACAGTGTTTACATGTGTGAAGGACATTCTGGTAAGGCTGAACATTCCTATTGCTCATCTTCAGGGGTATTGCTTTGATGTTGCCTCCAATATTCTAGGCAGTTTGTCCAGTGTTCAGGCTCAGCTGAAAGGAGTAAGCTGACACTTATTGTATGTGCATTGTTGCAATCATTCCCTGAATCTTATACTTCAGTACAAGTTGCACAGATGATCACAGAATTGCTGTGCTTATTAAAGAATCAGCTAAATGGAAGAAGCTATTTAATCTATTTTTAAACTAAGCAATTTACCCGAAAGTAATACAGCTGGTTAGGACATTTTCTATGAGGACCCTGTAAAATCATGTCAGTATTGGTGAAGGTATATTTGCCTTATTCAGGCACTAGAATAAATGCAGGTGCTGCTGGGCGCTCCTGGCCTGGGAGCTATTGTTGGTTGTCCAGGTAAAATGCAAGGAATTTCCACTATCTCCACTGCTGAGCTATCAACGCACAGGGAGTATACAATAGTTAGTCAAGGGGGATGCCTAGTACCGTCGCGGCAAAACGACAGCGGCCAAAATAAATCGCATAAGTCGCATTTCGTGTCATTCATGAAATGATCGCTAGGTGGCGCAAAGTGACATTTTCATTCAATGCAGTTTTCAAATACAGGGTGGGCCATTTATATGGATACACGTTAATAAAATGAGAATGGTTGGTGATATTAACGTCCTGTTTGTGGCACATTAGTATATGTGAGGGGGCAAACTTTTCAAGATGGGTGGTGACCATGGTGGCCATTTTGAAGTCAGCCATCTTGGATCCAACTTTTGTTTTTTGAATAGGAAGAGGGTCATGTGACACATCAAACTTATTGGGAATTTCACAAGAAAAACAAATATTGTGCTTGGTTTTAACGTAACTTTATTCTTTCATGAGTTATTTACAAGTTTCTGACCACTTATAAAATGTGTTCAATGTGCTGCCCATTGTGATGGATTGTCAATGCAATCCTCTTCTCCCACTCTTCACACACTGATAGCAACACCGCAGGAGAAATGCCAGCACAGGCTTCCAGTATCCGTAGTTTCAGGTGCTGCACATCTCGTATCTTCACACCATAGACAATTGCCTTCAGATGACCCCAAAGATAAAAGTCTAAGGGGGTCAGATCGGGAGACCTTGGGGGCCATTCAACTGGCCCACGATGACCAATTCACTTTTCAGGAAACTGTTCATCTAGGAATGCTCGGACCTGACACCCATATTGTGGTGGTGCACCATCTTGCTGGAAAAACTCAGGGAACATGCCAGCTTCAGTGCATAAAGAGGGAAACGCATCATCATGTAGCAATTTCAAATATCCAGTGGCCTTGAGGTTTCCATTGAATGGCCCCACTATCTTTGTACCCCATATACCACACCATACCATCACTTTTTTGTTACAACAGTCTTGGAGGGATCTATCCAATGTGGGTTAGTGTCAGACCAATAGCGGTGGTTCTGTTTGTTAACTTCACCATTCACATAAAAGTTTGCCTCATCACTGAACAAAATCTTCTGCGTGAACTGGAGGTTCTGTTCCAATTTTTGTTTTGCCCATTCTGCAAATTGTGTGCGCCAATCTGGGTCATCTTTGTTGAGATGCTGCAGTAGCTGGAGTTTGTAAGGGTGCCATTTGTGAGTAGCTAATATCCGCCGAAGGGATGTTCGACTAATGCCACTCTCCAGTGACATGCGGCGAGTGCTACGCTGTGGGCTCTTGCTGAATGAAGCTAGGACAGCCACTGATGTTCATTAGTGACAGTTTCCATGCGCCCACATTTTGGCAAATCCAATACTGAACCAGTTTCACGAAACTTAGCAAGCAGTTTGCTAACTGTAGCATGGGAGATGGGTGGTCTCGTAGGGTGTCTTGCATTGAAATCTGCTGCAATGACCTGGTTACTGCGTTCACCAGATATCAACACAATTTCGATCCGCTCATCACGTGTTAACCTCTTCGACATGTCAATGGCTGTGAACAAAGAGAAACTTGTAAATAACTCATGAAAGAATGAAGTTACATTAAAACCAAGCACACCATTGTTTTTCTTGTGAAATTCCCAATAAGTTTGATGTGTCACATGACCCTCTTCCTATTGAAAAAACAAAAGTTGGATCCAAGATGGCCGACTTCAAAATGGCCAGCATGGTCCCCACCCATCTTGAAAAGTTTGCCCCCTCACATATACTAATGTGCCACAAACAGGACCAACTATTCCCATTTTATTAACGTGTATCCATATAAATGGCCCACCCTGTATAATTAGGGCTTAAGTCATAAGAAAGTCATATGTTGTATCGAAGAAATACTACAGTGATGGTAATTTCCACATCTGAGTATGTTATACAACAAACATGAAAAATTAGAACCAGAGCTATTGATATTTACTGTACCATAATGAGTTTTAAAAAATTGGTTAAGTGTTGTTTAGACAGACGATCAAGTTCACTAGCTAACAATTTTACCTGTACAAAGAATAAACCGTTATATACCCTCTGTTTGTATCGGTTCATTGTTATTATTTGAAAAAAAAAATGTTACATTTAAAGTCATCAAACTTTAAATACAGAAATAACTGTAAAAATAGACATTCAGAACAGAACATTAGAATAACTTAAAAAAATACACTCTAAAAAATGCTGTGTTGTTTCTGTAAACATCTGGTTGGATTATTTTGACCCAACAACTGGTTTATTCTTTATTCTCAGGTATTTTATTTTGGGTATTTCCAACTGGTATTCTTTGGTATAATAAGGTTATAGTATAATAAGTGTTACAGATGTGGCCATTAAGAACGCACGTTTCGAGAAAAAGGAAGCTGTGAAAATGACGTTCATTACCTGTAAGGGGCAGTCGTGTTTCAGTCCGAGGTATTATGTGTCTATTGAAGCCGAAAATGTGTTAATCTCTCTTAGGCGCCCATTGTTCTACGCACCCACGCGTGTGCAAAAGACGAAGTACAAGTAATACAAATACAAAGAATACAATGTGTATGATGAGTTAGCCAAAAACAATATTGTTTTATTGTGTATATGCGCTTTAAATATGCACTAAACAATAAACACTGCTTTTTGCAAAGGATAAAATTATTCATGATCAAAAGGCTGATAAATGCGCGCGCAGATATGAGCAGATTTATCGATAAAACTGCAGATATACTCCCCCAGAAATGCAACTAACACAAAAATATATGTTACTTGCTGAATACAATGTGACAACATGCAGAATCCCTGGGCTTTGACTGCACTTTCTCCATTCATTATTATTAGTAGTAGTACACTCTAAAAAATGCTGGGTTTCTGTAAACACATTGTTGGGTTGTTTATGCTGGGTCAAAATTCTGTTATTTCGGGTACTTAATCACACTGTTGGGTTGCTTTTGCTATGAATACTAAAAGTGCTACATGGTTAAACTCAATGCAAAAAACGGAAAAAGAAATGTCTTCGTTTCCTCCCTAGACCTTTGGCTGCATCACAATGAACTGAAGCTCAGCATGCCTTCTTTCCTTGTTTGAATTTGTAATATTTAAGTGAAATATATTTCACATATAGGCCTAAATATTCATTTTTATTTATGCCCAAGTGTATTATGTTTTATCTAGAAGCGCTGCAATTTTCGCTGGTTTCAAAAAACAACGTGTTCGGAGATTTGAGCGACAGACAATCCCCAGGCGCTCTGAGCTCATGTACCTACCCAACATAGGCACAACTCGGAAAGGACTTCTAAAAACTACTGTTGGCTAACTTTCTCTGGTTACAACAGAGGATTGATTTCATCTGGAGTATTTCTAACAGGCAACTACTGTATTTACATTATGTGAAGTTGTGTACATTTTGGGACTTTTTGAAAACAAAATGGTTCTATCTACTTACTAAAATGAAATGTGTCAACCCAACAAGAGTGTTAATTTACCCACTGATTGGATCAAATAAAACAACCCAGCACCTAAACATTTAACCCAGCAATTTTTAGAGTGTAACATAAAAAAAATTCCATTTGTAAAAAATTTTTCTTTTTCCTTTTTTATAAACAGTTGTTACCATGAAAATGATCAGCCTCCTCTTTTATAGAGACCAAATGCAAACAAGCCAGCAAGATACAGACGGACCATCACTATGTCATGCGAACCTCGACCACGACTGGGGTCTGGATTCGGGACGGATCTCTTGTATTTTTTTAAGCGGTTGACCACACGATAAGGCTTCACCTGTGACCGCATACAACCAGCACATGGACTGACCTCAGATGCCAGGAATGTTACCACTGCTGGTCACAGCATCTGTGCGAATTGCAAATCAGTTTATGGTAAGCAGCCATAAACAGTATGGAAATGCCAGGTATGCAATGTTCACTTGTGTCCTGAGGTAAACAAGAACTGCTTTTCGAGAGAGGCACAAAGATGTATGACTGTGTATAGGGTGTAAAAGTGGGCTTTTGCAAACCTAACACCCTTTCTTCATAGTGCACTGTTCCTGTTCGCTCTGTTCTACCCTGAATGTCTGTTTGCATGGTCATATTTACAGTATGCCATAAATGTGCCTTCTAGGTATAAGATCATCTGTGTCCCTCTTCCCTCAATCCTGGGCTTAGGTGAAAGAGGTGACATTTACAGTAGGTAGAAGAGAGGAATGTCTATTATCGCCGCGCTCACCACCGCAACAAAACGACAGCGGCCAAAATAAATCAGTCGCATTTCAAAGTAATTCGTGAAATGACCGCCAGGTGGAGCAAAGTGACATTTTACATTTGACAAATTTTTTAAATACATGTAATGATGTTTCCAATTTTAAGTAAACTTTTGAGTTTGTTGAACCTGTTGCAAATCAAATATATTGTTGACAATCCGCATGGCAGGCAAAACACCTACCACTGAGCCACCTCTGCTCTATAGATTTTACATTGGTGGAACTTTAAGGTGACAGTTACTGTTATTGTAAGTAATCGTAAGTACTTAAGTATCAAATTTGTTCAGCTAACTTGAGAAGTGTCATTTCTACAGATGTGTGAAGAGCAGTTTTCTAGTTTTGCGCAGTGGTTACGTGTCTCGCCTTCCATGTGGAAAACCCCTGGTTTGATTCCCGCGCAGGATGGTCTCAATATATATATTTTTTATTTGTTCAACAAACTCAAAAATTTATGTTTCCAATTTTAAATGAACAGAACTATCATTAATTAAAAAAAAATATGTAACTGATTACCTCAAATATTAGGAATTTTGCCAACTTAATCGGGTTTACAGTGTAGGGTTTTGGGTCATCTTAAATATTGTGTTCTTTAAATTTGTAGTAGATAATACCGAAATAAATTAAACTAAATTACTATAAAATTAAAACATTGTCAGGACGTGCTACTGTGTAAGCAGATGTCGTTGTCATTCAGCCCCGCTTGTGTTTTTGCGGTAGTATGGGAATGAAATGCAGTACGATGTTATGGTCATAATTTTCATTAATAAATAATGACCCCCATTGCGCTGTACCACCGCTGGCAAAACCTTATAAAATACAATCACAGAACTAAAATTATAGTAATACATATAGCCGTTTCTTATTTGCATCAAATTTAAGCAAAGTAAATGTATACTTTTCACGGCGCACGCCTGTGATGGGCGTGTGCCCAAATCAATATCGCTCCTCACTCATTCCGAAGCTCACTAGGTAGGCGGCCTAGGTACACACTGTAGGTATGCGAAGAAGCGGGGCCGCCTAACTAGGCACAACTGGTGAGCTATCAGCGCTAATGATCCCGAGCTTCTCTCCGCGCTTTGAAACATAGCGGGGAGTGTTTCTTGGGGTCTGTTGGGGGAAACTAGACTTTAAAAAGCATCTCGCTGTGGAGTTTACTAAGGAGAGTGGCACGCGAGCGGGGTGATGTGTCGCGCCCCAGAGACTTTAAAAAGGGGCATGATCTCCGCGAGAGGACAGTGTGTGAACAAGCCTTATAAGACTCCACTTTTATTTATGTGCACTCACAATGACTTTTTCGTTCTTTTTCGTTGAAACCCTTATGATATTTTAAATGATGAAAGTAAACAGGGTGCACTAACTTGAGCGCGTCAGAAAATGAACCAAAACTCCATGTATACTTGCCTCACAGACGTGAAAAATATATACTTATAAAAAGCGAAATGTCTGCTTTTATGTAAATTATAAATTTGTAAATTTTATGTATGTACTGTAGTGGTCTGCTTTCTGTGTGTTTTGGTGTGTGAAAAATAATACCTAACCACCTTTCGTCAAACTGCTTTTTGACAGTTTTATTGCCCCTTTTATGACCTTTTATGACCTTTGAGCTGACCTTTAAATGACCTTTTATGATGTTTTATGGCCTGGAGGAATGATAAAAAGGGGGGGGGGTGTAACGATGCTTATGCGTTAGACATCGTTTCATTTATTTATTTATTTCATTTATTTTTATTTTATTTCTTTATTTCATTTATTTGTTTCATTTATTTATGTATTTATTTATTCATTCATTGTAAGGATTTGTTCAGTGTGTTTTTATTTGAAAGTTACGCTTGGTGAGGGGATATACATTTCAATGTGTTTAAATATCTGGACGGGGAGATTTATTTATTACCAAAAGGAGAACAGTGTGGTTAAAAAACGTGGATCACTTTGAATAACTGGAGACTGTCGAACTTGTTAGTTTTTCAACTTACTTAAAGAGAAGAAGAATAAGCGTTACCAGAGAGTCAGAGCCCCGAGTCGCGGAAAAAAAGAAGAAAAAGGGTCTCGATGATGCGACTAAAACGTTGTTGCGAGCTGTAAAGCTTCTATCGGGATCGCAAATGATAGACACAGGGAGGCAGCAGTGCGGTGAGTCAAATGTGCAGTATTTATTGAGGGTTAAGTGGTGCAGCAGGTGAATGGTGTGATATTACGGACTCGATGAGAAGGGTGAAGGTGAGGGTCGGCGTGATGGGCTGGTAGGGAATAGCTTGGGTTGTGTCTTGCCGCTGTGCTCCGGCGAGCCGGTCCGGGCGAGTGCCGTTTGAGCCGAGGAAACGGAGCTACGGGCTTGTGGCAGACCCTTCGGCTAGCGGGATGTGCGTGGTCTTCCGGGATAATCCGAGTCTGTTGGGAGAGAAAGAACGGGTAAGTCTCCTGTATACATTTCTCACTCACCGGTAGGCTCCGCTGCGGTCTCTTTTTAGTGAGCAGGCGACAGGTGGACGGTGTAGGACTCTTGGTTGCTTGTACCAGGGGGATGCGGCGCCCCGCCCCTTTTTGTGCTTTGCTGCTGTCCAAGGTGCTGTATGCCATCTGTTTGTGAATCCTCCGAGATGTGCGAGAAGGTGTTATCCTCCAGTGTGTGCCGGGCTTTAGCCCGTCGCCACAGCACCCCCCCCTCAGCTTTGAGCTCATCTTTGGCGATGCGAAGAGCGTGTGGGACCTGGACAGTCCATCTGCGTTTCCATGTTGCACCCCGGCTCTATGTTGGACTGAGAAGGAGAAATCTTGTAAGGAGAGAAACCAACGTGTTATGCGGGGGTTCGTGTCCTTAGCCCTTGCCAGCCACTGGAGAGGGGCATGGTCTGTAATTAGCGTAAAGTGACGGCCAGATAGATAGTATTTCAGCTCCTCAATGGCCCACTTGATGGCAAGGGCTTCCCGCTCTATCGTTGCATATTTTTGCTCTGTTGGTGTCAGTTTTCTACTTACATAGAGGATGGGGTGTTCTTCTCCTTCAAAGTCCTGTGAGAGGACGGCTCCTAAGCCGGGGCCCCGTGGAGACCGAATGGGAGCACCCGGTATTGCCAATGTCCTTGTTCAGTAGTAAATGCTGTCTTTTCCTTCGCCTCCGGGGTTAGGGCGACCTGCCAGTAGCCTTTGGTCAGGTCTAATGTGGAGATGAAGCGTGCTTTGGCTAATCGATCGAAAAGATCGTCTGCTCTAGGTAGAGGGTAGGCATCGAATTGCGAAATTTGATTTAACCTGCGGAAATTGTTGCATAGCCGTATTGACCCGTCCGGTTTAGGTACCGTTACGATGGGGCTAGACCAGGGGCTGGTCGACTCCTCTATTATGCCATTACGGAGCATATTTTCTACCTCCGCTTCAATGGCACGGCGACGGGCCTCCGGGGCTCGGTACGGTGTTTGTCGGATGGTTATGCCAGGTGGCGTTTTTATGTCGTGCCGTACCAGATGGGTGAGCCCCGGGTCGGTGGAGAACACATCCCGGAACTGGTCTATTAGTTCTCTTAGTTCCTGATGTTGTGCGACCGTTAAATCCTCAAGTTGTGATTGGCTGAGTCTGCTTGTGACGAAACAGCCCCGCATCCTCTTCAGTTTAGAGAGAGGGAAAAAAAAAAAAAGGTTTTACAATGTTCATCTGAAAACAAAGTTTTATACGAATAAAAAAATAGGTTTAGGAGTGTAGCTACTACAAAAAATAAATAAATAAATAAAATGTAAAAAAAAAAAAAGTTAAGAATGCTGCAGGGAGTACATTTTTTTTTTAATACGACCCTTGTCCCTCGAATCATCAACCACGATAATTCGAGGTTGTGTCACGATCATTTAGGAGGGAAATACTCTGGTTAGTCGTTCTAAAGAGAGGGGTTGTAGGCCTACTTGTTTCTACCTATACTTATATGGAGTTTAAAAAACAGGATAGTGCTTACATCTTTTAGAGATTTTAAAAGTAACATTTCTAATAGAATTAACAATCACGATGTTGGGGGTGTTTATGACCGAGGGGTAGACTTGTATGCTGAGGAGTTGAATGGTCTGAGAGTTCATGACATTGTTTTTCTTTATGACCCTCTGTATGTATATGTGTGTGTGTGTGTGTGTGTGTGTGTGTGTGTGTGTGTGTGTGTGTTTGTTCTTGGGGTTGTGACAAGATGGTTGTATAAAAAATACGGGGGGACGAAGTGGCGTAGAAAAACTTTGACATTTCTTCACGGGTCTGCAGAGCACCTTGTCCTCACGCGTCATCGCTATGGCTTCAGGTAGAAAACTAGATTAACTTTTCTTCTTCTACAGGCGTTGTAAGTTGTCTTTTTATTTTAAAAAAGAAATCGTTTTAAACTCCGCAGTAAACAATCTGTCTGTCGAGCCTCGCGACGAGGTATCAGAAGCCGGGTGGCATGAGTTCGATGAGTTCTATTTCTTTTTATATATGTTTATATGTATTTAAAAAAAAAATTAAGGAAATGTTGTAGATAAACTAAGTTTATTTATTTACAGATCTAGAAACGCTGCTTTATAAAGCAGCTGAACCGACGCGGTCTACGCCTTGGGTTAAAGGTGAGTCTATTGAGATTTTTTTTCCTAGAGAAAAACAGACAAACATATTAATCTAAATATATATATTGTTGCAGAAAGTGTTAATGAAATAGAGGGGCAAGCGTTCGGCCCTCAACAGCCGCAGCAGCAGCAGCAGTCTGATCCTAGCTACGGTGAGTTATTATTATTATTAT
The DNA here is from genome assembly GCA_030347435.1 of Clarias fuscus. Lineage (NCBI taxonomy): Eukaryota > Metazoa > Chordata > Actinopteri > Siluriformes > Clariidae > Clarias > Clarias fuscus. The sequence continues at coordinate 10,520,311 of CM059218.1, forward strand.
TTTTGTTGTTGGTGCAATGAAAAAAATAATAAACAAATAAATAACGAATACTCTCTCTCTCTGTTAGTAGAGGACGTCGAATTGCTGAGCGTCCCCGACCCCGGGTCCCTAGAAGCAACCACGGCAGCAGCAACAGGCCGCTCGGAAGCCTTAACCACAGAACAAACTCTGAAACGGCCTAAAAGCGACACCTTGCCGATACAACCTAGGCGAACGGTCCCGCTTGAGGCTCAGCGCGAGCAAGAGAGATTAAGCGAAAGATCCCCACGAGATAGTTGTCGTCGGAGAACTTCGCCGTCGTCTTCTTCTTCTGCAACCTCACCGCCTTACGGTAAGTTTTAAGGGTTTAGAAAGAACAAAAGACATTTTTATTGAACACACGATGACGTTGATGAAACTTTCCACAGCCTAATTTCTTCTGCTATTCCTTCACAGGGCGCCAGAGACGGCGAAGAAGAAGAAGAAGAAGATCGAATTACAGGCGCGATTCCCAACAGGATCGTTACCGTTATCAACCTCCAAGGGTAGAGGTTTTCAGAGAAGCCTGTATTGTCTTAGGTGTTGCTATGCAGTCTTTCCTTGGGTGATTTTTGTCTGTTTTTTTTGTTGTTGTTGTTTTTGTGTGTGTGTGTGTTTTTAGTCAATTTTTATTGTGTGTACGTCTGTGGGTGTAAAAAGGTATGGCCTCTTTTGTAAATGTTGATGATGATGATGATGATGTTGCTATCATTGACTTTACTGAAATGTTAGATCTGCATCATGAGGTAGTAAATAATAATAATAATCAAGACTCTCTGACGTCGTCTTTATATGTGTCTGATTCATGGGGTTCCCAACCAGAGGTACACAGTCTATCCCTAATCGATACAACTATTCATAACAACATCAACACTGCCGACCAACAACAACAACAATATCAAGTGTTAATAAATCAGTTAAATTCCCTTCACCGTCCAGACCCTGTAAATATTCCTAACACAGACTCTATAAACACTGAAATATACCAACAACATGAACCAGCGACAGATGAGTCACTGGCTTTCCAGCTTTCTGAAATAGAAGCTGCGCTACTGCAGTTAACAAACAGTTCACGCATCTCCGAAGAGGTACCGGTAGATGATGATGAGGTATCCTCCACATCGAGCCAACATCTCGATTATCAGACATTGATAAATCAAATCATAACCCTCCGACAGCCTGAGTCTGTAATTGATGAGGTTGACATACATCAACAGCATTCATCGCCAGTAAACCAAATATTATCAGATAATAATATTTCCAACCCTGAGTCTTTAGCTTACCGACTCTCACAAATAGAAAACACTCATCATGCATCTGTCAAACGTAAACAATCTTGTAGAGGAATCCTCCGATAGTCAAAACACACCGGTTGTATCAGATGATGAGTATAGGGCGTTGATAAACCAGATAAAGACCCTTTATCAACCCCTAAACTTATTAGTAGATGATAATCAAGAGGGTGAAACAGAGCAGGTAGGAAGAGGAGGTGGTGCTGCTGACACCTCAACAGTAGAGCCCTCCGCATATCCGCCCTGCTCTGTTGATCAAAATAGCGATAATTCGTCTGCGGAGATTACCTCTAACGAGCCCCGGGTGGTGTCGAGGTCCCGATTTAATAATTTTGAGCTAAGACTGTCTGAACAGCTTCTGGGGTAAATTCGCTCAGCGTTCTAACATGATTAACACTGAACTCATAAGTGAGCCTGAAATCTTTTTTAATTACATGTTTTCAGGAAATTACAATGTTAACTATTTTAGCTTTATAAACGAAGATGTCGCGATGTTACAATGGCAGCACGGCGAGCGCTGTATCGCTCCCCCTAACAAAACAGATAATGTTTTTATTGCAGCCTTTACAACAGATTACGGTCGTATGAAACTCTGATTATCTGGATCAGTTGCAAGAGAGAGTCTTGTATTATGATACCGATAGCCTGATCTATATAACCAGAGAAGGCGAGACCCGTCTCGAGCTGGGGAATTATTTAGGTCAGCTAACGGACGAATTAGACAGGGATACAATAAAAGAATTTGTCTCGGCGAGTCCTAAAAGTTACGCCTATCAGACTAGAGCCACTAAAGTAGTGCTACGTGTTAAGGGGATCACGCAGACGTACGAGTGCTGTCAGAGAATCAACTTCGACACTGTGAAAGACCTCGTTGAAAATTATATCGACGGTTCGCACGAGAGTTTTCTCACGACGCCTCAACACACCATTGTTCGCGAGAAGAACGGTTTTCGTTTGAAAAACTCGTCAATCGAGAAAAGGTTTCGCGTTGTTTTTGACAAGAGACGTCTCCTGGTCGGGGGTGGGAGCTTACCTTTTGGTTATTAAATAAAATAAAAGAGGGGGAAAAAAAAGGCTAAAATTAGGGAAAATTGTAGACATGTTATGGATACAGAGCCTGATAATATTGTATGGATATACACCTGTTTTCAACCAATGTACAGTGAATTGCAAAAAAATGTTGAATAAAAGGATAACATTTTTAGAAGGTCTGCCTGATTCCTTTGATGATTAATCTATTTTTCCTCAAGATAAAAAAAATAATTTGGTTATTTTGGACGACGTCGTTTTGGAAGCCTCCAACCATCCTGAAGTTGTAAAAATCTTCACCCAGTATCGCCATCACAGGAATATGTCTGTTATGTTTCTGACTCAGAACATTTTCCATAAAGGCAAATACAGCAGAACCCTGAACTTAAACTGCACTCATCTAATTTTATTTAAAAACCCCCGTGACAAGCTGCAGATGTCTATATTAGCAAATCAGATATTCCCGAGGCAGAGGGCTTTCTTTCTGGAGAGTTATGAAGACGCTACAAATAAACCTCACAGCTATTTATTACTAGACTTGACACCCTCCTGCCCAGACCGCTTCAGACTAAGAGCCGGTCTACTGCCTGCAGAGACGCCTTGCGTGTATATACCCAAGAAAAAATAATAATTTTACCATTTAAAAAAAAATAAATAAATAAAATGTCTGCTCGTATGAAAAGAAACATGCCGCTGCTCAGATCTTTAGTCTCCATCCCTCCGCGTCAACGTAAAGCTATCTTGGGAACTTGTTCCACGGACGTCATTAGAGCTCTGTGCGAGATTGCTTTAAACCTTTTGAAAGGGAATATTCCCGTGTCCAAACATCAGTATAAGAAGCTTCAGCGTCAGAAGAAGCACATTAGACTGGTCGCTGACAAGAAGACGCCCGTATCGAAGAAAAGAAAAATTCTTCAAACAGGTGGATTTCTCCTGCCTCTACTTAGCACGGCTCTACCATTTGTCGCGCAGTTGATCAGCGGTGCTATTTCTAAATAGAACAATGACCTCGCGGAAATTGTATCTCATCTCCCCCGACCAACTAAACCATCTAAACGATAAGATTAAACACGGTGAAAATATCAGAGAAAGAGCCGAAAATGAGCTGGATCAGAAAATGAGGGAGATCCTAGATCTAAAATGAATATCACCCGACGAGAAAATTAAAAAGTACAACGTTCTCCTGCAAAGAATCCTTAATCTTCAAAAACAGAAGCAAGGTGAGACTCGAGAGATCTCCCTGACTTTACCTAGAGAAGCAGAAGGCCTTGTCGAGGAGCCGGCAAATAAAGACGTTATTTTAAAAGACGTTAGCGACTGCATTAACCCTCGTTTCAGGAGGAATGCCAGTTGTAGCTGTCACAGATGAAGTGTAATTTGTTCTGAATATTTTTGGTTACATTTTGAAATACCTTTGTTTTGTTTGTTATAAATGGTGTATAATAGTATAATATTCAATTTTGTATTTGTAATTGTTCATTTGATTTATATATATATATATATATATATATATATATATATATATATATATATATATATATAAAAAAAATGGAAATTGTGCCACCTACAGGAGAAAATGAGTAGCGCTACACTGACCAGTCATGTGGTTTTATTAGCTGTGTGTACACAGAAAAAGACATGTGGTTGAAAGTGTGTTGAGAATGCAAGACAAAGAAAGGTGTTGTTTAAATATATATCTCTTAATGTCTCCTGAATCCTGATTGGAAGGCACACAGTATGTTTGTTTATATTTTAATTATCATGCCTTTGTAATATATGGTAACATTTGTTTTGAGAAAAGGTTGAAATATGTTATATGACTAGTTATGACTAGTAATATGTTATATAACTGCGTCATGGCGCATTCTCTTCACAAGCTGTAATTTTAATATTACACACGTGGACAAAATTGTTGGTACCCTTCGGTCAATGAAAGAAAAACTCACAATGGTCACAGAAATAACTTTAATTTGACAAAATGAATAATAAATAAGAATTCTATGAATGTTAACCAATGAAAGTCAGACATTGCTTTTCAACCATGCTTCAACAGAATTATAAAAAAAAAATGAACTCATGGAACAGGCCTGGACAAAAATGATGGTACCCCTAACTTAATAGTTTGTTGCACAACCTGTTGAGGCAATCACTGCAATCAAACGATTCCTGTAACTGTCAATGAGACTTCTGCACCTCTCTGCAGGTATTTTGGCCCACTCCTCATGAGCAAGCTGCTCCAGTTGTTTCCGGTTTGAAGGGTGCCTTTTCCAGACAGCATGTTTCAGCTCCTTCCAAAGATGCTCAATAGGATTGAGGTCAGGGCTCATAGAAGGCCACTTTAGAATAGTCCAATGTTTTCCTCTTAGCCATTCTTGGGTGTTTTTAGCTGTGTTTTGGGTCATTGTCCTGTTGCAAGACCCATGACCTGCGACTGAGACCCAGCTTTCTGACACTGGCCAGCACATTTCTCTCTAGAATCCCTTGATAGTCTTGAGATTTCATTGTACCCTGCACAGATTCAAGACACCCTGTGCCAGATGCAGGAAAGCAGCCCCAGAACATAACAGAGCCTCATCCATCTTTCACAGTAGGGACAGTGTTCTTTTCTTGATATGCTTCAAGTATAATTAGCAAAATTTGCCTTAGCAAAAAGTTAAATTTTTGTCTCATCTGTCCATAGGACATTCTCCCAGAAGCTTTGTGGCTTGTCAACATGTAGTTTGGCATATTCCAGTCTGGCTTTTTTATGATTTGTTTTCAGCAATGTGGTCCTCCTTGGTCGTCTCCCATGTAGTCCACTTTGGCTCAAACAACAACGGATGGTGCGATCTGCCACTGATGTTCCTTGAGCATGAAGTTCACCTTGGATCTCTTTAGAAGTCTTTCTGGGCTCTTTTGTTACCATTCGGATTATCCGTCTCTTTGATTTGTCATAAATTTTCCTCCTGCGGCCACGTCCAGTGAGGTTGGCTACAGGCCCATGGATCTTAAATTTCTGAATAATATGTGCAACTGTAGTCACAGGAACATCTAGCTGCTTGGAAATGGTCTTATAGCCTTTACCTTTAACATGCTTGTCTATAATTTTCTTTCGAATCTCCTGAGACAACTCTTTCCTTCGCTTCCTCTGGTCCATGTTGAGTGTGGTACATACCATGTCACCAAACAACACAGTGACTACCTGGAGCCCTATATATAGGCCCACTGACTGATTACAAGATTGTAGACACCTGTGATGCTAATTAGTGGACACACCTTGAATTAACATGTCCCTTTGGTCACATTATTTTCAGTATTTTCTAGGGGTATCATCATTTTTGTCCAGGCCTGTTCCATGAGTTTATTTTTTTAAATAATTCTGTTGAAGCATGGTTGAAAAGCAATGTCTGACTTTCATTGGTTAACATTCATAGAATTTTTTAAAATTATTACTTTTGTCAGATTACAGTTATTTATGTGACCATTGTGAGTTTTTCTTTCATTGACCGAAGGGTACCAACATTTTTTTCCACGTGTGTATGTGATTGTAATATTATTTATTTTCATGTTTATAGTTTTTTCCTGGTGGCCATTTGATGTTTGTGGAGTTGACTGTCCTCACTTTGAGAAGATGTCATTAAAATTTGAAAGTATCGAAGGCATCAGTTGAAAAGTGATTTTTCTGGTCAGGAAAAAATCTTCGGGAGCCGTTATAGTGAAAAAACGTTAGTCGAAGAAGGTTTTTACACCTGAGAAAAGAAGAATTGATGCCTGTCCTCCCTATGATGTGCATTGTGAAGTTGTCCTGGGGGATAACGGACGCTAATGGATCAGACCACGTCGCCACTTAAGAGAACGTCCTGGTTCTGTTGGATTAAGAGCCCATGATTCCGTTGACTATGGTGTTGCAGTAATAACGAACAACCACAAGGGGCACCATTACGACGTTTGGACATTTTAGTTGTCAATAAGCCTTGAATCACTTGGATAACATGTCAGACTGTATTTTTTCAGTTTGAATTTTCATTCCTTGGTGGGTGGTACCTTAAGGTTTATTCTAGTTTAAGGTATATGTAAGTATTTCAAATAATGACTGCATTTGGTTAATTTTGTAAGTTTATAAAGTTGTGTTATTTGTTAAATATTTGAATATTATATATTATAGTTTAATTATTTGTAATAAGTCACAGTGTGCTCTTTCTACATTGTACTTTAGCAGTGTTTTTACATCTGATTTATGGTGAGGGTTTAATTAAGTAATTAGCATGGATCAAAACAGATCAAACAGTGACGTTTTTGACCAAGCGATTCAAGCTCTTGAAGATGAAAAGGCTCAATTAGAAGGGAAAATAGAAGTTGAATTTGATGTCTCTCAGCTGCAAAAATATGAAAAGCGTTTAGCTGAAATTAATTCAGATCTGGAAGCTAGTAAAGCAAGACTTCAGGAATCGTCCTTACAAGTTGAGCAAGAAGTCAGGCGCTCTGAAAGAGAAAGGCGTCCTACAGAAAAAATGCTTGAGTTGAGACGTGAAGAGATAGTAAAAAGAGAACATAAGTTTATGTTCATATACTTAAACTTTAAAGCTGAAGCTCAATTTATTAGATCTAAACTGAAAGAAGAGTGCTCTAAAACAGAGTTAGATAATATGACGGCTACTGCAGAGAAACGGGAGGCAGAGTTACAACAAACATACGAGAGCATTCGTTCACTAAATGTCCCATCTCAAGATATAAGAAGGAGAATGGATAGCTGTACTTCAGTTACCAGTGAGTTGATTACGTTGCTGAAAAGTCGTTGCGCAGAAGCTGATACTAAGGAGTTTGATGCAGCAGCTGTAAAAGAATCACTTCTCCAGTTATTGCGAAGAGATGACTCTAGGTCAATTTATGGGTCAACTGTATCAAGAGCTGAAAGAGATAGTCAGGAGGGAAGTCATATTTCAGTAAGAAGGGCAGAAGCAGCGGCACGCCTAGCAGTCAAACGTGCAGAGCTAAAGAGAGAAAAGGAAATCTTAGTGCAAAGAAAGGAGGTGCTAGCTCAACAAGAGAAGTTAAAGATGCTGGAGGATCAAAGGGATCTGGAAGTCATGGAAGCTGAATACATTGTGTATGCAGAAGAGGAATCAAAATTGAATGCTGAAAAAGGAGATACAAAAGAAAAGGGCACCTTGAATCCATGTCAGCATCCACTGCAAAACAATATCTCTACATGTGGCAAGGTTTCCCAAGAAACTTTAGCTCAAAAAAGCTCTGAACATGAGCTACAGTCAAAAGTAGAGGAAGTTTTGCTGGTGAATGCACTAAAGGAATCCCTGGCAATGACTAGGCTTCCAGCTCCAGAGCCATTCACGTTTACTGGGGACCCTCTCAAGTTCACTGAATGGCGTACCTGCTTTAAGGCGTTGATTGAAACAAACTGTACTACCTCAGCACATAGGTTGTTCTATCTGAAAAGGTACATAAGTGGAGATGCACTTAGTGTACTAGAGGGAACCTTTTATAGAAGTGATGAAGAGGCATATATGCAAGTTTGGGATGCTCTGAACAAGCGCTATGGACATCCTTTTGTAATCCAGAGAGCATTCAGAGCAAAGCTGAGTAGCTGGCCAAAAATTGGACCTAGAGAGCCTCTGAAGTTGAGGGAGTTTGGTGATTTCCTCATCTCCTGCAAAAATGCAATGCCTCATGTACAAGGTCTAGGAGTTTTAGACGATTGTGAAGAAAACCAGAAATTGCTGCAGAAACTTCCTGACTGGGTAACAACCCGCTGGAATAGTTACGTCACTAAAGTATTAGATGAAGAAAAGATATATCCGAGTTTTGCTACATTTTCAGGCTTTGTTGCAGAGGAGGCACGTATCGCATGTAATCCAGTCTCATCTCTTCATGCTTTAAAACATGCAGATGAAAAGTCTGGGAAGGAACATAAACGTATCAGAGCAAGCGCTTTCGTGCAAAATGTTAAACCCATTGCAAAGAGCTTGAATGCAATGGAAAAAGGTTTCAAACCCAGCCCTTCTGCTACTCAGGATAAGAGACAAATACAATGTGTCTGCTGTCAGCAAAACTATTTTATATACAAATGTGAAAGGTTCGCAGCAATGCCTCTCGAAGAAAAGAAAAGGTTCATCATTAACAACAAGATGTGTTTTGGGTGTCTCAGGATCGGTCATATCTCTAAAAACTGTAAGAAACGAGCTACTTGTAATATCTGCAGACAGAGTCACCCCTCTCCACTTCAAGGAGAGCAGACCCAAGATGGAAAACCAGCTGATTTAGTGGAACAGGGGGATTCTACTAGCTTATGCAGTGTAGAGGCAAACAGTGGTAATAACACATCTATGATCGTTCCAGTATGGCTTTCTTGTGCGATGAAGGACAGCCCAGAAATCTTAGCCTACGCATTACTCGATACCCAAAGCAGTAATACATTTATTAGTCAGGACATCTGTGACAAATTGAATGTAAATACAGAACCTGTAAAATTAAAACTGTCCACAATGACAGATAGAGCTTCAATAGAGAACTGTCAGAAAGCAGTTGGTCTAAGAGTGAGAGGTTATAATCTGCAAGAGTACATTGAATTGCCACCAACATACACTCGAGAATATATTCCCTTGGAACGAAACGCCATTCCAACTTGCAAAACGGCTCAGAGATGGAATCACCTGCTCAGTGTTGCAAATGAGATACCAGATTTGTTGGATTGTCCTGTAGGGCTTCTACTTGGCTATGATTGTCCTATGGCCTTAAAGCCAACTCAGGTGATATCAGGAAAGGATCACGAACCATACGCTGTCAAAACAAACTTAGGTTGGAGTGTAGTGGGATCCATAGCACCCAATACATGCTCTACAAATGCAGCAGGTTTTTGTCATCGCATTTCCTTGAAGGAACTCCCAGCTATCACACCTGCATCGGTAATCAAGACACTGGAATCAGACTTTCGAGATACAGACTGTAAGGAGAAGGCAATATCACAAGAGGACATTCAGTTTCTTCAGCAACTGGATGAAAAAACATATCACAACAAAGAAGGTCATGTGGAAATGCCCCTACCTTTTAGGGTACGTCCTCTGTTACCAAACAATAAGCAACTAGCCATTGTTCGGTTGAAGCACTTGAAAAGAAAGTTGGAGAAAAATCCCAAGTACAGAGAGGACTATGTTAGATTTATGGACAAGGTTTTCAAAGATGGTGATGCTGAAGAAGCAAAAATCACACCAAAGGAAGGGAGTACGTGGTATATTCCACACCATGGGGTGTACCATCCTAGGAAACCAGAAAAAATAAGAGTAGTATTTGACTGCTCAGCCAAATTCTTACAGGACCAGATCTGACAAATGCTTTGACTGGTGTATTGTGCAGATTTCGAGAGCATCAGATTGCTATTGCCTGCGATGTCGAGAATATGTTCCACCGCTTTCATGTCAGCCCAGATGATCGTGACTTCTTAAGATTCTTATGGTGGGAAAACGGGAACACTGAAAAGGAACCCAAAGAATACCGTATGAGGGTGCATATATTTGGAGCGGCATCTTCTCCAGGTTGTGCAAATTACGGCATGAAATATCTTGCTAGCAAATATGAGAAGGACTATCCTGTGGCAGCAAGCTTCATTCGCAAACATTTCTACGTGGATGATGGTCTTGTTAGCGTTGATTCCATCGAGAAGGCCAATAAGTTGGTTAAAGATGCACAAGAAGTCTTATCCAAAGGGAAACTACGTTTACACAAGTTTGTGTCTAACAGTAGGAAAGTCTTGAGTTCAATTCCAGAGAGTGAACGCACCACTGGAGTGAAAGATGTAGATCTAAACTACAATGATCTGCCAGTGCAGAGTGTATTGGGAATACAATGGAACATAGAAAGTGACATGTTTTCATTCAAGGTTGACAATTCTGAAAGAACTTCTACCCGTAGAGGGATTCTTTCAGCAGTTGCAAGTGTGTATGACCCATTAGGTTTTCTTGCTCCTTATGTTTTGATTGGGAAAAGAGTGCTCCAAGAGATGTGCAAACGAGGAGTAGGATGGGATGACTCTATTCCTGTCATGTTACTTCAAGTACTGGAAGGCGGACGCAAATGCAGGGTGTTCAAGCACTTTGTCTTTATTTAATATATCAAGAACAAACAAAAGAAAACAAACAAAAATAACACTCCCCAGGCTGGGTATGGCGCAGGCAGGCTGGTAGTGACGATGTGGGTCTTTACTTTTGACCACAGTTCCACTGGCAATATTAACGTGAACGGAGTATGGCTGAGCTTCCCTCAGCCGTGACCTTGACCTAGGTCTATTATCCAGCCTCGCTCTGCTGATATACCTCAGTCCTGGGGGGAGAGAAGAAACGAACAGGTTTGTTAGGCTCCGTGACATATACAAACCATGAGTGCACGACGGTGAACGGACAAGTGTGTACGGGTTCGGCCGACCTAAATAGAGACACACAGGGGAGACACAGGTGATCTTAATTTGCTTTAAACATTGATGACAAGTACACACGTAGACACACTAGGGGGGGACAAAGCGCCGGCTCAGTAATCCGGTGAACCCGATCTCTCTCTCCCGGACTGAGGTGGCACAGATGTGACAATTCCCATTGATTTGAAGCCAAAATGGGATACATGGCTCCACGACTTGGACAATATCCAAAATGTTCAAATACCAAGATGTTTTGTTAATGAAAATATGGCTAAAATCCAGAAAATTGAGCTGCATCATTTTTCAGATGTCAGCAATGAAGGTTATGGGCAGTGCTCATACATCAGGGTTGTGTCTGATGAACAAGTTCATTGCACACTGGTTATGGGGAAGGCCAGAGTAGCTCCTACAAGGATTTTTAGCATACCTCGCCTTGAGTTGACTGCAGCTACAGTATCTGCTGCAGTAAGTCGTGTTCTTAGGGAAGAACTGGATTTGAAAATAAATAAGGAGTTCTTTTGGACGGATTCTCAGATAGTTTTAGGGTATATCAAGAATGAAGCCCGACGTTTTCATGTCTTCGTAGCTAACCGTGTCCAGAAAATAAGAGACACCACAGATCCAAAGCAGTGGTTCTATATAGAAACAAATCAGAATCCAGCAGACTGTGCGTCTAGGGGTCTCAAGGTGGCAGACCTAATGGAGTCAAGTTGGCTGAAAGGTCCTAAATTCTTGTGGGAGAGTGAAATTCTTATGAATGAAAATATGCCAAAGCTTCTTGTAGGGGACCCCGAGGTAAAGGTTCTAAAAACAGATGTCTGTGTAAGAGACAGCTTTCTTGAGAGACTTTCCAGATTCTCAGACTGGAATACAGCACTCAACACCATCGCTCGAATCAAAAAGCTACCAGTTCAAGATTCATTAGTGTTGAGGAGAGAGAAAAGGCAGCGCTTGTGCTCATCAAGGCCGCACAACAAGAAGCCTTTGAAGAAGAGTTGAAATGGCTCAATCAAAATCCTGCTAAACTCCCCAAGACTAACAAGTTATAACAACTTGATCCTATCCTTAAGGATGAACTACTCAGGGTTGGAGGTCGGTTAAGAAAGTCTAACATGACATTCCAGTTGAAACATCCAGTAATTCTTCCTAAGGAAGGTATTGTCACACGACTAATACTTGACCACTGTCACAAGAAAACTCAGCATCAAGGTCGAGGCCAAACATTGAATGAACTCAGAGCCAGTGGATACTGGATATTAGGTGCTAGTAGGTTAGTGGCCAAGCGCATTAATAATTGTGTTACTTGCAGAAAAATGCGTAGACCAGTTGAAGAACAACGTATGGCTGACCTTCCAGCTGACAGAGTAGAACCCTCAACCTCATTCTCATATTCTGGTGTTGATTGTTTTGGTCCCTTCTACACAAAACAAGTCGGAAGGAATCCAAAAGGTATGGGCTGTTGTTTACATGTTTAAGCTCCAGGGCTGTACATTTAGAAATGTTATCAGATCTTTCCACGGATGCATTTCTGAATGCTTTGCGATGTTTCATAGCAATCAGAGGAGCTGTGCGACAGATCAGATCCGACCAGGGCACAAATTGTGTGGGGGCGAAAAAATGACTTGGAGAAAGTTTTAAAGGATTTAGACCAAGAGAGGATATCTACCTATCTGGCAAGTAAACAATGTGACTTTTAATGAATGTGCCTGAAGCGAGCCACATGGGAGGCGTGTGGGAGCGCCAAATAAGGACTATTAGAAGTGTGATGAATGTTGTTCTGGCGCAAACCAAAGGAAGATTGGATGATGCATCATTAAGAACATTTTTCTATGAGGCAATGTCAATTGTTAATAGTCGTCCGCTTACCACTAACACAATAAATGACCCAAAAAGTGCCGAACCTTTGACGCCTAATCATCTGCTCACAATGAAGACCTCACTGGCTCTCCCTCCTTCTGGCAAATTTGTTCTTCATTTATTTTAGTGCACCGCCGAAAGCTGCTCCAATCAAGCTGGGAGGTTGCTCCCTGCTGCACGTCCCACTCACGCTCCGTTCTCTTGCCGCTACGCCGCTCGGTTCTCCGGCTACCTTCCGCACCGGCTCCCCACAACGCATAAATCGTTGCCCCCCCCAAAATAATGTTCCGGGGAAAGGGCTCCTCTGCTATGCCTCTTGTTAGGTCTAGCATTCTGTCACGTATCGGGTTGCGAGGCATAAACGCAGGAGGATCCAGGTTTTAAAGGAAACGATTTTTATTTAAATAAAACAAGAAATGAAACAAACAAAGAGACTTTATATGAAAAACGAAACTAAAACACGTGCAAAGGTAATGGGAGACATGACTAAACATACAAACATTACGTGGTAGAAATCAACAGATGCTAGACAAGGAAAAGGACTAAAAGCACGCTATTTATAAGGAAACTAATAACCAACTCGGTTCAGGTGAGCGCCCATGTCACCTGACCGAGATTAAACAAAACAAAACACAACACAAAGTCTCTGGGCGCTAGGCGCCCTCTAGGGGTTACCCGTGACAGTCCTCACTTTGAGAAGATGTCATTAAAATTTGAAAGTATCGAAGGCATCAGTTGATTTTTCTGGTCAGGAAAAAATCTTCGGGAGCCGTTATACCAGTTATATTTTACATAAGATATCCGAGGCATCGGGGCCGGGGGGATGGAACGAAAATGGGGAGTTTATTTTTAAGAAGCGCGTGATTAACGGTTCCCATATAGTCGACCTGATGAAACATTTAACGAGCACCCACAGGATGACTCTTAAGAGGCGACCTACAGGCTGGGACGCCTTTATACAGACTTTCTTGAACCTGAATATACCCTTATCGACCATCCCTAACAGTCAAGCGCGGCGGGACATCGAATCATTTAAAGACGCCGGTGACAGCTCGACGGGTAAAAGTTACAGCGGTGATACCGACGCATCGCCGACACAACAGGCTTCGCGACCGAAAAGGGTCGAGACACCGCTGGTAACAGTAAATGAGACGAAGATCAAGAAGAAGAAGAAGACGTGTGTTACAAATCTCTCACCTCGTTGGGTTAATCTTTCATGATTAAATAAATACGCCATACACTGTTTTTATCGTTTGAATAAAATAAAATCTTTATTGATTCGAATACATTATATGGTTTGTGTCTTTTTTTCACTTTCTTTTTTGACTACATACCACTGTTTATGAAAATAATGATAATAAAAAATAAAAATAAAAAACTTGAGAATCATGTTACATATTATGATACTCGGTAAACATTTTCAGTGAGCAGACCGTGTGATTAAATTGACCCGCTCGGCAATTTCTTATGCAATATTGATATCTGTTTATAAACTCCGACACCATCCTGTCATTTTTTATCACATCAGCTCCATACAAAGATAACACGTCTGCGTACGCCACCCCGCATGCCCTATGACACAGATAATACACGCAGTGTTCACCGCAGACTGCCGACAACGGGCTCTGTTTGTTATGATAGAAAATGTTTTTCACTCCTCTCTGATTTTCCAGAAAATCCAGGATTGTTTTTGGATAATACATAAAGTCAGGAGGGAAACCAAAAGAGTCGAAAAAGCTCGCTCCCACGTCTTCGTCCAGAGAGAGAGCTAGCCAATGTTCCCCGGGCATGTGTCGCGGGTGTGTGTTAACTACGAAATAGGCAGGTCGATGAAAACTTTTCGGTAGCAAAGGTAGCTCGTCAGAGGCATAAACGCCACTGAACGCGTTTCCCACTAGATGACGGAGAATATTTTCCAGCTGATTATTGTTCTTTTTTTTTTCTCTGTTAGAATAAACTTAGTAATAGTCAAGTAGGACGTTTCTTTTAGAGTTTATTTAGAGAATCGAATTGTAGCAGGCGTACACTATCAGCGTAGTCGTGTGGGGTAGTGGTGAGCGAAAACGTAACTCCAGCCTTAAAGATCCTGTGGATATAGGAGACACTGCCTCCGTGTCTTCAGAGGGGCTGAGATAAAAAAAAATAAAGCATACCCCTCGTGGAAATCCTGTCTGTCGATGGCGAGTGGTAGATATGTCAGATGTCTCCCTGTAGCTGTAAATATGTTGTAAAACTCTCTGACGGCCAGTCTGTTGTTGAATTAAGGTTGAAACGCTTTGGCGGGGATCTGTCTACCGTCCTGGCACAGCGCCAGATATTCGATGTCGTTGTGTATAAAGTTAAACGGTGAAAGGTCACATCTACCGGTGAACGCTTCGTGATTCACCATAGCCAACACCACGTACACACGTGGACAAAATTGTTGGTACCCTTCGGTCAATGAAAGAAAAACTCACAATGGTCACATAAATAACTGTAATCTGACAAAAGTAATAATTTTAAAAAATTCTATGAATGTTAACCAATGAAAGTCAGACATTGCTTTTCAACCATGCTTCAACGGAATTATTTAAAAAAATTAACTCATGGAACAGGCCTGGACAAAAATGATGGTACCGCTAGAAAATACTGAAAATAATGTGACCAAAGGGACATGTTAATTCAAGGTGTGTCCACTAATTAGCATCACAGGTGTCTACAATCTTGTAATCAGTCAGTGGGCCTATATATAGGGCTCCAGGTAGTCACTGTGTGGTTTGGTGACATGGTATGTACCACACTCAACATGGACCAGAGGAAGCGAAGGAAAGAGTTGTCTCAGGAGATTCGAAAGAAAATTATAGACAAGCATGTTAAAGGTAAAGGCTATAAGACCATTTCCAAGCAGCTAGATGTTCCTGTGACTACAGTTGCACATATTATTCAGAAATTTAAGATCCATGGGACTGTAGCCAACCTCCCTGGACGTGGCCGCAGGAGGAAAATTGATGACAAATCAAAGAGACGGATAATCTGAATGGTAACAAAAGAGCCCAGAAAGACTTCTAAAGAGATCCAAGGTGAACTTCATGCTCAAGGAACATCAGTGTTGGATCGCACCATCCGTCGTTGTTTGAGCCAAAGTGGACTACATGGGAGACGACCAAGGAGGACACCATTGTTGAAAACAAATCATAAAAAAGCCAGACTGGAATATGCCAAACTACATGTTGACAAGCCACAAAGCTTCTGGGAGAATGTCCTATGGACAGATGAGACAAAAATGGAACTTTTTGCCAAGGCAAATTTTGCTAATTATACTTGAAGCATATCAAGAAAAGAACACTGTCCCTACTGTGAAACATGGAGGAGGCTCTGTTATGTTCTGGGGCTGCTTTGCTGCATCTGGCACAGGGTGTCTTGAATCTGTGCAGGGTACAATGAAATCTCAAGACTATTAAGGGATTCTAGAGAGAAATGTGCTGGCCAGTGTCAGAAAGCTGGGTCTCAGTCGCAGGTCATGGGTCTTGCAACAGGACAATGACCCAAAACACACAGCTAAAAACACCCAAGAATGGCTAAGAGGAAAACATTGGACTATTCTAAAGTGGCCTTCTATGAGCCCTGACCTCAATCCTATTGAGCATCTTTGGAAGGAGCTGAAACATGCTGTCTGGAAAAGGGACCCTTCAAACCTGAAACAACTGGAGCAGCTTGCTCATGAGGAGTGGGCCAAAATACCTGCAGAGAGGTGCAGAAGTCTCATTGACAGTTACAGGAATCGTTTGATTGCAGTGATTGCAAGTTAGGGGTACCATCATTTTTGTTCAGGCCTGTTCCATGAGTTTTTGAGTTTTCATTTTTTTAAATAATCCTGTTGAAGCATGGTTGAAAAGCAATGTCTGACTTTCATTGGTTAACATTCATAGAATTCTTATTTATTATTACTTTTGTCAGATTAAAGTTATTTCTGTGACCATTGTGAGTTTTTCTTTCATTGACCGAAGGGTACCAACAATTTTGTCCACGTGCGTATTTAGGCGTAGCCCCCAGAAACAGATTCTCATGATTACACACGCGTGAATTCTCCGGAATAGAGTAGGTTTTCACGTTTATACGGGAGATGGGGTACAAGGCGTTGCCTCGTGTCAAGGCCGCTTCGTGACCTAGACGCACAGCGGTGGAGACTGAGACCTTTTTGATGAAGAGAGACGCTCCTAGTATTTTCAAGCTATAGTCACAATTGCTCGGATGCATGAGACAGAATTGGTCATTCGAACGAATCAGCCTGATTCGCAAATCTACACCGTTTAATAGGAGCCTTTCACTGAAGAAAATGTCCGTGTGAAGAGCTCCTAGCAGCTGAATCTCCCTCGATTCTTGACTGAATCGAGCTCTCTGAACCAGGCCTCGATTGGGGCCGTTAACCACCACCACAGAATCCATGGCTCCCGCTGTGTCTTTGTAAAACAGGCCGGCGCTGAATTGACTTTTCAGAGTGTCCTCCGAATAGTTTAGTAAGGTCTCTATCATAGCTCTGTAAGGATGTGTGGCGCTGGCTTGAGAAATTAATCGCTCGCCCAGTGTAAACAAATTGTGTTTAAAGGGTAATTCACTAACCCCACTTGAGCATCGGGCGGAATATCCGTCTGGATTAGTAATTTTCAAAATTATGTTAATGTTAAATAATGTTGTCCGCTACCGTTTATTATGAACTCTATTGGACCTCTATCGGTTATTGCTGTTAAAGGTTGGATCTCTATGCGTTGGCTCTCTTCGATAGAGAGCTGGGTCATAAGGGCCGAGAATAAATCGAGCTCCGTCATAGCACATTCGGCCGATTTCTCATGTAAAAGAGCCATGTCCAATTTTTATTTTCTATTCAGCTCTAAAATATGTCGCGAGACCTCACCGTCGACCTCCTTCCTACAGATCTACTTTCACCAACTGATTTTCTCTTTTTAGATACTCTTCTTTTTTTAGGCTTCGATACACGCTGACCGGGCGGTCGTTTTATGGCTCTTCGAGATAGAATTGCGATTCCTGACCCCTCCTGACCTTCCGAGCCTTCGCCTGTTTTCCGGACGGCTCTGTTAAACACGTCCGAAGCGATGCCCTTAGCAGATGTTAGATGCGGTTTAGCAAAGTTGAATCCCTTTTTTACCAAAGGTATTATGAAACGAAACAGTCTCGAAAAAAACGATTCCTCGTCCGTACATAACCGGGGCGCCGCTAAAACCCGGTAATCCCCCCACCTGATTCTCGTAATAAGTCACGAAGCGCCTGGGATCCGATCTGTAAGTTAGCGAGGCCATAATGTTGTTTTAACCGTCTAAAATGGAGCGTGAGTATCGTCTTACCGTAGGTGAAGACTACCTGTTTATTCTGATCAGATTTAATCTCCACGTGTATGTTTTCAATATGAGTCTTAGCCACAGGTACGTAATGGGGGGTGCCGTATGAGCGAGTGATAACATCTCCGTATTTCCCCTCTATTTTAACAGCTCGCAGCAGAGACGCGTATGCATCCCCTACGATCTGTGGTGTGATAACGTCGCTGTAGAAATAGAGATGATAAAATCCTGCTTTCATGTCGGAGGGGAATGGGGATAATTTCAGTCCGGGGCCTGGCATGAACCATTTATCGGGGTTTATACGTAACATGAAGCACAGAGGCGCTGTGAAATTTATTCGATAGCGGCCACTTCCCTTCCATTGAAAACTCTGTAGGTATTTATTAAAGCTCAGACCGATGTCAAATGCTATTTGTCGGCCTATTTGTCTGAACTCATCATTCAGAGTTCTCATGAGATGATCTTTATCTTCATAAAGGCCGTATTGTTATTTTACTTTATGAGGGGTGAAAACGCTCAAGTCCATCTCTTCTTCGACGCCGTTGCGAGCTCCATGCTCCCAGGTGTCTATCCAAATAAATTCGGCTCTCTCTCTTGGTAGATTATGCCACGAATGCGAATATGATACATCGGTTAGCGCCACTTCCCACGGGCCATCTAAGACGATATGCTTGGCTAGATCCACACGGAAATTCGAGCTCGTATTATTCTTAAACACGTCGTAGCTAGTGTTCGAGGGTAAGGTAATGTAGAAAGCCTCTCCGCTCGAGCGCTCCATCGTGGGAATGATACCGCATCCCCAAGGTTTTTTTTTTTATACATTGATCAGATCGTCCGTTTTCACATAGATGTTGAATTTCTCAGGCCAGTTTCGCCATTTCACTAGATAATGTTTCACCCCCCTTATCATACGCTCTCCCAGAATTTCTTCTATCTGAAAGGTTTTGTCTTTTACAACCTTTATTTTCTGTAATTCGGCCTCGTAAAAAGTACCATCCAGCGCTTCACCGTCATAATCCTTTAATTTATACACGGGAGGTAGACGTGGTATGCATTCGGCTACCGTAAATATTTCGTCCATAAAACTCTGTGTATATTTTTTCTCAAAAACCCCTCTCAACTTGGATATTCTGACCAGGTCGCCCTCCTTGAAATTCATCTTTAATTTTTTCTTGTGGCGTAGAGGGAACGTACCGTAGAGGTTTTGAAAAACTTGCTTTGAAAAGTTTTTTCAGGAACCACTTGCATAGGGGTCATTTTTATGCTGGAATGGTAGGTGTTATTATAGCTTTTGATGAAATCCTGCAGCACGTCGATGTATCTAAAAGTGTTTTTCGCTGTAAAATATCGAAAAAGTTTAGATTTCAACGTCCGATTATATCTCTCGACCACACAGGCTTTCACGTCGCTGGACGTGCTGAAAAGCGTGATGTTATTTTTTCTCATTAAAGTTTGAAAAGTTTTATTGTAGAATTCACTCCCTTTGTCTGTTTGAAGGAAACGTGGAACCCCACTGTCTTTTAAAATCGATGTAAAGGCGTTGGTTACCTCAGTAGCTGATTTTTTCTTTATAGCTCTTACATAAGCTTTCTTGGAAAAAACATCTATCACCGTCAGTAAATACTTGAATCCATCGTTGTATGATGCCAGTTTTTGCATATCACAGAGATCCGCTTGAAACTGATTGAGAGGTCTCGAAGTAAAAACTCTATTGCGAGGAAATCGCGTTCTGGCCGTTTTATGCAACGTGTACGCGTCTTGTTCGGCTAGAAAATCCTGAACCCTCTTGAGATTTATTTTCTGGCCTGATTCGTTTTGCACGGCCTTATGCAACCTTTGCACCCCTCCGAAACTAGCGGGGTGTGAAGGATCGTAATGTATTTTTTTCATCAGTTTGCTGAGGTTTCGAGACATCTCTAAATTGATCCTTTTTTCTTTTTTCTTCTTTTTTTAAAACTTTGCTCATGAATTGAATGCTTGTTTATGGTTAAGACTGTTTATGATTTAGTTCACAATGGTCTTTTTTTTCGTTTAAGGTGTGTGTGTGTGTGTGTGTGTGTGTGTGTGTGTGTGTGTGTGTGTGTGTGTGTGTGTGTGTTTTATGATCTGTTAGGATTAACACTGAAGTGTTTTATGACCCATTAGTCTTGTCAGTGTGATCCGCTCGTTTAGGTTTGTCGCTGTGAAGCGCTCATTAGGGAAGTGTCTGTTTTATGATCCTTTTAGGAAGTGTCTGTTTACATGTAGAGTGCTTACATGAGACTTGATGTTAAGGACTTTTTTTTTCAGTTTAAAAAGAAACTCATCTAAGAATAAAAAAAGAATACCTTTTTTGTTGTTGCTTACACTCATTTTATTATTTCAAAAGATTTGTTTAACACCATGCAAGAGAAAAAAAGAATCATGTATGGTTAACAGTGTTTGATTACTTTCAAAGCTTGTGTAAGGAATACATTGCCATTTCTATATAACACAGCATCATGTATTTCCCTCAAATCGTTAACAATATCTACAGAATGATTGTTTTTTATAAAAATAACCATAATATCAACAAACAAGGCATAAAGTGTAAATATATGATGTATGTTCAGATTTTCACTCAAAACATCAACAATCTTACAAAATCGAAAAAGTTTAGATTTCAAAGGTACTGACTGGGGAATTCTCGTTTACGCGTAATATTGTCAGCACAAGCTCGTTCCAGTGTGTAGAACCGGTTACAGATCTAATGATACACAAAATCTCTTCGAATTTCTTTACCTCCGCAGGTACACACCTGAAACGGAAATTAAACTTTAAAGCGTCGTCGACTCTGTTTTCGACTACTTTATCTACCAGTCTCTGCAATTCGCTGATCACCAGGTAATCGTGCGTATACGAGCTCCATTTTCTCAGACAGTTACCCATTCTTCTTCTTCTTCAGACGTTGTTCCCGTACCAAAAGTTCACAACTTGTTCAAGGCTTCTGTTCTTAGGCGTAGTCTCGTCCTCACCGGTTAACACTTTCTGTATTTGTAAAAGAGTGTCTTCGATGTTGGGGATGAATCTTAACTCGTGCAGGAAGGTCTCAGCCACACCGCGCAGTTTAGACTCGTCCGTTGGTGACAGACTGTTCGCTTCCAGAAAGAGCCGAATGGACGGGATAAACCAATCAGTCCACAGTCTTTTCCGTACCTCGCCAAAGTTGTCTCGGAAGAAATCGTCAGGAATACCCCACAGACACGCGTGATGTTTCTGACTGGGATGATCAACGTTGCAGCTGTAGCAGGTTTCCTCAAGGTAGCGATACAAGACTATAGATAACAGCCTTGTCACCACAGCTTTTACCGTGTCCAGAAAAAAAACGGAAAGCCATCCGTCTGTCTCATCACCATAGTATAGCGCAACCATCGCGCACTCACAGCCCTCCCCTGAGTCGGACGGCTGACTTTCAGACACCGTTGAAAGCATCGAGGGTTGTGGTGAGGTTGAGTTCGCCATGACACCGAAGACATAAACTCGGAAAATGCCCCCGTTGTGTCGAAGCTGAAAACTAGTGGGATTTAAACTAGCCGCCTGAAGAGGAGGAGGCGGAGCTAGAAGAGAGCGCGTCGCGTCACGACATGGTCCCTCCAATCACGACTCTTGTGGAAAAGTCCCGTGATTCGCTCCCCGTAATCTTCGTGCATTCTGATCCAGGCACTGACTGGGATGCTCAGAGTCGTGTGGAAAACTCCGCACTCTGTGTTGAAGCGCTCCACGGTCACCGGTCTCTCGGGCTCGGGCTCGTTCTTGCCGGTCAAACCCCAGCTCACGCGGTAAAACCATTTACCCGTAGACGCTGCTTTTGTCTCCCATATTATTCTCATTAGTCTTTTCTTCGAGCCGTTTTGCAGCACAGTCTTTGTTGCTGTTGTTGTTTCATCGATCTGAATTTCTTCTTCAAATTCGTTCCAGAGATTTAAATTCTCACTCTCTGCTGGTAAGGTTCCTTTAATCTTCTTCTTTTCTTTAAGTAGATTTAAGACCATCAGGTTCAATACTCCCCAGTCGTTCAAAGTGATCATTGTTTTTTCAACACACGTGTTGAATGTTTCACCATTCTCCAGTTGGTAAAAAAACATCTCCCCGTCCAGATATTTAAACACAAATCCCCACTTACGGCCCAAATCCAGACTCATCTCTTCCCGAAGCGATTCACGCGGTGGTCGCTGAGTTCTACGTAAAAACATAACACGTTTCTTCGGAGCTCTAGTTAAAGACGACTCGTACACAGCCGTCAACGGCAACTCCGAAATTATACCCTCACAAGCATTCATTTTCCCTGATGAAAATAATAATAATAATAATAATAATAATAATAATAAAAGAAAACACCAAACATTTCCAATCAACTTCTTACAATGAATAAATGAAACGATATAGAATAGATGAAACGCATAAGCATCGTTACATCCCCCCTTTTTATCATTCCTCCAGGCCATAAAACATCGTAAAAGTTCATTCAAAGGTCAGCTCAAAGGTCATAAAAGGTCATAAAAGGGTTTTTTTTTTTTTTTTGTGTGTGTGTGGGGGGGGGGGGGGTCAACTGAGAGGTGTCAATAGGTCTTACATATTCATGAAAAGTCGTGGATTATTCAGTGTAACAGAGGCTCTGCTGACAAAAGTTAGGCACATCAGTCAGTGTGGAAGAGATGGAAAGTTTCATCACCATAACATGCGTTGTACTGTTTTTAATCACTCTATACACAACAAATGAAAATACAAATGGTCTATTTTGTTTTATTTTCATTTTGTATTCATTTTTAATATTTTATTTAAAAATAAATACCCAAGAACATTGTGTATAGAGTGATTACAACAATACAATTCATGTTATGATAAGGAAAAAGGTCTTCCATTCCAGGGATTAAAAAATGGTAACAATTTCAATTTTAAAATCTGGAATCCAGAAGATGTTTAAAAGTTTAAAGGCCTGAAGCACTGCAGGTCTTCAGAAGAGCCTCAGATCCAAGATGGTCTTAAAGTGGGGAGGGGTGCGTTTTAGTTTCTCTGAATGTATAGGTGAGAACCGCTGATTCACACCTGGGGAGGGGTAAATTATTTGCATTTGAATGTTTCTGACATTGTAAAGCAGACACAGTAACCCTAAAACATGATTATCTTCATCACTACACAGTAAACCCTAATGCTCAATGTAATTAAACACACTGAGTACTGTAAACTTAAATAATTGAATGAGTAACAATTGAGTATTCGGAACGGAGTTTGTAGAACTGACACTTTCCAAGTTAGCTGAACAAATTCAACAAACTTAAAAAATATGATGTAACCGATTACCTCAAATATTTTGAGTTTTGCCAACTTAATCGGGTTTACAGTGCAACAAACCCCGAGTTACACTCCCCGCTTTATTTTATAGCGTGGGGAGAAGCCCGGGATCATTAGCTGCGATAGCTCACCAGCCGTGCCTAATTCCGTGGCCCTGCTCCTTCGCAAACCAGCAGAAGGAAAGGCCGCCTAGCTAGTGAGCAAGGAGCGATATTGATTTGGGCGCACTAGCCTGAGAGGCCGTCTAGCTAGTGAGCGAGGAGCGATATTTGTTTGGCCGCACGCCCATCACAGGCGCACGCCGTGACAACTTGTAACACAATAACAATTATATTTCGAACATTTTGCAGGCTGCCGTTTGGAGGAAACAGATAATAAAGAATAAAATTAATTGTTGGGTCTAAATAACCCAACCAGGTGTTAATTTGTAAATGACTCACTACATCTCATTTGACCCAACATGAGCAACCCAACAATGTGTTTAAAGTATCCAAAATAACCCAGCATAAACAACCCAGCATTTTTAGAGTATTTTTTGACTGCTACACTGTAAACCCGATTAAGTTGGCAAAACTCCAAATATTTGAGGTAATCAGTTACATTGTAAGTAAACAGAGAGATGCTTTTAAAAGTCCAGTTTCCCACAACAGATCCCGAGAAACACTCCCGCTGTGTTTGATAGCGCGGAGAGAAGCTCGGGATCATTAGCGCCGATAGCTCACCAGTTGTGCCTAGTTAGGCGGCCCCGCTTCTTCGCATACCTGCAGTGTGCACCTAGGCCGCCTACCTAGTGAGCTTCAGAATGAGTGAGGAGCGATATTGATTTGGGCGCACGTCCATCACAGGCGCACGCTGTGACACAAATATACATTTACTTTGCTTAAATTTTATGCAAATAAGAAAGGGCTATATGTATTACTACAATTTTAGTACTGTGATTGTATTTTATAAGGTTTTGCCAGCGGTGGTACATCGCAATGGGGGTCATTATTTATTAAAGAAAATTATGATCATAACATCATACTGCATTTCATTCCCATACTACCGCAAAAACACAAGCGGGGCTGAATGACAATGACATCTGCTTACGCAGTAGCACGTCCTGACAATGCTTTAATTTTATAGTCATTTAGTTTAATTTATTTCGGTATTATCTACTACAAATTTAAAGAACACAAAATTTAAGATGACCCAAAACCCTACACTGTAAACCCGATTAAGTTGGCAAAACGCCAACTATTTGAGGTAATCAGTTACATATATATATTTTTTTTTTATGTTTCCAATTTTAAGTAAACAGAACTATCAATTTTTTAGTTTGTTGAACAACATCCACCTATCCAACAAGGGAATCGAACCGGGGGTTTTCCGCATAGCAGGCAAGACACGTAACTACTGCGCCACGAGTGCTCCATAGAGTTTCCAGTGGTGGAAGTTTTACTTAAGTTATTGTTACTTACGTACTCAAAATTATTACTCATTCAATTATTTAGGTTAACAGTACTCAATGTGTTTAATTAGTTTGAGCATTAGGGTTTACAGTGTAGTGTACTTGTTTTAATGTTCAACTTCAATGTTTTTTTTTACTTATTACACTATTGTACAGTAAATATAAATAGCTCTGATTCAGATTTTTCATGCTTGTTGTATAAAATATACAGATGTGGAAATTACCATTACTGTAGTATTTCTTCGATACAGCATATTGTTTTGACTTTTTTATTACTTAATTATTTTTTAAAAACCGAGATAACGGAAAATGGCACTTTGCACCATCTGGCGGTCATTTCAAGAATTGCCTGATTTATGATTTATTTTGGCCGCTGTCTTTTGTCGCGGCAGTGAGCGCGGCGGTAATATACATTCTCCTCTTCACACATCTGTACAAACTCATAAATACCAAAAAGTTCTGAACCCAAAATTATTACTTATTCAATTATTTAAGTTAACAGTAATCAATGTGTTTAATTACTTTGAGCATTAGGGTTTACAGTGTAGTGATGAAGATAATCATGTTTTAGGGTTACTGTGTGTGCTTTACAATGTCGGACAACATTCAAATGCAAATAATTTATCCCTCCCCAGGTGTGAATCAGCTGTTCTCACCTATACAGTCAGAGAAACTAAAATGCACCCCTCCCCACTTTAAGACCCTGTTGGATCTGAGGCTCTTCTGAAGACCTGCAGTGCTTCAGGCCTCTTTTTAAATTTGTGTAAATTTCATCTTCTGGATTCCAGATTCTAAAATTGACATTGTTACAGTTTTTAATCCCTGGAATGGAAGAACTTGAGATTTTCCATATCATAACATGAATTGTATTGTTTTAATCACTCTATACATAATTTTCTTTTGTATTTTTTTAATAAAATATAAAAATTTTATAAAAAATTAAAATAAAAAAAACAAACAAAAGAATAGACCATTTGTATTTTCATTTGTAAAATAGCACAAAAATCACAGGTTGTGTATAGAGTGATTAAAAACAATACAAGGCATGTTATGATGAGGAAACGTTCCATCTCTTCCACACTGACTGAATCGTGTGCCTAACTAGCAGAGCCTCTGTTTCACTGAATAATCCATGATTTTTTCATGAATATGTAAGACATATCGACACCTCTCAAGTGATGCCCCCCCACACACAAACACAAACACACACAAAAACACACACACACACACAGAAAGCGGACCAAACATCATCAGCATGTCCCTCCCCCAAACCGCGCAGCAATGAGCATTTACTTACATCTGAACTGAGTCGTTTACATAAATCACTAATCAATAGCTCATCATATCAGTTTATTCATACAGATGTACCTGTTTAACATGGAAATTTACAGGCTTGTTACTGAATGATTTACTCTGATAAAGAGCAGTATAAGAACAATGGCAGCTGTCACACCTAAAATGCAGGATTATTATTTATAATTTAAATAAAAATTCCTTTTCTAAACGTTTTTCTAAAACAACAAGGAGACTGACTCTGTGATGAAGAGTGATGAAGGTGATCATGTCATCTCGTCATCTCCGCAGCCGTGGATGAATTGTCTAAAATCGTTTTCCATTAATTTACATAAAAGCAGACATTTCACTTTTTATAAGTATATATTTTTCACGTCTGTGAGGCAAGTATACATGGAGTTTCGGTTCATTTTCTGACGCGCTCAAATTAGCACACCCTGTTTACTTTCATTATTTTAAAAAAATCATAAGGTTCTTTCGTCATTGTGAGTGCACTTAAATAAAAGTGGAGTCTTATAAAGGCTTGTTCACACGCTGTCCTCTCGCGAAGATGAAAGGGCGGCATTCCCCTTTTTAAAGTCTCTGGGGCGTGTCGCATTGCCCCGCTCGCGTGCCACTTTCCTTAGTAAAATCCACCGCGCGCTGCTTTTTAAAGTCCAGTTTCCCCAACAGACCCCGAGCTACACTTCCCGCTGTGTTTTACAGTGCGGAGAGAAGCTTGGGATCATTAGCGCCGATAGCTCACCAGTAGTGGCCACGGTCCTTCGCACCCCTGCCTACCACACCCATCACAGGCACACGGCGTGAAACAAGTATACATTTACTTTGCTATATGTATTACTATAATTTTAGTACTGTGGTTGTTAATTTGTTTCGCTTGTATTTCATAAGGTTTTGCCAGCAGTGTTACAGCACAACGGGGGTCATTATTTATAAAAGAAAATTATGATGATCAAAAACAGCCTACTGCATTTCATTCTCATAATATCGCAAAAACACAAGCGGGGCTGAATGACAACGACATCTGCTTACGCAGTAGCACGTCCTGACAATTTTTTTTATTTTATGGTTATTTAGTTTAATTTATTTAAGTTTTATCTACTGTACTACCAATTTAAAGAACACAAAATGTAAGATGACCCAGATGACACTACACGCGTAGCTTTTCTATATTACACATGATAAAATCTATAGGCTCACTGTGTTAACATTTCCTTTCTTAAATTCGATACTAATAAAATTTACTTGTACATTTGTACTGTACTTTTTGCACTGTGATTATGAATTCGTAAAAAAAAAAAATAATAATATATATATATATAAATATATATATATATATATATATATATATATACAGTGGAACCTTGGATTACGAGCATAATTCGTTCCGAAAGCGGGCTCGTATTCCAAAATACTCGTCAACCAAATTTAATTTTGCCATAAGAAATAATGAAAACTCAAATTATTCGTTCTACAGCCCAAAACAATAAATACATCAAAATAATTAATACAACATATAAAGTAAAAATAAAACAAATTAACCTGCACTTAACTTTTTAAAAAAAGTAAAAATAAATCCAGACAGTTAAGTGTTTCCTTTTGTGCGCACAGGCACTGTGTATTTGTGTGTGTGTGGAATTAGCCCCTCACCTCGTCTTAAACAGTAAAACTCCTTCTCCCTCTCACACCTCGCTTTTTAAGTTTCACAACTAACATACACAATGCAAACACTGTTTTAATGGGGAAAAAAAGAAATCTCTCTGGAGACTTCTGAGGACTGGGGCAAAGTCATATTCTCGGATGAAGCCTCTTTCCGATTGTTTGGGGCATCTGGAAAAAGGCTTCTCTGGAGAAGAAAAGGTGAGCGCTACCATCAGCCCTGTGTCATGCCAACAGTAAAGCTTCCTGAGACCATTCATGTGTGGGGTTGCTTCTCATCCAAGGGAGTGGGTTCACTCACAATTTTGTCCAAAACCACAGTCATGAATAAAGAATGGTACTAAAACATCCTCCAACAGCAACTTCTTCCATCAATCCAACAACAGTTTGGTGAAGAACAATGCATTTTCCAGCACGATGGAGCACCGTGCCATAAGGTAAAAGTGATAACTAAGTGGCTCGGGGACCAAAACGTTGAAATTTTGGGTCCATGGCCTGGAAACTCACCAGATCTTAATCCCATTGAGAACTTGTGGTCAATTCTCAAGAGGCGGGTGGACAAATAAAAACCCACTAATTCTTTTTTTGACACAGCGGACGCAGCAGGGGAGACGATTACCCATAATTCCAGCAGCGCAAGAGAGAGAAAAATCATTAGCTCAGTTGTGATCACTTGCCGCTTGCTGTAAAAATAAGAGTCGCATACGTGATACATGATACTTGGCGCTCGTAAACTAATACTTGCTCGGTTTCCGATAAAAAATGTATTAAAAATCGGTGCTTGGTTTGCGAAACACTCGTAAACCATGTTACTCGCAATCCGAGGTTCCACTGTATATATCAATTGAGCCCCACCCCCTATAGTTGCCAGACAGTTACGTATGCAAACTAGACAGAAGAGAAAATTTTTCTGGAAAATTTTCTGCAGAACAGAAAAAGAAAAAAAAAGAAAATGAAAAACAGTGTCTTAAAATGAGGACAGCAATGTCAAAGTGCATAAAAAGAGATAGGTCAAGCTTACCAATCATTTTGTATTACTGTAAGTCTTTAAGTTCATCAACATTTAACATTATTGCCACTGCCAGCGAGGCTGGGCATAGTTACTGTCCGTTAATATCAAATCATTATTCCTGAAAAAATAGGCGTTTGGTTTAAAAAAATTTAACTTATTGTTAAGAATGTTAACTGAGGTTCTCACCACCAAGCACAACCAAGTTATTGGGCTCTTGCCTTATCCTCTCAGTTCGTTATGTTCAGTCCAGGGGCGCAATAAATGCATGATTTTTTTTCCCTGGAAACCCTGCTGTGTAAACAGAACGAGACTAGCGTATGGATCCCTCCACACGTTCATTCATACAGTATTCGAGACCCTATTGTAAGAGGATTCTCAAAACAGCTTGAAAAACCACAAAGTGTCTAAAAATTATGCAGTTTAAATTTATAAATGCATGAGCTTTTTTTCTGTTTCTGCTAATGAAATTACATCACTGTTTAGCAAATACAGTGGAACCTTGGATAGAGAGTAACTCGGTTTATGAGTGTTCCACAAGATGAGCAAAGATTTTTAATACATTTTGACTTGAAAAGCGAGCATGTCTTCGTTTACGAGCGCCAAGTTTTTTGATCTCGACATACACACACTGACACACACACACACTCTCTCACCTTTACACCCCCCCCCCTCTCCCCGGCTTCACACAGACACACACACTCTGCTCTACTCAGAAACTCGCGATTCTTTTCAAAGGTAAGGTACCAAAACCCACATAAACTGGCGAAACAACACCATTCTGGGATGGAGCTCTCTCTGTCTCGCCTCTTGCTTGAAGTCTGCTCTCTGCCCTACCCTCGCCTCAGCGGCCAGCGATGAGTTCCCTGATCTCTCTGGGGTTCCACATGATTATGTTGATCTCAAGGCTGTGTTCAGCAAGTCTCGGTCCATTTCTCTCCCTCCTCATCATCCCTACGATTGTGGAATTGACCTTCTACCCGGCACAGCTCCACCCCGAGGAGGCCTCTTTTCACTCTTCAGAAAAGGGAGGTTATGGATAAGTACATTTCCGAGGCATTAGCCGCGGGCATCATAAGGCCATCATCGTCACGCGCCAGGGCAGGCTTCTTCTTTGTGGCCAACAAAGACGGTACCTTACGCCCCTGCATTGATTACAGAGGGTTGAATGACATTACCATCAAGAACCGCTACCCTCTGCCCCTGATGTCTACTGCCTTCAACCTCCTGCAGGGGGCCCAAGTTTTTACAGAACTGGATCTGCGTTGTGCTTATCACCTGGTCAGAATCAGAGAAGGGGACGAGTGGAAGGCTGCATTTAACACTTGTATTTGGTCATGCCCTTCGGGTTGGCCAACGCCCCAGCTGTGTTTCAAGCCCTAGTCCTCAGGGATTTTATCAACATCTTCGTCTTTGTATACCTAGATGACATCCTCATCTTCTCGCGCTCCTTGGCCGAACATAAGAGGCATGTACGCCAGGTACAAATCTGGCCGTTAAGAACGCACGTTTTTTGAAATGGGATCTCGCGCGCTTCCGCGGCAGCTCGCGGCAGCTCGCGGGAAGCTGTGAAAATGCCGTTCATTACCTTTAGGGGGCAGTCGTGTTTCAATCTGAAGTATTGTGTGTCTACTGAAGCCAAAAATGCGTTCTCTCTCTAACCCTAGGCGCCCATTGACAGCAAGTGACAGCGCTCATGAACATGTCAAGCTCAAACTTTAAATACTGATATGTATTTATTCTTCATTTTCTTCTCAATGATGATTCATCTTTGACTGCGCTTTCTCCATTCAGTATTATTATCATTAGTAGTAGTAGTGAAAACTACCGCTGATTAACTATCTCTGCAGCAGTTAAAACAGCGAATTAATTTCATTTGGGGTATTTCTAACAGGCAATCTACTAAATAATAATAAATAGATAAAATAACCCAGAACTTTAACATTTAACCCAGCATAAATTCTCAGACTCTTCCACTGCATGTATTAAAAAACAGTAACCGTCAATTTTAGAATCTGTAGAAGCTCAGTGGTCCGGACAAAACCTCTCGCGGGGGAGCCTTTCCCTGAATTCACCATTTTCACGGGGGTGGGCATCTCAGTTTATTCATACAGATGTACAGTATCTATTTACAGTATATGGAGTTTTACAGGGTTGTCACTGAACGATTTACCCTGACAAAGAGCAATATAAGAATAGTGCCAGCTGGCACACCTTAAAAAATAATTCGGCACCTATTTAGAGTCTAAATATTTTTTTTCTAAACTTGTGCTACTGTTGTTTACTTACAATATTTGTAAAAAAAAAAAAAAAAGCTTGGGCTCTGAGATGTTGAGCCTCCTGTACGTAGTCTAATCAGAGCTCTACCGCTTGTTCGAGTGTAATTCATAAATGATGTTTATAATAATGAAATGAGATGCACTAAATCGTGTTTTAAATTTAATCTACAATTCATTTCAAACCCGCGGCTTGCAGTTTCACTTTATAAAAGGCAGCGTTTTGATCAAAAGGTGATAAACGCATGCGATTTATCGATTAAAATGCAGACATACTGCATTGATGGATGGATGTTGTTGATAAATATTTAAAATGATAATTAAATAAGTAGCTGTCCATCTTTTTGTGTTTATCTTTTTGGTTTATTATACACTTCTGCACCACTTATTATAATAAATAGTTTTAAATGGTAGTAAAGGTACCATTTGGTCATGTTCACCCATGGGGTAAACATATGTGGCATTTAATAGCATTCGCTAGTTATCAAGTTGATATACAGGTCAATCTGCATCAAACAGAATCTCCCTGAATAAGTAAGCATAATAATAAATAATGAATCATTATAGTGTCACCCCATGGGTGAACATGACCAAATTACTGCATAAACACTGGAACACGAGGATTAAAGAATTTAATTAAACACGAATATCCTTAATGTGTTAATGTTGGATTTTTATTCAAAAACCATATATATATATATATGCCATTTTAATTCAAATCCAACATTTTAATGGTTAGTGATCGGTGCATGGCCGTCAACTTGCACATTCTGTAATATTCCATTGTCATTCATACTGCCACTGTTTTAGAGCCCTTTACTAAAGCATTCGCTAGTTATCAAGTTGATATTCAGGTCAATCTGCATTTGAAAATAATCAGTAAATTCGTGAATTAAACTCAAAGTATCAACTCCAACTATGAAGTCTGAGTTCATTTGCTGGGGAAATAAAATTTAGGCAGAGACGTCCGTGCTGTCTTGTCAATTCATCTAACCCCCCCCCCCCCCCCCCCCCCCCAACAGTATTTGCCAACAGCACACCCAGTTCGATAAATTCACACATATCTTGAATGAAAGGTGAGAAGAGATTCAGCAGAATCTTCTGACACCGTGCTTGCTCTGAAGGACTATATTCGACAAGAATACAGAGAATAAGAATTGTATTTCTAATAAGATAATTAATTAAATAATAAAACTATATCAACTAACGTCTTTATCTAAAAGACAGACCAAATTTCTCATTCACTGCTGAAGTGGTTAAATATGCTTATACTGTAAATATGTAGGTTATATTTTGAAAATACAATTGCGAGTAAATTACAAACTGCATGTTTTAGACACACATACTGTATATGAGATGGTAGTATATACAATGAAAATGCTTTTTACACGAGTGCTCAAATGTAAAGCAAACGCAATTATTAATTTATTGTGTATATTTAACTTCATTCAGCCATTTAAGTTACATGAAAAAATAATGTGCCTACCAGCTCAATACAACGCGACAGCGCGCTCTGAGGTGAACACATGCAGACCCCCAGTTACTGTAATCCCTCTTCTCACCTTTCATTCGTGATAGGTGTGAAGTTATCAAACCGGTTTCACTGATGGGGTAATTGGCAGAATTGAGGGGTTTAAAACGAATTAACAAGACCGAGCAGACGTCTCTGTCTAAAATGTATTTCGCCAGCACAATGTACTGGAGCTCAGCACGTCTTATTTCCTTGTTATATTGTGAAATAATGAGTCAAATGTATTTTGCATATATGCTTAAATATTCATTTTTATTTATGGATATGTGTATTGTGTTTGATCTGCATTAAACATCTGGGGATGGTTTCCACGAAGACTGTCCTGTCCTCAACTGATGCAGACAGCTGTTCTCTGGGGACCTGTGACTTCAGTTGTTCGATAGCTCAGGACTGGAATTTCCTACAGTCTACCTGAGCCTCCAAGAACAAACTGGAATCCTTTTAATTTTAAATAACACATCTCCTGTTATACTGAACTACCAGTCTTACACTTTATTATGCTGATCAATCCCTGCTATCCGTTTTCACCCAGATGAGGATGGGTTCCCTGTTGAGTCTGGTTCCTCTCAAGGTTTCTTCCTATTACCATCTCAGGGAGTTTTTCCTTGCCACCGTCGCCCTCGGCTTGCTCATCAGGGACAATCTTATCATTTTGATTCATACACATTCACATTTCAATGACGATGTCAATTGTTAAAAGCGCTATATAAATAAAATTGAAGTGAACTGAATTGAATTGAATTATTGCGAGACGTGATGACTTTCTGGCATTTTTATCGATAAATCAAACGGGTTTATCAGCCTTTTGATCAAAACGCTGCCTTTTGTAAAGTGAAAGTACGGACAAATCGGGGTTCATGCACAGCGATGAACAGCTTTATTTCAGTCATAAATTCACAACCACATTCCAGCTATTATTTCAAGCCATGGTCAAATAATGGATGAAATGCTGGACACAAACAGCAAGAAAACATTATGTTTATTATTTTAAAAAGCTCGAAGCACTTTGTGTGCATATAAGAATATTTACAAAAATATATAGATTTTTTGTTCATTCATTTCTTCTGATGTTGCTCAATGTCGACACATTTTTACGTTTTAACAAAGATATGTTGGCATATTCACGAATCGGGACATTCACACAGTTAACACTAACTGAACAGGACTTCACTTCGTAATACATCTGTCCATAAAAAGGAATATTTAGGCATATACTCTAAATATATTTCACTTAAATATTACAGATTAAAACAAGAAAAGAAGACGTGCTGAGCTTTAGTTCATACAAAAGGTCTAGGAAGGAAACGGTTGTCGTTATTTTACAAAATCTGAACGTATTCAGTAATTTTGTGAATTACACAATGTATTTGTTATGACGTGGGTCGCGCTAGGGGCAGAGCCGCGCTTAAACCGGCGCGGTCACTTATACAGGCGGTTACCAGACAGACAAAGCGCCCTGTTAAAAGACGGAGGTAAAGCCCAAGCCTCTGTCTGTCTCAAACGCTGGCGAGAAAGAGAGCGGCACGCAACAGTTCAGCATGCACGCTCAGTTTACTAGTGCCACAACCCCTCTCTATCAAATAAATAAGGGCATAAGCCCCGAGAGGATACAAGTTTTTGCTTTAGTTTCCAGAGCCCGTCCATTCTTGAGTAGAGACGGTGGAGCTCTGTTTATTTTGTGTTTTCAGTTTCCTTTTGTTTCTGTTTAAGTTCTTAATTAATAATCCCTCGCCATCTCCAAAGGGAAAGGTCTTCCTGTGCGTAGCACTCTCACATACTCCTAATTCGTTTACCCATCTAAAGTCCTGTGTAGGTAACATTTTAAAAGTACAATTGCAAGTAAATTACAAACTGCATGTAATGTAAAATATGAATAAAACAGTATTAGACACACATATATAATATGGTAGTATATACAATGAAAAAGAATGCTCAAATATAAAGCAACACAATTATTAATTTATTGTGTATATTTAACTTCATTCAGCCATTTAAGTTACATGAAAAAATATTGTGCCTACCAGCCCATTATTATTTTCATTTAAATTTTAAAGATGCACACGTGTGTGCAAAAAGACAAAGTACACCAAAGAATACGAAAGTGTATAATCTTTAATAAAGTTAAAACAATATTGTCTCCAATGCTGAAGCAAACATTATTTTGTTTTTGTTTTAGTCTATTTGCTCACTACAACGCGACAGCGCGCTCTGAGGTGAACACATGCAGACCCCCAGTTACTGTAATCCTTCTTCTCACCTTTCATTCGTGATAGGTTATCAAACCGGTTTCACTGATGGGGGAATTGGCAGAATTGAAGGGTTTAAAATAAATTAACAAGACCGAGCAGACATCTCTGTCTAAAATGTATTTCGCCAGCAAACCATAAACATACATTAAACATTTTATTTGTTTCTATTTATCAATTAAATTAGACTTCATAGTTGGATTTGATACTTTGAGTGTAATTCATACATTTACTGAATATATTCAGATTTAGTAAAATAACGAAAGCCGTTTCTTTCCTGGACCGTTCACAATGAACTGAAGCTCAGCACGTCTACTTTCCTTGTTTTAATCTGTAATATTTAAGAGAAATACATTTTGCGTATATGCTTAAATATTCCTTTTTATTCATGGTCAGGTGATGTATGTTTGATCTGCATTGTTGCAAGAGGCGATGACTTCCTGGGGGAGTATGTCTGCACCTTTTGTAAAGTGATAGCATAAATAAAGGCTATTCTAAAAGAATCTATTTTTGCTATTGGGTCGTTTCTCTTTCCACGTCCACCCCTGACAGTGGCGCGCGACCAGGACACGATACACACACGCGAGTGCAACAAAACATATATACAAAGCATAATATTTTTTATTATTTTTGCATTTTCATTCATTTGTTTTACTCAATAGCAAATATGATTTAAAATGTAGCAAATTACAATACTTCAAACAAAACATACTTAAGTAAAAGTAAAATTACAGATTTTAAAAACTACTTACTACTAAAACTACTCAATTACAGTAATGCGAGTAAATGCAATTTGTTACTTTCCACCTCTGCATATTACACAATGTTAATATTGTTTGTGGTGGCCAATAAAGCTGATTTTATACTGATCCTGTTTTATATTTTACATATTGGATGACAATCTTCCATGTATTCTGGCTTTTATACCATACCAACATTAGATGGGGTGGTGAACAGCATAGTATCATGGCACTATAATGCTCACACCAGCATACCAACAAAATGTATGCTGGTCACCAGCATACCAGCACCAAAAAACAACATATGCTGGTATAATGGTCACCAGCTATGCTGGTCTATGTTTTTTTTCTTTTCAGCAGGGTACTTTTAAGCCACACATAATGTGACACACACCTTTCAAAAAGTTCAACTTTTGTCTCCTCTGTCCACAGAATATATTCCCAAAAGTCTTGGGGATCATCAAGATGTTTTCTGTAAAAACTGAGATGAGCCTTTATGTTCTTTTTGCTCAGCAGTGGTTTTCGTCTTGAAACTCTGCCATCCTTATGGTGAAGTCACCTTAACTGAGGCAAGTGAGGCCTGCAGTTCTTTGAATGTTGTTGTGGGGTCTTTTGTGACCTCTTGGATGACTTGGCGCTATGCTCTTGGGGTAAATTTGGTCGGTCAGCCACTCCTGGGAAGGTTCTCCACTGTTCCATGTTTTTGTCATGTGTAGATAATGGCTCTCACTGTGGTTCGTTCCAGTGTCCCAAAGCTTTAGTAATGGGGGCAAACACTTTTTCACACAGAACTATGCTAGTTTTGGATTTTGTTTTGCCATAATAATAAAAACCTTCATTTTAAAGCTGCATGATGTGTTTACTTGTGTTATCTTTGACTAATATTTAAATTTGTTTGATGATCTGAAACATTAAATTGTGAAAAACATGCAAAAAAATAAGAAACCAGGAAGCTGGCAAACACTTTTTCACACCACTGTAGATGCAGGCAAAATTGCTTCCCCTGCTAAAAGCAATTTAGTTGCCAGCTAAATTCCAGACAGTTACTTGGCAGTTGCTAGCACCCCCTTTTTCACCTACTGACAGAAGGGTGTGTCTATTTTCCACAGCAATCGTACCCTTTTAAGTCCTATTTATTCATTTATTTACAAGGTCCTAGAGGAAAAGAAAATTAGAAAAGAGCTCTCAAAATATCTCCCAGACAACTATGAGGTCTGTTTGAAAATTTATCTAGTCACCCATTTTTTTTCTCTATAGAAAAGAACATGTGTAAAATCTCAAATTAGTCTTCTTTTAAGCTTAAAAAGGGCTCTCTTCATGCTGTAAAATAATTTTAATTTGCATCTCTTTTAATCTTAGACAGAGAAATCAGGGAGATCTCCCTTTGATTATATTGTTTTAATAAGGCTTTGGTAGCCTGACTAAATTTCTAGGGCTAAAGGTCATAAAATATATTTGTGTCCTGCTAGATCACAGGGTTGTTTAGTATTGTCTGTTAGCCATTAGGATAAACACAATTCACAGATTCACAGAATTTAGAGAAAATGCTGAAAGTAAAGATTTGGTTTACAAGGGACGACAAGCACAAAGACCCAATCATAGTATATGTACCATGACTCAGTAGTACTGTAGGTGTAGATGATAGAAAGCAAGAGCACAGCTTTTTAGTAATGTAATGATGTTTAATATTTACTTTCAGCTAGTCAAATATACATAATGCAGAATATAGTTATAGCTATATACAGTTGTTTCTTCTTTTTCTACCTATTTTAGAATAATAATAAGATGACTTTGGAATAACATGGTAGGATTGTAAGGTCAATTTATAATGCCAACACAGCCATTTTTAGCATAAAACAAACATACAATGAACAGTATAGAATGTTTTAAATATGCAGACAACTAAGACCACTAATAAACATTCTTCTATTTTTAATTTCTATAATTTTATATTATTTAATACCACAGATATGCAAATGATATTATTAACAACTTCATTGAAAAGTAAAATAATTAAAAATGTACATACCTATTTCTTAGTGATAGGAATGTCTCATTTTCTAAAGAGGGCAGGGACTCCACAAATGTGGATGTTTTGTAATTCATTCCTACAATCCATTTGTTATCAGATCTATCAAACTGTCATTTATACACATGCTTCACGAAGCAACTAACATTATCAGTGATATGTGTATAATTTATATATTGTTGTTTTTAAACACAATTTAAATAATGCATCTTCAAACTGGTCTTAGTTTTAACTGTTTGACTTCATACAATGTTGAGAAAAGGTGGTCAGTACCACACAAAGCATAATGCTTTAAAACAATAAAAAAATTTTCATCTCTGACACCATAAATCAATGGACTAAGACTCCGTGGTAAAAATAAAAAAACAATAAAATTGTAATATCTTACATTCCTAAGAGTTATTTCTTCAACCTTCCAATATGCCATTTCTATATATGGGTTGAAAAACTGCATCATGCACAGAAACAATTGAGCACCATGAAGCAGCACAGTTCTGAGACCTTTACTAGCCGATTTCTTTTTTTCAGAGCAAGCAGCCCTCGCTGCAATCATTATCTTAATGTAGATTAAGACAATGATAATTACCATAAAAAGGAAAAGGACGACATAAATTGCAGCACGGCTCTGTGTCTGCCATTCTTTGACTAACATTATGTCTGCTTTGCATACTGCATAGGTAAACAGAGAATCAGGTGGGGTTGCTGCCCAGTAAGTTATAAAGCTAAATATTGGAATTACAGAACTGCCACTCCATATGATAAGGAGCCCGTATAATCTAGTCCTGTTGGTGGAAATGTCAGCATGTCTCAAAGGCATGCATATAGCCACATAGCGTTCCAAACACATTGCCACCAACGTCAGTGGTGTACAAGAGCTAAAAACAGACTGAATAAGGATACCAACAGTACAAATAATCATCTGCATGTGGTACTGAAAATAAATTCCAATGGTAAGCAATCCAGATAACAGTATGAAAGCAGTGTCCACAAACAGTGTTTGTGCAAACAAAATGTATCGAGTTTCTTCTCTAAACACCTCCTTTTTCAAAAATGTAAATATCATCAAGCAGTTTATGTAAAGAAAAATACCAACCAAGACTTCTAACAATAAGACTTTCTCATACAAAGTATTTAAAGTATTAAATAAAATATTACTTGAATTACTATAAACTTTTGAATTCTGCATGTCTATAAAAATAAATATATAATTAATAAATAAATTAAAAAAGCTACACCTCACAATGTCACAAATAAATATATGAAATTATGTATCAGTTTTGTGTAATCAAGTTAATGAAGAACATAAGCTTTCATGATAGTGTTTCTCTGGTATTTATACAGTTTTAGTAGCAGTGGGTGGGCTGCATTTTGTGCTACCAGTGTTTGTGCTGTTAGTTTAAATATTTAATGATGTTGTACGTATGCATGTAAATATGATGCGGATAAACTATTTTTTTTTAATCAAAATCTGTTTTTCAAAGTTAAAGTGCAGATTAATTTGTTTTCTTTTTTACTTTATATTTTGTATATATAGCGTTAGTACCCATCTTTAACGGTTACAGAGATTTTAGAAATAGTTAAAAGGTTAAAGCTAAAAATAAGCTGGTCAGCTTTAATGTAATCAGTGATATTATTATTTCAGGTTGAAATTCAAAAGTTATATACCTTTTATTTTGGAGAAGACCATGCTATGTCGTACATTTGTTTGTGTTTCATGAAGATTTGGGCGCTTTGTAAGGGCATTGCGGTCTTTTCTGTGTCTTCCCCATGCTCTATGCATTTATGGTAAACTGTATTCATCCAAAAATGCGATGGCTGTTGTGAAGTAATCTGGCACAAATCTGCTTATAGCTTCCCTTCTACTCAACATTTTGATATAATTAATTGATATAATTGATTATAATTGATCAGAGGTGGAAAGTAATGAATTACATTTACTCGCGTTACTGTAATTGAGTAGTTTTTTGTGTACTTCTACTTTTTAAAGTAGTTTTTTTTTATCTGTAATTTTACTTTTGAAGTATTTTACTTCGCTACATTTAAATTCATATTCGCTACTATTAAAAAATAAATGAATGAAAATAGAAAATTATTTAAAATAATGCAACAGGAAAAGGAAAAAATTGCACCCCGGAAACCACTGCGCTAATTGATTGATGGGTAGGGCTAAATTCACAAGATTTTAGCGATTTTAGGAGGAGGATAAAACAGATGCCAGTGGTCCCAGAACCAGCTGAAAGCGAAATACCGCCATATTCTTATGAAGCAAACCCCTGTCCATTGTAACAGCCGTTACTATGTTGTAGCCATTACTAAGTTTTTCTGAGACTGGTTTCGGGTCCTCTATTATATGAAATCTAAAGATATCATTGAAAGAGTGAGCTCTGACCAAAGTACAGACAAAACCTTTCTTTTATTTATATAAATTGGTTTCCACAAATAATGGGAAGTTTGAATCATTTTAGTGACTCAGTTCTTTGAATCTCGTTCATCAAAATGGACGAATCGTTTTTTGAGTCATTTAGTTCATTTTCAATAAACAGACCCCCAACACGTCTACATACACAAATTTTGGCTATAGGTCCAGTAATGAAAATATTACAATGCAGCTAAGGACATATTATAAATTTATTATATATCTTCTAGTCCGAGTCATTCATTCTTTTTAATCTATTGCACTTCATAGTGTCTATGGGAGTCACGTGACAAAAGAGCGAACAACTCGGGACTAGAAGACCCATTGAGGAGAAGCACTCAATACTGTTTCCTGTGTACTGCACTGCATAGCGTCGATGGGAGTCATGTGACAAAAAAACGAATGACTCGGACCAAAGACTCTAAGGTAATGACTAATTTCTATTTCCTGTACATAACCTACGGAGGTTGCGCGATGCTTTGTGCATGCGCGCCAGGAGAAAATTAACGAATCACTCTCCGAGACTACTCGTTCTTCTAAATCACATTAAAGATTTGTTCAAAAAGAACAAATCGTTCATGAACGACCCATCACCAGTTTCCACTAGCATGGTGGCAAAATGGTAGGAAATTGAACAAATGTACCTAGGTACAGCAATCTTGTGAATGTATTATGTCTTATTACAATCAGTGGGAAAGTGGAATGGGGTATTTCAGTCTTTATTTATTTATTTATTCATGTATTTGTAATGATATGCATATGGGGAACTACAAATCCCATCAGCCCTAGCATTAGGTGGTATTGAAATGTGATGTGGGAAACTACAAATCCCATCAGCCGTAATGTTATAAAAGGAAGTGATGGGATTTCCACTTCCTCTTCCTCCATTTTGGTTTTCGTGGCAGATTTAAGGTCGTGGTAGCTTTGACTTTTGTTTAGCAGCAATATGCAAGCAGATTCCTGATGGAGTATTGAGTGTTGCATATCTGATGCATCAGTTTGGAGGTAGTAGTTCTTTTATTCTTTGATCATGTGGTTATGTGTTTTTAACACATTTTTATTAATGTTATTTCATTTGTTTTTAGTAATCTGGCTGGATGATCGCCTGTGTATTACAAACCTGAATAACGGATGGTAGAGGTATTTTTTATTTTTTAAAGGGGTCATAAAAGTAAGTTTTAAATGTTATTTAAACATGATAGTAATGGGTTGTGTTTTCCTTTACAGGGAGGCACAACTACCATTTATTTTGGCATTTTTTAAATTTATTTATTTTAGTTTGTGTTTTGTTTAGTGTTTATTTCAGTGTTTACTGTGGTGTTTACTTTACTTTGTGTACTTTGGTTATTGTTGTATTGTGTGTTTATTTGGTGTTTTGTATTTTTTGTTGAATTTTGTATTTTCTTTATTTGAATGTGGCCTCAGTTTCTCCCCAGGCCAATTTTGGTATTACAATACAGTCCCTGACAAAAGTCTTGTCGCTTATCTATTTTTGTAGAAAAACCTGCTATTAACCTGACTTAATTAATCATTTGGTGTTAGAAATAACTCATATGAAAAGCTAAAACCCTCCCAAATGATGTTTAATGCACTGAAATAAATTAGTTTCACTGAAAAAAGATTTATCATTTAATCAAGACAGAAAGGTTAAATTTTGGCAAGACAAAAGTTTTGTCGCCTGTTTTGTCGTCTATACAGAAATTGAACAAATTTACTGCAAATACAAAAATATGTCAGCAAATTAAGTAGTGGTGCTGTGAGATCCAAATGTAATATCTTGTATGACTTCCATGATCTTGAAGGACTGCATCCATGCGGTTTGGCAAGGATTCTTACAATTTATTGATGAAGTCATCAGGAATAGCAGAGAAAGCAGTCTTGCATGCCTCCCAGAGTTCATCAATATTCTTTGGTTTCGTCTTCCATGCTTCCTCTTTCATCCTACTCCACATATGCTCAATGATGTTCTTGTCTGGTGACTGGGCTGGCCAATCCTGGAGCATCTTGATCTTCCTTGCCTTGAAGAACTTTGATGTGGAGATGGAAGTATGCGATGGAGCACCATCCTGCTGCAGAATTTGGCCTCTTTTATGGTTGGGAATATAAGAGGTAGCTATGATTTCTTGGTATTTTAGACTATTGATGTTGCCTTCCACCCTGCAGATCTCTCACACACCCCCATACTGGATGTAACCCCAGACCATGATTTTTCCATCACCAAACTTCACTGTTTTTTGGGTGAATCTCAGATCCATGCGAGCTCCAGTAGGTCTCCTGCAATATTTGTGGCGACTGTGGAGTAATTCAACAAAAGATTCATCTGAAAAATCCACCTTCTGCCACTTTTGCAGCGTCCATCCTTTTAGCAGGCTGTGGGCCTTGGCAAATGCCACACGGTTTTTCAATTGTCTTTTGTTTAGTGCTGTCTTCTGGGCAATGATTCGACCATGGAGGCTTTTTCTAGACAGAATCCGACAAACTGTTCTGGTTGACACAGGGACTTCAGGTGACCAGGTCTCGTGGAGCTCTGCTGCAGTGGAAAATGGGCCGGCCTTGGATTTTCGAGCCAACAAATGGTCCTCTCGAGCAATTGTCTTGCAGGGTCTGCCTGACCTGGGCTTGTCAAAAACGTCTCTAGTCTCCTCAAATCTTTTTTTTATCCTCTGAACTTGACGCTGAGACACGTTGAAGGTGTCTGCCACATCAGCAGTGGATCTAGTCTTCAGCCTCTTGATAATCAACACTTTAGTCTCAGGGTGAATCTTAGGCATGTTTGCAGAGGTCTAGTTGCAGTTGATGTGAAGGTCTAGTGTACAGTTATGGCCAAAAGTTTTGAGAATTACATAAATATTGGAAATTGGAAAAAGTTGCTGGTTAAGTTTTCACTGCATGAAAAGAGGTGTATCTGTACTAGGAAACTCCCGTATACACCAGTGATTTTCGGAAGTATCTACAAGTACCATTGACCGTATACATCAAATTCCACCAAGCTAGGATACTTCCGGATTGATACCAATTCGGATATATCTCGCTGAGAAATCCTTCCATGGTATAGCCATTTGTTGCCATGGCAAATAATCCACTCAAGGATTTTGTCAGGAGACCTTCACACCTCAAGCCCCATTTGCATTTTACACCTTTGCACAACTCTGCTCTTCCCTATTGGTTTATTTATC
The DNA here is from genome assembly GCA_030347435.1 of Clarias fuscus. Classification (NCBI taxonomy): domain Eukaryota; kingdom Metazoa; phylum Chordata; class Actinopteri; order Siluriformes; family Clariidae; genus Clarias; species Clarias fuscus. The sequence goes on from CM059218.1 coordinate 10,563,376, forward strand.
TCTACTTTGATTGGTTGTTTTTAAAACACTCCCAAAACCCTGACGTCTATTAGGACATTACCCAGCTCATTTTTATTCAGCCCAACCCAAGCCCTCATAACTTAGTGACTTGATTGGTTATTGGGCAGGTATGTAGATACATCCTATCCACCTGCCCCCCCCCCCCCCCCCCCCCCCAACAGTACTATACATCCCCCATACATTTTTTTTTTAATGACAATAGAATTTATTTATTAAAATCAATAAGATTTTTTTTATTAAAATCAAATCAAACACTAATAAATATACAAAGCCAAGTACAAAACAAAATATGGAAAAAAAATGAACAAATGTGCATTTATGAAGGTGCAATTAAATTGAAAGCAATACTAAAACAAACATGCACCAGTGCTTGTTAGATGTACAAAATAAATGTCCTTCTAGCTTGGTCCCATTAGATATTACATGCTGATGGCATGGCACACAATGGCATCCTCCTCATCAGACATGAGCTCCAGCATCGCAGTCTGCCACGGTTCTCTCTGCATCTGTTTGAACGACTACACCTGGACTCCAGCAACTGCAAGACACACCATACGTTAATCCCTAAAAACACTGAGATTCACCAAACTTAATACATACAGTAGATGATGTACACTTACTCATCTTTGTCGGTTTTTAGCCCCTGTCTTAATGGAGTCTCTTAGCTGAGACTTTCCTGTCCGAGACAAAGAGTATTTCCTCTGCCATGTCTCATAGTCCTGTAACATGCTGGATAAAATTTTTTTTTAAAAATCAGATAAGTGACAAACAATTCAAATTATTAGAGGGACAAAATAAAGGGACATGAAAATAAAGACAATAACAATTTCTAATTACCCTTTATACACTCAGGATCTGCATCTGCAAAAGTCATCTTTAATTCCTCCAGCAGATATATCATCACCGTCCGATCATGAAGTGAACTTTTCTGTGTGGAAAGAGAGTAGTGTCATTAATTACATTTAAAATGATTATGTAGAACCCCATACATAGCAGGTAAAGAAACAACATTCTTACCCAGGTTGTGGATCGTATTTATGTGGGTTGTTTTTTACTCCTTACAGCTTCCTGTAATGTTGAATTACGCTTTAATACATACATTTGTAAACAACATCGTATAATTCTGACGTGTTAAATATGTTGAATTACAAACTGTTAAATATGCTGGACACCTACAACAATGCAAGTAACAAAAAGTAGATGTGTAGATAAGTGCTTAGGCTAACTTGGCAAGGTATAAATTATTACTATATTGTCAGCTAACATGAAGGTCAACTTACCACAATGCCAACGTTATGCGCGCTCTTAGCTCTTCTATTCACATGGCTTGGCTCTTCCTATGGTCTTCTATCATCAATCTTGCACTCAAATGCATGAAGGCAGTGGATAGCCTCTTTGAGAGGAGCAGTGTGTGTATCATGGCCAATCCCCCCACCCGGCTATGATAAGAAGGACATCACCTCTTTCTGCTAGTCATTAAAATACAAAAGGCCTTTACACCTCACAGCCATCACCTCTCACTGCTAGCTGTGAGGACTTCTAGAAAGTTTCACCGATTGCCGTATACATCCACATACATGAGGTATCTGGTCATTTCACAAAATTTCCTTTTGTATTCTCCCTTTCCAAGCACTCTGCCTCAGACATCTGGCAAACTTAAAGTTTAACGGGGATTTCCCATACCATATTTGTCCGGATACAGCTCTTTTCATGCAGTGTTTTATAATAGCAATTTGCATATACTCCAGAATGTTATGAAGAGTTATCAGATGAATTGCATAGTCCTTCTTTGCCATGAAAATTAAACACTCCTCCACCTAAATCAACAATTTATAAGATCATCAAGAACTTCAAGGAAGGAGGTTCAATTCTTGTTAAGAAGGCTTCAGGGTGTCCAAGAAAGTCCAGCAAGCGCCAGGATCGTCTCCTAAAGAGGATTCAGCTGCGGGATCGGAGTACCACCAGTGCAGAGCTGGCTCAGGAATAGCAGCGGGCAGGTGTGAGCGCATCTGCATGCACAGTGAGGCGAAGACTTTTGGAAGATGGCCTGGTGTCAAGAAGCGCAGCAAAGAAGCCACTTCTCTCCAAAAAAAATCAGGGACAGATTGATCTTCTGCAAAAAGTATGGCGAATGGACTGCTGAGGATTGGGGCAAAGTCATATTCTCGGATGAAGCCTCTTTCCGATTGTTTGGGGCATCTGGAAAAAGGCTTGTACAGAGTAGAAAAGGTGAGCACTACCATCAGTCCTGTGCCATGCCAAAAGTAAAGCATCCTGAGACCATTCATGTGTGGGGTTGCTTCTCATCCAAGAGAGTGGGCTCACTCTCAATTTTGCCCAAAAACATAGCCATGAATAAAGAATGGTACCAAAACACCCTCCAACAGCAACTTCTTCCAACAATCCAACAACAGTTTGGTGAAGAACAATGCATTTTCCAGCATGATGGAGCACCGTGCCATAAGGCAAAAGTGATAACTAAGTGGCTCGGGGACCAAAATGTTGAAATTTTGGGTCCATGGCCTGGAAACTCCCCAGATCTTAATCCCATTGAGAACTTGTGGTCAATCCTCAAGAGGCGGGTGGACAAACAAAAACCCACTAATTCTAACAAACTCCAAGAAGTGATTATGAAAGAATGGGTTGCTATCAGTCAGGATTTGGCCCAGAAGTTGATTGAGAGCATGCCCAGTCGAATTGCAGAGGTCCTGAAAAAGAAGGGCCAACACTGCAAATACTGACTCTTTGCATAAATGTCATGTAATTGTCGATAAAAGCCTTTGAAACGTATGATGCGCTTGTAATTGTATTTCAGTACATCACAGAAACAACTGAAACAAAGATCTAAAAAGCAGTTTAGCAGCAAACTTTGTGAAAACTAATATTTGTGTCATTCTCAACTTTTGGCCACGACTGTACTGGGGTTCTTTTTATACAAACCTGAGACCTAATTGATCCATTATTAGTCACGGGTGAAGCTCATATGACAAGGCGACAACACTTATGTATTTGCTAAAATTGACTCAATGGGCTTTACCAAGCTGTGAATATCAGAATACGTTTTGACAGTTTCTTTTCGCACTGAAACATTAGTACAAAAGCTGTTGGGATTAAAATGAGCCATTTCTTTTAAAAAAAATATTGATTAGAAATATATTTCAGCGGCACTTCTGGTCAATTTGTACACAAGCGACAAGACTTTTGTCAGGGACTGTATATGCTAACCAGGAGTTGACCTATTTAATTATATTACCTGTTGTTAATATGTTTTATTTTTGTTTTAGATCTCCTTGACCCCATGGTGGCTGCAGGGTTGACCGTTATGGTGTATAGCCGTGGTGTAATGGCTTGGTCACTCTATTCTCTTTTTCTGTAGGTTTGCAATGTGATTTGCTGTGAGCTGGATTTTAGTGAGCACGTTTGTCTGTACACCAATATAGGTAACCTGTGGCCACCTGTGGGTTGTTTTTCTTTTCTTTGGGGTGGGGGGTGGGGGGGGGGGTGTTTGCATTAGAAGTCTGTTGTGCTTCTGGGTAATACTTTTGCTTATTGTCTTGTATGTAATAATAGTTTTGCTTATTGATTCCGCAATCTTGCCTTTTGCTTGATTGTTTAGTGCCACTCCTTTTACATATTTATAACTTTAAACACTCTGTCACAAAGTGACCTGTTCGGTTTGCACAGCACTTACACACACACACACGCACGCACACGCACACACGCACACACACATGCACACACACCACGTCTTACCTCAATCCTCCGTAATCCCCAGGCTGTGGTGATGCGGGTGCACACGCATGCCATTTGCCTACCGGTTCACATACACGCAAACATATCCACTCCATTTCCATTCCCAACAGTAGTCCACGGTGTGCATAACAACACATTCACCCACACAGATTTAAAGCTTTGTTGTCTTTTCCTTTGGTTTTTGTCTTGTGTTTTATAGTGTTCATATATTTACCGGTGTTCAGTGGTTGTTAGCGTCTCCTTAGTCAGTCTTTCGCGTTGCTTTCAGACCATCGGCCAGCCAACCCGAGCGCCACCTGGCGGCCTGGCGATATAGTGCCAGAGTTGCGGCGCGCAGGCGCAGAGCAACCGGAAGCCGACTCGTCCATTGGTTTTTGTAAGGGGGAAGTATGAATTTGGTGTTTAATTTGTAATGTTTCGTTTCGTTATTTGTGTATATGTGTAGTTTGTTTAGGGTAATTAAACAAAGGAGCATGAGGTGGATGCAGGTATATATGTATTCTATGTGTATTTAAGAAGATGCATACAATTAGCATTTCATACTTCCCTTTTCAATGTATCTCACTTGGTTTGTTCTGAGGGGGCGGGGTTGAACCATAAAAGGGAGCCCCAAACCAGTATGCAGGGTCAGTTTACCTGGCGAGCGAGCGTGCAACTGTGGTGCCGTGAGCGATATTTAAAACTTTTGTGCAAACATATAGTTGATTTTTGTATACTGTTTGTTTGTTACTTTGTATATAGCTTTGGTTTTTTTTTTTTCCACTGGTACTCTTACACCTCTCAAGCACTGTAAATAAACTATCACTTTTCATTTAACACCTCTGCGAGTATTGCCATCATTTTTGGGACTATTTTTTTTCCCCTTTTTTTTGTGGTGTTGGAGAACCCTTTTTTTTTTTTTCTTTTTTTTTTTTGGACATCGGGCTGCAAAGACCCGTTGTCTCACACACTCCAAAAGCATTTGGCAGATGCCCTTATCCAGAGCGACTTAAATTTTTATCTCAGTATACATCTGAGCAGTTGGGGTTAAGGGCCTTGCTCAAGGGCCCAACAGGGACAACTTGGTGGTAGTGGGACTTGAACCTGGGACCTTCCGAACCGTAGTCCAATGCCTTAACCACTGAGCTGACCCTGACCCAAACACCTTGTTGGGGTTTTTCTTTATTCGTTTCTCTCTGCAAGCGAGTCCGTCTGCAACACACCTCTGAGCTCAGGAGAACGGGTCGAAGAACAGCCAGAACACAGATGATTGCTCTTTTACCAGTCTAAATTTTATTCGATAAACACACACATATATAGTAGTTACACACCCTCCTGTGCGGGCAAAGCACACGATAGGAAACTTCTCAAGGACAGAAATGAGTAAATATTATGACCGTTTGCTATGCAGTTTACCAAAATAAAAAACTGAAGGGCGAAGAAAAACTAAAGAAAGCCGGAGAAATAGGAACAGAGTACGCATGCGCTTGACGCCGTTTTCGTCCTTGCACACAGCAAATATCCTTATCACATGAGGACAGAGACAGAGTGTCCCTTCCAACAGAAAATATCACGAATAACCAAGAGATCATGGATGTCAGCAATTTTCCCTTACAGATGAATAATAAGTGATTAAAATAAGATTAAATGGAACAAGAGACAGTGTCGTAATTTAAGACATCTTTAAACAAATAATAATTCAGAAGGAAATTTAAGTGCATGACTAAATCTCGTTTGAAGTGATTCAATACAGTAGAGCACAGTATAATATAGTATATACTTGTATATCATTTTTCCCTTACATTCCCCTCTTTTATCCTTAAATCATTATGGATAAATTTATACACGAGAACTAAACTCTAGATGTAAAATACATAGATGGTGCTGGAGGGGGAACAGGAGGGACAGGAATATACCCTTGCATGAAGCGATACATAAGTGACCGAAAACATCTCAAGATACATGGGCCACAAAAGAAAATCAACAAGAACACACACATTACTGGAACCACTAAAGACACATACGGGGCCCATTGGCCAAAAAGAGTATACCACAAACCCCAACCCACTTGTCCCTTTTCATCATCATGCAACTGCTCTGCTACCCGCTGCATTTCTTCCAGAGCGGTGGTTATCTGTCCGTGTTCGCCGTCGTTCGCGGGGACAAAGGTACAACAACTATCTCCCACCATGGCGCAGACGCCCCCTTCTTTGGCCAGGAGGATGTCGAGAGCCATGCGGTTTTGAACACTGGTCAGCCGGAGGGCAGTGAGCTCCTCCTTTATGCCTTTTATGGCAATATTTGTGGCGTTAGCAAAAGTGAACAAAACTAACCTATAATGTGTTACTTCAATCTGATTCCATAACTGAGTCACGCCATAATGGGGTAACATGGCCTGCCAAAATTTATTGAGCTTGGGCTGGAGCCGATGTTCAGGAGGAGGAAAAGAGTCATCAGTCGATCTGCGAGTACGATGGTGATGTTGGCTTCCATGTGGGTTTTGTGTGACTATCAAAAGGAAACCTCTAAATTGGGTAGGAGCACAGGTGCCAAACCAATGCTCAGGTAAGAACGTATAAACAGATGTTCCCGCACACCCAGAACCAGTCTAACGGCATCACTGTGGTCCCTTGTGCCCCAGGATGGATGGCGGAACATGAATGATTTCCATCGCAAGTGTGATTCTCACCATACGGCCAATATGTCCGATTACAATGTCAATGGAGGTATTTCCAACTGTTACGTTTCCTAGACCTACAAAGCACGTCGGGAATCCCCCGCTCACCAGGGCTTTAAATGTCAGCACCCGAGGCACGTCGCGTGAGTAAAATTGGAGGTGGAAGTGTTTGTGTTCAATCATCGGTTATACACACTCGAGCCACAGTAATTAAGGTTTCTGTCAAGTCAAGTCAAGTCAATTTTATTTATATAGCGCTTTTAACAATTGACATTGTCGCAAAGCAGCTTTACACAATAAAAAGAAGTAAGTTTTTATGCAATGTATATGAATCAAAATGACAAGATTGTCCCCGATGAGCAAGCCGAGGGCGACGGTGGCAAGGAAAAACTCCCTGAGATGGTAATAGGAAGAAACCTTGAGAGGAACCAGACTCAACAGGGAACCCATCCTCATCTGGGTGATAACGGATAGCAGGAATTGCTCAGCATAATAATGTGTAAGACTGGAAGTTCAGTATAACAGGAGATGTTTTAAAATTAAAATGAGTCCAGTTTGTTCCCGGAGGCTCAGGTAGACTGTAGGGGATTCCGGTCCTGAGTTATCGAACAACTGAAGTCACAGGTCCCCAGAGCATCACTCAATGACAGGACAGTCTTCATGGAAACCATCCCCAGCCACCATACGAATCCAGGCAGACCACACGGGGCATCCATGCGACGAGATCTCCAACCAGAAGCAGGACTCCAGGATGGGTTAGACGGCTCCAGAGGGCAGAGGGGTCTGGATCACTGGCAACTCAGGAGCGAAACATGTATAGCTCGACAGAGAGACAGAGAGAGGGAAAGAAGAGGGGGAGAGAGAGAGAGGAGAGAGCAGAAAATAAGGAGAGATGGCAGTTAGGTATGGTCACAGTCAACATGTATAGGTGAATGTATATTTAGTGCAAAGTGCAAGCAGAGACTCCGGCAGGACTAACTATAACAGCATAACTAAAAGGGAGAGCCAGAAGGAAACACAAACATGAGGGCTCCCTGAGATGTAAAGCAACCAATCACCTCACCGTCAACAAACCTGAGTGAACAATGAGAGTGGGGAGGACAGCATCTAAACATACCAGTTCACCAGAATACTCTACGTCTATGAGTCCCCCAGATCTGCTCCTTTACCTAAGGTTAATCTATTTACAAAAATGCTTGGCTAAATAAATAGGTTTTTAGCCTAGACTTAAACACTGAGACTGTGTCTGAGTCCCGAACATTAATAGGAAGACTATTCCATAACTTCGGGGCTTTGTAAGAAAAAGCTCTGCCCCCTGCTGTAGTTTTAATAATACGTGGTACTGACAGGCAGCCTGCATTCTTTGATCGAAGTAGGGGTGGCGGATCGTAAGACACTAACAGTTCACTCAAATACTGTGGCGCGAGACCATTTAGTGCTTTAAATGTCAAAAGTAGTATCTTAAAATCGATGCGAAATTTCACAGGGAGCCAATGCAGTGTAGATAAGATAGGGGTGATGTGCTCGTATTTTCTGGTTTTAGTGAGGACTCTCGCTGCTGCATTCTGTACTAACTGAAGCTTGTTTATACACCTAATTGAACAACCAGACAGTAAGGCGTTACAATAGTCCAACCTAGACGTGATAAAAGCATGAACTAGTTTTTCTGCATCATTTAGTGACAATATGTTTCTTATCTTGGCAATATTTCTAAGGTGAAAGAAAGCTATCCTGGTGATATTATCTACATGAGCTTCAAACGAAAGGCTGGAATCTATAATCACACCGAGGTCTTTTACTGTTGCACTTGATGGAACAGAAAGGCCATCTAAAGTTACAGTGTGATCAGAAAGCTTACTTCTAGCTACTTGTGGTCCTATGACCAGAACTTATGTCTTATCAGGATTAAGCAGAAGAAAATTAATTAACTTCCAATCTCGTATATCCTGCACACACTGCTCGATTTTAGCAAACTGGTTTTTCTCATCTGGTTTTGCTGAGACATATAATAGTGTGTCATCAGCATAACAATGAAAACTAATACCATGTTTACGAATTATGTTGCCCAGAGGAAGCATGTAAAGGGAAAAAAGCAGTGGGCCTAAAACTGAGCCCTGTGGAACACCAAACTCCACTTGAGAACATGAGGAATGGTCACCATCTAAATCTACAAACTGATAACGATCAGTCAAATAGGATCTGAGCCACAAGAGGGCAGTTCCCTTAATTCCTACTACCTTTTCTAATCTGTGAAGGAGAATACTATGATCAATGGTGTCAAAAGCTGCATTGAGGTCCAGTAACACAAGTATAGTGACGCAACCCTGATCAGAGGCCCATAGGAGGTCGTTTACTACTTTAACAAGTGCTGTCTCTGTGCTGTGATGAGGCCTAAATCCTGACTGATACAGTTCATTTATGCTATTTCTGTGTAGATGTGAACATAGCTGCTGTGATACTACCTTTTCCAAAATCTTGGAGATAAAAGGAAGGTTTGATATCGGCCTGTAATTAGAAAGCAGACAGGGGTCAAGGTCAGGTTTCTTGATTAGCGGTTTAATAACGGCTAATTTAAAGGATTTGGGGACATACCCACTACTGAGTGAACAGTTAATTACTTTCAACAGGGGTTCTATTATTGCTGGTACTATCTGTTTGAGAAAATGTGTCGGTATAGGATCTAATATCCAGGTTGACGATTTTGAAGAAGAGATGAGTGAAATTAGTTCCCTCGCTTCAAGGGGAGTAAAGTGTTCTAAGTTCTGATGTGATGTGGTTAGATCATCTGAATTATTTAAATTGTCTGTTTTCAAAGCCTGAATTTTTTGCCTAATATTTATGATTTTATTATTGAAAAAGTTCATGAAATCCTCACTACTGCATGATGTTGTTGTGGAGATTTCTGCAGTGGTCTTGTTTTTAGTTAAGTTAGCTACGGTATTAAATAAAAATCTCGGGTTGTTTTTGTTATTTTCTATAAGAGTGGAGAGATACGTTGATCTAGCATCACTGAGAGCTTTTTTATAGTTCAGGATGCTCTCCTTCCAAGCTATTTTGAATACTATCAATTTAGTTTGGCGCCATTTACGTTCGAATTTTCGAGCGGTTTGTTTTAAAGCACGGGTGTGGTCATTATACCAAGGAGCGAGTTTCTTATCTCTAATCATTTTCCTTTTAACTGGAGCTACATTATCTAAGCTATAACGAAGTGCTGACTCTAGATATTCATTCGCCTGTTCGAGTTCTGTGAAGTCAGATGGCGATCCAATCAAAGTTGATAATTCTGGAAGATTATTGATAAAGCTCTGTGCGGTATTTGATGTAAATGTACGTTTAAGGTGGAAGCGCGGTGCTGTGCTGCATACATAACACGCTTTAATCGAGACAAGGTAGTGATCTGAGATAACTTCAGACTGTGGAATTGTGGTTATATTTCCTATAATTAATCCGAAGGATAATATTAAATCTAAAGTGTGACCTGCTTTATGAGTGGGTCCTACTACACACTGATTTACTCCTACTAAGTCCAGTAAGGACATAAATGCTGTTCTCAGAGGGTCTTCTGGATTCTCAAAATGAATATTAAAGTCTCCAGCAATTAACGCTTTGTCTACAGAAACAACAAGGTTTGAGAGGAAATCTGCAAATTCGCAGAGAAACTCCGAGTACGGCCCTGGGGGTCTGTAAATGATGAGTAGCGGGATCGACTGAGCTGACTTTATGTTACTATAGAGAACTTCAAATGCATTAGATTTAAAACTGTGTTTTTGTACGAGAGACAGATTATCGTTATAAATAACTGCGACTCCTCCTCCTCTACCAGTTAGCCGAGGCTGGTGTATGTAGCTGTATCCAGGAGGGCTAGCTGCATTTAGAGCTACATACTCGTCCTGTTTAATCCAGGTTTCTGTTAAACATAAGATATCAAACTCCTGATCTGTGATAATTTCATTAACAATAACTGCTTTAGGTGCGAGAGATCTAATATTTAACAGTCCTAGCTTCAGATCAGAGTTGCCGGCTGCGCATTCAGTGTGATCTGAGTTTGTGGTATCTATGTTAATTAAATTACTAAAACAGACTTTCTGAGTCTTTCTAAATTTATGTTTAGCTCGGGGAACAGACACAGTCTCAATATGATGAACCCTGAGTGACGACTCTCTGCAGCTAGCAGACGGTTGGTTTAGCCTGTCTGTCTGCTCCCTGGCCTGGGCTCTGGATTGTCACCGATTAACTAGGCCTCTTCTGAGACTATGTGCTATACTGCAAGAAATGAGAGCAGCACCTTCCCGAGTGGGATGGACACCGTCCCGCCCTAACAGGCCAGTTTTGCCCTCAAAGGTTTTCCAATTGTCTATGAAGCCCACGTTGTTTTCGGAGCACCACCTGGACATCCAGCGGTTCAGCGACCATAACCTGCTGTAAGCTATGTCGCCACGTCTCATTGGGATGGGACCAGAGCAAACTACTTCTTCGGACATCGCCTTCGCTATTTTAAACACCTCTGTAAAGTTACTCTTACTAACCTCTGACTGACGAAGGCGTATATCATTAGCTCCAGCATGTACCACTATCTTAGAGAACCTATGCTGACCTAGAGCCCTAAGATTACCTGCTATGTCCGGTGCTCTGGCTCCCGGGATACACCTGACCACCTGGCGCCCCTAAAGGCCTAGCTAATTTCACATGTCTCAGTATCGAGTTTCCTATAACCAGAGCTCTTTCAGGTTTCTCAGCGGGTGCATCACTGAGGAGAGCGAACCTGTTGGACACGTGAAGCGCAGAAGAGGTGTGCTCCGGTGGGCTAGCCTTAGCGTTAGCTTTGGCTGAACGAGTATGCCGCCGAGTCGTCACCCACTCGCCCCGCTGTGAGGGCTCTACTGCCGGAGTCGGGGGCTGATTATCTCCGCCTGCGGCACCCAGACTTTCCGCTACAAGATTAACGCTGCTCTCGCGCTCTCTAACCCTCTCTAAAGTCTGGATGCGCTCCTCTAATGCTACTATCTTCTCCGTCAGGGTGCTAACTAACACACACCTATCACAAATAAAATTATCACTAATGACGGAGGAAGAATGTCTAAACATCCTGCACTCCACACACTGAGCGAGCTGAATGGTAGACATGATAACGTACCTTTGTGCCGGAGTTGTGATTATTTGGTGATGGATTCGCTTGTTGTTGGTCAGATGATACGCACGTTCTCCCAAAAAGCGCAAAAATCGGATAAAGTCCAGTAGTATTAAAGCGTAAAAACGGGAAAAATATATAATTATAAAAAACTAAACAAGATATAATCTAAAACGCTGTTCCAAACAGACGAGGAACTTTCGCGGGAACAATACGAAAAACAGGAAGCTGTCAGGGAAGCATTTTTGGTCTTCAGGGAATGCTGGTTAGTGGAGGGGGGGACAACCTGACACACACAGCAAGACTCATTAGTATATTGCCTGGCAGTCCAATTAGCGAATTAGCGAGACGTTATCGTGGGGATGGGCTAATCCCAATCCCATGGTCCCCAGGACCCAAACGAGTTTTACAACCTTCATGCTCCTCAATAAGAGGTGCCCACTCTCCTCCTAACTTTATCCTACACCAATAACAATGAGGAGGGTGTCCTAAGAGATAACACACAAGACGTATGGCGGGAGTGATCACATACATCATTAATTCGGGGTAACCATGACCATTCTTGACACGCGGGTGCTCGGAGTGCAGGTACGCCCTTTTACGCACTCGTCCCACCTTATGAGGTCTTAGTTAATTGACTATTATGCAGGACGTACTCCCTCAAAGTGTGGGTCTCACAATGATAAGAAGAATCAATAGTAACGTAGTAGTTTATCTGGTTGCAGGAACACAGGAGGCCGTTTTCTCCGAGTGGCAAGCGAAGAGGATCCGCCGGGGCTCAATGAACAGCCTTGTTTCCTCAGGGTGATCACCGCTGCGGTGGCACGTTCAGCTCGCGAAAGTCATCTACTCCTCCTCTGCACACGTACATAAAGCACACTAAAAGAACAGAGTTATTTAATTTTACAATTATACCTTCATTAAGCATATAGCATTGCATGCGCCGTTACGCTGGCGCTTTCTTCAATCTGGAAGCATGTATCCACTGTGGAAACAAATCGGTTAATACGGCAGTTCGTGTTATCGCGACTATCTCTGCAGGTCCATCATATTTACATTGTCCTAATGGTTTTGGTTTCAATGTTCTAATTAGAACGATGTCCCCTGCCTTAAAAAGATGAGTAGGCCGGGCGGACATGTTTGGTGCTACTTGAGCCACCTTTTCTTGATTTTTTGCCAATACTTCAATTAGGGCTGCAGAATACTCAGCGATATGAACATCCAGATCTGAGGTGCCCAAAGCAGCTTTGCCCCTCCTCCATGGAGTAGGAAAGGGGCGACCGAATATCTCATGTGGAGATAATTGTACATCTTTTCTGGGAATCATTCTAATCTCGGCCAAAACAGCAGGGAGCAACTCTGGCCAATTTTTTGTGCTCCTTTTGTCTTGCATGGCTTTGTTCAACTTATCCTTAATAGTACGATTGGTACACTCTACAATACCCGAAGACTGTGGGTGGTATGGGATGTGAAAATGGCAATCTAAAGACAAATATTTGCACAGCGCCTTTCGTGACGTGTGAAGTGAAGGGAGTTCCCTTATCAGAATCAATGACCTGTGGGATCCCATATCGTGGAATAATTTCCTTTGCCAAGACCCGCGTCACCACTTTTGCATTTTCGCGTGCACATGGAAAAGCCTCAACCCATCGTGAGTATTTATCTACCAATACCAACAAATACTTAAAAGGTTTGACTTTGTGGAATAATTAATGTAGAATGATGAGAGAAATTTTATCCATTTTAAGATGAGCGTGAAATAACAAAAAGAGGGGAAATTTTACTCCAAGATTCAACTTCCAGTGAAAGGAACAATTAATGCTTCAGGATTCTTAAGGCCAACAACATTTAATGCCCAACTTTGAAAGAAGTTTGTTGATGGCCCTACGTGTTTCAACATGACTGTGCATCAGTGCAGTGTACTCTTGATTAATTCAGGTAATTAATCAAGAATAGTTTCAGGCTTACTTAAGGTGTAAATTGTGGGCAGGGCTTAGCTACAGTGGTGTGAAGAGGGGAATGTCTATGACCGCCGCGACAAAATGACAACGGGCAAAATAAATCAGTTGCATTTCAAAGTAATTCGTGAAATGACGGCCAGGTGGCGCAAAGTGACATTTTTCGTCATCTCGGTTTTTAAAAAAATAAAGTCATAAAAAAGTAAAAACAATATGCTGTATCAAAGAAATACTACAGTAATGGTAAATTCCACATCTGTGTATTTTATACAACAAGCATGAAAAATCTGAACCAGAGCTATTGATATTTGCTGTACAATAATGAGTAAAAAAACATTGAAGTTGAACATTAAAAAAAGTACAGTCGTGGCCAAAAGTTTTGAGAGACAGAAATATTAGTTTTCAAAGTTTGCTGCTAAACTGCTTTTAGATCTTGGAGTTTGTCAGAATTAGTGGGGTTTTGTTTGTCCACCTTCCTCTTGAGGATTGATGTTCTCAATGGAATTAAGATCTGGGGAGGTCCAGGCCAGGGACCCAAAATTTCAACGTTTTGGTCCCCGAGCCACTTAGTTATCACTTTTGCCTTATGGCACGGTGCTCCATCGTGCTGGAAAATGCATTGTTCTTCACCAAACTGTTGTTGGATTGTTGGAAGAAGTTGCAGTTGGAGGGTGTTTTGGTACCATTCTTTATTCATGGCTATGTTTTTGGGCAAAATTGTGAGTGAGCCCACTCCCTTGGATGAGAAGCAACCTCACACAGGATTGGGCTCAGGATGCTTTACTGTTGGCATGACACAGGACTGATGGTAGCGCTCAGCTTTCTTCTCCGGACAAGCCTTTTTCCACATGCCCCAAACAATCGGAAAGAGGCTTCATCCGAGAATATGACTTTGCCCCAGTCCTCAGCAGTCCATTCACCATACTTTTTGCAGAAGATCAATCTGTCCCTGATGTTTTTTTTTTGGAGAGAAGTGGCTTCTTTGCTGCCCTTCTTGACACCAGGCCATCTTCCAAAAGTCTTCGCCTCACTGTGCAGATGCGCTCACACCTGCCTGCTGCCATTCCTGAGCAAGCTCTGCACTGGTGGCACTCTGATCCCGACAGCTGAATCCTTTTTAGGAGATGATCCTGGCGCTTCCTGGACTTTCTTGGACATCCTGAAGCCTTCTTAACAAGAATTGAACCTCTTTCCTTGAAGTTCTTGATGATCCTATACATTGTTGATTTAGGTGCAATCTTAGTAGCCACAATATTAATGACAGCAATGAAATGCAGTGGAAAGTTTTTTTTTTCGGGATTAAGTTAATTTTCATGGCAAAGAAGGACTATGCAATTCATCTGATCACTCTTCATAACATTCTGGAGTAAATGCAAATTGCTATTATAAAAACCTAAGCAGCAACTTTTCCAATTTCCAATATTTATGTAATTCTCAAGTGGTAAGTGTTTCGCCTGCCATGCGGAAAGCCCGGGATCAATTCCCGTGCTGGATGGTCTGCAACATTTTTTTTTTATTTGTTCAACAAACTAAAAAATTTATAGTTCTGTTTACTTAAAATTGGAAACATCATTAATTAAAAAATGTGATGTAACTGATTACCTCAAATATTTTGAGTTTTGCCAAGTTAATCGGGTTTACAGTGTAGCAGTCAAAAAGACTCTCTAAAAATGCTGTTGTGTTTCTGTAAACACATTGTTGGCTTGTTTATGCTGGGTCAAAATTTTGGGTTATTTCGGGTACTTTAAACACATTGTTGGTTTGCTCATGTTGGGTCAAATGAGATGTAGTGAGTCATTTACAAATTAACACCTGGTTGGGTTATTTTGACCCAACAATTAGTTTATTCTTTATCTGTTTCCTCCAAATGGCAGCCTGCAAAATGTTCGAAATATAATTAAGTTGTCACGGCATGCGCCTGTGATGGGCGTGCGCCCAAATTAATATCGCTCCTCGCTCACTAGCTAGGCGGCCTCTCAGGCTAGTGCGCCCAAATCAATATCGCTCCTCGCTCACTAGCTAGGCAGCCTCTCAGGCTAGTGCGGCCAAATCAATATCTCTCCTCGCTCACTAGGTAGGCGGCCTCTCCTTCGGCTGGTGCGCGAAGGAGCAGCGCCACGGAATTGGACACGGCCGGTGAGCTATCGCAACTAATGATCCCGGGCTTCTCCCTACACTATAAAATACAGTGGGGAGTGTCGCTTGGGGTCTGTTGCACTGTAAACCCGATTAAGTTGGCAAAACTCAAAATATTTGAGGTAATCAGGTTATCATAATTTTTAAGTTTGTTGAACTTGTTTAACTAACTTGGAAAGTCAGTTCTACAAACTCATAAATACCAAAAAGTTGTTAATACTCAATTATTACTCATTCAATTATTTAAGTTAACAGTACTCAATGTGTTTGATTACATTGAGCATTAGAGTTTACTATGTAGTGATGAAGATAATCATGTTTTAGGGTTACTGTGTGTGCTTTACAATGTCAGACAACATTCAAATGCAAATAATTTACCCCTCCCCAGGTGTGAATCAGCGGTTCTCACCTATACATTCAGAGAGACTAAAATGCACCCCTCCCCACTTTAAGACCCTGTTGGATCTGAGGCTCTTCTGAAGACCTGCAGTGCTTCAGGCCTCTTTTTAAATTTCATCTTCTGGATTCCAGATTCGAAAATTGACATTGTTACCGTTTTTAATCACTGGAATGGAAGACATTGAGATTTTCCTTATCATAACATGAATTGTATTGTTTTAATCACTCTATACACAATTTTCTTTGGTATTTTTTCAAAATAAAATATTAAAATGTAATACAAATTAAAATAAAAAACAAAAGAATAGACCATTTGTATTTTCATTTGTTGTGTATAGTGATTAAAAACAGTACAAGGCATGTTATGATGAGGAAACTTTCCATCTCTTCCACATTGACTGACTGTGCCTAACTTTTGTCAGCAGAGCCTCTGTTTCATTGAATAATCCACGACTTATCATGAATATGTAAGACCTATTGACACCTCTTGACACACGCACACAGAAAGCAGACCACTACATAAAAGCAGACATTTCGCTTTTTATAAGTATATATTTTTCACATCTGTGAGGCAAGTATACACAGAGATTCAGTTCATTTTCCCATGCGCTCAAGTTAGCGTACCCTGTTTACTTTCATTATTTAAAAAATCACAAGGGTTTTTCGTCATTGTGAGTGCTCTTAAATAAAAGTGGAGTCTTATAAAGCTTGTTCACACGCTGTCCTCTCGCGGAGATCAAAGGGCGGCATTCCTCTTTTTTAAGTCTCTGGGGCGCGTCACATCACCCCGCTCGCATGCCACTCTCCTTAGTAAAATCCACCGCACGCTGCTTTTTAAAGTCCAGTTTCCCCAACAGAACCCTGGATACACTCCCTGCTGCGTTTCATAGCGCGGCAAGCTCACCAGTTGTGTCTAGTTAGGTGGCCCCGCTTCTTCGCACACCTCCAGTGTGTGCCTAGGCCGCCTACCTATGTAGTGAGTGAGGAGCGATATTGATTTGGGCGCACGCCCATCACAGGCGCACGCTGTGACAAGTATAAATTTACTTTGCTTAAATTTGATGCAAATAAGAAACGACTATATGTATTAATATAATTTTAGTACTGTGATTGTATTTTATAAGGTTTTGCCAGCGGTGGTACAGCGCCACTGGGGTCATTATTTATTAAAGAAAATGATGAACATCATACTGCATTTCATTCCCAAAATACCTCTAAAAACACTGAATGACAACGATATCTGCTTACGCACGTCCTGACAATGTTTTAATTTTATAGCCATTTAGGTTAATTTATTTCGGTATTATCTACTACAAATTTAAAGAACACAAAATTTAAGATGACCCAAAACCCTACACTGTAAACCCAATTAAGTTGGCAAAACTCAAAATAAATAAAACCTTTAAATAAAGGTAATCAGTTACATAATTTTTTTAAATTAATGATGTTTCCAATTTTAAGTAAACAGAACTATCATTTTTTGAGTTTGTTGAAAAAATTTTGCAGACCATCCAGCACGGGAATCGAACCCGGGCTTTCCGTATGGCAGGCGAAACACTTACCACTGCGCCACGAGTGCTCTATAGATTTTACATTGGTGGAAGTTTTGCTTAAGTTATTGTTACTTACGTACTCAAAATTATTACTCATTTGATTATTTAGGTTAACAGTACTCACTCACTCATCATCTATACCGCTTAATCCTGTATTCAGGGTCATGGGGGGCCTGGAGCCTATCCCAGGAGACTTGGGGCAAATGGCAGGGTACACCCTGGACAGGGTGCCAATCCATTGCAGGGCACAGACACACACACACATACACTCACTACTGACTAGGAGGTAAGAATGTGTGTTCAACTTATTTCTGTTGTCAATTCTCACAGAACAATGTGCTTTCTCACACAGTAGAGGCAGATCTCCTAGAAACCTCATCCACCCTCCATTGCAGTCGAATTCTCCTGCACTGGTGGTAGATGGGCTTTGGAAATGTCACCCATTACTCTTGATTTTTTTGGCACTAACTGAGACCTGGACATCTCCTCAGGACATGGCCTCACCGGCTGCCCTATGTTCTCTCATGCTCCTCAAGAAACTGGCAGAGGTGGTGGTATGAGTCTGCTGTTGTCTAATTCAATCAAATTTTATTTGTATAGCGCTTTTAACAATTGACATTGTCAAAGCAGCTTTACACAATCAAAAGAAGTAAGTTTGTATGAAATGTGAATGTGTATGAATCAAAATGATAAGATTGTCCCTGATGAGCAAGCCGAGGGCGACGGTGGCAAGGAAAAACTCCCTGAGATGGTAATAGGAAGAAACATTGAGAGGAACCAGACTCAACAGGGAACCCATCCTCATCTGGGTGATAACGGATAGCAGTGATTGATCAGCATAATACTGTGTAAGACTGGAAGTTCAGTATAACAGGAGATGTGTTTAAATTAAATGGAGTTCAGTTTGTTCCTGGAGGATCAGGTAGACTGTAGGAAATTCCAGTCCTGAGCTATTGAACGACTGAAATCACAGGTCCCCAGAGAACAGCTGTCTGCATCAGTCGAGGATAGGACAGTCTTCGTGGAAACCATCCCCAGCCACCACGCGCATCCCAGGCAGACCACACGCGGCATCCATGCGACGAGATCTCCAATCAGAAGCAGGACTCCAGGACGGGTTAGACAGGTCCAGTGGGCAGAGGGGCTCACTGACAACTCAGGAGTGACAGGGAGAGAGAAGAGAGCAGAAGATAAGGAGAGATGGCAGTTGGGTATGGTCACAGTCAAACATGTATAAGGTATTTGTATGTATATTTAGTGCAAAGTGCAAGCAGGGACTCCGGCAGGACTAACTATGACAGCATAACTCCCGTGGGGGAGACGGCATCTAAACATACCAGTTCACCAGAATACTCTACGTCCATGAGTCCCCCAGATCTGCTCCTTTACCTAAGGCTAATCTATTTACAAAAATTCTTGGCTAAATAAATAGGTTTTTAGCCTAGACTTAAACACTGAGACTGTGTCTGAGTCCCGAACATTAATAGGAAGACTATTCCATAACTTTGGGGCTTTGTAAGAAAAAGCTCTGCCCCTGCTGTAGTTTTAATAATATGTGGTACTGACAAGCAGCCTGCATTCTTTGATCGAAGTAGGCGTGGCAGATCGTGAGATACTAGCAGTTCACTCAGACAGTGGCGGCCGGTCAATACTTGGCGCAGGGGCGCCGCCCCCCCTTAAAGTTAGACATAGAAGAATGCTACTTTAACATGTAGTTATTTAACATAATTATTTATTTTAATAATGAAAAAAAGTCATTTAGTCACAATATTCAGCTGTATTTCTTAATATAATTTATTTGCAATTAAAAAAAAATCTCAACTGTATTACGTTCATTTGTGTTTGTGCACGCGGGGCGCCGGACAAACGAGTGTCTATGTAGGCACGTAAATTCTTGAAAAGGATGTGACTTGAGGCTGAGCTCTGATTGGATTTTGTCAAATCATCCTTGGGGCGCAGCACTGTGCGCCCCGAACACTCCCACTTTTGTTCTTGGCGAATCAATTGTTTTTCAATCATATTGTTTTTAAAAATTTGGGCTCATGTGATTGGACCATTCTCAACAAGTCTTTTCCAGCACTTCTCCAAGCGTAGCTGGCTGACTGGATGCGATGTGAGTCATGCCTTTATTTTATGCTAGTAGTAATGATGCTTAATGACCTGATAAATGGCTATTTACAGGCACGTATTAAAAGTTAGTTTTATTTTGTTTGTGCCCCCTCCCCCCCCCCAAAAAAAAAAGATTTTGCACCGGTCGCCACTGCACTCAGATACTGCGGCGCGAGACCATTTAGTGCTTTATACGTCATGTGGTAGAAAATTTTAATGCATAACCTTATATGGTAAAGAAAATGTTTGTGTGTATGTGTCACACTGTCCAAGTTTAAGTTGCTACTTAGCAGGTATAGTGATGACAGAAGGGTTTGCAAGATAACTGCTAGAGCAACAGGTTCCCCTCTTGGAAGGGAAGTTAGCAAGATGGGGGATCCATAATTTCAACACCCCAGCTTTAGAGAGAAGCACAGGAAACATCTGTCCAACAACATATACATTTTGTGTGAACGCAGTAATCTTTAGTTTATATAAGCAGAGTGAGAGAAGAGGAAGTACCTCTCTCTCACAGATGCACTGAGTGTGTGTGACTGAGATGTCCTGCGCAGTCTCTAATAAAATCTTCTTCTCTTATTGTGACTTAGACTGAGTCTCTGATTTCTTTAAATAATTTCCACCACACTTATTTGGCACCCCGATGGGACCCCGTGATTGAGCAGCTGGAGGAGTCCGGGTAAGCGTAGCGCGCAGCGCTTCAAAGGCCTTACTTTGTCCGATGCTCATTGATTGGCCATTGATGCAGAGGAACTTGGAAAATCTCCATGCTGTTCAATGCCGGGGTCGACATCAGTTGAGAAGTAGGTTTCGGTTTTCTGCAGATTTAAAGGGGAGACTTATACCTGGGATTTGTCGCGGCGCGTCTGGGACCGCCTTTAAAATGGTGCAATAGGAAAGCCGTAAGCGGCCAACCTTTTGTACATCCTTTCAGCTGGTTCTAGGAAACCGCCTCTGGACTGACGAGTCCACCGTATTGTCCGCTGAGGGACCTTCCCTGGGGAAGAAAGCAGGTAAAAAGTAAAATCTGCAAAAATTTGAAACTCTAAATTTAAGTTGGTAAAAATGGAGACCTGACACAGTAAGTTGATAAGGAAATTAGAGGGAAAAAAATATATATAAAAAAGTACTTATCCTAATGTGAAATTTATGTAAACCAATTATGTACAGGGTTTTTTGAAACAGTATGTGCTGTGGGTTGATTGGTGGTTTCCTGAATAAAGGAAGTTTTAGTCTAAGACAATTAAAGGCTCTAAGGTAAGCTTAAAGAGAAAGAAGGAGTCAATTTTAAAATAAATAAAAGAAAAGGTTAAAAATAGAAAATAAGAAAAAATTGCAACCTAAAAATAAGAATGAACATAGACTTGCACATAATGTAGAATTGCAGTGTCCAAAGTCTGTTATAGAGTCCGACCTGGATGGACTGCCGCCTTCGCTCCCATAGGCACCACAGCTCCACGAAGGGGGAGATTCTGCACCCCAGTTACATCAACTGCCCACTTGCCCTCCCCAGCAGCAACCACCAGCGTATGAGGTACAGTCACTCATGGACCTGTCACCACCCCCACCAGCACATTCATGACTGGAGGATGAACTGCGTGCTGAAATCCGTTAGGAGAGGTATGACAGAGCTGGTGGAAGCTCTAAAACCCAAACATCCTGATCAAGTTGCACAGTCCAGTCCAGTGGCTATTCATACCAGAGGCAAAATTAAACTCAAGACCAGGAAATAAGGAACAGAGGACTCTACTCATGAGGAATATGGTGACGAGACTGTCATAGACGGCCATAGACATGGTCACTGCCATCATTTCCAACTACCGATGGCTGGGTCAGACGGTAATCCTCTGCTGGTCCACCGGGCATGGACTTTGATGGACTTTGATGGACATCGAGGAAGTCCACAAACAACTCCCGGTCCCAAGAGCAGTGGGAGGGAGGAAATTTGGTGATGAATTAACCAACTTCTGCAAAGGATTTAAGCCAAACTCAAACGAGCTGAGAAGACTCGATATCACTGATTTCCGCTGTGTGAAATATGACCCAAGCAGTTTAACTTATGTATATGAGTGGAAGCTGTGTGACGCTGCTGTAGGAGCAGTTAATCAGATACTCATGGATAAGGCACATTCTCTCACTAACCCTCTGAACACAACCTATATGATGCCTGAGGCATTGAACAGCACAGCACATGTTCACAAAGGAGGGCCAGACATTGAGTATGAGTCAGAATGGTTTAGAGAACACAGGAAACAGGAACTGTTATTGCTGAATAAATTAGTATGGGATGCACATTTTTGCGGAGTAGAGGCAGACTTGTCTAGAATAATGGTTAAGGCAGATGAACCACATCCATACACCATGTGTCAATCATGTCCACACATCTCCCTATCAAAACCATGGCAGTCTGAGTGGAAGGACATTGGTCCTTGGGTGCTAAATGTTGTGAAGCAAAGGGACTGGGTCCCAAACACTGACACAATGGTCAGCTATAGCCTTAGGGCAGACGCTTACAGCATGTGACTTAACTGAGTGGTTGAGGTGCGGGGGGTTGTGGAGGTGATTCTAGACGGCTCACAGAAGTGCCCATTGTGTACCATGTGTGTTCATACTGTAGGATGGTTATACCTGACTATGCTATCCTCGAGGCTCCTCTGAGTGCAATAGCTCATGGGAAGGGTCTACTGGCCCACAGTGCACTTAGTTGGCCAACAGAAGGGACATGCATTCGTGGATTTGAAAAGGGCCTTACAAACCACCCCCACACTAGGTATACCAGATCCAAACAGACCATTTACCCAGGCTGTAGATGAAAAACTGTTTTCATATCCTCTATTCTCCTCGAAGATCATGAGGAAAAGCTTACACCAGTAGTCTGTTTTTCTGCCAAATAAGACCCAGTGCCTGCAGGGCTGCCCATGTGTTTTAGATCTGTTGGGCTGCAGAAAAAGCAGTAAAATGCAGCACGTAATACAGTGAAATATAGTGAGCACACGCTCTTGGTTCCATACACTGTGCTGTATATCAATTGCTTATGGAGGAGAAAGCAATTCTGCCACACTTAATTTTTCATATAACCACACTATGTTTGTGTCTTACTCCAACAGCTGATATTAGGGAATTGCAGACATCGGCTACACCTGAAGGAAGGGTTATGGTACGACCACAATCAGAAACCATGTCTGCCTAAGAAGCTGTTTCCATACTATGCAACATTGATCCATGGTCTAGACCATGTTTAAAAAGGAGGGATGTATAATAGTATTTCAAGATATTGGTTTACAAAGGGTTTCATTATTTACTCCCAAAAATTTTATGAGAAGTTTGTCATCTGCGCAACGCACAATATAGGGCGTGGTATCAAGAAAGTTCAAAGCGCACATCCTCCACCTGAATGCCCATTTCAACACTTACAAATTTCATTGAACTAACACCCTGTGAAGGGAAAAGTACTGTCTAGTGATTGTAGACAAGTTTTCAAAATGGACTGAGTCATTTCCAACAAGATGCAAGTGCATTAGCAAAAGCACTTATACCTGAAATTATCCCTAGATGGGGCATTCCAGAGAAAATTGGCAGTGACCACCTAATACGGGAATTGGTCCTTCCCCCACCTTAAGGGTTTTCACAGGACAGCGTGAAGATGAAATGCTTAATTATTGCATGAATCTGTACTCTGCTTTGTCCGTAGTCCACAAACAGGTGAAAGATGCTCTTCCAGAACCTAAGCAGACTGATCTTCATGACCTGAAGCCAGGAGATTGGATTGTGGTGAAATATTTCATGAGGAAGAGCAAAAAGCTGGCAAGAACCGTTCCAGATCTTGTTGACGACGCAACAAGAGAGAGCTACCTGGATACACGCCAGTTATTGCTACCTGGATAAGAGCCAGATTTAACAGAGTAGGCTAGTGGCAGCAAAGCTGTCCCTGGCGGTGTCGTGAAGCCTCGTGTACGTGGGACGAGTGCTGATTGGGCGGGCCCGCACTCTGAGCACCTAAGCGTCAAGAAGGGTGACAGTTCACCGTGCAGGTAGATAAAAAGTGGTTAATGAGCAGTCCGGAGGAAGTAGTGGGACTATTTCTTCCTAAAAAAAGCAAAGACCATAGTGTAAAACTAAGATCATTCCTGTGCAAGTTACTTGAATCAGACACAGAAGTTTATTTAGAAAATATTGAGTACTGCATCTTGAAACAACTTTTTTTTGCTAATTTTCATGTTCTTTGCTTAGATGTAGAGAGTTTCTCCCTAGAATATAATCTATTATGATACACCTAACAGTATGAGATCATAACTGAAAACCTTTTGAAGAGGTTATGTTTGATGTAAGTTGGAGTATCACTATGTAAATATGCTTAAAATTTTGAAATTATGTTGTGCTTTAAGGACAAAAGGAGGGATATGTGGTAGAAAATTTTAATGCATAACCTTATATGGTAAAGAAAATGCTTGTGTGTATGTGTCACATTGTCCAAGTTTAAGCTGCTACTTAGCAGGTATAGTGATGACAGAAGGGTTTGCAAGATAACTGCTAGAGCAACAGGTTCCCCTCTTGGAAGGGAAGTTAGCAAGTTGGGGGGATCCATAATTTCAACACCCCAGCTTTAGAGAGAAGGACAGGAAACATAGCGCTAATGATAAAGAAGCACTCCGTTAAATGTATGCAAAGATCAGCAAACTGCAGAACACACACCCTGATGGACTGTTTTTGACCCTGGAAATTTCAACCATGCAAATCTGAAGTCAGAGCTTCCAAAATTCCATCAGTATGTGTATGCAATGAGAGGATAAAACACGCTGGATCTTGTTTACACAAACATTACCAGCATATATCAGGCAGACAGCCCCCACCTTGGCTACTCAGACCACATCTTTTTATGCTAATTTCAGCATACAGACACCTTGTCAGGTGTTCAAAACCGGTTCTTCAGGGGACACGGAGTGAGCACTCTCCCCTAAACATCAACCGCTCGTTTGTGGAACTTGTCAGCAGCACCAAATTCCTGGGTGTCCACCTGGACGAGAATCTTACCTGGTCCCTTGACACAAGCTCCCTGCACTGAGACGGCTGTGGAAGGCCCAGCTTCCACCACCGATGCAGAAAAAGGAACCGAAGCATTCGAGCCCTCACATCCAGACTGTGTAACAGCTTTTTTCCACAAGCCATAAGTCTCCTAAACAAAAAGGGACTGGACTAATAAACTATCAACTCAATGACCTCAAAACATTGGGACTGAACTGATAAACACGCATGCAAACACACTGATCAACAACCCTCTAACAATTGTACATACTAACCTGAAATTGGTCTTTTGCATGTATTACAGGGGAACTTCTGATTGCGAGTAACGTGGTTTGTGAGCGTTCAGAAAGAAAAGCAAAGATTTTTAATACATTTTGACTTTCAAAAAGAACAAGTCTTGGTTTACGAGTAACGAGTATCATGTAGCACTCATGCGCTTCTTGTTTTGACACCGAGCGTCACGTGACACAACTGAGGCAATGGTTTTTCTCTCTTGTGCTGCGGAAATGTGGGTAATCGTCTCCCCTGCTTGGTCTTAGTGCGCGTCTCTCACTGATATAATCAATATCAAAGCACGTGTACTGTTTACTAGAACACCATTACCATGCGTGTGCGCATAAAACATATTTTATTTTGTTTGTATATGTGTATGTATGTACAGTGTGCAAGTACTGTTTATTATAACACACGTGTGTGCATGCGTGTCCAAGGTTCCATTGTACTTATTTGCCCAAAACTTTTTTTCTATCTTCACTGCTACTTACAAGAAATGTTTGCTGTTTCTTCTCCCACTATCTCAACTCATTACCTCATCTCGACAGAGTCTTGAAATTTATGTTGTGTTGGCACGTCATGTCACCTCTCTTGTCAAACCAAGCCATGATTTCCCATGACTCCATTTCATAATCCAGTTCACGGCTTAATTTTGCTGCCTCATTCACCGGCTTGAGCACACGTGTTACTCATTTCATTCATTCCTCTGCTCTATTATCTTGTCCTCAAACAATCACTCGTTGCCAGATTATTGTGTGCCTTAGTGGCCAATTCTCCAGTTATTTCACCTGCCTTGCTACTCGGACCTCGACTCACGCCTTTTGCTTCACATCTTGGAATGTTGTTTGTTTGGATTTCTGGATAATGACCACCTCTCTCGAATCTCGACCACAAATTCAGCTCATGGCCTTCTCATTGACCTATGCAAGCTCACCACCAATCTCCATCATCACAATACACGAACCACGCCCTGCTTTGCAAACCGTCTGACGTACGCCTCGTCTTCACAAGGCAATTACTGCAATCAACAACACGCTCTGCACTTGGATTCACCACGCCCACCCGGATCATAACACTCATTTCCACATTTGCATGTGCATTTATGTTGCCTCTTTTGTATAGGACTTTTATAGATTTCTGTTAGATGGCTTGTCTATTAGTTAGATAGTTAGTTAATTTATGTTGTTAATTTATGTTGTATGTAGCACCTTGGTCCTGAAGGAACGTTGTTTAATTTCGCTGTGTACTGAACTATATATATTTGAAATGGCAATAAAAGCCTACTTGACTTAATCTTGTCTCTTACAGTGCTCTTCTTTCTAAATTCTCATGTGACGTGACTTCTGCTAAAACTGCCTTCTAGAACATGCTGGAACATGATCAAAGCAAACGCCGGACCTTTGCTCACAACCAAACCATTACTGCAGACCTTCAGGATATTCCCTCTCCTTCCTTAACAGCACTTTTCAACCTGACAACTGATGAGATTCAGCACATCATCTTATCCTCCAGTCCCACCACCTGTTTATTAGACCCAATCTATTCTACAATGCCCCAGGCCATCTCACAAGACCTCCTTCCCTTCATCACAGGCATCATTAACCATTCCATATCATCTGGTCATGTTCCTGCTGCTTTTAGGAAGGCAATGGTTACTTCCATCCTCAAACAACCCTGCCTGGATCCAGTAGACATCAGTAATTATCACCTGGTATCACGTTTCTCTTTTCTTTCTAAAATTCTTGAAAGGACTGTTTACAACCAAATGTCTCTTCATCTCTTGCAAACCAACCTCAATGATCCCAACCAATCCAAAATCAAATCGGCTCATTCCACAGAGACTGCCCTTCTGTCAGTAACTTGAAAGTGATGGAGACACTCCAATCTGCTAGATTGGCTGGGCTGTCATCTGTCCTCTTCCTCCTGGATGTCTTAGCTGCATTTGGTACAGCGAACTCACGTTCACTTTTCTGTTTCTTGTCTGTTTCTGTTTCCTGGATTCTCTTGTCAGGTTTTGTAAGCCTTGGAGTCTGTGGCACGGCACGGCATGTCATGGCAATGGTATGCTTCTTACCTAGACAATAGGTCGTATAAGGTGACATGGAGGGGACTACTGCAACTCGCTCCTGTAAGGTCTGCCTCTGTCCACCATTCATCCTCTGCAGCTGATCCAGAATGCAGCTGTGTGTCTTGTTTTCAACCTTCCCAAGTTCTCTCACTCCACTTCTCCGCTCCCTGCACTGGCTTCCTGTAGCTGCCCGCATCAAAAACGTTGATGCTTGCCTACAAAGCCAAAATTGGCCCAGCACCCACATACCTCTCAGCTCTTCTTCTCACTACACACTGCAGCATGTTCCCTCTAATCCTCCAGCACTGCTCACACCATATCAAGGAAGATGTGCATCTCTCTTCGGTTTTGGAACCTAGGTGGCAAAATGAACTTCCTCTAGATGGCCGTACAGCTGTGTCGCTGGCAATTTTTAAACAATGACTTAAGACACCTGGTTTCTTCAGTGCCTTTTCAACAGTATTTGATTGGTACTTAGTAAAGTAGTAACACTGCATGAAAAAAGCTATATTTGGACCAGCAAATTTCTGTAAATTCCACTGATTTTCTGATATATTTTTTAAAAAAAATACTGGGTGAATGTCAAATTTGACATCTGTATATGTCTGCATATGTACCATATAGGGTTTCATAATGTAGACAAAGAATGACCGTTGCATTCTCCACCATTATTATGTAGGGTTTCAGCTCCGTGTCAGAGGTGAATCAAATCTTTATGGATTCGGGTTGATTTTATTAAACTGATTAAAATTTATGACATACATTTCGTCATCTATCCGTCCAGCGTTTAGCACGATTTAGTGTATCTTACCAATTCCATTTATCACGTGATAACACAAAATCTGGTATTTCTCAATTATAAGCTCATAATTGGGCAAATGTTTAAACTTTAAAATACAAGACCAAGATCACATTTCTTTAGTCAAATAAATTCTTGTTTCTTTATAATCAACGATACATGAAACTACACTACTTAAACACACACACACACAGTTCAGAGGAGAAAGTTAATGGAGTTTACTAGTACTGTTTACTAGGCCAGTGAAAGTCACAAGAACATAGCCTTGATTTTAATCTTACTGTTTAGTCATGAATCGAGCACGAATTTTCAGCAAGGTATAAAGCTTTGTTTGTTTACTTGCGTTACGTTTCATTCTTATTCATTGGTTCGCCTCTAGCGAAGGGAATCATGACGTTGCTGATTGGTTGGTGCGTTGTTGTTGAGATGACGTCTTTTGGGAAAGCCCTTCGGTGACACGTTGGTTGTCTAGTTACCGCTGGCAGTGCTCTGGAACTTCTTCTGAGGGTTTCTTCATTGCCTGATTTTGGAGTTCTGGCATGAATTCTCGTTGAGAGTTCTTGAAGAGCGGATCAAAGAGAGGGCGAGCCTTCTTGCTTCCTTCAGACGGCGTGACATTCAGATGCCAAGTGCCCACAAGAAAGCACAAGCTGCGAGGAAGTGGTCGAGCTTGCTGGTTACCTTCAGACGTGAAGAAGCTGTTCGGACAGGAAATGCATTCTGGGGGTTCAGCTACTGCCATGGGGGGTTATGAAACTGGCTTTGTCCTCATTCAAGGGGGCGTTGCTTGCTGATTTACATCATTTAAGTGGGGATGTGTAACAGCTTCTTTCTTGTTTGATGATGATGTGAAACAATGGCTTGCTGATTTGTACCATTTGAGGTCGTGATTGGTAAAGACCATCTGGGTTTCCTCTTTTGACCAGGTCATGCTTTCAGCTGCTTTGTACCACCGAGAGATAAGTTGTCAGCATAACACCCTTTGGTGGAAGGTGATAGATTCACAGATCCCTTTGAGGTGGCCTGCTAGTTTCAGATATGACAGTTGCCATGGCAGATAATCCTCTCAGGATTTTTTCAAACCTAAGAGATATTTGTATTTCATACCTACAGCTCTTTTAAGTCGGGTTCAAAATTTATTTTATTTATTTATTTATTTATTTTTAAACATTTTATAGTTTTTTCTTCTTTTAGCCCAACCCAGAACCTTATCCGCTACTGGACCACTGCATGCAATTGTATTTATTTTATTGGTTTCGCTTAGGTTTCTGCCCACTCACACCCCCAGATATGCATGCCTGCTTATGTACCTACAGGCTATCATTACTATTCACAATATAAATGCTGGACAGGAATGGACTTTTGATATCTTTCATTATAAGAATGAAATACATCATTCTGGTCTCCCATCAATAATGCCATCTTCTTCATCAGAGATTAAATCAGGAATTGCTGAGTTCCAGAGATGTTGTTCTACATCTGTTTGGAGGGCCTTACACCTGCAGGAGCATCTCAATAAATTTGAATATAATTAAAAACTTTATTCATTTCAGTAATTCAATTCAAAAAGTGAAACTCCTATATTATATAGATTCATTATACACCTGATACATTTCAATTGTTTATTTATTTTAATTTGATTATTTGATGATTATTGATTACAGCAAATGAAGACCCAAAATTCAGTATCATAGAAAATTTGAATATTGTGAAAATATTCAACATTGGAGACTCTTGATGTCACTTTTCAATCAGCTAATTAAATCAAAATACCAACAAAGGTTCCCTGAGCCTTTAAATGGTCTCAGTCTGGTTCAGTAGGCCTGTTCACAAAGTGCAGTATCCAAACACATTAATGGAAAGTCGAATCGAGGGGAAAATGTGGTAGAAAAAGGTGCACAATCAACAGGGATAACCACAGCTTTGAGAGGATTGTGAAATGAGGCCCATTCAAGAATTTAGGGGAAATTCACAAGGAGGGGACTGCAGCTGGAGTCAGTGCTTCAATTCAATTCAATGCAAATAAAATTTATATAGCGCTTTTAACAATGTACATTGTCTCAAAAGCCACTATGAACAGACATATCCAGGACATGGGCTACAGCTGCCACATTCCCTGTTTAAGCCATTAAGCCACTCTTGAACCAGAGACAACATCAGAGGCATCTTACCTGGGCTAAGGACAAAAAAGGACTGGACTGTTGCTCAGTGGGCCAAAGTCCTCTTTTCAGATGGAATTAAATTTTGCATTTCATTTGGAAATCAAGGTACCAGAGTCTGGAGGAAGAGAGGATAGGCAAAGAACCCAAGTTGCTTGAAGTCTAGTGTAAAGTTTGCACAGTATGTGGTTGTTTGGGAAGGCATGTCATCTGCTGTTGTTAGTCCACTGCGTTTTATTAGGTCCAAGGTCAGCACAATAGTGCACCACAAAGTTTTAGAACACTTTATGCTTCCCTCTGCTTACCAGATTTATGGAGATGCTGATTTTTATTTTCCAGTAGGACTTGAAATCTGCCCACAATGCCAAGATTACAAATACCTGCTTTAAGTACCATGGTATCCCTGTGCTTGACTGACCAGCAAACCTGCCCAATCTAAACGGTATTGTGATCAGGACGATGTGAGAGACCAGACCACCCAACAATGTAGAAGAGATTGAGGCCAATTTTGTAGCAACCTGGGCTTCCATAGCCCCTCAACAACTTTTTATTGGTCTTAAGTAATATTTTAATTTTGATCATCTCATTAACCCCAGGACACAGGATGTCCCGTGTTTCTGCCTTTCAATGAACAAAGAGACAGGGACACTATTTTAAACAATCTTTAAAGTGTACAAGTACGGCAAAATGCTAGATACATATATTCAGCATGTTTTATATCTGTGTTATGTTTGATTATTCTACATAACTTTGAAGGTATTATCAGCATTTACAAACCCTTATTATTAAACAAAGGAGTGTGTAAGATAGGGGATGTGTGGTATCAATCCAGAGCTTATTTTATTCTAAGAACAGTAGTGTATATGGAAAATTGGTCGCATGAACAAGAGCTCATTTAAAATTACTTTATAAAAGGTATTAAAAGTGTAATGTGGCTTGGCCACACGTGACTGCCGAAAACCTGCCCTAATGTATGCACAAAACGGGGACCCAAGTGAGGCGTGGCTAAGCCCCACAACCACACCCGATTGGACTAATTATCCGTCGGACGGACTGACATAAAGGGTGAAAACTCAGTGTCTGGGCACATCCAAATACGTCCGTCGTCTATATCGTCGTCATCATGACCATCTGAAGGAAGTAAGCTCGTTGCTCAGGCTTCCACCCTCGCGGGCGCTACGCCACCTTTTGATGAAGTCATCCATTCTTCGAGAACTCTCAACGAGACTTTGCGCCTGAACTCCAACGACCTGCACGAAGAAACCCACAGAAGAAGTACCAAAGCGCAGCCATCGGTAACCAGGCAATCAAACATCACAGAAGGGCTTTCCTGAAAGATGTCATTTCAACCACAGCGCACCAACCAATCAGCAACACAATGATTCCCTTCGCTGGAGGTGAAATAATGAGAACGAAACGTAACGCAAGTATACAAACAGAGTTGCATACTTTGCTGAAAAATGGTGCTAGTTTCATAAAACCGTAAGATTAAACCCAAGACTCTGCTCTTGTGACTTTCTTTGGTCTAGTAAACAGTACTAGATGAACTTCATTAACTTTCACCCTCCAATCTGTTGGTATGTTTGTGTGTGTGCATGTGTTCTAGTAGCATAGTTTCATGTATCGTAGATTAGTTCAAATAAAGTCTTGTTTCTTTATAAAGAATTGTTGTCTTGGTCATATATTTTAATGTTTAAATATTTGCCCAGATCTTACTTTACCTTGCTCATAATTATGCAAATACCAGATTTTGTGTTATCATCGTCGGCCGTGGGATAAACAAAATTGGTAAGATACACTAAATCATGCTAAACACTGGACGGGTAGTATATAAAGTGTACAATATAAATTTTTATTCAGTTTAACAAATTAACCCGAATCCTTAAAGATTTGATATATCTCTGACTCAGATTATGTAGCTAAACACTACATAATGGAAGTAAAGAATGCAACAGTCATTCTTGGTTTACTTGATTGTAAACCCTACATATTAGTGGTGGAAAATGCAATTATTAAAAGTATTTTGCCCACATTAAAATGTCCTAACATTATGTACTAAAACCCTTACACATATTGGTGGAGAATACGTTGGGCAGTGTCTACATATTAATGGTGAACAATGCCACAGTCATTCGTTGTCATTATATTGTAAAATACTACAACGTGATGTATGAGTTTTACATTCTGAATTGAATTTCTGAAAAAAAAAATCTACTTTTTGATGATATTCTAATTTATTGAGATGCACCTGTAGACTCCAGCAACTGCTAACAATAACAGAAACTTACACAATGAAATAGCTAATAGCATTTTGAAATAGAAACAGCAATTTAAAAGGAGAAAGTAAAATTAACAACATTTATCAAATTCCTAAACTTACTTTTTTTTTTTTTTTTTTGCCAAAGCTTTAAACAATTCACTCAAGACTGCTTTGTCAGGCTGGTCCATTGACTATTTTCTCCCTAAGGGTTGCATAATGTCTTACAGAATGCTAAACAAAACAAATAATATTATTAACAACCTTTCATTAAATGTATAATCCAATGTATAAAATGTACATAACTCCTTTAGAAGATATGAGGTCACCATTGAATTGTGAGGGGAAATTTACCCTGTTAAGAGGAGAAACCCAGACATGATTATGTTAAATTCATACCTAACCCTAAGCCCCTAGACATTGTAGGATCAGTTAGTTAATCGGGCTATGAAACATCAAGCATACCCAGCATGTAAACTGTATTGGCTAAATGTGTGCATAGGAATGTGCCCGATATGGTATACCCAACATTTGTTTGTAGGGAGACTCAAATAAGACGCATCTGCCAGGGAA
Source organism: Clarias fuscus (assembly GCA_030347435.1). Lineage (NCBI taxonomy): Eukaryota > Metazoa > Chordata > Actinopteri > Siluriformes > Clariidae > Clarias > Clarias fuscus. The sequence goes on from CM059218.1 coordinate 10,596,237, forward strand.
GAATGTAGAAATATATAATGGACATGGTTGGGGTCAAGTATATACAGGGGTTGGACAATGAAACTGAAACACTGGCTAATTTAGTGTTGGAGGTTTCATGGCTTAATTTGACCAGTCTGGTGGCCAATCTTTATTAATTACACATTCCATCTGTAAGAGCAGAGTGTGAAGGTTTAATTAGCAGAGTAGTAGCACAGTTTTACTTAAAATATTGCAATGCACACAACATTATAGGTGACAAAAGAGAACAAATTGCAAGCAACGTATCCAGGGTAATGTCAGCATAAGACCAAGAAGGATGAACCACATCCAACAGGTAACTGTGGACACAAGAGGAAAAGGATGTCCGGTGGTGCTAACCCACATCTGGGAGAGTTACGGTGTGGAGAAGCCCCAAAGAAGCATACCACCTAGACTGTTACATGCCCAGAGTGAAGCATGGGGGTGGATCAGTCATGGTTTAGCCGGCAATATCATGGCATGCCCTTGGCCCAATACTTGTGCTAGATGGTCGGGTCACTGCCAAGGACTATCGAACCATTCTGGAGGACGATGTGCTCCCAGTGGTTCAAACATTGTATCCTAGGGGTTAGGTGGTGCTATGTATCAGGATGATAATGCACCAATACACACAGCATGACTAGTGACTGAGTGGTTTGATAAACATGAAAGTTGAAGTTCACAAGTTGCTACAGATCAGGGCATTTCCTCCCCCAACCTGGGCCACCAGAAGCATTGCTGAATGACGAAACGGGTCAACGTTAGCCTGGATCTGTGTCCCTATTCCAAGACCTGTGAGATGGCAAGATGGTGTGAAGAGAGAAGAGATTAAGAAAAAGAGAGCATGTGGCTTGGTGTTCTTTGAGCTTGGCCCGTAGAACAGGACAAAATAAAAATTTTGAGAAGAACAGTGGCCATTGAGTTTGACAAGTATTGAATCTTTCGGCAGTACGCAGATATGCAAGATTGTTATGATCAGTCCATACTAGGAACGGACGAAAATCAGAATATTGTCCAAGTAATCGAACACAAAAGAATCTAGGAAGTCTTGGACGATGTAATTAATAAGGGCCTGAAGGATTGCAGGCATGTTGGTTAGTTCAAACAGGACCACCAGATACTCAAAATGACGTGTCAGGGTATTGAAAGTACTCTTTCACTCGTCGCCCTTCTGAATTTGACCAAGATGGTATGCGTTGTGTAGATCTGACTATCTGACCATTTTCAGTCATACACATTCACATTTCATACAAACTTAAATAATACATTTGATTGTGTAAAAGCGCTATACAAATAAAATTGAATTGAATTGAATAGATCCAATTCAGCGAATATGTCGGCTTTTGGAGGAGCTCAAAGGCAGTGTCCATGAGCGGTAAAGAGTAAAGTCTCCTGACTGTATCTTACTGAGCCCTCGATAATCAAGGGCGAAGGGACCCATCCTTATTTGTTTTGACAAAAAAGAAACCTGCCCCTGCAAGGAAGGACATTGGGTGAATAATTTCTGTAGTTTAAGCCTCTGCAATGTACTCGTTAATGTCTTTTCATTCTCGACATGCCACTGAGTAAAGCCACCCCTTTTGAGGAAAGGTACCAGGGAGCAGATCTGTAGGACAAACATATTGTCGATGAGGAGGAAGAGACTTGGGTCGAGACTTGTTGAAGACCTGCTTGAGATCGTTACCAGGACCACTGGAGATATCTGTTACAGCCACTTGGGGAGGCTTGAGTTCGAAACTCGATTGTATTGTCCTAGGCTGAACATGACCATCATATCAAAGGCTTAACAATGCATTTCTGGCCTCCCTGCTGACATGAAAACTGTCAAAAACTCTTTCCATCTCTTTAGAGAATGCCTTAAAGCTAATACACTATGGATTATGAGCCTCCCAGAAAGCCACGTCCAAGCTTTCCCTGTAAGGAAAGTAATAACTTGTTTTTCAAAGATTAAAGAGCAATAGGAGAAAAAGGATCTGCATATGCCTGACTCTTGTCCATAAGATGGGCAGTTTGGTAGACGGGGCTTCCATGGGGTTTCGGAACTTGTGAGATGAGTTGGTGTCGACCAGAGCCTGCTAGTGAGAAGCTCTTTCTGGAGCTTCCTGACGAGGGTGCCCTGACTCTCCAGGGCCAGCCTCATCCTGTTGAAGTCTGCTTCGTCCAAACGCCAAACGTCCAGACCCAAACACAGACTAGAGGCACTCTGACAAAGAGTTTGGTGTGGTAAGGATGTAAACGTAAAATCAAAAAGCTGAGTTGAGTAGTGATCGGGCAGGCAGAGGCATAAGGTCTGAGTCATGGTATCTTGTAACATTAAAATGAGTTGAAATCGCTGAGCAGAGACGTTGTCAGGAAAACGGAAGCACAAGTTCAAAGCCATATGAGATCCTTTGATGTAAAAAGTTCGAATAGCTGGGCAGAAGGGTGGGCAAGAAGGCGAAAGCGTTATTTCTAATCCATGAGATCCTTTGGTAGTGTGACAAGGTGAAATCGCTGAGCAGAGGTGATCCAGGAGGTGGAAGCTTTAGTTCTGAGCTCTAAGATCCGTTGGTGTTGTCAGCATGGTAAAAGGGCCAAATCATAAAACAGAGCTGATGTCAAAAAAGCGGACGAATTAGATAAAAGCTATGAAAGCGATGAATCCAAAATGTGATACGAAAAGGGATAAAAACTGGGCAAACTTGCCAATGTGAAAACAATCTATGATAAACATGAGAGAATTTGGCAAAACAATACAAAATAATTCAGGAAAACATGACTACGTAGGGAGAAGCATAACAGTGTGGGAAAGGAAATGTCAAAGATGAAACGGTTCTTGAAAAACAAGTGCGAACTAGCAGCATGACACTTTCAGTAGATACTTTAGTTATGGGAATTTTTTAATGGTCAGCGCCTACCATAATAAAAAATTTAATGCTAGTTCTTATTGCCTACAATAGTGTGCAATATTCTAATTTAAGAATTCCCTGCAATTGTGCATACTAACTGCTTACATACTTGAAAAGACAAAAAGCACTTCATTTTGGTGATTTTGTGCTTCTTTAGGACTTCCATGGGACATTACTCACTCACTCATCATCTATACCGCCTAATCCTGTATTCAGGGTCACGGGGGCCTGGAGCTTATCCCAGGTGACTTAGGGCACAGGACGGGGTACACCCTGGACAGGATGCCAATCCATCACAGGGCACACACATACACACACTCATTTACACACTATGGGGAATTTGGGTTTGCCAATTAACCTGACCTACATGTCTTTGGACTCTGGGAGGAAACCAGAGTACCCGGAGGAAACCCACCAACCACTGGGAGAACATGCAAACTCCACACACACAGAGACAGGAATAGAACTGAACACGGACCCTGGAGGTGCAAGGCTACAGTGCTAACCACGACACCACTGTGCCTCCTGGGCATTTACAGTATGCTTTATTATTTATTATACATTATCTTACAAAAGTGAGTACACCCCCCTAATTTCAGTACTACTTTCCAAACATTTTAGTATTTTTTTTTTAGTATACTATTTCAAAGGATAGTACTATAGAAATGAAACTTGGATGTATTTTTGAGTAGTCAAACTGCAACTTGTATAACAATACAGATACACTGTCCTCTGAAAATCACTCAATATACATGTTGACATATACATATGTCATTATTGTCAATATAGCAGGCAACAAAAGTGGGTACACCCTATGTGATAACAGCTGTACTTTGTTTAACCATGCAAAGTAATATGCCCTATTCATCATGGTTGTGTTTTTGTAAGCTTGATAGGTCCATAAAAAATGACCGTATATAAGATTTTACATGTGACACTATAATTTCCTCAAAATGTTATGTATTTTATGTTAAAATAAAAAAGTACAAGTTTACCATTTTAGTCCATTTTCTTATTAAAGCATGGAAAGGATGTGGGAGGTATTGCTTCATACACAATAATGTAAAATGACATGTAAGGAACTAATAACCAAACTGGTTTTATATATATATATATATATATATATATATATATATATATATATATATATGACAGTATGACAGTTTGGTTATTAGTTCCTTACATGTCATTTTACATAAACTAATAACCAAACTGGTTATATATATATATATATATATATATATATGGCAGTATGACAGTTTGGTTATTAGTTCCTTACATGTCATTTTACATTATTGTGTATATAATGTACCTCAATACCTCTATACATTATATACACAATAATGTAAAATGACATGTAAGGAACTAATAACCAAACTGTCATACTGTCATATATATATATATATATATATATATATATATATATATATATATATATATATATATATATATATATATAACCAGTTTGGTTATTAGTTCCTTACATGTCATTTTACATTATTGTGTATGAAGCAATACCTCCCACATCTTTGCTTTAATGCTTTAATAAGAAAATATATATTATGCTTGGCCAAAAAGAAGTTGCCAAAAAAACACTTACAGTATTTCTTAATCCTACCACAATTTTACCTCCCTAATACCAGGGGACTACAAGTAAATACAAGATCATCATGTTAAAAATTGCTTATACTACAAGGATAAATGTTCAACAATTTCTATAAAATTATGCCATTTATACAGTTTTAATAATGAGAAATCTGTCAGAAAATCTTGCGAGCAACTTAGCAAAAAATAAACACAAGGTTATTAAAATAAATCTCAACTCCTTGTTACTTACAAGGAGTTGTGAATAAACAAGAATATATAAGTACCCTGCTAAACAAACAAATGGAGCAGTGTGGACTATTTACAAGTGACAAAAAGCATTATATTTTGGAGATTTTGTTATTACTTCTATCAGGAAACCCATGGGCCATTTAAATTTTATTGTTCATTTTATACTAAGAGTTTATAAAAACTCCATAATAATAATAATATTATTATTATTATTATTGTTAATAATAATAATAATAATAATAATAATAATAATAATAATAATAATTAACAAGAATATATTCTTTTCCCAAATATATTATGTATTTTATATGAAATTGGAAAAATTAAGAGCTTATTATTTTAATCCATTTTCCTATTAAAGGATGGAAAATTTAAACGTACTGTAAATGGCATGTTATGAACTAAAAACAAATGACACTAAATTCCCTTTTATACAGTATCTCATGAAATCAAAAATGTGTACACAAATAAGAATTGCTCATACTGTCATAATTAAGACATCTGTTTTACCATACAACAACAACAACAAAATAGTCCCAACAGTAATCTCTGATTTTGGTATGTCCAGTGGTCTGTTTAAATTGGTCTTATTTTCAATAGTTTGATTTCATTTAATGATGAGAAAAGGTAGTTTGTACCACACAAAGCAGAATGTCTTAAAACGTAGAAAAAATTTTCATCTCTCAGACCATAAATCAATGGACTAAGACTACGTGGTACAAACACAAAAACAATTAAATTTGAATATTTTATATTTCTAAGTGTCATTTCTTCAACCTTCCAATATGCCATTTCTATAAATGGGTTAAAAAACTGCATCATGCACAAAAACAATTGAGCACCATGAAGCAGCACAGTTCTCAGGCTCTTATTAGTTGATTTTTTTTGCTCAGAAGCAGCAGCTCTGGCTGCAATCAGTATTTTGATATAGGTGAATACAATTACGCTGACCATAATAACAAAAAGTATAACATAAATCGCAGCACGACCATGGGCCAGCCATTCTTTGACTAAGACGACCTCTGCATTACACACTTCAGAGGAGTACAGAGTAACAGTTGAGGCTGCTGTCAAATATCCTATAAAACTGTATGCAGGAATTATAGAACTGATACTCCATATAGTAACAAGCCCATATAATCTTATCTTGGTAGTGGAGATGTCAGCATGTCTCAAAGGCATGCATATAGCCACATAGCGTTCCAGACACATGGCTACCAAAGTAAGAGGGGTACAGCACGTTAAAAAATTCTGAACTAGAAAACTGAAAGAACAAATAACCATGTTCACAGGGTACTGTAAAAAAGTTCCAACTGAAAGCAAGTCTGCTACCAAAATGAAAGCAGTGTCCACAAAAAGTGTTTGTGCAAACAAAATATATCTGGTTTCTTCTCTGAATACACCTTTTTTCAAAAATGTGAATATCATCAAGCAATTTATGTAAAGCAAACTTCCAACCAGGATCTGCAACAACAGCAACTTCTCATTCAAAGGCTTTGAAAAGTTGAATGACAAGCTTGTGCTTATGTTTCTGTTCATTCCTGCACTCTATCTATAAACATAAATATTCACATGTAAAAATATTAAAGTATAATCTACCACACAACAAGAAAAATGTCCACTTGTGTACGGGTAGAGGGTAGAGGGGAGCCATGAATTGTTGCAATGTGATATTTCTCACGTATTTATACTGTTCTAGAGGTGAGGTATTATTAATATTTAATCATGTTTTTTCTTTGGATGATGTCCTTGCCTTTATATTTATCTTATAATTTTCCTTCCTTACTAATAAACATACTGTCATTAAGCATTAAATATGAGTATACAAATTATGCCCTATGAGGACCGATTCTGTTTATTTCTCACAACTGAATTGATCACAATTCATGATTGATAATTTTTATTTCTGAGGAATATTTCTAACTTTACTTGTTTGTTTAGGTATTAAGTCTAAAGATATTTCAGAGGCAAACATTAATTTTTACATTTATTAATCTTTTATAATTTCATAATGCCGTTTATTCTGCACAGGATTATGGGGGGCCTGGAGCTTATACCAGGAGATTTTGGGCACAAGGAGAGGCATACCTAGGTTTCAATTCATTGCAGAAATTTCTTTGGAATACCAATTAATATGCATGCCTTTGTGAAGAAACGGGAGTTTTCCTGTCTCTTTTGAGTATGTTCAGACCTTCAAAAAGAATACACAACCGATCTGCTTTTTGAGCATGTTTAGACCTCCACATAGCACACACAAGACCTTCAAAAAGACCTGTATGCTGAAAAAGAGCATCACCCTATAATGTCATTCAGTATTAATTGCTGATCATACTCCATTGGGTTTGTCCAGCTGTCAGCATGGGACTGGGTCTTCGCCACTTTAACACTGTCCCTTGCGTTAACACTTTCCCAAAAAAATACTGATTTCCTAATCCTACCACCATTTTCCCTCCTTAATACCAGGGGGCTACAAGTAAATACAAGATCATCATGTTACAAATTGCTTATTCTAGAAGGATTCATGTACAACAATTTATATAAAATGATGCCATTTATACAGTTTTAATAATTCAATTAAATTAAATTTGATTTATATAGCGCTTTTAACAATTGTCATTGTAGCAAATCAGCTTTACACAATCAAAAGAATTATTTAAGTTTGTATGGTATGTGAATGTGTATGAATCAAAAACCTATTTTTGAAAATTAAAAGCTAGATTAACAGTAATAATAATAATTTTTATTTATATAGCGCCTTTCCAGAGCTCAAGGACACTTTCCAATTTGAGTAATGTAAACATAGTACAAAACAGACATAATAATACAGACGGGGGTGGTAGGGGGGGTCGGGGGTCAAATACAAAACAAGACATAAAAGACAGACATGTAGAGGATTGAACCAAAGGAGTTCATTCCAACGAGTCAGACGTATAACATTCAGAAAACAAGTGAGTTTTGAGTAAAGATTTAAATACTGATAGATTGTTAACAGAACAGAGTGTGATAGAGAATTCCAAAGTTTTGGAGCAAAAACACTAAATGATCTACTCCCCATTGAAGAGAGTAGGTACCGAGGGACAGCAAGAAAGCCAGAATCAGAAGAACGAAGTGAGCGAGTCGGGATGTAGGGGACAAGCAGTTTGAAAAGATAAGAGGGAGCCAGGCCATTTAAACATTTAAAGACAAGAAGAAGAATTTTGAAATTAATATGGTAGGCTACTGGGAGCCAATGGAGGTTATACGAGCAGAGTATGAGTGAGTATTCTAGCCGCAGAGTTTTGAATATATTACAATCTGGAGATGGAACTGGCAGGTAGACCAATGAAGAGGGCATTACAGAAATCAATGCGTGATGAGACGAATGCATGGATGACAGTTTCAGCATCTTTGTTATTGATGAAAGGACGCAGCTGGGCAATACGACACAAGTGATAGAATGCAGATTTAGTGACAGATTTAATGTGAGACTGAAAGGATAGTGATGAGTTGAAGATAACTCCTAGATTTTTGACAGAAGTGGATGTTTTGATGTTGGTCGAAATATTGCTGGTGAGTGATGGGGTTGCAATGAAAATCATCTCTGTTTTATCCATATTAAGTTTTAGAAAATTTAAGTTAAGCCAATCTCTAATGTCCTTCATGCAGGCAGAAATTTTGTCAATTTGGGCAGATGGAGTAGGTGTACAGATAGAATAAAGCTGAATGTCGTCGGCATAAAAGTGATAGTTAAGACCATGACGTTGAAGGATCAGACCAAGTGGGATTATGTAAATTGCGAATAATAGTGGGCCAAGAACAGATCCCTGGGGAACACCTCGCTTCAGGGGGACGGTAGGTGATTGAAAATCCTTAACAGAAATATAAAATTGTCTATCTGAGAGATAGGAAGAAAACCAAGAGAGAGCAGTATCAGAGATACCCAGACCAGAGAGACGAGAAATAAGTAGATCATGGGAAACAGTATTGAAGACAGAGCTGAGATCAAGTAGCAGAAGTATAGACAAGGAGCCAGAATCACCAGTAAGCAGTAGATCATTCACTACCTTTACAAGTGCAGTTTCAGTGCTATGGAGGGGGCGAAAACCTGACTGAAAAGGGTCGAAAGGATTATTATCAACTAGAAAGGACTGGAGTTGGGCAGCAACAGTACTTTCCAGTAGTTTAGATATGAAAGGTAAATTGGAAATTGGACGATAGTTAGAAAGAACTGAGGGGTCAAGAGCACAGGTTTCTTGAGCACAGGTGTAACTGCAGCAGTTTTTAGAGGCAGAGGAAATGAGGCAGAGGTAAGAGATGCATTAATGAAATGAGAAATAGATGCAGAAATGACAGAGTGGCAAAGTTTCAGGAGTGAAGTAGGAGCAGGATCAAGGTGACAGGATGAAGAGTTGGATTTCAGAATTAGCTTAGAGATGCTAATCTCAGTGCCAGTGGCCTTAAGAATACGGAGCTCAGGGGTATACCAGGGAGAAGAGTGATAGGAGTATACTGCTGTAGGATATCAGAAATGATAGATTGTATCATAGACGGAAAAGAAATACCCATGACATCAGAGATTCGAAGAGACAATAGAAGTACAAAATGATACAGTATCAATAGCTTTCAAATTACGGTATGTAATAACAGTCTTAGGGCATTTAGAATGAATATGCAAATTGAGGCTAAAGACAAGAAGTTTATGGTCAGAAATACCGGCCAGAAATAGAAGTGATATCCCCCCTTGAAGTACATATTAGATCAAGGGTATGACCACGAGTATAGGTAGGAAGTGAACATGCTGTGTCAGATTAAAACATTAAAATACAGACAATAATAGGGTAGTGTTGGGGCAAACTGTATCAACATGAATATTGAAGTCACCAAGCAGAAGAATAGGAAATAACAATGAGCAGGCAAGGGTTAACAGTTCACTGAGTTTAGAAAAAAAGTTAGACACGACTTTAGGAGGGCGATTGAGCAGGATAATTGGGAGACAGTCAGCTTTCAATACCATGTATTCAAATGAATTAGTCTTGTGAAAAACAAGTTGTCTCATATGAAGTTTGCCCCGTTAAATGACAGCAAGACCACCCCCTTTGCCATGCAGTCGAGGTTGGGCAAGATACTTATATCCATCAGGTGCAAGAAGATTTAACTGAAGAAAATCATCCAGAGCTTGCCAGGTTTCAGTGAGAAGAAAAATGTCAATCTTATTGTCAGTGATAATTTCATTGAGATAAAGGGCTTTGTCCGATATTGAGCGACAGTTCAGAAGTGCAAAGTGACGGTGTACAGAATTCAGATTTGCAGTATGATACTGGAAACCAGTGAGATAAATTAGAGAGCGATGATCAGTACGGTCAGCAGCCAGTTGTTTGGAAGTAGTCAATCTTTGATTAGTCCAGATGCACGGAAGGGCTTCGGGCGTAGAGCAAAAAGTACTCCTGAACACATGCCGTGAGCGGTGGATGTACCGTGGATGCCGGAGAATCCCTAAACTCCGGCAGTGATCATACGTCATAGAGTCAAGACGCGGATGGCAGTTCAAGGCCTTTAGCTGAGATGGTAAATATCTAATATCCATTACGGAAGTGAGATGCAAAATGAGAAAAATGTAGAGAGAAAAACAGAAAAACTTTAGGCCAGGATATTATAGTACTGAGCAAGTGAGAGCCGGACACAGGCAAAAGCTCCCTGGCACAGGCAAAAAACTACGCTAGCCAAACCCTGAAGCGCCACTTCACCAAAAACAGCAGACTAAATAGGAGACAGCACTCCCAAATAGCAAGCAGTAAACAGACAGCACAACCGACTGAGAGAGCGATGACTCACCCATCAGAAAAGCCGAGCGTGGTGGAGACGCTAACAGGGCAGAGGTCTCGCAGCGGCCACGTGGCAAACTCACAGACATGATAGTTATAGTCCAGTTTAATTCAAGCATCAGCAATATGAAATGGAATAATCCAAAAAGTTAAGTAGAATGGCGGAAAAACATGCAGCAGGAACAAACAAACAAACAATCCAGGTACGTAGCAGCAAACAAACAAACAAACAATCCAGGTACGAAGCGGCAGCACAGATGTGCACAGCGTTCTCGTCCCGGAACCGGAAGTCTGTGTGATGTGTGTTTGTGTGTGCACTACTAATGACTATTAAGATTTAATACTTTGTCACATATATTGTACAGCACAATTAAATAATTTTTTCCACATATCCCGTTTAGTAAGCTGGGGTCAAAGTGCTGGGCCAGCCAGGATACAGTGACTGTGGAGCAGATTAGGTTAAGGGCCTTGCCCAACTTGGCACTGCTGGTGCTCGAACCCCAGACCTTCCAATCAGCAATCCACAGCCTTAACCGTTTAGGTCGCCACTGCCAATCTTGATCACTAGATGCTCAAAATCAGGCAGACTCTTGATTTGATTCTATTTTTCAGTTTTACCATTTGCGACTTTATTCTATCGAAGTAATATTTGTCAGCAATATTTGTCTCAAGTGTCTTCTTACAGCTTTAGAGCATTAAAAGCTATGAAAAGTATCCATTAATCAAAGAAATGTTGTGTAAATTGCATTGTTTGAATGGCACAATTTATGTAACTAATACACACGATACAATTGCTTTCACCTTATTGTTGATCAAATATAATTAATTTAACCACACAGCTCTAATCACTAATATCACTAAACATATTTCAACATTTTTTTTTTAATTAAACAATCTGTCTTAAATGTAAGCTAGTTCCAACCAATCGAAAAATATAAGTAACTTGTACTAATATAGTAATAGTATATATAGATATAATAGTATCTAATGGAACTATATATATATATATATATATTAAACCTAGATTTACCTAAACACCATTCAGCGACTTCATTCCCAAATTTTTTGAAGGTTGAGAGGTGGGCTTGAGCTTGCTCATGGGCTGGTGCTTACCTGACTGATGATGTGGTGCTGATGGAGACTCCGGAAAATTCTCCTGCATTTTCTTTGTTGAGATTCTTGGTCTCCTGAGATGGCATGCTTCTTCACTGTCCGCTTATAATGAGAAATCTTTCAGAAAATCTTGTGAGAAACCTATCAGAAAATAAACACAAGCTTATTAAAATAGTGGCAGGATGCTACTGTAACAAAGTATAGTAAACATGACATTTGAGAATTGCCTGCAGTATGCACACGAACTTCTCACTTACTTTAGCAATAAATGGACATCTCAACTCCTTGTTATTTAGGTTATTTGTAAATAAACAAGAATAAATAAGTACCCTGCTAAACGAACAAATGGAGCAGTGTGCACCATTTACAAGTAACAAAAAGTATTACATTTTGGAGATTTTGTGATTACTTCTATCAGGAAACCCATGGGTCAATTTATTTAAACAAACTCCATAATAGTAATAATAATAATAATAATAATAATAATAACTAACAGGAATATTTTTTTTTCCAAAAATATCACATATTTTATATGAAATTGGAAAAATCAACTGTCATGACCCGTCAAGCTATAGCTCAGCCATGATCACATAAGCACTCCTGTTCCACCTCCCTAACCACCCATTACACTTCACCACCTCACTTCCGCTCTCCACACGCCTGTGCGCTATCACCAATCATGCCCTTACCTACTTAAACCGGACTCTGTCACCGTCACGTCGCCAAATTATTGAGTGCTATCCTTAGCCCAATTTTCCAGCAATTTTCCATGCCTAGTATCTCGTTACCAACCACGCTTTGTTTTCTCGACCTCGCTCTTGCCTCACGTCTCGGATTTCCATGCTCACGGAATTTTTCGACCATTTAATGTGTTTAGCGACTACGAACTCGGATCACGGACTCTCTCGTGCATCTTCGGCTTTGAACCGGCTCGCAACCGGCCACGAGTGAAACTTGGAAATCAGCCACCAACCTGTGCAGTTTATCCTCGCTATCGCCGGCTCTCCGGGCTTCCGCATTCCTGCACGAGCTACGCTGCATGCAAAGCGCTCTCGCCGGCTCTCGCCGGCTCTCGCCGGCTCTCCGCATTCCTGCAGGAGCAACGCCGTATGCAAGGCTCTCTCGCCGGCTCTCTGCGCTTCCGCATTCCTGCACGAACAACGCCGCATGCAAGGCTCTCTTGCCGGCTCTTCGCGCTTCCGCATTCCTGCACAAGCCACGCCGCATACAAGGCTCTCTCCCCGGCTCTCTGCGCTTCCGCATTCCTGCACAACTCACGCGGCACACACTGTTGTGCGCAGCTTGTTATTAAAACCCCAGCGCATGCCGCCCAGACAACTTCAAGGCTTAGTTCTAAGAAGCACACATTACAGTAAATTCCAAGGAGTCTCCTCACTGCCATTGGATCCATCATGCCCTCTAGTGAGCCTGACAGAATAATCTGGCCAAGAATGGATCCAGCAGAGGCAGCTCACCTAAGGGGGGCATTAGAGAGTCAAGGAGCCCTCCTAGGCACCCACCAGCAGGAAATAAAGAAAATCACAGAAACACCCCAAACTATTACAGAAACTCTACGGTCTCTGTCTACCCAGGTTCAGAACCAACCACCCCCTGTGCCCATTCCTTGACCTCCCCCTCTGGTGCTCTTTCCTAGCCCGGAGCCCAGCCTCCCTACCCTGCCCACCAATGATGGAGACCCGGCCACTTGTTGCACCTTTCTATCTCAGTGTTCCCTCATCCTAGAACTGCAGGCCACGTCTTTTCCCACAGAGCCTCCTTTCAGGAAAGGCAAGAGAGTGGGGAACAGCATTATGGAATGCTCAAGAGCCATGCTGTTTCACTTACAAGACCTTCACAGATGAGATGAGAAGGGTCTTCGATCACTCCTCTACAGGACATCAGGCGGTGAGTTGAATGCTTCAGCTACATCAGGGTATTCGCTCTGTTTCTGATTACGCCATAGATTTCCGCACCCTGGCTCCCTCTTGTGGCTGGGATGAGAAGGCATTGTTTGACTGTTTTCTCCATGGACTCTCGGACCCGATATAGGACGAGCTTGTGGCCCGGGAGCTTCCATCAGACCTCAAGGGTCTCATTGACCTAGCTACCTAATGGCCGTAAATGGGTACGACGAAACGAGCGTCAGATCTGTCGTGAACCACACACCTCTGCACCGACCTTGGCCACCTCCGAGCCCCTCCCTGAACCCATGCAGATTGATCGCGCACGCATCTCGCCAAGGGAACGTCAGCGCCACAGGGACGAGGGTGCCTGCTTCTATTGCGGTCAGACCGGCCACGTTGTGCGATCCTGTCCACTAAAAGGGCAGCCCCCCCCGTAGTTCTGGGGATGCAGGGGGACCCCGCATCTGTTTCTTCCCTGGACCAGCGATCATGTTTTTCCGTGACCCTCACCCATGATAACCAATCCTACGTCACTCACGAGTTAGTAGACTCCAGGGCCGATCAGAATTTCATTTCCTCTTCCACAGCCTCCGAATTCAATGTTCCCCTCACACCCTTGCATCGGCCCTTCACGGTTCAGGCTCTTGATGGCAGCAAACTAAACCCGATTACCCATCGCACTGCCCCCGTCACCCTACAGTTTTCGGCAACCACGGAGACCATTTCTCTTCTAACCGTTCAAAATGCCCATGCACCCATTGTTCTAGGCCTCCCTTGGTTAAGGATGCATAACCCACACATTGATTGGGTCAAAAGAAGGGTCCTGGATTGGAGCCCCACCTGCCTCACTTCATGTCTACGCTCCGCCACTATGGGCCAAACCTTGCCCTCGCCACAAGAAGAAATCCCCGACCTAACCAAGGTACCCACAGAGTATCATGACCTACAACAGGGGTTCAGTAAGTCACAGGCTTACCTCTACATCACCCCTATGACCTCCTCCCCGGCACCTCTCCACCCAAGGGACGACTTTATTCCCTCTCTCGCCCGGAGAGAGAGGCCATGGAACAGTACATAAAGGAGTCACTTGCCGCAGGGATTATCCGCCCATACTCTTCACCAGCAGGGGCAGGGTTTTTCTTTGTAGAAAAGAAAGACAAATCCCTCAGACCCTGTATTGATTACAGAGGATTAAATGAGATCACTGTCAAAAACCGCTACCCCCTTCCTCTCATGTCATCGGCCTTCGAACTCCTCCAGGACGCCCGTGTTTTCACCAAATTGGATCTGAGAAACGCTTACCACTTTGTCAAGATACATGAGGGCGATGAGTGGAAAACTGCCTTTGACACACCCACCGGCCATTATGAGTATCTAGTGGTTCCTTTCGGATTAACCAATGTGCTGGCAATGTTTCAGGCCCTCATTAATGATGTCCTCAGGGATTTTCTCAATGTTTTTGTCTTTGCTTAGCTGGATGACATTTTGATATTCTCATGCTCAGTCAAGGAACACAAATCCCACGTTCGCCAGGTCCTACAACAGCTACTGGAAAATAAACTCTACATCAAGGCGGAGAAATGTGAATTTCATTGTTCATCCACATCTTTTTTGGGCTATTGCATCTCCCCTGAGGGCATCCAGATGGATCCCACCAAGGTAAAGGCGGTCACTGACTGGCCAGTACCATCATCAAGGCACGAACTACAGCATGGCGGCCCCACTTACAACCCTCCCATCATCTAAGATTCCATTCCAATGGAACCCCCTGGCAGACAGAGCTTTCAAGGATCTTAAACATCCTTGTGGATCCAATGGATATTCACCACTGTTCTCATCCTTTTCTTCCCTGACCCTTCCCTTGAATTTGTTGTGGAAGTAGATGCGTTCAAAACCGGAGTAGGCGCCATCCTGTCTCAGAGATCCATGGAAGACAACAAACTTCACCCTTGCTCCTTCATCTCCCGCAGACTCACACCCCCTGAACGCAACTACAATATTGGGGACCGTGAACTGTTGGCGGTCAAATTGGCACTCAAACAATGGAGGCACTGGCTGGAAGGGGTCGACCATCAATTCCTCGTATGGACCAACCACAAAAATCTGGAGTATCTAACAATGGCAAAAAGACTCAACTCACGTCAGGCACGATGATCACGCTATCATGATCATAGCTGGTTCATGCATTCATGACCTCCAGAGTGGACTACTGTAATGCATTACTGGGTGGCTGTCCTGCATCCTCAATTAACAAGCTACAGTTAGTCCAAAATGCAGCCGCCAGGGTTCTCACTAGATCCAGAAAATATGATCATATAACCCCAATATTATCATCCCTGCACTGGCTACCTGTTCAGTTTAGAATTAATTACAAAATAGCATTATTTACGTACAAGGCTCTAAACGGTCTAGCTCCCACATACCTAACCAGTCTTCTGATACGTTACAATCCACCACGCTCCTTTAGATCAGAAAACTCCGGACTACTGGTAGTTCCCAGAATATCAAAATCTACAAAAGGTAGGGCTTTTTCATATTTAGCTCCAAAACTTTGGAATAGCCTTCCTGACAGTGTTCAGGGCTCAGACACAGTTTCCCAATTTAAAAGTAGACTCAAGACGCATCTCTTTAATCTGGCATACACATAATTTATTTCTTTACCTCATACTCCAGTACATCTATGTAATGGCGACCACGCTATTTCTTTTCACCTGCTCTTTATATTTCCACCCATCCCGAGGCATCTGGAGATTGTGCCAGCTTCAGTAGACAGAGGCCAACCCTGCGAGGTTCCAGAGGCATCCAGAGAAGGACCTGCTCCAGCTGGATTCTTCTTCATGTTGGTTTGGAACTACACATGCTGCTCCTGAGCTCCCAGTGATCCAGACCCCGATCTGCCCTCTGCACCTGCTGACTCATCCCTGAGCTGAACTGGACTTTGTGTTAATTTAAATAACTTAACTTAATAACTGTTATATCGAACTTTCAGCTGCATAACACACATGATGTTATACAATTTCTGTTATCTGTTATCATCCAGATGAGGATGGGTTCCCTGTTGAGTCTGGTTCCTCTCAAGGTTTCTTCCTATTGCCATCTCAGGGGGTTTTTCCTTGCCACTGTCGCCGTCACCCTTGGCTTGCTCATCAGGGACAATCTCATTATCTAGACACATTTTTCTTACACATATATACATTTCCATAAGTCTTCTTTTCATTTTCTTTTCATTTCTGTGAAGCTGCTTTGAGACAATGACCATTGTTAAAAGCGCTATAGAAATAAAATTGAATTGAATTGAATCATATCGCCCCTGTTCCAAGAACGCTAAACCTGATGCCCTCTCTCTGCAATTCTCCACCTCTCAGGACACACCCACGATGGAGACAATCCTCCCTCCTCAATTCCTCGTGGCAACAACCCGGTTTAATGTGGAGCACCTTGTCCAGCAGACCCTCGAACGAGAACCAGGCCCAAGCATCATCCCACCCGACAAGCTCTTCGTCCCAGCCTCTGTACGACCACAGAGACTGGGCCCACAGCTCCAGCCTGGCATGTCATCCTGGGGCAGCACGTACTCTCTTCCTCCTTCAACAACGCTTCTGGTGGTCCACCATGAAGGAGGATGTCAAGAACTTTGTGGCCTCCTGTGACATCTGTGTCAGGAACAAGATTACTAACCGCCCTCCTGAGGGCCTTCTCAGACCTCTTCCCATTCCCCACCACCCTTGGTCACACATCTCCATCGACTTCGTCAATGGCCTACCACCATCTCAGAACAATACCTGCATCCTAACCATTGCGGACCGCTTTTCTAAGTCAGCACATTTCATACCACTACCAAAGCTCCCGTCTGCAAAGGAAGCGGCCAAACTGTTAATCAACCACGTCTTCCGACTTCATGGACTCCCTGTTGACATCGTTTCGGACAGAGGTCCCCAGTTTTCTGCCCAGTTCTGGAAGGCCTTTTTCAACCTCGTCGGCAGCAATCCCAGTCTTTCTGGCAGGTAGACCACACGGGGCATCCATGCGACGAGATCTCCAACCAGAAGCAGGACTCCAGGACGGGTTAGACTGGTCCAGAGAGCAGCGGGTTCTGGATCACTGGCAACTCAAGAGCGATATCTATACAGTCGTGGCCAAAAGTTTTGAGAATGACACAAATATTAGTTTTCACAAAGTTTGCTGCTAAACTGCTTTTAGATCTTTGTTTCAGTTGTTTCTGTGATCTACTGAAATATAATTACAAGCACATACGTTTCAAGGGCTTTTATCGACAATTACATGACATTTATGCAAAGAGTCAGTATTTGCAGTGTTGGCCCTTCTTTTTCAGGACCTCTGCAATTCGACTGGGCATGCTCTCAATCAACTTCTGGGCCAAATCCTGACTGATAGCAACCCATTTTTTCATAATCACTTCGTGGAGTTTGTCAGAATTTCCAGGCTATGGACCCAAAATTTCAACGTTTTGGTCCCCGAGCCACTTAGTTATCACTTTTGCCTTATGGCACGGTGCTCCATCGTGCTGGAAAATGCATTGTTCTTCCCCAAACTGTTTTTGGATTGTTGGAAGAAGTTGCTGTTGGAGGGTGTTTTGGTACCATTCTTTATTCATGGCTATGTTTTTGGGCAAAATTGTAAGTGAGCCCACTCCCTTGGATGAGAAGCAACCCCACACATGAATGGTCTCAGGATGCTTTACTGTTGGCATGACACAGGACTGATGGTAGCGCTCACCTTTTCTTCTCTGGACAAGCCTTTTTCCAGATGCCCCAAACAGTCGGAAAGAGGCTTCATCCGAGAATATGCACCAGTCCTCAGCAGTCCATTCGCCATACTTTTTGCAGAAGATCAATCTGTCCCTGATGTTTTTTTTGGAGAGAAGTGGCTTCTTTGCTGCCCTTGTTGACACCAGGCCATCTTCCAAAAGTCTTCGCCTCACTGTGCGTGCAGATTCGCTCACACCTGCCTGCTGCCATTCCTGAGCAAGCTCTGCACTGGTGTCACTCCGATCCCGCAGCTGAATCCTCTTTAGGAAACGATCCTGGCGCTTGCTGGACTTTCTTTGACGTCCTGAAGCCTTCATAACAAGAATTGAACCTCTTTCCTTGAAGTTCTTGATGATCCTATAAATTGTTGATTTAGGCGCAATCTTAGTAGCCACAATATCCTTGCCTGTGAAGCCATTTTTATGCAACGCAATGATGGCTGCACGCGTTTCTTTGCAGGTCACCATGGTTAACAATGAAAGAACAATGATTTCAAGCATCACCCTCCTTTTAACATGTCAAGTCTGCCATTCTAACCCAATCAGCCTGACATAATGATCTCCAGCCTTGTGCTCGTCAACATTCTCACCTGAGTTAATAAGACGATTACTGAAATGATCTCAGCAGGTCCTTTAATGACAGCAATGAAATGCAGTGGAAAGTTTTTTCGGGATTTAGTTAATTTTCATGGCAAAGAAGGACTATGCAATTCATCTGATCATTCTTCATAACATTCTGGAGTATATGCAAATTGTTATTATGCAACTTTTCCAATTTCCAATATTTACGTAATTCTCAAAACCTTTGGCCATGACTGTAGCTCGACAGAGTGACAGGGAGAGGGAAAACGCCAGTCAAATCGTCATCGGTAACCAGCTCCTAGATATCATATCAGCCAAAGGGTCATGCTGTCTGCACGTGACCTTCCCCTCAAGACCACGTCCAAGAAACTTTCACCAAGGT
This sequence comes from Clarias fuscus, assembly GCA_030347435.1. Taxonomy (NCBI): domain Eukaryota; kingdom Metazoa; phylum Chordata; class Actinopteri; order Siluriformes; family Clariidae; genus Clarias; species Clarias fuscus. The sequence continues at coordinate 10,615,511 of CM059218.1, forward strand.
TCATCGGTCCTTTTACCATCACCTGGATCATAAATCCATTCTCTGTCCGACTAGCTCTACCACTCTCCATGCACCAAATTAATCCTACATTTCGCGTCTCCCAGATCCGTTGACTGGTCCCCTGTCCACTATCTCCACCCATCCAACCACCCTCCTCGAATTATAGACGGAGGCCGTAGACTCCTCCGGTCTCACCGCCATGGACGTGGTCTCCTGTACCTGGTGGACTGGGAGGGCTATGGCCCTGAAGAAAGGAGTTGGGTACCAGCCAGGTTCATCCCGGACCGCTCCCTTATCATTGACTTTCATAGGCTCCATCCTGAGGCACCTGCTAGAACGCCACGTGGTGTTCAGAGGGGGGGTACTGTCACGACCCATCAAGCTATAGCTCAGCCAGGCGGCCACGAGTGAAACTTGGAAATCAGCCACCAACCTGTGCAGCTTCTCCTCGCTCTGGCCGGCTCTCTACACTTCTGCATGCCTGCATGAGCTACACCGCATGCAAGGCGCTCTCGCCAGCTCTCCGTGCTTCCACATTCTTGCAGGAGCAACGCCGCATGCAAGGCTCTCACGCCGGCTCTCCGTGCTTCGGCATTCCTGACTCACACGGCACACGGAGCCATCACAACTCTCTCTCTCTCCGCTCACTCAGCTTTCCACTCGATGCTGCAAACACTGCCGTGCGCAGTTTGTTATTAAAACCCCAGTGCACGCCGCCCAGACCACTTTAAGGCTTAGTTCTAAGCAGCCCACATTAAAGTAAATTCCAAGGAGTCTCCTCACTGTGATTGGATCCATCATGCCCCCTAGTGAGCCTGACATCAAAAGGTTATCATTTTAATCAATTTTTCTATTAAAGGATGTAAAATTTTAAGCTAAAGGAAAATTGAAACTATTGTATTGGAGATGATCAGCTTCCTCGTGTGATTGCATCCGGGCCTTGTATGCTGATTTGTTGTCCTTGCTGGCCTTCGGGACTGCCTTGCTCCAGCACCACTTTTGTTGGCAATGAAATGGCATCCAGGCTTTGTTTTTGTTGGGGGGCAATGGTGTAGAACATTATCACTTTAGTATCAATTGCTTCTGTTCATATTTCTGGATCAGCCAGCACCCCACATTTTGTTGCACCTTGCTCAGACCTGTTTGATAATACTGTATGTCTAAGACACGTGCCAGGCTTTTTTTTATTATTATTATTATGCTTGGCTCAGTAAGTTAGCCAGAAAAAGCTGCCAAGGAAGTATAATTTTTTTATTTTTAAAACACTGATTTCCTAATTCTACCACAATTTTCCCTCCTTAATACCAGGGGACTAATACAAGGGGAAGTAAATACAAGATCATCATGTTAAATATTGCTTATACTAGAAGGATAAATGTACCACAATTTATTTAAAATTATGCCATTTATACAGTTCTAATAATGAAAAATCTTTCAGTAAGAAAATTATTAGAAAATAAACACAAGCTCATTAAAATAGTGGCAGGGTGCTACTGTAACAATGTATAGTAAACATGTAACATATTGTTAATTTTATACTAAGAGTTTAAACAAACTCAATAATAATAATAATAATAATAACTAACAAGAATATTTTTTTTCAAAAAATATTACGTATTTTATATGAAATTTGAAAAATCAAGAGCTTATTATTTTAGTCCATTTTCCTATTAAAGGATGGAAAATTTAAAGGTACAGTAAATGGCATGTTATGAACTAAAGACCAAATGACACTAAATGTCACTTAATGTATCTCATGAAATCAAAAATATGTACACAAATAAGATTTTTCATACTGTCATAAGTAAGACATCTGTTTTACCACACAATTTAAAAAAATAATTCCAAACAGTAATCTCTAATTTTGGTATGTCCAGTGGTCTGTTTAAATTGGTCTTATTTTTAATTGTTTGATTTCATTTAATGATGAGAAAAGGTAGTTTGTACCACACAAAGCATAATGTCTTTAATGTCTAAAATTTTTCATCTCTCAGACCATAAATCATTGGACTAATACTATGTGGTACAAACAGAAAAACTATTAAATTGGAATATTTTATATTATAAAGTGTCATTTCTTCAACTTTCCAATATGCCATTTATATATATTGGTTAAAAAACTGCATCATGCACAGAAACAACTTAGCACCATGAAGCAACACAGTTCTCAGGCTCTTATTGGTTGATTTTTTTTTGCTCAGAAGCAGCAGCTCTGGCTGCAATCAGTATTTTGATATAGGTGAATACAATGACACTGACCATAATAATAAAAAGTATAACATAAATCGTAGCACGACCATGGGCCAGCCATTCTTTGACTAAGACGATCTCTGCATTACACACTTCATAGGAGTACAGAGTAACAGTTGAGGCTGCTGCCAAATATCCTATAAAACTGAATGCAGGAATCATAGAACTGATACTCCATATGGTAACAAGCCCATATAATCTTATCTTGGTTGTGGAGATGTCAGCATGTCTTAAAGGCATGCATATAGCTACATAGCGTTCCAGACACATGGCTACCAAAGTAGGAGGGGTACAGCACGTTAAAAAATTCTGAATTAGAAAACTGAAAGAACAAATAACCATGTTCACAGGGTACTGTAAAAAAGTTCCAACTGAAAGCAAGTCTGCTACCAAAATGAAAGCAGTATCCACAAAAAGTGTTTGTGCAAACAAAATATATCTGGTTTCTTCTCTAAATACGCCTTTTTTCAGAAACATGAATATCTCCAAGCAATTTATGTAAAGGAAACTTCCAACCAGGATCTGCAACAACAAAAACCTCTCAGTCAAAAGCTTTGAAAAGTTGTTTAGACCTCCACATAGCACACACAAGACCTTCAAAAAGACCTGGATGCTAGAAAAGAGCATCACACTATGATGTCATTCAATATTAATTGCTGATCACACTCCATTGGGTTTGTCCAGCTGTTTGTACAAGTCAGCATGGTACTTTGTCTTTGCCACTTCTTGCTTTAACACTGTTCTCAATACTTTGTACTGCAGATGATCAGCTTCCTCGTGTGATTGCATCCGGGCCTTGTAAGCTGATTTCTTGTCCTTGCTGGCCTTCGGAACTGCCTTGCTCCAACACCACTTTTGTTGGCAATGAAATGGCTTCCAGCCTTTCTTTTTGTTGGGAGCAATGGTGTAGGATGGTATAACTTTAGTATCAATCCCTAGCTTCTGTTCATATTTCCGAATCAGCCAGCACCAAACATTTTGTTGCACCTTGCTCAGACCTGTTTGATACACACTGTTTGATAATATGTTTAAGACAAGTGGCAGGCTTTTTTATTATTATGCTTGGCTCAGTAAGTTAGCCAAAAGAAGCTGCCAAGGAAGTATAAAAAAAAATTAAAAACATTGATTTCCTAATCCTACCACCATTTTCCCTCCTTAATACCAGGGGGCTACAAGTAAATACAAGATCATCATCTTAAAAATTGTTTACACTAGAAGGATAAATGTATAACAATTTAAATAAAATGATGCCATTTATACAGTTTTAATAATGAGAAATCTTTCAGAAAATTGTGTGAGCAACCTATCAGAAAATAAACACAAGCTCACTAAAATAGTGGCAGGATGCTACTGTAACAAAGTATAGTAAACATGACATTTGAGAATTGCCTGCAGTATGCACACTAACTTCTCACTTACTTTAACAATGAATGGAAATCGCAACTCCTTGTTACTGAATAAACAAGAATAAATAAGTACCCTGTGTCAGAGATAACCCCTAGAGGGCGCCAAAGCGCCCAGAGACTTCCGTTGATTTTCTGTTTTCTTTGTGTTCTTTTCTGTGTAAAACTTCATGTCCCAGAATGCACCTCGGTCAGGTGATGGGAGCGCTCACCTGAACCGAGTTGGCTCATTAGTTTGATTATAAATGTTCTTGAGTTTCACCAGTCAAGGTCTTGCATCAGTTGGATTAGGGTTGATGTTCTTTTTGGGTTTTGACTGTCTCAAGTTAACTGGTTTGTTTGTTTCTCTGTTAAGTTCTGTTTATTCTCCTAGCCTTATGTATTCTCTTAGTCTGTTACATATTGTTTGTCTCCAGTTTGATCTGTCATCTTTTGTTTAGCTCCTGTTTAAGTTTCTATTCAGTTTCCCTTGTGTTTATGGTTTATTAAAGGACTTTCACCCGCACGTCACCTCTGCAGATATGCCTTTTCTTATACCCACGTACAGCACCTGTTACACCCTGCTAAACGAACAGTGTGCACCATTTACGAGTGACAAAAAGCATTTGGAGATTTTGTAATTACTTCTATCAGGAAACCCATGGGCCCGTTAATGTTTATTGTTCATTTTATACTAAGAGTTTAAACAAACTCAATAATAATAATAATAATAACTAACAAGAATATTTTTTTCAAAAAATATTACGTATTTTATATGAAATTTGAAAAATTAATTATCTTCATTTTTAGCTTAACATTTTAGTCCATTTTCCTGTTAAAGTATGGAAAATTTAAAGGTACTGTAAATGGCATGTTATGAACTAAAGACCAAATGACACTAAATTCCCTTTCATACAGTATCTCATGAAATCAAAAATATGTACACAAATAAGGATTTCTCATACTGTCATAATTAAGACATCTGTTTTACCACACAATTTTAAAAAATAATCCCAAACAGTAATCTCTGATTTTGGTATGTCCAGTGGTCTGTTTAAATTGGTCTTATTTTCAACTTCTCATTCAAAGGCTTTGAAAAGTTCAATAACAAATTAGTGCTTGCATTACTGTTCATTCCTGCACTCTGCGTGTCTCTAAAAATCAATATTTACATTTAAAATATTAAAGAATAATGCACCACACAAGAAAAAATATTTAATTGTGTAGTTGCAGAGGGCAGTGAGGATCCATGAATTGTTGCAGTGTAATATTTCTCATGTATTTATATGGTTCCAGAAGTGACAATTAATACTTTCGTTGCTGTTATTATTAATATTTAATGTTTTTTTTTGAATGATACACTTGACTTTGTATTTATTCCATAATTTCTTCTCATCTTCATAGTAAAATACTGTCATTAAGTTTTAAATGCCATGTGTTCATAAAGAATGTACAAATTATGCCTCATGAGGTTACATTTTTTCAAAGTATATTTATTGCTCATGACCCAATTCATGTGTGATAATTTTTTATTTCTGATGACATCAGACATTGTTCAGGTATTAAGATATATCTAGAGGTAAACATGAGCTTTTTAAAAATGGTTTATAATAATCAATGTGAGCATTATTTGTGAGGCCATTTTATTACAAATATCAGAGAATATGCCAAGTCTAAATGTTAATTTGTGATGTGACTGGTCCAGGAATTGTTTGGTGCTGGAGATCAGTGGAGTCAGGAATCGTTCAGAGCTGATCACACTCCACAGGGTTTGTCCAGCAGTTTGTACAATTCAGCGTAGACCCGTGTTTTTTCCGCTTTATGCTTTAACCCTGTCCTCAATGCTTTGTACTATAGATGATCAGCTTCCTAGTGTGATTGCATCCAGGCCTTTTATGCTGTTTTCATGACCTTTCTGGACACCAGTCTTTTTTGTCACACCCCACATTTTGTTGCACCTTTCTCAGACCTGTTTGATACACACTGTTTGATAATATGTCTAAGACAAGATTCAGACATTTTTTTATAACAATTATGGTTGGCTCAATGAGTTTGCCAGGAGAAGTTGCCTAGGAAGCATAAAAAAGCACAGATTCCCTAATCCTACCACCATTTTCCCTCCTTAATACCAGGGGACTACAATTAAATACAAGATCTTCTTGTTAAAAATTGCTTGTACAGTGTGTACTATAGAAAGATAAAATGTACAACAATTTATGTAAAATTATGTCATTTATACAATTTTAATAATGAGAAACCTTTTAGAAAATCTTGTGAGAAACCTATCAGAAAATAAACTCAAGCTCGTTAAAAAATGGCAGGATGCTACTGTAACAAAGTATAGTAAACATGACATTTGAGAATTGCCTGCAGTATGCAGTATAACTTACTTTAGCAATGAATGGAAATCTCAACTCCTTGTTACTTAAGTTCTTTGTGAATAAACAACAATAAATTAGTACCCTGCTAAACAGTTGAGCAGTGTGCACTATTTACAAGTGACAAAAAGAATTAAATTTGTTGGATTTCGTGATTGCTTCTATTAGGAAACCCATGGGTCATTTAAAGTTTATTGTTCATTTTATATTAAGAGTTTACACAAAGTACAAAATACTACTACTAATACTACTAGTTATATAATAATAATAATAATAATTTTTTTTCTCAAGAAGTTGTGTGTTTTATTTGAAATTGGAAAAATTAAGAGCTTATGATTTTTGTCCGTTTTCCTATTAAAGCATGAACATTTTAAAGGTACTGAAAATTGCATGTAATGAACTAAAAACAAATGACACTAAATTCCTCTTATATCAAATTAAATAAATATACAGTATGTACACAAATAAGGATTTCTCATACTGTCAATTTTAAGACATCTGTTTTACCACACAATTTAAAAAAATAATCCCAAACAGTAAACAGATTTTTGAATGTCCTGTGGTCTGTTTAAATTGGTCTTATTTTCAATTGTTTGATTTCATTTAATGTTGAGAAAAGGTAGTTTGTACCACACAAAGCATAATGCTTTAAAACATAGAAAAATTTTTCATCTCTTAGACCATAAATCAATGGACTAAGACTACGTGGTACAAACACAAAAACAATTAAATTGGAATATTTTATATTTCTAAGTGTAATTTCTTCAACCTTCCAGTATGCCATTTCTATATATGGGTTAAAAAACTGCATCATGCACAAAAACAATTGAGCACCATGAAGCAGCACAGTTCTCAGGCTCTTGGTCAATTTCTTTTTCTCAGAAGAAGCAGCTTTGGCTACAATCATTATTTTGATATAGGTGAATACAATAACACTGACCATCAAAATGAAAAGTATAACATAAGTTCCAGCACGACCATGGGCCTGCCATTCTTTGACTAACACAACCTCTCCATTACACACTTCATAGGAATACAGAGTAGAAGGGGCTGCTGCCCAATATCCTATAAAACTGAATGCTGGAATTATAGAACTGATAGTCCATATAATAACAAGTCCATATAATCTTGTCTTGCTTGTGGAGATGTCAGCATGTCTCAAAGGCATGCATACAGCTACATAGCATTCCAGACACATAGCTACCAAAGTCAGAGGTGTACAGCAGGTGAAAAAATTCTGAATTAGAATAATGAAAGAACAAATAACCATGTTCACAGGGTACTGTAAAAAAGTCCCAACTGAAAGCAAGTCCGATACCAATATGAAAGCGGTGTCCACAAAAAGTGTTTGTGCAAACAAAATATATCTGGTTTCTTCTCTAAATACATCCTTTTTCAGAAATGTGAATATCATCAAGCAATTTATGTAAAGGAAACTCCCAACCAGGATCTGCAACAACAGCAACTTCTCATTCAAAGGCTTTGAGAAGTTCAGTGACAAATTAGAGCTTGCATTACTGTTCATTCCTGCACTCTGCATGTCTAAAAAAAAAATACATGTAAAAAAAAAAAAACAACAACAACAACAACGAATAATCCAAAACACAATAAAAAATATTTAATTGTGTAGTGGTAGAGGGCAGAGAGCATCCACGAATTGTTGCAGTGTAATATTTATCATGTATTTATACGGTTGTAGAGGTGACAATTAACACTTTCGTTGCTGTTAGTATTAATATTTAATGTTTTTTTCTTTGAATTACTTACTTGCCTTTGTATTTATTTCATTATTCTTTCTCACTTTCCTAGCAACATACTGTCATTATGTATGAAATATGTCATGTGTTCATGAAGAATACACAAATTATGTGTTATAAGGTTTTATTTTTTTCAAGCTTTATCTATTGCTCATGACCCAATTCATGATTGATCATTTTTATTTTTTAAGACAATTTCTCACTTTACTTGTTTGTTCGGGGATTAAGATACATCTAGAAGTAAACATGAGATTTTCTAAAATAGTTTATAATAATTAAATGTGGGTATTATTTGTGAGGCAATTTCATTAGGAATATCAGAGAATATGCCAAGTCTAAATGTTAATTTGTGATGTGACTGGTCCAGGAATTGTTTGGTGCTGGAAATTGGTGGGTTCAGAGCTGATCACACTCCACTGGGTTTGTCCAGCTGTTTGTCCAGTTTAGCATAATCCTGGGGCTTTGTCACTTTTACTTTAACACTGTCCTCAATGCTTTTTACTGAAGACAATCAGCTTCCAGGTGTGATTGCATACAGGCTTTAATGCTGTCTTCAAGTCCTCAATGGCCTTTGGAACTGCTTTGCTCAAACACCAGGCTTTTTTTGTCAATGAAATGGCATCAAGTCTTTGTTTTTGTTGAAGGCAACCTTGTAGGATGGTATCATTTAAGCATCAATTGCTAGCTTCTACTTATACCAAAAGATTAAGCAGCAGGCTGTGATGTGATTGTGATGGCTGGCCTACAGCCAGCGCACCCCACATTTTGTTACTCCCTATTCAGACTTATTTAATACACACTGTTTGATAGTTTGTCTAAGACAAGTGCCAGACCATTTTTTAAATTATTACAGTTGGCTCAGTGAGTTTGCCAAGAAAAGTGTTAAAAGGAAGTAAATAAAATGTACTAATTTCCTAAATCCTGCCACCATTTTTCCTTTCTTACAATGAGAGGGCTATAAATAACTATAAGACCTTTTATATATATATATATGTCAGGGATAACCCCTAGAGGGCGCCAAAGCGCCCAAGGACCTTTTCGTTTGTAGTTTTCTTAAGTTTTGTTTTCTCACTTCATTTCTTTGTTTGCATCTCGGTCATGTGACGTGGGCGCTCACCTGAACCGAGTTGGCTATTAGTTTCATTATAAATAACTTGTGTTTGTTCTGTTCTGGGTCTTGCACCTGTTGATTACACCCCGTTAATGTCTGTGAGTTTAGTTTGTGTCTCCCGTTTCCTTTATTCGTGTTTTAGTTTGTTTATTATTAAAGTTTAATTGTTTGTTTGATTTCCCTGTTTTCTTCATAATAAAAAACATCATTTCCTTTAACACCTGGACCTCTGCGTTTATGCCTCGCACCCCAATTCATGACAGAATGCAAGACCTAACCAGAGGCATAGCAAAGGACCCCTTCCCCCGGGAGATTATTTTTGGGGGGGCAACGATGTATGCGGTGTGGGGAGCCGCTGCACAGTGCCTTCGAGGACGGCGAGCTGCCGCCGCTGCACTGTGCCTTTGAGGACGGCGAGCTGCCGCCGCTGCACGGCGCCTTCGAGGTCAGCAAGCATCCTCTTCCTCCGCCGCCGCCTTCATGCGCCTTCGAGGTCAGGGGGCTTCCTCTTCCTCCGCCGCCGCCCTTCATGCGCCGCCGAGGACAGCAAGCCTCCTCTTCCTCCGCCGCCGCCTTCATGCGCCGCCGAGGATAGCGAGCTGCTTCCTCTTCCTCCGCCGCCGCCTTCATGCGCCGCCGAGGTCAGCGAGCTTCCTCTTCCTCCGCCGCCGCCTTCATGTGCCGCCGAGGTCAGCGAGCTTCCTCTTCCTCCGCCGCCGCCTTCATGCGCCGCCGAGGACAGCACCGCCTTCATGCGCCACCGTGGATAGCGTGCTTCCTCTTCCTCCGACGCCGCCTTCATTTGCCGCCGAGGATAGCGAGCTGCTTCCTCTTCCTCCGCCGCCGCCTTCATGCGCCGCCGAGGATAGCGAGCTGCTTCCTCTTCCTCCGCCGCCGCCTTCATGCGCCGCCGAGGATAGCGAGCTGCTTCCTCTTCCTCCGCCGCCGCCTTCATGCGCCGCCGAGGATAGCGAGCTGCTTCCTCTTCCTCCGCCGCCGCCTTCATGCGCCGCCGAGGATAGCGAGCTGCTTCCTCTTCCTCCGCCGCCGCCTTCATGCGCCGCCGAGGATAGCGAGCTTCCTCTTCCTCCGCCGCCGCCTTCATGCGCCGTTGAGGACAGCGGGCTTCCTCTGCCTTGGCCGCCCTGCACCGGAAAGGACGGCGCTCATCATCTGCCTCCGCCGCCTTATTGCAACGGGGGCATCAGGCCATCGGGCCCGCCGGACATAGGTGCCAGCCTCTGGGTGAGAGGGGTGGACATTGGACCCTGGGGGGGATGCCCTGGAGCTCCTGTGGCGCCCCGGAGTTGCGCCCTTTGAGGGGGGGTCCTGTTAGGGGTAACCCCTAGAGAGAGTAACACCTGGACCTCTGCGTTTATGCCTCGCACCCCAATTCATGACAGAATGCAAGACCTAACCAGAGGCATAGCAAAGGAGCCCTTCCCCCGGGAGATTATTTTGGGGGGGGGCAACGATGTATGCGTTGTGGGGAGCCGGCGCGGAAGGCGAGCGGATTCCCAAGCCGCGTAACTGCTTTGTCCAGGACAGCGAGCTACCGCCGCTGCACCGCGCCGAAGAGGAGGGCGAGCTGCCGCCGCTGCACAGTGCCTTCGAGGACGGCGAGCTTCCGCCGCTGCACAGTGCCTTCGAGGACGGCGAGCTTCCGCCGCTGCACAGTGCCTTCGAGGACGGCGAGCTTCCGCCGCTGCACAGTGCCTTCAAGGACGGCGAGCTGCCGCCGCAGCACAGTGCCTTCGAGGACGGCGAGCTGCCGCCGCTGCACCGCACCGCCGAGCATGGCGAGCTGCCGCCGCTGCACAGTGCCTTCGAGGACGGCGAGCTGCCGCCGCTGCACTGTGCCTTCGAGGACGGCAAGCTGCCGCCGCTGCACGCCGCCTTCGAGGTCAGCAAGCATCCTCTTCCTCCGCCGCCGCCTTCATGCGCCTTCGAGGTCAGGGGGCTTCCTCTTCCTCTGCCGCCGCCCTTCATGCGCCTAGAGGGCGCCTAGCGCCCAGAGATTTGGTTGTAGTTCCTTTTGTTTAAACTTCATTTCCCATTATGCACCTCGGTCAGGTGACGTGGGCGCTCACCTGAACCGAGTTGCTCATTAGTTTTATTATAAATGGTTTGTTTTAGTTCAGTTTAGCGTCTTGCATCTGTTGATTTACACCCCGTTAATGTCTGTAAGTTTAGTTTGTGTCTCCCGTTTCCTCTATACGTGTTTTAGTTTCATTTTCATTATAAAGTTTAAGTGTTTATTTGATTTCCCTGTTTTTCTTTAAAATAAAACATCGTTCCTTTAACACCTGGATCCTCTGCATTTATGCCTCGCACCACAATTCATGACAACATATATATATATATATATATATATGCATCACTGTTCATTTCTGCACGTCTCTAAAAAAATTATCTCTGTAAAAAAAAAAAAAAAACTAAAGAATAATCCAAAACAAAAAATAAAAATACAAGAAACCTTATAATAAAAAAACGGAAAGAAAAAAAAAACATGAAAAATATTTAATTGTGTAGAGGGCAGAGAGGATCCACGAATTGTTGAAGTGTAATATTTCTCATGTATTTATATGGTTGTAGAGGTGACAGTTAACACTTTCGTTGCTGTTAGTATTAATATTTACTGTTTTTTCTTTGGTTGACTTACTTGCCTTACCTTGTATTTATTTCATTATTTTTTCTTACTTTCTAAGCAACATACTGTCATTATGTTTTAAATACATCATGTGTTCATTAAGAATATACAAATTATGCATTATAAGGTTTTTTTAAATGGTTTATTTATTGTACATGACTCAATTCATGATTAATCATTTTTATTTCTGAAGACAATTTCTCACTTTACTTGTTTGTTCAGGTATTAATATATATCTAGAGGCAAACATGAGTTTAAAAATAGTTTATAATGATTAATGTAAACATTATTTGTGAGGCCATTTCATTAAGAATATATGCCAAGTCTAAATGTTAATTTGTGATCTGACTGGTCCAGAAATTGTTTTGTTATGCTGGAGATCGGTGGGGTCAGGAATCCTTCAGACCTTTCAGATCACACTCCACTGGGTTTGTCCAGCTGTTTGTACAAGTCAGTGAAGTGCTGGATCTTTGACATTTCTTGCTCTAACATTAACCTCAATGCTTTTTACTGTAGACAATCAGCTTCCTGGCATGATTGCATCCAGGCCTTTTATTCTGTTTCCTTGTCTTTGATGGCTTTTGGCGCACCCTTGCTTTAACACCGGTCTTGTTTGTTAATAAAATGGCATCCAGGCTTTATTTTTGTTGGTGAGGAATACTGTAGTATGGTATCACATTAGTATCAATTGCTAGCCTCTGCTCATACTGCCGGATCAACCGGATCATATATTGTAATAGCTTGCGCATCCCAACATTTTACTGCTCTTCATTCAAACCTGTTTGATACACACTGTTTGGTAAGACTTTTTATTACAGTTGGCTCAGTAAGTTGGCCAAGTAAAGTGCTAAAATAATCACAACTCCGGCACAAAGGTACGTTATTATGTCTACCATTCAGCTCGCTCAGTGTGTGGAGTGCAGGATGTTTAGACATTCTTCCTCCGTCATTAGTGATAATTTTATTTGTGATAGGTGTGTGTTAGTTAGCACCCTGACGGAGAAGATAGTAGCATTAGAGGAGCGCATCCAGACTTTAGAGAGGGTTAGAGAGAGCGAGAGCAGCGTTATTCCTGTAGCGGAATGTCTGGGTGCCGCAGGTGGATATAATCATCCCCCGACTCCGGCAGTAGAGCCCTCACAGCGGGGCGAGTGGGTGACGACTCGGCGGCATACTCGTTCAGCCAAAGCTAACGCTAAGGCTAGCCCACCGGAGCACACCTCTTCTGCGCTTCACGTGTCCAACAGGTTTGCTCTCCTCAGTGATGCACCCGCTGAGAAACCTTAAAGAGCTCTGGTTATAAGAGGCTCTATATTGAGACATGTGAAATTAGCTAGGCCTTTAGGGGCGCCAGCGGCAGTGGTCAGGTGTATCCCGGGAGCCAGAGCACCGGACATAGCAGGTAATCTTAGGGCTCTAGGTCAGCATAGGTTCTCCAAGATAGTGGTACATGCTGGAGCTAACGATATACGCCTTCGTCAGTCAGAGGTTAGCAAGCATAACTTTACAGAGGTGTTTAAAATAGCGAAGGCGATGTCCGAAGAAATAGTATGCTCTGGTCCCATCCCAATGAGACGTGGCGACATAGCTTACAGCAGGTTATGGTCGCTGAACCGCTGGATGTCCAGGTGGTGCTCCGAAAACAACGTGGGGTTCATAGACAATTGGAAGACCTTTGAGGGCAAAACTGGCATGTTAGGGCAGGACGGTGTCCATCCCACTCGGGAAGGGGCTGCTCTCATTTCTTGCAGTATAGCACATAGTCTCAGAAGAGGCCTAGTTAATCGGTGACAATCCAGAGCCCAGGCCAGGGAGCAGACAGACAGGCTAAACCAACCGTCTGCTAGCTGCATAGAGTCGTCACTCAGGGTTCATCATATTGAGACCGTGTCTGTTCCCCGAGCTAAACATAAACATAAATTTAGGATGACTCAGAAAGTCTGTTTTAGTAATTTAATTAACATAGATACCACAAACTCAGATCACACTAAATGCGCAGCCGGCACCTCTGATCTCAAGCTAGGACTGTTAAATATTAGATCTCTTGCATCTAAAGCAGTTATTGTTAATGAAACTATCACAGATCAGGAGTTTGATATATTATGTTTAACAGAAACCTGGATTAAACAGGACGAGTATGTAGCTCTAAATGAAGCTAGTCCTCTTGGATACAGCTACATACACCAGCCTCGGCTAACTGGTAGAGGAGGAGGAGTCGCAGTTATTTATAACGATAATCTGTCTCTCGTACAAAAACACAGTTCTAAATTTAATGCATTTGAAGTTCTCTATAGTAACATAAAGTCAGCTCAGTCGATCCCGCTAATCATCATTTACAGACCCCCAGGGCCGTACTCGGAGTTTCTCTGTGAATTTGCAGATTTCCTCTTTGTTGTTGTTTCTGTAGACAAAGCGTTAATTGCTGGAGACTTTAATATTCATTTTGAGAATCCAGAAGACCCTCTGAGAACAGCATTCTTGTCCATACTGGACTCAGTAGGAGTAAATCAATGTGTAGTAGGACCCACTCATAAAGCAGGTCACACTTTAGATTTAATATTATCCTTCGGCTTAAGTATAGGACTTCATCTCCATCTGACTTCACAGAACTCGAACAGGCGAATGAATATCTAGAGTCAGCACTTCGTTATAGTTTAGATAATGTAGCTCCAGTTAAAAGGAAAATGATTAGAGATAAGAAACTCGCTCCTTGGTATAATGACCACACACGTGCTTTAAAACAAACCGCTCGGAAATTTGAACGTAAATGGCGCCAAACTAAATTGTTAGTATTCAAAATAGCTTGGAAGGAGAGCATCCTGAACTATAAAAAAGCTCTCAGTGATGCTAGATCAACGTATCTCTCCACTCTTATAGAAAATAACAAAAACAACCCGAGATTTTTATTTAATACCGTAGCTAAATTAACTAAAAACAAGACCACTGCAGAAATCTCCACAACAACATCATGCAGTAGTGAGGATTTCATGAACTTTTTCAATAACAAAATCATAAATATTAGGCAAAAAATTCAGGTTTTGAAACCAGACAATTTGAATAATTCAGATGATCTAACCACATCACATCAGAACTTAGAATACTTTACTCCCCTTGAAGCGAGGGAACTAATTTCACTCATCTCTTCTTTAAAATCGTCAACCTGTATATTAGATCCTATACCGACACATTTTCTCAAACAGATAGTACCAGCAATAATAGAACCCCTGTTGAAAGTAATTAACTGTTCACTCAATAGTGGGTATGTCCCCAAATCCTTTAAATTAGCCGTTATTAAACCGCTAATCAAGAAACCTGACCTTGACCCCTGTCTGCTTTCTAATTACAGGCCGATATCAAACCTTCCCTTTATCTCCAAGATTTTGGAAAAGGTAGTTTCACAGCAGCTATGTTCACATCTACACAGAAATAGCATAAATGAACTGTATCAGTCAGGATTTAGGCCTCATTACAGCACAGAGACAGCACTTGTTAAAGTAGTAAACGACCTCCTATGGGCCTCTGATCAGGGTTGCCTCACTATACTTGTGTTACTGGACCTCAGTGCAGCTTTTGACACCATTGATCATAGTATTCTCCTTCACAGATTAGAAAAGGTAGTAGGAATTAAGGGAACTGCCCTCTTGTGGCTCAGATCCTATTTGACTGATCGTTATCAGTTTGTAGATTTAGATGGTGACCATTCCTCATGTTCTCAAGTGGAGTTTGGTGTTCCACAGGGCTCAGTTTTAGGCCCACTGCTTTTTTCCCTTTACATGCTTCCTCTGGGCAACATTATTCGTAAACATGGTATTAGTTTTCATTGTTATGCTGATGACACACAATTATATGTCTCAGCAAAACCAGAT
Organism: Clarias fuscus; assembly: GCA_030347435.1. Taxonomy (NCBI): domain Eukaryota; kingdom Metazoa; phylum Chordata; class Actinopteri; order Siluriformes; family Clariidae; genus Clarias; species Clarias fuscus. The sequence continues at coordinate 10,630,905 of CM059218.1, forward strand.
GAGAAAAACCAGTTTGCTAAAATTGAGCAGTGTGTGTAGGACATAAGAGATTGGATGTTAATTAATTTTCTTCTGCTTAATCCTGATAAGTCAGAAGTTCTGGTCATAGGACCACAAGTAGCTAGAAGTAAGCTTTCTGATCACACTGTTACTTTAGATGGCCTTTCTGTTCCATCAAATGCAACAGTAAAAGACCTTGGTGTGATTATAGATTCCAGCCTTTCGTTTGAAGCACATGTAGATAATATTACCAGGATAGCTTTCTTTCACCTTAGAAATATTGCCAAGATAAGAAACATATTGTCACTAAATGATGCAGAAAAACTAGCTCATGCTTTTATCACCTCTAGGTTGGACTGTTGTAATGCCTTACTGTCTGGTTGTTCAACTAGGTGTATAAACAAGCTTCAGTTAGTACAGAATGCAGCAGCGAGAGTCCTCACTAAAACCAGAAGATACGAGCACATCACCCCTATCTTATCTACACTGCATTGGCTCCCTGTGAAATTTCGCATCGATTTTAAGGTACTTCTTTTGTCATTTAAAGCACTAAATGGTCTCGCGCCACAGTATTTGAGTGAACTGTTAGTGTCTTACGATCCGCCACGCCTACTTCGATCAAAGAATGCAGGCTGCCTGTCAGTACCACATATTATTAAAACTACAGCAGGGGGCAGAGCTTTTTCTTACAAAGCCTCAAAGTTATGGAATAGTCTTCCTATTAATGTTCGGGACTCAGACACAGTCTCAGTGTTTAAGTCTAGGCTAAAAACCTATTTATTTAGCCAAGCATTTTTGTAAATAGATTAACCTTAGGTAAAGGAGCAGATCTGGGGGAATCATGGACGTAGAGTATTCTGGTGAACTGGTATGTTTAGATGCTGTCTTCCCCACGCTCATTGATCACTCAGGTTTGTTGACGGTGAGGTGATTGGTTGCTTTACATCTCAGGGAGCCCTCATGTCTGTGTTTCCTTCTGGCTCTCCCTTTTAGTTATGCTGTTATAGTTAGTCCTGTCGAAGTCCCTGCTTGCACTTTGCACTAAATATACATTTACATTATACATGTTGACTGTGACCATACCTAACTGCCATCTCTCCTTATTTTCTGTTCTCTCCTCTTCTGCTCTCTCCTCTCTCTCTCTCGCTCCTTTCCCTCTCTCTGTCGAGCTATACATGTTTGCTCCTGAGTTGCCAGTGATCCAGACCCCTCTGCCCTCTGGACCCGTCTAACCCGTCCTGGAGTCCTGCTTCTGGTTGGAGATCTCGTCGCATGGATGCCCCGTGTGGTCTGCCTGGATTCGTGTGGTGGCTGGGGATGGTTTCCATGAAGATTGTCCTATCATCGATTGATGCTCTGGGGACCTGTGACTTCAGTTATTCGATAGCTCAAGACTGGAATCTCCTACAGTCTACCTGAGCCTCCAGGAACAAACTGGACTCCTTTTAATTTCAACACATCTGTTATACTGAACTTCCAATCTTACACATTATTATGCTGATCAATCCCTGCTATCCGTTATCACCCAGATGAGGATGGGTTCCCTGTTGAGTCTGGTTCCTCTCAAGGTTTCTTCCTATTACCATCTCAGGGAGTTTTTCCTTGCCACCGTCGCCCTCGGCTTGCTCATCAGGGACAATCTTATCATTTTGATTCATACACATTCCATACAAACGTATTTCTTTTTATTGTGTAAAGCTGCTTTGCGACAATGTCAATTGTTAAAAGCGCTATATAAATAAAATTGATTTGACTTGACTAAAAGGAAGTAGAAAAAAAGCACTGATTTCCTAAATCCTGTCACTGTTTTCTTTCACATATTACCTGTGTATTACAATTAGACTAATATTTTCTTGTTATTAAATTGCTTATACACTGTGCAACATGAAAGGATTAAATGGACAAAAGCTTATATAAAAGTCATACCGTTAATACAGTTTTAATAATGAGAGACCTATGACAAAATCTGAAAATGAACACAATCTCATTAAAATAATGGCAGAATGCTACTATAAAAAAGTACTGTATAGTAGACATGTGACATTTGAGCATTGCCTGCAGTATGCCTACTAACTTTTCACTCACTTTAGCTATACATGGAAATTTCTACTCCGTTATTTTAGATATTGGTAAATTAGCAAGAATAAATTAATAACCTGGTGAAAAAAACACTGTTCAGCAGTGCACACCATGTACAATTGGCAAAAAGTGTAACATTTTGGTGGTTTAATGAGTGCTTCTATCAAGACCTCCATGGGGAATTTATGCTTTACTGCTATTTATACTAAGAGTCTACAGTCGTAGCCAAAAGTTTTGTGAATTACATAAATATTGGAAATTGGAAAAGTTGCTGCTTAAGTTTTTATAATAGCAATTTGCATATACTCCAGAATGTTATGAAGAGTGATCAGATGAATTGCATAGTCCTTCTTTGCCATGAAAATTACCTTAATCCTGAAAAAAACTTTCCACTGCATTTCATTGCTGTCATTAAAGAACCTGCTGAGATCATTTCAATAATCATCTTAACTCAGGTCAGAATGTTGATGAGCACAAGGCTGGAGATCACTATGTCAGGCTGTTTGGGTTAGAATGGCAGACTTGATATGTTAAAAGGAGGGTGATGCTTGAAATCATTGTTCTTTCATTGTTAACCATGGTGACCTGCAAAGAAGGCTTCAGGGCGTCCAAGAAAGTCCAGCAAGCGGCAGGATCTTCTCCTAAAGAAGATTCAGCTGCGGGACGGAGTGCCAACAGTGCAGAGCTTGCTCAGGAATGGCAGCAGGCAGGTGTGAGCGCATCTGCACGCACAGTGAGGCGAAGACTTTTGGAAGATGGCCTGGTGTCAAGAAGGACAGCAAAGAAGCCACTTCTCTCCAAAAAAAACATCAGGGACAGATTGATCTCCTGCAAAAAGTGTGGCGAATGGACTGCTGAGGACTGGGGCAAAGTCATATTCTCGGATGAAGCCTCTTTCCGATTGTTTGGGGCATCTGGAAAAAAGCTTGTCCAGAGAAGAAAAGGTGAACGCTACCATCAGTCCTGTGTCATGCCAACAGTAAAGCATCCTGAGACAATTTTGCCCAAAAACACAGCCATGAATAAAGAATGGTACCAAAACACCCTCCAACAGCAACTTCTTCCAACAATCCAACAACAGTTTGTTGAAGAACAATGCATTTTCCAGCACGATGGAGCACCGTGCCATAAGTCAAAAGTAATAACTAAGTGGCTCGGGGACCAAAACGTTGGAATTTTGGGTCCATGGCCTGGAAACTCCCCAGATCTTAATCCCATTGAGAACTTGTGGTCAATCCTCAAGAGGCGGGTGGACAAACAAAAACCCACTAATTCTGACAAACTCCAAGAAGTGATTATGAAAGAATGGGTTGCTATCAGTCAGGATTTGGCCCAGAAGTTGATTGAGAGCATGCGCAGTCGAATTGCAGAGGTCCTAAAAAAGAAGGGCCAACACGGCAAATACTGACTATTTGCATAAATGTCATGTAATTGTCGATAAAAGCCTTTGAAATGTATGAAGTGCTTGTAACTATATTATAGTACATCACAGAAACAACTGAAACAAAGATCTAAAAGCAGTTTAGTAGCAAACTTTGTGAAAACTAATATTTGTGTCATTCTCAAAACGTTTGACCACAACTGTACATGTAACACAATAATAATAATAATAATAATAATAATAATAATAATAATAATTTAGTAATTTTCCCAACATGTTGTTTTTTATATGAAATGTTTATGAAAATATTTATGAAGAATTAAGAGTTTTTAATTTTAGCCCATTTTCTTCTTAAAGCATGGAAAATATGTAAGAGTTATTGCTTCATAATTTGTACATAATAATGTAACATGACATGTAATTAACTAATAACAGAATGACACTTGACCCACTTTATATCTCATGAAATCAAACATATGTACATAAAATAAATGTCCCCATACTGTCATTATTAAGACATCTGTTTTACCATTTTTTAAAATAAAAAAGAAACAGTAATCTCTGATTTTTGTATGTCCAGTGTTGTGTCTAAATTGGTCTTATTTTAAATTGCTTGATTTCACTTAATGTTGAGAAAAGGGAGTTTGTACCACACAAAGCATAATGTCTTAAAAAGTAGAAAAAATTTTCATCTCTTAGACCATAAATCAATGGACTAAGACTACGTGGTACAAACAAAAAAACTATTAGATTGGAATATTTTATATTTCTAAGTGTCATTTCTTCAACCTTATAATATGCCATTTCTATATATGGGTTAAAAAACTGCATCATGCAAAGAAACAATTGAGCACCATGAAGCAGCACAGTTCTCAGGCTCTTATTGGTTGATTTTCTTTTTTCAGAAGAAGCAGCTCTGGCTGCAATCATTATTTTGATATAGGTGAATACAATAATACTGACCATCAAAATGAAAAGTATAACGTAAATCGCAGCACGACCATGGGCCTGCCATTCTTTGACTAATACAATCTCTGCATTACACACTTCATTGGAGTACAGAGTAGCAGGTGGGGCTGCTGCCCAAAATCCTATGAAATTGAATGCAGGAATTATAGAACTGATACTCCATATGGTAACAAGCCCATATAATCTTGTCTTGCTTGTGGAGATGTCAGCATGTCTCAAAGGCATGCATATAGCTACATAGCGTTCCAGACACATGGCTACCAAAGTCAGAGGTGTACAGCACGTGAAATAATTCAGAATTAGAATAATGAAAGAACAAATAACCATGTTCACAGGGTACTGTAAAAAAGTCCCAACTGAAAGCACCTCCGATACCAATATGAAAGCGGTGTCCACAAAAAGTGTTTGTGCAAACAAAATATATCTGGTTTCTTCTCTAAATACATCTTTTTTCAAAAATGTGAATATCATCAAGCAATTTATGTAAAGGAAACTCCCAACCAGGATCTGCAACAACAGCAACTTCTCATTCAAAGGCTTTGAATAGTTCAATGACAAATTAGTGCTTGCATTACTGTTCATTTCTGCACTCTACAGGTCTCTAAAAAAAAATTTTCTGTAAAAAAAAACAAAAGAATAATCCAAAACCTCATAAAAATAGAAATACAAGAAACCTTGTAAAAAACTATTTAAAAAAAAAGAAAACAAGAAAAATATTTAATTGTGTAGAGGGCAGAGAGGATGCACAAATTGTTGAAGTGTAATATTTGTCATGTATTTATACGGTTGTAGAGGTGGCAGTTAACACTTTCGTTGCTGTTAGTATTAATATTTAATGTTTTTTCTTTGGATGAATTACTTGCCTTACCTTGTATTTATTTCATTATTTTTTCTTACTTTCTAAGCAACATACTGTCATTATGTTTTAAATACGTCATGTTCATTAAGAATATACAAATTATGCCTTATAAGGTTTTATTTTTTTTAAGGTTTATTTAATGTACATGACTCAATTCATGATTAATCATTTTTATTTCTGAAGAAAATTTCTCACTTTACTTGTTTGTTCAGGTATTAATATATATCTAGAGGCAAACATGAGTTTTAAAATAGTTTATAATAATTAACGTGAACATTATTTGTGAAGCCATTTCATTAAGAATATATGCCAAGTCTAAATGTTAATTTGTGATCTGACTGGTCCAGAAATTGTTTTGTTATGCTGGAGATCGGTGGGGTCAGGAATCCTTCAGACCTTTCAGATCACACTCCACTGGGTTTGTCCAGCTGTTTGTACAAGTCAGTGAAGTGCTGGATCTTTGACATTTCTTGCTCTAACATTAACCTCAATGCTTTTTACTGTAGACAATCAGCTTCCTGGCATGATTGGATCCAGGCCTTGTATTCTGTTTTCTTGTCTTTGATGGCTTTTGGCGCACCCTTGCTTTAACACCGGTCTTGTTTGTTAATAAGATGGCATCCAGGCTTTATTTTTGTTGGCGAGGAATACTGTAGTATGGTATCACTTTAGTATCAATTGCTAGCCTCTGCTCATACTGCCGGATCAACCGGATCATATATTGTGATAGCTTGCGCATCCCAACATTTTACTGCTCTTCATTCAGAACTGTTTGATACACATTGTTTGGTAAAATTTCTAAGACTTTTTATTATAGTTGGCTCAGTAAGTTGGCCAAGTAAAGTGCTAAAAGGAAGTAGAAAAAAAGCACTGATTTCCTAAATTCTGTCACTGTTTTTTTCACTTATTACCTGTGTATTACAATTAGACACAATATTTTCCTGTTTTTAAATTGCTTATACACTGTGCATCATGAAAGGATTAAATGGACAAAACCTTATATAAAAGTCATACCGTTAATACAGTTTTAATAATGAGAGCCCTATGACAAAATCTGAAAATGAACACAATCTCATTAAAATAATGGCAGAATGCTACTGTAAAAAAGTACTGTATAGTAGACATGTGACATTTGAGCATTGCCTGCAGTATGCCTACTAACTTTTCACTCACTTTAGCTATACATGGAAATTTCTACTCCTTGTTATTTTAGATATTGGTAAATTAGCAAGAATAAATTAATAACCTGGTGAAAAAAACACTGTTCAGCAGTGCACACCATGTACAATTGGCAAAAAGTGTCACAGGTAACCCCTAGAGGGCGCCTAGCGCCCAGAGACTTTGTGTTTGTAGTTCCTTTTGAGTTAAACTTCAGTTCCCGTTATGCACCTCGGTCAGGTGACGTGGGCGCTCACCTGAACCGAGTTGCTCATTTGTTTTATTATAAATAGCTTGTTTTAGTTCTTTTGAGTTGTCTTGCATCTGTTGATTTCTACCCGTAAATGTCTGCATGTTTAGTTCGTGTCTTTCAGTGTCTTTATACGTGTTTTAGTTTCGTTTTCATATAAAGTATCTTTGTTTGTTTCATTTCCTGTTTTGTATTAAATAAACATCGTTTCCGTTAACACCTGGATTCTCTGCATTTATGCCTCGCACCCCCAAACGTGACAAAAAGTGTAACATTTTGGTGGTTTAATGAGTGCTTCTATCAAGACCTCCATGGGGAATTTATGCTTTACTGCTTATTTATACTAAGAGTCTACAGTCGTAGCCAAAGGTTTTGAGAATTACATAAATATTGGAAATTGGAAAAGTTGCTGCTTAAGTATTTATAATAGCAATTTGCATATACTTCAGAATGTTATGAAGAGTGATCAGATGAATTGCATAGTCCTTCTTTGCCATGAAAATTACCTTAATCTCGAAAAAAAAACTTTCCACTGCATTTCATTGCTGTCATTAAAGGACCTGCTGAGATCATTTCAGTAATCGTCTTAACTCAGGTCAGAATGTTGACGAGCACAAGGCTGGAGATCATTATGTCAGGCTGATTGGGTTAGTATGGCAGACTTGATATGTTAAAAGGAGGGTGATGCTTGAAATCATTGTTCTTTCATTGTTAACCATGGTGACCTGCAAAGAAGGCTTCAGGGCGTCCAAGAAAGTCCAGCAAGCGGCAGGATCTTCTCCTAAAGAAGATTCAGCTGCGGGACGGAGTGCCACCAGTGCAGAGCTTGCTCAGGAATGGCAGCAGGCAGGTGTGAGCGCATCTGCACACACAGTGAGGCAAAGACTTTTGGAAGATGGCCTGGTGTCAAGAAGGACAGCAAAGAAGCCACTTCTCTCCAAAAAAAAACATCAGGGACAGATTGATCTCCTGCAAAAAGTGTGGCGAATGGACTGCTGAGGACTGGGGCAAAGTCATATTCTGGGATGAAGCCTCTTTCCGATTGTTTGGGGCATCTGGAAAAAAGCTTGTCCAGAGAAGAAAAGGTGAACGCTACCATCAGTCCTGTGTCATGCCAACAGTAAAGCATTCTGAGACCATTCATGTGTGGGGTTGCTTCTCATCCAAGGGAGTGGGCTCACTTACAATTTTGCCCCAAAACATAGCCATGAATAAAGAATGATACCAAAACACCCTCCAACAGCAACTTCTTCCAACAATACAACAACAGTTTGTTGAAGAACAATGCATTTTCCAGCACGATGGAGCACCGTGCCATAAGGCAAAAGTGATAACTAAGTGGCTCGGGGACCAAAACGTTGAAATTTTGGGTCCATGGCCTGGAAACTCCCCAGATCTTAATCTCATTGAGAACTTGTGGTCAATCCTCAAGAGGCTGGTGGACAAACAAAAACCCACTAATTCTGACAAACTCCAAGAAGTGATTATGAAAGAATGGGTTGCTATCAGTCAGGATTTGGCCCAGAAGTTGATTGAGAGCAGCCCAGTCGAATTGCAGAGGTCCTGAAAAAGAAGGGCCAACACTGCAAATACTGACAATTTGCATAAATGTCATGTAATTGTCGATAAAAGCCTTTGAAATGTATGAAGTGCTTGTAACTATATTACAGTACATCACAGAAACAACTGAAACAAAAATCTAAAAACAGTTTAGTAGCAAACTTTGTGAAAACTAATATTTGTGTCATTCTCAAAACGTTTGGCCACAACTGTACATGTAACACAATAATAATAATAATAATAATAATAATAATAATAATAATAATAATAATAATTTAGTAATTTTCCCAAAATGTTGTTTTTTATATGAAATGTTTATGAAAATATTTATGAAGAATTAAGAGTTTTTAATTTTAGCCCATTTTCTTCTTAAAGCATGGAAAATATGTAAGAGTTATTGCTTCATAATTTGTACATAATAATGTAACATGACATGTAATTAACTAATAACAGAATGACACTTGACTCACTTTATATCCCATGAAATAAATATAAATATAAATATAAATAAATAAATGTCCCCATACTGTCATTATTAAGACATCTGTTTTACCATTTTTTAAAATAAAAAAGAAACAGTAATCTCTGATTTTTGTATGTCCAGTGTTCTGTCTAAATTGGTCTTATTTTAAATTGTTTGATTTCACTTAATGTTGAGAAAAGGGAGTTTGTACCACACAAAGCATAATGTCTTAAAAAGTAGAAAAATTTTTCATCTCTTAGACCATAAATCAATGGACTAAGACTACGTGGTACAAACAAAAAAACAATTAGATTGGAATATTTTATATTTCTAAGTGTCATTTCTTCAACCTTATAATATGACATTTCTATAAATGGGTTTAAAAACTGCATCATGCAAAGAAACAATTGAGCACCATGAAGCAGCACAGTTCTCAGGCTCTTATTGGTTGATTTTCTTTTTTCAGAAGAAGCAGCTCTGGCTGCAATCATTATTTTGATATAGGTGAATACAATAATACTGACCATCAAAATGAAAAGTATAACGTAAATCGCAGCACGACCATGGGCCTGCCATTCTTTGACTAATACAATCTCTGCATTACACACTTCATTGGAGTACAGAGTAGCAGGTGGGGCTGCTGCCCAATATCCTATGAAATTGAATGCAGGAATTATAGAACTGATACTCCATATGGTAACAAGCCCATATAATCTTGTCTTTCTTGTGGAGATGTCAGCATGTCTCAAAGGTATGCATATAGCCACATAGCGTTCCAGACACATGGCTACCAAAGTCAAAGGTGTACAGCAGGCAAAAAAACTTTGAATTACAAAACTAAGAGAACAAATAACCATGTTCACAGGATACTGTAAAAAAGTCCCAACTGAAAGCAAGTCTGCTACCAAAATGAAAGCAGTGTCCACAAAAAGTGTTTGTGCAAACAAAATATATCTGGTTTCTTCTCTAAATACACCTTTTTTCAAAAACGTGAATATCATCAAGCAATTTATGTAAAGGAAACTCCCAACCAGGATCTGCAACAACAGCAACTTCTCATTCAAAGGCTTTGAATAGTTCAATGACAAATTAGTGCTTGCATTACTGTTCATTTCTGCACTCTGCATGTCTCTAAAAAAAATAACCTCTGTAAAAAAAAATAATAATAAAAACTCAAGAATAATCCAAAACTTCGTAAAAATAAAAATACAAGAAACCTTTTAAAATAAATAAATACATAAATAAATAAAAAAACAAGAAAAATATTTAATTGTGTAGAAGGCAGAGAGGATGCACAAATTGTTGAAGTGTAATATTTCTCATATATTTATACGGTTGTAGAGGTGGCAGTTAACACTTTCGTTGCTGTTAGTATTAATATTTAATGTTTTTTCTTTGGATGAATTACTTGCCTTACCTTGTATTTATTTCATTATTTTTTCTTACTTTCTAAGCAACATACTGTCATTATGTTTTAAATACGTCATGTGTTCATTAAGAATATACAAATTATGCGTTATAAGGTTTTTTTTTTTTTAAGGTTTATTTATTGTACATGACTCAATTCATGATTAATCATTTTTATTTCTGAAGACAATTTCTTTGGTGGTTTTATGAGTGCTTCTATCAAGACCTCCATGGGGAATTTATGCTTTACTGCTTATTCATACTACGTGTCTACAGTCGTAGCCAAAAGTTTTGAGAATTACATAAATATTGGAAATTGGAAAAAGTTGCTGCTTAAGTTTTTATAATAGCAATTTGCATATACTCCAGAATGTTATGAAGAGTGATCAGATAAATTGCATAGTCCTTCTTTGCCATGAAAATTAACTTAATCCCAAAAAAAACTTTCCACTGCATTTCATTGCTGTCTTTAAAGGACCTGCTGAGATCATTTCAGTAATCGTCTTGTTAACTCAGGTGAGAATGTTGACGAGCACAAGGCTGGAGATCATTATGTCAGACTGATTGGGTTAGAATGGCAGAGTTGACATGTTAAAAGGAGGGTGATGCTTGAAATCATTGTTCTTTCATTGTTAACCATGGTGACCTGCAAAGAAACGCGTGCAGCCATCATTGCGTTGCATAAAAATGGCTTCACAGGCAAGGATATTGTGGCTACTAAGATTGTACCTAAATCAACAATTTATAGGATCATCAATAACTTCAAGGAAAGAGGTTAAATTCTTGTTAAGAAGGCTTCAGGGCGTCCAAGAAAGTCCAGCAAGCGCCAGGATCGTCTCCTAAAGAGGATTCAGCTGCGGGACGGAGTGCCACCAGTGCAGAGCTTGCTCAGGAATGGCAGCAGGCAGGTGTGAGCGCATCTGCATGCACAGTGAGGCGAAGACTTTTGGAAGATGGCCTGGTGTCAAGAAGGGCAGCAAAGAAGCCACTTCTCTCCAAAAAAAAACATCAGGGACAGATTGATCTTCTGCAAAAAGTATGGCGAATGGACTGCTGAGGACTGGGGCAAAGTCATATTCTCGGATGAAGCCTCTTTCCGATTGTTTGGGGCATCTGGAAAAAGGCTTGTCCGGAGAAGAAAAGCTGAGCGCTACCATCAGTCCTGTGTCGTGCCAACAGTAAAGCATCCTGAGACCATTCATGTGTGGGGTTGCTTCTCATCCAAGGGAGTGGGCTCACTTACAATTTTGCCCACAAACATAGCCATGAATAAAGAAAGGTACCAAAACACCCTCCAACAGCAACTTCTTCCAACAATACAACAACAGTTTGTTGAAGAACAATGCATTTTCCAGCACGATGGAGCACCGTGCCATAAGGCAAAAGTGATAACTAAGTGGCTCGGGGACCAAAACGTTGAAATTTTGGGTCCATGGCCTGGAAACTCCCCAGATCTTAATCTCATTGAGAACTTGTGGTCAATCCTCAACAGGCGGGTAGACAAAAAAAAACACTAATTCTGACAAACTCCAAGAAGTGATTATGAAAGAATGGGTTGCTATCAGTCAGGATTTGGCCCAGAAGTTGATTGAGAGCAGCCCAGTCGAATTGCAGAGGTCCTGAAAAAGAAGGGCCAACACTGCAAAGACTGACAATTTGCATAAATGTCAAGTAATTGTCGATAAAAGCCTTTGAAACGTATGAAGTGCTTGTAATTATATTTCAGTAGATCACAGAAACAACTGAAACAAAGATTTAAAAGCAGTTTAGTAGCAAACTTTGTGAAAATTTATATTTGTGTCAGTCTCAAAACTTTTGGCTACAACTGTACATGTAATACAATAATAATAATAATAATAATAATAATAATAATAATTTAGTAATTTTCCCAAAATGTTGTTTTTTATATGAAATTTTTATGAAAATATTTATGAAGAATTAAGAGTTTTTACTGTAATTTTAGCCCATTTTCTTCTTAAAGCATGTAAAATATGTAAGAGTTATTGCTTCTTAATTTGTACATAATAATGTAACATGACATGTAATTAACTAATAACAGAATGACACTTGACTCACTTTTATATACCATGAAATAAATATAAATATAAATAAAAATAATTAAATGTCCCCATAATGTCATTATTAAGACATCTGTTTCACCATTTTTTTAAATAAAAAAAAAACAGTAATCTCTGATTTTTGTATGTGATTTTTGTGTGATTTTGTGTGTTCTGTCTAAATTGGTCTTATTTTAAATTGTTTGATTTCATTTAATGTTGAGAAAAGGTAGTTTGTACCACACAAAGCATAATGTCTTAAAAAGTAGAAAAAATTTTCATCTCTTAGACCATAAATCAATGGACTAAGACTACGTGGTACAAACAAAAAAACAATTAGATTGGAATATTTTATATTTCTAAGTGTCATTTCTTCAACCTTATAATATGACATTTCTATATATGGGATAAAAAACTGCATCATGCAAAGAAACAATTGAGCACCATGAAGCAGCACAGTTCTCAGGCTCTTATTGGTTGATTTTCTTTTTTCAGAAGAAGCAGCTCTGGCTGCAATCATTATTTTGATATAGATGAATACAATAATACTGACCATCAAAATGAAAAGTATAACGTAAATCGCAGCACGACCATGGACCTGCCATTCTTTGACTAATACAATCTCTGCATTACAAACTTCATTGGAGTACAGAGTAGCAGGTGGGGCTGCTGCCCAATATCCTATGAAACTTAATGCAGGAATTATAGAACTGATACTCCATATGGTAACAAGCCCATATAATCTTGTCTTTCTTGTGGAGATGTCAGCATGTCTCAAAGGTATGCATATAGCCACATAGCGTTCCAGACACATGGCTACCAAAGTCAAAGGTGTACAGCAGGCAAAAAAACTTTGAATCATAAAACTAAGAGAACAAATAACCATGTTCACAGGATACTGTAAAAAAGTCCCAACTGAAAGCAAGTCTGCTACCAAAATGAAAGCAGTGTCCACAAAAAGTGTTTGTGCAAACAAAATATATCTGGTTTCTTCTCTAAATACACCTTTTTTCAAAAACGTGAATATCATCAAGCAATTTATGTAAAGGAAACTCCCAACCAGGATCTGCAACAACAGCAACTTCTCATTCAAAGGCTTTGAATAGTTCAATGACACATATTTGCTGGTGTTACTGTTCATTCTTACACAAAAATAGATATTCACATATAATAAATTCAAGAATAATCCACCACACAACAACAAAAATATTAACTTTTGTGGTGGGAGAGGGCAGATGGGAGCCATGAATTGTTGCAGTGTCATATTTCCCATGTATTTGTACTGTTCTAGTGGTGGCAAGTAACACTTTTGTTGCTGTTCGTATTAATATTTAATTATGTTTTTTTAATGATGCAATTGCCTTTATATTTATTTACATAGTTTTCCCCTTTGCCTGAAGCACTCTCACTGTGTGCTGCTGCCCTCTGCAGCTCAGCTTATTACAATACAATATAATTCATTCATTTGTTTTCTAACAAAAGAACATGTGCATCTCTATGAGCACATTGGGTCATTGGTTATCCCAAGATTAATATGGGTAGATGATGACCCCAGTGTTGACTCTTTACAAAGACATCCACACCCAGATGACAGACCACAGCTCGGACATTAAACAATTTTGTGATTTTTTATTTTTTTCTATACTTATATGAATTCACAACACATACGAGGTTTAACATTTCATTTCATAACATTTCCTCACATCTTTTAGATATTTGAAATATATTATATGATTCCATGTACACACAGACAAACAAAACAACAACAACAACAACAACAACAACAACAACAACAACAAACGGTTACTGAATTACAAATAGAAAATGTATACATAAAATAAACCTGGCATTTTTCTATTTTTCTTTACATTTAGAATAAATGCTCTTAAACCACTACCCCATTTTAAGCTTACAAATGCAGTGTGAAAATGTAAACTAAGTACTCTATGCAAATATTGCATATATTCTTATATGCACTGTCATTTCTTTAAGCAGTTACCTACTTAATAGATTCATTTTTTTAATGCATTTAAATATTACATATGAAATATCATTACCAATTGTACTACATATTGTAATTGTATCATAATTTTTTTTTAATCTTAGATTTCTTTTTCATTGTGTCTCCCCACCCCCACTTTTATGAATTTCATAACAATAATAGTATTATATAGTGTAATTTTGTAAATATTTAAAGTATACAATATAATTATCCTGTGCATAAAAAAATAAATATAAAAATTACATACGTCTGACATTTGGCTTACAGCTGAACTATTGACATGAAGCTGTTGATGCTGATACAAAGGTCAGGGCCCGTATTAATTAAACATCTTAGAGTAGGAAATCACGCAACTTTGTCGCAACTTTGGTTCTACTTCTAGGAGTACAAGTAAGAGCTATTTCTCAACGTTCTTAAAAGGAGAAATCACTAATATCTTCACCAATATGTAGGTGTCCTAACTGGATAGGATTAGAGACGAAATGCGCTAAGGCAGAGAGAGGTTTTAGTAACATTGAGTGACAGGAAGGTCATTTTGTTTAAAAATGGAATACATTCTTTTTTTTTTTTTTAACATATCGCATGCAACTGATCTATTAATTAACATTTTGCATGCTGTCTCCGCAGGTTACTGCTACTTTACGTTTTTTAACAGCAGCAAAGGTGCAGCTTTGAAACAGTGACAGACTGTCACGACCGACAACGTCAAAAATAATACTTTTATTATAATCATCTTTTTATCTTTAGAGGTAAGAGTAGGGAAGAATTTGCTTTCTTTTCTAAGTCATTTTAATCAGATTTGAATCATTTTAATCATCGTCATAAAAAGTGACATCACACGCTGTCCTTGGGGCGGTCCTACTATAATCCACACTGCAAGAAATTTAATTTCCTAAAGAAATTTTATGTCCTACTCCGAGGA
The DNA here is from genome assembly GCA_030347435.1 of Clarias fuscus. Lineage (NCBI taxonomy): Eukaryota > Metazoa > Chordata > Actinopteri > Siluriformes > Clariidae > Clarias > Clarias fuscus. The sequence goes on from CM059218.1 coordinate 10,646,012, forward strand.
ATATTTTCAGTTCTAAATGAACTTTGAGTGTGATTCCTATAAGAGATCCTGAGACGCTTAGTTCAACGCCTAGTTCTGCATCTTCCAATTTGTTTGAAAATAATAACACTATTTAAAAATCTTAAATATTAATAATATCATTCTCATTCTATTAATCTATTCCCTTTCTTTAGTCAAATTATAGGTCTCCAACATCAACTCATAGAGGATACAATCATGCCTTGTGTCTCCTCTAAAAGGCAATTCTTTTCTTCCTAGAAAGAAAATGAAGCAGAACATTTAGTGCTGTCTGCTGTTCTTTAGCAGATATATCAGAAACAAGGGCATTTATTAGTGTTTGCTGTAACCCAGTAAGTGTTCAAATAACACGTCTGTTAACTGGTAATTTCTTATGCAAACAAAATTTTGTGATGGACTTTAAGCCATTTAGAAAATGTTTTTTAAAACCTTTTCATAAGCCCATGCTGAACTAAAGATAGTAGCTTTGTGAAAAGAAATCATCTTCAAAATGCCTTCCAGGAAAAGCATAATCATGAATCTGGCAGGGATATGTTAACATTTGTGGTTGTCCTCCTCCAGCTGGTTCTGGGGTGCTGCTGCTAAAGCTTGATTGATCCTGTAATCATCGCACTCGTAAATTGTTAGCATTAACTTCCTCCTCGGTTGTAGTTTAATAAAAGCTTCCTGCTCTTTTAGTAGCATAGCATAGAACTAAAAAAAAAAATTGGAATATGACATCCACTCTTAACCACTTACTAAAATCAAACATCATTAGAATATGAACATAACCAAGCATTTTATGGGCTTTATAGGCAAGAATTGGTATTTTAAATCTGATGCACGTAGCTAGAGGAAGCCAGTGAAGGGAGTGTAATGCAGTGGTGTGGGAGAATTTAGAAAGATCGAAAAGACTTGCTGCTGCATTCTGGATCAATTCCAGATGTCAAATAGCAAAGTCTAGTGACCCGCATGACTTGTTTGGATTGTAATGAATGAATCCTTCTGATGCTGTAAAGAAGAATTCAACATGAACGTACTGTATCACATTAGCAATGTGGACAAACAACAATAGTTGCTTTTATCCCCCCCCCCCCGGTGTCAAATTAAATACAGTATAGTATACAGTTTCTGTAGTGTATAGTAACTGTGAAATAACACTTTAGATTTAACATTCAAACCAAAACATTTCAACAATATGCTAATTTATAAATTTTTTATTCTGCCACAATTCAGTACAAATAAGAATGTTGGTATGGTAATTGGTAATGCATATATTTAATCAAATGAAATCAATTAAAATCACACCGATTAATTGCTTATTTAATTATATTCAGTGTTTTAAATTGGTATTAATTTAACTGTTTGATTTTAGGGAGTATAGAGAAAAGGCAGTCAGTGCGGCACATGGCATAATGTTTTAAAATATGAAAAAAACTCTCATCTCTGAGACCATAAATCAATGGACTAAGACAGCGTGGTGCAATCATAAAAACAATGAACATGGAATATTTAATATTCCTAAGTGTAAGTTCTTCAGCCTTCCAATATGCCATTTCAATGTATGGGTTTAAAAACTGCATTATGCATAAAAACAACTGAAAGGCATGAAGCAGCACAGTTCTGAGACTCTTATTGGTTGATTTCCATTTGTCAGGGGAAGCAGCTCTGGCGGCAATCATTATCTTGATATAGGTGAAGACAATAGTAATGATTAAAACAAGGAAAAGTATAATAAAAATCACAGCACGTCCATGTGCCTGCCATGCTTCCCCCAACATTAGCTCTGCAGTACACACTGCATAAGAGGACTGAGCAGCAGGGGGGACTACTACCCAATATCCTATAAAATTAAACACTGGAATTATAGAACTGATACACCATATGATTAAAAGCCCATATAATCTGGTCCTACTTGTGGAAATGTCAGCATGTCTCAGAGGCATACATATAGCAACATAACGTTCCAGACACATTGCCACCAAAGTCAGCGGTGTACAGCAGGCAAGAAAGGTCAAAATTGTACAAATGATGCTACAAGGAATTATGTGCATGGCATACTGGAAGTATGTTCCAACTGAAAGCAAGTCAGTTAACAGCATAAGTGCAGAGTCCACAAACAGGGTTTGTGCAAACAAAATGTATCGTGTTTCTTCCCTAAAAATCTCCTTTTTCAGAAATGTGAATATCATCAAGCAGTTTATATAGAGGAAAACCCCAACCAGTACCTGCAACAATACAATTTTATCACTTAAAGGTCTTGAAAAATTAAGCAACAAATTATTGCTTGAGTAATTGTTTGTCCCTGCACTCTGCATTTCTGTTAAATAAAGATTTATGTGAAATAGATACACCATACAACACCCAAAAAGAATTACATGTGGTGCAGAAGGGAATAAACAGGCTACTGAAGGACATGCATTGTTCCAGTGTGTGCAAAGCAATATGGTCATGGTAATCTTTTTCATGAATTTATACTGTTCTACTGATGAGAGGAAGTATGATGTAATAGGGATTCACCATGCTTGGTGCTGTTAGCACTAATCTAAAACATATATTGATATGTTAATATAAAAACATATCAATATTAACATTCAATGTTACCAGTCATGCTGACACGCTAACAATAGTAAACGTATAATTTTACTTAGCCTCCTGCTCTCTTATTAGCAAATAAATTGTTGCTTGGGACAAATCGTGTGCACTGCAGGTGCAGGTTTTATGCTTTTTGATGGATTCCTAAAAAAAAAATCCAGAATCCATAAGTTTTGCACTTTTGCAATTTCTGTTGTACCATTATGCACCTGTTTGCAACCAAGGTGCCAGGTCTACAAAAAAAATAGAAACAGACAAAAAATTTAGAACATGAGATCTACTTTTTAAACAACCACTAAAATCAAACATCATTAGAATATGAGCATATCCAACAAAAATATTCTGGCTTTTTAGACAAGCATCAGTATTTTAAACTTAATGCACGCAGCTAGAGGAGGCCATTTTACAAACAGGAGAACTTCATGAAATAAATCATAACTATTAGGTTAGTCATTTTTACATTTTTTTATTTGCATAAAGATGCCAACTTGAAGTTCAGTATACTGTTTTTTAACACACTCTAAGCATTTTAAAACAACAAGACCTGAGGATCTTCCTGTTTATTCTTGTTCTACTTGTCTTGGCTTATATTTGTTTCAATAAACTTTTGCAGTGTCACATTTACCCACTCACTCAATCATCATCTATACCGCTTAATCCTGTATTCAGGGTCACGGGGGGCCTGGAGCATATATCCCAGGAGACTTAGGGCACAAGGAGGGGTACACCCTGGACTGGGTGCCAATCCATCGCAAGGCACATACACACATTCACACTCTCATTCATTTTGGAATGCCAATTAGCATAACCTACATGTCTTTGGACTGTAGGAGGAAACCGGAGTACCCGGAGGAAACCCACCAAGCATGGGGAGAACATGCAAACTCCATGCACACAGAGACGGGAATCGAACCTGGCCGAGAATCGAACTAGGTCCCTGGAGGTGCAAGGCAACAGTGCTAACCACTACACCACCATGCTGCCTAGTGTCACATTTACTCCCATTCAAATTCGCCTAAAGAGAGTCAGACTCCTGTTTAAGGTCTTCTTCAGCACATCCCACAAAATTCTCAATGGGATTAAGTTCTGGACTCTGTGGTGGCCAATCCATGTGTGAAAATTATGTCTCATGTTCCCTGGATCCCTCTTTCACAAGCTGAGCCTCATGAATCCTGGCACGGTCATCTTGCAATGCAGGGAATAAAAAAATCCACTAATGGAAAAATCTGGTAATTCAGTATATTCTGGTAGTTAGCTGACCTCATTTTTCACAGGCTTGTAAGATAGGCATGATGGGTGAATCACTTCATCCACCACTCTTCTTAACCTCATGCGCCCATCACTCTGGAACACTATTTTTTAATAAGACACTTAAAGTATTTGTACGGCTATATGACCGTAGATATTTTCCTGTTTATTCTCTACTTGTCTGTTAAAATGCAACTCACTCAATACATTGGTGCAAGGAACGATGCAAATATCCTGTTGCTTGCAAAGTTACTGGCAAATTGTATCATTGGTGTGATCAGCTGGACCATAATACAGTGGAACCTTGGATTACGAGCATAATTCGTTCCGGAAGTGGGCTCGTATTCCAAAACACTCATAAACCAAATCATCAATTTCCATAAGAAATAATGAAAACTCAAATTATTCGTTCCACAGCCCCAAAAAATAAATACATGCACTTTACCTTGAGAGTGACGCTCGGTGTCAAAATAAGAGTCGCATGTGTGAAGCATGATACTCGGCGCTCGTAAACTAATACTTGCTTGGTTTCCGAATAAAAAATTATTAAAAATCTTTGCTCGGTTTGCGGAACACTCGTAAACCATGTTGCTCGCAATCCAATTTGGTCACTGTATGGGTCTGGGACCCCTTAAGACAGGCCTAGATTGCTGATCTGGAGCACTAGGAGATTTCCTGGTTGCCTGCCTGCTCATTTGGTCATATTGTGTGTGTGTGTGTGTGTGTGTGTGTGTGTGTGTGTGTGTGTGTGTGTGTGTGTGTGTGTGTGTGTGTGTGCGTGCGTGCGTGTGTGTGTGTGTGTGTGTGTGTACAGGCAGTGCTTTTTTGTTGTTGTAGTTGTTTTGCCTGATACATTTGTGCAAAATTCCTACTACTAAGTATGACTCAGACCACAAATCAAAGTGCAAATTATTTTATTGGCCTCTTCAATGTATATAACCTGAAGTGCTGTGGTCGACACTTTTTTTAAGTCTCTGACTATTCTTTGCAATAGAAACATTTCTGATGTTGTAAATAAATGTAAATCCTAAGATTGTAAATATAAATGATTATTCTGATGTTTATATGAAAATAATCTACCAAAATTGCTCCTAATCTCATTTATTTATCTCTATCAATAAAGAAATTAAAACAAGAATCATAGCTTCAATACTGCAACAGAGTCAATGGTAAATTATGGTGGCTAGACATAGCTGGACCATCAAAGTAGCAGAATAACCCAGTGACAATGAGTCAAGACATTCATACACTTCTGTTTGGTCCATAAAAAAGTCAATCACGATTGATTGATTGATTGATTGATTGATTGATTGATTGATTGATTGATTGATTGATAAGTCATATCTTTACCTTGACTTGCAATGCCACCATCACCCACTCAAGCTGTACTGATTTGACCGATCATTGAGGATAACAGGTTACACAGAAGTAAATCCCCAGGGCTACAAAATGGGAAAAGGAGAAAAAGAGAAAAGTCATGCATGGTGATATTGCTGATGGTTAGTTTTATAACATTACCCTTCTTAGCAATGTAGTCTAATTTCATATGTTAATGCTACAGTATATACAAAGTAGCCACCAAACTTTAATCAGAGATTATTAATTTGATACACATCAATCAATTTATCAGTATATTTTAAAGGAGGCCGATTACATTTTTGTGGATAATTACAATAGATGTTCATATGAACAATAAATTTGTCCTATAATGGAGGCTTACTCCATTCAAGACTTAGTAATAAAGAACTGATGTTATAGGTAGCTATGAAGTTTATTTAAAACTATAGCTAAATATGGAAGGATAAGATTAATGTTAATTTAGCATTGGAAAAAATGCAACTAGCGTAACTAACAAGAAGAAGAATATACCTAGTTTTAATGCTGTTCCATTAAAAAGATGATTGTCTAAAATACTGCAGGGCTCAGCAAGCACAATCAGCCCAACTGAAGGATCATCCAAAAGGAGCAAAAGCAACACTATAATTTGTCAACATATTTTATTGTCCAAATAATGTAAATTATGCTTAACTTATGCATTACATCAGGGTGAGGAGTCTCAAAAGATCAGTTAGGTTGAATGGATGGCTGTGAAACTCCCAGCCTGAAATGCTGCCCCAGTTCCCTGTCTTCAGTTGCCCAGACACAGACATAACTTTTAAAACTGAAGCGCAATATATTTGAAGTACAGCGTGAGAACAGATTCAGACACACTGAGAATGTCACGTGTTCAAAGATGATGATACATTTTGTCACATGATTACTTTCCTCATATTGGTGGTCAATGATTAGCAAATACCCTCAACTGTCAAATTTCCCGCTTGGACATACTTACAAGTAAGCTTGCAGTTTTATTTCAATGGTTATGTTTATATACAGTAGTATTTAGAGCGTAGTACTTCATTATAATCACACAGTATTTAGCAAAAATGTATATGGACACCATGTGCAAACTCTGTTCAAGCTGCTGCCAAAACGTTTGAAGGGCATTGCGGTTCACTGCTTGCCTTTATAATCTGTATGCCTTCCCTTCATTGAACTAATGCAGCCATACTGTATGTGGTTGTGATAGTTGGGTGTTACATACTTTTGGTCATATTTTCTAATAGTAGTTCTGGTGAGGAAGAAGAGAGTATGGCTGATTATCTACAGTATGTATTTCCATCCCAACAGTATGTCAAATCCTAACGTGACATTAAAGGATCTATTTAGATATATTATGTAGTGCAGTGGAACTTCATGACTTTTAAACAAAAATATGAACCACAAAATAGATATGAAAGGAGAAAAGATTGCAGGTAAGATTAAGTATGTTTTGTCACACTGTACTTACAAGAGGCTTTCTAATCAAACTGGGTAAATAATGAGTAACAATGAATTTCTTTGTTAACAAGCTGATTAACGTTTATAGTAGACTTCACGTACAGTATATTGATGAGACTATTAGCCTCAATAAAACATTGGTATGGTGCAAACGTTTTAAAGAATCGTTGGCCGCATGTCCAGGAATAACAATCCCAAACTGGCTCTGAGCTCACTGCAGTCATTCCCGTGAACATTCAGCGAGTGGAACTCCTGATCTTTAAAAATCTATTGATACTTTCACCAACTTGTAGAAGAGACACATCTGTCTGCAGGAACCGGACATGCAATCATTGACCAACACTACTTGCACATGACAGGAAATCGACTTGTAGTTATTGCAATAGAAAACTTCTTACCATGAAGCACTGGGATAAGTGAATTAGTGTAGTATTTACTTATATAAAGAAATAAAGGTTTTACTTTCATAATTTTATTGTTATTCCGCAAAAACAAATTCCCAGTTTGACTTGAGAGAATATTTTTCAAGTGGTTTTGTTAACATAGGTGCAACAAGAAGTAAATCAATCTTGAGTGCTGACACAACTGTTATACAGTTTAATAATTATAACTTAATTATGACCTCAATAAGGTAAATGCATAATCCAATAACTTCTAATACTTGTCAAATTTGTCACATCATATATTCATTCATTATTTTTCCTGCTCAGAGTGTCAGGGTAAAAACTCATGAGAAATGCTTTGTATCTAAGGGCTTGTTTTCCAAACAAGTTACCATCAATTAGGATGCAAATACATAGTTCAATTTAATAGTTAATGATCATGTAAATATTTTCCTACAGCATAATTAGCCTCAGAGGTTTACACTAATTGTAGTCTCGTGGTGCCAAGCATAATCACTTTTGAGAATAGACATGTCTTTCAAAAACTTGGCAGTGAATTGCAGAAAAACAAGTGCCAACCCAAAATGGTATTTTCACTGACTTACCGCATTGTCCTGCGCCGATTTGCTATAGGCCACATGGTGGTTTGGAAAACTGATGGATGTAGCATTGTTGATTGTTTTCATTAAAAGTCACTTTACCTTAAAAGTTAACTTTTGAACTTCTGAAAGATTGTCCCTAGATGAGTGTTCTCTTTAGAGATTATATCTTCCACATGTGATTACTCTTAGTGCAAACCACTGTGGCTAATTAAGGTTTATGAAAATATCAACATGATCATTAATTATTAAAGTGGGCCAAGTATTTGGATCCTAATTAGTGATAAATTGGCTTGTTTGGAAAACAAGCTGTTTATATGTGACTATTTGGCTGCGCAATTAGAAAAAGACAATTATTAATACTTTAAGACAAAAAATATCATTTTAATGACTTTTAATTTAACTGGCAGTGACAAACTCCTATAATTTCAGAATGTGGTGTGTTTTTTTGTGCCTCATGAAACAAATTATATTTTTCCCAAAAAAATTTTTTTTTTTACTACTGTAATAAATTTAAAGTACAATATTGTATACGACTCTTTTTATATTTTATATACAGTATTATTAAAAGGCTAAATAAAATAAAAATAAAACTTTTGGTAATACTTGAAACAAATGAAACCTATATCAGGCCTGATTAGTAATATTCATGAGCACTGCATTACTAGCAATATGAGCAATACTTACAAAATTATTTAAAGAATATTTTAAAACAAGTTGTAAATTCAAATAGAACAGTTCTGCTATTCTACAGTAACATTGCAAATTTATGATTCATGCATAATACATTTGTTGGAGGTGTGAAAACAAACTTCAATTAGTACTGAATGCAGGGTCCTTACTAGAAAACTTGATATTTTTATGAGATCACAATTGTTTTCTCGTACTGGTATATAATATACAAGTAGTGTGCCCTACTAGTATATTATAATTCATCATATCTACTTCCTTAGAAAGTGTAGCTTGTTCATATGTGACTAGCAGTGGTGTAACAGTCCATTTAATGGCATTTCAATATAATGACCAGGGGCACTGGCAGCTAAAATCTTGCACGCACTTGAAGAACATTTTTTTTTAAGATTTGATGGTCAGTGCACAATTCTAGCTTCTTGTTGACATTAAATGGTATATAATAAATGCGGTTCAAATGTGTACCATGGAATATAATCCCGCTGGCAATCACTGTTAATGACTATATGATTTTCCAAGAAGCTTTTTTTATGACAATGGAGAACAATTATTTAAAAAATGTCACAATGTCGAGTTCAATAGATATAGTTTGCCAGGATTGGTGTGGAAGAACTTGCCCTGACCTCAACCCCAAAGACAAGGTATAATCTGACATTAGTTGATCTCACTAATTGTGGCTGAATGTGGCCAGATCCCCATAACCATGCTCTAAAATCTAGTGGAAAGCCTTTCCACCAAAATGAAGCTTATTATAGCAGCAAAGGTTACTATAGCAGCAAAACATCCTACTATAGTCAAAATCTATAATAGAATGTTTAATAGGCAAATAGGAGTGTAATTGAATAGAGTTTGTTCTCCCCGTGCTTGGTGGTTTTCCTCCGGGTACTCTGGTTTCCACCCAGTCTTAAGTCTACATGTAGGTTAGGTTGACTGGCATTCCCAAATTGCCCTTAGTGTGTGAATGAGTGTGTGAGTGTGTGTATGTGTGTGCCCCGCCTCGTGCCCTAAGTCTCCTGGGATAGGCTCCAGGCTCCCCGTGACCCTTAATATAGGATTAAGCGATATAGATGATGAGTGAGTGTAATTGACCAGGTATCCAAATATAGTTGGTAATATACCGGATATTAACCGTGCCAACCTTCCCCATGTTCTTCCAAAATCTGCCAAACAAACAAGTAAATACCGCAGAATGCTCAGTCATCATGTAAATACATGCATAGTATTTATTTACAACAACATAATTCTTGGGTAGTAAACAGAAAACCAGCAAAACATGAAAAGAGAAAACAAAATAGATATCAATTGGGAAAATAAACAGCTGCAAAATAAAAACAATAAGAAGAGTTTAAGTAAAACATGTAATCAGAACTAACCTGAAATCACCTGTGAACCCAGAAACAATGAGCAGCAACGTAAAAGTCAACATAAAAGTTCCAAACATAAGAATTCCAATGGGGACAACCCATGGTATAGGAGCAAAGAAGAACTAACTCGATAATTTCGAGTAACCAGAGGAGACAGGAGACATTCGCCAAATGGAATGGCAAACAGGTTCCTCTCTTCCATAACTTCACCAATGCATTGGGATTTCTCAATTCCATTAGAAACTTAAGGGACCACAAATATGGTCAGATGTTTTGCAAATGAGCTATAATATATAAATGCAATAAACAAAGCATTTGAAATTCTGTTCTTATTAGGTTATATTTGTAATGCTGTGATGTGGTATCTTATTTTATGAAAGACATTCAAAAACAAGTAAGGAGACCACAGATATTGTACCAGCTAAAGGTCTGATGATTTGACTCTGACTGTGTAGGGTAAACCCAACGCAGATGGGGCAACTTAAGTTGGTCTGTTGGATTCTAGTTTCTAAAAACTGTGCTCTTCTCATTACGGTGATTTTGTCCACAGGCCCAAAGCATGATTCCATTATACTGTATAAAGCATTTTTCTCAGAGATAAACTCCATGTGTTTGCAGATTGCTACACAACTGCAGGTCTAGACATCTGCACCTCAGTATTCACTGGAATACTTGGTTTGGTGGATAGTTGCTCTGCATCTTGACCTAAGTGGCCTACTATCATACTGTAGGTACTGTACAGTTTCAATCAAGTTTCGATTCCTTCACACAGGAGTCTAATCAAATTGAAGTGATTCAGTGTCCCAGTGCAAACAGAGGCAAGAAGCAAGATTGGCTGATAAATGCTTGTATGCATTATGCACAATCCCATGACATAAGACCTCAACAGAATCTCATTTGTATGCATTTGGTGCATGAGTAGCTTATGTATAACTTTAACAGCTCATTAAACCACCTGTCTGAAGAGCAAGTGAGATGGTTGAAGCTAAGTCACATTCACTGAGACTAAGCCAGATACAGTATTCAAAGTTGAATATTGTGATTCAACTATCAGCTTAGTTAGACCCAGAAATACTCGCTGACATCTACACAACTACAGCTGCAACGTCAGTGATTTCAGATGAAGCATGTCTGATGTTAAGTTGTCAACATGCCTCCAGAGAGTTTGCTTTCCTGGCTCCTCTACTTGCATGGTTGATTGATGCTTGTAATTGATTATGAATATTTAGAGTTAAAAGATTACTTAGGCTGCAGCACTTGGAGTAGTACTCAAATTCATGCCATGTGAGCATTCACACAGCTGTGCTGTTAATGCAGGAGCCCAACATTTGCTTCGCTAAGGTGATCACTGGATGCATGCGCAAATCTGATGCTTATCTTCCACAGAGCTCAGACATTTACTGAGTAAGGGCCAATGGCTCATTACTCACATTTACAAGGAGTGCTACTGTATTTCAAGGGTGAAAACCACATGAATACTATGGAAAGTCACATCCTTCTGATGGATCACAAAAAAATTCCTCTTGTTAACTGAAAAAAGATACACCATATATATTCTAGCTTTAGTATCCGTTGTTGATGGGAAAAGAGTTTGTAGAAGTAGTTAAAAGTTAAGGCTAAAAATAAGTTGATCAGCTTTAATGTAATCAGACGATATTATTCCAGCTTTATTATTCTGTCTTTCTGTAGAGCAGAACTCTCTGCCTAACTAGTTAATACAAAGAAACAAAATTTAAGTTATCTCACGCCTTGTTCATGCTAAGTTGTACTTCGTTCGTCAACAGCCAAATACTCTCCCTGATTGGTAATCAGAGAATGAATCTCAAATGAGAAATTGAAAAATTGCATGTCAAATTAGCTAGGCCTTTAGCGGCATCAGCAGCAGTGGTTATATGCATCCTGGGAGCCAGGGCCCCGGACATAGGAGGTAATCAAAGTTCTTTAGGTCAGTGTAGGTTCTCAAAGATAGTGATACTTGCTGGATCTAATGATATATGCCTTCGTCAGTCAGAGGTTAGCAAGTGTAACTCTACAGAGGTGTTTAAATTAGCGAATGCAATGTCTGATGAAGGAGTATGCTCTGGCCCCATCCCAATGCGACGTGGCGACATGGCTTATAGCAGTTTATGGCCGCTGAACAGCTGGATGTCCAGGTGGTGCTCCGAAAACAGTGTGGGCTTCATAGACTATTGAAGTACCTTTGAGGGAAAAGCTGGCCTGTTAGGGCTGGATGGTGTTCATCCCACTCAGGAAGGTGACGATCTAATTTCTTGTAGTGTAGCACAGTCTCAGAACAGGTTTATCTGTGACTATCCAAAGCCCTGGCCAAGGAGCAGACGAAGAGGCTAATCTAACTGTCTGCTAGCTGCACAGGGTCGTCAATCAGGTTACACCATATTGAAACTGTGTCTGTTCCCCAAACTAAATTAAAATTTGGAAAGACCTAGAAGTCTGTTTTTTTTAGGAACCTCCACCAGAGGTCACTGTTCATGTCTGTCTGTAGTTCTTGTTGGTTGACTCAGTTTCCCAGAAGGCACCTCAGTCAGGTGATGAGTGCTCACCTGAACCGAGGTGGCTCATTAAAGCTTCTATAAATAGCAGTTTGTTCTGGGAAACTGGGTCGAGCATTGTTTGTTTTGGTATGTTTGTGTTTGTTTGTATACCGTCATGTGGGCATTCCTTTTTGTTTCTTTAAGTTTATATTTGGTTTATGTTTTGTAACCTTTGTTTTCAGAGGGCTCTAGTTTTGGTTTTCTGTATGTTCCTTGTTCTGATGGATTCATGGAGCTGCCTTGTTCAGTGTTTAGTTAGGCCGTGTCTCCTCCTGTGTAAGTACTGTTCTTTGTATCCCCAGTGTCGGCCTTCTGGTGTAGTTCTTTGTTTTAGTTATGTGTAGCCACATGAGGGCTTAGCCGCTAGCAGGGTTAGCTGGTGGTAGGCCTTGACTGCTAGTAGGGTTAGCCCCTAGTAGGGTTAGCCTCCAGTAGGCTAGCCTCTAGTGGGATTGACTGCTAGTGGTTCTGGTCGCTAGTAGGTTAGCCGCTAGTTTGGTATAGCCTCATGTGTGCCTTTCCTTTTGTGTTCCAGTTCCGGTCCCCTAGATCAGTACTAACCCGGTTAGCCACTAATCCAGTTAGATACTAACCCGGTTAGGTCAGCATACAGTGTCTCCATATTCCATGTAGCTACTAACCTCACGTACCACTAACCCATCTAGTCTCTGTGCTCCTGGTCCTGTCTTCAGTCCTGTCTCTAGTCTGTATCCCTGGTCCTGTATCTAGTCTCCAGTCCTGTCTCTTGTCTTGTCCTGTCTCTTGTCCTGTCCTGTCTCTCCTGTCTCTTGTCGTGTCCTGTCTCCCCTATGTATCTTTAGTTAGCTCCAGCTCCATGTTTCCTCATCCCCAGTCCCCTATTCAGTTCCCCATGTTTCCTTCCGTCAGTTTTTTTTCTGAGCCCTAGTTTTAGTTTTAGTTTGTTGTTTTGGTTCCTTTGTTTGTTTGTGTCTGTTTTTAGTTTGTAAATAAAGACTATTTCTGTTTACACACCCCTCTGCCTTCATGCCTACCTTCATGCCCACGGCAAGTACATCAGACGGTCTAGCCAGCCAGTACCACCACCTAGACCATGACAGTTTTAGTAAATGAATTAATATAGAGACGATAAAATCAGAGCATACTGCAGCTAGGACTGCTAAATATTATATCTCTGGAAACAGCTACATCCAGATCTGGCCATTAAGAATGCGCGCTTTTTCCCGCAAGATCCCGCAATTTGGCGCGCGACATGCCTCGAGATCCCTCAAGCAACATTCCGGAATTTAAATAAATGTGTTGTGCTTCACTGAATATCCATGAGATGGCACATGGAAAGACTTTATCTAAAAGCCAGACCAAGTACAACGAAGAATTGTGTATAATTAGGTAGCCTAAAACAATATTGTTTCCAATGCTGAAGCAAACATGAATTTTATTTTGTTTTACAATAATAATATTTTATTGTGAATGTGCGTATAGGGCTTAAATCAAACTTCACTCATGCGCACACAAGTGAAACACTTGCATACACATATATGAAACAGTCACACATCTATATATACTACTAACTGCTCACTGAACTACATATGAATTGCGCGCACACACATCTATGAGACGCGTGCACATGTACACAAACTCTCCGTGCACACACATAATATACAGTAATTATGCGAATGTCCTGATTCGTGAATATGTCAACATGTCTTCGTTAAAACGTAAAAATGTGTCGAGCACCATCAGAAGACATGAATGAACAAATATAAACATGAAGTGCTTCAGGCTTTTTATAAAAAATAATCATCTGGCTTTTTTGCTGTTTATGTCCAGCATTGAATAATTATTTCATCCATTATTTGACCACGGCTGGAAATAATAGCTGGAATGCGATTGTGGATTTATGACTGAAATAAAGCTGTTCATCAGCGTGCGTGAACCCGCGGCTCGTACTTTCACTTTACAAAAGGTGCAGACATTCTCCCCCAGAAAATCATCACCTCTTGCAATAATGCAGATCAAACATACTACACCTGTCCATAAATAAAAATGAATATTTAAGCATATACGCAAAATGTATTTCACTTAAACATTACAGATTAAAACAAGGAAAGTAGACGAGCTGAGCTTCAGTTCATTGTGATGCGCACAAACGGTCCAGGAAGGAAACGGGTTACGTTATTTTACAAAATCTGAATATATTCAGTAAATGTATGAATTACACTCAAAGTATCAAATCCAACTATGAAGTCTGATTTAATTGATACATTAAACATTTTATTTGTTTCTTTTTATGTTTATGGTTTGCTGGCAAAATACATTTTAGGCAGAGACGTCTGCTCGGTCTTGTTAATTCTTTTTAAACCCCTCAATTCTGCCAATTCCCCCATCAGCGAAACCGGTTTGATAACTTCACACCTATTGTGAATGAAAGGTGAGAAGAGGGATTACAGTAACTGGGGGTCTGCATGTGTTCACCTCGGAGCACGTTGTATTCAGCGAGAAGACTAAAACAAAAACAAATAATGTTTGCTTCAGCATTGGAGACAATATTGTTTTAGGCCAACTTTTAATAAAAATTATACACTTTTGTATTCTTTGTTGTACGTCGTCTTTTTGCACACGCGTATTAATAAATTAATAATTGCATTTGCTTTACATTTGAGCACTCATGTGTAAATAGCTTTTTCATTGTATATACTACCATATCATATATGTGTGTCTAATACTGTTTTATTCATATTTTACATTACATGCAGTTTGTAATTTACTTGCAATTGTACTTTTAAAATATAACCTACGTATCTACAGTATAAGCATATTTAACTACTTCAGCTGTGAATGAGAAATTTGGTCTGGCTTTTAGATAAAGACCTTATTTGATATAAATTTATTATTTAATTAATTATCTTAATATAATTATTAGAATTTATATTCACTATATTCTTGTCGAATATAGTCCTTCAGAGCAAGCACAGTGTCAGAAGATTCTGCTCAATCTCTTTTCACCTTTCATTCAAGATATGTGTGAATTTATCAAACTGGGTGCGCTGTTGGCAAATACTGTAGGGGGTTTTAGATGAATTAACAAGACAGAGCGGACATCTCTGCCTAAATTTTCTTTCCCCAGCAAATGAAATCAGACTTCATAGTTGGAGTTGATACTTTGAGTGTAATTCACAAATTTACTGATTATTTTCAAATGCAGATTGACCTGTATATCAACTTGATAACTAGCGAATGCTATTAAATGCCACATGTCAAATTCTAATTTTATTTGTCACATACACAGTCATACACAGTACGATATGCAGTGAAATGCTTAGGCAACTGCCCTGACCTTAGAACAAGAAAGAAACAAAAAAACAAGGAAATAAATATTAAAACAAAAGTAAATTTGAGAAATATATATAAGTAAATTTAACTAAGAAAGAATAAAATAAAATATAAAATATCTGTATGATACAAAATACAAAATATACACTAAAGGAAGATACTGTATAAGGAAATTATAAGAAAATGAGAAAAACCTAACTGTACAATAGAAAATATAGACTTGTGGGGATAAAGAACGGAATGTCCAGGGGTGTGCAAATATGCAGTAAAGTGTCGTGTTAAAGTGCCTTGTGTGCATATTTAAAGTGTCTTATGTGCATAATGTCCATGAGTGAGCAGGTGTGCAGTGAACACTAGTGTGGCGAATGTCCTGAATGTCCAGAGTGAGTGCAGAAGCATGTGTAATTGATCAGTACTGTGTGGTGTACTGATTAAGAGACCGTATCACCTGCGGGAAGAAGCTCCTCCTCAGTCTCTCTGTGTTGGTCTTCAGGGAGCGGAATCACTTTCCTGACCTCAACAGAGAGAACAGTCCATTGCTGGGGTGGCTGAGGTCCTTCATGATCTTCCTGGCCTTGGTCCAACACCGCTTACTGTAGATCGAGTGCAGGTCAGGGAGCTCGGTGTGGATGATGCGCTCAGCTGATCGCACCACCCTCTGAAGAGTTCGTCTGTCCGGCATGGTGCTGTTCCCGAACCAGGTCGTGATGTTTCCCGTCAGGATGCTCTCTATTGTGCAAGAGTAGAAGTTCCTAAGCACCTTAGAGGGCAGTATAAAGTCTCTCAGGCATCTGAGATGGTAGAGACGCTGCCAGGCCTTTTTCACCACGGTGTTAATGTGACAGGACCATGACAGGTCCTGCGTGATGTGTACACCGAGGTAACGGAAGCTGTCCACTCTCTCCACTGGGCTCTTGTTGATGACGGAGGTCTGGTAGTTCCTCTTCTGCTTTGTGCTGAAGTCCACTATCAACTCCTTTGACGACGTTGTCGTCAGCAAACTTGGCGATGGTGGTGCCTATGGGGTAAACATATGTTTACCCCATGGGTGAACATGACCCAATGGTACCTTTACTACCATTTAAAACTATTTATTATAATAAGCGGTGCAGAAGTGTATAATAATAAACCCGAAAAGATAAACACAAAAAAGATGGACAGAATTTATTTAATTATCATTTTAAATATTTATCAACAACATCCATCCATCAATGCAGTATGTCTGCATTTTAATCGATAAATCGCACGCGCTTATTACCTTTTGATCAAAGCGCTGCCTTTTGTAAAGTGAAACTGCGAGCCGCGGGTTTGAAATGAATTGTATTGTCCTGAGCTCGCAGTGATCCAGAACCTATCTGCCCTCTGCACCCGCTGACTCATCCCTGTGCTGAGCTGGACTTTGTGTTAATTTAAATAACTTCTGTTATATCAAACTTTCAGCTGCATAACACACATGATGTTATACAATTTTTGTTACAGTATCTGTTATCACCCAAATGAGGATGGGTTCCCTGTTGAGTCTGGTTCCTCTCAAGGTTTCTTCCTATTGCCATCTCAGGGAGTTTTTCCTTGCCGGTAAATAGGGTCTCTCAATCAAACCAATACACTGGACTAAAACACCTCTGCATTTTTTGCACACACAGAATGGACAATTATGGCAAACGCACATTTGCACATATATGCACATTTGCACACTTCAGGACTTTTTCACATTTCCCCTTATCTCATTTTCGTTAAAACTACTGCAATATTTGTACAGACATACGTTTTTCATAATTTGTTATATTTTAAGATTTCCTATATATTTTTGAAAATTTTTGTATCTGGCATCTTGTTTTATAGTTTAACTCCTCTATTTTCATTCTATTTCACTATTTATTTCCTTATTTCTTATTAAAAAAATTTAAGGTCACGTCCGGTCGTATAAGCATTTCACTGCATATCGTACTGTGTATGACTGTGTATGTGACAAATAAAATTTTAATTTGAACGGGCGGTAGGGCTCTGATTAGATTACGTACAGTAGGAAATAGGCTCAACATCCCGGCCTCGTTTAAATAAAAAAAATAATTAACAAATATTGTAAGTAAACAATAGTAGCACAAGTTTAGAAAAAAATATTTAGAATCTAAATAGATGCCGAATTATTTTTTAAGGTGTGCCAGTTGGCACTATTCTTATACAGTGGAACCTTGGATTACAAGCATAATTTGTTCCGGAAGTGGGCTCGTGTTCCAAAACACTCGTAAACCAAATCATCATTTCCCATAAGAAATAATGAAAACTCAAATTATTCATTCCACAGCCCCAAAAAATAAATACATAAAAATAATTAATACAATCTATAAAATGAAAATAAACCAAATTAATCTGCACTTTACCTTTAAAAATAAGTACAAATAAATCCTGCCAGATAAGTGTTTCCGTTGCTGCGCCGTGTGTGTGTGTGTGTGTGTGTGTGTGTGTGTGTGTGTGTGTGTGTGTGTGTGTGTGTTTGTGTGGGGAATTAGCCCCTTCCCTCGCCTCGTTTTACACAGTAACACTCCTCCTCCCTCTCCCCACCTCGCTTTTTAAGTTTCACAACAAACACACACACACACACAACGGAAACACCGTTTTAACAGGGAAAAAAATTAAATCTCTGAGACTGGCAGGAGCCCATATTAACGGAATCACTTTTTATGTTTCACAACAAACACATAAACACAGCGGAAACACCGTTTTAACGGAAAAAAACGAGACTGGCATGAGCGCATACTAACGGAATCACTTAAGTTTCACAACAAACGGACACACAAACACAACGGAAACACCGTTTTAACAAAAATAAATCTCTCTGATCTGGCGGGAGCGCATACTAAAGGAATCACTGCTGTAACGTTAAAAAAACAAACAAACAAATGAACCAGGACCTTACCTTTGAAAAGAATCGCGACAGAGCAGAGTTTCTGTGTGTTTGTGAAGCCGGGGAGGGGGTGGAAAGGCGAAAGAGCGTGCTTGTGTGTGTGTGTGTGTGTGTGTGTCGGTGTCAAATTATGCGCGCACACGCATAAGCGACGAGCAGAGTTTCTGTGCGTTTGCGAAGCCGGGTGGGGGGCTGGGGGGGGTATGGGTTGGGTGTAAACTAATACTTGCTCGGTTTCCGATTAAAAATTTATTAAAAATCTTTGAGATGCCCACCCCCGTGAAAATGGCGAATTCAGGGAATGACTCCCCCGCGAGAGGTTTTGTCCGGACCACTGAGCTTCTACGGATTCTAAAATTGACATTGTTACCGTTTTTTAATACATGCAGTGGAAGAGTCTGAGAATTTATTTACCATAAGCTTTGGTGTATTGTTTTTACACAACCTATGATTTCACCTATGCTATTTAACGAATGGAATATTTTTTATGTTACACTCTAAAAACGGCTGGGTTAAATGTAAAAGTACTGAGTTATTTTATCTATTTATTATTATTTAGTAAATTGCCTGTTAGAAATACCCCAAATGAAATTAATCCGCTGTTTTAACTACTGCAGAGATAGTTAATCAGCGGTAGTTTTCACTACTACTACTAATGATAATAATACTGAATGGAGAAAGCGCAGTCAAAGAAGAATCATCATTGAGAAGAAAATGAAGAATAAATACAAATCAGTATTTAACGTTTGAGCTCGACACGTTTATGAGCTCTGTCGCTTGTTATCAATGGGCG
Source organism: Clarias fuscus (assembly GCA_030347435.1). Classification (NCBI taxonomy): domain Eukaryota; kingdom Metazoa; phylum Chordata; class Actinopteri; order Siluriformes; family Clariidae; genus Clarias; species Clarias fuscus. The sequence goes on from CM059218.1 coordinate 10,665,270, forward strand.
CGTAGGTTAGGGTTAGAGAGAGAACGCATTTTTGGTTTCAGTAGACACACAATACTTCAGATTAAAACACAACTGCCCCTACAGGTAATTAACGGCATTTTCACAGCTTCCGGCAAGCTACCACGGAAGAGTGCGAAATCCCTTTTCAAGAAACGTGCGTTCTTAACGGTCAGATCTGTACAACAGCCTCTGCGAACTGGTAGAGGAGGAGGCATCGCAGTTATTTACAATTATAATCTGATTATCATACAAAAACACGGACATAAAGTGAATGCATTTGAAGTTCTCTATAGTAACATAGCTACAAAAATTTTATCTGCTCAGTCGATTCCGCTAATTATTTTTTACAGACCCCAAGAGCCGTATTTTGAATTTCTCTACAAATTTGCAGATTTCCACTCAAACCTGGTTCTTTCTATAGACAAAACATTAATTGCTAGAGACTTCATTTTGAAAATCCAGAGAACAGCATTTATGTCAAACTAAATTGTTTGTGTTTCAAATAGCATGGAAGGAAAGCATCCTGAACTATTAAAAGCTCTAAGTGTTGCTAGATCAATGTATCGCTCCACTCTTATATAAAATAAAGATAATCCTAGATTTTTATTTAATACCGTAGCAAAATTAACCAGTAATAAGACAAAATCTCCTCATCAATACTTCATGAACTTTTAATAACAAAATCGTAAACATTAGGCAAAAGATTACACATTTTTCACATTGCATACAATTTCCATAATTGTCTCTAATTTTTTTCCCATAATTTTCATAATTTCTTTTGATTATGTAAAGCTGCTTTGCAACAATGACAATTGTTAAAAGCGCTATACAAATAAAATTGAATTGAAAATGCAATTAAGATCAAGTTTAAGTTATGTCTTAAAACGACTCCAGAGAGTTAAAGTTCATTTATACCTCTTCAGCGCTGTTATTTCATCAGTGAAAATATTGAAAATGTTCAGGTATTTTACATGCCCTTACTTTGGATTGCTGCAGATATGTTTGATCTAATGACCGGTGTTTTATCTCATTGTGTTGCTTCACAATATTACCTTTTATTAGAGCCATGGTTTTGGGACATATGGTTTTAAAACATAGGAAGAAAAAACATACATTGATCTGTCCATTCATCTTTGAAGGTCCAGTTTTCATAGTTCTACTGTCCCTTTTTTTGGAGCAAGTCATGGTGTATCAAATGTTTGTTTCTGTTTGGTGAAGATTTGGGTGCTTTGTAGGTTCATTACCGTCATTTCTGTGTCTTCCTCATACTCTGTCTATACACTGTAAACATGATTGGATGTTTGTCCAATATTTGTCCAAATATGTCCGTTAGATATGATGATGTAATCTGACACAAAACTTATCATAACATCCTCTGATCATAGCACCTCGAGGCAAAAGCGCTGAATTGCATTACCGTCATTCCTGTGTCTTCTTCTTACTCTGTCTATACACGGTAAGTTTGATTGTCTGTATTGAGTGACACGTATAGCAACGCCTACCTTCCATGCGATAAAAAAGTGCGATATTCGCTGAAAAATTTATGGGTCTTAATCAATACAAGACATAATCTGGAACCAAAATAATAATGTCCCTACTAATCAACATTTTGATTTTATTCATGGTGCAGTTTTTACTTCCAAAGTTCCATTTAATTATGTCCAGCCAGTTTTACATGATACTGTGACATATTCTGACTGGACATACATACTGTACATACATGCATACATAGACATCCAGACAGAAATATCCAGGGAGAATATGCAAACATCATGCACACAGACACCAGGCAGTAATCAAACCGGAACCTATGGAAGATATGCAGGGCAACAGTGCTAACCACTACCATGCTGCCCCCAATGTCCAGACTAGTGATGGGTCGTTCATGAACGATTCATTCGTTTTGAACAAATCTTTAATGTGACTCAGAAGAATGAGAACTCTCAGAGAGTGATTCATTCATTTTCTACTGGGCACGCATGCGCAAGGCATCGCAAAACCTCTTTAGGTTATGTACAGGAAACAGAAGTGAGTAGTTACCTTTGAGTCTCTGGTCCGAGTCGTTCGTTCTTTTGTCACGTGACTCCCATAGACGCCATGCAGTGCAGTACACAGGAAACAGAATTGAACGGTTCTCCTCAATGAGTCTTCCAAGTCCTAGTCGTTCGTTCTTTTGTCACAGGACTCCCATAGACGCTATGCAGTGCAATAGATTCAAAAGAATGAACAACTCGGACTAGAATATGATAAACAGAATGAGCCTCACCTCTCATATGTCCTCAGCTGCATTGTAATATTTTACTTACAGGAACTATGGCCAAAATTTGTGCATGTTGGGGTCTGTTTATTGAAAGTGTTACATTTTATTTTATTTCTGGTCAAAAGAACGAAATTACCTTAAAAAAAAAGATTCGTTTTTGATGAACGAGATTCAGAGAACCAGGTCACTAAAATTATTCAAACTTCCCATCACTAGTACAGAACAGATCTTTTATGAGATATATGTTATATTATGCTATGATGTTATATCATATTAGTGTTAGTACCTCATTGACGGGTAAAGAGTTTGTAGAAATAGTTAAATGATTAATTAACTATTTAAGATTTTTTAAAAACCGACACTGAACTGCTCATAACTTCCCTTTTACTCAACATTGAGATTTACTTTATAGTGCAACGTTCAGTTTTTATAGTATACGCACCATTTGGGGGGGGGGGGGGGGGGGGGGTTAAGCCATGCTGTTTTTACGTTTTTGCTCCTGTCTAATGAGGATTGTGGCAGTTTCTAGATGCACTGCCGTCATTTCTGTCTTTCGTCTGCTCTGTGTATACACGGCTACCACATTGATTGGCTCTGCTGAGTGACGCGTATAACCACGCCCACTTCGAGGGAATAGCGCTGAATTGATTGGCTTTGTTGCATGATGCGTATGACCACGCCCACCTTGAGGCAAAAGCGCTGAGTTGATTGGCTCTGTTGAGTGACGCGTACAGCCAGGAGGGAAAATGCGCTATATTCGTCCAATGTAATAGTCATGTCCACACGTTGCCGGGTATTTTAAAAACTGAGTTTTTTTTTGTTCTTATTCGTTTATATATATATATATATATATATATATATATATATATATATATATATATATATATATATCTTTGTTCACATGAAACTGCAAAACACCCTGTTAAGCGCTGTTAGGAGCCTCCGGAATCAACAGGGGGCCAATCAGAAGCTTAAGAAAAATGTCATCACCGGTTGCGCTTTGTAGAAGTCCGACCGGGTCTCGTCCCAAACCGCCGTCGCTGCCTGCGGTATCTGTGTAGTCAGAGTTGTGTACAGTATGTAGCAGCAGTGAGCTTAGTAGTACATTCAGGCACATCTGTTCATTAACGTAATGTGTGAGTAACTACGCGTGTATGTACACGCATGTAAAAAGTCCACTAGTTTACTGTACGTACGTCCGCTATTGCACAAATGAAGTAGACTAGCACACAGGCAATTACATTATCGGCACAAGGTGACGTTACAACAAGCCGAAATCTCCGTTTCCTCTGTCCACACAACGCCACTGAAAACCGAGTTTTGAAAACTCTTCACTTTGGCCGGAGTTTTCCAAAAGCTCCGTTTTCAACGACCAAAACGGCGTTTGCGTGTGGACGAAAAGCGATAACTGTGAAATGTAGCTCCAACTGTAATTACAAGCTGTTATGCCGATATACAGTACAAGAGGTCTGACAGATATGGCAGATAGCCATTTATAATGGTATTTAACTGTGAATTCTGTATCACATAGTGGCCACATGACCTTTCTGGTAATATCTCAGTAAATGTGTGTATATGCAAAAAAAAAAAAAAAAAAAAAATCAAGTTTTTACATTTTCCCCTGGTGGACTGAAAAACTGAAATATGAGCATGAATTTGCACAAAATCATGCTATATTGCATGAGTAGAATTAACAGTTAAATGTTAAGTTGTAATGCATTGCATACCATGAATAGATTTTATTTCTTTTGTTTATTTATTTTTAGAGTTCAGTGCAAGGAATTAGCTTGATTGGTTAACCTAAGTAATTTAACTGTTGGATTGTGCTGGTATCCATGCAGCAGTCAGTGGTGTCTGTGGCCTTATACCAATACCAATACTATACTCAATACCACAGGCTCTCAATATTCTCAATAAATACAGACACATACATACATACATACATACATACATACATACATATTATGTCCTTTCTATTTCCATATCCAGTACTGTGAAAAAGTCTTGAGTCACCTCTAAATTAAAGTATGTGGTTTGAATTAAAGAAATGGAAATGATTTACAAAAATCAGTTAGGTACAGTACAAAAGAGACAAAAAGGAAGCCTATAAAACTATTTCTTGAGATATCATCTCTCTAGATTGATAGATATCATCTCTCCCTAATTTAGTCATGTCTAATTCCTCACTAGGGGGCTCCCACATTAAGGCCACTACTACCACTCAGTCGGGAGGGCCGAAGACAATCACGTTTTCCCACCTGATGACCGCATCTTTTTGAACTGCTCGCTCACGCACAATTGGGGACAACGCTATTTGCTCCTTCCGTTTGCGTGAGCTCACAGACGCCCCTAATTGGCTGTAGGGCTGTGCCGTGGGAGCATTAAGTACCTCTTATCCCTCCCCTCAGAGAGAGCTCGGGCGATCAGATCTCTCTAACCCTCAAGCTGCGAGGGGTTACAGCATCACCCAGGAATCGAATTTCCGATCTCCGGATGATAGGGCGAGCACTTAACCACTGCGCCACTCGGAGGCCCAAAACTTTATTCTTCTCTCCTTTTTCGATTTCTAATCTGGAGGCTTAGGGCGGGGTACACCCTGGACAGGATGCCAATCCATCGCAGGGCACACACACATACACACTATGGTCAATTTGGAACACCAATTAATTCCAATTAGTTTTAATCTGCAGGTCTTTGGACTGTGGGAGGAAACCGGAGTACTCAGAGGAAACCCACCAAGCACAGGGAGAACATACAAACTCCATGCACACAGAGACGGGAATCGAACCCGGACCCTGGAGGTGCAAGGCGACAGTGCTAACCACTACACCACCATGCCACCTACTTTATTTACTTTTACATTAAATCAGTATACATGTATTTAATAGCTGAATCATGGAGCAACAGCACAAGGCTTGAAATCTTGCAACTATCTTGCAAACATCAGAATGGGGTAAAAGTGTGATGTCTGTAACATTAACCATGGCATGGTTGTTCGTACCAGAAAGGTTGGTTCAGTATTTCATAAACTAAATTAAGGCTTTATTTGTCACATATAAATTATAGCACTGTGAAATTTTCTCTGCATATCCCAGCATAACTGGGGTCATAGCACAGAGTCAGCCATGATACAGCACCCTGGAGCAGATGGGGTTAAGGGCCTTGTTCAAGGGCCCAATAGTGGCAACTTGGTGGAGCTGGGGATCGAACCGATCAGTAAGTCTGTTCCTTAGCCTTCTGAGCTACCACTGCCCCATTTCAAACTGCCGAATTCCCATAAATTTCACTTTTAGAGTTTACACACAATATTGAAAAAACAAACAAAAAAACGTTGTTAGTAGAGCCTTTAAAGGCTGGAACACCTTGATGATGAGAGAGATCAAAGGGAAATGACCAGATTGGTCTGAACTTCCATGAAGTCTATAGTAGTAACTCAAATAAGCACTCTTTACAGGTCTATTCAGCAGAAATGAACGCACTCTTCTTCTGTTGTTACCAATCTAATCAGGCAGAAGTCTTGAGTTTCGATGTACACCCTGTCATGAGGCGGTGTACACCTGTCCTGGGTGTACACCGCCTCATGCCCTAAGTCTCCTGACATAGTCTCCAGGCCCCCCACAACACTGAATGTTACACAGTATAACAAGACTTTATGTGTTATACTGACACATAAAGCAGTATAGACGATGAGTGATTGAGTGATTAGCAGAGCAATAGACAGAGACAAAGCCAAGCCTCGGGTCTGCATGGAGCTTGTACAGTATGTTCTCTCCGGGCTTGGTGAGTTTTCTCCCGGGTACTTTGGTTTCTTCCCACAGTCCATAGACATGCAGGTTAGGCCAATTGTCATTCCCAAATCAGAGTGTGCGTGTGTCCTGCGATGGATTGGCACCCCATCCAGGGTGTACCCTGCCTCATGACTTAAGTCTCCTGGGATAGGCCCCTTGCAACAGGACCCTTGCAACACTGTATGCAGGATAAAGTGGTATAGACAATGAGTGAGTGCACAAAAACACACCTAAAACTAAACATGAAAGCACAGCTAAAAGCAGTCTAAAATTATATTTTTCAATAAATATTAAGTTTTAAAAAATCTAAAAGAAAAAACAAAGCAATAAAAAAAAACAGTTAAATACAGGAATAGAAAAGGAAAGAAACCGTGAACAACAAATGGCCTCTGATTAAAATGTGTTTAAAATGCAATGAAACAATCTTACCACTAGATGGAAGTATTGAATCAGTTATGATGTCCATTTTTATTATCGTTCGTTAAATGTAACGAAAATGAGACGGTGTCAAACATTTCAATGTGTGACCAAGAAAATGACTGTAATTTTACAGTTGCGTGTGATATATAAATGCAGAAGAAATAAAACTTTAGATAAAGAGTTTCTATCACTGTTTACTGAAACCCAAATGCTTATTTAAGACGTTTGGGCTATTCGTAATATTTCATACTTGTTGCCCATATTTTCAATTTAGCAATATTTAAAAATCCTGATCTTTTAAGTTATAAAAGGATTAAAAGGTTTGAAACAGAAAATTTCAGACAGTCCTTTGATCTTCCTTGCTTGACATGATCACATTTAAATAAAGAAGACGAGAAACGAGAAAAGTTCACTTCACCACTCTACAGTTTTTAGAATTAACCAACAGAAATTGCCTTACTGCATCTAGCCTGTAGACTTCTATAGTTTACTTTGGTAAACTAGTACATAGCCTAACATACCACACTATTCCCATGGACATTACCATGTTAGACACTGCATGATTTAATAAAGTACCAGGGTAGGTGCTCTGGCACTTCAGTGGGTACCATATAATGGTATGTACCACCTTACTTTGGTGAATACCATTGTAGTTATTGGGTATTACAATGGCAAAGTTCAGCAGGTAGGTGTACCATATTAGATATGCTAGTTACAGACATGTGCAGACATGGTAAAACAATATATGTTAGAACCATGTACCATTCAATAGCACAGTGTGTGATATAATATAGTGTGGAACACGCACCATATCAGCAAAAAAAGACAACAGTACTGTCAAAAATACCCTTGTATGATATAGCATGGACACTGGCAACATAAGACCACCATGGTAATTGTCCCATAGTAAGATTTCTTATGGGAGCAAGGTTTAACTTTTTATTGCTATTTGGTGCCATTCAGAATTAACAACAAGCAAGCTTCCTAAAAAAATGTTTCAACTGAATGCAATTGCATTATAAAAGCATCACAAAATAAGTAATTTACTTATGTGTAAAATCTCATATCCATCCACTCCACATCCCCTCCACCTTTGGAATTGTCAAGACAAATTTGCATTGTGTGAACTAAGAAACCTTACAACTGAAATGATTTGATCAGTAAGGGGACAAAGTATGGGGCAAACGGAGCCTTTCTTAGGTCCCATTGGATGTTGGGTTGTTTTGCGTGAAAAAAACAGTGCACTGCAAGTATTCATCTGGCACAACCACATCGCTTCCATAAGACTTTCACTTTGGCCTATGATTCAGTGATTTTAAATGACTATAAGCGCTGTGAACGTCTTTCCCTAACATGTTCATAATTATGTGTGATTTAGGTAGATGTCCACCTTAGATCAGGGAGGCACAAATAGATCAATTATCATTTCTATGCAAATTTTCCTTGTTTTTCTGTTAAGTGTAGCCTGTTATATGATAAAATGGTATATAGAAAAACAACCCCATGGAAGCAGTCTCACTCACTTACTGATCATCTATACCGTTTAATCCTATATTCAGGGTCATGGGGGGGCTGGAGCCTATCCAAGGGGACTTAGGACTTAAGGCTGGGTACACCCTGGACAGAGTGCCAATCCATTGGGGGGCACATGGAAGCATTCTGTGACAAAAATTATGATACATTTTTTGTCATATAACCACCGATATAAACTTAAAAAAATAAAAAGGAATTATTTATTGCCAGAATCAGTCAGTCTTTAACTCAATATAGAATTACTTAGAAGGATCTCATTCCCAATACCCAAATATATTTAACACATTTTGTATCAATAACCATGACCCAAAATACTATTCAATTGGAAAAAGCATGCTGATATCCACACATCTTTTGATAAAACAAAATTTCAAATCAATTATTGAATCTATTGATGATAGACCTACCTGGACCCTGATCTGTTAAAAAAGTCCTTCAAGAATTTCATATATATATAAAATACTAACAACTGTAGGTTTTGGATGAATTTGAAATGACTGAACTTCTTTCTCTCACTCACTTATTCACTCCTGTACAAAGTATCCCATGACAGAGTGTACACTAAGCGGGTACACTCTGGACATGGTGCCAGTCTATCACTGGCACAATCATGCACACGCTCACACACAATTTGAAAATGCAGGGTAGCCTCATCTGCATGTTTTTGTACTGTGTGAGGAAACCAGAGAACAAAGAAGAAACCCACCAACCACGAGGAGAACATGCAAACTCCACGCACACAGACCTGAAGCAGGACTCGAGGGGCGAGGCCACCGTGCTAACCACTTTACCACCTGCCGCTAACCGAATTTCATTACTGTTATTACCATGTTTTGATATCATTATCACTAAATGATGCTGAAAATATTCTACCAGATTGTGTAAGAATACTAATAATACTAGGCTAATATTTATTATATGAATATATTTAAAATACAGAACTCCGCTTCACAAGGCAGACCCACTGTGAAAAAGCACCTGCTGCATGCATTCTCTTTTAGATTTTTATTGTTTTTTCACACCCCAGACAACATTACGAGTAACACAGAGCTGTGCTCGAGCCCACACACGAAGAGGAGAGAAAGGAATACACCTCAATCTGCATCAATGCCATCACACACTTCCAAAAGACAGTGTTTATCACCCTTATGCTGAATATACTGGAAAAAATACAACAATCCAAAATAGAAATAATCTCCAAATGCTAAAATAAAAAAAGTACATATATGCACAATTGAGACAATTAACAAAACAGATTGCCTGTAATTGGGCACCTTTTAAGGGTTATATAAAGAACTGGTGCTGAGGTAGACAATACAAAGAACTGAAAGACAATTAATTCAAATCACTGTAACATAAAAGTACAATGTCACTGCAAGAAAATAATCTATATTTGAAAAAAAGATTTAATTTGGTCCAACATGGATTCTCAGTGCTTTGTCAAATGTTATGACTATGTATCAAATTTTATTTAATTGGCACAGATAAGGGAGCACTGATGAAAAAAAAATGGCTGCATCTAGGGTACACAACGATGCCACTTTGCCAATTCTGTGCTCTGCATATGGTTTTATTGCAAACCCTACAACAAAGGTTCCCCCTTACAGAAAAGCCACATCAACTGTTTTATGCACTTCACATACTGTATCACATTTTACACATTTTTCACGTGGATTTTTTTTTTACACGTGGTGCATGTCTTTATTTTGCTTATGTGATTTTTCCTACAATTGATGTCAAATATACTTAAGTTGACATGGGCAGTTTCAGTGCATATCAGGTTGAAATGTAATGTTACATGTGATCACATATTACTCACATGTGAAAAACATATGATCGTGCATGAAATCAAAGTGATTTTTCCGTAAAGAGTAGAATGACAAACATTTTCACAGTGTATGTTTATACCTTCCATAAAGAACAAAAGACAAAGGAAGGAAATGAACTAAAAGTTCAATAACAATTCATTTTGACTGCTGTGCCAGAATCCATTTAATGGCTGTGATCTAAATGTGCATTAAAGAAATGAATGAAATCCCTGTTTGTTACAGTTCATCTCAGTGGTGAATTAGCTTCAGAATTTCTGAACATATGCAATAACTTAATATTACAATAACAATATTACAATTAAGTCTTTTGTGGCTTTATGGAAGATTATTTTCTTTCTTCATAAGTAGTGCACTTACACACTAAACAAGTTGACCACAATAAGTCTTTTTACTCGCACTGCACAGACAAATACCTGCGTATAACTGCATATAATGTGTTTTGAATCTCACAGTGAATGTTGTGACCACAATGCAAGCAAACAGAAAAAAAATATATTTCTGCCTTTTCTGTTAGGTATTTTGTGCTTTATGATACTAGTAGGCCTGCAAATCTTGGCAGATAATTACATATGAAAAACTGACACCCAGCAGCAGTGACCACAAAGCTTTACAAACATCTACTACTGAACATTGTCAACATTGTAAAAGAGGCACAAAAAGTATCACCAAAAACAAACACGATGTAAAAGTTACTGTAAAAGTACTTGACTCACTTAACTATAAACAAGTGGACAGATTTTGCACATTACAGAATACAAAAATACAACAATTTTTTTTCTTATCAAAGTGCCACATTTGGCTCTTGTCTTTTTTTTTGCTTTTTTTGCTTTTGCCTGTTTTCCCCCATGAGTAACTTTACACACAATTCATGAACTGCGTGTCATTTGACAATTCCACTTTACAATCATTTTCACATAAAAAGACAACACTTCTATTCTTAGGCTTTACCCCTATACCATAGCTCATCAACATTTTATAAAAATTTAATTGAAATAAAACATCAGAATACGTTCTGTTTCATTTTAAAATGGTCAATTAGATATGGAGTGTAAATATGATGTCAGTCAAGTAAATCAAGATCTCTGAGAATTAAGCAAAAGATAAGATTAAAATGCAAATCATAAACATAATCAAATGTGCTTTTGCTTTTATTCAAAACAAAGAGCCATGAAGAGGTAGCACATATAGGGCTGAAAAGCAGACATTTGAGCAGTGCTAAACCTGATAATAATGCAAAGAGCATCTTTGTGCAGCTCTCACCGAGTGCAGATTATGATGAGTTTTATTATGGCTAATTAAACCATGGTATTGTATTATAACCAAATGTCCTGAAACAAAGCTCAATAAACCACAAAACACACAAAGGGAGTGTGCTGTTTTAAGAAAACATTTGCATTTGATTATTTTCCAAAAACAGCATGTCCTGAAGTGTGTTACACTTATATCACACCAATTTATTTACCGAAGATTGACACATCTTACTTTTTTTAATCCATTTATACTTATACACCTTTTTTATACAAAAAAAGGTTGTTGCTGTTATCACTTAAATTATAGCAGCTATAAAAATTCACTCAATCACATTTTTGTTTTCTGTCTTTTAGTCTATATGACAAGAAATGCAGCATGTCATAAAGCTTAAAGTTTAACTCTATCACACATCATTGACACTACACACCTTGCAAAAATGTAAATGTGATTTTCTGATTTTGATGAAAACAAATTTTATATATATATATATATATATATATATATATATATATATATATATATACATACAGTATATCACCATACTTAAAATCTTTTGTCGATTTATGTGGCGCATCTGCTATATGAGTCACTGTTTAAGTTGTTACTATAGAAACAATAATGCATTACAGAAAACTCATTATTCTAAAATTGTGATTTGCTTTGCAGCTAACACTTCTGTCAGAATTGCTGTTATAGAAAATGAATTAACAGCTACTGACCAATTATCAGTGCATGCACCAGTGCTGTGGTATAATAAAAAATAAATCAAGCACAAGACAATCAAATAATTCAAGTAAGATTTGAAAAAAAGTCTAATATAAACCATGAAAAGGAAAGATCTGTAGAGCTGAATACTGCATATTCGTTTTTTAATCTCTTCTAGTTACATTATCTTGATATTTTAATTTTCTAAGTATTTAAAAGATCTCATTCTTATTCAGCCTGCTGTATAGTGCTCCAACACGATAGCCCATTGCAATGTCCAGTAGCCCATTGCAATGTCCTATATAGGTACTTGTACCTATAGTACAAGTACCTATATGGGCACGCACACAAAAAATGTTTTTACTAAAGTATGCAACCCTAAATTTGAGTCTTAATCCACTAATACTGCATAACTTCATCACAACACAACATATGCACATTCAAATGTTAAGAATAGCCCTGCTACACTAATGTCAATAGTAGGAGAATGGTGGAAAGCTAATGAAAAGAAAACCAATTCTCTGAGCCATATTCATGATTCTGCTGTACATCATAATTATGACATCAACTCAGTTGTGAAAGTGCACAGTGTAGTTACTCTCTGAACACATCCCTGAACATCCTTGATTTTTGTGACCATAATTTAGCAATTATTTCAGTTTACCTGTGATCAAATGGCCACTAGTAAGTGCTTCTGACACTCAAAATGAGCTGCGCGATTGACCTACAATGCTGAACAGAGATTGTTTTTATTTTACTCTTTTGCATTTTATTTTATTTTGGTAATTTTTCATGTAATAATCTGCTTTTACTGTGCATGTGGCTGCAAAAACATTTTTGCTCACTTTTGTCAATGGTTTGGATGAATATTTAAAATGTATAGATGTTAAATTAAAAAAAGTTTGAATTTTGAGTATAACAGGTGAAATGAAGCAATGGGCTATTTGCTAGTAAGATGGTCTATAAGATTATGAAATACCATATTATTTTTAAAAGGGTTCTACTTTTCTAATGTTGTCATTTTAACAATACATTACACCCTAGACATGGATTTGAACATGTGCATATGATATGGTGTGAAAAAAAAGAATAAACATTCTACACTAAAGCTTTGATCACTTTCCCTTCTCCATCTTTGGCCCAGGCTTGGAGCAAAGTGAGTGAATGAGCCACCAGTTTCTTCTTTCCTTTCTTCAGCTGTCTTATACATAGCATAGGTACAGATAGGTCTTCTCGATCCTCCAGTCTGGGGGAACATCCTCAGGCTTGTGGCTTTTCATATGTTTCTGCATGGCTGAGAGGCTGGGGCAATACTCCTGGCAGATGGTACACTGGTAGGGTGAAGCTCCATTGTGGGTGCGTAGGTGTTTGATCATGGCTGAGTAGTCACGTGAGCGCTGGTGGCACAGCTTACACTCAAATGGCTTCTCACCTGAGGATCATATGAAAAAGCGTTTTGCTATCACACTAATATAGACTTACATTCATGTCACTTAACAGTCTGCAAAACATGTCTAAGTACATTTGTGCATAATCAAAGCAAAAGGCTGTCCAACACAATATTAGACTGTGTGTGTTTTTTTTTTTTTAGCCTGGCCCATGTACAGTATAATTAATTTACAAATGATGATTATTTGCAAAAATGCAGTGAATGTCTCTTACTGTGCATTTTGTAAATTTCCAACAACCTTGCTGCTAAGGGGAAAAAATGTCCCTGTTGATGTCCAATGAGAATGTGCAGTGAAAATGGTTAACAAGGTAAGCTAACAGCCTACCATTGTCAGCAGCAAACTGATTATTGATCTGTCATTGACAGTGGGTGTAAATGTCACTGATTTCATTGTTGGCTGTCTACTGGACTACTGGCTTTTGGTTAGGAGCTTCTCTCAGCTCTTATTATATCCATGCACCTAATCTAGAACCGTGGCCTTGTTAGACAAAAAGAAGTCAATTATTTGACAAGCTACCTGATAGGGTGGCTTAGCATCTGCTTATTGAGGAGTGAAGGGAAGTAGCAATCATCCTTTAATTTAACCTCAGTCAGTTTGATTCTCACACAAGATCACAGAGCCAACAAACAAATTTAAGTTATAGCATCCCAAACTAGAATCCTTACATAAGGCTTATAAAACCCAGTATTCCAACAAACACATTTTCTTTGCAATCACCAGAGCTGAGAGTTGATGCAAGACTGATTAAAGTTGACTATTTTTATTATTTATAATTTTTTGTTTGTATCTATTTTTTTCATATAACTTTCATGTTTCTCAACCAGTTCCACATAGTTTAGTTTAAGAAACATATAGGAAACAGTATAGTTTTTTTAAGACATTTCATGCATTAAGAGAAAGTTGAAAAACTTGTACACGTGTTTGTGTAAAGATATGGAGATCTGACCTGTGTGTACGCGGTAGTGTGTCTCCAGCTGGTGTTTGAGACTGAACCTTTTACCGCAGCTGTTGCATTCATAGGGTTTCTCTCCAGTATGGATGCGCTTATGGCCCTTCAGCGTGCTCTCATCCCGAAAGCAGCTGCCACAGAACTCGCACTCATATGGATGGTCACCTGTTCCAAAGAAACATCATATACTTACTGATACTCCTAATACGTTAAAGCAGTTAAGATGGTTTCATTTAACCAAATCATCCCTTTGAACTCTCAATATGCTGCTTGTTGAGCAGAAGCACTTTAAAATGCCAATAATCTGGGATAGTTGACTACAGGATGTGTTGATTGGATCTGGCTGGCTGCTAATTGCTTTTATGTGCTGAGTAACAGCTTCTTATATAATTTTCTCAGGCAGCAGCATGGTATGCGGTCAACCGTATAAAGCGTCCAATATTTAATGCATCTCAGCACAGTCGGACATGCTTTAAGTCATCAGCGGTGACCCATGCTTTTCATTATCTCCCTGTCGAAGTGGCAGCAGAACCTCAAAATAAATTGCATTTCTTGTTGTGTACTGTCATGGTTGGTGTAAACCCCCTTCTTAAGAGACAATGCAAAAAAATAAAAAATCCCAAAGCACATCATGGCATACTATTCACATTCAATTGCACTTTTAGTAATAGTGGCAGGCTGAAATGAATGAGTTTTTTATCAGAGTGGAGAGGAAGGGCATGTTGAAGCCCTCCGAGACCAGATATATGATGATATATAGACCAGCAGTCTTTAGGTACCTGCATCAACTGATCAGATGCACCTTGCAAAAAGCCCTGCAGCCTGTCTGTCATTAAAGTTAATGGAGCTGAGGCGAGCAGCCGGTCGGCCAGACTCGCATCGCCGCAGGCATGCTAATGTGCTAACGCTCAGCCCTGGGAAGATTCGACACACACTAGTAATGTCAATTACCCAGCACATACAGAGAACTCTTTTCTAGTGTATTAGACTTTATATTTACTGTATTGATCTTTTGCTGGGTAGGTAGCCAATCAAAAGGCTGCTGTAACACAAACTGTGCAGACATCAGTGTCTTTGTTTAAGTCAGTAATACATGACCACACAACAGTCTGTAAAATTCAACGTAAAATAGGCATCCATTATTTTAAAAAATGCTCCACATGGTCTGACAAAATGGCATTAAAAGGGTTGAAAGACGAGCTAAAAGGAGCTTCAGATAGCTTTCTGTGCCATAAACAATCCAGCTCACTTGTCTCTGTCTGCCCTATCAAACACAGCTGTGAACATTAGACAGCCGCCACTGTCTGCAAATGGCCTGCCAGTGAAACGGAGAGGGAACAGGAATGGCATATTAATGAGAAGACACTACATGTGCAGAATATAGAAAGGAGAGAGGCTTCAGAATCAGGCAGACACACAGGGCTTAGCAAAATGATAAGGCCAGTTGTGCACTTTGACCCTTATGTATTGGCACAAGCACAATATGAACTCCAACACATTCCCTACATTCTAAAGTAAGATAATTATCATGGGGTTTGTGATTGTGTTCAATCAAAAAAGCTTTGTTTTTAAATGGGGATTTATTTATCAATAGTAAATGTCTATTCCTGACCAAGTTCACAGTCAATCCCAAGTCCCAAGTACAGCACACATACAGCAAACATATATATATATATATATATATATATATATATATATATATATATATATGATAGATAGATAGATAGATAGATAGATAGTTATATATATATATAGTATATGGCTTGGAATTAATTGTGTTGACTATTGCGATTAGCAAGTTAATTTTTCAGAAGATTCATTTGTTTCATTATATGGGTAAAAAATTTTAGTTCAAGCGGAAGCACAACTAGTAGGGTTTTGGGAATGCAATAGAAAAGCATTGCATTGTGGAGCATCAGTCATCATGGTAGCAACCTAAGTAAATAAGAAGTCGTGAGAAACTTGTGTAACACAAATGCTTATGCAAAAATGCTAAAACGAAAAGAAATAGCAAGAAGGGAAACAGGATTTCTCATGAGAATTTGTCAAAGAAAGCTAAGGACCAGTATTTGTAGAAGACGCAACTTGTAAACTATTCTAATCCAATATGGTTTCCATCCATACAGGATTCTCAACAAAGAGTGGAACAGTGATCCCATCCTGCTGCTTTCATCATACCCACCCAATGTGTTTTCTTATCTTGTGTTAGTGCCTGGGTACTGTACATGAATTACAAATCTTCAAGATCTTCAAGGTGCTTAAACAGGCATTCAAACAAAGTTATGTGAAGTCAAACCTGTCATAGTTTGGATTTTTTCAACCCTTGTTCAATGTGAAAATGTGAAAAATCCAGAGTTCTGCTGAGACTCATATGAAACTTCTATACTTCCACTGAGCCAAATCTTGGCAGTTACGGTGTATTAATTACAAGTTGAACACTTTCCTTCCCCAAAAATAGCTCTAGAGCTAACCAAAACTAGCTGAGTAATTGGCTAACCAGACTTCTGAACAGTACTGTATATATCCTGTCATACCCTCACACATGTTGATTTCGACAACATGATTTTTTTGTATAAAAGACTTTTGGCCACGAGGCTGGCATGGAGGCTGGCATTTTCTGTGATGCCCTCTGTTGTGAACTAATTATAATGTTCCAGTCCTCAGTAACATGAAACATTAACCCATGTCCATCATTTAGGATGCTTCAACACAGATGTCAGATGTGGTCTGTGCTACTATTCATTTAAAGTAAAACCCAGTTCTCTGGACCACTGGCCATTTAATAACTGGTTTAAATAACCCAGAGTCCATAAATAGAGTGTGAAATTGAGATCACTTTTATCTGAGATAACTATCTGTCTGTGGTTTGACCCCTGTATTTTTAGATTATATCTGGAAGATGTGTAAGTTTTCGGAGAAAAAACAAACAATAAAAAACCCTCAGCAATTAAGTATACTTGGCCTCTGGACCAATAACCAGGTAGAAGGACACTGACCTGTGTGGGAGCGAAGGTGCCGTTTAAGAGCTGTGTGGCTGGGGAAAGTTCTATCACACTCGC
Organism: Clarias fuscus; assembly: GCA_030347435.1. NCBI lineage: Eukaryota > Metazoa > Chordata > Actinopteri > Siluriformes > Clariidae > Clarias > Clarias fuscus. The sequence continues at coordinate 10,682,515 of CM059218.1, forward strand.
TGCAGATGTAGCTACGCACACCAGCATGGACCTCCATGTGGCCTTGCAGTGCCTTCTGAGTCTGGAAGCGTTTTCCACACAGGAGGCAAAACACTGCCATATCTGAGCCTACATCAAAAAGAGAGAGAGAGAGAGAGAGAGAGAGAGAGACTTTTAGTGCTTAATCATTGTAAATTAAATGCTATGACATAATACATTTCAAACAGCTGTTTAATAACAGTATTATAAATTCAGTGACTAAAAACTAAATACGCCGCCTCAGACTATGGCTCTAGCTGATGTTGGATCCAGTGTTCTGAGCACCCACAAACTATCTCATGTTTCCACAGGTGAGGAGCCAAACAACAAAATATTTACTATGGAGGGCTTTACAAGTTTACGGATTGAAAAACATGTTCACCATGAGGTAGCAGTCCAGTACAGGGCACCAGACACGTTTTTAAACTTATTTATATACAAATGCGATTTTTCTCTAAACACTGGTTCTCACATGACATACATGTGTATAGTGTTTCATGAAAATAAGCTTCATCGTTGCTGTGATTGTTGTGACATCATAAAACCTAAAAGATCACCTGGCTGTCAATATTTAAGTGCTGCACTAGAACCACGAACCGACTCGCTGTGGAAAAACATAGAAAGGTCCAACCTTACGCATTAGCATCAAGCCCGGAACTAGCTAGTAAAAAAGCACTATGTGCCTTTTTTTTCCTTCTTATAAACTGGGCAGTCTGGCATCTCTTGCTTAAAGTAAAGCTGTCTCTAATTTAAAATCTATGTGAATTCCCAGAGGTGGGCTTATAAACAGTAGGCCAGGATTGACTTCCCAGTCAATCAATCAGCATTTGCCTCAGAGCTCAGAGAAACAAGGGGAGAAAAAGCAACAATAGCACCTGAGACACATAAAAATCAGCTTCTGGTCGCTATCACTGACAGCCTGCTAGTAATGGAAGTTTTGTGCAAATACTGGCTGAGAAGTACTCTCCCATAGTATGTATTTCTATTATTTCCCAGTTTAGGGCTTATGAGGTCACAGAATAGGGGAACAGCAGCAGGGAATTTTAAATCCTAACAAAGCACATACATAAATTTATAAATAAAGAAATGGAGGAAAGAAAGAAAAAAAGAAAGAAAGAACTACAAAATTGCCATATTACGCCCATTGTGTACCTTACTTACTATCCTACTAGAAACACTATAACTAGGATATATGGTTTCTTTACAGTATACATGAGAGCTTACATTTTATTTCTAATGTGCCATTGCTGGAATTAAAAAGTCAGTACACAGTATATTACATGCTACTTGTAACCAGACAAAGAAAAAAAGGAAGACAAGTACAAAGCTATCCCTACTTGCTGTGTCTTTAGGAATAATTTACCTCTACAGCTCCATCTATTTATACCATCTCTTTGGCTCCTGAGAGAGCACAATGTGTTTCTCGTACTCTTTATATATCTCTGTTTCTCTCTTCTCTCAGCACACTCCCAGCAGAGGTTTAATGGTTCTGAAGTAGCTGACAGAGTTGCTTAAGCTGAGGTGAATGGGCCTGTTAATGGAGCTGGCCACTCTCACAAGATAAGTGTCAGCCCTCCACACTAGCAGGAGATACAGTAGCTCTTCCATCGGCGTTATACAGCTTTCTTTTTTCTATACCTACAATTTAACCCTCTTGCTCCGTTCACTACTTAAGACCGGAGGTTGCATTGTTGCATTATGATTCTTATCGCAATGTAAAAATGTACATTTTAATTCTTGTTATTCTTTTACTCTTTGTGAATGTAGATCAAAATATAGAAGTGGACAAATAACAAGTTACTTTTCCTGCCCACTAGACATGTGAAAGCCTAAATGTGTTGCACAGTCCAATGTTCTGCTTGCTTGGATGTTGAATTAACTACGTTCCAACTAAGCTAAATATTAATTCTAAACACCTTAAACATAATTTACCTTGAACGTATGGCAAGTACTATGGATGACTTCATGTACAGTAGTAGTCATCATCCTTGCTCTATCACATTTGCACACTTGAAAAAAAAAAGGCAAAAGTCTTTGGCTAATGTTTAATCTATGACCTCATGATATTTCAAATAATGAATCTACAGACATTATTTGGCTGCAGCTCAAAACCAGTTAGTTAGAACCGATCAAGCATTTTGGATGAGAGGTGAAACATCTTCAAAGTCCTCAAGCAAGCTGTTTAGTTGCCACTACACAGCACTTTTGGGATAACAATGACCTGAATGACTGAGAATCTCAACAGACATCTGAACAAAAAGCATTTGCATTTTGGCTCAATTAAGCGTTTAAATGTAAAGTGACTGTTGTGCTAGCATTAGAGTTATATTTTTGTTCCACATTGCAGTGTACATTGCTCAGTTGTCACTCTTTCTACATCCCTTCATATTTCTCATTCTGGAAATGCATGTCTAGCATCTGTTCCAGCTAATTAATATGCTGTGTAAAAATACTTCCTACCAATAGCAAGACAATCCCAGATGCATAAGTGCAGTCTTAATTTCTGCATTTTTTAAAACTGGACCAAAAAAAAAACTTTACTGTACATGTACTGTATATATTAATGGTCATTCAATTATCACTAAAATGATAACAGCTAACTAAAAGGGCCTTTAGATATTTAAGTCTAATAATAAACAGATTATTGTTATTAAATAAAATAACATACATTTTATAATTGTTACTAGAAGAATTCTATAAGTTGTTGATTTATTTTTTTTACTTTTATACAACTGGAATTCTACCAGGATTTTGATTGTGCAGAATAACAGAACACAGTTATAAGAGTAAAAAAAGTGCCTTAATTCTCTATATACAATAATCCCCTTCTACACTAATGCACTTATCCCAGTGTTTCACAAGTGCTTGGATACCATCAAGGTAGATAGTTTTCTCAGTACACCGGAGCTATGTTCGCACAGCCTGCTTCACATCTGAAACGCCTGGCATCCCAGGAACTCCTTTAATTACCCAAACATGTCGGTACCATATGGGGGATACCTCCCAGTCAAGTTCCTGTAATGTGCAAGTGGTGTTCGCAAATGATTGTGTGTACAGTCCCCACAGACAGATGCATCCCTTCTGCATGTTGGTGACAAGTTTACAAGGCACATACAGCCTTCTTTAAAACATTTACACCGCTCAAATATTTTACTGCAGCTGTGTGTCACATCACTGTACGGTGAATGAAGTACTTTCATCATGGGAAATTTCATTACAAGTCCCGGTTTGACTTGAACACCCTTCATAGAAGTAGACTCCACAACTGTCCTTTAAGGAGACATTTTATGTGTAAGTAAGGTATAAAATAGGGCACTGGACACAGCTCCTATCAATTATCAGTTCTATCCTATCTATCAGTTGATTTGCCTTTTGTTGCAGTTACTTGTAGTTCTTCCTTGTTCATTGTTAATGTTCATAGTTCCTTAGCCTAGTGACCATAGTTGTTAATGCGTTTTTATTTTGTTTATAAAGAGTTTGCACTTTGCCTGACCAATTATCACTGCTTAAAATGAAAGTGATTGAAATCATCTTTAAATTAATCATTCCTATATTTTTGTTATTTAATTAAAATGAACAGTTTTTAAATAAGTTTATAAAGTTTGTTATGACCAATATCAAAATATCACATAGGCGTTTGGAAAGGGAAGTTTCTCTGTGATGAAAAATGGGATGGAAACAAAGGCTCCTGCTGGAAGGTTGAAGATTTTAAACCATTAGCTGCAAGTGGGGTGAGAGGTCAGGGGAAGAAGGAGGCAGATTAGAGGAGCGTGTATGTGGGGTCCTGGTCGCCCCACTGAGCATGGACAATAAGGAGTGGAGTGTGACTGAACTAAAGAGGAACACGTTGGAACCTTGCTACTGACTTTACTCAAATACCACTGCACACAGAAAAATGACATGGGCTAGCACTGTCTGAGTGTGATTAAACAGATAACGGAACAGGAGACAGACCTCAAATGATATCTAGGATGTAATCTGGAATGTGTTAATTTTTTCTTTTTTTTTCGGTTTTGTTTCTGTGCAGTTTCATTTAATATTTCAATAACGCTCAGTAATTGTGATGTTAGGCTTTTTCCACTGGTAGTGAAATGTAGCATTAAATTATTACTTTAAATTTAAAGTGTGTAAGAGAGAGAGGGAGCCAGGGTGACAGAGAAAGAGAGATCAAATACAAATATGGGAACAAACTGCTCCTCTCTTTGGTTGACGATCAGTTACAACAGTGGAGACAGCCTGCCTGCTCCTTCCCAGTTCTACAAATCCATTTTAATCAGATATGAGGAAAGAAGTGAGGCTGAGTATAAGAGAGAGAGTGATTAGTATACAGGAGCCTGTGCCACAGCTTCATTGACATTCAAGTGGGGTTAGCATGTTGCATTTAAAATGCCGTCTGATGAGGACTCCAAAATCAAACCATTTGTTACTGCCATTGAAGTGCCTGTGGGCAATAGGCAATTAAATTGGAATTAGTGTGGGGAATGAGATACAGATGATTCATATGGAGAGCAAGAGCTGTCAGAGAGATGTTCTGGAATTCTATTAACGTAACCAGGATGGATACACTGAGAGTAAACACACAGCTAGCTGCTTAACTTCACCGCACGCCATGCAATCACTGTGGCTCCTTATCTAACCTGACTGATTTATTCCCTCTACAGTTCAAAACAATATGTGTCAAGAAAGAGCATGATTTAGCAAGGCTGTGTGAATTCTGCATTGAAGAAGAAGAAGAAGAAGAAGAAGAAGAAGAAAAACAGTTAAATGAAAACAGAGCCACTGCAGACTTCTGCTTCACAGGTCATTTTGAGTTCATTTACTTTTCTTATTTAAAGGTTGTGGGAACTTAAGACACGTAGTACTAGATTTTCTGCATGCCCCCACAACCTCCTTAGAGCCCATTCATAACAGGCCAAATGTTGACCACTTTACCCTATTAATAATTCAAAGAGTTAGGAGTCATTTCTGAGCTCAAATGGTCTCGGCTAAAGCCCTCATGCAAGAATGCATTGTACCTCTGGCTATGATTTATTCGAGAGGCCATCTGGACAGTGGGGGAACCAACAGCCTAAATGTCCGAATGACCCATTCTATTATTCCTCGAGTCATAGGTCCGACTCTTTCACATTCTCAGGGTCCTTTAAAAAATGGACCTGCTGAGAAGGCTTTTCTGTCTAACAAAAGTACTCTCGGCAGCATCTCATCAGACAAGACAATGACTCTTTTGTTACAGGGTGTTTTGTTTTCTTTAAGACAGTCACTGGAACATGAACAATTGTGGATTACTGACTATCAGAAATAAATGAGGAGCATGTCAGTGAGGGATTTCAAATAGATAATGAGTGCAATGGAAATGGGAAATTTTACAACTGGTACCACCTGATGCCTTGTTATAAGCACACGGAATACCTCTGAACAGTTAAGGAATTGGGGAAGTGTGGCGAGAAAGCAGAGGAAGCGAACAAACGAGAAATAAAAGGAAAGAAGCAGCGAGAAAATGGTAGCGAGAGAGAGAGTTTCTCTGCAGGACATCAGTATTCCAGCATAACAAGCTGCCTTTCACAGCTCATAATGAGCCCCAGGTCACAGGAAACAGGTGCTTGGTAGATTATCAAAAACACACAAGCACGTCAGAGAGAGCCTTCGCCTTTTATGTATTCATTATATTCTGTGTGAATAATTATTGCTTGAAATCAAAGACGGAGTGCAAAAAAAGAACAAAAAGCTTTCACTCCAAAAATATGGAAATCAAAAAATGTGCTAAGACATGAAACAGTTTGTCACTGACACTTAAATGCCACCTGTGTTATTTTCAGTGAGTACTCTCAAGACATGCATGCTAATATGCATTATTAATAACTATTCGTATAAGTTTTTCGACAAGCACTGGCTCTAAAGAATGAAGAAATACTCCTTGCATGCCAGCAGGGGGAGTGCTGTGTGAAAACTCTCTGCCAGACCACAGACCTCACATGACCCTCACACAGCATCAGTAACAAATACCTCTCTCTCTCTCTCTCTCTCTGTCTGTCTCTCTCTCTTTCTCTCCCTTACACACATACAATACAAACATAATGAGTCATGCTGTGATTATTTAAAGTAACCATGAGATTATTTTAGTATCACATATTTTTAACTGCACGATCCCTGAAATATTTATTTCATAGAAATATGCAAAAACTGTTCATTAACTCCAGTCTGAGTTTCTATTTATTGCTGCTCTGAACGGTTTTCTATTTAAATCTATTGTTGTATGTTAACAATCATGCGGCCACTGATCTCACCATACTGAAGCCTTAGGTCGATACTGATACTGCGTCAGCCCGCGAAGATTTTCTTTGCTACCACCATCGCCTCTGGCTTCATCATTAAAGATCTAATCAGCTGAAAAGCTACTCTGTGACAATAAATAGTGTTAAAAGCTCTATACAAATGAAATAATTGATTTGAATGAAATTGAATTAGGTTTATGCAATCAAAACACCACATAAGCTGTGTGAGAAAACAAAACCAATCTTGGGTTAATCTATATTTTAATATGTAAGAAACAGTCTAATAAAAATCCATCAAATGCCCAAAGCATCAATTCTATTAGTTGATTTTATGACCATTATGTAAATGTAAGTTTAGGATTTGATATGATCAGGGTTTATTTAAAGTGTGAGAAATCCTAAGGGGCTAACGGTAAATTCTACACCATCATATATTGTTTTTTTTTTTCTTTTCTTTTCTTTTCTTCAAGCTAAGCTGAAAACAGCAGCTGTAGTCTTACTGCCTGCCTTGTTTTAGAAGAAGAAGAGAATTTGCTTTTCACACTGGTCAGATGACCCCATGACCCCTGGAGGGCAGGGACACAAAGGGCCTGAACTGGAGCAGAAGTTATATACCTAATTCTGTTCCCACACATTTGGTAGACAGGAGATAAATTATACCACTTGGGATGGTTTGCACAGCGTTATATCACAAATTTAAAGGACTGTTGTTCTTGAATTATTGGCAATTATTTCTGTAAAAATGTAATATTTAACAAATGGAGAAACTTACATTGAGTAAATGATTTTTAAAAAGTATGGTAAACAAACCGTGATTTTTGATTGCGCAGAAAGAGAAAACACATTTAAAACTTTCTCTTTTTTTCTCTTATTTTTATATGAACCTTTATTTCTCAATATATCCTCAGCTTCTCTAATGCACTTATCCAAGTGTTTCACTAGATCTTGGATACCATCAGGGTAGAAAGTTTCCTCAGGGTACTGAAATCATGATCGGACTTCCTGATTCATGTCTGAAACACTGGCCTCCCAGGAACTCCCTTAATTGCCCAAGCTTTTGGACTGTATGGAGAATATGACAAAACTCCCAGCGATTTCCTGTAATGTGCAAACAGTGTTCGTGAATGATTGTGTGTACAGTTCTCACAGACAGATTAATCTTTTCTGTAAGTTGGTGCCAACGTATCCATATGTTTCCAAGAATCAGGCATTCTACTCACTGAATGTTCACAGGAATGACTGCAGTAGGCGCAGAGCCACTCCAGCTTGGATCATCATTCATGGACGTACAGTCTTCCTTTAAATGTTTGCACCTGACACATCACCAGACCCATACCCAAGACATAGCTGCAGGTTCTTCACCTGCTCAGTCCAGAACACATGCAAATTTGTGAAACTCAAAACTCCTCCTTTTTTAGGCTAATACACTAAATTAAGGTTAACTCTCATAGGTAAGGGAGAATAGGCTTTTCTTTAAAATCTTCCCAGAGGGAGGAGAAAGAAAAAAAAACAGACTCCAAAAATATCCTGGTGGTTTTTCCTTTTTTTTAAATGTTCCTTGAAAATTCTCAACCTGTTCTGATAAGCAGCTGAATGTATTCATGTCTCTGTCTGCAGTTTATGTGTGATAATTAATCCCTGTATTCACCAACAAGTTAGTCGTCTTTCTCCCAATATAAACTAAATTATTCCCACCCTGCCAACTGAAGCCTTATTTACACTGTGAAATAAACAAAGGCAATCAATATTTATTCAATAAAAACCTTATAACAGGCTGTTTTCAACAACTCAGGAATCTAATTACATGCTGCTTTGCTCAGCTACAGATGGAGAGACAGGTCTCAAGTGTCATGAGTATCAGGGTGGTATGAATAGAAAGCAGATAAGAGAGAATTTTTTTACAAAATACACAGTTTATAAATGGCTTTAAACCTCATACATAAAAATCTTATCAAAAGTTAAAGTCTCTTGGTATATGAATGCTACATATTATTGAAGAATTTGGGGAAAAACCAACATACAGTAACCAGAATAGCGTCAATACAAGTTAGCACAGATTCTCTGGAAGGGATGAATCCTCAATTGATGCTTTAATAACGGCAGTGGAGAGCAATGACTATAACATTACTGCTCGACTGGTTTGAGATCTCCAAAAGGCTACAAAGGCCCTGGTATAAGATTTACTTCATTGCTGAAATAGGTTACACAGACATATTATAATTTGCATCCTCATCATATCATTCAGTAGGCATTGTGCCCTTTAAATGACGGAAGAGTCATTCTGAAAGAGACCTCTCATTAGGAGAGAAATGATTCATCATGGGATGAATAAAAAATTTCAAGGGAAAACCATCCTAAAATCATCCAAACCCAAAACCACGAGAGCAGGGTGCTTTTTACAGCACAACAGAGCCACCAGATTTTCTTATAATTTGTCACTCGTGTATATACAGTAAAAGTGTATATGACCCTATACAGTACAGTACATAGATACAGTACGTAGATTTTTGTCACATTTGTGATGCGTTCCATGTACTTGTTTATCCAAGCATGTCTTGTTAATTACAGTATGCTGCTGAATTGATGATTGTTTGGCTTATTTTGTTATTATGTTTGGATTGTTTGGCCCTATAGTTTTTCCCCCTTTCTTTATGAACATGCCAGATAAAAGTCTGGTAAAAGTACATTTAAAATTTTAAATAAATAATGATTAACACAATGTACAATATAGTATAATAAAAAAATATAATAATAATAATAATAATAATAATAATAATAATAATAATAATAATAATAATAATAATAATAATACAAAAATAATAATAATAATAATAATTATTGTTGTTGTTATAATAATAATAATAATAATAATAATAATAATAATAATAATATATGTACAACAACCTCCAGGTTCTCTGTTTTCCATACATACTTCACATGCTGTTATGTGGACTACATAAATAAATTATAGTGTATTAAAAAGTGCCCTGTGACAGAATGATGTCCCATCCAGGGTGTATTGCCTAGTGTTCTTGGGATACAATCAAGATCTGCTAGAGCCCTGACAAGGATAACATGGTTAATGAAGACAAATCAATGGATGAACCAAATACTGGTGTTGATTAATGTGTATTGTCCTTGATAAAGAAAGTAAGTGAAAAAAAAGCAAGAGAAAGAAGTAATGGGTTTATTCAAAAATAGCTTAAAATGATCTACATACAGTATAATACTGACAAAATAATAGATAAAGATAAAAAATACTCTATCTGTTTTAAGAATGAACGTATGGCTCAATAGCCTAAAATGACAGAATTGTTTGATAAATATACTGATAAATGTACGCCTGCAGAATTTGTCGATTTCAAAGGGAACAGAGAGCTTCTGTTCTTTGATATTGGCACTGACAGGTACCTCATTTGACCCCTCATCTCTGTGAGCGAGGGAAGCTGTGGGGCTAATCTACCCGAGTGAGGAACAGCTTGTTTAATAATTAACATAACAAGATACATTGCTCATGTTTAACCACTGTTTATTCAGCGGCCCAATTCAATGAAGTCAAGTCATGCTGCCCTAAATGTTTTTCTCTGTAGGTGACGTGATACAGCACACGTTGTGATGTAGATAAGTAAAATAAGAGATGGTGATGTCCTGGCCTGCTTTCAAGAGTGCCCGGTCCTGAGACGTTAGCTGTAGTTTTATTTTAAGACAGCCTGTAAGTAGGTCAGCTCTGAGTTTGTGACAGTGCTCTGGCAGAGTATAAACATCGGCACATGATGTTGTTTTTCTCTGTCTGTGCTCGCACCAAAATCAGCTCTCCTGCCACCTTTTTCATTCCCTCGCTCTATTTTATAAACTGAACTTTCAAAGCTTTAGCGAGATGTTCACCTCCGGCTTTCTTGCATCATTCCTGATGGAGGTGGATAGATGAGTGTTTTATTTAGAAAGCTCTGCAGGCTCTTCAGAAAAAGAAAAAAAAAAGTGGATCCTTGGCTTGTCTCCAAGTTCAATGCCACATTCTAACAACATGTTGAAGCAGAAAAATCTCACTGAATAACTATAGCAGCCAAAACCCCAGCCATTAAAGCCAATATGTTTGTGTCCCAATTTTTCTTTTTCTTTTCTTTTTTTTTTTTTAAAGTTGTGGCCTGGATGTGAAGCCAAAGTGAAACAGAGCACTTGCGGTTTCCATCTTTGGGACAGCAGATAGAAACTTCTGGGCACCACCCTATGTCCACAGGCATTAACTATTGATGCAGTGTGTGTTACAAGAGTTACAGTTACATGCCAACGTTTTTAAAAGAGATATCGCGTTTCTCCTCATGGAGCACAGGTGACAGATATTGCACCCTGATCTCACTGTACACAAACACAGGCGAGGGTAAAAAAGTGTTTGGGCATAAAGGTCCAATGTAAAATTAAGCTTATTACAAATTAAATATGCTCTAATGAGTTAATAGTAAAGATGATTATCTCCTCAACTTCATGCTCATAAAAATGATGGCAGCTTGCTTTAATTAGGACTCACCCTTTATATAGCCTCAACATGTGGATCATTAGCCCGATTGAGCACTTTTATACCCAGAGAGCATATTAATTAGTGCAGTCTGGAACACCTGTAACAGCACAGAGTCTACTGTCTGTCTTTCAGTACCAGCAGACTGACTGGGTGCTGCTTCTCATCTAACACAGATAACTAGAGGTCAAACCGTTAGGTTCAAGGACTATTTGAGCGGTTTGAGAATGTTTCATTGTGTGCATCTGTGTGTGTGATGTCCGTGTCCACAAAGCTCACCGAGCTGATAACCTATTTACATAAGAAGGACAGCATGATACTGTGCCACGCACAACTGTGACCCAGAATGACCTCGGGTTTATTCACTGAAAGCAAACAAAATCAAGCGCTAAAAGAGCCAAATAAACCACGAAAAGAAAATGTAATGGAGTGCATGGCCATAACGACGAGCTCTGTTCAAGTCAAACTGGACTTGTGATGTAATTTCTTGTGAATCAAGGCGTAAAACTGACATTTACAGAAGACTTCAAGCACTGTTCTGTGATGAGACTTTGAGCAACAGTAGCAAATGTTTTAGGTTTTAAGTAGTACATCCTAGAATAATGATCCTGCCCAAGGTGGCTTGGATGATATCAGCCCACTGCATTCGTCCCTGTGAACCTTCAACGAGCTTCAACCTGAGCCTTACCGGATAACTAGCCACCAATTTGCGGAAGAGACGCATCTATCTGTAAGGACTGTACACACCGTCTTCACCAACACCAATTGAACATTACAGGAACTCGGCTACCACATCACCTGTACAGTCCTTCAAGTCCATCTCCACATGTTTGGGCCATTAAAGGAGTTCCTGGAGAAGCCAGTGTTTCAGACTTGAAGCAGGCAGTCTCATCACGGCTCCGGCACACTGAGAAAACGTTGTACTTTGAAGGTATCCAAGCACTAACGAAATGCTGGGATAAGCGTATTAGTGTAGCAGAGCAATAAAGGTAGTTTTTAATCTCATAACTGTGTTATGTTATTCTGTTATTCAAAAGTCCCAGTTTGACTTGAATTCCCCTCATATTTACATGACACAGGGCCTAGGTATCAATAGTTTCTGAAAGCCTTTTTTTAATCTCACAATTAGAAACTTCCCCTGTCAAATTGAATATGCAAACAGCATGTGATACTATTTGATAATAAAAACCCACTATGCAAAAAAGTATCCAAGAATATCAAGTGAAGACTAGCTCTTAACTCTCAGAGCAGCTGAGGAGGACACTTCAGGTTTGCCCACAGACATAATCACCCTTTATTTTTAGCTCTCAGAAGACACTATGTTACCAGACTTAAAAATTCTTGTAGATAGGTATATGTTGCATCTGTAAAAAGCTATTATGTTCCATTACTATAATAGAATTAATATAATTTGTGAGAACATGTTAGTGTTTATAATGACAACTGTTGTTTTGTAAAAATGCAAACCAACTAAGATGCTGCTAGCCGAATCACCTTGCTACTTACGGTAATTTCAGCTAATATATGCAATGTTAGCTGCAGTTAGATCCTGGTATTTTTCATTTATGCTTTTTCAGTTAAGAGAAGAAAACAGTCCATTCTGAATGAAAGCTTTTTGAATAAGAAAGGATGCATAACACGACAAAGATGAGAAATCGCCAATAGATGTAGCACTCATGAGACATGGCAGGTTAATAAATAAAAAGTGGGTCATATTTGTGCACTGTGGACCACGCAGACATTTTGATCATGTTTATGTCCTTGATGAAGTGATGAAAATCCCTGACGTACTGCTCCAGCCTAAATTCAGACAATGTTTAATATGCTCTCCTCTTCCTTATCGCTTCAATATGTAAACAGCATAGACAGCCTGGTAAATGCTTGGGTGTGGTGGCAGAAGGAAAATGACTCTACCTGTGTGAGTCTGCCGATGGGTCTCCAAGGCATCCTCTTTAGAGAACTGAGCTCCACACTGATCACACACCAGTGCTTTTGGTCCATCTAAAACACAGGCCAGCAGAGGACTGTAGTAAGAGTTACAAATGGCTGGGTACAGCTGTGTAGTACACATTTAATGCTATTTATAACAAGACAGCTAAGGAATTAGGAAATGTTCACTAGACATGTAAAAAATTTTTGTGCGCAAGCTGAAGATGAATGAATGTGTGTATACAATCCATAAATTTCTACCCCTCGTACACTTGTTAGGACGATTTACATAACTTATCACACAGATTAAACAAAAGCTCACTTTGATCCTGTCTGCATGTGTTTACAGTGAGTCAAAGAAATGAAACAGGAGATTATTCACCAAGATGGTTTATGTTCACTCCTTTCAGAGGGAATCGTTTGTGATAACTTCACTGACATGCGCGCTCTCTCTCTCTCTCTCTCTCTCACACACACACACACACACACACACACACACACTAGCTTTCTCTTACTTTACATAAATTAGCTGTAGATCAGTGTACTTCCTCAGGAATATGAAGCTGTAGCTGCTTGCATCTTTGCTTTGATTTGCAACAGGTACAGTTTCCGATTGTTAAACCATATCAGTGCAAAGGATTTTTTAGAGCTATAAAACAAAGAGCTATACAACAAAGTATAAGCACTCCACTACCATACGTAAGTAAGTACCTGTTCTTTTCCTTGAGTATTTTTCATATGTGATACTTTTTACCTCGAAAAATTTGGCTTGTAGTGAAGTACATTTTTAGACTTCAAGTTCTTCTACTTTTACTTGAGTATTGTGTTTATGTACTTCTGGTACCTTTGGTCAGAACTGAACAGCAGCAAATCCTTTGCTAAGAAAAACACCATTCCAGAAAACATGTTTAATTCTTTCTCTGTACAGTCATGTATCGTGGGGTTTAGATTAATACTTAACTCCTTTTAAAATATATTTTAATTAGCATATTAGTATAAGGTCCATCTGCTTTGTCTGCATCTGGCAAAAATAGGATGAACGCAAAATTAGACATGTTAAACGAAAAAAAAAAAAGCCTGGCTAGGGCATGAACAACACAACACGCAAGAAGCCAAGAACAATGCAAGAGGAGGAACTTAATAAGGATGTAGGAACAATTGCATTGACTAGTTAAAAAACATACAGTATCTAACACCTCTTAGTGACTTCATTGACATACTACAGGTCTGGTGCAGACGGGAAAGATTCGATGTGAGTGGAAAAATTCTGAGTGGAAAGAGTGCGGTGCGATCTGATTAGACATAGTAATAGCTCGGTTCAATCTCATTGGACCTGGTGAGCGCATGATCATGCATATGATAGGAAATTAGAAATTAACATGCACATTGAGAACTTGACAAGGAAAATCTAAAAAATCTTGAAAAATGCAATTTTTTTTTCATTTTGACCCCACTCATGCTGCATTCTTCAATACTTCAAACCTGCAGTGTGAACTTCTTTTTCTTCTTTGCAGTTTGATAGGGCTCTAAGGACTTTTACTGGAGAGTACAAAGCATTTCTGTAATTTGCTCTGTGGCAGCCTAACGAGACCCTTCACATTTTTCTGCTTTACATAGTCCTGAAAAAGTTTTCCTGAACAGATATTTTTCCCCATGTACCTTAACTTGGATTACAGTCCTGACATTTTCTGGTTACTTTAAAAAAAAAAAAAAAAAAAGCATAAGATGCCCTGTCTGAGGTCATTAAAACATTTTATGTCATAGTGTACAAAGTGTCCTTCTCTGTTTTGATATTGTGATGGAGTAGGTGCATCACAGTCACTTTGACAGCCGATTATATGCTGAACTGGGTCTATATCATTATGTCAGGTAACTTATTCAAAAACCGGAGTGTACCTACCACTGAGTTTGTAGGAAGACAAAAAGACAAGGTCAGAATTCAACATTTCCACATCTTTTTTGCAAAATATATTTATGTACGTAAAAAAAAAGAAAAATTAAGAAAAATTCAATTTTGTTCAATTTTGTTTCCGTCCCTCTTTTTTTTCTATTACTGTTTGGGGGCGAAAAAGCAGTTAATGTAAAAGCAATAACATCAAATCACATCATATAGTCAATATTGTCGGCTTATAGCATAAAACACAGCTCCACATACTTACTCCACATAAACTGCGCCATGTAGACTGCAACTCATTTGAGTCAAAGCCATGTGAGAATTGGATTTATATGAGGGTGAAGAAATCTGGTGCAATCTAATAATGATGTGTCTCATTCCCTCAAACCTGCATGTGCTGTAGAGGGGTCTATTAAAAGATGTCCCAGACACCTGTAGGGTTGGCCTAGTCTACCACACAAACAGTGAAGTAGGCCACAAAATATCCCTAATTTTGAGAATGTGGTGTTCTCCACTGAATCAAGCACACCACACTCTTAAAAAGTGTTCTTTATCGGGCTGTGTGGTTCGGCAAGAATACCATTTAAACACGAAAAAGGGCATATTACCTTTTTTTGCCTTTCAAATGAATGCTTATTTTTGGTGCCGTGTGAGACTTTGGCATGGGATGGCATGAACGTCTCACATAGGCAACCGCAAGCACAAGCAAACAAAAACACAGATTTAACTTTCTTGTAAGTAATATTAAAAATTACAGAATGGCAAAGAGGAGTTTGCTTCTGCTTTACTGGGTGAATCAATACTAATGACTTCTCATCATCATAGATTAATGTGGTATCTTTGGGGTTTAGAAAATGTTTTAATTCCAGGAAAAAGTTTTAAGACTGAACCTTCATGAAGCGATTCTGCCTAGCACTCCTACTTTACTCTCTCAGTGGTAAGACGCAGCACAGAGGAACTCAAATCGGGACTTCCACCATCTCCAATCCAGCCTAGGAGCATCCCACTGACTTCGGCAGCAACAGAAAAAAAAAAAAGTCAATAAAATCTAAATCTATAATGACCCAAAGCTTGTCAAGTATTCAGTTTCACTGAGCTGCTTCTAAATAGCTGTATTATGAGTCATTAAAACGCCCACAAACTTGAGGAAGCCAGCCAGCGAGTGCCTAAATTTAGCTGCTCCTCCACAATCCCTTTTACATTTCATTTCATTCTTGTACTGCTGCCTCTAAAAAGCAAACCACAGCTGCACATGTGCTTTTCAACTCATCACAAACAACAAGCAAAACATACCCAGCATGAATGCATGAACAAAAAAGTTCCTTTTCCACCATCTTATTAATAACTAAAACGGTCAAATGCTATTTCGTGGCTTCAAATACACTGTAATGTTTTTGAAACAAAAGAAGGACGCAGATATTTGCATATATGTACAACACAATAATCATGTTTGGACTAATACGTGTTCTCACATGCTTCCACCCCACCTTGTTCCCTACAGTAATGAAGCAATTTCGAAACGAAATGGCCTTCTGTAAACAACACGCAGTGCACTATACTGTCCATAAAAACACAAAAAAAATCACCAAAGCAGCCTCCAGACTTGGGTGCAATCACCTTCCATCAAAACACTTTGTCTGGTGTGAAAAAATAGCAGCCTGGCATGTGCTGAATACTAAATCAGGCCACTGGAGAAAGCTGCTTGTGCTACTTGGAAATCATCGGGAATTATAGATTGTTGAACCATAATCAACAACATCAATAGGATTACATAGCATTTAAACGTATTTCTTTTGTATTCATATGAGAATGTCCCAAAAGTCTCCATACAAAGGGTAAATTAACACTTTACCATTTTTAGAAAACTGTCCTCCAACATTAGATGGAAAACATAAGATCTGGGGATCTAAAATAAATAATATATAAACTACTAAATAGTTGATATGTTATTTATTTAGGTCCCCAGATCCAAGCCAACTTGACTTTTACCTGTGGGGCCAGGAGAAGGCCATGGTGTACCATGATAAACACCAAGATCATGGTGTACCAGAAAAAGAAACAGCACAAAGATCATTTAAAGGAACACACAAGTACAAATACAGTTCATTATAAAGTTCATCATGTGTGGAATAAACATGTGGGTTTACAAAGAAATGGCAATCATGTAGAAAAGGTTTCGTAGATACATAAGTTAAATATTTGTAGAAAAGCTTACTTTCCTCATTTCTATGGAGACTTTGGGGACACCTTGTACATTTAAGTAGCTACTGAATACTTCAATGGGTAATAATTGGCTTGTGTAAAAGTAATGTAAGTAACTTTTGGCTCAGAAATACTCATAAGCCTTTACCACACCTCATTATGCACAAACTTCTATCCGGTTTTTATTTTGACACACACATCAATGAGTTGCCAGGCTACAAATGATTGGGCCAAGTAAGTGAAAGTTTGACTGCATTTTGAACATTCAGACAACAACAATAACTTCAAAAGATATTTCAGTCTTGGGCAACATTACTCAGTGACAGAGGGATTTGTTTTTAATGACAGCACCCTCCAATTCTCTCTCAAGATACCAATATTATTTTAATGGGGAAAATTTTAATGCCCACCTAATAACGTAATCAGGAGCAAATAGGTTAATAAAGAAATTGTTAGTAGTAGAAATTGTTAGGAAATAAACAGTTCCTTCCTCAATGAAAAAAAAGATATATGCTCATATAACCTCATATCATTGAGCCAGGTTTGATTCTCAAGCAAACATATATTTACACCGATCGCCTATTACATTAACACCACATAACCTTAACATTTATTATTTCATATTTACCAAAGGGTCATTTATGCCAGTGGGGAACAAAGGCTAGCCAGAAAAGCTAAAGCAGCTCCAAAACTAGAGCTGATGCTACTTTCCAAAAATTCGATGCTGTCAACAATAGAGAGGAACCAGAACACACCGCAGCCGGCAAAGAGCCCGGAGTCGCCGACACCGCCTCCAAACTCGCCACATCCCAATCCGATCGAGCGCCATGGGATACGCCTGACAAATACATCCGATCCGATGGAGGCTCCACCTCGCAACCTACAGCAATCGAAGGATCCGTTGCCCACATGAAGACTCCGCCTACAACCTACAGCACCCTAAGGATCTGCTGCCAATGTCCTGGTGCCAGACACCACAGCACACCCCCAGGGGTCTTGTGGAGTCACGCCCCAAGGGGCCAAACCTGCTCAGGGATTGTAACTGGAACCTACATAATACTGAGCCTAATGGTTTGCAGTGTAATGTTATGTTTGATAGGTGTATCTTAAAATAGGCTCTAGAAGAATCTTTGAGAGTCAAACATTAATTACTGGACCAACAAGCATATTCTTTCACTTTCTATTTCAGTTAGAAGTTTAGTTATCATGACTGAGTTTTTGCTCACTGGCCTCTTTTCTCGAATGACTGAATACTATAAAATATTTGTGGATCCATATCCATAATTTATAGGCATTCCTAAATTACATTTCATCGCAATCTTAGTTTCGTGACAAAGAGCCAGTGGTCAATTAGTTAAAAACTTATTCAAATAGGAACTGGCAAGGGGACACACAATGACACATCTTTTACCATATCCATTTAAAATTCAAGACACATACACTGATCCATTGCATCATGCTGTAACAGCACTCAGCCAATCCCACTGTTATCTAGTGAACCAATTCTCAGAAGGCCTGCTGTCCCCTTTTCTGTCTGTCTATTTTCCCTCCTGCTTTCTGTTTTTGTTTTTGTGTACTTAGGCCTCCTCCTCCACCTCCCTCCCGCCTCAGTGCTTATGCCGTTTCAGAGAGCAGTGGCTTGGAGAGCACTCAAGTTTGATTAATTTAGGGATTTGGGTACAGTATGTTCCTGGACACACATCTGCGAGCAATCATAAACGCGGCGGAATGCTGGCAGAACATCCAGACCTGCAGGCAGCTGATGATGTCATCAGAGCGAGGGAAGAGCTGGCGTACCGCCAACAATTTCAAAGCAACAGTGCTCTCTCAGACAGCCAGACAGATAGAGAGAGAAGATGGGAAGGGGGGAGAGATGGGGGGTGCGGTGGAAATTCACAGCGAGAGCTTAGTCTGGAGTTCTGACAACAAATTCTTCACATATTTCTGATTCTTCTCTCTTATACACTCATAGTGTACATGAACAGATGCAAGAAGAAGAGATTTTACATGGAAGTACCATACCGCAGTCATTCATTCAGCATTAGTAAATTAGGGTTATTACTAATTACTACTTAGGGTCAATGCAATTTAAATAAAATCGTCTAAAATCCCTACACCAGTACAGTATATACCCTACATTATATACTAATATGCACTGTGGTCTTTCCTGATTTTTATTTCCTTCTACATTTAAAACAATGCTGAAGGCATCTAAAATATGCAATAATCTCTTCTGAACAGTTGATAGTGAGACGTGTCTGATACTTATGCTCAGGAAAACCTTTATACAATGGCTTTAATCTGAGGTGGTGTAAATGAATGATTTTTGAGGCTGGTACTGTAACTCTAAATGAACTTTTCCTCTGCAGCAGAGGTAAGATTTGGTTTTGCTTTCCTCGGATGTCTGGGATGAGAGACAATTTCATAATGATGATTGATGAGTTTTATAAATGGAATTGACAATACTGTTCTAGAACAGCTGACTTTCGTGTTTAAAAACAACAACTGGCTGTTGTTGTTGCTGTTGTTGTTATTGTTAATGAATTACCTAATATCATACGTGTTAGTTTTGAAAAGTTCCAGGTATTCTTATTGTTCTAGAATGTAGAAAATGAATCCAAACTTATGTCCAAACTTTTGAACGGTAACGTATAAGAATTCATATTTTAGCTTGCGCTGTAGAAAAATATAATATTATAAAATCTAATGTAATATACTGTAGGCAGCTTAATATTAAAAAAAAAAATACATCATAGAAGTTCTGTTGGTAATATCTTGTGGTGTCCCTTATTGTACGTTATAGAATTCTGCATTACGTATCCTTTTTCCTTTCTCACCTGACAACCTCCAGCATAACGAAGCTGTAAATGAAGGCCTGAATTAACCAATTAATATGATAAACTCCATGAAATACATGACAATGTGTTTGCCTGACATACCCTTAGTTAATTTGGATTTAAGGAGGTTTCTCATGACAAGAATTTCAACATACAGACCTTGTGTGTACACTGTACATAATAAGCTTGCCAGTTGCCTTACCTCGACTTTTACCCCTTTCCCAATGCACAAACCAAAGAAGGTTTACTGGACATGAAGGTGAATGGAACTGACCAATGACATTCATATATGACATCAGCTTGTTATTGACCAAATACATTACAGTACTGAGTACCAGGGGGGGAAAAAACTAATGTCTACTTAAATAAAATATCTGATGCTGGGAAATAAGAATAATTATTATGGTTTATTCCATATTGTCTTCTTCTAAACTGACAGTAGTACTAATCTGTTGTGGAACAGTGGAATGTAATAGTGCAAAGTACCTGAGTGTGACAGCATGTGCATCCTCAGCCGTAAGCTATCCAAAAAGTGCTTTCCACAGAACTCACAGCCAAAGGTTTTCATGTCACTATGCAGTTTCCTGAAGAGAGAACAAAGCAAGATGGATTGCGTTACAGCCACTGGAGTAATATTACTAAGATATTGGGAGACTTTATTAAAGCCTTCACTAGCAAACCAGCTCAGAAGGATACATTTTACTTGCATGTATGTTTATGAGGACACTGGAACTGGGAAATGTAACAGGTAATATAAAAAAGTGAAATTGAATGAAAGTTTGTTGCAGAGTTTATGCTGAATCTCATCATTTACAAATCACTTGTCTGTGAAGCACATTCGGAATGAAACTAGAGCTTTTTAAACTGTAGGAAATGGAGCGTCAAGGTTTGCCATAATCACTGGAACAGCAAATTGAGACTGAAATGTTCGTGCAATTTAGCATGTTTACAGTAGATCTTTTGTTAATTGTATTCTTGCAGACGGCGAACTGTAGAGCTAAATGTTTGTCTCAAGGGAGGAAGATGCCTAGGAGTCAAATTAAGATTGTTTTAAACAAAGAAATGCACCGATATCACGTTCTTCAGAGTGTTGATCTGTCGTAAACAGGAGAGTTTTTTTGCATAACTTTTCTTACAGTGTAAGATATTGTTTATTTACAATGTATCAGCTAGTAAATACAATGTATCATCAAAATACATACAAAAACTACACAGAACTTAGTTCTAACGTAGTTAGAACGTAACATAGTTATATGCCTGTGGCTGCATATATGACGTTCTCAAATTAAACAGTTGCTATTTTATTTACTATACCTACTTCACTATACTTTTCCTGTCAATGAAAGAGACACAAGCCAATTGTGATTGTCTCTGAGCACATGTATGCAGAAAAGGGCAGTTATTACTTTCCTTAAGTGTTTTACACTGCCCTGTAACATAGTATCAGCAGCAGTTCTAATAGTTTCAGTCAATGGCTTAACATTTCTTGAAAGAAGCACATTGTCGCATTCACACTCCCTGCTTGTTAGCTGTCGGTTGATAAAAGAAAGCTGGCTGGTAGGTGGGAACTGGCAAACGGCCAAATTAAGACTAAGTGAGGAGGAAAAAAAACACACTTAACACAACTTCCTTATTATAAATATTATTAAGCTTGTATTATTTGCTGTACAAATGAAGTATTTGTTACTCTAACAATATCATAATTCAGCCAGCCCATTAGTAAAAAAGTATATCAATGTATTTCGACAAACATACAGTATATTAATATTAATAAATAAAGATATGTGACTTGCTCTGCAGCCGGCACTATTATCAGAGCTGTTGTATTTAGAAATATACAGTATTCAGCAGCGCTGTGATATACAGTATAGCACAATGCCTCTAATAAGTTTCTTATTGTTGTTTGCCTGTTTTTCCCCCTTTCTCTTTTTATAAAACATTCTCTTTCTTTTTTTTAGAAAACATAACGTACTGTAGAGCATTAACATCAAAATTAAAATGTGACGTGAGTTACAGTACAACTGAACACATGCAGAAATAGATTCCTTCCAGACTATCTTTGTAGCTGGCCAATAAAGTATTAACCATCGAAACAGAGGGACTTAAGGGTTTGAGAGAAATGGCAAGATTTATCAAAAATTAAACACATGCTTTAGAGTCTGGACAAATATGTACAGTGTATTTTAATAGATTGACTACAGCTCTGGAAAGCTTGTTAGGAGAACAACATCAGGCCCATATCCATGTCAGACCATTTCTAATGTGGCTCATTTGTTCCTAATATTTGTTTCGAATTGAATGTGCTTAATGCCGCTGAAATCCTGGGTAGCATGGTCTGTTTATCTGAGTCATGCTATACATATCAATGACTTCCAAGCAACCCCCCACCCCCACCCCTCCCACCACCTCAGCTCTTTCATATGAATTCCAGCCACACACCCAGACACACTGCAGGCGCGTGCGCCACATATCCGAGCAGCAGGCTGTGGCCGTAACCTTTATTCCTGCTAGATTATTAGTGCCATATAATCAGTAGCCTCAGACCACTGACAGACATGCCCAGCATGCAATAATGTGACACAATCCCTTCTGTTTCTTAAAAAATCCTACTGGCTATAACTCAGCTCAGGGAGACAATGATTTAAAGCAATTAGACAAACCCAGTCGCGTGTATTAACAAAGTAATATGTGATTCTAGAAATGTCACCATTACGACAGGTACCATACACTATATGTGCTTATATTGTCACTGACATTCAATAGTTTTTGAACATCTTCAGGTTTTTATTATAGTTCCTTATTACCCTTCGATCACTATTATCACCACAGACTGAAGTAATACAAGATAACTTAATGTTTTGTGAAACTGATTAACTGGTAGCACTCAGATCCTAATGGGACTTGGAATGAGTGCTTTATTAAAAGAAGACCTACTCTGATGGCAAACCGGTTAGGCGTACAGATAGAAGACTCATAAAAGACTCTTAGACAGTACTGGTAGTAAGTGTTAATTCAAGAACATTTATTTTGTTGATAAGGGCTTTAACCTTTTTTGATTTGATCATACTATTACTTATAACTATTCTCAATGTTGAATTAATTCATTAATTTATCTTCTATACCGCTTATCATGTACATGGTCGTGGGACGCCTGGAGATCCCAAGAGACTTTAGGCATAAAGCGGCCTGCACTCGGACAGGGTGCCAATCCACATGCACACACACACACACACACACAGATTCACAGAGGCTACAAAGAATTTGGGAATGCCAATTAGCCCTATCTGCATATCTTCAGACTGTGGGAGGAAACCGGCGTATCAGGAGGAAACTCTCCGAGCATGAAGAGAACATGCAAACTGCAAACATACCACCGTGCCGCATGCACTGAATATTTAATAGCAATTTTTTTGATACCTTTGTGAGATTTTCTGATCTTACAGTAATTAAAACAAACAAATATACGGGTATCTATAGAGCTCAAAAACGTTTGACTGGCAGTGATTGTGCCACAGCACAAGAATCTAAAGTAGTTAGTCTGACACCTCCACTTATACGATTATTGCTCAGCCACAGAGTGCACTGCAGTTTAAAAGCTGGAAGAAGAAGAAGAAAAAAAAAACTCATCTGCTTAAGCAAAAGACAACTAATGCAAGAAAAACCTCGCTCTGTCACACACAAAGAAATACCTTTTAAACAACATCCTGGGTAGAATGCTTTATTATTTCCGTATATTATTCACCTAGCAATTAAAAACAACTACTGTGAAGGATCAGTTACCTGAAATGGAGAGCCACAAACACTGCTAAAATATTATTTAGATAAAACAATCCAAGGATAAATGTAAAAGGGAGAGTACAAAGCCTATGAATACACATGGCACTGACTGTTCGCTCAATCACTTGGAAAAACAATTCCAGCTGGACAGAGAAAAACAAATGTGAAAAGATAATGGTCCATTAGTCTCTACAGGCCGTTGTTACACATTCCCATTAAAATTCAGACATTAAAATGTCTACTTTCTCTAAGGAGACAAATCGTTGAACTGTCTGTTTGAGACAGGGCAGAGAGCTTGTGCTTCTGGAGTGGGCCACTAGAAGTGGCTTTGATTAATGGCAGGCCGGGCCCTGCTGGAGCACCTTTCCCACTGAGAGAGCAATTCCAGAAGTGATGTGTGCTGAGGGATACTACAGCACTGCTGAATTACCAATGAGTGTGCTGTAAGACAGCCAGGTCCAAAAACCTGTAGTCAAACTGAAGAATGGAACAGGAGCAAATATAAACATTAATAAATCTTAAGGAAAGTCCTGAAAAAAACCTTTTCATGGTTGGATTTTAACAGATATACAGTGTTTGTGATCATTTGTGGTAAAACACAATCCAAACCACTGCCAATTCAGTGCAAATATTCGCTAAAATATGCTTTAGACATGTTTATAAATGACGTAGAATATAAATCACAGTAGAATATTACAGCACACTATCACCACTCCCTGGATTGGTTTCTACACAATTTACTCTAAGATCAGTAACACAAAATTGCAAAAATCTGTCTGGATAACTCCTTTGCCCTGTGCATAAAGCGGGAGATTTGTGAATGACTCTCCTCTTTAAACAGGGACCTGATAACCAGTGCAAAATGTTTGCAGCAGTTTATCTTTGCTCTAGAAGCATAGTGACCTGAAGGTATTGTGAGCATGAGAGTTTCATAATAACTCCCCCACAGAGGAAGGTGCATACTGAGGCTCAGAGCAATCTTCAGGTTCGATTTAGGGGTCATTTACGATTTCTGAAAATGGCCTTCCAGAGGCATTAAATGTCAGGTTGGTGTGAAACAATAAAACTGTGTCTAATTCTTTTATGCTTTTCTCACCGTCAGTATATGGCAGTATTAACAAGATACAGAGTGCATTCTTTCTTCTTTTTACTTTGGGACTGAACACTTACACATTACTGGTTTAATAAAGATGGAAGAACTGGTTCAAAACATACAAATACAGCCGGAATCCTAATGCTGTATGACATGGTCATATAGTTGTAATTACGTTGCAACATTGTCAACCCAAAAGACAAAACGTTTTTGAAAATTAGAATGACTTTGATAAAATTAGGTCAGGATAATATTGAATGCATGACCCAAACACACTGTTGGAAATACAACCTCGAAACAACATAATATATTTTTAAAAATTACTCGCGCATCTCTTAAGTGCTATATCTCTTTGTTTCATTTTCTTTCCTAAATATTACTGTGAAGTGCATCATACTGAAGATCCCAAATGCAGCAAAACCAGTTCTAGTGATAGCAGCAGCAAGAAGCATAATAAATGTTATTAAAGTTCACAAAAGGGCAAAAAATGGTGTTCGCTCAGTGTCCAAACTGCAAGATGTCTGGTTTCACAGATCGATCTTGGCAACATACCCATGTAAATACATGACAAGCTCACGGTCACTGTTACACTCTCACTCACTCACTCATCATCATTACCGCTTAATCCTGCATTCAGGGTCACAGGGAGCCTGGAGCCTATCCCAGGAGACTTAGGGCACAAGGCGGGGTACACCCTGGACAGGGTGCCAATCCATCGCAGGGCACGCACACATACACACACTCACACACTGGTCACTGTAACATTGCTAGAATATTTACTTTTTTTTTTTTTTTTTTTTTTAAGTTTTGTTTTTGTTCTTTATATTTGTGTTAGTTTGTATGTTGGCCCGTATGGGCAAAGTGCACACAAAAGTGAAAGCGCAAACATTGCGAAATCACGCTGCACCCCCCCAAAAACACACCAAAAGCCAAAGTACATGCAAACAAGGTATTCGCTATGCCGGAAGTGCTCCAGGGTGGTAGGGGGGTGGGAGTGATGAGATCGATTTGACCTAGCAGCTAAACGGTCCAGGAAGTACCAATAAGGGAGATGAATGAAGTTGCATAATAAATATTAGAATGATATGCTGTAATGCTGGAGTCCCTGCTTGCACTCTGCACTAAATATACATTCACCTTATACATTGGGTGACTGTGACCATACCTAACTCTTTTCTCTCCTCCTCTCTCACGTTCCCTCTCCCTGTCTCGCTGTCGAGCTATATATGTCACTCCTGAGCTGCTAGTGATCCAGACCCCCTCTGCCCTCTGGACCTGTTTGACCTGCCCTGGTATCCCCACTTCCTGGTTGGAGATCTCGTCGCATGGATGCCCCGTGTGGTCTGCCTGGGATGCGTGTGGTGACTGGGGACGGTTCCACTTTTCCAGGTAGACTCGGCTGATGAAGACAGCTATTCTCTGAGGACTCATGACTGTAGTCCCTCGATAGTTCAGGACTGGAATTTCCTACAGTCTACCTGAGCCTCCAATAACAAACTGAACTCACTGAACATATTAACTTAAACACATCTCCTGTTATACTGAACTTCCAGACTCACATAGTATGATGCTGATCAATCCCTGCTATCCGTTATCACCCAAATGAGGATGGTTTCCCTGTTGAGTCTGGTTCCTCTCAAGGTTTCTTCCTACTGCATTCTCAGGGAGTTTTTTCTTGCCACTGTTGCCATTGTCCTCGGCTTGCTCATCAGGGACAATCTTATCATTTTGATTCATTCACATTTCATACAAACTTAAATAATTCTTTTGATTGTGTAAAGCTGCTTTGAGAATGTCAATTGTTAAAAGCGTTATACAAATAAAAATGGAATTGTATTTAATTGAATTGAAGCAAATAATTTATATGTATAGATTTAGGAATGTACAAAGAATACATTTGACTACATCTTGACTACTAGTAAACCAAAACAATAAACAGATATGTTGCTTAACAGCAAAAAAAAAAGCAGGTCACATTAAATAATAATTTTAAAAAATTCATACAGTAAGTGTTAATAATGTCACTAGCAAACGGTTAGCCGAAAAAGATTTATGAACAGCTTATGTCTCACCACTGGGTCTAAAATGGTCGTGTTATACTGTATGCACACTGCATTCTCATATGGTTGCTTGAAATGATTATTAAGACTTAGAGATGAGGAAATGCACATATGCTTCAAATGCAAACAAAATAACAGCCCACAGTAGCAGAAAACAGACAGGTGGCTGAACGCATTAAATGTCCACGTTTAATGAAAATAATTCCAGCAACCACCTGATTGATTTAGAAATAAACTTTGGCACTCAACGCTCTGCTGGACGACAAGCATTCAGTATTAATACTAGCACATTTGGTCAGTATAAAACGAGGAATGACCTCATTCTTCTATGCTATAAGGTCTGTCGGACCATCCTCAGTAATTCCTAGAGATGGTTGTGCGGGAAAATCCCAGTAGATCAGCAGAAATACTCTGACCAGCCTGTCTGGCACCAACAACCATGCTGTTTTCAAAGTCACTTAAATTAACTTTCTTCCCAATTCTGATGCTCGCTTTAAAATTCAATAGATTTTGTCTTAACATTTCTTAATTCTTAAAAAATGCTTTCGGGTGCTGCCATGTGATTGGCTGATTAGATATTTGCAGTAACAAACAACTGAACAGGTGTACCTAATGAAGTGGCCAGTGAATGTATATTATTATATATTATATACTTATTATTTTCCTTAATCTTATTAACAATGTTGAATTCTATGATGCCTTATAAGGTGTGGATTAATGTTATATCCCAGCAGTTCTGACAACAGAGCCATCTATAATTCTGATGATTGGTTTCCACAGTAACGGCTCATTTATGTTAATCGAAGACTACCGTGAAAGAAGTTTTGCTTTGCAGTTTATCAATAACGTGACACGCTGTCTTTTATTTGGTCTATTGATTATTTGAAACATTTGCCTTCTAACTGCGTACATAAATACATGTTCCTAAAAACACTAGCCCTACTATGTGTCTGGAAGTGTAATGTATACCATGAATTTAAATTTTGTTACTATTTACGAACTCCTTGAGAACAATCAACAAATTTAACTGTTTTTTATTTTATTTTTTTAATTATCAGATTGTCCAAAAAAAAAAAAGACTGTACTCCCCACAGCTACTTCCACCACACACACACACACACACACACACACACACACACACACACACACATACACACACACACATACACACACACACATACACACATATAAAAGAAGGTTTAAACACAAGAAACAATTCGAGAGAGGGGATAAAAACCACCATAGGAGGGCCAGAGGTCAGTGGATTGACCTGACCCCAAAGGAGTTGACCTGTAATGTTTTCAGCGGAGATAAGGCCTGAATGCATCCTGTGTGTGACGGATAATATGCTCAGGGGGACAATGTGATACAGAAGGACTTAAAGTCTTGACCAACAGGATTCCGGAGGTTCTTATAGATGTCAGAGATTTAAAGATCTTTCAATAGGCAGGTAGGGGTTGGGTTACTAATGAAGCATGACAAAGCAAACCCTCCCCTTTACAGATTTTTAGGCTTTAGGTTTGTAAGGCTATCTATTAATGACTTAAAGGCTCTTCTTGTTGTAGGATTGTCTACTTACACTCACACTTGAGCCATCATGTTTTAAGTGAGTACTTTAAGCATAGGCTACTATTGCTTAAAGTAGCCTCTTTGCCACCTATAGTCCATTTTGTGATCAATTTATCTATTTACAAGTTTAAAGGCATCTATGCTTTTGGTTTAAAGTTGTGATTCTGGTGCACAGATGGATACGTTGAGTACACAAAAGAATGAAAAGAAAAGCTGTAGTTAAGAGGACAATGGAGCTTCTTTCAAGCCCTGAGGGGGTCTGCGAACACGGCATGTTTCCCAGGATTAACAAAAAACAGAAATGTGAACAAAAAGAGCTTCAGTCATGTTGTTGCTTACTTTATGTGATCACTGATTAATCAAACTGGTCAACCCAAGCCTATCTCAACTTTACTGTAAACACAAAACTGACTATAGTAGACATAATGCCTGGCCAAAACTGGTTATTATTGCCTTTCATCAAACAAAGATAAAATTACAGGATTGAAATTAATTTAATTATAAAAAGTTAAATTATTGGAATTGGTTTATAACGTGTTCAATACCTTATTACAACCTGGACAGATAGTGTTAGAATTGATGAGTCCACTCACTCACTCGCTCACTCATCATCTATACCGCTTAATCCTGTATTCAGGGTCACGGCGGATCTGGAGCCTATCCCAGGAGACTTAGTGCACAAGGCGGGGGAACACCCTGGACAGGGTGCCAATCCATCGCAGGGCACACACACACATACACACACTCACACACTCATTCAGACACTATAGGCAATTTGGGAACGCCAATTAACCTCACCTACATGTCTTTGGACTGTGGGAGGAAACCGGAGTACCCGGAGGAAATCCACCAAGCACGGGGAGAACATGCAAACTCCATGCACACAGATACGGGAATCGAACCTGACCGGGAATCGAACCCGAACCCTGGAGGTGCAAAGCGACAGTGCTAAGCACTACACCACCGTGCCGCCTTAATTGATGAGTCCAGATTAATGATATGTTAGAGTGATGGGTGCATCAGGGTAAGAATGGAAGTGCATGAAGCGATGCACCCAACATGCATAGTGCCCACTGTACAAGCCTCTGGAGGCAGTGTTATGAACTGGAGTCCTTTAAGTCTCAGTAAAATGAAATCAGCTGATGCCCTGAACATACTGAATGATTAGATTATCCCTTCAATGGATTCTCTTTCCTAAATGGCATGGGTATAGTCCAGGACTCAAATTGTAAAAGAGTGGTTTTCACACAAAATGTTTTGGCCAGGTGGTGTATGTGTTTGAAGGCTGTAGGAGTCCTGTAGGACTCCTGTTCCCAAAGACGGTCACACTATATGGCATTCTAAAACTAATATTTTGCAACATTATTCTGTTTATCATTTATATCATGTTGAAAACTTTCCTTTGCAGTAATTTCTTCAAAAGACCTGTGTAATGTTATTTACTTAAATACTGAAGAAAGTATTATTCTTTTTTTGTACTGGGGAAATGGTATGCTGTGACAAAAACCTATGTCATTATTGCAATTTCATAAATAGTTCTTTAAACAAATCATAACACATAACAATATTTTTGATGAAGTAGACAAGCATGATTATATTAGAAGGAAAATGTAAGTATTAATTGCAATTTGTTTGATATTTAATGCAAATGTAATGATGGTCCCATATTTTATTCTGTTTTGCAGCAAAGGCTCTTGGTCTGTCTATTAATTTGTGGTTATAAAATCCATTTTGTGGTTCCCTTTAGCTGAAAATCTTTAATGAAAGTCTGGGGCACTTAAAGAGCACCCATTTCAGAGAATCACCAAGCTGCTCTCTCTTTCTGCCCCTCATGAATCATCTGCAAGGAAAAAGAGACTCCATAGCTCTCAAGTTGTGTTTCCAGAATATCTGGCACATATAGTTCACTCATCTATTTAATCGCCTGAAGTGTATTTTGGGGATACATCTCAACTACATTATATATACAGATATACAGATACATTACAAATTGATACATTCATAATAAGAGCATCAACTGCAACTCTCATCTTTACATGAAAACTAAGAGAAGGTTCTACTGATTATGATTAAGTATTTTTAGTGCATCACTTTTTCCACTTTATGTGTTATAGTGCTGGACCTGTTTTATGGATTTTGGGACTTTTATTACATGTTGATTTGCGATATTGAGCAAAACACATTCACAAGTACTAAGAGGAATATTTACAGCTTAAAAGTTTTACAATTGATTCATTATTAAATTCTTAAAATATTCTACATTAAATTAAACCTTATTATTCTGTAGGGTCAAATATTGTCATATAAGTTCCTTTATAGACAATTCTAATAAATAAATAAAAATCCCATAATAATCAACATTACATAAAGGATAGGTTCCAGTAAACCCATCAGAGACCAACATTGTTCCACTCCATTTTAGCCTTGTAATATCATTACTTGAATGGAAAAAATGTCTCACCAGTAGATCCTAAACAAGGCCAAAATATATTCTTTGACAGAAGAATATTGATATTAATCTCCATCAATGATTTTACTCCTTGATCCTGAGATACGAGGGCAAACTACTTACACATGTACTTGGAAGAAAATGCACATTCCTCAGGAGACTTGAAATGTGTAAATTGATATAATTTCATGTCTTATGTGCTGTCTCCTCTCTGCAAAGCAGGTTTCTCTATCAGATACAATGCAGAATAAAGGAGTGTATATTAAGATTGCTGAGACTGCCTGCTGTATACAAGTGCACCAAATTACCTGTTGACAGGTGGAGAAGTCTCAATGAGAACTACAGAAATTATTTGATTCCAATGATTGCCTCAAAAGGTTGTGTGACCAAATATGACATTCAGGGTCCCATCATTTTTGTCTCATCCTTTTATCAGTTAATGTTCATTAAATTCTTATTTATCACTACTTTAGTTAGATTTCAGGATCTTTCTTTCTTTGGAAGGGTACCAAGACATTTGTCCACGTGTGTGATGTGGTTCTCCAAATATTAGTCTTAAATCTTTGCCAAAACATGAATCAGAACATAAAGAGGCCAATGCCATTTTACAAGTATAGAGTATATTTACTTCTTGCCAGATCAACTGCTATAAATGGTCTATCAGGGCTAAGCACTGTGGAACAAATCACAACTGTAATGACAATGGTCATAAGAAGAAAAGAAAAAAATCAGCCCAGACTGTCACACACCTTAGCTCTTTGCAGTGATCCTTCTCTACCTCCCAGGGTTTTACAACTTTATGCATATTAAATGTCATTTCGAGGTAACCATCCATCATAAAAGTCAATGTTCCTAAGAGTTGTTTGCTTTTAGTTTCTCCTAGATTAATATTTTCACAAAGGTAAATACATAAAAACAGACATTGCTGACATATTCTCTTGCCTTTGTGTTTTGATGGCAGGAGTCCAGAAACCTGGGCAGGTGTCACTGGGTTCAGTTTGGTTGTAGTAATAAATAAAAAGCAGTTTCAGGTGTGGTGCAATTCTCTCTCGCTCTCTCTCTCTCTCTCTCTCTCTCCTGCTCTCTAGAGGAGGTAAACTCACTCTCAATCTATCTGTATAACAGAATTACGTAAAGTTGTCTTTACACACCCTGTCGTCTGTTTGGTGTACAGGGGTCAAGCGACTTGGCTGTCTCTCAAATCCAAAATTATGTACATATTACAAGTGGCAACAAAGCCTATGAATATTATACATTTTTGTAATGACTATGAAAGCATAAATAACTAACAGCAATTTATTATGAATAATTAAGCGATATCATAAGAGAGGGAGTGCTGTCGTGCTGAATATCAGCACGGCGCAGATGTGACATTAGCACGAGGCCGCAGCTCACGTGATGAAGATATCACAGTAATGCTGCTTATTCAATACAACACAACCTCGAGAGTCATTTTGCTTTCATAAAATTGTCCCACAAACACAATATATTATCAATCGATCATGATTTGGTTGGTTATTTAATCAGTTATTTTGCTCCTCCAACACATATCCTACCTTGACCTCATAGTTTGCATAATTGACGGGTGAAAGTAGTCATAAATTCTTACTAGTTTCCATTTATTCCAATTTAAAATATCAACTAACTTCCAGGGTTTCAGGGTTGAATCCCAAATAGTGTTAAATGTAAACACAGTGTGTTATGTAAGATGTACACACATGAAGTAGTGCCCTGGTTTAAAGGTTAGAGAGGGATTTAGGATTCAGCCTTGTGTTAGAATCAAGTTAGCTTTATAGCTCACACACTGTTCAGAGGCAATTTGCAATGACTTAGAAGACATTACTAAGGAGGCAAAGTATTATACTGTATAAGGTGGTGGCAGATCTGTTTTCTTGCTGAAAATGCTTCTGCGACTGGTTTTGAATGTGGTTTTGGCAGGCAGCTGTTCTCTCCTCTTTCCAGTACAGGGGACCATACTGAGCTACTTTTACCCAGGCTATGACTGACAGTTGCACCTGTTATGTGGGTGTACATAGTTAAACGTCCCAGTGCTTTAATGCTTTTTATGTATCAGCCTCTTGTCCAATCAGACTACTCGGTTGGAACTAACTGTTGTACAAAGTACTATACAGGGAAACTAATGTCCTTATTCTTCAAACAAAGTTTCAACAGAGATTTCAACAAATATTTCTCTTGAAAGTGCCTTCACAGGCAAATAAATATTTTATAAATATTTTCTAACAATTAAAGACTAAATAAAAACAATAAACCAAAAGACTATTTTTAATAAAAATAAAAGATTAGATTCTTTATTTAATATGTATGCAAATACATGAATATTTAATTATATAAAACCTCATTTGCATAAACAAATCTCATTTTAGTTTTAAGATTTAACATTCAATATAATTTTTTTTTTAAATACTGTGTTCAGTTGTAGTGTCTTGCCTTAAAAAGCAGAAAAAGAAACAATGAAACTATTAACACCTTGAATGTGCAAAGGATATATCTATATGTTTTTGTTTTTTTTTTAATATTAAGAAGTTTCTGGTTGTGAGTCAGGTTACTAAATTTACCTTGGTCTCTTAAGTATTTTTTTTAAAAGCATTCGGCATATTATGTTAAATGTTTCGATCCTCTTAAGATTTTCACCTCTACATGAAATGAGACACATGAAATGCATTTTGGGATCGCAAATATGAGGGGTGTTTAATATTTGAGGGGTGTTCAGGTCAAATCGGGACTTTTCTCATAAGGTATATCATAAGGTATAAAAAACACATTTACAAAAGACTTCAAGCACGGTATGGTGATGAGACTCAGCCGGAGTAAAACATTTAAATGGTGAAAATGTTTTAAAGATGGCCGTATAACCATGTCCCAGCCAAGGTGGCTTAGAACCCACTGCGAATGTTCCTTTGAACATTCAGCAAGTGATGAATGCCTGATCCTTTAAAAATCGATGAAGAACTTATGGAAGAGACACATTGGAAACTGTACACACAGCCATTCACGAAGACCACTTGCACATTACAGAACCTCAGCGGCGAGTTATTGCAACATCTCCCATACAGTCCTGACCTCACTCCATATGTTTGGGCCATTAAAGGAGTTCCCGGGAGGCCAGACTTTTAAACATGAAGCAGGAAGTCTTATCATGGCTCTGGCGTACTGAGAAAACTTTCCACCTTAATTATATCAACTAGAGACACGCTGGGATAGGTGCGTTACTTTTTACTCTCATAACAATGTTATGTTATTCTGCATCATCAAAAGTCCCAGTTTGACTTGAACGCCCCTCGTAATAAATGCATCTATACGTATAAAAGTTGCATTTATGTCTATCTAAATTACTTTTGGCACTACATGGACTTGGAAATATTGCTAAAAATTAATTACTTACAAAAAGACGTGATCATCTTTCAAACTGCTGTCCTATGTGAACCCGCTCTACTTTGATTCAAATTGTTTGGTGCCACTTTATGTCTCTTCTTTTCGGAATTTGTTACTTTTTACTTGGGTCGCTTTCTGTGTAATTCTGTGTCAGTCATGTTTCTTTCTAAAATATTATAATGATCCCTAGCCATGTGACTAAGTATGCCTTTCACAAACGTCCTAAAATGTTTGTAACAATTAGCATTTTATATATATATATATATATATATAT
The DNA here is from genome assembly GCA_030347435.1 of Clarias fuscus. Lineage (NCBI taxonomy): Eukaryota > Metazoa > Chordata > Actinopteri > Siluriformes > Clariidae > Clarias > Clarias fuscus. Next base: position 10,716,795 of record CM059218.1, read on the forward strand.
ATATATATATATATAATTTTATTTTTTTGGAGGGGAGCTTGTCATGTTATACATGTTTAACTGAATGAATGTTTAAATCATTGTTTAAACATTCAGCTATTAAAATGGTTAGATATTTATTGTGACTCTTTAAGGTAAAACTGAAGCTGAATACATGTTTAATCACAATAATGTTGTCACAAAGTTCATATAAGAACGAACATGTTAATCACCTACCTCTGTAAACAAAGTTGTGCTGTAAGAACTGTGGTTATTGGTAACTGCACTACTTTTTATGCCATTAATCCCTCAAGATCTCAGCCGTCTGATCAATAATACATAATTAAAACTGGATAAGTTGGTAAACAGTGGGTTTATAATTTTGAAAAAGAAGAATTATTTATGTAAGCCATTTATCTGTGTGCATGGATGGATAAAAATTTTCAGAAAAAGAAGATGTTTTAGATAGAGGCCCTCAATCAATTATGCAAGCAAAGTGTTTCTGGGGTTGTTAGAGGTGAATCCAGTAGACAGACAGACAGACACTACAATAAAGATTTTGCCCCACCTGTGTTGCTCTGCAGTCTCACTATCCAGCAGCTCCATGTCACACACACTGCAGCGCTCCCTCTGGCCCTCATGCTTTGCACCTGCTGTGCAATTGCTCAGTTTGCTGAAGAACTCCCGCTGAATGAAGCTCTGGTGAAAGAGACCGCCGTAGGCACCAAAGTCTGCAGACATAGCAAGGGTGGGTGGCATGTGCAGAGATGAAGCCATGGATACAGATATGGGCAGCATGTTCTCATTCTTATGGTTATACAATGCTGCAAGATGTCTCTCAGCCAGACTGGCAACGTTTGCTGGTCCCACTTGGCTGGCATCTCCATGTGATTCAGGAACACCATCAGTGGAATGGAGCTCCCTAGCACTAGTGATGACGGTGCCTCTAGTGGGGGTTCCCGGAGTGCCTCTGTGCTGTTTGGACTCACTGACGGCATCTCCATTTCTAGAAGAGCTACCCTCGTGGCCGTCCTCCTCGTCCACTTGCATCATTTCTGTCTTAATCTTTTCTAGCAATGGCGAAGAGTTTTCTTGGGGGAAAGCGAGGCCTTGTTGCACAGTCCCTGCCAGGAGAGACTGGCCAATGCTCATCAGACTTTCTACAGCAGCCCTCGTCGGGCTGATGGTATTAAGGCCCAGTGGCGCTGACGCTAAAGGCTTCTTGTCAATCATATTGCCTATGGCCAGTCGATGGCGGCCAGCAGAGCTGTAGTTGCCCTCCTGTATGGAATGCTTTTTGGACAGAAAAGTGCTCTTTAAATACTTCATCCGACGCTCATCATCATCTTCTGTGCCATTCTCATTCGTGTTTACGTCCATGTCGTTCTCTTCAGATGACTGAATGGTCTCCAAGATCTTCAGACACTGCTCCTCTAAGTACTCGATCTCCAGAATCTCTGCAGCATATAGCAGGTCATCTAAATCTTCAAGTTTAGCCTGGAGTGTGGCAGTGTAGGCATATTCCAGGATCTGCTGGAAGGTCTTTGGTGAGAGGAAATCCAGAGTGTAGTGTTGGCTATTCCGATGGAACAGGATTTCAAACATCTTGCTGACGCACGCCAGTACAGTTCTGTGGGCATGGAACTCCTGGCTGTCCACCATAATGACCACATCGCACAATGTCCCCGACAGACGCATCTGGTTAGCCTTCTGCAGGAGACTTGCGGGGTGCCCAGGATTTTGGAGATGGATCACGCCCATTTTAGTCAAATCCATCATAGCAGCATTAACAAAACCATGTCACGGCTTTGTCCTCTTGCTTCTTACTTCTATTAATCTGAGAAGGAGTCAAGGGAAAGCTGTGTTAACCACTGGGAAAGGTTGTCATACAAGATTAAAAACGACTAAATAAATACTGTATGCTCAAACTTATTTCAGCTAGCTGTAGTGCATCTTGAAAATGATTATATACAGCTATTGTTTTTGAAGCATTTTATGAACAGTTCCACACTAAACTGAAGTCATGCGGAGGTGCGCATATGATATGATTGCAATCCATTGAGTCATTATAGTGTGACATATATGAATGAGGGTTAAATTAGAAGGATGCGTTTTAAATGAAGGAAAAACCTGACTCTAAAAGCAGCAAATCAACAGATGTCTGACACCCTGGTCGGCTTCATTATGTGCATCCAAAGTGCTACAATCTCCTAAGAGATATCTCCTAATTGATTTCCCTAAGACAAACCGAGATGACTATGAGACGATGACCGTTATTATTACAGCTCAGCGCCCGCTCAGATCTATCTCGTCGCGCACGTGCAAAGAGAAACCGTAAACACGTCGAGAACAACGCCGTAAAAGTAACCCCGATCCCAATTCAGAAATAACATCTCGCTTCCAGAGGCATGCTTGAAGAAGCAACAATTTGCATGCCATGCCACAGGCAGAAACGTGCCAGTCCCATCCCTTCCTTATGCATGGGTCTCTCACTCTTCATTGATCACGCACAGAGCACCAAAACACAGCGTGAGATGATAATAAACGATGGTCATAATCTGATAACTGACACTAGATTATATCGGCAGCAGCACTGAATCAACAAGATGGCACCTGCCTGACAAGTTGAAATAATCGCAATAATATTAATAATATTAATACTACTACTAATAATAACGTAGCACTGTCTTCTTAATTTGATTTCACTGACCCCTTGTTTGCTGTAGACATTTCGTAAAAGGAAAAAAAAAAAAAAGTAATTAATTACACTGAGCTTGATGTCTCGCAAACGCCGAGCGCAACTGTTTCGTGACTTTAATTTAATCAGGTATTGTTATAATAATCTCGGACTGTTGTTGGCGGTAAACAAACAGGTTAAGAAAACGTAAAAGTATACAAGAAAGGAGGAGAGTAACTCCGGCTTACCTCTCTCTCTCTCTCTCACTGTCCGCGCGCGATTCAACAACAGCTGTTTATTAAGGCGTTACGAGCGCAGCGCGCGAGCGAGCTGGATTCACAGAACCCGCTTCACGCGCACGGAGTCAGTGCGCGGCCAGCCAACCAGCGGCGCGAAGTGACGTCAGGACATTGTGTCACAATATGCGTTTAAAACGCGGGTCTGAGACGTGGCGCGGGACTGACGGGTCATTAACACGGACGGTTGGACTTTCGTGTGCGTCTCTACACTGAATAGCTGCGCTTACCAACCGGACCGAATGCCCCATTTTTAGGACACACGTCTATATACGTTTGCGGTCACACACTGTAAATAAATCGGGGCTTGTGTTGGGATCTCTGTGTTTAATGTAAAAGTTAAGAAGCTTGTGTGTAGTCCATGTGAACGAGTATAACTTTGTAGTCATGCGTCTGCAAGGTAGATACATAGCAAAACTCTTTTATTCTCTATACGGCTAGGGTTAGGGTTAGTATACAACCCTAGGGTTGTCTTGTATACAGGGTCGCGCGGGAGGGGGGGGGGGGTAGTACGAGGGGGGGGGGGGGGGGGTGCAGTCTCTCTCGCAGGGCACACACATACACACTTTCATCACACACTATGGGCAATTTGGGAACCCCAGTTAGCCTAATCTGCATGTATTTGGACTGTGGAAGGAAACCGGAGTACCAGAAGGAAACCCACCAAGCACAGGGAGAACATGCAGCATTCACACACACACCCAAGGCGGGAACTGAACCATGTCCCTGAAGGTCCAGGACGACACACAGCAAAACTCCCCGTGTTGAATTATATATCCGAATGTGTTTAACGCTGGAATTTATTATTTTTTACATAATCCTGATTCTTCCAGGTGCAACAGTGTTTCAGTGGATACAGTCAGGGACTGCTTAGTGGACAGTGTGTAGGGGCGCCAGATTGACTAGACTATTTTTAATTATTAAAATTTAATTCAAAGAAAACAGCCCTCTTGACCCCTATTTGACAATGAGAAACATATTTAACGCATTGTTGTGCAATATTGTCAGTGACATGCTGTGTAATATTTGTAGCCCTAAATTACTAATTATTTGGTAAAACATTATAAATGGGGCACCCACACAAGGAGTAGCCTAGGGGCCCATAAACCATGTCCTTAACCCTTGTGATGTTCATGGTTTTACATACCATGTCCAAATTTCAGTATTCTCTACATCCATGTCCTCAAAATTTGTAAATGAGTACAAATTATGTGTAAATGAGACTGTTGACCTAAGCAGGACTAGCGTGTTCCTGTCATAGACTCTGAAGCCACAAAACCATTTAGCAGGATAAAGAAGTTACTAAAGATGAATGAACGCATCACTTCAACAGCAGGGCGCCACTGTTCAATAGCATGTCTTAGTGGCCATACACCACTGGCCAACAGCAGCCACCATCAAATAGCACACAGTTTTGTACAGTAGGAAGAAGGAGACACATTATAGTTCAATGGTTTTTTTTTGTTGTTTAGTGATTTATTTTATTTATATTATTCTTTATATTATAATATTTATGTTATTCCAGAACAATACTGAAGATTTCAAAACTGTGAAATAACACATATCGTATTAGATAAGAAACAACACTACAGTCAATTTTTATTTTAAGACACAAAGGTCAGCTGTTGTGGAATAGCTGTAAGTAGAACAGTGCTGTCAAGTGTATGTGCAAAACCCATCAAGCACCGTGATGAAACTGCCTCTCATGGAGACCATCCCAGAAAAGAAAGACCAAAATTTATCTCTGCTGCAAAGGAGAAGTTCGTTTAGCCTTACCAAGCCTCAAAAATCACCAATTACAGTAACAGTGTCTTAGATTAGAGTCATGATGAAAGCTTTACAGAGCTTACATTCTGTTCAAAGGAGATTATTGCACAATTCAAATGCGTTCAGCATTTGTTTTCATTATAAAAAGAAATAAAAATAGGAAACACATATTGAATTAAAAGGTGTGTCCAAACAAAGGTGTGACTGGTACTGTATCTACTGCAATTGCCTGAACCAGAGTACAAAGTCAATATTATTTTGTTGATTTGTATTTCTTACGTTTCATTTATATAATTTAGGTTAAAGTGACCACTTGCGTAGGTTAAAGTGACTTTGCTCCAAAGGTTTTATCACTGCTACTCTCTAAGAAAATTTATATTACATTAACGTTATATATTATGTTACAACTATATAGATGGCTGGAAACCTTTACAACATTTCTGAGAACATTTATTTGAATTTTATTTTCAAATTTACTTCAGTGACATCCAGAAGAACATTTAGATCTCTACTGAAGAAGCCAAAAGTTATGATGGCTTCTGAGATAAGAAACCTAAAGATGGACCAGACTCAATAGGAAATCAATCCTCTTCTGGTCGGCACTGGATAGTACGTAGGAATATCATAAAAATTACTCATGCTCAAATATGCTAGGTGGCCTAAAGGTTTGGATCCATAGGTCAAGATGCAATTGCTTTAAAAATTCAAGGAACTTCTCTACGAGAGGTATCCTGTAAATAAGAATGAGTTGGGTGTGATCTTCCATTGTTAGTTTCAAAGCTATCTTGGGTCTGAAATAAATAGAAAATTCTCAAATTTATATAACGTAAAATGTCTATAGATACAGACTTTTGAGCGAGCTACCCTGTATACTCTAAAACCACTCTCTCTCACGCAATTATTCTCCATACCACTTTTCCTGGACTGGGTCTTGAGAGGCTTGGACCATTTCCCAGGGAACCCAGGGCACTAAGCTGGGTATTCCCTAGACAGGGTACCGACTCATCTCAGGGCACAAGCATGCATACATACATACACACTCACTCAAACACAAAAGGGCAATTTGGAAATGTCAGTTCACCTAATCTGCATGGAAACTGACCGAGCACAGGGAGAACATGCATACTCCATGCACACAGACAGAAATCAAACCCTTACCATGGAGGTGTGAGGACACAATGCTAACCACTATGTGCTACAGCGCTGCCCTTAATATGAAATCAAACAGTTTTAAGTGTGTTCAAAGGATGTTTCATACGACTATCAGTTCTTTGGTACAAAATCTTGCTCACGTTACCACTGAAGAAGGAATGAAATTAAGTGGTGGCTATAAACTGCTTTTGGGAAATGCAGGGTTTAAGAGAATCCATAGAAGCAGCAACAGTAGACAAGCCAGAGGAGTAGAAGTGCATCAGGATCTGGAACTGGCATTACATCAGGCAGCAGGAGTACATATATAGCTTGGCGTATATTTTAGACTCTCAGTACCTTTCAGCTGGTTGCATACTTAATAAACCAGCTTCTAACATTTGGAAATATCTTACATGCTACAGTGGTCTTGGTGGTTCTTCAAGGCCAGAGAAGCAGTGTGAGTGGTCACAGTAGAGTTCTCTAGATCCTGTGCGTGCGTGACCTCTTCAACCCTCTCAGCCCGAAAATCTCTGATGCAGAAGAAAACACCTAGCAGACCTATTTTCTTTTTGTTCGTTCCGGGGAAGACAATCCCACGCCTCAGTTCACTGAACTCAAACAGCAATCATGCTACACAGCTCATGAGAAATAGACTATCATATAAGATGATCAATGACTTATTCAAAGACATGACTTTTCAACGACTTTTTTGTCACAGCTACAGAAGTCAAGATGCCACAGGGGGAATAAAATCTGTCTCACTGATCTGTTTGGCAGCAGTGGTGGCATTCTGATGCAATTCATTTCAAATTCAGTCAAAATATTTCGCGTATCGGCTTGGAGAAGAATTAAAAGAATTAAAGCATGCCTAGATTCATTTGCCATACGGCTCTTGTAGTGTTAACCCATTTAACTGATTTTGCTGTTACTGATGCGTTTAGCATCAATGGTTCAAAAAGTAGGGTCTAGGATGCATATCCAAGGAGTCTGCAATACTTATTTTAATTTCCTTAAAACAGAAGAAATTACATCACTCCACCATACAATTTATTCTATTTATTAAGTTTCTATACTCAATCACCTGATCAGTTTCATTAAATGGGTTTAATCCAAACCTCTAAAACGATTAAGCCAATAAACAATGCTAACTCGCACCTAATGTGTTCTGTAAGAAAAGGATTGGGGATTAAAGCACTCCATGGTTCTACTAAAATTAAAATAGTTAAACACCCCTGCTTTAACACTGTGTGTCGTCTATCACAAGACAGACTTTCTCCACTGGAGACGCAATTTTGGTTTTACAAAGCACACCAGTGACATCTGGTGGTCATCACTGGAACAGCTCCCAATATTTCCTCCCAGACTTTTGAACTGTATGAAACACACTGAACAGATTTACAGATCATCAGACATACATTCCTCCCAGCACTAGATGTTTAAGGGATCAGGAGCCTTGAGTCTCGCATGCATCTCAAAAATAAAAAGGCCTAACAAGAACAAAATACAGACAATTAGAGAAAGCAGACTTGAGTTTTTAATTAGTTTAATCAAAATGTGTTAGAACAACACAACTTATGACATGTTTTTGATGTTTAATGCACAGTTTTACTCACTGTCCTACATTACTTTCTTATAAGAATCCATCTCAGAAATACACGGTACACTATTTGGTTAGACTGGTTTTGAGTATACTGAAAGTTGGGAAAATAATAAAAATTTATATATACCTTGAGCACAGATAGTTACACATTTCTTATTTGTACCCCAGAGGCTGAATATCTGCCATTGGATGGAAATACTGTATATAACACGCTGAACACCAAAAAGAAAAAGAAAAAAAAAAGAAGAAAAATCAACCTACACACAGCTCTGGGCATGCACGTATAAGATCAAATCTGCCATCTGTGCCCTACACTTTTCCTGCAACATTAGTGATGGGCAAGCAGACCTTCATGCAATTGGTAGTAGAGAATCAAGAACGCTTTAAATGACACTTTAAAGGAGTGTCACATTGATCCTCTTTTACACAGACAGATGTCAGCTATCAATTTACATAAATGTTATGTCAAAATAAATTCAGCTACCTTTCACCATTAAGCTATGCAGATATTCTCGAAAAAACGTACAGGATACACGAACACAGTGCACAAGCTTGCAGTCAGCTGTGTAATACAAACGTATAAAAATGGTCCGATTTCTCTTAATTTAGAATTTGAACTAGCATGTTTTAAAGAAAAAAATAATTATTTGGGAAAATCCCAGTTCTCAAAGAAGCATTAAGAATATCAATAATAAGCATGTGAATGCGAAACAACGGAATATAACTTAGTGTGGTGAATAGAAGGCTATTCGTTTACTGCATTTTACTGCATTATATGTAGTATAGTGGATTTTACATCACATCTTCAAACACAGTGGTTTACAAACAAACACAAACAAGAAAAAAAGAAAACAGAATGTAAACCAGATTTGCAGTCAAACTATTACACAAGACTAGCCCTCAGAAGAAAGATAAATAAAAAAATAAAAAAACAGAAGTAATTTCCATTTCAACAATGTAATTCGTAAATAAAATTCAAATAAAACCTAGCGAATCATTGAACATGTGCTGTGATTCGCCTTAATGCAAGATGTCTGGTTTTCATAAACACACTCCTGAAAAAATAGCAAACGTGAAATTTGCAGCCAACTCACAAAAAAGAGCAACAGAAACACTTTAAGGTTGTACTTCGTTTAAGAAAAACGACAGCGAAATGGAGAAAAAGGCATACATATATTACGTACACCAGATTTCAGTCTTAAAGATGTACAAGCTTATGATGCGCTTTGTTGTTTCAGAAACAAAAGCTCATTAAGGGCACTGTAGAAAGAACATTTGCGCGTTCATCGTGACGTTGCCGCTTTCGTCTTTGGGCTTGCCGGATCATGCCTTACTCTCCGAGGCGTTTGCTTGCGATACCGCATTTGGTTCCGCCAGTGCTTCCGGCTGGACCTTCTTCTTCATCTCGTCTTCCTCAGCTCTGACCTCCTCCTCTAGGGATGTTCTGAAATTTATAGGCAATCATTCATTATAAATAAGCAGGAAAACAGGGCAAATGGACAGATGTACTGGGAACATGCTAGGATGACATCTAGTGATTATTTAGAGAGAGACGTACTCGTTTTGCGCAGCCGACAGGTGAGTGGTGGCAGCTGTAGGCAGAAAGTGTAAACCGTCCTGTGGGAAATGTGATATACCTCCATCTATTTGGAGCTCAAGGTCCTCTGACGAGAGAGGGGCACCACCGCTCTGTGGATTGGTGAAAATCGGTCGGGGCTCGCACGGACTTCCTAAAAGCATTGGCTCTGTCTCAAGATCTCTGGCTTCTTTCTCAGTGCTAAGAGCAAGAGAAGGTGGAGCCTCAGAGTCCAGTTCTGCAGATTTAATCTGATCAGCTGAAGGGATACTGGTCTGAGAATCAGCCAGATCGACTAAAGGCGGATCAGATGCAAGGAGTGACGCGTCTAAGGGCTGGCAGGAGGGTTTAGGGGTGCATTTGGGCTCAGAGGGAGGAGCTGTAACGCTGGAGGTCAGAGTGGTGCTCTCACTAACAGGGCTGCCCTGACTCAGATCAAACGTGTCAGTGACTGTGTCTGAGTTGGTGGCCAAGGACAGAGGCAAGTCCACCACGGTCGACGTGACATCGGTTTGTCGTCTGGTAGAGCAGGAAAGGAGAGAGAGAGAGAGAGAGGAAAGAGGGAGAGAGAAAGAGAGAATGGATTAACTGACACTACTCACTTCAAACATGATGAAGCCAATACCAATAAAATAATGACTGTAATGACAGTTTGATGATGCAACTGCTGTCAAAAAAGGTGTTTGCTGCTGTAGAACTTGAAAGAAGAGAAAGTAATGAATTGAAAGAAATAGTGACAAAAACAATCTAGCTGAAACAAGTAAAAGGAAGTGCAGTAAACACTTAGATAAATACATAAGCACATAAGATATAAAAAATAAGATAATATAAGATATTATATAAGATAAAAAAAATTAATACATACTGTACCAAAAAAGAGCAGAGTTGCAAGATTCCATGTATAATGATCATTTGTCACATTTTACAATTTACTTGTGAGTTTGTGCAAGTTTGCATTTACTTTAATCTTTAAAAAAAAAAAACTTACACACCACTGTTTCGTTTCATTCCCTGGGATCTGCTTACACACACGTGTATACATATTATATATAGACATATAGGCAGATTATACGTCCAATCTGATTGTATTCATATTCGTCCGTATTCACCATTTGTTCAGTCACATCCCTGTAGTGTACATCACAACGCGTCACACAGCACACACTTACTCCGGCTCAGTTAGGGGTGTGGTCTCATTCGGCTCGGAATGTCCGCCTACATCATGATTCGCTGCGACTCTGTCCTCGTTCCTCAATTCCACGATGGGCTCTTTGGATTCGTCCTTTCTGTGGAGAGAGGGGTGAGATCGTTTACAGCGGCAAGTCTCTTTTGGCGAGATTTCCTTTCGTAATTTTACCACCTAATCGAGATAGCGGAAGTAGTCAGAATAAAAAAAAAAAAAAAGGAAATCACCACAAATTATCTGTTCCAATCCCATCATTTTTATCGTTTCTGGTGCATTTGATTTTGAATTTGCAAGATAAATCCTACGTCTCTGAAAATTCTCTTAGAAATCTGTTACATTATAAATAAGATTAATTCATTGGAATTTGGATGAGTAAATTAATAAACAATAGTGTTTCTATTAATGTGGCTGGACAGTCAGCTTTAAGTAGGACCTAACTAATGTAAGAAAAATTATATATATATATATATATATATATATATATATATATATATATCTGACATGTATCAAGCAATTAAAGGGAGAATTTGAAATGACTGCAATCGCACTATAAAACTAAATCGACAGTTGTGGGTAAATGGGGGAAAAGGCTTCAATTTCTATTCTAGAGGTAATGGGTACAGTATGTCAGGGTAAGAAGGGAAGCACCCACTGTACAGGCCTCTGGTTTCAGTGTTATGATCGGGGGTTGCCTCAGTTTGTCAGGTCAAATTTCAGAAACGTTATGTGACAGTAAAATGAAGTCAGCTGATGACTTGAATATACTGCATGATGAGGTTATCACTTCAATTGATTTTTTTTTCCTTCCCTGATGGCATGGGCACATTCCAGGACTCAAATTGTCGAAGAGTGGTTTTGGGAGCATGAGGAATCATTTTGACGCATGAATTCTCCACCATATTGTGCACCGTAATCGAAGCTAAAGGCATCAACCGGAATTTGACTTTATATCACAAAAGCAATCGATTTAACTACTTTGCGACAGACAACCTGACGTAGACAGGTTCTCAGGCCAAACATGTTCCACAATAGACAGCCATTTTCGCTTTTCCTGTGGCAGAGAATTGTCAAAATCTTTTTTGTAAAAAACAAAACATATAAAGACAAAACCGTTATGATGGTCATTAGAACATCACTGATAACTGCACCAAGGCTAGAGCCACCTAGATTACAATCACTAAAATCTACCATTTAATTTACAGTTAGTTAATTAACTTTATGTGGAACATAATTATGTGATTACAAGCACCTCATAGTTGTAATTTAGCCAAGCTGATGAGCAGCACACTGGGAACTACAAATCACCCTTATTGTTTTAAATAGTAGCTATGCCATTTGTCTAAAATAACATCATAAAAGCACTTCTGCTAATATTACGGCGCAGGACTTCACCGAGTCCAACATACACAACCGAATCTGAAAAATATAGTCATAAGCAACAACGTGTCGTGTGCAGATGGAAATCGTTTATGTTCTGTTTGGGTGGTAATGGGAAATGGAAAAAAGCATGTCAAGCTCTTTAGACTGGAGGCGTAAAATAGTTGAAATTGAATGCACGCTCTGTCTTCTCTTCACAGTCTGACAATGTCTCATATCTCCTCTCTGCTGTTTTTCCCTCAGCTGTCTCCATGTCAGACTCCGTATCCGACTTGTGCCTTTTTACTTTTCTCTGTCTCTGCTCTACGACTGAACATCAACAAGACTATTAATTGTTTTTTTTTTCCTCTCCCCAAAATAGTAATTTATAAGAGGAAACAGGGCTTTTAATTATTTCTAAAGACTGTCTTGCAATATTTCCTTAATAAGTTCTTAAATAAAGCATTGACTTGATTGATAGGTGATTTCCTGCAGCTAACTGGGTTTAACGCAGGGCTTAGTTCAGATTGCATCAGGTACCACTGGGGCTGTCATTTAAAAAAAAAAAAAAAAATAGAAGTTTGTGTTTGGGTTACTAATATGTCATGTCCATGTGCTGTCTGCAATATGTGTGCCAGAGATGGAAGCAACTGAGGCTTGAGTAGTAAAAAAAATGTAATCGTTTTTAAAATTGTTTTTTTTTTTTATCGCTGTTCACAGTTGCATCAAATGATTGTCGCACCACGACTAATTTCACGACCTCTAGAGTCTTCTCTCATCAGCCACATTTTCCTTAAAGTAGATTACAAAATCTCAGAATAATAAAAAACTGTGTGATGCCAAAACTGGGTCTGTCACTCAGTGTGTGTGTCAGAGGGTTAGCTGCTACAAATCCCTGTTGACCAATGCTTATAAAACCCAAAAGCAAAAAATAATATGGCAGAAATAATTTATATTAAACAAATAGTATAAGTATTTATTTTAGTTTTTGCAACACATACTGTACACTCATCCTCCCCTTCATTAGGGACACCTATAGATGTGCAATTAACCAAACAGCCAATCAGGTTGCAGCAGCACAATGCATAAAACCATACAGGTGCAGGTCAGTTTTCAGTTAATGTTTTGGAAGGATGTACAGTTCCATTTCTTTTAGTAGCACAAAAACAGTGTACTTACCAGCAAACATCAGCAAGAAATAAAATGACCGTGAGGTCTGGTGTCATTATACTTTTGCAGATTTGGATCTAACAATGTGATCTCAATGTATTAGACAAGATTCATCACAATTGGATGATTTTAGTGAGCCTGTGTCCACTGTCGCCTCAGATTCACATTCTTGCCTGACAGGAGTGGAATTCAGCGCTGTTGTGACATATCCTCCTAAACATTCAGTGTTCTATGATTATTTTCTTCTCACCACATTGTTATGTAAGCTACCTTTGCCCTCCTGTCAACTCCAACCAATACAGTATGTACATTCTCTTCTGATCACTCTCTTGAGGAATCCAGCAGTTTCCGAAAGGTTTCTTAAACCATTCTGGAACCAACAACCATGCCGTGGCTACAGTCAGTCACGAAGATCAGATTTTCCCCCTCATTCCAATGTTTGATTGCTCATGAAGAGAAGCTCTTGACCTGTATGCACGGTGCTGCTACAACGTCATTGGGTAACAAGTGCTTTATTCCTAATAATGTGTACAGTGATTTTTGTTTTGTGTTTTGGTAAAATAGCAGGAGCTGTGGTATTAGTAAAATTCACAAAAGGATGTTCAGTGAACCGAGGAAAAGAAAAATGAATAAACGCTCCATCTCCTTACACAAGTGCAGCCTTTCCTGCCTCTATGTCCTTGCTCTTTGGACTGGTCCTGAGTTTGCCACAGATACACCTGAGCAAGCCACAGTGGTTGACAAAGTAGCAGGTGATATCCACGAACAACAACAGGACCGAACACACCACGATGACCATCCCAACAGTCAGCCCTGCGCCGAAGCTCAGGCCATCCTCCATGTAGTCTGGGGGGAGACAGAGAGACAGGATGGATAGATAGATAGATAGATAGATAGATAGATAGATGTCATGAATTACAAATCATAAAAATGTAATATACTTTAGTAATCATAACATTTATATCAGTTACTAGTTTTCATGGCATTATCATTTAACTTGTGGAATTGGCCTAATTAGGAACCAGATTAACTTCTTTTTGACTCATGAAAGAAAACCTTTAACTAGTTACCTTCAATTATTCGCCTGTGATTCTTGTGCTAATATGTTACAGTATGTTCGATCATTAATTATATCTTATACTATTCGTGACAAGCTTCTGCCTAGGTTCGTATCTGAAGATGCTTCATTTCTTATTCATTGTATTTTGGTCCAGCATGGCTCTGAGAGAACACACCAAAGTCAGAGGTGATCGTACTCCCTGACTCAGCTGGTCCTTTCAGTTGGAAAATTGAGCTGGTGAAGCCTTTCTAAAGAAGTTTTATTTCTGTTGTTGAACACGCTGTTCTGCAAGTTCTTCATATCACATGAATAAACAAACACGAATCTGAAGAAGATCAAGCCGGTCGCCTAGCTACTGACTCATCTTTGGCGAATCTCGAGCACTCATCAAAGCTAATTCTAATTCTGCATTAAGGCAGATGGCTGTGTTAGTTTACTTCCTACATGAAAACAAATGTCAATATCAGTTCATCTGTTCTTTATATTTTATTCTGCCTTTTTAGCAATATTATACACTGGCAAAAAAATATTAAAATAAACTAAAATAAATTCATCTGTATTATGTAGGCAAACTTTCCTTACCTACTTTTAATTTCATCAAATGGTTTTTGTCTGTTTGTTTACTAAAGACACTCTACAAAGGCACAACCAATGATTGTTTTTATAAACTTTGGTATGAAAAAGAGTTGTGATGGTAAGAAAATGCAAACAAGGCTTATTATGATGCGATTAAAAAAATAATATTTGTAATAATCTGATAATTTTGATGCACATTTCAAACTTATTTCCCTATTTATTTATTTTTTTGATTTTGTTGATTTTTTGCTTTCCAACAAGCACCATTGTTAAAATGATAATATAAATAAAAGTGAATTGAATAATAATAATAATGTCATATATTTTACATTTAATATTTGTTTAAGGTGTACAGTCCTATTTCTTTTAGTAGCACAAAACAGTGTACTTACCAGCAAACATCAGCAACAAATAATATGACGGTGATGTCAGTTGTCATTTTGTCAATACATTGGCAGGTTTGAATAAAAACAGCATAACGAAATTCAAAGTAAAAGTGAACAAGCCGTTGTACTGGGATCGCACAGATGGTAATAAATGACGACAAAATGATAATGCAGGCAACCGGTTTATATAAAAAAAAATGTATTTAATAAATCCAGATATGCACATGCCTAGAGGGTACATGCCGCTGTTTTGTTTTTCCTATAGATTCACAGAAAACCAGTCTGAGTTGCAGATCTCGGAAAATGTTTTCGATGACAAAGTCTTTCCGTAAAGATCATATAATGTACAATTTTATACAGTTTGTTCAGCAGTTAGAAAATTAGTTAAATATGTACAGATATAAGCAGGACCAGATTTGTCGCTTATAAACCTAGTTAAGTGCTTTCCTTTCCCTCTTTCCTGTACAGCGCATTCGGCTGAAAAGAAAAAATGTGCTCTAGGGTACAGATATGATCAATGGATACTGAGCTGTCTGTTTTGTTAATTGTGTTAATCCACACTTCAGGCTCAGTTGTATCAGCAAGAAAGATCAAATCATTAGCAAGAAAAAAGAAAAAGTCCAGCCACGATGCCCTGAACACACACACACACACACACACACACACACACACACACACACAGAAAAAACACCTCTCACATATAACACTATCAAAGCAATGACAGCAGGAACAGCGAGAGCACCATTGGAAAGATGGTGCACATCACTGAAGAGCTGCCAAGTGTGACTGAAGAACACACACATACATGCACGCACGCACACACACACACACACACACACACACACAAATGTGTCAGAAATACACATTCATTGAGATTGTATGGGAGGAAAAAACAAATTAGGCACGAGGATATTGTAGAAAAAATATATTTTGCATGTGTGGGGATGTGATGATCCATCCATATCCAAGACCAGGCACAATGACACACGACAAACAGAGAAAGGAAGAGGGAATGGGAGGGAAAAGAGAGAAGAAACAAGAGAAATAACAGTCAAAACCACAGAAATAAAGTTTGGAAAAATAACCAAAAAGTGCACTGATGCTGCGGAGGAAAGCGGAATGGAAAAAGCGGCCAAGTTCGAAGCTGACGCATGTGAGGGTGGGGAACAAGGTGGCTAATGTGCTGATATCAGGTTGCCTTCCTTCAGAGCAGTGTTCATCACGTACAGACCTGGGTTCTGAATCATTAATAAATCATTCATAAAGCTAATTATATCGGAAAGGAAATAAATATCACAAACACAAAGTGAAAAGGGGAAACAAAAAATAGGGGGAAACGGGTACAGCACAAATGAAGAAAAAAAAAATCTAAAAAAAAAAGAAGAAAAAAAAGACACAAATAAATAAGGACCAGGTCCTTCATAAATTTAATCTGATCCAATTCTGTGTGAGAACAGAGAGAAAAAGAAAAAGGAAAGAAAAAACTAACAAACACTATACTTATGCAAGAGTAGACATAAAATAGAAAAGGGAGATAGGAGAATGGGGGGAAAAAAAAAGAACTCATCAGAATCAAGACTTTCACAAGCTAAAATCCTGGTTAGAAAGGAGGAAAAACTCTGAACTCAGCAGTGCTCAACTTATCCAGGCCTTCGGGTGAAGAATAAAGCTCTAAAAGGAAGCAGAGGGCTGGACATGACGGATGACTGCGGCACCTGGGCCCTGTTCCACCAAAACCCTAAATGAAGTGTTGCTGATAAAACAGAACTCAGAAGCAGAATAATTTAATGGACTGATGATAAAATCCCCCAAACTCTCATTTGTGACTTCTGAGTAAAATGACAATACCTGTTATTCCTTATTGTAAAGTGTGTTCCGCATGCATGTTTATCACTGACAGTACTGTACATGTAAACAATAAAAAAGAGGAAGTTGTAGTTGCTATTGTAGTAACAATATGCCTCATTTAAAAAAAATCCCTGTTACAGTATATTTTTAACTGATCTACTGCTTCATCAAATTCTTGTCAATATTATGTTTACAACACAACTATGGTTTAAACCCAGGACTTGAGCAGTTTATAAGCCTCTATGCTGTTGTTTTTTGTGTTAAACATACAGTAATGTCACGTTATATTTGCTTTGAATAAATACTTGTATTCCTCTGCTTACTGAGTGAAACAGGGTTTATAGACTACAGGCAGAAAAATGAAGACTCAGCAGTTCATTTGCCCTTTATGGACACTTATTACTGAAGTGAATTATGGGTTTATGCAGGAAATGTACAGTACATATGCAGTAATGTATCAACATTATAATAAGGTGCACAGGTTATGTTACATTTTTTCAGATATGCTCTAACCAGTTGATGCAGAACCGGACTGCTATTTAAAATAAGCTTACATTGAGAAGTGATATTACTGCACGAAATCGCTAGAGGTTTCGTACAAATGTGGTTGCAATGCCTGTCTATTAAGCAAGTAAGTGTGGTGGTCTGGAAAAACCCAGTGGATGCTGCTGTGTTTAAATCTGGACTAAAAAGAGCTGAAATTGGCCAGCTTTCTACCAGCCAGAGGCTTGGATATATTCTTGTATTACACATCTAAAGATCTCAATATGAAGATCTTTTCATATTATACTATTTAATGTCATCAGTGATGTCATGCTATTCTCTTTGGAGCTTGGGTTTTATGGAAAATGATTACATACAGTATAGTACTGTGCAAAAGTTTTGATCCAACACTCAGTTCTTTATTGAAATGATATTAAATGAATGATGTAAGGTACCAGTCAAAAGTTTGGACAAGTTTGGATTTATTTTCTACATTCTAGAACAATACTGGAGATTTCACTATGAAATAACACACATGGAATTAGATAATTAGGTAATTAGGTTCGTTTTTATTTTAAAACATGAAGCTCGGCTGTTATTCAATGCGTTCAGCATTGCGATATAGAATCATGAAAGACCATGTAATATGTACTGTAGGTGTCCCCAAACTTTTTTCTGGTAGTGAAGATTAAAGTAAAGAAATTGGAACAAATGTTTTACTGCGACAGGGAAAGTGCCTAAAGATGCTATTTTAAAATTGGTAGTTTATGTAACAACTTCAGCAGAAACCTCAGAATCATACTACTTGTATCAACCTAACTTAGAAAAAAAAAACATCAATATATATGACCAAAGTTTCTTATATGCTTGATAATCATCAGACAATTGTGCTCGATGCCCAACACACTCTAGATTTAGTCCTCACTTTAGTGTTATAATATATAACAGTAAAGTTATTCCACTAGTTTTTGGAGCATGGCGGCGGAGACTTGTGTTCATTTAGCCACTAGAGCATTAATGAGTTCAGGCACAGTCAGCGTTCCAGTTAAACCCAATATTCCATGGAGTTGAGGTCAGGCCTGGGTTCATGTACCCCAGCTTTGGCAAACCATGTTTTCATGCTTCCAGCTTGCACGTGCACAGAGGAATTGTAAAATATGTGGGCCTTTGGGTTGCATTGAAGGAAAACTATAACGCTACAGCATACAAAGACATCCATAATTGTGTGCTTTAAACTTAGTGGCAATAGATTGGAGAAAAGCTACATACTATACTGTACGAGTGTTTGTCCACAAACTTTTACCAAATCTATCTGTATTTCACTATGACGACGGAACTGTTACTAACGTTCTAAACTTGCCATTTTAACTAAGAACAAATTAGTTAACAAATTAAAAAATGCATGTGCTAAACCAGCTTCAGGTTGTGAATCATATATTTTAATGCTTTATTTATTAAATTTTAAACAAACTGATAAATAAATAAAGATATTCATTATATTAAATTATTTTAAGTTACTATAAGTATTGGTCTAACACTTAAAAATAGAATTTGCAGAAATCAGATTTAAAGAAATATGGATATGGCTTTAAATCTCTAATGAGCAAGTCAACTAACAGATGAAAAAAAAAAAAACCACTAATCCATTTTAATCTATTTAAGAATCTCTAATCTCTAAAGTCAAAAATGTATAGATGTATGTAGTAGAGAATGTCTGAATTTCACAGTGTGAAGGGTTTTCCCAGGCAGCCACACACACATACGGTCCTGCAGCAGTGCAGAAGGATAGCTGTCGATAGCGTGATCTGGTGTTAAATAAAAATGTCTTAGTACATTAGTTCTTTAGACAAGCAATCTAAACCTCACACTGAACGTATCTTGATCACAATACCTTTTTTTTCCGAGCTGTGATTTATCCTAAGGAATTACCTTACCAATTGGATCAGACAACAGATTCAGTTAGGCTTCAAAAATCTCATTTTTATGGACACCCCTGTGGAGGTACCTACAGATATTTGGCTGTGCGAGTCCCTTATTGGCATGCTGCTCAAGAAGCAGCAGCAAAAGCATGAGGGGTAAAACAGCAAAACAAACGGGTTTTGGATCCCAGCCACTATTTTCCTGCTGGGCCACAGAACACATACACTGCCTGGCCAAAAACAGTCACCATTTCAGAAGGATCAAATTATTGGCCTGCCTCAAGCAAAGAGAACATAAAAATGACTGGAATTGGTTTTAACTGTCCAATGTGTTTCACTAAAGTGGTTAGAAAAAATCATGAATGTCTACGTTTGGAAATTGCTTAGAGAGTAAGTTGACTAAACAGCTCTGTGGTCATGAGAAAACCATTTGTTATTGAGATTCATTAAAAAAAAAAAAAAAACCCTTGGAAGTATTAGGATTGGACTTTGGAGCAATCATCTGGTCTAATGCGTCCAGATTGACCCTATTGCTGAGTGAAGGGCGTGTCAGGGTAAGAAAAGAAGCACATTGAGTAAAGCATCCATCATACATAGTGCCAAAGTACAAGCCTCTGGAGGCAGTATTATGATGTGAAGTCTCTTCATCAGTTGGTCAGGTCCAGACACTCTAACATTATGTGGCAATAAAATGAAGTCAGCTAATGGCTTGAAAATACTGAATGACCAGGTTATCCCTTCATTGTTTTTTTTTCTGATGGCATAGGCTTATTGTGAAAGTGCGATTCTGAAAGCATGAGGAAACACATGAATCGGTCCACCAGATTTTGCAATATAATTAAAGCTGAAGGTAGTCGAATGCAATATTAGTGAGCAACGTTTTTTGGGGGGGATCAGGCAGTGTATGTTGAAGCTTCCTACAGCTACACAGCTATGCCGATATTAATAAATATAGGAAAAGTGTTAATAAGAAAAGCTCTCAGGACTGAGCTGCACCAGATGCTCAATAGGTTGAAATGAGTCAAGTGAATCCAGCTGTGACCTCCACTCATCTGACCACACTGAACCCTGCTCGCTCTATGGTACTTCGAAGCTCAGATTTGACACAAAAATGACTCTCAGTAATGACCTGGTCTCAAAGGGGTGCACGGTTCCACTCATCTACTTCCCTGATGTCGCCGGTGAGAAATGAAAGAGTGACCAAATGATGCAGCAGGGACAGTGACTCAGACAGTTTTAACAGTGGACATCATGAGCAAGGTCAGTAATAGACGGAGTCCACTGTGAGACCCCTACAATAACTCGATGCTCCTCTCGGGTTTAAAGAGAACTCTCATAACAGAGAGAAAAATTCTTCGTTTATGAGACATTCACTACTTTATTAAAAGTAGAAATGATGCCCAAACACCAAACTAATAGACGAACAGTTGTTTGCTGTGACTCAACATTCATCATAATGCAAGTGGCCAAAGGGTGAGTGAGAAAAAAGGCGATTTCTCACTGCATTCATGTACTGCATTGGTGCTATAACAGTTCTGAGTCAGCCGTTAAATGTTGTGCGTCAGTATGTGTCAGAGCGAGGGATGGATAGACAGACGGATGGATGGATGGATGGTGGGGAGGAAATGGGGTGCAAGAGAAAGAGGAACTCACCCGGTGTGGTGGATGGCACAGAGGATGTGCGGAAATTCAGCGAACCAGGCTGGGACTTGCCCTGCTGGTTCTCGGCCACCACAGTCACGTCATATTCAGTGTTCCATTCCAGGTCGCTTAGGAGCACGTGTCCACGTGTGCTCGGGACACGGAGCTCCTCCTTCCAGACCAAATCTGCTCTCTGTAGTAAGCACAATCGGTGAGGCAACGTGCGAACTCAAAGGTCTACATTAAAGCTGTTTGCTTGAATTGTGGCATGTTGTTATTACTTTTTTCTTATTCATCTGATTTTTCTTTTTATCTTTCATCAACCATTATGAAATAATGAAAATTCTAATTGGTTAGAAGTAGTCATTCATGTTTGATAACAGCGAAAATGAAACTATGAAAATAGTTTCATCTGTGAGGTTTATATTAGAAACCTTAATCTAAACTTAACTATATTATT
This sequence comes from Clarias fuscus, assembly GCA_030347435.1. NCBI lineage: Eukaryota > Metazoa > Chordata > Actinopteri > Siluriformes > Clariidae > Clarias > Clarias fuscus. The sequence continues at coordinate 10,737,906 of CM059218.1, forward strand.
ATTATTATTATTATTTCTATTATTAATTATAGCCTTTCTAAAGTAACAAGTTACATAGAAACCTAGGGATGTTCCACATTTTTAAATCAGTTTATGTACAACATCTCTATGGAGAAAACATTTTGCATGCCATGCTCTTGGAAAATAACCAACATTTGGTATTTACGTGACTTTAGAGACCATGGTCATGGGTCATTTGTATTATCAAGGTTTTTGGGAATGTTTTGGGAGTCCAACTAGCAAAACTTTAAAGTAGTGCAATCCCCTTTACACTCATGAGTTAATATAGTAATATAGCATAATATACTTAGCTAAAGCTCCTTTTCAAAATATGTGAATACTTACAGCTTTATAGCGGATGAGGTAATGTGTGATGGGTGAGCCTCCGTCATCCTGTTTGATCCACTTGACTTTCAGGGCATTGCCTTTGGACTGTAAAGTTCCCTCCAATCTGGGGGGACTGGGCTCCCCTGGAAACACAAAACCGATAATAATAATAATAATAATGAGCATACATATTTCTGTATCTCTATATCTGAGGCGACCTCATTTGTTGAATTGCTTTTTTATGTATGCTATTTTGTACTTTGCCAAAAAAAGGACACTCATTTTATTTTCTAAGCATAGGATTCTGACGATGATTAAAGAGATTACTTTAACTGCTACTGTAAATCACTAGTGTACTTTACGCACAGTGTAGTAAACCTTTATTGTGCTTAATACAAGCTATGCTATAAAGTGCACTTGTCTGAGAACAGCGCTCTAAGAAATACTAACAATAAATGGATCGCTATTTACCAGCATCCAGAGACCTTTGGTTTATGTGTGTGGTAGCCTGGGAACAACCTTTCACATCTCATGAGGTGATCTCATTTTCTATTACATGTAGGGAAATCCTTATGTTAGAATATTACAGTTTTCATGTAAAATTTGATTAAACACAACGTGAGTGGAAATTATTTGAAATTCATAGTTTTTTTTAGTATTTTATTTTTTCCCCTTATGCTTTTAATAACAGTGTGCAGTTGAGCTGACATCAACTAACGGTCCACTGGAGATTCATCTGAGCACGTGCAACTGAGGAAAATCTGACCTTCAGTACAAAACAGGTAACATGGTCAATATTACAAATGGTGATGTACAAATAGTCTACTTCACGTCTAATATAATTGTTTAACTTACATTCTTTGATTTAAATATTTTAAAATTCTAAAACATTCAGTTGATTTCCAATTTTCAATGAAAATCCTGGATTTTTAATGAGATCTCAGACTTCTGGATCGCTCTGTATACGAGTAAATGTCAACTTTCCTGAAGTTAAATTTCGTTTTCTTTGTGTGTGTATCTCAGACTACATGAGTGAAAGCGAAGATACCAAAATTTTGGCTCCAACACAAGTGAAAACTGTTAAGTCGTTTTTACTTGAGTTAAGTACACTTAAGTATTCTCCAGCATGTTTTCTTGTAAGTCTTGTTGATTCGTTGCTACAACGCATTTACAGAACTTTATGACCACACACTGAGTGTTAGGACTTGTATCTTGTAGCCTGTAGTATAAAAAGCTTGCAAAGCATGCTACAAAGCCTACTGAGTTTTTTTCAGACATGTGACTACTTTGATGTCATTCACATCAGCGGACGGCAGAAGTACGGTTAACCGATATTAGACTATAATGTTTGTTCGGGAATTATTACATTTGAGGTGTATTGCTGGGGCAAAAAAACTTACTGACTTTAGATTAACTTATGACTTAAGATTAACCTATGATTGTCATAGAAATACAAGTGTTTGACAGCTTCTGTTCTGCTGATTATTTTTATATGCAGTATATTGTGGTCGACTTTAGAACTTATTCAAAAGTGAAACAGGCATTTGAAAATATATATATGAATATACGATTCCTCCTGGATTTGGTGGCATTTGCAAGCCTTAGCTCATACTGCGCTTCCGTCGCAAATGAGACGATGCTATGGGATATGATGTGCTTTATACCTTCATAAAATGATGTGCAGATAACTAATACTGACATTTCAAGCTTGTTAACTAATAGCTCTGACGGGGGATTACTTTGTTACATAAGCTAGGCAAGTTTGGACGGCTTTTTTCCCTTAATAAATTAAATCATCATTTAAAAACTGCATTTTGTATTTACTCTGGTTTATTTTTGCATAATATAAAAATTTGTTTGATGATTTAAATTATTTAAGTGTGACAAATATGAAATTTTGTACTTTGTTCATGTCTGCACATGCTGTTTATCAGTGAGAACTTGTACTTTTAGACATCTTTAGGCAGACTAAGTGTTTAATCACAGTACAACTAACTGTTTTTTTATGTCAACAAATTTTTATTGGAAAAAAACTCAAAACCCCAGGGGTTTTTTTTTTTTTTTGGCTGTTTGCAAGAATTTATTGTTACCAACAGCCAACGGTAGGGATGGGAATCCCCAGGGGCCAGCTGATATGATGTTATCACTATACCTAGAACCTAATTTCATCTGTATTGTGATTTTGAAAAGATCATGATTTTATAAATATCCTGATTTGATTTTAATTACCTTTTATTCAGATGCTGGTACAATTCGAAACCAACCTAGCAAATCATTTGCTTTGGATTACAGAGAAACTATAAGCATTTAACCACCTCAAATACAAACTTAAAGCATACAAATTAAAAATTAGTTTTAAAAAGTCTAATTTGGAGCCAATCTGGCAGAAATCCCAATACATCACTGAATCTATTTGATCCCCATCTCTACACAACAGGCGTGTCCAAACCACCACACATATTATATATTCTATATAAGACAAAATGAAAAATACAGCAATACAGGTATGAATGTAAAAAGTTCAAATTAATACCTTTTGGATAAAAAAAAAGAAAAAAGAAACACCTACAATTAATCTCTTGTTTCGTCTATACTCGGGTACATGTCAAAGAGACATGTTGCATTGTGCGTAATGTGAGCAACGTAACCTCTCCTTCACGGACCATCGTTCATAATCCATTAGAGATTAATGATCCATGGATGTTAATTTGATTCCCGGCATTGGTTGGACATTACAGAACGACATTCAAAATAAAGCGACATTAGCGGGAGCTTCGTGTGTAAAGACGATGCGTGAACAGACAGCAATGAAAAATGAAAGCCTTTAAGCCACATTAACGCAGTGATTAGCTATGCTTGTAAAAAAAAAAAAAAAGAAAGAAAGAAAAAAAAGGAAGGAAGAAGCACAGCGCAGTTAAACCACACTGTTTTAGGTGAAGCTTTGGGATGACTTCTGCACTTATAGAAGTATTTCCTGTTTGCATGAGAATCCCTGGTGTTGTATAAATACCTGCAGTGCTGAATTAATTATTACAGCATTAACACTCCCAGTGTGAATGAACGCCTACACTATTTATATGTCTCCAGCTAGACTTACATAAACACTGGGTGTGTTAGCTAAATGCCATGGCTGTTAATTTAACACTTGGGATTTGCCTGTGCAAATGAAAGACTTCTGAAAATGAAGTGTGAGTGCGTGTTTATTCAAGACTTAGCTGTTCTTTTAAGACTTTGAGACAGGAAAGGGGAAAAAAAAAAAGAGAAAATGGAGAAGACCCATCTGTGTCACAAATGTACAGGGGCTGTTTGGGTCCTTTATTAAATACACTCTGCACTAATACACTCAAAATATCTAACAGTCAACACACACACTCTATGCCACGATCGTAATTTCCCTTTTGAAATGTACTTTGAAATTTTAAGAAAGGTAAAGACATAGACTATGGGCAAAAACAATAATCAATGAAGAAACAGAATGAACATTTATCACATTTATAAACACCACGCAAAATCAATGTTGCAAACGTAATGGTGAAATGAACCCTGTTAATTCTGTAGCTGGGACGTAAATGAGCCGTTGTAGCCAAACGCTAACAGTAAATTAAGCTTTAATGAAATACTTTTGTCCTCCAGCCCTAACTGTGTATTCAGGCTCTGATTTAGTAAAAGTAAACATTTAGTACTAATTAGTATTTATGCATGCAGAATCTGATTAATGGATCATGCAGCTAGTAAAGGTGTTTCAGCGAGTTTCCACAGAAAAGAATCATTGAATCCAAAGTATTGGCATGTGCCATTGTTATTAATAGTTCTGGCAAGTACAGGTCTCTAAGACATTGCCATAAATGTTCAAATGCTGACTTACACTTACTGGCCACTTCATTAGGTACATCTCCCTAGTAGTCCTGGGTTGGACCCCCTTTAGACCCGCTTCAGATTCAATAAGGTGCTGGGGAACATTCCATTGACATGATAGCATCACATCCCAAAAGGTAGACTTTTGGATTAAGATCTGGTGACTATGGGGCCCATTTACAGTACAGTGAAGTCACTGTCATGTTCCAACAAACCAGTCTGTTGAGATTATTTTAGCTTTGTGTGATGACACGTTATCCTGTGGTCATAAAGGGATGGACATGGTCATCGACAATACTCAGACAGGTTATAACAATTAAACGATGTTGGCACTAAGTGGCCCATATTGTGTCAAGAAAAGATCCCCCACACACCGTTACACCACCAGCACCAGGCTGAACCGTTGGCAGAATGGTTCATTTTGTTTATGTCAAATTCGGACTCGACCAACCAAATGGCAGAGCAGAAATTGAGACTCATCAGACCAGGCCACATTTCTCAAATCTTCAATTTGCCAAAATTTTGGTGTAGCCTCAGTTTCCTGCTCTTAGCTGATACTTGTGGCACTGAGTGTAGTCTTCTGCTACTGTAACTCCTCTGGTTTGACATGTTATGTGTTCAGAGACGATTCTCTGTAAACCCTAGATGGTTACGTGTAAAAAAAAAATCTCAGTAGATCAGAAGTTTTGGAAATACTCATACCAACCTGTGTGGTAGCAACAACCATGCCACAAACCAAGTACTAATCAAGCATCAGAATGATTTCTACTTCAGCATATCCCCTTGACCATGTCTACATGCCTAAAAATATTGAGCTGCTTCCATGTGTTTGGTTGATTAGAGCTCTGCATTAAAAAGCAGTTAAACAGGTGTACCCAAAGAAGTTGCAAGTGAATGTAAAACTATGAGTTGCATTTGTAGAAGCCAAATCAAATTAAAGTAGAAATAAATGTATTTATAATAAAGAAGATGAGGCTGAAAAAAATCCCTTTTCAAATTGTCTGTTTAAATGCTAACAGTATTAGAGGTGCAAATAAATATCTAACATAAAAGCAACTTGAGAAGCGATAAGTACTGGTATCAAAATACATGATTTTATTAGTTTTTAATTCCTGTTACTCATAAACAGTTTTAGTGGATTTAGTGGATCGTGAAAGCGTCTAATATTTTAATACCAGTTAAAAATACCATGCACTACATAATTTGCACGTTTTCCTAAATAAACACTCTTCAATCCTGAAGTGACGTGCAGGTTTAGTAAATCACACTACATTACTAGTATTCAAGTGTTTACATTTATGTAACGTTTATGCTGAAATGCCTCAAAGTACATATTTATTAAGGTAAGGAGACAAAATGCCATATTTAGTTCACATCATAGAAGCAATCCTGTATAACTGGTAAATCTACTTGCGTATACCGTATTTTTTTATATTTATGCAAACCTGTAGCAAATCAAGGGCATGCATTAACATAACTGCAAAATATGGGACAAATATAGCATTATATACGTCAAACCTACTGTCCATTCCATTACACTGCATGCCACAGCAGAAAATATCGATTTACTAGAGGGCTCATTTGCATTAAAAAAAAATCCTATGCAAGATCTCAGCACTGCAACGACCAAAACTGAAATAATGATTAACAAGAGATATATTCTGCAAGTCTGCAAACAGCACAGGAGGAACCGATACCGATACGTATCACCTCTCAAACCGGGGCTGCCAAAGTGTTTATAGCAGCAGTAAAAAGGAGAGAGGATGTTCCTGGGTCATCTACCCAGCACTGCCTCTGGGGAATTGTTTTCAGCTCCAGAGCTTTTGAAGTAGTTTTTCATGCTTGGAAGGACAACGTTAAATCTTTTTATCTCAGCCTCCATATTCTCTTCGGATAATATTCAAAGCAGTCAGAACATAGTGCTCGCTCAAGGGAAGTGTGTCAAAAAACTGGAGGCTAGATAAATTTTCTGAAGTTGAATGAGGAGTATAGTTTGGCTGTAAGGCATTGGGGGAAGGAGGGAAGAAGGAGGAGGTGTGTGTGTGTGTGTGTGTGGGTGGAGGGGGGGGGGAGTTCTAAGGAAAAATCAAAATTCAAAGATCCGCCTTTACTAATCCTACATACTTGTGAGAGCTGCAGAGCGAGAGTTGAAGAATTTACCTTCTGTTCATCAGAGCGGATGACATCCGTGACACCATGCAAGCCACATGACAAAAGGCACACCATACACACGCACATGATTGGTTGAAAGGAAATTGGAAGAAGTCACATGGAAATAAAAAACAAAAGAAAACAGATGATGTGATTATGGACAAGATACACAAAGTCAAGGTGTTAGAGCCAGTCAACACAATTACACAAATACACGAATCACATAAAATAAAAAGTCATTGTAAGGGTGCATCAATCAAAACACTGAAAGCAAGCAGTGATTTCTCAGATTAAACCAAGATGAATATTAATGAGTACAAGGCAAAATATCAGAGGGTATTGAAGATTAAATAAATCAGAGGTCAGAGTCTGAGGTGGTCCACTGCTGGACGGGAATCCAAGAACAGCTCCGGCCAAGACATTTAAGAAACTGAACTGAATACCTAAAAATGACTGTACTGAAGGCAATAAAAATATAAAAATGTCTGCAGAATATTTGAACCAGCCTGGAGTTGATCCTCTATTATGACTTATCCAATTATGTGCACTTTTGGATATTGTTTAGCTGAGGGAAGCTCTATCTATAAGAGCCTTTTTCCCCCCAGAGTTTGATTTCTGTCTCAGACATTTTATCTATATCACAGACCGATTTTTCATTATATTTTCCCCACTCTGATCTGACAGCGTAGCTTTTCTAAAAAAAGAAGTTGAGCAGAGTTGAAAGATGAATCATAATCTCTTTGAATTGTCTAATACACTGCCTGGACCAAAAAAAAATTTTTTTTTAAGTTTTTTTTTTTTTTTTTGGACTGATTTTAGCTTTGATTGCAGTACATATTCAAAACTGCACTGTTTCAACAACCTCATGCACATCACATTTATTTCCATTTAGAGTTGCATTAATGATGTTGCAGAGCTTAGACCTGACCAACTAAAGCAACCACAGATCATAACACTGCCTCCATAGACTTGTACTGTGGGCACTATAGATGATGGGGGCATCGCTTCAAGTGCTTACCTTTTTACCCTGACATACCCTTTTGCTCTAGAATAGGTTCAATCATGACTCATTAGACCACATGACCATTTTCCATTATGCCACGAGCCAATCTTTTACGCTCCCTTACAAACTTCAGTCTCTTTTTTCTTAGTCTCACTAACAAGTGGGTATGTTATGGTCACGCAGCTGTTTAATCCCAATCCTTTGAGTTCTCGTTGCATTGTGAATGTTGAAATGCTCTTTTTCAGGCTATTAAACATAGCTTTGATTTTTAATGTCTTTTTCTATGATGCAGCTCCATTAAAAGTGATTTTCGATCAGTCATTTATGATTTTCTTACAACCACATGCAAGGTTGACAGCTCAGCACTATCCTTCCAGGTTTTAATAATGCTACAACCTCAGGATACAACCTCATTTTCCAACATAGTTATTTAAGAAATGAGAAGCTACTCGCTGCAACTGTAAAAGAATTGCTGGCAGCTGGAACGTATTAATCACTGCAGTAATTATCCAATGAAATGCTCTCAAACTGTGACTTTTTTTTTCTTTTCTTTTTTTTTTTTTGCCAGGCAGAGCATGCAGCAATAAACTACTCATTAATTATTAAGAATTAAAAAGTATCTGAATAATTGGAATTCAAGGAATTGTAACTTAATTCTTAGATTTGTTCTTTGTATACCCCTGAAATTAGTGAATAATTTGAGTCACTAAGTCGTGAGTCACAAAGTATGAGATAAATGCAAACAATGTGAGAAACTTCATTTTGTACGGTTCTGCACAAATGATTAGCTCGTCACAACAGGGGATCTGAACTGCCTGAAGAATATTCAAGACTTACACATGAGGTAATTCATACACAGTATAATGCTTAATTACAGAATAAATTAAAGATGTGAAGAACACGTTACCCATACAGCAGCTGTCTGTAACCTTAATCCGGTTGCACCTCTTATTCTAACAATTAAGTTAATAAATGATCATTTTTTTCCAAGTAAGTATTCTATTCAGATTTGTTTCATCATGCATTAAAAAACCATTAGAGGATGATCAAAGAAACCTGTCTTGTAAAGGGAAAAAATAAGAAATGCCATCTAGGAGCATAAACAAGACACGTTTCATAAACTCAGTTAATGTTGGAACACCTCCGAGAAGTTTTAGGTATAAACACCATTCTAAAGAACAGAAAAAAATACATAATAGCCTACTGAAGAGGACCGCAAGTTTAACTGGAAGATATAAAACCTTTTATTTCAATACATCGATGGCACTTTAATAAAATGCCATTTCAGATTGAAAGGTCGGTGAGTCACTTACTTGGGTATGAGTAACCTGAATGATGCGGTAAGAAAAGAAAGTGGATGAGAAACAAAAACAAAAGGGGCGCATAAAATTATAAACTATAAAAAGACATTTATAAAAAACATAAATGTATTTTGACTATAGAGATTTCAGGTGCTATCACCTCTTTATCCTTAGATATAGAGACAGTATGCAGTAGCCATCGACTTGTGTGTGTGTATATATACATGAGTAGAAGATCGTATATATTTGCACAGCTCACTGCATTTAATGACGTTGTGTCATTATTTATTATGATGCTACACACATACAGCCACCAGGGGGCGCAAGCAGGTCATAACCTCCAAGACACATGACTTCCACCGACACCAGCCGACATTCACGTAGCACACGCCTATTCTTCAAATAATGAGACATCATGATATTTTGTTGTGATGGGTTCTTCATGAAAATGTGAGAAACTCGTGGAGAACAGCTGCACGTTTGCACTTGCATGGACATCGATGCATTATTCATCCATGAATTCACTTAGCCCTAATATCCAATGCGGACATTTACATGTGTCACGAAGTGATAATCCATGACTGCTATACTTTTTTTTTTTGCAAATACACTGAAAACTGCAATAGTTGCAGAGTCCTGAAACAACTAGAATTTATTAAGTTACAAAAATGTTGAGATACTGATTGCGGTAGACATCAGACAGATGCAATCTGTAAAAGAATCCATCCAAATCATCATATTCAGACATCGGCAAGTAAACGTTTTTAAAAGTAAAGGACTGATTCCATTTTTATTGATCTTCTATTGATCGTTTAAATCAGAGTTTGTGCAGAGTTTCACATGTTCTCCCATGTCTGCGCAAGTTCCTCTGGGGGAAAAGCAAACTGGCGTAGGCAGTATGATGCTTCCATGTTCTACTGGGACACCATGGGTCATGGCATTCATGTGGAAGGTACTTTGACATGTTCCACCTACACTTACACTGTTGTAACCTAAGTACACACCTCCATGGCAACGATATTCCCTAATGGCAGTGGCCTCTTTCAGCAGGATAATGCACCAGGGCACACTGCAACATTTGTTCAGGAATGGTTTGAGGAATATGAGAAAGTCCCCAGAACTCAATCCAATCTAGCATCTGTGGGATGTGCTAGTCCAAAATGTTTAGGCCCCACCTGCTGTTTGTCTATAATTTGGGTCCAGATAGGTGTGAACTAAAATATAGCTTTTGTGTGACTCAAAAAAAAACAACAAAAAAAAAAACACTTGCACTTGGTCATAACTCTTTTTTTGGCATTCACTTGTCATTTCAGTTTTGGCTTAATGAAGCTTTGCACGCATCATCAAATGCAAATCAGTTGTGTTATGCATGCACCTGGTAATTTATGGGTGACTGACAGTCATTGCCCATACAGATGGGTCTCTATAAGTATTTGGACAAGGACACAATTTACATATTTTTGCCTCTGTACACAACCACAATCGATTTTAAATAAAGCAATCAAGATGTGATGGACGTTTATCAAAAATACTGCAGTAAACATTTAGGGGCAACAGCCATAATCCCTTCAATTCCACAGGCTCATAAATTATCAACAATCATAATGGTTAGGATTTCTATTGATATGTAGTTATAAAAACTTTGCAGTCAATGCAATCTTGAATCTACAGATGCTACCAAATGCTGAGTTTCCTTGCTTGAGGGGACTTGACAGACTTTTTCTCCTGCTGCTTATTTTTTGCTGCTTGTTTCTTGTTTTTGGGTCTTTTTGCTATTAGTTTAGTCCCCATGAAGTGAAAAGCATGCTTAATTGTTTGAGGTTTTATTTATATATATATATATATATATATATATATATATATATATATATATATATACACACACACACACACACACACACACACACAGGGTGGGCCATTTATATGGATACACCTTAATGAAATGGGAATGGTTGGTGATATTAACGTCCTGTTTGTGGCACATTAGTATATGAGAGGGGGCAAACTTTTCAAGATGGGTGGTGACCATGGTGGCCATTTGGAAGTCAGCCATCTTGGATCCAACTTTTGTTCTTTCAATAGGAAGAGGGTCATGTGACATCAAACTTATTGGGAATTTCACAAGAAAAACAATGGTGTGCTTGGTTTTAACGTAACTTTATTCTTTCATGAGTTATTTACAAGTTTCTCTTTGTTCACAGCCATTGACATGTCGAAGAGGTTAACACGTGATGAGCGGATCGAAATTGTGTTGATATCTGGTGAACGCAGTAACCGGGTCATTGCAGATTTCAATGCAAGACACCCTACGAGACCACCCATCTCCCATGCTACAGTTAGCAAACTGCTTGCTAAGTTTCATGAAACTGGTTCAGTGTTGGACGCATGAAAACTGTCACTAATTAACAAACATCAGTGGCTGTCCTAGCTTCATTCAGCAAGAGCCCACAGCGTAGCACTCGCCGCATGTCACTGGAGAGTGGCATTAGTCGAACATCCCTTCGGCGGATATTAGCTACTCACAAATGGCACCCTTACAAACTCCAGCTACTGCAGCATCTCAACGAGGATGACCCAGATCGGCGCACACAATTTGCAGAATGGGCAAAACAAAAATTGGAACAGGACTCTCAGTTCACGCAGAAGATTTTGTTCAGTGATGAGGCAAACTTTTATGTGAATGGTGAAGTTAACAAACAAAACCACCGCTATTGGTCTGACACTAACCCACATTAGATAGATCCCTCCAAGACAGTTGGAACAAAAAAGTGATGGTATGGTGTGGAATATGGGGTACAAAGATAGTGGGGCCATTCTTCATCAATGGAAACCTCAAGGCCACTGGATATTTGAAATTGCTACATGATGATGTGTTTCCCTCTTTATGCACTGAAGCTGGCACGTTCCCTGAGTTTTTCCAGCAAGATGGTGCACCACCACACTATGGGTGTCAGGTCCGAGCATTCCTAGATGAACAGTTTCCTGAAAAGTGGATTGGTCGTCGTGGGCCAGTTGAATGGCCCCCAAGGTCTCCCGATCTGACCCCCTTTTATCTTTGGGGTCATCTGAAGGCAATTGTCTATGGTGTGAAGATACGAGATGTGCAGCACCTGATACTGGAAGCCTGTGCTGGCATTTCTCCTGCGGTGTTGCTATCAGTGTGTGAAGAGTGGGAGAAGAGGGTTGCATTGACAATCCATCACAATGGGCAGCACATTGAACACATTTTATAAGTGGTCAGAAACTTGTAAATAACTCATGAAAGAATAAAGTTATGTTAAAACCAAGCACACCATAGTTTTTCTTGTGAAATTCCCAATAAGTTTGATGCGTCACATGACCCTCCTCCTATTGAAAAAACAAAAGTTGGATCCAAGATGGCCGTCTTCAAAATGGCCACCATGGTCACCACCCATCTTGAAAAGTTTGCCCCCTCACATATACTAATCTGCCACAAACAGGACGTTAATATCACCAACCATTCCCATTTTATTAAGGTGTAAATGGCCCACCCTGTATGTATATATATATATATATATATATATATATATATATATATATATATATATATATATATATAATTGCTGTCAATATTAACATGTTAATGCATGTGATATTGTTGAAATTTTAACGCATTGCCATTTTTTTTACACAATTTTTTAAAATTACATGACTAAGTCCGACCCTAATGGCTTTCCATAATCGCAGCATGGTTACCCGGCTGTGTGTGGTAATGGTAATGTCAGGTTTAACACGGATAATAAGGTAATTTAGGAAACATTACCAGGTGTGCTGAACAACAATTTCATTATAAAAAGCTTTTAGATGGATGTTTGGATAAAACAAAAGTTGTGTGCTTGAGCTACCTTTAAGAGGAACTATTTTTGTAAGATGTGGGAGTGGTGGCTCTAGGTAGTTGATTTTTGTATATGAAGATCTATGTTCGAGCGCCGCCATTTTTTAAATGATTTATTTATTTATTTATTGCAACCTTGTATTTGTCCGTTCTTTTCTTGAGGTTTAGCCTCTGTGATTACATTACTAAATTTCTGATTCTTCCAAAGAAGACCTATCCCAGTGAACACGATGATAATGCTTCTACAAATTGAATAGCTACTGGACATCTATGCTTCTTAATAAGCATTCTGTGAGAGTTTGGTCGAGTTTCCATTAATGGCTTAGAACGACATGCAATTAGAGGAAAAATGTGAATGACAATGATAAAGATACGAGACAACGTATATTAATCACTACAGGTCATCCATGCTTTGGCAGGCAGCTGACCCAGTGTAATATTTAGTACACATCTACAGTAAAAGTCAATTCTCCACAACATTACATTCATTAGTTATACATGAAGTGTAGAATACCGCAATCATAGAAACGCTCGAAACGTCTACTTCCCAACACACTTTCAGATAAAAAAACTTTATTTATAAGAAAGCTAATCATCTAGTGCACATCTATGCTTTCTGAAAAATGATCTACAACGGAGTGTGGTTAAATCCCCATTTGCAGATTAAGGGGAGTTTGGGGATTTGATCTTACCCCTTTTGTTTATGTTTTTAAAAATGGTCTTTTTTCTGGAAAAAAAAAAAAAATGAAACGCTAGTGCACATTTACACTACGTAATAACGGTTCTGTACACGTTTGATCAAATTGCCATGAATGGTTTAGAGAGATTGAGGAAAAGTGAACAACAATGAACAACACAGAAGACTCCAATACGAGACGATGGACAGTGATCCCCAAGTGATGCTTATACTTCACAGACAGGTGACACAAAAAGAATCCCTTAATCGTAGACTCTGACAATGATTCCCCCATATCCTTGAGCGTTTTCATGACTTTTTCTTCACCAAGGAAAGAATTCTGCAATTACCCACTTTAATTGTCTATCATGCCTTTTGCCAGAGCTAAGCTCACCAGTGCATTTTATCTTTGTGAGAATTTTTAATTTGGCCGCTTCTAGAGTTCTGCTATCTCTTTGATAGGTCTGGTTATTTGTTTTTCTTTAGCCTCATGATGGCCTCCTCATTTGCGCAGATAATGAGAAAATAGGACACAACTGGTTGCCAGACAGTTGCCTATATGATTTCTTTTAAGCCTGTGAAAATGGAGGAACTCTGAAAAAAAACTGGCTGCAATTCCTAAATGGTTATGGCTTCTTCTTTTCCTTAAAGCCATTAAATTAAATCTGAAAGCCTGCACTTTAATCAGATTTTCATTGCACTGTTTTAAATCCATTGTAGCGGTGTACACAAGCAAAAAATTCAATACAGATACTAATGGATCTGACTGTATGTACGGTACATGACAAGATAAAATACAATTTAAATAAATTAATTTAAAAAAACTGTTTAAATTCCAGTTCCAATTTTTTTTTGTTTTTTAGTGGGGGGTTGTTACCATTAACTTTACTAAAAAATTATAAATGAGGCCTGTTATTTGAGAACAACAAGCCAAACCTAGAGAGTATAATAAGGCAAGAAAATGTGTAACTGATACACAATCTATTCCATATGACGATTTCTTCCCTAGCCTGGAGATACTCCCCAGAGACAGGTGTAACAGATATAAGCACTCTGTAGTGATATGGGCAATAAACCTGCTTAATTAGGCACACTCTCCAATCCTACACGAGAAATTATTGTGTTTTATTTGTCCATGACTGTATGCACTGTACTATCGTGTAGAATAATGGTTGTTGCCTTATAGCTCCAGGGTTTTTAAGGATTTTTTTTTTTTTTTTTTTGCTATTCTTACACCTATCCACATAAGGAATGAGGTCCGAATCCATCAAGACCCTGACCTTAATGAAGATAAATAAATGAATACGTCCCATCTATTGTACTTAAGTCTATTCATTATGTAATCTGCTTTTGGCTTTTCCCCCCGATATCCACTGTGTGATGTGTTCGAACAACGGTGCTAGAAAATTTCCCATGTGAACCATAAAGAACCAGTTCGTATCATTAAGTCTGGCGCTTAATCTACATCTAAAGCGCAGATGAAGGGAAGGGTATAGTATAGCTCTCAGACTCGGGTATTCTAATTAGTGTGCGGAACTTGAAGCACTGAAAGCAGTCCCACTGAGACTCAACGTTGGCTTGCTGCTTCACACTGCCAGGGTGCATTTTAAAAGTGTTGATGGAACATCTTGAGCTTAATAGAAAGCAGGATATAGCATGGAAAGCAGCACACTACTCACGAACAGGCTCCGTCTTGAAGGCGACGACTGAGCTGCTCTCGCCTTCTCCCTTGCCGTTGATAGCAGACATCTTGACTTCATACGTCGTGTCTGGTTTTAATCCTGTGACTGTGACTGCACTCAGCCCTGCAGGATCAAATTGGATTTGGAGTTAGCAAAACGTCAAACACAGATAAAGTAATTGAGTGCTGAGATAAGAGTATAACCAACAACTTAAGGTTATAGCACATACTACTACTCGAAGCAGTGATATTAGAATGCAAAAACAGCCTCAATAATCAATAATCATCTGCCCAGAATCACTGAATAGCATTTTTGTTGAGATTCTCCATATAATGATTGAGACACAACAACACACAACACACAGCGGCTGAACCTCGTAACAGCTGCCAATCACTGTAAAAACTGGACTCATTTTAATTTTAAAACATCTCCTGTTATACTGAACTTCCAGTCTTACACATTATTATGCTGAGCAATTCCTGCTATCCGTTATCACCCAGATGAGGATGGGTTCCCTGTTGAGTCTGGTTCCTCTCAAGGTTTCTTCCTATTACCATCTCAGGGAGTTTTTCCTTGCCACCGTCGCCCTCGGCTTGCTCATCGGGGACAATCTTGTCATTTTGATTCATATACATTGCATAAAAACTTACTTCTTTTTATTGTGTAAAGCTGCTTTGCGACAATGTCAATTGTTAAAAGCGCTATATAAATAAAATTGACTTGACTTGACTGTAACAGTAATGAACATGACTGACAACTCAAGCGTGACATCTCAACATAGCCATTGGTAAACTAGTATAGCTTGATATTTCATCATCATAATAGATAAATATTATGAATGATTTCCAAGTATATCATTATATTTAGTTGTATGTAGTATGTGTTTTTCATTTATATACAGCCTTTGACGTCTACCTGTCACAATCTTTATCTATGACGTTACTTAGCAGCTTAGCTGGCAAACTATTCTAATTACATTGAACTGATTTTGGAAAAGATCCTGAGAAATAAGCAGAACATCAGGCCAACAGCTGAAACAGACAAAACAGAACACACAGATACAATAGGCCTATATATGACAATAAAAGACAACTCTGATTTATTTGTATTTTATTTTAATACGAATTTATCAAGAACATATTTTCAAAGTCCTAGAAAAAGAAATCTGCCGGCACACATCACAAACTAAACGATTTTACCATAGGAGCGCAGTTTCACGTCACCAATATGAGATGCATTTGAAAAATATTTTAAGCCGTCTGGACAAATGGTAAATCGATGCTAATGCTATAAATTGCTTTCTAGTTTGGAGACCAATAACAGGCACCAGTAGCACCAATATAGAATAAATCAGATTTTTATCTGACACGCTGGCCGAAAGTGCCTCTATTTCTATAACATTCAAAAGAACATTTTGATGGATCTGTTGTTTCAAAATACGCAATCAGTTCCCTACTGTACGTTATTTTTCCCTGGGGTCTGTGTGCATGGAGTTGCATGTTGTCCCTATGCTTGGTGGATTTTCTCCAGATACTCCAGTATCTTCACACAGCCCAAAAACATGCAGATTAGACTTACTGACGTTCCCAAATTGCCTGTTAGTGTCGGAATGCACATGTTTATTCCACGGTTGTAAAAATGAGAATAAACACAATGGTAATCATCGTTGGCCTTCACAGTCCCTAGTTGGACTACAGAGGTTCCTAGATGGATGGATGGATGGATGAATGGGACACAACCACAACGACAACAAAAAAGAAATAGGGGAAAAATACAGTATATAAATTAATAAACCTGCACCACTTTATGAAAAATGCAGATCAACATCCTGTTGCAGGATATTTCTGCCTTCAGCTTCAGTAGCAATATTTGAACCAGCAGTGTCAGACCAATGTCTCTCATCAGTTGCGCAGTGGATTGGGGTGAATTTAAATTCATAGACATTTGTTCTACATAAAACGCAGTTTCACACAAAATCAAAGCAATAGCAAGTGATAAGCTCCAGACGGACTTTTTTTTTTTTTTTTTTTTACAAATTCTGTACATGTTCTCTGGGAAAATACCATGTACGGTACTCATACTGGTATCAGTCAAATAAGCAGGCGTTTTAGATGTTTTCTTGCAAATTCTAGTCTACCATTGGCATCTCTGTTTTGTAGATATTAATAATTGTACAGCTTTTTGGTGTTGCTGAGTGCATTCCTTCTTTTTAAGAAATAACCTTTTATATTTTTAATTTTGAAATGCCAAATGATGGACCCCTTTACTTGCACCTGTATCTTTGAGACAGTACATTAAGGGTCCATTGGAACATACAGTACTAGACGATATTCTAATTTGTCACAAAATAACAAGGAAAACATGGGCATTTTCCTGCCATAACAATAACATTTTCAGTTTCATAGAAGAAAATGTTCCAGTCAATTGTTCAATTACGTTTGAGCCTGTGAAAATGATGTACCTGTGTAAAAATGGCTGTAATTTCCAAATGCTTAATGCAGCATTTTTCTTTAACCTATTAAAAACAATTATATTCTGATTTACATTTTAAACACATTGTGATCGTGTAGGTGTTCTACAGTAATGCAAATTACTGACTGACTGTAGAAATTGATTTATAGTTGTAGAGTATTAGTTATTTAACATAAAAAAATGAGATTAATAAAAAAACAAAGCTGTGCTGATAAACAATACACAACTATATTGGAACAATGAGGTTGCAATATTTTAATATTAGTAGTATTAAGTCACATTGTTTTAATTTAAAATTCAGTACCATGTTGTAGAAGGTTTTTGTTCATCCTATTCAAACACAGGGCTGAGGATATGGTGCATGAGAGTAATTATAATAGCATAGCAGTAATTGCAACTTGGGGACTGCTTTCTTGGACCCCTGTGAACTCCACTTTGGATAAATTTAATATATAAGGGATAAAGCATGATTGCTTTTTGAAGTTATGAGGAAAAAAAAAAGCGATGATTAAATAAGGTGACAAAGTCAGATGAAGAGCAGTGAGCTCACTGTATGTCAATTAATGTACAAAAACCATGCCTGCGTAATAAATGCCATGTTTCATTTACTAATAAACAACACATTTTTTTTTAAATATTCATCATTACATTTATGTTCCACAGTGGTGTAGGGGTTGGCACTGTGCCCCAAGTCTCCTGGGATAAGGCTCCAGGCCCCCCACGACCCTACATACAGGATAAAACAGTATAGACGCTGTGTATATATATATATATATAATGCTGTGTTGCATCTGAGAAGCAAGTTAGTTTCTGTCATTGCTTACTATATGGTTACTTACAGTATAGTATGGTGTACTATAGAGCTGTGTGATATGAATAAAAAGTATAATCACTTTAATTTCCATATTAATCACATTATTCTCAATAATTATCATGATACATAATTTCATAAACTGTTAGATTTTAAGGAATACCAGACTGATTGAATAAATAAATGTTCCATATGGATTCAAATATTAAAATATACTGTACATATGATTCATAAATAGAAAAACAGGCCTACATTAGTTAAATAATAATACAATACATTTTGATTATATTGACACAGATTGCAATTGTGGTTTTAACTGAATATGAAACTATATTAAATGCCAATATTTATGTATCACCTTAGAATTATTCAATACAAGTAAATACCTAAATTATTGACGAATTATATACTCTATATTCATTACCTTTCATAAAATTCTCTTTACCAAAATAGTGAATAAAGTAAATTCCTTAGTTGTGCCCTGTGTCATAAAATATTCTTATCCCCAAATATATAAAAAAAAAAAAAACATTTAAAGAGGCAGAAAACCTACCAAGATTCATTTTAAAATGAATGAACTCAGGTTCAACTTTGCTTAACACATACGGAAGGAGCAGCGCTAGAGGTTGTTTCCTATGTGTTTTCATGTTTTTGAAACCACACCATCATTTTTGAACCCTTCAATCTTCACTGTACTTAAATCAAATATTTAGTCGTGAAATAGGTTATAGCTTTTGTTATCAGCTGGTGCTTTTTGCCTTTTTTTATGTATAGAATAATGCCTGCAAAAATTGATTCAGTATACAGTTATTTAAGAGAAACTCTCCATGGCTGGATGTAAACACTTGAATGTACTTTTTGAATCCCTGCATATTTAACTGAGTGGTATTTTTTTTCAAATGATAGAACAAATTGGCAGTGTTTACAGACGCTGTTGGCACTAGACAGCAGAACATTTAGCAGTTCGGACTTATCTTCGCTTGGTCAGACTTTAGACATATCCTATTTTTTTTAGAACAACTTTCATCAAAAGCGGACGATCCGTCTTTGTCTTTATTTTCACACTCTGGCCTTCTACTCACTACTCAAGTAGCTTGTTTCTGTTCTTGTTTAAATGTGATTCATGCACTTGAGCATGCATCCTGCTTGACTTTACTCTTACCATATACAGTATGCTGTGCAATCCTGCTGCATAATCAGGTTGTGTCCACTGGCTATTTCAGCAAGTTAGACAACGGAAAAAGGGGGGCTGCTTTAAATTTGGTGCACTTTAGCTGGCCTTAGCTATCGAGCAAAACATTATAAAACCAAAGTAGATAATGATTTATCGCCCACCACTATAGCTCACAAAAAAGTCAACATGTATTATTGCATGCCAAAAGAAAAGCATAATGTCCTCCATCATGAAGAGTCTCCTGTAGAATTAACTGTTTAGGATAACCATATTACCATAATAAAGTGCTGAACCAAGGGTCCTTTCTTAAATTAATTAAACAATGTAAAAATCTTTCCTATATATTTACTATTTGTAAACACCAATGTGTGTATGTGTATGCCCACTTTAGCATCTATGTAAATAGGCTACTGTTAAGCCACGAACCATCAGAGAACGGAACAACAACCAGGGTGGGGTGGGGTCCTCTTCTTATATGAGGTCATATTAGGGGAAAATCTGATTGGCCTTATTTAAACCCTAGGCAATACAAAAAATAAGAAAAAAAGAAAAAAAAAGCAGGGAATGCATGCTGGTGACCCATGCGAACGTTTAGAAATGACTCAAAAGTTCATTTTGCATAATTAGTGAACCTGTGATTTGATTTACAGTCGGATCTATTTTGTTAGAGCTTTCTGTTATAGAAAATGGAACAAAAATGAGATTTAAGAATCTCAACAGCGCTATGGTAATGAATGTTGATTTGTGTAGCACAGCTTCTCTCCAAGAAACATCTTCCTGGCCAAGGAATGCATCATAGACCAATTAAAAATCCTACAGCAGACTAGTAATTACAAGACAAATTTTTTTAAGATGCCGATGGTCAAAAGATGGGTGGCTATGTGCGAGCGCTGGACGTACCCTGTCGGACCTCAAAGACACGTTGGACCCATTTGTTGTTGCCCACTGCTCTCCACTCTACACGGTACTTGAGGACTGGAACTCCACCAGAAGCCTCAGGTTCAGTAAAGAGTACCTCAGCCGTGCTTGAGTAGGGTTCCACCTGAGAGATAGTTGGAGCCGAGGGAATGTCTACAAGCAGAGCGCAAAACAAAACAATCTACATTCAAATAATAAAGTTCCTTAGATCCCCAATTGGTCTAAGTTTATGCAAGAATAAACATGCATATGAACAATTTGTTATCATTTTAAAGACCCCTTGGGAAAGTCACTGAAGTTCTATGTAAAGGTCATGTCACAGAGAACAGACGGACCAGCCTGAATCAGGATGAACTCTTTGGACTCGGTCCCGATCTCGTTCGAAGCTGTGCAGTTGTAGCTGCCAAAGTCGTTCTGAGAGTCCGGGTTAACCTGCGGTGGATTAAGAGTGCATGCATTAACCTTCGGGATACTAATCATCCGTTCCGTTACCTATATTTACCCCTCACTACAAGCTTTCTCTGTTCAATAATTCATCTGCAACGCCATCTCAGAGAAAACACAATACAGCTACTGATTAGTGGGTTTATTAAATGTTTATGTACAGACGAAAGAGCCAGGTGAATTAGCGATGGGTCTTTTACCTGCAGGTAGCTTGCAGTGGGGGTGGTATAGATTTTGATGTTGGTGGAGTTGGCATTGGGCAGCTGGAATCCATCTCTCAGCCATATGATAGCCACATCACTGGGGTGAGCCAGGATCTCGCAGCTGATGTTGGCAGGATTCCCTTCCCACGTGTAGACTGCCACAGAGCCCAGGATTTTTGGCGCGTCTGACAGAATGAGAAGAAGAAAAGACGGTAAAAATAACGAAGCTGGAGGAAAGATCAATTTACATCAGACTCTTAAAATTGGTAAAAGAACCGTGGGAACTCTTTTCAAAATATAGTTGTTTTTTTTTTTTGTTGTTGTTGAAGTTTAAAAATTTACTCGATGTGTTCTTGTTATTCGTCGTATTCAGATGACCTGTCTAACACCTGCCAATGTAGTAACAGCCCACAAACGCAAAATAAATCTGCAGCTTTAAAGGTAATAATGCCACAAAGGTAATACATTTCCCACAAACTCCAACATTTCATTTATTCGTTATTACATTTGTGGTTTATTTATTACATTGGAGGGATTATTTTTTTAAAAATTAATTTAAAAATATTTACAAAAGAACAATACTAAAAAACACTAGGAGAGATTATTCAACATCGTATGTTCACAAGCTTTGGTATATATGAAAGAAGACTTCCTGTCACTTTCCATTTATTTTAGATTTGCACTGACACCTGTACACAAATACCTGCCATCACGAAGACATATGAAGGGATTCACGGTAATAAAAGTAATAAATCCTGTCCTAAATAATGCAATATGATTCCACAACAAATGCGTGGCAGCCTGGGAAATTGGTATTTTATATATATATATATATATATATATAGTTTTGAAAACAACACATCATCCTGTAGTGACCTATAT
Organism: Clarias fuscus; assembly: GCA_030347435.1. Taxonomy (NCBI): domain Eukaryota; kingdom Metazoa; phylum Chordata; class Actinopteri; order Siluriformes; family Clariidae; genus Clarias; species Clarias fuscus. The sequence continues at coordinate 10,759,661 of CM059218.1, forward strand.
TTCTTTTTTGAATGTATCTCAGTGACAAGTAATTTTTTTTTGTCTCGTTGTTTCATGGGTAAATTTGAGCAGCCTGGTGGCCAATCTTCATCGAGTGCAAATTCCACCAGTAAGAGCAGAGTGTAAATGTTTAATTAGCAGAGTAATAGCACAGTTTTGCTTAAAATACTGCAATGCACACAACATTATGTGTGACATATCAGAGTTCAAAAGAGGACAAATTGTTGGTGCGCGTCTCGCTGGCGCATTTGTGACCAAGACAGCAAGACTTTGTGATGTATCAAGAGCCACGGTATCCAGGGTAATGTCACATCACCAACAAAAATGAACCACATCTAACAGGAGTAACTGGACGCTAGAGGAAGCTGTCTGTAAGGGATGTCCATGTGCTAACCCGGATTGTATCCAAAAAACATAAAACCACAGCTGCCCAACTCACTGCAGAATTAAATCTCAACTCTCCTGTTTCCACCAAAACTGTTCGTCGGGAGCTCCACAGGGTCAATGTACATTGTCAGGCTGCTATAGCCAAACCTTTGATCACTCGTGCCAATGCCAAACGTCGGTTTCAATGGTGCCAGCAGCGAAAATCTTGGGCTGTGCTCAATGTGAAACGTATTGTTCTCTGATGAGTCCACCTTCACTGTCTTTCCCACATCCTATATAAATCCTATATAGCGCTATATAAATAAAATTGACTTGAATTGACTTGACATCCGGGAGAGTTACGGTGTGGAGAAGCCCAAAGAAGCGTATCACCCAGACTGTTGCATGCCCAGAGTGAAGCATGGGGGTGGATCAGTGATGGTTTAGGCTGCAATATCATGGCATTCGCTAGGCCCAATACTTGTTCTAGATGGGCGCGTCACTGCCAAGGACTACCGAACCATTCTGGAGGACCATGTGCACCCAATGGTTCAAACACTGTATCCTGAAGGTGGTGCCATATATCAGGATGATAATGCACCAAAACACAGCAAGACTGATGAACATCAAAGTAAACTTGAACATCTCCTATGGCCTGCACAGTCACCGGATCTAAATATTATTGAGCCACTTTGGGGTGTTTTGGAGGAGTCAGGAAACGTTTTCCTCCAACAGCATCACGTAGTGACCCACTATTCTGCAAGAAGAATGGCTCAAAATCCTTCTGGCCACCGTGCAGAACTTGTATCCGTCATTCCCAAGATGAACCGATGTTGTACTGGCTGCAAAAGGAGTCCCTACACCATACTAATGAATTATTGTGGTCTAAAACCAGGCGTTGCAGTTTCATTGTCCAACTTCATATATATATGATTAGGCAGCACGTGATCAGTTAGGTCTTAAAAGCGGTGTGTTGAAAGCAAGAAAAATGGCAAGTGTTACTGTAGGTTTTAAGTTAATTTGACAAGAGCCAAATTGTGATGGCTAGGCAACTGGGGCAGAGCATGTTCAAAACAGCAGAACTTGTGAGGTGTTATCAGTATGCAGTGGTTAGTACCTACCAAAAGTGCTCCAAGAAAGGACAACAGGAAAACTGGTGACAAGGTCATGGGTACTGATGCATGTGGACAACAAAAGCAAGCCTATCTGGTCCGGTCCCACAGAAGAGCTTATGTGGCACCAACTACTGAACAAGTTCGTCCTGGCTATAATAGCAAGGTGTCAGGACACATAATTTACAGCATTGCAGCCTGTTTAATATGTGGCTACATAGCTGTAAACCAATCAGCGTGTCCATCCTGACTCCTGTACACCACTGAAAATGTCTACACTGGGCAAACGAGGATCAGAACTGAACTATGATGCAGTGAAAGAAGGTGTCCTGGTCTGATGAAATCATGTTTTCTTTTACTACCCATTAATGACTAGATGTGTGTTTGTCACTTTCCTGGGGAAGAAACAGCACCTAGATGCACTGTGGGAAAAAAGAAGCCAGGGAAAGCAATGCAGTGCGCTCTGGACAACGATCAGTTGGGGAAACCTGTGTTCTGGCTTTCATGTGAATGCTATTTTGGAACTGTATTCCCTAATGCACATGGCATCAGGATATTTCACCCTGCCACACTGCAACAATGGTTTGACAGACATGACAAATGAGGTTCAAGTTGTTGACTTGGCCTTTAAATTCCTTAGAACTCAATTCAATCACGTATCTGTTGGATGTGCTGGACAAACAAAGCTGATGCATGGAGTACCCACCTCACGCCTTACACAATTTAAAGGATTTGCTGCTAAGGTGCCAGACACAACATCACAACTTCAGATGTCTTGGTGGATGGGCAGATAAGGTTGATTTTGGCCAAACTATCTGTTTTGGTGGCTTGCGAAAATTCACTCACTATGACACCCAGCAGGTTTTCCCATACCGCTTCCTATATACAATTTCCAGGCAAAAAAAAAAAAGTCACACACTTCAAGGTTTCATTGACCACCTTCAGCTTTGATTACAGTGAACAGTATTGTGGGGAATTCATGCATAAAAATGATTCTTTCAGAACCACATCTGAAGTAAAATTTGAATCCTGGAATACGTCTAGGCCATCATTAAAGTCCATAGATACGATGCGATATTCTGGTCATTCATACATTCAGGCCCGTCAGCTGAATACATTTTTTTGCCATATGATGTTACTGAGCCTAGAACTTGCCAACAATCCCAGATCATAATACTGCTTCCAGAGGCTTAAACATTGGCCACTATGCATGATGGCTGCATTGCTTCATGCGATTTCCTTCATATCCTGATGTACCTACTGTATGATTCTGGAATTGGGTCAATCTGACCATATGACCTGTTTTCATTGCTCAAAGTGCAATCTTTATGCACGGGATTCTTGCTAATAAGTGGTTTTCTCATACAGTATGCCCACACAAATGTCTAGCCCTAATCACAGTGTGCATGTGGAAATGCGCTTACTTTCACTTTTAAACATTCTGCCAATTTTTTATTTATTTATTTATTTTAAATCATGTGCCATTAATAAGCATTTAAGCAAATCTCCAAAGATGATTTTTTTTTCTGACCACATTTCTTCCACAAAGTTGAATGTTCGGCACAGTCCTTACAGGTTTTTATATCGTGTCAGACAGTTCTCAACCCAGTTCCAGTCATTTCAAATCTGCTTAATTGTTTTCAGTACTTGATGCAGGCCTATAATTTGACCCTTTTTTGGCGGGGACAGGCAGTGTAAATTGTTGGTTTTGCTAAGACATGATCTATAAGCCATTTTGAAATAGAGCATACAACTTTACTGCTATGAAATCGAAAGTGAAGGTCAGTGAGCAGACAGGGCAGACAAACAGCAGACAGGGAAGAAAGTGAATTGTAGGTGTGAGAGCAGGAAGATCGTGAGCCTGAGCACATTTGGTCATCCTTATAAAAAGCCGATCACACTTTGAGAGCTCTTAAAGACTCTCATCCTCCACCTCCTTCTCTTCTTGAGAAGCATAAAGAGGTTGGCGAGAATATCACAAACACACACCAATCTAGATGATATTTTCAAATATGACAGGATGCTACTGTATTCCTCCCTCCGTCCCACAATAATGTCACTGTGTCTCAGCATTCACAAGTCCTGCAATCACAACAGTTGCACTATATTCATACACAATGGGATGTCAAGGAAAATCTGCAAACAAATACGCTGGCAATTAATTTGCGCGTAATGTGCATGTGCAGCGATTAGCATAAAAGACAAAAATAACAAAATACACAGTGGGAGAATCGACGTGTGTTTGCGCACGCATTGCAACACTCTTTAAGGGGTATCAATGGTGCTGCTTGTATTGTTCAGTCTGAAATCTTGTTAAATTAATGCTTCAAATAAAAACAGTTTACGCACCATGACAAGCAAGCTGGGGCCTACTGCTTATTTCATTATAAATCAGACAAGATTATATCTCATTTTAAATATGAATAAGGTTTCCATTAAGCATTCATGAATGAAATCTCTTTAAACAGAGTCTACTAGAGCAGCAGATTTTTATCCTCACCAGGACGCGCATATTTTGACTTGCTGTTTGAAAAGCTTATCTACAGTATTTATTCCTTCATGCCTTCAACCTGGAGTGTGACTCAATAATCATACATTCATAAGCAAATGAAATCGGTCAATATACAAGACATTTATCTTTTATTGATGCCTTCCATAAAGGGTAGGACAAAATGTTTGTGTAAGATATATGGAATAATGAATGCAAAACTTTACGAATTAGCATTTCTAAAACATTCAGCATGAGCCGGTGACTTGGCCGATACGTTCCAGGTTCCTTATCCATTAACAGATTTAAGTTTGAAATTTCTAATGATCGTTGTGTTATTCTATTTATTGTCTACAATGTTGCATTAGCGGTGGTAATTCATAAATTCTTTCTGTCTACTAAAAGTTGCATTTCTTTTCTTCTCCTTTTTTTTTTTTTTTTTTTTAGGGAAAGGATTCATCTGTTAATTAACATTACCGCGACGTTCTCTTTAAGCAGTGAATCAAAATTATGCGAAATCTGTCTGGCTAAAATATTGGAAGCACTTTATAAATAGTCTATGAGGTTTCACTCTCAACCACAATTAACGTGAGTTTCGCTGTTAAGTGCATTGTTTGGCCAGAATGTTTGTTTTTTGCTTAGCATGAGTTTAAATATTAGGTTATAAAATGCTTTGCCAACAGCATAAGTGAAGCTGACAGCTGATGGAAGTTGTCAAGGCGCCACTTTAAATATGCTGCTAGATTAAAGGTATAACAGGGAGTCCCTTCTCTATTAATTTTCAGACAGGCAGAGACGCATGATTGGATCTGTCTCGACAGCAAAAACACTACTGCAAGCATACATGAAATGTTATTCATTTTCTCAGAGAGTTAGTAATAACCACTGGAAACTAACAAATTAACCAGCATGCCCAAAACTGCTTTACTTCCACAGACACGTATACACCAATCAGCCCTTAATTGTTTTTGGGTTCCCCTTGTGCCAACTGCATGGCCCTGGCCTCACGGGACATGACTTGAGAAGACTGTGCTGTGGTGTCTGGAACCGGGACATTGCCAGTGAATCCTTTCGATTCTGTGGGTTGCTCGGCTGTGGGATTGAGGACTTTGGAGACAGTGTCGAGGGGCTTCAGGCTTTTCGCTTGCTTTGGCCCACTGCATGGCGGGCTGTGGCGCACCAGATGTCCTGGTGCCGACGTTGACTTTTTTTTTTGTCAATTTGTGCGGCAGTGGCTTTTCGGTGGGATCGAACCGGACTGGCCTGGGTTCCTACGCGTATGGGTGAGTCTCGACTGCCCATGTTCCGGTGACCAGTTTGCTACTATAATGACCAATACACCTGGCAGAAAAAGTCAAACGTTTGTTATAATTTGTAATCAAGCACTTTCATATATTTGCAAATCCCTTAAGATGTACCTAAAGTTTATTCATCTAAGGTATGAAAAACAGGAATTTGGACCTTTTATCAAAGCAGAGGGCCATCTGCCTTGTGAAAAGATTTTTATTTGTTAACAATAGAGGCGCTTGTATAGAGGTCTGTTTATTAAGTCACTGTGGTAATCTCAACAGGTCAAAATCTGTTCTCACACATGTGCTCCTAAGCCAAAATCCTACTCATTTTTGCTCACAAATGCAAACAAACAAACAAAAAAAAAAAACTCACACTAGAGCTCTCTGTTAAGGATCATGGAGCAGCATTAAAAAAAACAATACAGGGGATTAAAGTGTAGGATGAGTGATTTGCTGTACACAAAGCACACTCTAAATGAAATGACATGTATTACAAGCCAATTAACAAAACACCGACGGGGGAAAATGCACTACACGGCATCTGGGTCAAATTAGCCAGTAACAAAAATAAACTACCCACACAGAAAATAAATAAATAAAAGAAAAAACTCCTGGTGTTAAATTCTTTAAAGTGAAGGTGTTAAATACATATCGTTACTTTTAATGTTGTATACAGCATGTTGTAAACACTTACTGACGATCTATATTCCTATCACACACATTAATATTATCAACACTAAACAGAATTATTCTTACAGACAGAAATGTATTAAAGAAAATTAAGCTTGTATCGATACATTTAATCAAATCCTATGATTTTAAATTGGTCTCTTAACACATACAAGTTGCAAGTGCTTCAGTAAATTTCAACATTAAAAAGTCACATGTCATCCAGGTAGCGAATTCTTTATGAAGGGAATGGTAACCTATAAGAGATTTTACCATAGTATGCACTATAGTTTGTAATATTATACTGGCTGTACTATACCATACCATACCAACATATCTAACATATCTAATGTGAACAAACATGCCATATTATATACCAGCTGTACTGGTGTGCACTGTGGTACCCAGTGAAGTGCCACAGTGCCTACCGTACTATTACCATGACATTACCATGGTACACACCATAGGAGTTATGTAGTACCAGGGTAGGTACGATGGAACCATGGTAATACTATGATGTGTACCACAATATTTTAGTGAACGCCATGTTCCACTGGGCATCACAGTACAGTAGCTACCAAAGTCTAGTGGATATCTAATATGATACGTTACCCATAAGAAACTTCACTATAGTATGTACTATGGTAAACCACTGTGGTACTTCACTCTAGTTGCTACCATGGTAGTACCATTGTATGTTGTACTATGGTAGGCACAACCATTCTTTGATGAATACCATGGTACTGTAGGTATTGTGGCACTTATTGTAGGGTAGACAATAATACCAGTTCAGCAGGTATCTAATATGTTATGTAATGGTACTTTACAAGATTAGGTATGTTAATACATACTACTGGTATGGCATAGTACAGGCACCATCATATTGTAATACGGTATGTCAGATTAAGACTTTCAACATACACAATATACGGGGTGGGTGAAAATATTTAATGCATATAGCAACTGTAGTATCACTTAGTCATGAATAACAGTCTCTAAATACATGTTAGTAAATAGAATTTCATATTTCCATTGTTTTTGTGCAAAGATGGTGAGTGACAGGAAAAAAGAGGAATGCAACAACACTGTTCGTCCAGAGACAATAAAAAAAAATTGTCGTGGAAAGTTGATCAGCACAGGCTCGGTGAACGAGAAGTGGCTTTCATTTTGAAATATTGAAATTGAAAGATCGGAGACGTAACAGTACATGTAGAATTTGTCTCAATAAATTTGTACTAGAAATATGGACTTTAATACCAATATTAAATGCATAGTTACTTTTCACCCACCCTTTAGAATGAAATTTTTCCATACATATGATGTTATATATATATATATATATATATATATATTTGACAGTATCTAGGTATGTGTTCCATAGTACCATATTATGGTTCCTGGTAGAACCAGGTTCCATACTAATTGTAAACGTGCTGCTGTACCAAAGTTTGTACCATGGTAGAACTATATATACTATACAATTAAATCCCATAACATTCTCAAAAATTCCACGGTACTATATAAAAATTATATATACCATAAATGACTGCTACATATGGACTGATATTTTTCTCTCTATTTTTGGCCAAAAATTTAAGTCTGAAGTTTGAAAATTTGTACTGGTGCTAAAAACCACAGTGTCACTTGGGTACAGCACTAATCATCATTAAAAAATATACACATGGCACCCTACAACGTCTCTGAGTCTCTAAAAACCATTTTCTTTCTGAGCTCTATCTGTATGATTTTTTTGTATTGCGTTCCACTTGTTTGGCTAATGATTATTTAATGCCTACTGTATTAAAGTAGTCGATGAGTGAATATTACACCCTATAAATTAGAAATGATAGTGCTGTGAATTGTAACCACTTTTTCATAATATTGAAAAAGGGTTTGGTGCTTAGTGTTTGGACACTGTAAGCGTTAAAACGTCTCCTTTGCAGATATTTTTAGACAATTCTTGGCAGCCAAATGTATAACAGTAATGTGTTAAATAAGAGCAAACAGTGAAACTTATACTGAAATTCACAGAATGTGGTACATCATAAAATGCCTAGACTTTTACCTTTCCAATTAAAAACTTGTAGACTTTTCATCTGATCATGAACATGGAAATATGCGGTCATTTATTGCAAATTATTTATTGTTAGAAATAGTTACATCTTCTAATGTAAACTATGTAAAGTTGTGAAATATTGAAAAATGGATGTGTAATATTGTGAGGAAATGTGCAATTTGTGTTGCTCTCTTTGGCACATGTACAGTATATATGATCGTTCTAGCTAGCGTTGCACTTTCCTTTCTGTGCGTTATAAATGCATTCAAACAGTCTCATTACAGTATTTATTGTGGAACAATACTGAAGGATTTTTTTTTAAGTTAATTGCCTGCCATAACATATTAAAGAATAAAATAAAATCAGTCAGACAATGAAACAGCAAAAAAGTGTGTGTGTGTGTGTGTGTCATCGTCATGCCCCCCCCCCCCCCTTTTTTTTTTAACCCTATCTATTACCAGACAAGAGCAGCTCAGGATAAGCTAGACAATGGGTCTTAGAATGGGATCTGTGAAGCGTAGCCGGGTGGGGGGGGGGGCTGTGATATATTCATTTAGTCGCAGCTATGGAAAGCAAAACTCACACTTATTAAATATATATGTATTATTAAAGTCTTATAGTCATTAGTTTGTATGCATAGCCCGTTGAACTGAATCGGCTTTATTCTAAACCTTAATAATTTAGAAACAATTCGGCCAATAAATAATGGCAACTCGAACCTAATGTGTTTTGTCAGTGGAAAGTTCGAGATTAGAAAGTTGTATGGATGCAATGAATATATAACATTTTAAATAATGTTTGCGAAATAAATCTTGGACTGAGGAGATATTTCTCTTACTCAAAACTCTATAGCAACATATAACTATCAAAAGACCACCGGCTAATCTATGCCTGCAGTATTTATATAAATAAGTAAGTGCCAAGTAGTAAAATGTTATTGTGCAGTAAAATGCTGGTGCAAATACTGTACTGGTATATTAGGGGAAGTGGTGGTGTGTGATGAGGATATTGGCCTTTTTAGATAGATATCCTGAACGGAGATCCTGAAACTGGACAGTAGGAGATAAATGGAAAAAAAATAAAAAGATCTTACAGCGCACTTCAAGGAACGTGGACTGTGAACTCTGGCCTACGGCGTTGCTGGCCGTGCAGAGGTACTGCCCAGCGTCGGTGTACTGGACGTACTTAAGTGTCAGAGAGGAGACACGAGCGTCACTGCGTGCCACCACACTCCCGTCTTCACTCTGGAGACACACAGACAAGCACAAATTCACTTCACAGACATTCAAGCTGACACAATTAGATTATACCTGTGCACTCACTGGGAACTTCGATGGGACATGTGCTTATTCATGAAGTTGGCCAATCAACCTGTGGACCTACAGTAGTTTTGGTCAGCATGTCAGAAAGTTCAACCTCAGATTCCTGACCTTCACTGGCAGGACTGGAATCTGAGGTGGGCGTCTGCTGTTTTAGCTCATTTGCGTCGTGCGTTGTGAGTTCTGATGCTTTTCTGTACACGGTTGTAAGTGTGTTTACTTAGGTCACTTCCTGTCAGCTCAAACTAGTCTATCAGTTCTTCTTTGCTTGTGTTCATCAGCCAAATGTTTCCACTTTCAAAACCGCAGATGCACGGTTCTGTGGAAACTCCAGATACATGAAATTCCAAGATTAAATTTGTCTCACATCAAAAAAAAATCTCACATCAGCCCATCTGACACCACCAACGAACCATGATCAAAATCACACTTTGTGATGTGTGATGTGAACATTACAATAACTGAAGCACTGGATCTGCAGTTGCTTGATTTTATTCATTGACGTGATAAGGATGATGCAGTGAGCTGTGACTGGCTGATTGGAAAAATGCATAAATGGTCACGGGTACAGGTGTTCCTTTTAAATAGTTTACACAGTCGCTTGTCAGCGACTGAACTTTTTTTTAAATGTATTTTTAAAGTAGGTTCTATTACAGAAACTGAAACTGCTTTGTTATTGCTTGAAAAGCACTAGGTGTCAGGTTCAAGGTACCCCGAAAAGACATTCAGTGACATGCAGTGACGAGGTGCATGAGGCAGATATAAATAAAAGTGGGTAGGTAGGTTGGTAGGGGTGCAAGCAGGACCCATCAATAATGCAGAGTGTAACTTAGGGAACTGTTTTAGAGTGGTGCGAATTCAGCAGACCCAATCCACTTAAGGCACAGTGTGGTGCGTCACGACACGCGTACACACACTACCCAACATCCCACACTTGTGATTTCTTTTAGCATCTTTTTTTTTTTCCTCATGAATCTCAATGAGATATAGTCAGCATTTAAATTCCTGATTCTAGCACAGCTGAAAAGTAAACCAGCCTCCAAAAAAAAAAAGTGCAGGCGTTATGACTAGGGGTGTCACATTTTGAAATCTTAATAACCCTGAATAAAAATATCAGTTTCATAGTACTAATTAGTCGTTTGAAAACACACACGCTGATGGTAAAAATTAAGGGAGGAGGGGGCATTCTTATGAATCCTTTTTATAAAGGTTGTTTGCACATCCTTGTACTTACTGTATGTAACAAAAAACTAAAGGATATTGTTAATATTTCCCTTAACAGTTTTTCACTAGAAAGAGTTTCTGAGGTTTTTTTTTTTCAATTATAATATTTAAAAGGAATATTATCAGTGTTAATTATCGCATTAGAAGCTGAAAGACAGAGGGGCTATACAGAAAATAAAATAATGTGCTTAGGCAAAACAGACTGGTTCAAGTAGTCAGATTATGGTCACCAATGTCATCCCCTTCTGTGCATTTGATAGCTGCTGTTTAGGATAAAAACCACCATAAACATGTGCTGCGAGTGTTTGGAACAGAAGCAGATTGCTCCGCAAAAAGGTTTTTCACTGAGGTCCACGTCCCCTGCAGCTAGAAACGAAGGCTGATGTAGTGTCAATTAGGGGTCTAGAGAGAGTGAAGGCTGCAAAATGTTTAGGAACCACTGGTAATACACACACACACACACACACACAAAAAAACCCACATTTCAACCTGTATTTAATCTGTCCTTTATTGATCTAAGGTAAATCATGCATTAGTATTACTGTGGTGTCCCAGTTCCAAATGCATCTTTTGGAGAGATTTTAACTGGCCTGTGCCTTTCCTCTTAGAATAAATGGTTGGCGGACCACCAGCCAACATTTTACAATTTTACCTTTGACCTGATGGTGGCAGCAGACTGTATAAACACAACTAGATTGCAAGAGCTTTTTTGTTCTCTGATACACCTGCAAAACAGGTTTCGGAGTTATATTTTGGATGTATCCAAGCATCATTGAGCCATAGTGAATACATGTGTCTCATATGTGAAGAAACTGCTGGAATTCAGGAATTTCATATCATGAGAGATTATGAAATTATATTTTTTAGAAAAAATATAAAAAATAATAATGAAAGGGAAGAAAACCTACAGTTTAGAGTTAAACTGTAGCTTAGAGTTTTTTCCAGGCAGAAGCAACTTTTTATCACGAACTCTTGAAAGAAGCCCTAACTAAAGTAGCCAGTGTCAAAAGGAGTGCAATAAATAAATAAATAAATAATAATAATTATATCACCTTGCGTTTCTTAGGTTACTGCCTGTCAGGTCATACCCTGCTGTGGTTATTCCATTAAAATGACATTCACAATCCTGGAGCACTAAAAACCCACCCTCGAGTATTCTGATATAGTCTAATCTGTCTGCAATTGAAATGAATTCTGGACAACTGTATTGTACGAACATTACAAAGACGGCAGAAATCTGACCGAGTCCTACATGGGAGAGGATAGGACTGAAACAGAAGTGCACCAGGTGAATATGTTTTCTAGAAGATGACACAAATTGTCAGTTTCCCATATAGGCACTGAGCCAAACACAAACACAAAACACATATCTCAGGCTGTAAAGTGTTGTGTGCTAGTTCCTCAAGTAGCACATTGATATTTTGCCCTTTATATGTCTCCAAGCCATCTCTCTCTCTCTCTCTCTATTACAGAGCTGTATGCTGCAACAATGACAGCTCTATTTGTGAACGATTCCAGTCGAAGAGGTGTGTCTGGGACTTTCATTATGCCACTGCTGTCTCTAGAGTCAGTCGCACTTACATAATGCACGGTCTCTTTTTAGCAAGAGATCAGCAGCTTCCCCATCTGCTATGCACAACATAATTCAATCTACCCCCTAAGGGGGAAAGCTGAGCCTTGCCCAGTCTGCGTCCTGTTGTTTTCCCGGAGTGGCCGAGCAGTGACTTCTGACCCCTGAGCCACTGTTCTAGCACGTCGCTGGACCACACAATGCAGCGAGGTACTGTAGTTTAGCCGCTGAATTGAGCGCGCCGTATCTCCCATTCTTCTCAGACATAAAGCTCTGGTTATTCATTTGCAATGTGAGAACAGCGGCATATTAATGTTTCATGGCCATAGTTTTCAGCGCGAGAAGCCTTGTTAATAATGCAGGCCGGCCATTAACCATTGCACATGCTGTTGGTTGTTTCACGATTGCCTTGCTTTGCTGGAAGATATGTTCGAGAAAATAAAGAGTCTTTTGCAAGACGAGGCACAGAAAGCATCAAATATTCAGATATAAATGCACTTGTCACGTTCCCGAAAAAAAAAAAAAAAAGTCAAGTAGGGGAGCGTATTTGTAACAAACTGAAAGATTTTTCACATGTTAAGTTAACACAAGAAATGTTGCACTACATAACAAAACACTATCACACTACAGTTTTTTTCTTATAAATAGAATATAAGTAAAACTAACTGCATCAAACATCTACAGTGTAAAGGAAGCAAATGTTAAAATATGTTACAGAATCCGTGTCTAGTTTACGGTTTTGCAGTTAAGTGGATAGAAGATGTACCTTGTGTTGTTCGGGTCGAGTCCAAGAAGCCTGCAGAGAACACAGACAGACAAGATGAGAACAAAAACAAGCAGTTTTTTTTATATTGATCCTCAGTCAGCGCCACGACATGAAACCCAGGCAAACAAAAGACGACAGGCATGGAATATTTCACCAAATTAGTCTAGCAAGATGTGCTCATGATAAAAATAAAAAAATGCCAAAAATAGAAGAAAAAAAAAAAAAAACATCCTAAGCAAAGCAAAGAATATAATTTTTGTGTGTTTTTTTTCCCCCACTTTTCTTAATTAGTACTTGGAACATACAGCATAAACAATTACCAGTCTCTAGAAAAGGTTAAGTGTTTCATTGTGACTTTCCTAATTCCCTCATTATATTCAAAGTATTTTTCCCCCCACTTCAGATACGAAAACAAAGACACAAAGGCATGCTAATCCGATAATGAATTGAATGAGATGAACAGCCAAGGTTACAAGCAAGTGAGATGAAAATCAAATCTCAAAGCTGAGCTGCATTCCAATTACTGCCATGCAAATGGTCTGTGTATCATGTGTGAAGATGCAGATCTACACAATCAAAATTGCATTCGAAAAAATGATGATAAGGTCAGCAAAAAAAAAAACCAAAAAAAAAAAAAAACAAGGAAGCTTGTTATGATAATGCCGATGCGAGGCTGTTACTCGTGTGGCTTTCGTCTTGTAAACAACATCCTAAGAGATCTGAGAGCCGTACGCACTGTCTAGCACTGTCTACTGTAGGCCATTAAGTAGAGCGCAGCCTCTAACCGAGCCTCTGTTAACCCGGATGTTATGTACAGTATGACAAGTTTCTTCGGAAAAAACGAAGCGAAGATCTCTAATATACTGCAAGTCTGTTTGTAATGCAAAGAAGATAAATACTGAAGCGAAAGCCTTCAGATAACCAAAAAAGTAAATAACCTTGTAAATCCATGCATAGTAGGGTGGGGACGTTTTATGCTTGACACATATTTAACTAAGGAATAAAACATGTCCCGGAGTCTTGGGGGGGGGGGGGGGGGGAGAAAAGAAAAAAAAAAATCAATGACAAGCTGGTAAAAGCTACAGCACTCAAAAGTTGACTCATTTCTTATTCCAAAGTGTTGTATTTCTCTTTTACCACAGCACTTGTTCTTCTGCATCTTGAACAACTCGATTTGAGAATTCAATAGTGTTGCATCGTAATTCCCTTATGAGCTCCAATTTGAATGCTTGCACTCCATTTTTTTTTTCCAAACAGCTTAATATACTAGTTTAAATCATTTTCAGACAGCTACCAATGGTAGCAATTCAACAAGTTAAAAATAAAAACTTTTGTTACAAATTCTGAATGAGAGTTAGTGACACAGTCTTTAATAGTGGGTGATGCAGTAGGTTTAGGAATTAGATAAGGTTTATCCGATTTGTAAAAGTACACAAAAATGTTAGTAAATGTTACTACGAGAGGCATTCAAGTCAGCCCAGGACTTGTGATGAAAGTTCTCATAAATGAAGGTGTAAAACCAATTGACATTCACAGAAGTACAGTACTGTGATGAGATGAATGAACATGAATATTCAGCAAGTGGATCCTCTTATTCTTGAAAATCAACTTGTGGAGGAGACGCATACTGTATGTCTCCAGAACTGTACAAATAACCATTCACCAACACCACTTGCACATTACAGAAACTCGGCAGTTGTACAGTCCTAATCTCACTCCAAGCCCTTTCCACAGGTTTAGGTCATTAATGGAGTTCCCGGAAGGCCAGCGTTTCAAACGTGAAACAGACAGTCTGATCATAGCTCCGGGGTACCTTGATGCTAATCCAAGCAATAGTGAAACCCTGGGATAAGTGCGTTAATGAAGCAGGGGATTATATAGAGAAATAAATGTAGTGTTCTGTTATTCTGCACAATCAAAAGTCCAGAGTTAACGCACTGTATAATTATTACCCCAATTTGGACAGGCTTTACACTGCAAGATATCCGCCCCGATTTCGCTCTCGTTGGCACAAACCCATATCTCAAATGAATATCTTTTTGCCGGGAGTTGAGATCAATGGTGTTAGAACTATTAATATGACATGCTCACCAGTGGCTGATTTATAGAGCTGCCTCGACCAAAGACAGCTGATGACAAAGTTGTGGCAGTGTCTGAAATTTTTTTGCTTTAATACTCCCAGAGTGTCAGCACTGCCGCCAAAATTTTTACCAATAGGAGACAAAACTCAAGGTATAAAGAAAATCATATATCCCGGAGTTAAAAGAATAGCGCTGTGTGATAGCAGAGTGAATGTCTCCATCACTACAGGACAAAAAACTAACAAGTATGGAAAGAAAAACGGAGGAGAAATCTCAGCTTCCGGATGTGGATGTAGCTATTTAACATGCATAAGCTTCGCTTGTTCGCGGAGTTTGTTTACTGTTGTGACGGCGTGAAACTGTTTGGTGCTTTCCAGATGAAGAGCTACAAGCCTGTGCCGAGTCGCTGCACACCCAGTACATATTAGCTACCGCTATCATTTAATCTGACATCCAGAACATGTTATCGCACAGACTGTTACAGGAGTCTTATTGGGATCATCTTGTAGAGTGTGACAAGTTGAAATTGCACAGTGCAAAGCCAGATTTAGCTTGAAGCAGTATAGCGCTCAGACATGGGGAGGATATATATATATATATATATATATATATATATACACAGATATATACACATACACACGTGGAAAAAAATTGTTGGTACCCTTCGGTCAATGAAAGAAAACCCCACAATGGTCACAGAAATAACTTTAATTTGACAAAAGTAATAATAAATAAGAATTCTATGAATGTTAACCAATGAAAGTCAGGCATTGCTTTTCAACCATGCTTCAACGGAATTATAAAAAAAACATGAACTCATGGAACAGGCCTGGACAAAAATGATGGTACCCCTAACTTAATAGTTTGTTGCACAACCTTTTGAGGCAATCACTGCAATCAAACGATTCGTGTAACTGTCAATGAGACTTCTGCACCTCTCTGCAGGTATTTTGGCCCACTCCTCGTGAGCAAGCTGCTCCAGTTGTTTCCGGTTTGAAGGGTGCCTTTTCCAGACAGCATGTTTCAGCTCCTTCCAAAGATGCTCAATAGGATTGAGGTCAGGGCTCATAGAAGGCCACTTTAGAATAGTCCAATGTTTTCCTCTTAGCCATTCTTGGGTGTTTTTTGCTGTGTGTTTTGGGTCATTGTCCTGTTGCAAGACCCATGACCTGCGACTGAGACCCAGCTTTCTGACACTGGCCAGCACATTTCTCTCTAGAATCCCTTGATAGTCTTGAGATTTCATTGTACCCTGCACAGATTCAAGACACCCTGTGCCAGATGCAGCAAAGCAGCCCCAGAACATAACAGAGACTCCTCCATGTTTCACAGTAGGGACAGTGTTCTTTTCTTGATATGCTTCATTTTTCCGTCTGTGAACATAGAGCTGATTTGCCTTGGCAAAAAGTTCCATTTTTGTCTCATCTGTCCATAGGACATTCTCCCAGAAGCTTTGTGGCTTGTCAACATGTAGTTTGGCATATTCCAGTCTGGCTTTTTTATGATTTGTTTTCAACAATGGTGTCCTCCTTGGTCGTCTCCCATGTAGTCCACTTTGGCTCAAACAACGACAGATGGTGCGATCTGACACTGATGTTCCTTGAGCATGCAGTTCATCTTGGATCTCTTTAGAAGTCTTTCTGGGCTCTTTTGTTACCATTCGGATTATCCGTCTCTTTGATTTGTCATCAATTTTCCTTCTGCGGCCACGTCCAGGGAGGTTGGCTACAGTCCCATGGATCTTAAATTTCTGAATAATATGTGCAACTTTAGTCACAGGAACATCTAGCTGCATGGAAATGGTCTTATAGCCTTTACCTTTAACATGCTTGTTTATAATTTTCTTTCGAATCTCCTGAGACAACTCTTTCCTTCACTTCCTCTGGTCCATGTTGAGTGTGGTACATACCATGTCACCAAACAACACAGTGACTACTTGGAGCCCTATATATAGGCCCACTGACTAATTACAAGATTGTAGACACCTGTGATGCTAATTAGTGGACACACCTTGAATTAACATGTCCCTTTGGTCACATTATTTTCAGTATTTTCTAGGGGTACCATCATTTTTGTCCAGGCCTGTTCCATGAGTTTATTTTTTTAAGTAATTCTGTTGAAGCATAGTTGAAAAGCAATGTCTGACTTTCATTGGTTAACATTCATAGAATTTTTTAAAAATTATTACTTTTGTCTGATTAAAGTCATTTCTGTGACCATTGTGAGTTTTTCTTTCATTGACCGAAGGGTACCAACAATTTTGTCCACGTGTGTATATACACACACACACACACACACACACACACACACACACACACACACACACTAGAAGCACATCCTATGCATAATAAAATATTTACCCTATAATACTATTATACTTTGTATAATATGGGTTTCCTGCAGATTCTCTGGTTTCCTTCTACAACATTAGTTGGACTGACTATGTTAAATTACCCCTAGGTGTCACTGAAGGTGTCTGGACTCCCATTCAGATTCCATCCTTGGAATGGCAACTTATTAACCGCCTCCCTGACCAGGACTATGCAGTAAAAGCTGACTGAATGAATAAATATCCCTTCCCTTTCAATCCGTGCACGAGACATCCTTTGTCATGTAAAATGCAAGCAGCTCATTACATTAAAGCATCTTAGTGGTGTACATATAACCCTAATGCACGCCTTCCTGGAAAGGTCTGCAGATTAGGCTGGGATGTGGATGGGAGTTGTTCAATAACGTACAGAAAATCTGAATTAATTCACGGAACAGACAGCACCGCCTGGGCGTCAGGAAGACGTCTGTAAACAAGCATGAAATATGAAATCAGTACAGAGCACAGCGAGGGGAGAAAGGAAAAAAAATCTACGTGGAATTTAACAAGGTGAGAGAAGAAAAATCAAGAATGTTCAGGAAGCGTGCATGCAGATGCCGATACCGTCATCAATCATTTCGTTGCGAGGGGGAAAGATGCTTTCATGCATTGCCAGTGATTGTGGGGGTTGTTTCTGAGGTGCAGGAAATACCGCACACTGCCGAGCGGTTGTCAGAAGCAGAGAAGGAACTGGATCAATAACTTTATTTCATCAGACAGGCCAGAGTAGGAGGATCTCTGATCGCTTCTGGAATGTTCTGAGGGTTACATCACTGGTGTCAGAGGACAGACAGACCGACCGACCGACGCACGACAGCGGACAAGAATAATCTGAAAACTCATCTGCTGAAAAACATCATGGGCTGCTATATGAGCCACTTAGAAGAAGATATTTTTTATGGGGAAAAAAAAAAAACCCACAGGAACTACATCACCTTGGAGCTACGGAAATATCATTTCTGTATGTCTTGATCTTTTCAAAGGCGTAATTTAAACATGTCTCTCTCTCTCTCTATCTCCATGTCTATCTCTCTTTTTAGAGATATCTCCATCTCTGGCTAGATTTAATATTTAATGCCATGTGTCTGACTTCGGGCGCTAATCTGTTTTACAGGTGAGTCATGGAAAAGTTGACTCAGAGGAGCACAGCAGAGATAGGGGAAAGAGAAAAAAAAAAAAGAAAAAAAAGAAAGGGAAAAAAAAAGCCCAGGAGAAGGTGGCTCATGTATTAGTTCTTGTTCACATACAGAGGAACCCGGTTTCTCTGGCTCTTGATGCATATACTCAAGGCTTTATTACCCGAGAATTCTTCAAGCCCACTGCCTTTACAGCCCTCTCATTTGTCAGGCGCCCTTGTTAACTGGGCTAGGTCTGGAAAAATACGACGGAGGAATAAACCATCTCATTTATTGCACCAAATAGCACAAATACAGCTGATGAGCTACGAGCTCGAGGTCTCCTCAAGGGAGAGAGGAATATCCATTTTAAAAAAGGTGGAGGGGGGAAAAAAAAATACACGGGATGACCTGACAGGTCATTTTTGTGCAAAAGCTAAGTGAACAGGCAATCACATGCATCATGCATGCAGAGCTTTCAGGCACTTTTAAAAACAACAACAACAACAACAACAATCCATATGCACATCATATTACTTAGGAGAAACTCAGAGAGGAAGCATGCTACTGTGTTCACAGGGTTCGACATGAGCTGAGCCACTGAAATCCCGCTGAGAGAATAATGCTTGATTTTTCCACCAAAGCGCCCGATGATGAGTGCTTTCGCCAGCAGCGCCACTTTAACCGACTGTGTAGGTGTTGTGCATAGTTTGGATGGCGAGCTTAAGAGACCACAGAGGAGTGACACATTCTAAAAAATAATTAGCGGCAAGATGGCCACTTGCCTTTTGCAGTTTTTTAGCTTCTTTTTTCTCTCTCTCTCTCTCTGCTCATTGCAAAACCAGACACTTTTGTGGCAGAAGAAAAAAAAAAAGCAAACAACAAAGCTGAAATAAATAAATAAATAAATAAATAAATAAATAAATAAATCGACCGCTGCGAATTATTTTTCTTTTTACTATGAGAATAATGTGCCCTGTGAGTCCACACAGGCTGATGAAATTGGTGCACATTCAGGCATTGTCTAAATGGGATCCTACAAACACATGACTGAATGATGGGAATGATGATGGGGGTATTTAAAATAAAAGTGAAAAAGGAAAGGGAAAAAAAAAAAATCAGGTAATTCATATTGACCCTTTAATAATGGTGGCATAAAAAAGACTTCAAGTGCCATGATTTAAAACTGAGTGAGGCTTTAGCACGAGTTTTAATCACCGCTGTTCTATTGTGGAGGCTGCTGCAGAGGCAAGACCTTCAAATACATATCTTTTTAATTTTCGTTCCGTAATCCCTGATAAGATCGTGGCTTTAGGAGAGTGCAAGAAAATGAATTTCAGCAGCAGGCAGTAACTTAAGCAGACGCCTCGACTGATGGTTTATCAGCGCTCTGGCCCAAATCTAGGATTAATGAAGGGGCTCGGATGATTTCGGCGGCTTTCTAGAGATTCGACTTACTGTACCTGCTGCTCTGATCTCATACCTGATAAATCCTCTTTAGATGCTCCTGCAGACAGAAACAAATCCTCTGCATAAAAGACAGCTCCGACCTCAGTATACTGTACTACAGTGCATGCATTTTAAGTGGAGATGAGCTCTGGGTTTTACTGAAAATTCGTCAAATATCCGCAGAATATACCTGTTCTCCCTCGGCGAAGACGTGCGTCCCGAAGCTCCACGTGATGCTGGGCGTCGGGTCTCCCGTGGCCTCGCACGTCAAACGGATCTGCTCCTCCATCTCCGTAGTGGTCTTGTTTTCCAGGTATGTGATTTCGGGTTTCACTACCAACACCAGATTCGCGGTTTTAGACGTTTTTCATGCGAAGATAAAGCGCCTGATGTCGACAACAAGAGATACAAATAGTTACCGAAAACTCTAAGGCTGACTTCTTCTTCGTTCTTCCCGGCTTTGTTCTTGGCTATGCAGGTGTAATCTCCTTCATCCAGCTTCTTTACATCCCTTATTGTAATCTCTGAGCCGTCTTCATTGAAGCTGTACTTATCCCCGCTCTCAAGAAGAACCTCACTCCTGAGAAAACTATCGGATATGATAAAGCAAAGCCAGCTGAAAAGACTTGGAAAGCCTCTGAGAATTTTTCAACATGTGCGTTTATAATAAAAACATAAAAAACGTTTGCTTCCTAGTCGGTAAGTCATTTGAATTTTTTTTTTTAGGTAGATAGGAGGAAACGAGGGCTATGGAATTGGGCTGCATTTTCTTGGCAAACGCAGCAGCACACCCATCACCCAGAATCAAACAAACAATAAACACAACACTAGCCCCATTAGAAAACTGTGGACCAGATTTTTACACTTCCCTTGCAACCTCCCCAGGGAGTGCCACTCAGGAGACGAGAGCTGCCAAGAGAATAAGCATGCTTCAAAACTACTAATGATGTGCTCCTGCTTGCCCTCTACCACGTTGCGAACAAATGTTCTTTACTTTTATTCAGAGGATTTCTCCTCTTGCCTTTGATCTCTTAATCAGGACACACGCCCGCCGTGGCAAGAAGTGGCTGGAAGCTGGATGGGGGGTTTATGAATAGCTCTCTTTCATCGCGAGGATTCTGGGAGGTGGTGTAGACGGGCTTACCGCGTCCATGTGATAGTGGGTTCGGGGAAGCCGTCTGCATCGCAGGCCAGCATGGCAGAGGTGCCTATGTCGGCGGTGGCGTTCACCTCGGCTTGCCGCACTCTGATAGTGGGGGCAACTGGGGGGGAAAAGGAGAAAAAAATATTCATGCAGAATACATTACCAACCCACTTATTACGGTGTGCTCTCAGAGGTGTATTCATAATGGATTTGCGCATGCACAGAAAGGATTTAATGCCCGGAATTGCGCAGATGGGTATTTAGACAGCAGGTTAAATTCACCAAAGCACTAACTGAAGAAGAGAATTAAAAGCATGAAAAATATATATATTATATCCTATGCACACATTATGATTTCTTTTACTATCTTGTAGCTTCATTCAGTCGTGCACATGAGTAATTTAATCACTCACTCTCTATACCGCTTATCCTGTATATTGTCAGATCTATGTCTGGGGACTAGGGGCACTTGGTGGGATATACCCTGGACGAAGGGCACACACTTACACTTACACACCTAGATCAATTCGGAAATTCCAATTAGTCTACACTGCCTGTCTTTGGGCTGTGGGAGAAAACCGGAATACCCCGAGGAAACCCACCAAGCATTGGGAGAAAATGAAACGCCATTAAGTCCATATTTTCTCTTTTCAGGCATATGCAATAATGGCAGTAATCTAGAATCTAGAAGTTACTGAAAAACCCCTACTCATATTTTTCTACTCAATAATTTTCTGGAACCCTTGAGGCATGAGAAAATCCTGCAGGAAATTATTTTATGACTGATACACCTGGGAAAAAAACACGACTTTATTATATTACATTAGATAGGATTGTTTTTTCCCCCCCCATTTTTTAACTACATTCAACAGCTTTGAATCTGATCCTCTGTGTAAATATTTAAAATGTCACTATAGGTGTAACATGTACACTAATGCTGCATTATGTTGCTTATGCTCCATTTGTGTCTTTCCATTTGTGATGCAACATCATAGCTCTAACACTTGTAAATGCTTTAATAAAACCAGTAAAGCATACCAAGCTTGCACAAGGGTAGAAAAACATATTTAGCTTACAGTATCAGCACAGAGCTTAGGAATTTCTAGAGTAATTTACAACAACGGTGACAGTTCTCACAGGGCTACAATGGAAATCCACAGAGCACAGGATTTATACATATAAGCTTCCGCTATAAATGTCTTTTTTTTGTGCGACGTGTGTTTAGTGACACCTTTTAGAATGCTTTCTTTCTAATGCGGCCCACAAATCTTACTGTGTATATTTAGTACTGGACTGTTTGGCTGGAAATGGGAGTTTGAGCAAATGAATTCTATTACTGAGCTATAATGTAAAAAAAAAAAAAAAAAAAGAAGGTGGCCTTGACTTATCATACTGGAAAAAAAAGAAAAAAAAAACACTGCAAACATTTAATATATGAAGCATGCAACACCTATTGCTAACCAGAAAACAAAAAAAAAAATTTTTTTTTTTTTTTTGGTATTAGCTCTGCTATGTATGTGCGTTCTGTTATGGCAAAGCTTTACTGTAGATTCTTTATTGAAGACTCAGCGGTAAATTACTCCATTCAGACCAAATCGTTATAATGAGCGTCTGGGTTGAACAGCGTGGCACTCGAATGTGACAAACAGTAATTTAGCACAAAACCGCAACCCTTTTAAAGCACAAATAAAAGCTCTGAGTGCTCACCGTTTACTACAACTCTGATATCACGGAAGTCAATCTCGCCTCGAGCCATAATACGAGCCTCGCAGGTATACACTCCTTCATCTGCCTTTCTGATCCCTCTTATTTGCAGGTGGTTGTTGTCCAAAATCTTGAAACGAACTAGAAGAACAGATTAAAAAAATTTTTTTTTTAATTGTCATTTATTCAATCATTCATATAACCCTAACTTAAATCTAGCAAACGGTTTAAAGATAACATAGGTCTCCAAGCTCGTACAAAGTGCGTCTGAAACCCTCTCAGATAATGCATTCTCTTAGTACCTCAAACCCGAACATAATTTCAGTATTTATGTAAATGAGTTCTGCCCAGCCGTGTCCCACAACTCAACAGAAGAGCTGTGCAACAAGCCAGGGGAGGGATTTCCTTATATAAAGTCACATTAAGTACAAAATCTTTTTTTTTTTTTTTTTTTTACTCCGTAAATACAAAAATGGAAAAAGAGCAAAGAGCAGGGAATGTATTTTCTCTTTTTTATTTTGTTCACATATGCTGGAGACCCATTTGAATGTTTAAAAATGCCTAATTTTTAAAAGTTGAATTTTGTATAATAGGTACCCTATAAGAGAATACCAGTCATTCCATGAAGTATGTTCTCCGTCAAGAATTCATTATTGGCTTTGTTATCTTTTCTGGTTCAGTGGTTTAAAATGAAACAGCATCTATTCAGTACAGAAACAATAGAACGAACCCCAATAATAGAGTGCTTAGCTGGTTTCCCTGATGATTGGTGAACAGAGAAAAATACGCACCTAAGGCATTTAATGAGACATTCAAAATGCAATCAATAGAAATTATCACAGTAATGGAAAAGAAGGGGAAATAAACAGATCGGGTCATACCGTCTTTGTCGAATTGGATTTTTGCCTTTTTGTGCTTCCACATGACAGTGGGTGGTGGGGAGCTAAGCACATCACATACAATCACGGCGTCCTCCCCCTCGGTAAACTCTTGTGGTGAGGTGGCGTTCTTGAAGATAATCTTTTCTGTAAAAGAATAAATACACAAAATTATGACACTACTGTAACTAGCTTTAAATAAATGTTCAGCCTTCTGTTATGACAAACGTCAATGTCATATTATGACAGTCATTTTCAAATAGCAAAAACTTAAGTTTGTATATCACTGCTGTAATTATTGGACTGTGTTTTAAACTTAATCACGTACAATGTAGGGGGTCCTACTGTTATGGCTACTTCTATTGTTCGGTTTTGCTTTTATTGAGGTTGTGCTGTTGTACTGAATATCGGCACTCGGGTATTGACCGGACGGCACGGACACAAGGCAAGGTGTTACGGGAAAAAGGGTAATTTTTTTAGGATAAATAGGGAACGAAAGAGTTAAAGGAGGGAGGATGGAAAAAAAGGAAAGGAATGATGTGCACGTGCAGGTCTTATGGCTAATGCCCCGTTGGCATGCGGGCATAGGCTGGTGAGCGGTGGCGTTGGGCAAAGTGGCGGCGTGGGCCTGCGTGGACAGCAGCTCCTGCGCTCAGCTGTTCGTGCTGACTCTTCTCTCGGGGAATGGCCGGACCGGCCCCTTCCAGCTCTCTCTGTGGGCGCAGTTTCAGACGGGAGTCCTGCTCAGGATCATTAACGGAGGTGGCTCACCAGCCGTGCCTATTTCCGCGGCCCCTAGGTAGTGAGCGAGAAGCAATAATAGATTTGGGCGCATGCCCATCACAGGCGCACACCGCGACAACGTCTAATATAATATTAAACCATTTTTGGATTATATACAAAAGGAGTGCTGTTGTACTGAATATCAATAAAAAGTACTATAAAAGTAAATGAAAGAAATATTGCTTTTATACAATTAGGATTTGTCAGTTATTTTACACCGCTAACACTTACCTTCCACGACTGCAGGAACTAACCGGCAGCACTGGCGACCGACAGTTAAGTGTTTTTAAAAGTCTACAGAGGTTGAAGTCGTTTTAAATTCTTAAATTCTGTAGGAGAAAGCTGAGAGAATAAACCATTGAAATGGTGGACAGTTTATATTTCCACTTATTATATTATTATAACTTCTGGCGTTCCAGCGTTAAATCCCAAATAGTGTAAAATGAAAAGCTAGTGCGCTATGTAAGGTAAGTTACCTTGATCAGTGACTAGAGAGGGATTTGGGATTCAGTCTATATATATATATATATATAGCTGAATGTCCCAGTGGTGTTATGATCTCTAGATCACCACTAGTTTACTGCTCCTCACTCCAGTCAGATTACTTGGTCAGAAGTATCTGTTATATATTATTATTTAACAGATAGTTCTGACCAATTTATATAATTGGTATAATAGTTTTAAATATAATTATGGACTTACTGTACTGTTTAATTTTCAATAAAGTTCATAAGTCCATAATATATATATATATATATATTTTATTTTATTTTATTTATTTTTTTAATGGGATGTATAATTTTTTTTCCCCTTCCAGTTATTCCATATTATTTTCTAAATCCCATATGATATTAGGTTTAGATTAGGATTTGTGTGTCTATTTCCATTAATATTGCTCTTAACTAGCAATGAGGATTATTTATACCGAGGATTATTTAATACATTCCAGAATGGAGCTATATCAAAAAAGGTGAGTGAGTAGAGAGAAAGGCTGAAATCTTGAATCTAGGAGAGTGAAAGTAAAAAAGCCGTACGGTATATCTTCACGTTCACTGTGGCCTCGGCCTGCTGCTCTCCGATGGTGGCTACACACTTGTATGTGCCGGCATTGTCGATGTTCGTGTTGTAGATAGTGAGCGTAGAGGATGTTTCGTCGTTACGGATAGCTGTGATGTCCTGCCTGTTGGCTTCAATCTTGTCGCCACTCGGTGAGAACCAGTCGATTCCCTTCACTGCCCCGACAACTACATCAGAGCAAAAAGGCACAAGGTTAAAACCCAATACAATTAACACAACATGTGCAGACTAATTCATCATTCTACATTAAACTCAATGAGCTGTGATGAAGATCGTTCCTCTAAAACAAATGTTGCCAGATCACACGTCAGAAAAGCATACAGTAACATGGGAGTACATCACACCTGATGGTAAAGAATATTTTAAATCATTATCTTTGATGATTATACTTGATGCCCGATGGTAGTCATTTACAACACACCTGGAAAAGATTTAATCATGTTTTACCTGCTATAAGCTGCAGGGAAAAATAACCTCCCAGTAATACACTGCATGGCCAAAATATGTAAACTCATTGAGAATAATCAACCAAAGAAAAGATTAAATTTACTAGAAATGGGTTTTTAACTCATTAAAACCTGGACGAATAGTGCGGACCCTCAACTTTATGGAATAAATGTGGTCAGGAAAAAAAAAATCATCATCAGAGAGAGAGAGAGAGAGAGATCACTTAAACGCTTGGTGAAATTGCCTCATAAAAAAAAAAATCACCAGTAGAACTCACAACTATGTTTAATAATCAAAGGAAGAGCTTTTGAACACAGACAATGCAACAGGAAATTTCAGGATTGTGACTAAACAGCTGCGTGGCCATAAAAACCCCATGTGTTAGTGAAACCAATCAGAAAAAAAAAGCCTTTAGCTTGCTAGAGAGCATAAATATTGGACTTTGTCGCAATTAAGAAAGGTCATGTGGTCTGATGAGGTCAGACTGACCCTATTCCGGGGCGATGGCCGTGTCAGGGTAAGAAGGTAATTAAATGAAGTGATGAACCCATCATACATAGTGGCCTCTGGAGACAGTGTCATGTCCTGGGGTTGCTTCAGTTGGTCAGGACTAGGCTCAGCAACATTATGTGGAAATAAACCCAAGTCAGATGACAACCTGAATGACCATGGTATCGCATCGAAGGACGTTTGTCTTCCCTGATGGCACAGGCATATTCCAGAACGCAAGTTGTGAAAGAGCGTCTCTTGGAGCATGAGGAATCATTTTCGCACATGAATTCACCAGCAAACTGTGTGCGGTAATCAAAGCGAAAAGTGACTCAATGGAATCTTAGTGTGCAACCCTTATTCTTTTTTTCTTTCTTTTTTTTTTGGCCAGGCAGTGTATAGACTGTAAATCCCATCCCAATGAGCATTTTTTAATTCCATTATGTCCTATTGAGCGATGAGTTATTGCATCACTATAAAGACACTGCAGAAAGAGTTCACACTTTTCATCATCTTCCCCCTCGAAAAAAAAATAAAATAAAAATAAAAATAACAGAACAACCATGATGAAAGTACTGCTCAGGATTAAATGAACTTTACAGGGAATTACACATCCTGTAGTTTTTAGAAGTGGTTAACTTCCTAGCACATAATTAATCAATAAATATATCTAACATTTGCATTAAACACCATTATCACAAACACCAATACTAACAATCTGTATTAACATTAGGTCTGCGCATTACACTTTTAATGCGGCAACGATGTACTGTATACATTGTGAAGACGGCCGCATCTCTGATATTATCTCAAGAAATCTTATCTAGTACAATTAGAACTTAAAAAAAAAAAACATAATAAGGAAAAAGAGAAAAAGGGAACGCGTACCTTCACACAGAAAGAATTTAGACTCTCCAACACTGACTTCTCCTTGCGGGGGCATAATGCTCACTTGCAGAGAGGCTGCAGAAAGAAAAACAGTTGAGATGAGAAAATCTATATGATATGAAAAAATGTTTGAGTACTGCGATTTTTGATGCAATTCTATTCAGTAGCACTAATGTACATTGCTTGCTTTTTCTTCAGCACTGATATTTCTTCCTAATGTTTTGAACTACAGTATAATAAAAAACAACTGCATGTATCTAATAAACAATGCACTGCTGTGTAACTTGTGTTATTGATTGTTTAAATGTCATGTCTCGTACAAACCGATCGTCTTTTACAATCATCTGATCCACACTCCACTCCAGCAGGTGGCAGTGATACACCAATTGCCCATTAACCCAGAAAGTGAAGAAGCAAGACTTGCATATTTTCAAAAGATGGAAGCAGTTTGCATTTTTCGCACAAGCTTTTAGACATTTTAGACAGTTTAACGATTGTACGTTTACCTAAATAATTTCATACAAACAGTGTGGATTGATTCTGAATCAAAACCGGCCCATCAATTTAATCAACTGAATTGTTCATTAAAAATAATCAATCAATCATAAATAAATAAATAAATATATGTGTGTGTGTAAATACATACGTAAGTAAATATATGTAAGTATATAAATATAAATCGATTCATTCACACAGCTCTATTTTACATAGGCGACATTATGTCCGAAAAAATAAAAAAAATTTTTTTTTTTAAACAGACCTTGGTGCCCTGAAAAATAATATTTAAATTTAAAGTTCTAGCCTTTACCTACAAATACATACAGATCAAATTACATAAAAAAAATAAATAAAAAAAAGATTCATCCCCATTTGAACAAATTTTTACATTTACATGTGAATTGATTTACTAAAGATTTTCCAAACCACACTCACACACTCTCACTTATCTTTTATCTCACTCATCCAAACATGCCCCCTTTTTTTCAACTGTATGTATACCAAAATGTATTAGCGCTTTTCTCTGTTTTAACATATTAACATATTTGTGTTAACATATAACGGTTGAGCAGTTGATGGTTAAGGGCCTTGGCTCAGGGGCCCAACAGTGTCTAAAACTGGGACCTTCCAATCAGTAGAGTCCAATACATTAAACCCTAAACTTCTCCTGCCAACAAATGTCGATGTGATGGGGGAGAAGGTCACATCACAGACATGTTCAGAATCAGGATCTGATCGATGAATCGGTTATGCATAGAATCCACTTTGCTACTGCACGCAGCTTTCCAAAAACGACACAAAACAGGGCCGCAGACATTTGTGTAATTGGTGTTTTACCAAACATGACCTTTTGCAGGCAGGGAGCCAGGCCTCTTTAATCAAGCTGGATACAAACGGATTTATTGTATTCCTACTTGTGTTCCTGGGTGTGTGTTAATTTATGCATTAAAATGCTAACTAATGTAAACTACACGGCAAAATCCCCAATGTTGAATTAACACAAAGACTGTTGAATTAACAGCCAGCGGTGTTTATACAGGTCCTGTTGGGCTCAAATGAACTTTGAAAGTGTTACATCAGCACTGGGGATTTTAACTGTGCAATCTAATGTTATAAAACACAATGTGTTACTACAGTATGCCTTCTTTGTACAGTACCAGTCAAAACATTTGGACACAAGTTTGGAACAATACCGGAAATAACACATATGGCATTAGGTAATTAAGTAATAACAGCAATAGCTATAACAATTATTATTTTAAGACATGAAGGTCAGCCTTTTTGGAATAATACTTGCAAGAACAGTATTGTCAAGTGCATTTGGGAGACCCATCAAGCTACATGATGGAACTGGCTCTCATGAAGACCAGCCAAGAAAAGCAAGACCAAAAGAAAGAATGAAAGACCAGCCAAAATTAATCCTTAAATGAGGATAAATATGGCCAGCCACTCAATTACAAATACAGCAGTATAAAATCAGGACAGAGACTCAACGTTGGTCCCATTTATTTTTCAGTTTTTAAGCCAGTGCTACATGATTGATAAGTGACAGACCAGGTAGTGTTTTTTTTTTCCTTAGTGTGCCATCATCAGGCTTCATTCATATGGCGCTCACATTCCTTCCCCGTGTGGTGTCTGTCATGTCTAACATGAACCCGAGTACAGTAGATTTCATGGGTCCATGTCAAACCATTTTTCTTTTTCACCTCACTTAATTTACATCTATTTCGCCTTTTCTGGATTTCGTGTCTTTTCAATGAGCTGCCATTTTCTCGTCATTTCAGCTAAGAGCTTTGCCTTTTCTGGAGTTGTCGTCGTGGGCATCACCAAATGCAAATCAGCTTTGCCACAAACACCTCAAGTTATTTACACGTGATTGGGATTCATCAAAACCAGTGTTTTCGGAACCTGTCAAATAAATCGAGCGTTTTTTTGTTTTTTTTTGGTCTGAAAGTACAAAATTATAATAACAATAATAATTATAATCATAAATATATAATAATAATAATAATAATAATAATAATAATAATAAAAAGCCCAATGTTAAGTAGCATAAATAAACACATTACTGTGTAATCTGGTTAAAATCTATTAAGCTGTATTAATGGCAAAAAAAAAATCGGATTGGTAACGCCTGATTGTTTTTGTAAGGACCATTACAAAATTGTCTAATTGGGCTTATTGAACGTGATTGCAAACAACACACAGATTCTCCAGTCATGTGTTCACGTGAATGTCACAGGAATGAAGTCGGTCACGCAAACACACATGTTAGGTGTTAGTTGCTGTAATTAAGTCACTGTGTCATCGATTTTTAATCCCTATTCCCAGTCGAGTTAAATGAAAGCTCTATAACCATGTTTTGTTGTGCGATACCTGTAGTGTAAAATTATTGTTGTTTCAATTGTACGTTTCTTTTACAATGAGCCGAAACTGTTGCCCAACTGTGGTTTATTTATATTTATGTATTATTTATTTATTTCAAGTCAATAAAAACGTCAAGCAGAATCAATCAGGGGAAAAAAATAAAATGACACGGAACACTGTTTTAATGTTCAGTTGTATGATTTACAAATTTGGTGTTAGTGCACTCGTTCATCATCAGTAGGCACTTTATCCAGGTCAAGATCAATCTGCAGTCTATTCTGGGAACATTTTACGCAAGGCGGAGATATGCCCTAGATTGTCCATTATAGGGCACAATGCACAACACATTCAGTCACTCAATCACGCCTAGGGGCAACTTCGACTAGCCAATTCACCTCCTGGCATGTTTTCAGCAGAGCTCTGGGCCTCAACTGGGCTTCTAGCCTCCGCTCGTAATTGGCAGCTGAAGGCTGACCTAGGAAAGCAGCCGAACTTTCTGGAACACATCACAAGGACGACACTTTGGACGGACTTGGTCTTAACGTCTGACTGTTCTAAGCATGTGGGTAACTTGGTAATTACGATCCCCTGGGGAGACTGGATATATGGAGGATGGTCATGAGTATAAGAAGACATAGATGGATGACCCAGTGCAAGCCAACTAAGGTGAGCTGTGGGGGCGTTACAGGGCAGTCCCTATATCGGACCCTCGGCTTTCTTGGGAACGGAGAGCTGCAGGAAAGAAGAGCCAACAAGAACATCGCCAAAGCTGCAGAGAAATCATCAAGGTGGCTGTAGATATAAAAGGTTTGATCCATGGTATAGCACACCACTTGAACATAGCCCATGGACTTTAATGTCCGACTGGGTCGGCCAGGTGAGGGTATCTGATGAAAAGAAAAGAAGATTGGAGGAAACTCAAAAATCTGCACTAACATAATACTGCACAGTGATTCTGAGATGCAAAACTACCTTGTGTATCACCATGCTGCATTTAGAACGGTTCAAAATGCACAGATCAACCATAACCAACCACATACTGTAACATTAACACATTAACACTGATTATCAGTTATATACAAGTAAACTGGTGACAAGATCATGGGCACCCAATGCTTATTCATACGCTCAGAAAAGCCAATGCAACAAACTTGCCGAAAACAGTCTATTAGAGTGGTACCAGAACAACCAGTACACCACAGCCCACTGCACACAGTTCCTAGCAGGCAAAGATCCCCACATCCCAATTAAATCAAGCTCACTCTTTAAGTCGGACAAACTAATCCGATCCATGGAGGCCCCATCCTGCAGTTCACAGCGCGCAAAGCAGGTGCTGCGAACATCCTGGTTCCAGACACCACAGCACACCCCCAGAGGTCTTGTGGAGTCATGCCCCATGGGACCAGAGCTACCCAGATGGCACAAGGGGAACCTACACAATACTGGACATAATGTGTTGCGTTATGATGTGATGGCTGATTAGTATATATAACTATTTCACATACTGTAAAAAAAAAAAAATCAATCTGAAAACAAGAAAACAAGCAGAATTGATCAAAATGATGAGAATGATAAATGATATCCACTGCCTTTTTCTAAATGCCTGCAGGGTCGCCAGTGAGCGACACACCACAGAGAAATAAAAAGCCAGGCAAGAGAAAATGTAGATCAATATTTCAATCAAAGCGAAATAAAATCCGGTCTGGTCTGGCTCAAACCCTTGCAGACAGCGTAACATTTTTCATTTCTTTGTTTGACCCAAAGAGACATTTGTGAAATAAGTAAAGGGGAACAGTGGGGGAACATGATCTGTGCCCAGGTGGGTGCTCAGTGGCTTTTAGACTTTGAAAGTAATTTAATAAAGCATATGAAGGGAGAGCCAGACCACATACAATTAAATCAGCACATTCAGTCAATACTGCTGCTAATGTGTTGTTTTTGTGGAAAAGCTATTTATTGTGCCCCAACATAAGTTATTAGTCGGACGCACAGTACTGCCTGTGCTAAATGGATATATATAAAAGCTTTTTGAAAAAAAAAACAACACTATCTTAAATCGTAATTAATTATTTTTATTTAAAACTGGATATTTTATTCAGTGCATGCGGAAATGACAGAAGTGGTGTACAGACCCTCATAAACTAAACAAATCTCTGTTCGGTTTTCCTGTAAGAGCTGCATGACATGTAGATAGACTGACGGTAATGGTGAAATGATAATGTAAGCTGCGGCGGAATGTTAAATTGCTAGTTTATACTGGTGAGGGTTTGAATGAGTGAAATAAATATGGTATTCAGTGTTGTCATGCAACTGCTATCATTAGCTGTAAAATTGGAAGGTATGTTACCCAGTAGGTTGGAGGCAGCACGGTGGCGTAGAGGTTAGCACCGTCGCCTTGCACCTCCAGGGTCCGGGTTCGATTCCCAGCCAGGTTCGATTCCCGTCTCTGTGCTCCCGCCACCACACGACCGTAAATACAGGATTAAGCGGTATAGACGATGAGTGAGCGAGAGTGAGTTATTGGTTGGTTCATCATGTTTCAATTCATCATAGTAATGTGTCATAACCTCGTTCCAGAGTGGGCTTGAAGCTCAGTAACTTTTATTCCCTCACTCACCCAATAAGTCACTTAAAAGCTCAAAGACCCACTCATTGAATCTTTCACCAAGTGATTCACTCATTGAATCTTTCACTCACCCGCAAGCTTAGTGATTCACCCACTGAATCCTTCACTCGCTCACAAGACCAGTGAGTCTCTCACTCATTGTACTCATTCACTAACTGAGTCTCATACTCACTCACTGCCTCAATTAATCACACACTCGGTCACTGGCGTAGTGACTCACTCGCTCACTCATTCACACGTTATCACAAGTGACTCACTGAGCTAGAGAGTGAATCCCTTATTCACTGAGTCACCCTCTAGCTCACCCACACACTGGTTCACTCACTGACTATCTCAGCGACTCACCCAACCACTGACTCACTCAGTCATCTATTTACCCACCCACTCAATGAGAAACTCAACTTCTCACTATCTCAGTGGCCCACCCATTCATTCAATCAAACACTGATTCACCCACTTACTTCACTTTCTGACTCACCCAATAACTTCTCTGACTTACCCCATGGCTCACACACTTAACTCACTCACCTACACACTAATTCACTGAATTGCCCACTCACTGTCAAAATGACTCACTAACTAACTCATTCACCCACACACTCTGTTACTCACACACTGACTTGATATTGCAAAATGATTTTATATATATGTTTGAGATTTTATATATATATATATATGTTTGCGAACTCATGAAACCATGTCTTTATGGTCCTTGCTTTTGGGCACTGGAGCACAGTTATGTTGGAATAGAAAATGTCCTTCCCTGTTGCCACAAAGTTAGAAACATAGCATTGTCCAAGATGTCTGAAGCATTAAGATTGGCCTTCACTGGGGATAAGGGGCATGATCGAAACACCTGAATTCAATAATTAACACATTTGTCCAAATACTTTTGTCTACATAAATTATATACTGTATCATGCACTGAGTGTAAACCAAATGCATGATATCTACAGTGCTGTCATTGAACACAATATGGACCAATTCTAGACATTTTAATTGTCTCATTCTTATTACAAGGTTGCTGTCGCAAATATGTCGATTTCTAACAAAGCCTGGCCTCATTTAACTCATTCAGACATACTCAGCCACCCCAACAAGCAACTCAGACCTGTCGAGATCATCGGTGCTTAGCATCAAAAACCCTGTGTCCTTGCTATTCAGCGACTGTAAGCGCGTAACACGAGTTTCATTTATTAGTCGGCCAAATATATTTAACCTTGTGTTTTAAACACGTAGATATAAACCAAAGACTATTTCTGCTTTACTTGTGCGGCTGAAAGTAACAGGTTAAGCAAAGTTTCTTTTATTTCTGAAAGTTTACTAAAAACATATTAATTGCTAATACACACAATGCGGGCTCTCGGACCTCCCATGAGCCAAAATCTCGCAAAAGTGATGCATATTCATCCTAATGTCGTGTTCATCCAAATTGTGCTTGTATTTTGGAAGACTGCGAAATAACAGCGTCAACTCATCAGACTGTCTAGCCACAGGTGACTGAAGGACTTCTGAGAATTAATCAGTACATACTCGCTTCCTGGATGATTACTGCTCCCTAATAAACATATGGAGCAGATTTCATGTCTATTTAAAATCCCAGCTAATTGGACGATGTCAAGCTCTTGCTGCTTGTTTACTGCTAATTCTGAAAGTCTTCGGCAAAGGTCATATAATCTATTAAAAAACACAACGTACTGAATGCATACATTATAATATCCTCTGATTATAGTTAGGAATATTCTGGTAAGCGCTTTATATAACTTCACTGTGCTTTTGGAAGACATGTAAATTGTGATAATTTTTTTAACACAAAAAAAAAAAATATATATATATATATATACATATATATATCTATACACATGGTATATATACTTTATGACTTTTAGCCTTAGCTATTTAATGTACAGTATGTCTAATTTGGTAAGCATTGTATTATAGCATATAGTCAACTAAGATAAGCAATCTATGCTGCTATGCCTAAGAAAATTTGTATTTAAAAATAAGCAACTTTTATATACTGTGGCGACGGGCTAAAGCCCGGCACACACTGGAGGATAACACCTTCTCGCACATCTCGGAGGATTCACAAACAGGTGGCAGACAGCACCTTGGACAGCAGCAAAGCACAAAAAGGGGCGGGGCACCGCATCCCCCTGGTACAAGCAACCAAGAGTCCCACACCGTCCGCCTGTCGCCTGCTCACTAGAAAGAGACCGCAGCGGAGCCTACCGGTGAGTGAGAAATGTATACAGGAGACTTACCCGTTCTTTCTCTCCCAACAGACTCGGATTATCCCGGAGGACCACGCACATCCCGCTCGCCGAAGGGTCTGCCGCAAGCCCGTAGCTCCGTTTCCTCGGCTCAGACGGCATGCGCCCGGACCGGCTCGCCGGAGCACAGCGGCAAGACACGGCCCAAGCTATTCCCTACCAGCCCATCACGCCGACCCTCACCTTCGCCCTTCTCATCGAGTCCGTAATATCACACCATTCACCTGCTACACCACTTAACCCTCAATAAATACTGCACGTTTGACTCACCGCACTGCTGCCTCCCTGTGTCTATCATTTCCGATCCCGATAGAAGCTTTACATTGGTGGAGAATGCAGGTCGGAAATTCGGAACCGCAGAGCAGGCAGCCCACAGAACATTACCTCGGACACCTACTGCAAACGAACATTCAGCAGCAAACATTACTGCAACAACTCACACAGGGCCTCCAGGCCGCGACAGAGGAGCTCACACGGATCCAGCAACGGGGTGGGCGAGACGTGCCTCTTCCAGACCCCCGGAAGGACGCACAAAACCTGCTCTCCAAACTAACACCACATGATGACCTTGAGGCATATCTGCAGACTTTCGAGAGGACAGCAGAGCTCGAGGGATGGCCAAAGCGTGAGTGGAGCTCCATTCTTGTCCCTCTGCTGTCGGGGGAAGCACAGCGAGCCTACTACGCACTTCCCGCAGGAGACGCGGATGACTATGAACTACTAAAGTCCGAAATATTAGCCCGTTGTGGACTCTCCAGCGCCCAGGCAGCTCTAGAGTTTCACCGGTGGGCGTATGAAGCACAAGTTCCTCCTCGGGCACAGCTCGACCGCCTGTCCCAGATCGCCACCCGCTGGCTGCAGCCAGAAGTGCTCTCAGCAAGAGAAGTCACAGAGCGAGTCGTGATGGACAGGATAATGCGCGCTCTCCCGAGGGAGGAACGAAAAGCAGTTGGAATGAGAGCCCCCACCTCCCTTCGTGACATGACGGAGGCTCTGGAATGTGCACTCACTACACTTTCCCTTGGACCAGAAAAAAAGAAATTTTCGGAGAGAAACCCCCCCTGGTACATACCTCCACCACGACGCGAGTTCCCACCCCCCCGCCCGCAACGACCAGAAACCCCACAAGACGAGCCAATGCCCACTGAGCCGGAACTCAGTAGAGCCACGTCTTCAAGAGGTCTTTGGGCCGGCGGACAACTGACTGAAGATGGACCCCCGGCCCCCACTCACTGGGTCCGGATAGGCGGAATCCCGTTAACAGCACTCATTGATACGGGAAGCGCTGTCACCTTGGCACGACCCGCGGTTATCCCTGCGGGAGCGCAGCAATGTCAACCTCTCCCGATCACCTGCGTACATGGCGATCGGCGGGAGGTGCCGGCAGCCCGCTTCACTGTCGAGGACCGATGGGGAAGGTATGTGATAACTGCAGGAATTGTCCCTAATCTTCCTGTCCCTCTCCTCTTAGGGAGAGACTGGCCAGGTGCGCTACCTGAGGGAAAAAGCGAAAAAAAACCAAAGAACTGGCCACCTCGCCGCAAACAAAGACTGAGGACAACTGGACCTAAACCAGCATGGCTGGCACAGACGGCAGAGGAGGAGGCGGACGCCGAGGCAGAAGGTGAGGTGCACACTCCTTCTAACCCATCTCTATCCCTGTCTCAACAGATAAAAAAAGACGGCAGCTTCACACAACTACAGCACGAGGACACGCGCCTCCGGCATTGTTGGAGCCAGGTTCGCGAGATAGAAGGAGAGATCGTGGGAGACGAAAAAGCACAACCCGCGTCTTATTTCCTCATAAAAAACGGCTTGCTGTATTACCACACTGTACGGAGAGGCCAGCCCCGAGACCTCCTAGTGGTTCCACAAGGAAAGGTAGACGCGATAATGCACCTTGCCCATTCACATCCACTCGGAGGACACCTGGGGGAAAAAAATACCATCACCAAGGTGAGAGACCGGTTCCACTGGCCAGGACTCGATGCCGAGGTACGAAATTTCTGTCAGCGCTGTCCTGAATGCCAGAAAACTTCGCCTCGTAAACCGGCCCCCGCCCCCCTAATTCCTCTCCCCATTATCGGTGTGCCGTTCGAAAGAATCGGAATGGATCTCGTGGGCCCACTCCCAAAGTCAGCAAAAGGCCACGAATATATCTTAGTTTTAGTAGATTACGCCACTCGATATCCCGAGGCCGTCCCGCTGCGCAAAGCTACAACAAAAAACATAGCGAAAGAGTTAGTATTGCTTTTCAGTCGAGTGGGCCTGCCAAAAGAACTATTGTCCGATCAAGGAACACCTTTCATGTCCCGTCTGATGACGGACATATGCCGGCTGCTGCAGATCAAACGGCTGCGCACTTCCGTTTATCATCCGCAAACCGATGGGCTAGTGGAGCGTTTTAACCAAACCCTAAAACGGATGTTGCGGCGAGTAGTGGATAAAACAGGACGAAACTGGGATCAGTTAATGCCCTACGTTCTTTTCGCCGTTAGAGAAACCCCGCAAGCCTCTACTGGGTTTACACCATTCGAGCTGCTGTTTGGACGAAGCCCCCGCGGGCTATTAGATGTAGCAAAAGAGGCATGGGAGGAGCAGCCGTCTCCTTTCAGGTCAATCACAGAATATGTAAAGGATCTACAGGAAAAAATCACCCGAGTGCTCCCCATTGTGCGGGAGCACATGGAAAAAGCACAAGCAGAGCAGTGTCGCGTTTATGACCGACCAACCCAACCCCGTGAGTTCCGCCCAGGTGATCGAGTTCTTCTGCTCCTACCTAGTGCCAACTGCAAATTCCTCGCCAAGTGGCAAGGACCGTACACTGTCATCGAACGTGTGGGTCCAGTGAACTACCGTCTGCAGCAGCCCGGTAAGCGAAAACACACTGAATTATACCATATCAACTTACTTAAACGGTGGATAGAGCCGCTGCCGCGTGTCTCAGCTCTCGCTACGCTCTCTCACACAGACCAAGAACAGGTGCAGCGCGGGGAGGATTTAACGGTCGCACAACATCAGGAACTAAGAGAACTAATAGACCAGTTCCGGGATGTGTTCTCCACCGACCCGGGGCTCACCCATTTGGTACGGCACGACATAAAAACACCACCTGGCATAACCATCCGACAAAGACCGTACCGAGCCCCGGAGGCCCGTCGCCGTGCCATTGAAGCGGAGGTAGAAAATATGCTCCGTAACGGCATAATAGAGGAGTCGACCAGCCCCTGGTCTAGCCCCATCGTAACGGTACCTAAACCGGACGGGTCAATACGGCTATGCAACGATTTCCGCAGGTTAAATCAAATTTCGCAATTCGATGCCTACCCTCTACCTAGAGCAGACGATCTTATCGATCGATTAGCCAAAGCCCGCTTCATCTCCACATTAGACCTGACCAAAGGCTACTGGCAGGTCGCCCTAACCCCGGAAGCGAAGGAAAAGACAGCATTTACTACTGAACAAGGACACTGGCAATACCGGGTGCTCCCGTTCGGTCTCCATGGGGCCCCGGCCACCTTTCAACGCCTCATGGACATCGTACTTCGCCAGCATCGTCAGTATGCCGCTGCCTACTTGGATGACGTAATTATCCACTCGAGCAGCTGGGATGAACATGTATACCACCTTAGACAGGTACTACATGAGCTACGAAAGGCTGGGCTAACAGCGAACCCAAAAAAATGCTTCATGGGGCTGACCGAGGCACAGTACCTGGGGTACCGAATCGGCCGTGGATCATTAAAACCACAAAAAGATAAAGTGGAGGCCGTGCGTAAGTACCCGCAACCAACGTCAAAAAAACAGGTACGTGCCTTTCTCGGGCTAGCTAGTTATTACCGGAGATTCGTGCCTAACTTTTCCTCTATTGCAGCACCCCTCACGAACCTCCTCAGGAAAGGACAGCCGGAGAAAATACAATGGACACAAGAGGCGGAAAGAGCATTTAAACAGTTAAAAACCCACCTCACCAGCTCCCCCGTTCTTCGAAATCCTGACTTCAACAGACCATTCACAGTACACACGGATGCATCAGAAACAGGCTTAGGAGCCGTCCTCTCACAGGACTTTGAAGGAGAAGAACACCCCATCCTTTATGTAAGTAGAAAACTGACACCAACAGAGCAAAAATATGCAACGATAGAGCGGGAAGCCCTTGCCATCAAGTGGGCCATTGAGGAGCTGAAATACTATCTATCTGGCCGTCACTTCACGCTAATTACAGACCATGCCCCTCTCCAGTGGCTGGCAAGGGCTAAGGACACGAACCCCCGCATAACACGTTGGTTCCTCTCCTTACAAGATTTCTCCTTCTCAGTCCAACATAGAGCCGGGGTGCAACACGGAAACGCAGATGGACTGTCCAGGTCCCACACGCTCTTCGCATCGCCAAAGATGAGCTCAAAGCTGAGGGGGGGGTGCTGTGGCGACGGGCTAAAGCCCGGCACACACTGGAGGATAACACCTTCTCGCACATCTCGGAGGATTCACAAACAGGTGGCAGACAGCACCTTGGACAGCAGCAAAGCACAAAAAGGGGCGGGGCACCGCATCCCCCTGGTACAAGCAACCAAGAGTCCCACACCGTCCGCCTGTCGCCTGCTCACTAGAAAGAGACCGCAGCGGAGCCTACCGGTGAGTGAGAAATGTATACAGGAGACTTACCCGTTCTTTCTCTCCCAACAGACTCGGATTATCCCGGAGGACCACGCACATCCCGCTCGCCGAAGGGTCTGCCGCAAGCCCGTAGCTCCGTTTCCTCGGCTCAGACGGCATGCGCCCGGACCGGCTCGCCGGAGCACAGCGGCAAGACACGGCCCAAGCTATTCCCTACCAGCCCATCACGCCGACCCTCACCTTCGCCCTTCTCATCGAGTCCGTAATATCACACCATTCACCTGCTACACCACTTAACCCTCAATAAATACTGCACGTTTGACTCACCGCACTGCTGCCTCCCTGTGTCTATCATTTCCGATCCCGATAGAAGCTTTACAATACATTCACTGGCCGCTTCATTAGGTACACCTGTTCAACCGCTCGTTATCGCTAATGTCTAATCCGCAATTCACATGGAAGCAACTCAATGCATATAAGCATGTAGACATGTTCGTGATGATCTGCTAAAGCTCAGACCGAGCATCAGAATGGGGAAGAAAGGTTAAAGTCAATTTGAATGATTGTTGGTGCCAGGCTGGTCTGAGTATTTCTTCGAAACGGCTGATCTACTATGATTTTCACGCACAACCCTCTCTCTAGGGTTTACAGAGAATATTCTGAAAAAGAGAAAAAATATCTAGTACGCTGCAGTTCTCTGGACAAAAAAGCCTTGTTGATGCCAGAGGTCAGAGGGAAAATGGCAAGACTGGTTCAAGCAGACATGAAGGTAACAGTAACTCAAATAACATCTTTTTACAACTGAGGCATGCCAAAGAGCATCTCTGGATGCACAACACGTCGAACCTTGAAGCAGATGGGTTACAGGAGCAGAAGACCACACCGGGTGCCACTCCTGTCAGCTAAGAACAGGAAACGGAGACTACAATTCACATGGGCTCACTAACATCGGAAAACAGAAGATTGCACTGCAAATTGTTCCTTGCCTGCCAAGACTTCAAATCTTATAATGCAAATTTCACTTTAAACTAGTCAAATTATCTGTCCATACAGCAAGACAATTTTACTGGACAATTCATTTTCTTTAGTCTAAAAATAAGATAAGCTAGTAAATAACTTTTTTTAAGACAAGACAATTTAATATATTTCCAGGTCAAACACTTTGAATCTTGGCAAGCACAGAAAAATTTGCATTATAAGATTTGAGATCTTGGC
The DNA here is from genome assembly GCA_030347435.1 of Clarias fuscus. Lineage (NCBI taxonomy): Eukaryota > Metazoa > Chordata > Actinopteri > Siluriformes > Clariidae > Clarias > Clarias fuscus. The sequence goes on from CM059218.1 coordinate 10,800,542, forward strand.
AAGTACACCCATAGTGCACAATGCAGTGTACAAAAACATTGCCCGCTCGCTATGATTTCCAATTTCTGCTGCAGCATTCGGATTGTTGGGTCATAAACTGGCTTTTCAACATGAAAGCATGGATCCATCCTGCCTTGTATCACCGCTTCAGGTTGCTGGCTCCTTTGCACCAACTGAGCTTTGTTTAAATTCCACAGCGCACCTAGGGTTAGTATTGATGCTAACCATGTCCACCCCTGTCCTACTCCGACTACAGGATAATTATATCACTATTGACCATAATCTCTAAGGAAGGTTTTCAGCACCATGTTCAATGAACAATTAAGGCAGCTCTGAAGGTAAAAATGGGCCCAACCCAACACGAGCAAGGTGTACCTATTGAAGTGGCCGGTGAGTGTACTGTATATTGACCTGAATTATATAGAAGATCTTTCATTTTGAAATGCATTCATTGGGTTCTATACAATTTGTAAATGTAAAAATGTCAAATGTAAAATAAAGATATTTTGTAAAATAGAGCTCAAAAGACTTGCATGGGTTTAACTGGTGTATTCCGATTTATCAAATTTTTATACATAAAATCGAATTTATTTATCTAGTTATTCTGCTTAAAAAGTCTTGCATGGGCTTAACTGATGGCTATGAGTGTGATTCAAATAAGCCAATGCCATACATCATAAGTTATTAACTAACACAAAATATTATAGTTTGCAATGATTTAAACTGACTTCTTAAATAAACTTATTCAGTGATGTTAAGAATTTTAAAAAGGAATGAAAATAAAAACAAGTCCCCTGCGAGGTCTGTCAGCATTCCCAGTAATATGAACGGTTATCCTTTCCCTCCCACTTCCCTACATACCCTGATGCACATTCTTACATCCCTTTGAAGTGAGGCCATTTTCTGAGGGTGCGCATACTGTATGCAATGAATCCTCTCATTTACATAGTAGTTTTTTTTTTATGTCTACAAATCCATTTCTTTTCCCCTTACCAGTGGATGAAAATGCCAGTATCAACTGAGACCCTCTCTCTAGCTACTGAAAAATGTTCAGACTTGTGAATGATCACCTTAGGACGATTTCAAATAAAACCATAAAATTATTCTCACCATGGTCTCCCATCAAAAAACACATGTCACATAAAGTCTGTTCTGGCATGTGAATGATTACGGCTTAAAGGTCTTGAAAATCCAAAACCCTGGATCTCAGAATATTTGAATGTTTCCTAAGATCAATCACAAAAGGATTTAGCTTATGAGATATTTGGATTCACCCACAACCACCACCACCCCCCCCCCCAAAAAAAACCCTTCCCAACAATGTTTGATTGATGGTACTTAATTAATAACCTAGTAACCAGTGTGTAGATCTATCCAATGACGGAAACTTCAAAGCACTGTTGTGAATCGTTTTCGATAAGAATGGCCAAATGCCTTAATGTAAATTTACAATACAGAAATGCCCAGCATCTGAAACGTATGCTCATTTATGCATTCAATGCTTGATTAAACAAAGTAAAACATTTTACCTTTAAATATACTGTACAAGTAATAGCTTTAGATTTATCAAGATAGACATATTCATTTGTTAAGTCTAAACCACTGACTGTTACCGAAAATATAGATCACTCACTCGCAGCCAGACATGTACTGCGTAGTTACCAGACGTTACTCGACATGGAAATTAGCAATTAGGATGAAACGTTGAATTATATTTTAAATAAACTACTCCGCCAAATTTTTCAAACCTTTACAAATTCCATATCTCTGAAGGGATATTAAAATACTTCGCTCCGAGTCCTCAGCGACGCGCAAAGGACTGTCATTTCCATTCATTTGAATTAACTGAATTAATGCGGGAAGTCCCCCAGCACTAGTTAATGCTAGACTATATTCACTCGGATCGCAACGCTCACCGAACCAAACGTCCTGTACTGAGGGGTATGAATTTGAATGTGCATACCATGACAAGAGTAAAGTGAAAACGATTCAAAATTAGGGACCCCCCTAAATGAAACCTTCAAGGTTGGCTTAAATGGTTCCAGAGAGTCTAATAGAGGGGGGGGGGGGGGGGGGGGGGGGGGGGGGGGGAGTTCCTTTTAAAATAAGATTTATTATTGCCATTATCGGATTGTGGGAGGAAACCAGAGTACCTGGAGGAAACCCACCAAGCACGGGTGGAGAATAAACAAAAACCATGCACACAGACCTGAGGCAGGAATCGAACAATTGAATTTTTACAATTTAAACAAAAATATGAATTGGTTATGGCTGATTGGTTGGGTAGATAGAGAGATACTTTATTGATCCCCAATGAAATTTCAGATATCCAGCAGCAATAGAGACATTAACACAAAACTAGGTTGTAGATGTTATTGCACACGGTATATCTTGCATATAGTCAGTAATCACAGGGTACTGTGAGAACTGACCCAAAGTTACTAGTGCAATGCTAAGAACAAAAACTACAAGATATATAAAAAGCATAAAAATAAAGCATATAAATCACAAGTTAAAAAAAAAAAAAAAAAACAATATGATAGTATTCTTACAGTGAATGAGATTAGTCAGAAGGTGTTTATTTTCTGTAATAGCTCAACGTTGACAATAGTGCTGAATGTAAACTTAAATTACAAAACATTTCTTACGTTATATATTTCTATAATAACAAATTCCACTTCTGCTTGTATGCTAGACATGGCACATAATCCAAGACTGACAGCAAATGATTTTTAAATGATGTGCTGCTATTCAGACAAAATCACATGTGATAAAAAAAAAAAGTTCCATAAGTTAGTCTTTATTATTATTTAGGGAAGGAGTCTCCGAACTCAGTGCTTTATAACTAGAGCTGCGAATCGTACATAAACCGTCGATACCATATTTGACCATGAATTCGATTCACGGTGGCAGAGCGGTTAGCGCTGTCACCTTGCACTTCCAGGGTCCGGATTCGATTCCTGCCTCACGTCTGTGTGCACGGCGTTTGCATGTTCTCCCCGTGTTTCCTCCAACAGTCCAAAAACATGCAGATTAGGCTTATTGATGTTCATACAGTAAACTGGCCATAGAGAGAAAGTGTGAGTGTATACTGAATGTGTGTGCCCTGAAATGGATTGGCACGCCAGTCAGGATGTACCCTGCGTCATGCTCTAAGTCTCCTGGGATAGGTTCCAAGCCCCCCCCCCCCCCCCCCCCCCCCCCCCCCCCCCCCCCCCCCCCCCCCCCCCCCCCCCCCCCCCCCCTCGTGACCCTGTAGGATAAAGCGGTATACAGTAGATGATGAGTGAGTGAGAATTTGATTTAACAGCACTAATATAGGTTGTCAGATTTGTCTCAAGCTGCTGCACTACTGTGCAAAAGTCTTGAACCATTCCCCATTTCTTCATATTAAATTAAGATAAATTCAATTATGTAGATAGAATTACAGAAACGGGAACAGATGGTTTACTGCGACATGCTTTATATATTTTGAAGCTAGCAGACACAATATCTATCTTAAAGAAACTATCATTATTCAGCCCATGCAGCTTGCAATGACTCATACAAATCATGCAGCGTGAGTTTAGGTTAAAATACGTTAAAACTGAAACGATGCTATAATATTTTTCTTACCTGCATAAAACAAGTTTGGCTTAATATTTACAGTAAAATGTGAAACGATTATCATTCCCACCTATGCTTACAATTGTACCATTTTAAATGAATAGACGGTGGCATGATGGCGTCGTGGTTAACACCGTGGTCTCGCACATCCACGGTCCAGGGTGCGATTCCTGCCACACGTCAGTGTGCGTGGACTTTGCACGTTCTCCCTGTGCTTGGTGGGTTTCCTCCCGGCATTCTGGTTTCCTCCCACAGTCCTGCTAGTGATAGTCCTGCGGAGCAGGATAATCACACAAATTGCTCACAGCGTATGAGTCTGTGTGTGCCTGTATGTGTTTTTGTGCACCCTAACCAGGGTGTAACCCATCTTGTTTCCCCGGAATAGGCTCCAGGCCAACCATGACCCTGCATACTGTAGGTCCAGCACTATAGAGAATGAGTGAGTAAATGAATAGATGTTTCAGAGGTCAGTAGGAAATCGATTGCGTTGCAGGAAATCAAAGTAGCAAAAGGATCAAGGTCCTTAAAGTGTGGTGAGGAAGTTAAATAGGAAACCCAGAGCCCATGATTCTGGTCAGTGGACTGAAAAACAGCTGATCTATGATTCTCAGTGATCTATACTTAACCACTAACAAGGCAAATAAGTCCTGTTCCAACGCAAAAGAAATATATATATATATATATATATATATATATATATATATATATATATATATATATATATATATATATATATATTTATTTATTTATTTATTTATTTTTCCTCTGAACGACCTGAAGCGTCTGAGCGCGTTAAGCAGGTTAAGTCGACCGATTAACCATGTTTCCTCCTTGACGACGAGATGTTCCTCACGCTCATGTAGGTATGTTACCTTCCTGTGAAAGCAAAGGCTCGCTTAAAAACCCAATTCGCCACATTCCCGCTACGATGGCGGCCCTGTTGCTGGGCAACGTGAAATTGAGTGTTGCGGTCTCAATGGTGTGCAGTGTATGTTAATGCTCTGGATGATGTGTCCAGCACTCCCCCAATGCCGTGTCAAAGGTCTTGAGGCTTCCAAAGTGGTACATGAGGGGCACATTTTGCAAACAGAGCTTGCTCTGTTGCTTTTTTTCCTTCTTCTTTTCCTGTTTCCAGGCTTTTGCATAGGCGAGGGTTTTTTTTTTTTTTTTTTTTAAACCTACTCAAAATAACAGGGCAACAGCCCTCCAATTATACTTCACATGAGCAAATGGAACATGCTGACTCATTTTAGCCTGCGTCTGGAATATAAAAAAAGGTTAATAGTTCATAGCGAGGACAGCTTGGTCTTGGCTGCGTCGTCCTGGTAATTTCATTATGTTTCTCTCAGACAATGTTGTTGCTCGTTGTCATTTTAAGTTCATTTCGCAATGCAAATTAGCGTCCAATCTTTTGTTCAACCTACTGTAGCATGAGCTCAGACAGCAGGATTTGATTGATTTCTAAGCGACGTTGTATTTTCAAAAAAAACAAAAAAAAAAAACAAGAAATCTGCACCAACATCGTTTTCCAAAAAGCTACAGTAGCTACAGAGACGCTATTTAGGCAGGAATCCCACTTCAGGAAATATACTTACATACTTACATTACATACTGTATATATGACTTTTTCTTAGATCACTGTACAACCACGCTGTCAGTTTAAACACTACTAATTAAGTAGATTTCCATCCTGAGAAATCTCAGGTCATTATTTTTAGGTCTGCTCGCTCTGAAGCTCAGAGTGTTAATGTACAAGATTAATAGAAGTTTCACAGCACTGCGTTTGAATGAAGTTTGACATCGGGGTGTCTTCCTTCAGCTCCAGCTGCTATCGAATCCAATTTTTTATTGGTGCTCTTGTTGTTGTGGTTATTGTTACTGAACGTGTACGACACCTATCACAATAAGCTAGCCCCTGGTCTTTCCTAAGCTGATTATCTCTATGTGTGTGTGTGTGTGTGTGTGTTTGTCTACAGGCTGCACTTCTCCAGAAGTGGTGCCACTGCATAAAGGATATAATGAGCAGCTTAACAGAAACCTGGGGAGAACATGGCCTGTGTCTCAAAAAGATAATTAAACCAGTTCTGCTGAGCTTTTGCTGACTAAATCTTTTCCTGAAACTCTTTATGCATATAGTGTAAACTCGATCTTTTTATCTTATTATCACCGGGGTAGTAGTGTGCGCTTCCAGACGAGTGCCGGTCACACTCTTGAGGAACGTTAACCCCTAGCTCTGGCTCTCTCTCTTTCCGACTATTTCAACGGAATGTAAATACGGCACTTAAGACTGCTCATCCTCCACTTTTCACACCGAGCCGATCAAACAGCATGCGGTTATATAACCGGGCAGGCCAGCTGTGTATGCGACTGATGTGCGTGGTTAATCTGCCAGCGGTTGTTAACTCGGGCTTGCGTTTGCTTGCAGATCACGTGCTGCAGACCACAGTGACGGGTCCTGCTGCCCGTTGCCATGGAAACCTCCCTCCCTTTTCCCCTCGGTCCCTCTCCGCTCGTAAAAAAAAAAAAAAAAAGTGTGTGTGAATAGGAAATAAGGCTAGAAGAGCCCACCGTGGACGAGAGCAGAGAGCGTAGGCAAAGGGCCCCGAGTGTGACACCCAGGCAACATGCGCGCTCCTATGAAGAGATGCTCAATTACGGCTTAATGAATTGAGCTCAGCATGAATATTTAACCAGACAGACAAAGAAAGAAAAAAAGAAAAAGAGAAAGAACGAAAGAAAGAAACCCACCAGGCACCCTAATGCTGGATGTCCATTATATACATATATATATATGTAACAACATTGGAATGACCGTCATCGTCGGGACAAATGTTGCTTTTGAAAGTTAACATTTTAAGCATTTATGCCACTTAACATCCATTCGCACAATGTCAGACACGCCCATGCTCCCTTATGTTTCTAACAGGGTTTAAAATTTCAGTCGGTGATTAAGATAGACACAACCGCTTCCCGCACACGGCACGAGTATCTCATGTCACGCACCTCTTGCTGTCGTAATGTTACCTTTCGTTTTCTTTCAGACATATTACCGTGACGTGCATCTCAGCTCCCAAATAACTCTCCTATTAAATGGTGTTTTCCACAGCGTCCAGACCGCATCGTGTCTGCTTTCACAGAACAGATCTCGGACATTAAGCAGGCTTTTACCCTTTTGGCCGCTTTCCAACTTATTATTTCTGTAAATTGGTGTTGTCCGTTTTTTTGGTTTTTTTTTTGTGCCGATTGTTGTTATGTACGTACATTTACTAGCATCAACAGCATGTTCCCAAATGTCCCAGTGGCGAGAACACAGTGTTCTCATCGCAGTGACTGGAGCTCGAGTCCCAGGCAATTTGCTTGGTATTAATTTCATTTTGAATTCATTTTGCAGCATTGTGTTAGGGGCATTCATTCTGCCTTATTCAGAGTTGTTCCGACATCATTTCAGCAAAGTTATACTAACTTCCAAATAGCAGGTTGGCAAATGAAGATCAACACAATGTTCTGAGTGCAAAAAGAAATTCCTGCAAAAGAAAGAAAGAGAGAACAGCAACAGCAACTTCACCTCAGGCTTTTTCGTCTGCGTTTATGGAAGCGCTTGTCACCCGAAGGGGAAAAATCCAAATCTGGTGGAAAATCCAGTAGATAAGATGGAGGTTATGAAAAAACAACAAAGGAGGAGCCTAATCGGCCATGGGAGGTTCGTTCACTGCATACGGATGCGACGGTCTCGTATGCAGTAACTTTTGCCCACATAGTGTAAAATCACAGCAGGATTGGAGAAATAAATTTGTTAGCTAATCCACTTACAATAATGCCCAGTCTATACTCGCCACATCCAAGTAGAATCCCAATTATTCTCTTAAAATCGTTTAATCTAGTTTTTTTATTAAACTAGTTAGGCACTAGTTTTTACTGCAAACAAATTATACGACTTACAAAAAAGAAGATGATTGTGCAGCAATAGTTCTGATTCTCCTCTGAGAAGGTTTTCTAATGAAGTGTGTTCACAAAAAAAAAAAAAAAAGGAAAAGAGATGGAATGTGCTGTTCGATTTTGTGTGATGCAACAATTTTCATCCCACAATCTGGAATGAACTTCTTAACATTCGAAGGTGTAACTCCCAAAAAAAAAAAAAAAAAAAAGGAGCTGCTAAGACTCATCTTAACTTAGAATATAAACGTTAGTGTCTGTTTTATGTCCAACCTTATTTATTATTTGTTTATTTATTTACTCACTTATGGATTTACTACATATGGATAGTTTTACTGATTCCTTTTGTTTTACACTGTATTTATCTTGTTGATTTTATTTGTTTTCTATTCAATTTAAGTATTCAAGCGCGTACTTGGGTCCTTATAAACAATACAATAATAATAATAATAATAATAATTATTATTATTATTATTATTATTATTATTATTATTACACTATATTGCACTGCTGGGATATTAGGGATGGGAAATAGTCGGAGCCTCCAAATATGACATTGTCACAACACCTAGGTGCATCTTGTTTTGTATTGGTTATTGGTTTTGTAAGGATCTCGATTTTATACTAAATATTTTTCAGATTTTGTTACAAAGATTCAGATTCTAAACAAAGTTAGCAAATAATTTGCTCCTACCACACCGAACGTGTGTTGTTCTGCGTGATATGAACAGTTTATAAATGTATAAATGTTTTTATATATATATATATATAAATTAATTAGATTTTTGAAGTCATTATGACGATACACCAATTGCAAGAAACGCAATGTCACTGAATACATTTTCCCCCCTTCTCTACAAGAGTTTAAAAGATTCAAAATTTGTTTAAATTATTTTTATACCACCTAATCTAGTAACCTTGCAATGTTGTCCCATACTGTATATTGCTTTTTCTTCCACCAAAATGTGTGTTAATGCTCCAGCTGAAATACCCACTATAAATGTAAATGATCCACCGTCGAGCCACGCCCGAAAAGAAAACAGCAGAGCCGTGCAACAAAACAGGAGGAGGGGCTCTACTTATATGAGCTCACATTAGAGGAGAAATCTGATTGGCTTGTTTAAGCCAACTCAAAAAATAGACAAAAGTACAAAAAACAGATCTCTTTTTCATGTTTTTGTTTGGACACACATGAGACTCATCTGTATGTGTAATAACGACTACGAAGTGAATTGTGCATAACAGGTCTCCTTTAACACTGGAGTGCTCTTTCACTCAGATTACCTCAATTATCACATTTCCTACCCAATATAAATTTAAGATGAGCCAATTAACATAATCTTGAATGAACTGTGCAGTTTTTTTTTTAACTCTCTCTCTTTTTTTGAAAAGCATCCCCTTTCTCGTGCGCTCTCAGAGCTCTCGGGATTCTCAGTCAGCCCTTGCTTTCTGTCATGGTAGATTATAGAGAGTTATGTAGATCATATGAAGTTATGTTATATGTACTGTAACATATTATAATAATGTACGATTAACTTTTCTAACATTAAACAAGTGTTATAAACAGATAACATTGATTAGTTATATTTGTAGGACGCAACCAGAAAAATACTCCTTTTTTTTTTTTTTGTCTGACATCATTTATCATTTAATTAAAAAAAATCGAACGTTAAAAATTAATATGTATATTTATATAATAATAAATATTTACCTGTCGAACAATCTATCAAAGGTTTATACCACCCCTCTGATTCTGGGAACAGTTTCAGACCAAATGAGGCATTTACATGATGAATTTTTACTCTGATCTGGCTGTTACTCCCGTTATTAGCGTAATCTTAGGGTCCATGTAAACACACCTTGTGAAACCTAGTCAGCCATGTGAGAACTAGACATTTATTAAAAAAGATTATACAGAAGATGTGCAGTTTTTTTTTTTTTTTATGTGCATACTATACACTATATCCAGTTGGTAATAATCCCTTCCCTATGCTCATTAAACCGGGCATGGTGTAACTGCTTGTTTTCCCGTCATGTTTAAAGGAAATCGGTACTGGATGATAAAATTGTTAATTACATTTTTTTATTAGTAAATCATGCAACCAAGGCAAAATCAATTATACACAAGCTCAATCGTTGCATAACAAAAGTAAAAGACCTGGCTTGAATCTGGATAGGGTGTTAAATTTCTCTCATTATGTTTAACCACAAGGTGACTTCATGCATTAGACAGGAGGGTTATATAACAGCTTTGAGCTGCACTTGAGCATGCTTGCTTTTCTCAGTATTCCCTCAGACCTGTATGTTCTTGATTCTGAAAAAAGAAAAACACAGTTTAACCCACCGGGGGGAAATTGGCTGATGTGGGTTGAGCAACAGGTTCTTGGATTTGGAAGGACATGCAATAGTTACAGCATTGAGATGCGTCACAACAGACTGGAACGTATTAGGCATAAAAATAAACACTACGGGTGGGGGGGGATTGTTTCAGTGACGTGTTGCGATTCTTTGCGTGGCAGTTCATGTATAGCCAAAGGGACTTTTTTAACATTCATTTGGAAAGATTGCATGTTTGTATTCGAGGTGGTAAAATCCTGTCATTCCTCTGTTATCCTACAGGTGGTGCACTCTAAACTATTTGCAAACTGGCAGGCAGCATCCTGCATGATAGCTTATTATTTGTCAAGTCTAAAAAATCTATTGAAAAAAAATACAGACTTATTATACACAATATTTATAATATCGTGATATCGCAATACGAATCAAATCGGCAACAATCTGTCGCGATAATACATCGGGCGGCCCCTGGTGATTCACATGATTCTCAGAGGTAGGTTTCTCACCTGCCGTGTGGAAGGCCCAGGTTCAATTCACACCCAATACTTAAACCCCAGCCACAATGCTGGTCCCAAGCCCAAATAAAAATGCACCAGGAAGAGCATCCGATGTAAAACCACTGCCAAGTTGTGTGTGGATCGGGTGGCGACCCCTTGATGGGAAGAGTCGAAAGACTAACAATATAGATATCCCAAAATTATATTATTGCTACTTTTTTTTTTTTACTTTTTTTTGTTACAATTCTGACCAAAGGGATTTTTTTACATTCATTTGGAATGATTGCAAGATTGTATTTAAGGTGGTAAAATACTGTCATTCCTTTGTTATCCTACAGGTGGTGCACTCTACACTATTCACACACTTATTTGTCAAGTCTGAAAAAAACAAATAATAAAAAAATACCGACATATAATATATGATATTTATAAAATCGTGATATTGCAATGCGAATCAAATCGGCAAAAATATATCGCGATAAAATCATATCGGACGGCCCCTGGTGATTCACATCGCTAATGAACGCTAACCAAAAAGTCTTCTTTTTTTTTCGCAAAAGTCTACACAAAGTCTGGTTTATTTTCTTATAACTAGAAGTTAAAAGCTAAATACATACAGTAGCTCAGGTTCGAAATCTGCATGTCTTGGAAGAACAAACTACCGATCTTCTTTTTTTTTCTACCACTGTCTAAAATAACACCACACTGAGCAAATATGTTTCTCTAACACCCTTCTCAGAACGCTCAGCTCCTTAATAAGCCGCATAGCTCTGACCATATACAGGCAATTTACACAGAGAACCAACCTATCAGCATCTGCCTGCACTTCGCACAGCTTACAGAAAGCTCTCTGAGCTGAAGCGTTCAGACAGTAATTCACTTTCCTCACTCTAATGAGACTATTTAAGGAGCAGGTAGCGAAGAACAGCATGGGCAGATAGAACGATGCACTCAGAGAGATTCAATAAGAGAACACAATCCTACTTTTTCAGTAGTTAGGTTTTATCTGCACTCAGCAGAGGAACCTGCGCACTAGTTTAATGGAGCTCAAGTTACATTTTTGAATGAAATTTATCCCGGCATTAGACCATAGGGCTGATAAGTGCACGTACAGTCAACCTTCGAAATTACAAGCACACTTGAACAAAACAAAAAAAAAAAGATACAAACATATTTGAAGTAGATATTACACAACATTCTAAATTATATACAATAAGATAAGCTACTAAAATCATAAGCTTGTAGTACTTTATAACTGTAATATATATATATTTTTTAAATAGTGTCGAAACTTCTGATACCCTGGGGTTGCTGTAGAATTGAAGCCTGTGTGCATCACTGTGTGAAAGGCAGGATGGGAAACTTGTCTATCGTACATTCAGAGCAGATGTGCACGTTTTCAAGAAGAGAGCAAACTTGAAAAAACCCATGCAAATATTCTTCAGTAATGTTATTTATTCATTCATTTTAGTGCATCTGTGTAGGAAATGGTCTTGTACATAATAATGCAGACAGAAACTTGTATAACAAAATTTATACTACAGATAATATGGTGTATATGGTATATTCACAATACAGACCAAAAGTTTGGACACACCTTCCCATTCAAAGAGGCTGAATTTGTATTATGGCAAGAAAAAAGCAGCTAAGTGAAGAAAAAAACGAGTGGCCATCATTACTTTAAGAAATGAAGGTCAGTCAGTCCGAAAGATTGGGAAAACTTTGAAAGCTCCCCCAAGTGCAGTCACAAAATCCATCAAGCGCTACAAAGAAACTGGCTCACATGCGGACCGCCCCAGGAAAGGAAGACCAAGAGTCACCTCTGCTGCGGAGGATAAGTTCATCCGAGTCACCAGCCTCAGAAATCGCAGGTTAACAGCAGCTCAGATCAGAGAGCAGGTCAATGCCACACAGAGTTCTAGCAGCAGACACATCTCTAGAACAACTGTTAAGAGGAGACTGTGTGAATCAGCCCTTCATGGTAGAATATCTGCTAGGAAACCACTGCTAAGGACAGACAACAAGCAGAAGAGACTTGTTTGGGCTAAAGAACACAATAAAGAACACAATAAAGAAAACTCTTTGAATGATAAGGTGTGTCCAAACTTTTGGTCTGTACTGTATATATACTGTACCATATATATATATATATATATATAAAAAAGAATTATGATACATAACTGCATATTAAATACAATACTCAGCCTAAAAATAGAGATATGATTTTTGATCCATATCACCCACCCTTACCGCACAGACGCATGGGAAGGTACTTGAAAACAAACAGTAACCTGAGCTCAAGAACAAACCAGGAACCCTGAAGCTGTGAGGCAGCAATACTACCCACTGTGCCACCACAGTTCCCCTAAAAAACAATTTAAAACAAATTATCATCCTTAAAAAAAACTCATTAATCTGAAATAATCTCAGTCTTCAGGGAGTCCAGATGCCAGATGAGACTAGAATCCGATATATTTGTCCATGCACACTATCACTATCAGTGTACACACTGTAAAATATGCTGGTGGATTATAGGGATTTTAGAGCTTCTTCGCTTCTAGTGGTCTGTTAACTCTGATCAATTCTTCCTCATTGTTGCCTCTGCCAGGAGGTGAAAACCTGACAATCGTGCATCCAAATCGAAACAGAAATCAATTCTTTGCTCTGCGCCAAACATTTCTCGATCCTACCGAAACGTGTGGTGTGAATAGGACAGTCCGCATGCACGGACATAAAAAGCTTGAACTGTTCTCCATGGAGCGTTTCCAAGCTCACCCTACTACTGTCTCCAGCCTTGTTAGACATTACAGAAAAGAGGCTTAATGCTGCCTCATTAGGAGGCTGTTCTACTCGCCAGAAAAGACTTCTACATATATTATGCATGTGTCTGCACATAAACTAGTTTTACGACACGACTATATTCCCTTAAATGTATAACTAACTGCAAGCATTATTAGTTTTATATAACGTGAAGTAATGCATTACGCAACATTACATTTTCTTCAATTAAGCTGAGTAAAAGTCAGGCTCTTTAGTCTCGCCAACCGAGATGAAAGTCACTCTGAGGCAATATGGCATTAATTGTGTCCCCTTGACTGTGGTCTAACAAGCGGAATCCATCATTCGTCCAACAATGTTAATAAGTACTCTTTTCAAAAGCTTTCTCCTTGTTGCCAAGAAATAAAGAATTAGGCATCATCGCTGATAACTGACAATATCCGAACACTTCTAGGAAGGCTAAAGATGTGTATGAACAAAGAAACTTTGATGTGCTGAGGAAACTCACAGGAAGCATTAGTGAAAGCGCTGCATCTTCAGGATATCTCATTTCTGTTCTAACATGCTTTATAGCAGCCCTCTTTGTCCAAGAGATCTAATAGATTTGCCTTTTATGACTCATGCTGGATCTAATAGTGATATTCTCCTCAGTCAGGAAACTATGCTCTCAAAGGTTCTTGCGAATAAAGGTATCAATCAAAACCATGCTTTAAACCAATTTCAAAAAGATGGTTTCAAAAGGTTTCAGATTCCAAATTTCCTTACAATTTTCACTAATATTAATAATTATAATAATTATATACCATTATGTGGTAATATGCAGTGTACATCTATACATACCTTACAGACAAAGGTTTGTGAATCACATCCTTTTGTGGGTCTTCACTTGGCCTGCAATCAACTATAATTTTGGTTATTGCCCAATCTATCGATACCTAAACCTCCGCCCACTGTACAAAAGCTGCTTACTGAACTTAATTACTGATCTGCTCAAACCCAGACTAACTAGCTAACATTAAGTGGAGGAGGTTTACCCTTTAGAAAGAACTGATTTACTGCAGCACTTACAGCAATGGATAACATGACTGAAATATCGTTCGCTTAGCAAGCATAATCCATGAAACATTGTTTTCCAATAGGTCGACTAACAAGCATGACCAGGTTAATATTATACGCAGTGAGCTAAAGCAAGAAGTGGTAGGTTATCAAAAACAAGATCTACAGAGTATCAATACCAGTGGATTAGCTCAGTGAAACATTGTACTCTAGGCCTTCTCACCAAACATCAGTGCCTGACCTCACTAGCGTGCCAATCCCAAAAGCCCTGCTCCAAGACCCAGTGGAAAGCCAGGTTACGAATCACAAACCAAATATTCTTTATTTTAGTTTAAACCTGAAGTGTGAGTGTACACTTGCACACTTCAGGTCTGTGTGCTTGCAGGTTTCCCTGTGCTTGGTGGGTTTCCTCTGGGTACTCCGGTTTCCTCCCACAGTACAAAGACATACACATTAGGTTAATTAGTGTTCCTAAATTACCCATAGTGTACTACTATGGACTGGCACCCTGTCCACAGTGTATTACGCCTAATGCCCAAAGCACCACGAACCTCATCAGACATTTGAAGGTTAGTCACATAGGCTAACTGGCATTTCCAAATAGTGGTAGTGGTAGTGTGTCAAAGAGTGCGAGAGTGTGAAACCCAAATGTTCGTTCTGAATCTGAATGGAAGCTGTTGGCACCTGTAGTGATCGCTTCATATCAGGTATCTGTTCTTTTCCAGTAAGTTACAGTAATAACGGTTGAAGAACATAGTATCCAAATAAAGTTCTTTCAATTTCTTTTATTTCTTATTCTTATGAATAAATACTAAGCACCATGACTACATTTATCACACATAGCCTCGATGGTTATGACGATTACCATAGATCAAGCTCATCTTATAATAGCTTTAACAGTGTTCTAGACACAGGAGGAAGCTTATTTTATTACATGAAATTGATAAAATCAATAAATTCCCATATGCATTCAAACTTTCTCTGATGGGAAATTTATCAAGTAGCCATAAATGTCTGGGTATTGCAAGTCCAGCACACTTTCCACATCAGTGACGACTGCAAATAGCACAGCAAGGACATCAAACGGGTCTAATATGCTGAGCGAAGATAATTTAAACATGTAAGTGATGACTTGACCTTTTGTAAAGTAGGTTCAAAAGGTGTGAATTTGACAAATAATTGACAATTAATTTAAACAATTTGGGTCAGGGTACTGTAGGTCACGTGACTGACTAGGATCTATATAGGACCTCAACCATTATTGGCCCAAAATACCGGTTATAATGGAAAATGTTGGTAAATTGGCAGCACTGTGCACATAGTTTGTGTTCGTACTAGCTTTGACAGTTCTACTCGTGAGTTTATACTTTATCTTAACTTTTGGTAGTGAAAAAGACTGGTTTGTTAAATCCGCTCCTACTATATTTTTGTATTTTCTGTATTTTGTAAGTTAGTTCTATTTAGGGAAATACTAACAAACGTTTATATCCTAACCAGACAGTTACTAATAACTCTGTAAAGGCATCAGACAGCTCTTTTGTGAACCCACAAGCTTGCACTTGCATAAAAGTAAAACATAAAAATGCATCGATCGATCAGCCGGTGACCTGCATCGGATGTTTTTCTGCTTGATCGGGCATGACCGGTGCCCGGCCTTTCAGCCACTGATATATCCGATTCGGTGCCAATCACACCCGCTCCCATGTGGTGGAAGACAAAAGCCATCCGTTTGTCTGAAGTCAGGAGTCAAAAATGATCGGCATGACAATGAACTTCTGCACATTTCTGGCCCACTCTGCAAAAACTTCATTTTAAGGTGTTAAAGCGTCCTCCCTATAGTCCTGATTTTGATCCATCAGACTTTCACCTGTGCCCTGAAGGCAGCCCTATGAGGATGAAGATTCACATCTGATGAAGAAGTGAAGACAGTGGTGCATTCCTGGCTCACGACTCATAGGACCTTTTTAATGAAGGCATATGAAAGCTTATTGACAGACGGACAAAGTGGATTGAAGGGCAAGAATATTATGCTGAGGGGCCTCCGAGTGGCGCAGTGGTTAAAGCGCTCATCCGGAGATCGCTAGTTCGAATCCCGGGTGGTGCTGTAACCTCTCGCAGCCAGAGGTCTAGAGAGAGCTGATTGGCCGAGCTCTCTCAGAGGGGAGGGGTGAGAGGTACTTAGTGCTCCCACATTAATCACGGCTCTACAGCCAATCAGGGGCGTCTGTGAGCTCGCGCAACGGAGGGAGTGGATAGCGCTGTCCTCCGAGTGTGTTACGCCGCCCCCAACGGTGCGCGAGCGAGCAGTTCGAAAAGATGCAGTCGGCTGGCGTCACGTGGTTCGGAGGAAACACGTGATAGTCTTTGACCCTCCCGGCTGAGTGGTAGTAGTAGCCTTAATGTGGGAGCCCCCTAGTGACGGGGAGGAATTGGACACGACTAAATTAGGGAGAAAAATCGGGGGGGAAAAAAAAAAAAAAAAAAGAATATTATGCTGAAAAATGATGCATTTGTCTTTTCTAAAAGTTATTTCAAATAAATTTTATAGCCAGAGTGCCAATAATTTTTGACTCACCCTCACAGTGGAAACCTTTTTTTGTTTGTTTTTTTTGCCATTCCTCAAATATCCTATTATGATGCACACATCCAGTCCTAATCAGATCTCCTGACTAAAATAATCCCCACATTTTCTTCATGTAAGAATTGGGGAACACAACCTGGATCTTCCACGCACACACATACACACTCTCATTCCCACCTCAGGGTGATTTTAGCGTGACCAATCCGCACATTTGTAGGAGGTGGGAGGAAACCACAGAACTCTGAGGAACCCCCACACAGGCAGTAACCCAAGCTGAGGACTGAAATGAAGATTCCGGTAGCTATGAAACAGCGACCCGTCTACCCGCTCCACCACCAATATTAAGCTTCTAAAAAAAAAAAATCCTTTCACAGAATTGTTTACTTTCATATGAATTTTCTTTGGTTAATATTTGCATAGTCATAATGTTGTGTTTTGCTCATACTGATCTGTGCCATGTGTGAGTGTAGGTGTTCTGTGAGCAAACGAGCATGCAGGAGAGCGCCAGTGAGAGATAAAGTGAGAAAATGAATCTGCAGAGTGCACAGACCACGTACCCCGCTTGTGTAACTTTTTTGTCGTTTTTGTAAGACCGAAACTAATGAATTACATAAAAAGCCTGCTTTTATTTCTGTCAGATCTTATTTGCCCTCCTTGCCACAGGACGTTCCCTACTCGCTGTGGTTGAAAGACACAACCATTAGTGGCTCATTACTGAAACGGGTCACTACAACCTCTGTCAACTAACTCGGCTATCGGCTTTTTTTCATTTTTCATTCCTTCTCAGACCTCTGAGCCTCATTTGATTTGTACTGTACTGGAGTGCTAACCTTTGGCCAAGTCGGTTTTGTGTCACACCATTTGCATTTGGAGAATTCTACCAGTTCTTCTATTTCACTGTGTGGTTGGTGAAATAAAGACCATGAAATACAGAAGAGCTAAGCAAGAATGGATAATAAAAAACAGTTTCTAGCCACTGGTGGAAAATGAAGCTCTTATCAAAAAAAAAAAAATGATAAAAGCAAATGGAGTCCAAGCTTTCAGTGGATAATCAAAAGCTTTAACACATGAATGCCAGTTCTGAGTGCAGTCATTCAACTGTGTGGAGAGAAGGAGTGAACAGTGAGAGAGAGAGAAAGAGCATATGAGAAGGCAAAAAGATCAACTGTAGATAAACTGCTGATCCGAATCCGTATAGACGCCTGACAGGGAGAGAGGATCGGGTTTAACCGAGCTGCTCCTTAGGCACTAATAGACATATTAAAACCACAAAGCCCGAAAGAGCTCTAACTTCATTCCTCCTTTTAGACAATTTGTTCCACACACTTAAACTTTTCTGTTGACTACAGACGTGTCCAAATTTACTGTCAAATCCAAAAATAAATTAATAAATGTTTGTTTCAGGGATCCAGTTGAGGTAATAAAACTGTATAATATGCTCAGATTTAAACAGGTGGCATGGTGGCGCAGTGGTTCAATTCGGTCTGTATGCGTGGAGTTTGCATGTTCTCCCTGAGCTTGGTGGGTTTCCTCCAGGTACTCCGGGTTTCCTCCCACAGTCCAAAGACATACACATTAGGTTAATTAGTGTTCCTAAATTGCCCATAGTGTACTACTATGGACTGGCACCTTGTCCACAGTGTATTACGCCTAATGCCCAAAGCACCACGAACCTCATCAGACATTTGAAGGTTAGTCACGTAAAGGAACATGAGCAGTTTTCAAAGTTGGCTAGCGCTAAGAGAACGGGAGAGCTCAGCAACTCGCGCGCCGCCACTCACTCAGCTGTCGGTAATTCCCCTATTTACCTACGCAGTTTCGCTCGGTGGCCGTAAATACGCTTCATCGTGATTCCCCGCGAGTTTGCCGCTGTGATTACATTCATCTTTCCGCGCGAAAAATTAAACATGTTTAAAACGTTTAATTTTTTGCCGGTCCTCGCGGATGCTTGCGGTCCTTGCAGAACTTCCGGCGACTCACGTCCTACTTGTCTGTTATTATATTTAATTTTATACAATCTACAGGGAAGCTGTATTCGTCAGGCTCTAAGCTGTTCCCAGTTACTAACCAAGCACAGGCTGCTATGTTTTAAGTTGACGTGTTGCACATGTTGCTGACCAATAAATACAGTTGTCAATTCATGATATTCCTCTTCTTGTAATTTCAAGTAAACCCTGTAATCGGTGATCGGTATCGGCCGATACAGCTTCTAGTGATCGGAAATCGGTGATCGGCCCCAAAAATCCTGATCGGAGCACCCCTACTGTTTATCAAAGCTGTAAAGTTTCAGTAACATTAAAATAAGTTTGTCTCTACAGCTGAGTGAGAGGAATGAAACTAGCTGATCTGGAACAGTTAGAACTGCTTGAGGATCCCCTCAGGACTCCACGTCTAATCAGAGTCTGAAGTGTTTGATTGTTCCCTATCCGACTGATGAGCGTGGTGATTTTTGTTCCTTAGTTGCATATTAAATTAATTGCCACTTGAATAAATTATAAAACGCTCATTAACTGTGCAGATTTTTAGGGAAATGACAGACTTTGACCTGTGACGTATAGAATAAAGCAAAAGGTTAAAAGAAAGATTAAGGATGTTCAGTTACAGATGTTTTAGACATAGTAATCTTTTTTTTTCAGTTTATGAATATATAAAATATTTAAGATTTATTTTTTCTAAGAACTTAAAAAAAGGTTTTAAACAAGTAAATCCAAATTTAGTTTTAAAGCGTCAACAGAATAAAACAAGTTTCTCACAGGAGTAAAAGAATTACAGTCAAATAAAATATGTTTGATGGACAGAAGGCTTCTACACGATGAACCCTGTGGTGAATTTTCTCTAGATAATAAAAATTTGTGTGTAGCTTTTGAGTGTCCTATTCTACACTCACCACCTCTCAAAAACATACAGATAACAGATTGGCACTGATAGATTTACCTTAGGTGTGAATGAGTGTCTACTGTATATGCTTGATGACCTGAGATAAACTGGTGTCCCATAGAGAGTGTTAGCCCACCTCAGGACTAAAGATATGAGCCACTGGTAGACTTTTGATTCGATCCAATTCAAATTCAACAGCGCTATTGTTTACTGTCTGATTTGTCTCGGTCAGTCACACACCACTAACCTGGTAAAAGGACCATGGGTACCTAAAACTCACCAATGCCGCAGGGACCAAATGTCCAATTCAATCCCAAAGAAATGCCAATACAAATCACCAAAAGAAAAAAAAAGTCAATGCTAGCCACAATAGAAAAGCACCAGATCATCCAGTGCACCATAACCTACTATGTACACGGCCCAGCAGGTAAAGTAGCTCAAGGCTGCCAACCCAGCCCCAAAACCCCATGAACCCCAAGAGCCAGCCCAAGTCCCACCCTGCAACCCACAGCACCACAGGAACCACTGAAAACGTTCTGGTGATGGATACCACAGCACACCCACAGATGCACTGTGTAGCCACACACCAAAGGGCCAGAGCCACCCTGGTGGCACAAGGTAAGCCAAAAAACCAAACTGGCATTGCACCACATATGCATAGAAGTAGGCCTCGGAAACATGTTTTCGGTTTACATTTTCTGCAGAGACTGTGGTATATTTTTGAGGAATCTGAAAATCTTAGAGAATTCCACATTGAAAGTTTACCTAAATAAATATGCACGTTTATTTACATTCAATAAAATGTGACTTTGTTTGCCTATCTGTGTAACTAAATATTAAAATGAATACCATAAGTCTATCAGTAATTGTATCAATGAGTGGCAAAAAAAATTCATTAAAATCAAATTCAAATTGTATTTGTCACAGATGACCGTACACAGTATGATATGCAGTGAGAGGCGATATACGTGATATGTGCTATGCTCATCCATAGCATCCAGAGACCAGAGACTTTAAAGGCGAGACCGGAATGCCGCCCTTTGATCTCCGTGAGAGGATAGCGTGGGAAAGAGCTGATTGAGCTCTCGCGGCACCTTCGCTCCTGTGCGGAGCCCAAATTGGCATTCCCACCACCGAAGAGGAAATGGCTGCTAGGAGGAGTGCATTAGGTCCCCTGATCCCAGCCGGAAAAGCTGCCCAGCCGACGGACGTCCGGAAGAGACTCCCGCCTGTGGCTGCGCACATAGAAAGATGGGAGGGGCCGGTCTTGGCTCGTGTCAGCCGGAGAGGTCGTTGTCATGGGAGCGTGCAGGAGCGCTACCTCCGCGTGCTTCATCCTGCTACATTGCCCACCGCCTCCTTTGCCAGCCGTTTGCCCGCCTGCCAACTGAGCACTGCTGACGGACCTGCACGTGCACACCTTCACTTCTTTCCTCCCAATTTTTCCCTCCTCCCTCCTTTAACACTTTCTTACATCATTTTACCTTTTCCACGCAAGACCACGTCTCGTGTTCGTACACACGTGGACAAAATTGTTGGTACCCTTCGGTCAATGAAAGAAAAACTCACAATGGTCACAGAAATAACTTTAATCTGACAAAAGGAATAATAAATAAGAATTCTATGAATGTTAACCAATGAAAGTCAGACATTGCTTTTCAACTATGCTTCAACAGAATTATTTTAAAAAATTAACTCATGGAACAGGCCTGGACAAAAATGATGGTACCCTTAGAAAATACTGAAAATAATGTGACCAAAGGGACATATTAATTCAAGATTTGTCCACTAATTAGCATCATGGGTGTCTACAATCTTGTAATCAGTCAGTGGGCCTATATATAGGGCTCCAGGTAGTCACTGTGTTGTTTGGTGACATGGTATGAGGAAGCCAGAGGAAGCGAAGGAAAGAGTTGTCTCAGGAGATTCGAAAGAAAATTATAGACAAGCATGTTAAAGGTAAAGGCTATAAGACCATTTCCAAGCAGCTAGATGTTCCTGTGACTACAGTTGCACATATTATTCAGAAATTTAAGATCCATGGGACTGTAGCCAACCTCCCTGAACGTGGCCGCAGGAGGAAAATTGATGACAAATCAAAGAGACGGATAATCCGAATGGTAACAAAAGAGCCCAGAAAGACTTCTAAAGAGATCCATGGTGAACTGCATGCTCAAGGAACATCAGTGTCAGATCGCACCATCCGTCATTGTTTGAGCCAAAGTGGACTACATGGGAGACGCCCAAGGGGGACACCATTGTTGAAAACAAATCATAAAAAAATCCAGACTGGAATATGTCAAACTACATGTTGACAAGCCACAAAGCTTCTGGGAGAATGTCCTATGGACAGATGAGACAAAAATGGAACTTTTTGACAAGGCAAATTTTGCTAATTATACTTGAAGCATATCAAGAAAAGAACACTGTCCCTACTGTGAAACATGGAGGAGGCTCTGTTATGTTCTGGGGCTGCTTTGCTGCATCTGGCACAGGGTGTCTTGAATCTGTGCAGGGTACGATGAAATCTCAAGAATATCAAGGGATTCTAGAGAGAAATGTGCAGGCCAGTGTCAGAAAGCTGGGTCTCAGTCGCAGGTCATGGGTCTTGCAACAGGACAATGACCCAAAACACAGCAAAAAAAACCCAAGAATGGCTAAGAGGAAAACATTGGACTATTCTAAAGTGGCCTTCTATGAGCCCTGACCTCAATCCTATTGAGCATCTTTGGAAGGAGCTGAAACATGCTGTCTGGAAAAGGCACCCTTCAAACCAGAAACAGCTGGAGCAGCTTGCTCATGAAGAGTGGGCCAAAATACCTGCAGAGAGGTGCAGAAGTCTCATTGACAGTTACACGAATTGTTTGATTGCAGTGATTGCCTCTAAAGGTTGTGCAACAAACTATTAAGTTAGGGGTACCATCATTTTTGTCCATGAGTTCTTTTTTTTTTATAATTCCGTTGAAGCATGGTTGAAAAGCAATGTCTGACTTTCATTGGTTAACATTCATAGAATTCTTATTTATTATTAATTTTGTCAAATTAAAGTTATTTCTGTGACCATTGTGAGTTTTTCTTTCATTGACCGAAGGGTACCAACAATTTTGTCCACGTGTGTATGTCTGTGGTGCCATCCGTGCACAAAGGGTCGAACCCATTACAACATATACATGCTCGTAAGAGCTAATTTGGTAAATAAAGTATAAAAACTACTAGTGAGACTATTGGTTTGTATGGTTCTGAAGCCCTCTAAAAAAGACCCTTAGGATTGAAGTAAGACATATGAAAGAGAATTTCATTCTAGCAGATGCATCAGTGATGACTACTTTCATAAAGCCGCATCATATCCTCCTATCTGAAGGTGGACGGCACCTCAATGTTTCCCTTACATGATGAGTAAGAACTGCGTCTCCACCCACATGCTGAAACACTGGATGGTCCACAGACACCTGCAATCAAACTGATGAAGCACTGAGAAACACAGACCCCATGGGTGGAATAACAGGGCAGGACTGCTGAAAGATATCGTATAAAATAAATAAATAGATATGTTTCATGAGACAACATGCTTACCTTCATGATAAAAGACCCTGTCAAGACACTATTTATATGCATGCTGTGATGTCTTAACAGAGGCACTGGGCTGGCGGGGGGGCTTTGTTAGAAGAATATTCAAAATGATGATTTTATCACATTTCCTAGCTCCCCTTACTGATCGATTCCGACTGCAGTTAGTTATTGATCAAAGAATGACATCGCTGTCGGTAAGGCTAATTCCATTATCCCACCTCATTCCAGGTCTTGCACCTTTACACACCACAACAACCAGAATAACATCTGTCTGTCTGTCTGACACTTCACTCATCCATGACGTCTTTAATTAGCTGTTGAGGAATGCATTAAGTTCGAAATGCAGTCAACCTTGACATGTTTCGTGTAATTAGCACAAGCTGTAAACTGATGGATGCTACACCAGCACCAGGAAGCATCCGTTGCCCTTACTTCAGATGCTCCTTTTTATGCTTTTTTAACATACAAATTATTAACAAAAGTTTAATGGATTCAAAACCTCTCTAAAATATACCCCAGCTTTTGCTGAAAAAACAAATCTTTTTTGTCTTGCGCAAATACTCATATTTTGTCAGAGTATCGCTTCATAATCTTCATGAAACATCAGCGCTATTGGATCAAAAACTGAATTTCCCAACATTTAGACTGAATCGAATGGACAGTATAAATACAATACACAGCTCTACTGATTACTAACAAAACTGATCTGTATGCAGGAGAGATGCGACAATCAATCGGCCCATGTCCGGTATTGGACAGTTTTCAGCTTGATCAGCAATGACTGATGATCAGCCCATCAGCTTGGGATATAACTGACGTGCACACCCAAGTGGCACAGTTGGGCCTGGGGCTCTCATGTCAATCATAGTGGCACTGGTCAATCATGTGTGTTTATGTCTAGGTAAATTTTATTATGCAGGCTGCTTGTCAGTACCACATATTATGAAAACTACAGCAGGGGACAGAGCTTTTGCTTACAAAGCCTCAAAGTTATGGAATAGTCTTCCAATTAATGTTTGGGACTCAGACATAGTCTCTGTGTTTAAGTCTAGACTAAAAACATATTTGTTTAGACAAGCATTTTGTAAATAGATTTGCCTAAAGGAGCAGATCTGGGGGACTCATTTACGTAGAGTATTCTGGTGAACTGGTATGTTTAGATGCTGTCTTCCCCACTCTCATTGATCACTCAGGTTTGTTGACGGTGAAGTGATTGGTTGCTTTACATCTCAGGGAGCCCTCATGTCGCGTTTCCTTCCGTCTCTCCCTTTTAGTTATGCTGTCATAGTCAGTCCTGCCGGAGTCCCTGCTTGCACTCTGCATTAAATTTACATCCACCTTATACTGTACAGTGTGTGACTGTGACCATACCTAACTGTGATCTCTCCTACTCTTCTGCTTTCTCCTCTTCTCTCTCTCTCTTTCCCTCTCCCTGTCTCTCAGTCGTGCTACACATGTCGCTCCTGAGCTGCCAGTGATCCAGACCCCCTCTGCCCACTGGACCTGTCCGACTCGTCCTGGTCTCCCCACTTCCTGATTGGAGATCTCGTTACATGGATGCCTCGTGTGGTCTGACTGGGATGCGTGTGTAGACTGGGGGCAGTACCACTTTACCACAAAGACACTCCTGGCCTCGGCTGATGCTGACAGCTGTTCTCTGAGGACGCGCGACTGCATTCGCTCGACAGTTCAGGACTGGAATTTCCTACAGTCTACCTGAGCCTCCAATAGCGAACTGGACTCCATATTAATTTAAACACATCCCCTGTTATACTGAACTTCCAGCCTCCTAACACACAGTATGACTGCAGATCAATCCCTGCTATCCGATATCACCCAAATGAGGATGGGTTCCCTGTTGAGTCTGGTCCCTCTCAAGG
Source organism: Clarias fuscus (assembly GCA_030347435.1). Lineage (NCBI taxonomy): Eukaryota > Metazoa > Chordata > Actinopteri > Siluriformes > Clariidae > Clarias > Clarias fuscus. The sequence goes on from CM059218.1 coordinate 10,825,657, forward strand.
TTTCTTCCTACTGCCATCTCAGGGAGTTTTTCCTTGCCACTGTCGCCGTCGCCCTTGGCTTGCTCATCAGGGACAATCTTATCATTTTGATTCATTCACATGTCATACTGGGCTGGAGGGGTAGTGGGCTGTCATATTGCAACCAGCGCACCTTCAATTTGCAGTCACACTATTTCACTGAAATAATTTTGGCAGATTTTAAACGCAGCAGCGCTAGCCAATCGTGGGCATCTGTGAGCTCATCTCTGCGGGTGAGATCAACATGCCCATTTCTTTGACCCAACATGTGCAGCAGTTTAAAAAAATGCAGGCGCCACGTGTCTCAGAGGAAGCATGTGTCAGCCTTCTCTCTTCCTGGTAGGTAGCAGTTGTTTGATATGAGAGAGCTGCCAAGTCCTCTGTACAGCAATTCAAGCAATACTAGGAAGCCGTGGCAAGCAGACCAAAGAGCCCACCTCATCTCACTGCTCTGCAGGAGGGCACTTAGATTGGTGACGGATAGCCAAATGAACATCTCCTTTCTGAAGTCCCTAATAACCCACTGTGTTAGAAATTATGGTCCTTGAACATGGATATGAGACGGTGTTGTTTAAATCACTGTACCCTACCTCGACGCGAAGCCTACACCTGTGCCATCAACCAGTGCAAAGCCAACTTCCTACCCTACTTCACACCTCAGAAAACAAGGCCAGGAAAGAACTGGAAGGAGGCCACAGCCAATTTCTGACACATTTCTGAGACATCAAACCTCCAACCTTTCCCTCATCTCCAGTGTGAAAAAAGGAACGGGTGATCCGTATGTGCATAGATTATCATGGCCTGACCAAGACATAGTAAATACGAAAAGTTTCCAACTGCCTCTGGTGACCTTAAGAATCAGTCCTTGAAGCAAACTTAGTTTTAAATGCACATTATCAAACGACATTCGCTTCCTGAAATACTTCCAGTCCAAATTTTTCCCAGACTTGAACATCAGCTTATAGCAGAATGCAGCAAAGCGGGCAAAATATTGACTGTTCAGGGAAAAGCTTCCAAGAGAGGCTTGTGTCATATCTGACAGGACAACAGATGGTGGAGAGACACTTCTCCTCGGCACGCCAGCTACAGGCAGCTAATTATTAATAGTCCTGCCAGAATTTGGCTGCTTGTTCAAAAGGTAGAGAGAGGGAAGTCATCCCACTGTTTCATAGAAAATCATAGGTTCTTTTTAACTGAAAGAAACCCAGACCCATGATGTCTGTGGAATAGCTATTTAGCCGCCTGCCACCTAAGCCTAATCTATATGATTATATGCAGTGTTTAATATCCACATATTAGAATTCAGTCCACTGAAAATGATCCAGCTGTAGTTTCATTATGAATAAAGCCTCTTACAAGGCACGGCTATGTTTAATTTCAGTCATTCACTGTCTTTTCTGCATGTTGGCAATGAAGCACAAGTTTCATTACTGGGTCTGCAAATAACAGCGCTAGCTTTTTTATTATTATTAAGTAGCAATCATGACTGAATGCAGCACCATGATGCTTGGAGACAAGTGCTGGCATAAACTTTCATGTTGGCAGTGTTGCTGGTGTCCTTCCGCTTTTGCTGATATCATAAAAGCACTGGCAAGTGGACCGGTGGGAAAAGACGAAAAGTTTAAGTTTTTTTTTTTTTTTTTTACATCACAGAATTGTCATGATTACCAAGCTAAATTAATTCCCAGAAAAGAAATAAAAGCTAAACAAATTTTATTACTTGTAAAGACATTTTACTAGATAATACTGATCAAAACATAGCTTTCTAGGATCCTTTAAGTGGTTTATACTGAAAAACTGCGCTATAGAAATGCTACTGTAGTTGTCAGGTCGTACATTCTGTTGTTTTAATATTCAAATGTGTTATAGTGTCTACTGAGGTTATCACATTATACAATAGAGGACATCCTTTATATTTGTTTGGCTCGTACTATAACCACAGCTTTTCATTTTCCAGGCAATTTAACCTGATCTGGTAGCCAGGCGAGCGAGTAATCATGTACCGCTTGGAGCAGGCACCTGCCATCTGCAAAGACGCTTCCCTTACGGTAATGATAGCAAAATACAGATGACTGACAACAATTCACTTACCTCATTCTGAGAAGTTTACTTCGGTATAACAGAAGTACAAACTTTTTTTGTACTTTACTATGGTCATTTATTTTAAAAAAGAAAAGAGAAACATTTTAGGGATTGAAAATCACTTTGTAAATCAAGCAGTTTTATGACCTAGAATCATCTATGTTTAACAAAACCTTTCAGGTGTCATCAAGAATCAACTGTCTGACTTAAAAATAATTAAATATATAAATAAATTAAAGTGAACAGTTTACGATAAACGCCTTTTTTTTTTTTACTTTTAGTCATTTTGTAAAAAGGTTCTCTATAACAAAACATTTAATTTGACAAGCCCTATTTAACCTTCTTTTATAAGCTTTAAACGTCCATGTTTTAGACAAACCATGACAGGTAGTCGCCAGATTTTCAAGCAAAACCCAATACACCTCCTGAAAAGCCAATCACATTTTGTAAAAATTGTGACAAAATATTTTCGAATTTGTGCTTTTTTTTAACACCCATGTGACTCTAAATCAGTTGCAATGCATCTAGGTTCATTTGAAAAAGAATATAATTTTTTCTAAAAACTGAAAATGATGAAATTGATGTTATTTTGCTGACAAAAAAAAAAGATGTGGTAGTCAGTTTATTTACTTGCTTTATTTGCATTCTCAAAATCAGATTAACACATTGTGATTAGTTTTTGCGGCAATTCCTATATCCCTGCCCTGATAACAATAATAGATCATTTTTTGTATTTATTTATTTATTTATTTATTTATTTATGCATTTCTTTGACAAAATGTTGCCATTCCTCAATAATCCTACAGCCGTTGCACTCTAAACTATTCACACATTCTGCATCCTGGTTTAATAAGAGAGAATTATTTGCTTAGTTTGTTTAGAACTCTAAGATTTAATTTTAATGTTCATAAAATCACGATATACGTTGTATTTTGTATTGGCCGGTCTCTAGTGAGTCACATGTTTGCTTGTACAACACTTGATCTGACTATATACTGTATTTCTAAAACCTTGCTAGCATAATGTGACTCCCTTACACAATAAATATAAAACTTTCATTTGTTGGTGCTGTTGTGTGGCTACTTGTTTTAGAGAAACAGATTATTACGTTTATAATTTGTAGGCCTTTCCTCAAAACTGCCAAAGTCAACTCCAAGTCCAGGGCGACCCGAGATAAAGTCAAAGCACGATCTTAAAATGACAAGACTGAGTACAAATAAAAGCAAGACAGAGTCGGGAAAAAAAAGCGGGCTGATGCGCTTGTAGCCATTACTCTATGGAGCAGACTGGCCATGCTCTCACATCAATCAAAGCGGCACTAGCCACTCAGGGGCATCTATGCTGCGCTTCCATCCTCTAATGGTACAAATACATCAGTTAAGAAAACTTGTGGCTTAGAAGAGGCATGTGATAGCCCCTTGGCCTCCCCATTGAATTATCCCTCACTCTCATCACTCTCATTGTCTATACCGCTTTATCCCATACAGGGTCGCAGTGGGGCCTGGAGACTATCCCAGGAGACTTAGAGCAGGAGGCGGGGTACACCCTGTACCTAGACGGGGTGCCAATCCATAGCAGTACACACCCACATACATGCGCGCACACACTGGTTTACACTCTATGGCCAACCTGAGTAACTGGAGGAAACCCACCAAGCACGGGGCAGAACATGCAAACTCCATGCACACAGACCGTGGTGGCTGCAAGGCGACAGTGCTAACCAATAAGCCCCGTTAAATTATCATTCTTAACAAAAGTAGAAAATCGTAATCAGGCAAAATTTGCGAATTGCAATCGGTGCATCTCTACCATCAAAACCAAGCCTGTAATTTAACTAGCTTGATCTAGTGTCATTAATTAGGCTAAATTCAAGATTCAAGCAGAAATGGATATATTTATTTACGTTCACAAAACTCTAAGTCAAGACCAACACCATACTGATCAAGGCAAAGACCTACAAAGACAAAGACCAAGAAAGAGTAAAGAAAGAGTAAAGCTGGCAATAAACCTGACTCAGGTCCAAGTGATACAGAAGCCAACTTGAGACTTGATTACAGCACTTTACTCTCTGTAAACACATGTGAGATGTTCAAATACTCGAGTTAGAATAGATTCTTTAAATGTGGTTTTCTTCCTTTTCCCTTTTTTTTTTAAGGGGTAACCAGATTTAAAAAATCCTGGAACTTCACTTTGAGTTACATGCAAAACAGAATCATATTTCTATAAAGGCTGTTTTTTCTTTTTTCACTTAAACTATATATAGAGCTAAAGATAAAAGAAAAATTCCATCATATAAAGGATTTTCACAGGCCGCCACACATCCCAGAACCTATCCTAGGGAACTCAAGGCACAAGGCATGGGCCACCCTGGAGGGGGTGCCATCTCATTGCAGGGTACAATCACACACAAACACACGCCTAATTATAGACTATGCATCATTCGGAAAGGCCCATCAGCCTACAAGGCTTTGGACTATGGTACCAAAAGGAAACCAATCAGGCATAGGGGAATATACAAAGTCCACGCAAAGAGACCAGAGGCAAGAATCAAATCCCAAACCCTGGAGGGGAAAGGTGACAATGCAAACCACTAAGCCATTCTGCAAGAACTACACAAATTAAAATATAAAACCTACTTGAGGAGATGCAAAGTATGGAAGCCTGATTAAACTGGGTAAAATGACAAAATAATATTATAACCAGTTTTTATACGTGGCACTTGGATGGCATTTTTATAAATTGACTATTAATAGATTGCGGTGAACTTGCACATAATGAGGACCAAATATTTTATCTGCATACACGTATATCTAGGCTCACTCAATCACTTACTCACTTTCCGTTTATTCAGACCTAGGGGCAATTCCTCTGATTCACTCGACCTACTGACATGTTTTTCAGTGGTGGAAGGAAAGCGGAAAATGTGCAGAAAACCCACAAGGGCACGGGGAGAAACATGCACAGATTCACCACACAGCAACCCAAGCCTAGGCTCAAACCCAGGACTCTGCAGCGATGCAGCCTGACGGAAAATTATCAGTTATCGCTCTTTCTTGGATTTGGAAATGATTCATCAGTGTAAGTCACTCTCTTTTAAATAAAATGATCGAGGTCATAAAAACCCCAGACCGCACTAAGGCTTCTGTTCTTCTTTCCAACCACGAAGATGGGCTTTAAGCTTCTCAAAGCACACATCATTAGTCAGCAGGTAATATAAAAGCTATCTTCCATTTCACGAAAACCTGAGAAATAGCTGGCAGAGTAATAAAAAAATGACTTTTCCCATCCCCGCGTTAATACGAGCGAGGCAGTAGACGCGCTACGCAGCCACGCGCAATCATGTTGCCGAGGATGAAAAAAGCAACAGAGTGACCCTGTTCCGTCACAGAATACTTACAGAGGAGCAGCCTGAGGGCAGCCGGGCATATAGAGAAACGCAAGCTGTGCACCTACTACAGCATGATGTAGCAACTTTCCTGACTGCATGTCAAATAATACAGTGCTGGTTCACAGTTCGTATAATCATATGGAAAAAAAAAAAAAAAAAAATGAAGTATGATGATTACAACTGTGCCATTAGTTCACCAATTACATACATAATGAATAGTAATCTTGCCACCATTGTTTAAGTGGCTGGTTAATATAACCGTAATGAAGGTATTCACTTTTGTCTCTTTCGTAAATCATGTTTCAATTGAGATTTTTTTAATTAAACATAATTAGTCTATAATATCTGAATGGTGAAGGGGAACGGGGACTTTATTATGACAAGACGCACATGAGGCTCATTATTCGGAAACTGTAGTACAGTCAATCCAAATGATTCGCTTTCTTGCTCGGGCTTGAAACAATACAATGGATGTTTAATTTAATTCACGCATTCAAACTGGCAGTTTCTATCTAAAAAGTGCACTTGAAGTTAGCTATAGCTACTGGCGGCCATGTGCATCTATTGCTTATCTTCTTTCCCTGACTCACAGCCTAACGTTTCCTGTGCAATATCTGGTCTCTCAGACAGACAATGACAAAACACTGTTGTACACAGTCAGAAGGAATTTTAGTATTAGTGCCAGAACTCTTTACCACTCTGGTTTTCACTACTAAAGGTTTTCACTACTAAAAATGGGATCAATATTCTTCCACACCAAGGGGACTGATCTTTTCAACAAGTATATGTATTTTTAACATAAAGCCTAATCCTATGTCTTGGTAGTAGGGTTTGGCTGTATGCAATTTTTAATAACTTTAATCCTCCCGCAAATTATACCCTAGTATATGGTATTAGACGGCACGGTGGTGTAATGGTTAGCACTGTCGCCTTGCACCTCCAGGGTCCGGGTTCGATTTCCGACCAGACTCTGTCTGCATGGAGTTTGCATGTTCTCCCCGTGCTTGGTGGGTCTCCTCCAGGTACTCCGGTTTCCTCCCACAGTCCAAAGACATGCAGATTAGGCTGACTGGCGTTCCCAAATTGCCCGTAGTGTGTGAGTGAGGTTGTGTATGTGTGTGTGCCCTGCAATGGATTTGCACCCCGTCCGGGGTGTACCCCGCCTCATGCCTCCTGGGATCGGGTCCAGGCCCCCCGCGACCCTGAATACAGGATAAAGCGATATAGACGATGAGTGAGTATATGGTATTATGGTAGTTCTACTTCTAAGTAGTCTCATCTTGCATGACATACGCTTACAGTAATTGATTAGATCTTTGAGCACATCCAAAAATGTATGAGGTTGAGTCAAAATTATTAGTGATTTCTGTTTCCCCGGTCACTGCTGAGCAGCTGTGAACATGTCAGCTCATTTATGGTTTCTGTGCGAGCAAAATGGATGCACCACTTTTGATCTGCACGACAGAAGAGCAGTGTGCAGTGACTGGTTTTCCTGTGCTCTCAGGGTGTTTACCTGGTGCTGTTATTTACAGAAGGCTTTGCGCATGGTATGGAGAAAGTGTTTTGTCGCGAAGAAGTGCGTGAAAGGTCTTATTCAAGTGTTAACCATCAAGAAGGACACTTCTGCCCACACTCTCGCCACTCTGCAAAAACTTTCCGTTTTTGAGGTGTTAAAGCGTCCTCCCTATAGTCCTGATCTTGCTCCATCGGACTTTCATGTTTGGTCTCCTGAAAGGAGCCCTACAGTACAAGAACAAAGGTTTACTTTTGAAGTAAAAACAGTGGTGCATCCATTGCTCCCAGCTTAGCGTAAAACATTTGTTAATGAGGGAATATGAAGAGAGACTATGTAAGAGTCTATGAAAAAAAAAAAGTATGTATTTGACTTTTCTAAAACTTCGACAGCCACAGTAAGGATCATTTTTGACTTACCCTCGTATATGAATTTTTACCAGATTACTCTCTCACTCACTCATCATCAATACCGCTTAATCCCGTATACAGGGTCGCGGGGGGCCTGGAGCCAATCCCAGGAGAATTGACTCCGCACCGCACCCTGGAGGTGCAAGGCGACTGTGCTACTAATCTCAAAGCCACCGTTCCACCTTTTTTAACCAGATTATACAGATGTTATTTCTCCTCACTTGTGCACCTACCAGTAAGTGTTTAAAAGTCGTGCCCACAAAACCTCCACGTGGCTTTGGATTAATCTGCTCCTGGGAAAAGCAGCTGTTTAAACGCTGACGAGGGTGGCGCACTGGTTTCCTTTTACCTTCCAGCATGCTGTTTTAACCCACTAACTGTACACGAAACACCCAGATCTTCACCCAGATATTTCTCTTATCTGCCACACCCAGATCTCTAACTGAACAGATTACACTGAGCTATTAGATAAAATCTTAACACCAGCACATTGTTACACACACATACACAAACACGAACACTGGGGCATTCATCTTTATTTTAAAGAGTTTTAAAATACTAATCACTTTTAAAAATCCCATGACTTTTTCCAGGTATGAAAAACATGATTTTTAAATTGGAAGATTTTTGTGAAAAAAATAATTAGGGGGAACGCAAGATGAGTAAGAGAACACATCAAAAAGGTTTTTGGATGTTTTGTCTGTCTGTTTGTTTGTGCATGCATCACGTAAAAACTACTGAACTAATTTTAATGGGGTTTATACAGGTGTATTTGGTCGAGCTTTGTTTCATCGCAATCGGCCCACAGGAAGAGAAGATATGATACTTTGAAATTTGGAAAATCCCTTTATCCCTTATATCATGAAAAAAAAAATCGACCATTAGTTCACCTCAAAATTCGACAGATGGTGCTGTACATTTTTAATACCTGCTCATGAGTATGCAGTTGAAATCTACTTAATAAACGCGATCTCGCACCTCGTACATCATGGTAACACGTAACAATTTGTTTTACTTCATTCCAAATTTCAACAGATGGCGTTGTAAATTTTTTAAAACCTGCTTATGAGTGTGCAATTAAAGTCCATGCGAAAGATATCACAGACACACTTAGAACGCAATAATCTCCTTTGAGCAGCTCATATTGTAACTTAATCGTTATTATGTTACAAATACTTAATTACATTCTGCCCTTTTTATCTTTCATTTATTGTGGTTGTATCCTCAACAAGTCAGCAAGTGGTACTCCTGACTGGCTGAAGTCCTAGAAACACCAAATCCTAGTTAGATCTAGAGGCGAGGCTCATGGCATACTTGCGTTTCACCTGTTAATCAGTGTATCTCAAAGAAAGCATGTGTTCACAGAGAACGCTGGTTGGAGAGTGGGAACTGGTAGAACTGGGCAACTGAGGAGAAAATGGAGGTGGGGATGGGAGGGTTGTCAGGGGGTGGGGGAATTTAGTGGAGGGAGTCTCCTCATGTGTTAAATTAGTGAAATGACAGCTTTTTGCTGTGTTTTAGTTTGCTCAGGTTTGTCAGTGCTTCCAGATGTCCCGGTTATCTGTGTTAATTAATCTGACATGCAAAAGCCAATGTGTTTAGTGCAACATCGAGATGTATTGAAATAGCTTAAAACAAGATACAGTGGAACCTGGGATTACGAGCATGATTCGTTCCGGAAGCGGGCTCGTATTCCAAAACACTCGTAAACCAAATCAAATCTTCCCATAAGAAATAATGAAAACTCAAATAATTCATTCCACAGCCCAAAACAATAAATACAGACAAATAATTAATACAATATATAAAGTAAAAATAAAACAAACTATCCTGCACTTTACCTTTAAAAAAAGTTACGAATAAATCCCAACAGATAAGTGTTTCCGTTTGTGCGCGCAGGCGCCGTGTATTTGTGTACACACGTGGACTAAATTGTTGGTACCCTTCGGTCAATGAAAGAAAAACTCACAATGGTCACAAAAATAACTTTAATCTGACAAAAGTAATAATTAAAAAAATTTCTATGAATGTTAACCAATGAAAGTCAGACATTGCTTTTCAAACATGCTTCAACAGAATTATTTAAAAAAATAAACTCATGGAACAGGCCTGGACAAAAATTATGGTACCCCTAGAAAATACTGAAAATAATGTGACCAAAGGGACATGTTAATTCAAGGTGTGTCCACTAATTAGCATCACAGGTGTCTACAATCTTGTAATCAGTCAGTGGGCCTATATATAGGGCTCTAGGTAGTCACTGTGTGGTTTGGTGACATGGTATGTACCACACTCAACATGGACCAGAGGAAGCGAAGTAAAGAGTTGTCTCAGGAGATTCGAAAGAAAATTATAGACAAGCATGTTAAAGGTAAAGGCTATAAGACCATTTCCAAGCAGCTAGATGTTCCTGTGACTACAGTTGCACATATTATTCAGAAATTTAAGATCCATGGGACTGTAGCCAACCTCCCTGGACGTGGCCGCAGGAGGAAAATTGATGACAAATCAAAGAGATGGATAATCCGAATGGTAACAAAAGAGCCCAGAAAGACTTCTAAAGAGATCCAAGGTGAACTTCATGCTCAAGTAACATCATGTGTCAGATCGCACCATCCGTCGTTGTTTGAGCCAAAGTGGACTACATGGGAGACGACCAAGGAGGACACCATTGTTGAAAGCAAATCATAAAAAAGCCAGACTGGAATATGCAAAACAAGCCACAAAGCTTCTGGGAGAATGTCCTATGGACAGATGAGACAAAAATGGAACTATTTGCCAAGGCACATCAGCTCTATGTTCACAGACGGAAAAATGAAGCATATCAAGAAAAGAACACTGTCCCTACTGTGAAACATGGAGGAGGCTCTGTTATGTTCTGGGGCTGCTTTGCTGCATCTGGCACAGGCTGTCTTGAATCTGTGCAGGGTACAATGAAATCTCAAGACTATCAAGGGATTCTAGAGAGAAATGTGCAGGCCAGTGTCAGAAAGCTGGGTCTCAGTCGCAGGTCATGGGTCTTGCAACAGGACAATGACCCAAAACACAGCTAAAAACACCCAAGAATGGCTAAGAGGAAAACATTGGACTATTCTAAAGTGGCCTTCTATGAGCCCTGACCTCAATCCTATTGAGCATCTTTGGAAGGAGCTGAAACATGCTGTCTGGAAATGGCACCCTTCAAACCGAAAACAACTGGAGCAGCTTGCTCATGAGGAGTGGGCCAAAATACCTGCAGAGAGGTGCAGAAGTCTCATTGATAGTTACAGGAATCGTTTGATTGCAGTGATTGCCTCAAAAGGTTGTGCAACAAACTATTAAGTTAGGGGTACCATCAATTTTGTCCAGGCCTGTTCCATGAGTTCATTTATTTTTATAATTCTGTTGAAGCATGGTTGAAAAGCAATGCCTGACTTTCATTGGTTAACATTCATAGAATTCTTATTTATTATTACTTTTGTCAGATTAAAGTTATTTCTGTGACCATTGTGAGTTTTTCTTTCATTGACTGAAGGGTACCAACAATTTTGTCCAAGTGTGTGTGTGTGTGTGTGTGTGTGTGTGTGTGTGTCGGTACTCGGCACTTGTAAACCAAGACATGCTCGTTTTTCAAGTCAAAATTTATTAAAAATCTTTGCTCGTTTTGCGGAACGTTCGTAAACCGAGTTACTTGCAATCCGAGGTTCCACTGTATAGTGTAAGAAATTACAGTTTATATCGATATCGTCTGATGTTGTTTTGCATGACCTATGCCCGTGTTTGCTTCTTTCCCCTCTCACACTCTCAGTGTATCCCCGCACCCAATCCTTCTGCATCTTAAACCGTCTAAACCTGGAGACTGGGAGTCGGGCTGTCTTGGTAAAATATTCTATTGTGCTAGAGTGAACAGATAGCGTTACATTTAAATGTAAAAAAGTCATGATGGAACTATTCTATCAATGTGTGAAACATTCTTCAGCACGGCATTATCAGTACAAAAAGTGCGTTGTACTTTGTGCTCAGCCCAAAACAGAAAGAGACTTCATCATGCCCTGAATATGTATTTATTTCTCTTTATGACCACTCCGAGAGTTCTGCAGTCCACCTCAATCCCCTGACGTTATTTTTTATTGTTGTATTTAAATCTATTTTAATCAAAATCAACAATTTGTGGCATTATAAAGACTCCTTTATCCAGAGTGAGTTAAATTCATAATCATTATACAGTTATTATTAAATTGCACAGTTGAGCAGTTGATTGTTATGGGCATTGTTCAAGTGCACAACAGTGTTAGTGATGGAGTATAAACTTGTGATGTGAACATCTTGACCACTGATCTACACCTGGCCTTCATTTAATGTAAGCTATTTAAATGTTGACACATTTTTTTTTCCATTTCCATGTTTCAAAACTATAACGCATATCTGCATTTTATTTTTGATCACAGTATGTTTTAACAAAAGTGCTTGTGACCTCTTCCATGGTGTTTTGACTTACAACTAAACATTTCGCCCACTTCGTAGAAAATGCATCAATATATATTGTGTATCTATACTCCGACTAAAAATAGAGGGATAGAATTTTTTGGTCTGTATCGCCCACCACTACCCCAAATAAATAGTTCTGTTCCGTGAAAGTCAAAAGATAGTAGGGTTTCTTTCTCTGACTGCTGAACAAGTGAAGGGGGAAAAAAATGCTTGTAACTGCGTGACTGCTGACTGCACTTGTCCATCAGAAAATAAATAAATAAATAAATCATATCCGGACACAAAATGTCCTCATTCCAGGCTGGTGATTTGTCCATCTCTGCAGTTCATCTGAACCACCTCAGACCCAAACTATAATGTCGTGTAACTTCTAATCTCTTCACACTGTCCTCACTCTGTTTACTCGCACTTGATAACTACCGAACTTGAATAATGTCAAAGAAGAAGTTTGGTGACTGAATTAGAGAAAATGCAATATCCTCATATATACGGACAGAGGGGTCTTGTGAGGCTACGCCAACGCTAATTTATAACCAGCATCTATTTTGTAAATATTTTGCAATCAGATTTCCTTTTAATGTCATTTCACTAAGATGCACTGGCGCCATATAAATACGTGTCCCTCACTGAGGCTTCGTTTAGCTTTAAATGTCACCAATTGAGACAGAATAAACCCTGCTCATAAAGTTTTACTCTGCTTTCACTGCTTACCCAGTTTGAATAAGGTTTATTCATACTACCGTATGTGGTTCAGTAAATAACAGCAATTAAACATTTATTTTATGCTGTCCTCCCAACCACCAATTTAGCTAAAAGGGTGGTGTTGCCTATGGTTGTTAGCTATTAGCCACCTAGCCTCCTCACTCATTGCTTCGCTGTTTTCTTTCACACCAAAGAAAGTACGCTCACTCAGATGTGTGATTAATCAACTTGTTTATTTAAATTACAGTAGGGTAAATTATGGCCGAGTTCGATGCACGAGCTGGGGAAGGGTTGCTGGCTCACGACTTCACGCCAGGCCCTTTCGTGACCAGACGCGAACCCATCCAAGAGCTTATTAACACTCTTAGCCACCTCTATCTAGATACTGATGAGGAGGAAGGTTCCGGAGTGGATGATGGAGACCCACATGGTGACGATAGGGTAGAACAGCCACTCACCGAAGAACAGCTGCCTCTGCCTCCTCCACCCGTCGAAACAGAGGATGATCAGAGCCTAATTTCCATGGCGCTGGCAACCCGCCTTAGCCAACTAGAAACAGCTATACAGGCACTGGACGATAAACTCTCCCAACGAATGGATGAGATTTCAGAGCAGGTGGGTGAGCTGCAACGCAACCATAACACGAGTGTATTAACATACCATCACAAACTGGAGAATGTTCAGGCAGAGATGCAACAACTGTGTCAGACGGTGAAAAAGCAGTGTGAGGAACAGTTGAATGACGTAGGCCATTCCATGGTAGAATGTATGAAGAGGCGAGACTCACAGTTAAAGGCCATGCTGAATGCCCAACCTGCCGCTACGTCCACTCCTTTTCCTCGGTCAGGATTCACTCCACATACCCCACTTCCTAATAGCTGCTCACACACTTCTACTTTCAAGGCCCCAGTAAAGTTAGATATTCCCAGGTTTGGTGGTACTGAGGGAGAAGACCCCATTAGTTTTATAGAAAAGTGTGAGGAATATCTAGCCTTACACCCGCTAGCTGATGGTGAGATACTGGCCGCACTACCCTCCGTACTCTTCCATACTGCCAAAGACTGGTGGACAGCAGAACACCACAGGGTGAGAAGCTGGGTGTCATTTAAATCTGCTCTGTTTAAGGCATTCCTTACCGAAGACCATGATGTCGAAGCGGAGAAGCGCCTGAGGGAACGGATCCAGCTCCCCGACGAGAGCATTAGGGACTTCGCCTTTCAATATCGTGCTCTGTGCCTAAGGTGGAAACCAGGAATGACAGAGAGAGAAGTAGAGCAGGCAACTCTGCGGAATTGTAATACCCGTATTGCCAGCCTGTTACGAAGCACAGTAACCTCCATAAGCGAGCTGGTGCGAGTTGGAACACTGGTGGAGAGGGATTTTAATGCGGCCAAGATGTTTAGGCAAAAGCAAAATCCTGTTCCAACACCCAAGCATATAAAAGAGGGAACAAAACCCACCAGCCTCTACATCACTCAGGCTAGCCATTCTCTGTTGATGGTACAAATCACCCTAAACCAGGTTCCCTGTACCGCCATCATCGACACGGGCAGCACCTTCTCTCTCATGACTGACACCCTATGGAAGAAGATAAAGAAACAGAACGAAAAATGGCAGTCAGCAAGGGGGCAATCATTCTCATTAGCCAATGGCTTAGTACAGGCGGCAATAGGTAAACTGCAGACCCAATGTTCCTTGCAGGGAGTAGTATCAGAGGTTTGTTTCTTTATCATGAAAGATTGTGATCTGGCGTTCGCCTGCGTACTTGGGCTGGATTTTTTAATAGAGACTGGTGTGCAGATTAACTTTAGCCAGCGCTCCTACACCATCCCAGGTAGAGAAGGAGAAAGTTTTCATCTTTGTACCTCTACACATGGCCAAGTTTCCCTTTATGTGGCGAATCCGGTGCCTCAGATAACTGATTCCACCAAATCGGTAATCTCGGACCTGGTGAGAAGCACTGCCATGTCAGAAGAACACCAATAACGGTTAGATGAGCTGTTGTTAGAGTGGCCGACTGTATGCACGGATAGAATTGGCCACACTAAGGTTATAACCCATCATATTTACACCACCGATGAAAAACCATGTCCTGTCTACAAGCAGCAAATTGTGGAAGAAGAGGTTGCTAAAATGCTGGAAGCAGGGATCATTAGACCATCTACCTCGCCATGGGCCGCCCCCGTCGTGCTGGTGGGGAAAAAGGATGGTGGGACCCGGTTTTGTGTAGACTTTAGGGCCCTGAACAGCAAAACGCCACTAGATGGTTTCCCTATGCCCCAAGTCCACAAGATCCTAGAAGCACTCTATGGCGCAACTGTGTTCAGCTCGTTAGATCTGCGTAGTGGGTATTGGCAGGTAGAAATGCATCCAGACAGTATCCCAAAAACAGTTTTTGTCACTAAAAACAACCAATATGAGTTTACCCGTCTTCCATTTGGCCTGAAAAATGCAGGAGCCACATTTCAGAGCCTAATGACATCCGTGTTAGCAGAAGCCATTGGGAAATATTGTTTTGTCCATATAGATGACATTGTTATTTATTCCAAAACCATCAGTACCCACCTTGACCATCTCCAACGTGTATTTACACTCCTTGAAGCTGCTGGTCTCACTCTCAACTTAAAAAAGTGTAACCTCTGTCAAACATCTCTCTCCTTCCTAGGACACATCATACCAGCAGAAGGCATTAAAACCGAAGAAACCAAAGTAGCAGCTATTCAAACTTACCCTGTTCCCGGCAACCTTAAGGAGCTACAGCGCTTCCTAGGTCTGGCTGGTTGGTACCACCGGTTCATCCCCCACTTCTCAGAGCATGCTGCTCCTTTACACGCCCTGAAGAAGAAAGGAGCCAAGTGGGTGTGGACCTCCGAATGCCAGTCAGCCTTCGAGGACCCGAGAACAGCTCTTCAGAGCAAGCCAGTTTTAACAGCTCCAGACTTTAACTGCCCCTTTAAGGTGCAGACTGATGCTAGCGACATCGGCCTAGGTGCAGTGCTCACCCAAGACCACGAGGATGGGGAACATGTGATCGCCTACGCCTCCCGGTTGTTACATGGAGCTGAAAGTAAATATTCGGCATCAGAGAAGGAATGTCTCGCTGTGGTATGGGCAGTGGAAAAGTGGCGTCAGTACCTAGAGGGTAAAATATTTACTGTTATTACTGATCATGCTGCTCTAACTTGGGTTTTCAACCAGCCGAACCCCTCTTCACGCCTTACGCGCTGGGTACTTAGGCTACAGGCTTTCGAATTCGTAGTCCAGTACCGTAAGGGACAATGCAACACTGTTCCTGATTCACTGTCGCGACGCTGGGAGGAAGAGACCATGAACGCCCATCTGGCAGTGCATCAAGAAGCTGATCTACAGTGGAGCCTGCTATGTGACTGGGGAGAGTTGGAGAGGGCCCAAAAGGCAGATGAAACACTCCGTACGCTGTGGAACGAAGCAAGGTTAGAACCCGAGGTTAATAAAATTCACTATTGTGTGGTTAACCAATTCCTGTACCGCCGGATCCCTAAGCAGGATAGGTGCAGTCTCCTTCAGCTGGTCATCCCAACATGTCTGCGGCCTCAATACCTGCAGTACGCCCACGACAATCCTCTCAGCGGCCATCTGGGGCAGATGAAAACTCTGAGGAGGCTGCTAGAGGTCGCCTACTGGCCTGAAATACGCCGTGATGTCTGGGAGTATTGCCGAAACTGTGCTACGTGTCAGAAGTACAAGCCCCGTATTAGTAAATTGGCAGGCTTACTACAAAGTACACCTGTAGTGGAACCTGGTTTCATGTTGAGAGTATATCTTATGGGTCCATTTCCCCGCTCACCTCAGCTCAACAAACATCTGCTGGTGATCGTCGATTACTGCAGCAAATGGGTCGAGATGTTCCCCTTAAGAACAGCCAGAGCCTCTAACGTAGCCAAGATATTAACCAGGGAAATTTTTACATGGTGGGGCACGCCAGCCTACCTGGTTTCTGACAGAGGTCCGAAATTCACATCCCAACTACTAAACACCATCTGCCGGCAGTGGGGTGTGACCCAAAAGCTCAAACAGCCTACCATCCCCAAACAAACATCACAGAGCGAACCAATCGGACATTGAAATTCATGATTGCGGCGTTCGTCAAGGAAAATCATAAGCAGTGGGACCAATGGCTTCCGGAGTTTCAGTTTGCCATCAATTTGGACTGGCAGGAGAGTACCGGTTACACACCAGCAGAAGTGGCGTGAAATTGGACGCAAAGAAATTGGACGCAAGCTGAAGGGTCCCCTAGAAAGAATGCTACACCAAAACATCTCGCCTGATCATCCAGCTTATACTACAGTGGAGCGTCAGGAAGAGCTGTTTCAGGTCGTCCGGAGCAACGTAGCCCGTGCCCAAGAGAGGTATTATAACTCCAACGACGGGCAGTCAAATTTAATGAGGGCGAACATGTGTGGATCCGCGCTTTTCCTCAGTCTCGGGCGGAGGACTTGCATATGGCCAAACTTGCTCCAAAATGGAAGGGGCCAGCCTTAATCAAGAAGGCTCTCAGCAGTGTCAATTACCAGGTGGAATTGTTAAATCAAGCTGGGCCATTCACGGTCCATGTGGCTAACATAAAACCTTTTTACGGCAATGTCACGCCTTTTTCCGAGGGGGAGGGGGTGTAACAGGCTGTTGCCTGGTTACGGGCTCCCGGCCACTAGAGGCTCAGTGGGAAACCTCTCTGTTAAAGTAATAAAAGAAGAGAGGCTAAGCTAGGCTAATAGCGGCAACCTGACGGCTAATGCTTACGGCTAACGCTCACAAACAAAGATTATGGTGAATGAGTGGGAAATACCGTAAACCCGAATGCGGGACAGAGCGTGTCCAAATCTGCATGTGAGTATGTATAGTATGTTTATGCAAGGCCCGCCGCGGACTTTTGTTACACAGGCGTGTTATTTACGTATATTCCTCCTGATGTGGTTACGCAGGAGGGTTTTTGTTTCTCCCTCTTCCTCCTACCTCTTCTGCTCTCTGGCGTGTCAGCGCAGCGCGTGCGGTGTTCGGACGGCGCTTGCGAGGAGAGGATCTGCGGCGTCCGCCGCGCCGCCATTAAAGAGGACGTGAGTCTGGAGGACAGCAAAGCGCGTCCCGGGACGGTACCGCTTTTTCACAGACTTTGTTTTATGAGACCTCAAGGACTCTAATCGGCCGCTAAGGCGACAGACTATTGGTGTGTGGGTGCGTGTGAATGGTGTAACACTGCAATAAATGTATATACACATTTTTGTTTATAGAAAATATTGTCTTCTGGTGGTCCTTACCCTCCCTGAATCTGTTAACGGCTAATTACTGTTCTAACAATAGTAAGGTGGTTTGTTACAGTGTGTCTTTCTTAAATCGACGATGTTATGAAAAATTCCCGTCAATACTTTTTTTTTCTTCTTCTTAATAACTACTTGTCTAATAAACACATCATGTGAAATGCCTGAAATGGCCTGGCTGTCAGTAGCCATTTGCATCGTTCTCCGAATGCAACATCCGAGCAAGTACAAAGATAACACAGCGGGGTTCATGACACATCCGGATTCTGTTGGCCAAGCAAGCGTGACGCCTTCCAGACAGTGGAGGTCACTGAGTCACATACACCCTATGAAAGACAGAATAATAGAGAGCAGAGAATCGTGCGGGAACGAGGACGGAGCTGGACATGGGCCATTTGCATTGTGTTATATGTTATATGAACTGACACAGAGACATTAAAAAAGTCCAATAACTAAATAAAATAACATATTACACGAGCTAAGAAATTCAATTAATTAATACATTTTTGCATGGTTAACTCCAGAAGTATTAGCACCCTTAGTTTAAAAAGGGTTTAATTGTCTGAGGTTACATAATTTTGCACAGAAAATCTAAACTGAAGTATATTTAGTCAAAAAAAAAAAAAAAAAAAAAAAACGTTTTAGTTTTCCATCAAATTATTGGCACTGGAATAAATTATGCAAAATAGCTATGAAGGAAAAGGTAGTTGATCCGCCACCCATGTGAAGCACTTACAGCCTTGCCGTTCTCATTTGCATGAACAGTTCTCACAAGTGCTCTCCGTATACGTTAATGGAGGAGCCTGTATCAATGCTGACTTGCCTGAGCTCTCTGACCCAAAACCCCTTGAGATTATTAGCTCTGAACAGAGTGGATTGGAGAGCAGGAGGCAACCAGGTGATTACAGCGGTGTTAAAGCCCTTGTCAACCTATATCTTTAACTGTGCCTTCTGTGGTTAAATTACCATCGATTGCAAAAGGACGAAGACAATATTGTTTTTTTCACTTCAGAGAGTTCTGAATTTCTTAAGCAGAATTAACCATCTGCCTGCATCAGCTCTCCATTTACCCCAAACACAGGAAATAAAGTGACTTCTTTCCTGCTCACTCAGCCATTCATCTGACTGGAAGTGAAAATGCATCTAGGAGCATTTTTTCATTTATCATTTTTTTTACACAGTTTTAGCGTAAGAGTCTACAGAATGGAATGAGACTTATTGGTGGCATTTCAATTAAGAACCACATACACAATACGGCAGGTAAGGAAACTGTGTGATTTAATCAATTATGCAATTTAATCAATCTTTTGCTGGTGGATTCGATTAGAGCTGTGCAATTAATCGCATCAAAATGGAAATCATGATATGGACCAGTGCAATTATCTAATCGCAAAAAAGATGCAATTTATTACAGGTAATATATGCATAGTCACAAATTTATGGAAAGTTTGTCAACAAATGAAATAGTTGGTATTTATTCTAAATAACTTTTGAGATGATAAAGAAATATTGAAAAGCATCCTCTTAATATTATGTATGCTGCTAGCCTAGACAAATATTATTTAATACAAAACAGTACATTAATAGTTACATATCGTAATTTAAATCATAACTGCGATGTCTCAAAAAAAATTTTAAAAATCAGGCAGCCCTAGATTCAATTAATTGAACAGATGAATAAATCTTTAAATTATAATTGATTCATACTTTTACTTATTATTTGCTTTTTTTGAATAAATTTTTTTACAAACTTATCTTTTGAAAAGACTAGCATTTTGTGAGCGTATCGCTTTCTCTTCTTCTTTTGAGTTCATGAGCAGTTGGTGTAATACCGCCACCTACTGTACTGGATCAGAAAGTTTGCAGGAAATAAAGATTTCCACAAACATTAGCTCTATGGAATTCAATCAAATGGAAAATGACAATGCTTAATCTAATTAAATTGATTTAACAGTATACAGTAGAACCTTGGATTACGAGCATAATTCGTTCCGGAAGCGGGCGCGTATTCCAAAATACTCGTAAACCAAATTAATTTTTGCCATAAGAAATAATGAAAACTCAAATTATTCATTCTACAGCCCAAAACAATAAACACATAAAAATTATTAATACAACATATAAAGTAAAAATAAAACAAATTAACCTGCACTTAACATTTAAAAAAAAGTAAAAATAAATCCAGACAGTTAAATGTTTCCTTTTGTGCGCACAGGCGTTATGTATTTGTATGCGTGTGTGTGTGTGTCTGGAATTATCCCCTCGCCTCGTCTTAAACAGTAAAACTCCTCCTCTCTCCCACACCTCGCTTTTTAAGTTTCACAACTAACGCACACAATGCAAACACTGTTTTAACGGGGAAAAAAAGAAACCTCTCCAATGATACTCGCGTGAGCATACTAACGGAATCACTGCTGTAAATTAAAAAATAAAAAATAACAAATGAACCAGCACCTTACCTTTGAAAAAAATCGCGACAGAGCTGAGTTTTCTGTGTAAATAAACCGCGTGTGTAAAGCGCCGGGAAGATCTGTGTGTGCGCGTCTGTCTCGGTGTCAAATTACACGCGTGCACACGCACACACAAAGTGTGCGTGTGTAAAAAGTGTGTGTGTGGGTGGGGCACAGTGTCAAATTACGCGCGCGCAAACAGAAGAGAGAGGGAGATGTTGATTATAAGAGACTAGCACTAAGACAGCAGGGGACTCTTATTTTGACACAGGGGACGCATGCAGGGGAGACGATTACCCATAATTCCCGCAGCGCAAGAGAGAGAGAAAAATTATTGGCTCAGGTGTGATCACTTGCCGCTCTGTGTCAAAATAAGAGTCGCATGCATCCCTATGGCCGAGTGCTTTACGTTAACATTTTGCCCAATAACAGAAACCGCAAAAAAAGATTTAGCTTTAGTGCAACATTTTTTTTTTAATTATTAAAGTGTTAAAATTTAACTTTTTATTTAATTTCACTATTTTACTATATGTTTATTGTCTCTTATTACATTCAGGATTGATTTTCTGGAAAGTGCTTTGAGAAGCGCTATATAAAATAAAATGTACTTACTTACAATTTTTTTTAAATCGGTCTTGCCAGAGGGGCTTTAGCATGATATGCGTGATGATATTTGCTTAACCTTTTTACAAATAGAAAAACAGCGAAATCCCTGTTCAGGCGGAATTAGTTGTCCATGAGGTGTATGGGTGATACTTTATTAATAATACTATCTCTGAGATTTTTCATTTCATTCAAATGTATCAAATAAACCTTTCCTCTGTCTGGAAAGATAACGCTGTCTTTTAACCATTACAAATATACAAAGAGTCCTCGGTAATATAAATCCTGTCTGAATTGTCATGCTGGTGAAGATTCTGTAATAACCCTGTACAACAGGAGGTTTTGTGCTGCTTTTTTTTTTTCAGTATGTACACTCTTTGTGAAGCAGTCATTATCATTTTCTGTCATCTTCTGCCAAAACCCAGAACAAAGCCAATAAAGTGAGGAAAAAACCACACAATTATAAAAACAGACAATTTTGTCAAAGAAACAACACTTCCTAGGTTTAAGGTAAATTATTATGTTGTACACTGATTGGGACTAAACAGATGTGTGGCCATAAGAAAACCACTTGTAAGCATCAGTTTGCTAGGGAGGATAAAGGTTGATTTTTGGAGCAATGGAAAACAGTCATGCGGTCTATCGACATCGGTCCAGATTGAACCTATACCAGAGCAATGGCCGTGTCAAAGAAAGAACGGAAGCATATGAAGCGATGTACCCATTATGCATAGTGACCACATTACAAGCCTCTGGAGGCAGCTTTATATTCGGGGGTTGCTTTATTGGTCAGGTCTAGTCTCTGTAATGTTATTTGACAGCAAAATAAAGTCAGCTGATGACCTGAATGTACTGAATGACCAGGTTATCACTCACAGTTTGTGTCCTATTATAGTTAGTATGGATTTCAGGAGGACGATGCCAAGATTCAAGTTTTGATCAAGCTTGAATTGTGAATCTGGCATATTTTATAATTATTCCGATGTTTGTCAGAGTTTCTCTTATTTTTTATTCTCCTTTTATAAATGACACTGCAAGTTGTTATTTGGCATAACAAACATTATAATCTTCTCATCTAAACTAACTCCATTAAATAGAAAATAACATCAAAACCCAATGAAAAAAAAAAGACGTTAATGTGGAATCTTTAGTAATATAACTTGTCATCGAGTATCATTAGGGCTTCAGTTTCCTAGGGAGGAAAATCCATGCTCAACAATATATTTGTCAGTGTAGTCCTGTGCAGTTTCCGTGGATAGGACACACCAAACGACTTCATTGGCAACGGAAAACAGCTAAAGATTAAGTTTAATTAGGCCTTGCAACACATCCACACATCTGAATGAGTAATGCTGTGAGGTCACGACTTTTCTGTCAGTATCACTGAAAGGCGAGCCATTGCAAAAGCACCAGACTACACACAAGGCTTGTGAGATAGGGCATAATACTCCATCATCCTCTCATGCCCTCTAACTATTGTAGACTGCAGATAGTATTGCCTGTGGCTTCGAGAGAGAGAAGAGTAGGAGGGCATGGCCAGACATATGTAATGCGTGTCATGTATATATCACCTTAGTGAACAGCACTGGAGAAACTTATTTCATTCTAGTATGGCAAAGGAACCCTGATAAACAACATGATGTTCCATTTTTTTTATTCAAACCCCAGTTTATATTTTGCGAGCAAAGACATTTGTGGCTTTATTTGTTCACCGGCGCCGACAGAGGAAGCTAAGATACGGCAGAGACAGATGATTTTGTTTGTCTGCTCTGAAGTTGGACAGCAGGTTATTATGGTGTATCAGGTTATTTAGGATATTAATCTGGAGAAAATGAAACACCTTCTTGCCCACACGGCCAGGACGGGGACTCAAATCTCGCCACAGGTCCAGGGGCGGTTGGTCATTTCCTTTCTGTGCTTGGTGGGTTTATCCAGGTTGTGTGGTTTTCACCTACAGTTCAAAGACATGCTGTGTCCTAAGATGGCCCATAGTAAAAGATGAGGCGTAGGACTGTGTGTGACTGTGGATACTTTTTACTTTTACTCCACTACATCCTACAACAAATATCTGTACTTTCTACTTCACTACATTGGTTCATGACATTGCACTACATAACTAGATTGGTGTGTAGTATCTAAAGCGGTAATATCAGCTTCAGTCTATAATGCATAATTGTTCGATTTGCCTTTGCTTTGGGAAATGCTTATTTAAGTCGGGAAGCAAAGAGAAAGAGAGAGCAAGAGAGACACTTTTACTACAATTTAACGACTATCATAAACCATAACAAGCTGTAACCTAAGTACTTAAGTAAACTTAACTTTGGTACTTAAATATACAGGTTGTGTACAAGGTACAGCGGCCAGTCCCCAGAGGTGGGGAAAGTGCATAAATATTTTACATGCGTACCCTGAGTACCCAGCCTGTTGTTTTCTGCCCTGAGTTCCCACAACCCTACACAGGATAAGCGGTATAGACGGTAATAGATGGATGGATTGATGCGTCATTGAAGTCTTGATAACTCGCCGTTACACCCCTAAACACTGAAAGACCAACAAGAAGACATCACCCAAGTATAGATTTGGAAGAGAAGTGAAAGGGTTAGGGAACTGTTTTAGACACTGTTTTAGACTCTTTATCTCTAAGTGCTGATGGTCGAGGTAATCACGTGATAAAAACAAAGCTAATGAATGTTCAGCTCATCAACTCATCGTATTTATTATGTTTTACATAACGCTCATAACGCTCATACACTCTTTACATACACTCTTACATAACGTGTTTACCATCATACTAAGATCTATTGTAAAATATTTCCAGTAAATATATTTGCGATGTAACACAATACTATTATCTCTATCCGTTTTGTGTTAAAAATATAAAAATATCATCTGTTTCCTATGTGAATTTTACCCAGAAGTGGGCGTAGTCTGTATTGAGGTTTAAACGTACACACAAACACACACACACACACACACACACACACACACACACACACACACACACACACACACACACACACACACATTTCATTTGTTTATATAAGAATGGTTGGTTCTTTTGTCACAAATCCCTTCAGGGCATAGTGCTTTTGTTTGCACCAGCACCATGCTCTTACTGTGACATTTATTTTCAATTTCTCATCCTGCCTCTGCACCTTTGTGTTGTCATCATGTGTATTCATCCCAACTGCCTCCAACTTTTTCTGCCTTGGTTTGTACAGTACTTACCTTCTGTATTTTCCATTTGCAAATTTTGTTCCTACGGGGGCCAAAAAATGTATAAACAATTCGACAGTTGTTGCTTATGCCCTTTTTTAAAAAAAAAATATTTTTTTTAAACCCAATTAACTTATGGCAGAAATGTGTAGTATTATGTTTCCTTTAAAGATGTCAGTAGTCACACCATTGTGG
The DNA here is from genome assembly GCA_030347435.1 of Clarias fuscus. Taxonomy (NCBI): domain Eukaryota; kingdom Metazoa; phylum Chordata; class Actinopteri; order Siluriformes; family Clariidae; genus Clarias; species Clarias fuscus. The sequence goes on from CM059218.1 coordinate 10,849,995, forward strand.
CTGTGATTTTTTTTGTGCATTAATTTATTTTATTTTTTTTTCTATGCAAGTCTATGCATGTTTTTTTCCCCTTTTGCTAATCTGCGTGTAATATTTCAGATACTTACTGCAAATCAGAAATGGGAACTCTCTCAAATTGTTACCCATAAAAAATTACCCCCCCAAAAAAAAAACTCTTCCTTCTATTTATCTTTCCATCGATCTATCTTTGAGTGATATCATATATGGACCGAATATGTATTTGTATTCAATTCTTCAAATGCATCATGCATGTACGGCACGTTTATGGTATGTAAATGCACATTCATTTAACTGATTAACAATCCCAGTGGTGGTGCACAGCAACTCCAATCATAAACCGAGTAAAAAAATAAAAAATAAAAACCGCTCCAAGCTCAGTTAAGAAAAAGTATAAAAATTGCAAAAAAAAAAGGTCACCATTTTAAAAGGGTCAAATATTTATGGAAGAAATGTTAATCATTAATGATTGTGTTTAATGATCATTACAAAATAAAAAAATAAATAATCAGTATTGGAGCCAAGTTTCATATTAGGGCTACACGGTTTGATAAAAAAAATTACATAGTGATTATTTTGACATATTTGCGATTTAAACATATTCAATCATATTTACAAAACAACTGGGCAAATGATTTAATTATTCGTCAACAGTTATTTTCACCTCAAAAATGTTATTAAATTGCACAGATTAAATAATTGCACAGGTACATAATTGGATTTCGATTTTTATGCTATGCTAATTGTGCAGCACTATTTAATAATGCAAGTAAGACCATTTCCACACACACAATGCAATGAGAACTCACAGGATTATTACTAAACAGCTGTATGGCCTCTTGTTAGTGAGGCTAATTGAAAAATAACGCTTGAATTTGCAAGGAAGCATAAAGATTGGACTTTTGAGTAAAGCAAAAAGGTAATGTGGTCTGATGAGTCCAGACTGGGCGTAGACAGGTAAGAAGAATAGAGCACGAAACAATGCACCCATCATGCATAGTGGTCGCTGTACAAACAAAATGTTATAGCATGTGGCTTTTGTTTTTGGCCAGGTTGTGTTTGTGCTCTTTTATTTTAAAATAATGAACCTGAATTTATTGTGTACACACGCTGTATTCCAGACTGTCATGGAGGGTAATTCAGCAAAAACATCTAGGGTATACAGGAAAGAAAAAAAAAAAAAGCAAATAAGCTTGAATTTAATCTCATTTAAGCCCTACTACTCATATCACAAAGGCTGTTGGTATCATAAAAAAACCTGCATCTCCAAAACAGGAATATGGTTTCTAAAAAATCTGCTTTTATGTTTAGTAGGCACTATGTTTCTACATGAAAATTCTGGATGGTGTCCTCGTCACTGCGTAGGGGCAGCTGATTGATGTTTATGCGCTTTATTTGGAGAGTGCAGTAATCCACTCCTCCTCCATCAGATACGCAGTGGAGATCATCATCCTGACATGCGACATCATGCTGTGCTATGGCAGCAGCAACATTGCAGACACAAGCTCATCAACGGAAAGTGCAAACTTCCCAGCACATCACCGACACCAGCCTTCACGCCATAAAGCCAGTTATACAAAAATATGTCAGAAGAACCTGACTATCCCACCTACCCAGCTCATGAACTATTCACCCTACGCCACTCAGAAATGAGACGTTATCCTAGGTATTCTGTTCAGAGCTCTACACATTATATTACTTTCAAATTATTGTATATTAATACATTCGCTATTGGTTACCCTGCAGCATTAGGGTTCACTAAATAACATCTTGATTTTCTATAGATTTGTGCTAAAAAAATGACAATAAATAGTATCTGACAATGATAAATTTAGGCTACTGGTTCAGATATGGACAGCACAGCACTGGCTATCCTGCACTTTCGCTCTTACTGTCAGCACATATATTTTTGCCTTCTCATAGAAGACACCCTCTGACATGAACCTCCTTCAACAACACACGAAATTCCTATTATCGGTAAGGTATCAGCCAGGACTTGGCCAGGCTGGACTGGACAGTCAGTCATGCCAGGAAAATTTGTGTTCCTACGCACTCTGTGGATTCACGCTTTAGAGAGAGGCTCAAACTACCTCAGACAACAACTGGCAAATAAGCTACTCGCAGCAAAACTAGTATGTGATAAGGAAACAAAACTATGCAAGTAAAATTATGAAATATTGTTAAAAATTACTATTCAGAAAGATAACACTGACTACAAGAAAAACTATTAAGGTGTTATAATAAACAGTACATGCGCACGGATGTAGACTATATGGGTGATGCACTCGACTCGAGTCGAGACTGAGACTGGGCATGGGAGATGGTTAACCATAATCCCGTAACGCACGAGAGAGAGAAACCTTTGGCTTAGTTGTGATCATGTGACACTCGGGAGACAAGGCGCAAACATACTACTCATATATCAAGACCTCGCTCATTTATTAAGTTACAATTTATTACCAAATTTTGCTCATCTTGCAAAACGCTCACAGACGGTGGTGTAGTGGTTAGCACTGTCGCCTGGCCAGGCTCGATTCCCGTCTCTGTGTGCATGGAGTTTGCATGTTCTTCCCGTGCTTGGTGGGTTTTCCTCCTTCAAGTTCAAAACTGTTTTTTTTTTTTTTTTTTGTGTGTGTGTGTGTTTGTGTGTGTGTGTGTGTGTGTGTGTGTGTGTGTGTGTGTGTGTAGTGCTTCAAAAAAAAACTCATTAAGAAAAACATTAACATGTAACTAAAAAAAACATGAACCATTTCACTATGGCGCTAAAAAAAAAGACAAAATACCACATTCTGATTTGTCAGAACTTGTCACATGTATATTAATTCGTAACAACCATGCTACACAACAGTCCTACAATGAAAGGGAGGGAAGTGGAACAGTAAAAATACAGGTTGATATAGTGAAGAACAGTCCAGGGTAAAGGAGAGTGTGTGAAAGAGGTACAGAAGCAAGTGCAGGCAGGTTGGAATGGGTGGGGAAAGGTTCTGTCTGTTCGGGAGTTCTGTGTGATAGAAAAATATCAGCGATATAAGAGAAGATGTACAAGACAGTGGCGAGACCGGCCATGCTGTATGGTTTAGAGACAGTGTCACTGAAAAAGAGACAGGAGTCAGAGCTGGAGGTAGCAGAGCTGAAGATGTTGAGGTTCTCTTTGGGAGTGACACGGTTGGACAGGATTAGAAAGGAGTACATCAAAGGGACAGCTCATGTTAGACGTTTGGGGGACAAAGTTACATTAAGAAAAAAAGGCCAGATTAAGATGGTTTGGACATGTTCAGTGGACAGAGAGTGAGTATATTGGTAGGAGAAAGCTGGACATGGAGCTGCCAGGCAGGAGGCAAAGAGGAATGCCAAAGAGGAGGTACAGTATATGGATGTAATAAGTGAGGATATAAAGCTAGTGCGTGCAAGTGTTGAGGATGCAGAAGATAGGGATAGGTGGAGAGAGAGGATGAATCTAACACGGTTGGGTGTTTTTTATTCTTTTATTCATTTATTTTTTGCTAGGGTTCTTCCTTAAGGTAGAGAACAGTATTGTCTTTATTGATTTATTTTTATTGTGCTGTTTTTTTTTTTTGTATTACTAATTTACACATTTTATATTTAAAATCATTAGCGCCGTGGTGTTTTAATGGTTTCATAAGAATCACCCATTGTTTATAAAAAATAAAAAAAACAGCTAAACAAATAATAGCTAAAATACTTTGAGCTTTAATGGCCATGATTTAAATTATATTCCCATATATACAGTATTCCATCCATCCATCTAGGAACCTCTGTCGTCCAACTAGGGACCGTGGAGACCGTATTTTTTCCTATTTTAACAACAGTGTCAACATTCACACACTACTGGCAATTTGAGGACGCCACTTAGCCTAATCTACATGTTTTTGGACTGTGGGAGGAAACCAGAGTACTTGGAGAAAACCCACCAAGCACAGGGAGAACATGCAAGCTGCATGCACACAGACCCTGAAGGTGGGAATCGAACCCAGACCCTGGCGGTGCAAGGCGACAGTGCTAACCACTAATCCACCATGCTCCCATTCCTATATTAGCCTTGCAAATTTCACACATTTTTTCATCAACCATAGTCGAACACAATAACTGATTAATCATTTATAACCCATGATAACCAGACACACTTTTCCCACGCTTTAGGCTTTATTTAAATCAATCAATTTATGTGTGGCAGCCCAGCACGGTATCAACTTCCACACATTAATTTGCTCTTTTTTTCATTATTTAAAAAGGATACAGTCGTTTTTAATCAATCTGGTGTTCATCAAAGGAATCATGGAGATCCAACTCAAGCAAGACAACTCAAGTAAAGATGACCAAGACAACATTATATTACAGCTGGGTTGTACAGATTATCACGAGATACTAAACAAACCTTACTGGTTAATACGGTTTTATTGGTAACCATGGTGTTAAAATTAATGCAAGTTTTTAAACCAGGACCAGTTGACATACAGGCATAAATCATGGCAGGGCTGGAGAAATCACTAGGCCATTTACAAGATTACATGTCTGGGTTGTTTTATTTTTTTTTTTAAACACGTATGCTAGTATATACAGTAGTGTTCAACAGTGACATATTTCCTGTTTAGCCATTCCTATCTATTAAATCATCTTCATCGCTTCTAATCTCTGCCAAGCTTTTGACATTTTGATCTCTGTTGGCCTTTCTTGTTTTTTTTGTTTTTTTTTAACCTAGTACACTTTGTTTTCTGGATAACAACCATTTTGTTTACTGTTCTGGATATTTGATCCATTGACCCATTTCACATTTCTTTGGTCATTTGGATTTAGTAAAAAATCTCACACATGCATACAACCACTTCCTTTTCATTGCTTCCTTTTCACTGGGCCAAAGTTCCACTCCAGGGCTCATTTACTGACCTTTTCTGACCCAGGAACTGCCTGTTACGCCAGTGAAAGTTCTGGACATCATGGCTGCCAGAAAGAAATTGTTTCCTGCTCATCAAGAATATGCATAAGAATGGATGTAAAAGCTATGGTCTTTATTTTATTCCCAGAGAATATAAGTAACATAGTCGTTGACGTTATGTTCGTGTCTGGCTCTTTAGTCTGTCACCAAGGTTCACCCAGCCAGGGCAAGCACAGTAGGAGATACCACCTGCATCCACTAGGACACTAATAATATTTACTGGAGCAAGCAGTTCTGGAGCAGCCTGGTGCTGTGAAGCTCGCTGGCAACCTGCATGGAATCATCCGTGGCTGCTGTAGCGGTCTACTAACCTTGATTAATGCGTCCCTATGCTGGGTAAGAACACAGTGCAGTCGTTCCAGCTCCCATGCCCATATTCGAAGCTTGCTCACTGTATTCTAAAGACAGCTTGAAATCAAAACTGGCCTTTATAACCTTTTGTTTAAACCGTTCGACATATTGCTCTAATGCTGTCACAATAGCAAAATGTTCCTTTTAATACAGATACCATTGTGTCTTAGCTAAAAAAATTGGACTTCTGTATTCTTTTTTTTTTTTTTAAGGTGAAGAAAATAATGGTAATAAATGGTATAGCAGAGAGCATAATTAGAAAACATTTTGATGAGACTGAGTGCAAATATATACTGTAACTAGAAATAGGTTATGACAGATTATTTTCAATAATCAGATTATAAGAACTGAGTCCAATATAGTTTATGAAGCATAACATTGGTGATAGGTTTTCTCGTCTGCCATGTGGAAGACCTGGGGTCAATGAGAACCCAACCCCCAGCCACTGGATACAGTGCCAGTCTCAAGCCCTGTTACAATGGGAGGGTTGCGTCAAGAAGGGCATCCGGTGCAAAAAAAACGGTGCCAAGTTGTGTGTGGATCGGATGGTCCACTGTAGCGACCCCTTGATGGGAGAAGTCAAAAGTCCAACAACACTGCTGTATTTGCTAAGACAGCTGCATGATTCTATGTTTTAAAGGTCTTAAATTATTAAAACTTACTAAAAGTATCTAATAAACACTGAAATGCCAAGCAACTTACTTATTGATTGTTTAAAGGTCATGTCTTCCATAAAGTGATCATCATTTTCCTGCCAAGCTTCTAATGCAGGATGAAAGTGAATAGTTTTTTCTGCTAAAGCTCTGGTATTGAGTTGTTAATTTTAGCACATTTAACATTTGCAAGTTTATCTTAATAATCAGCTATTTAAAACCTGTGAATCAATTCTAAAACTGAAAACTGACTCATCGATTTTAAGAACTGAATCTACTAACAAAAAAATTGCTAAATCATTTCAATATCTCTATTAAAAAAAAAAGAATAATAATAAGTATACAGGTATACACATTTATGTCCAGAAAAGTTTTTTTTTTTTTTTGGCATTTGGGGTCTGTTGCACCACCACTTTCAATTTGAAATAAAACACAAAATGTGAGTGACATCAAGACCGTCAGCTTTAATTCAAGGGGTTTGACAAAAGTGTGCCATTGTCTATTCAGGAATTACAATCATTTTAAAACACATGGCCCCATTGGGGGATTATTTCCATAAATAATGGAACAAACTAACAATTACAAACATAATGAGGGAATTTAATACTTGGATGCAAATCTTTGGGACTCAACAACTGCTTGAAGTCTGGAAGCCATGGGCATGACCAAATGCTGAGTTTCCTCCCTCAAGATGCTTGGCCAGGCCTTTACTGCAGCTACTCTCTTGTTCGTGGGACTCTGCCCTCAGTCTTCATTACCAGTAGTTTGCACCTCGTTGTGAAGCATCTGTATTTATTTCATAAAGCTGTCTCTTGAATTTGTGAACAGCCACCAAATGCTAATCGGACACTCAGAACCACCTCCATGCCTTTAATCGGCTTTATTAGTCATGGAGTAAGGAGTGAACAGGCCACACCTGACCATGCAACTACTCAGCTATTAATTGGATTACCCCAAAATTGGGATGTGTATATGAAAATGTCTGTAATTTCTGAATGGTTTTGTCAAACCCCTTGAAATAAAGCTGAAAATCGTGACATTGCTCACATCTAAAATGGTTCACTTCAAATTCAGTGTTGCGATGTACAGAGGCCAAATAGCAAAAAAAAAAAAAAAAAAAAAAAGATCTTTCTTCCAAAAACATTGTATATGTTAAAAATATGTACAATCTGTATACTCCAGAGTGCATCCTCAATACTGGATCCAATACATTAGATTTCCTGCGATGATGTACAATCTTAGCAGATTCTTACACAGTAGCCCTTTTGCAGATGACTTGCATATCTAAGTGATTAAATTCAGTAGGTTTTAACTGAGCAAAACAGGCAAAAAAAAAAAAAAAAAAAAACCTCTGTCCACCCCAGAGTAAGAAAATACACATCTCGCTATTTTTTGTTTATGTCAGTGCAGTGAATGTCCCAATAAAAATCCAACTCTACCCCACTTTAAAACAGCATAAGTACAACGGTGCTGCTGTGTTTAGGGGCTCGGTTATTTTCACCCACTTTATAACCGAAATATCTCCATATTTCACATAAGCCCACTGCTGAAATCTGCTGCTGCGATTTCTTTAAGTCTAGTCTCTGCTCTCTCTACTTTTGCTCATGATTCGTTTAAAGCCTCCCAGGGCATACATTACAAACCCAGGGTTTTTTTTTTTTTCTTTTTTTACCGCTACGTCATTGCTGTTACTGTGCTTAAACAGACCTTCTCATAGTAAAATTATTGATTATTTCAAAATGCTGGTAGAGTACTATTTCTAAAACAGGACCTTTCTAGTAGCAGCATACTGTGCAACACTATACTGTTCATGATTTGTTTTCTGTTCCCAGTCGAACTAATTTTCCCACTAAAGTGCAACCTTTAAACGGGTTCTGATTTTTGACACTCTAGCCCTTGTAAAACCACTGACAAGAAGACAAAAAATATTATAGCCAATAGTGTCATGTCACAGAGAGCAGCACATTCTTTTAACAGAGCTATTCACTATGTGCCTTGGTGGATCAGACATTAGCATAATCAAGTCAGTTTGTAATCTGATAATGACTTTGAAAATTTCCCAGTTGTTCCTGCACCACACTCGGAATTGAATATTTAAATGCAATTTCCTTTTTTCTCACTTTTGGCGCTAAACAATTTTTACAAAATGCTAGAACTTGTGGATGAGACGTGTGCAAAAGAAAAAGAGAAAACACACAAGATCTGTACTGAACAGCATAAAAAAAAACATGCAAACCTTACCATTTCCCAGGCCATCACACACAGCTAAGTGACATACTGTAGCACGTTTACGTCCTCTATGATTTGTCCAAGTATACTGTAAAGAGCCTCCATATTCATTATTATCTTTTAGTTTTAGTAAAGCGGGCCAAATTTGTGATGGCCAGACGACTGAGCCAGTGCAGCTCCAAATCTGCAGCTCTTGTGGGATGGTCGCAATCTGTAATGGTCATGACCTCCCAAAAACGGTCCAAGGGAGGAAAACTGGTGAACCAGCGACAGGGGTATGGGAGGCCAAGACTCATTGATGCACGTTGGGAACAAAGGCTGACCTGTAAGTCCAATCCATTAGAAGAGCTACTATAGTTCAAACTGAGAAAAAAGTGAATGCTGGTTCGGATAAAAATGTGTAAGAACACACAGTGCATAAAAGATTGTTGCGTATGGGGGCTGAGTAGCAGCAGACCAGTCATGGTGCCCATGCTGATTCGTGTCCACTGCCGAAAGCACCTACAATAGGTACGGGAGCGTCAGAACTGGACCACGGAGCAATGGAAGAAGGTGGCCGGGTCTGATAAGGCAGTGTGGTGCTTTGGGCAATTTTGGCAACAGAGGTGGCAAGTAACAAAGTACAAATACTATTCATTTACCTATACTTCAGTATTTTCTGTATGTTATACGTAGTTTTTACTTAATAAATCAAAGATTTATTTTTAGCATCTAAAAAGCCATAGCTTCCTACAAGCACGCTAGAGCGGCTCCTTGCCATCAGTGTAACATGGTTTCTTCATTATCCATAAAACTCTCCAGTGCTGAAAGTTATTCAACATTCTAGCTGTAATGTCTTTTGCCTAAACAATTACACAGAGTTCACTCCCTTCTGTCCAGCCATTTATAAACCAACCAACAAAATAATTAATATAACCTGTGATAAATAAATAGGCCTAAAACATTTGTCCCTTGTAATGCCTACAAGGTTTCATTAAATTGTAAAGCACTTGAATGCAGTTGTCAATTTATTTATTATTAACAAAAAATCTTCCCTCGACTTCGTTTACATGGAATTTACCTAATGATTTATTTTTGAAGTTCTAAGGAAGTTCTTTTTAAAATTCATTTAGCATTTTTTACATGATACATGCACAAACAAACAAACAAACAAAAATTCCAAAAACCATCTTGATGTTTTATTACCCATTTTACACCTCCACAAATGTTTTCAATATGTCCAGACACGTTAACTTTACATTTTTATTATATGTCTAGGATATTTATATTAACCATAAATTATTCATTTATACTTTACTGTAGTTAAATGAAATGAGATTCCTGCGGGGTTAGGGTTAAAACGTCTCTCTACTAGAGATGCACATTCATGGTATCAACAGCATGAACTTCACTTTGTTTATCAGTGACTCAGTCAGAGAGATACCCAGAACAAGCAGGTTCCTTGTGGAGGACATGTGCCTCTGTATTTAAAGCACATTTTAGAGCACATGCTTAGTTTACTTGAGTAAAAATGTGAAGGGGTACTTCTACTTGTAGTCGAGTACATTGTTAGGCAAGTACTTTGAGTTTGTGTACATCTGCCACCTCTGGGTGAGAAACATTGGGTCCTACTATTCATGTTATTTTGGATACTAGGATACTACCAAACCTGGAGATCTATCCATAGTTTCTGTGGCAGTTACATAAGGAGTCTGTTGCCAGCTCGTGAATGATTCTCATTTACACACTATGGGCAACTTAGGAAAACAATTTAGCTTAACCAGCATGTCTTTGGATACTGTTGGAGGGGAAAAAAAAGAGTGCCCGGGGGGAACCCACTAAGCATAGGGGGAACACTAAGCCACCGTGCCACCACTTTGACAAAAACCACCTACCTAAACAATGGTACATGCCTTCATGGAAACAGTATTTTCAGAATAATGCCCCCTGACACGTGGCAAAAATTGCTCAGGAACAGTTTGAGGAGCACAACAATGAGTTTGAGGTGTTGAACCTGGCTTCCAAATTCTTCAGATCTCAATCCAATCAAGGGTCTACAGGATGTACTAGAACAAGAAGTCCGATCCATGGAGGTCCCCCTCTCAACAATCAGTACTTCAAGGATCTGCTACTGGCAGCTTGGTGCATCCATCCATAAGGACAAAACAATGTATACATGAACTAATTATTAATGTACTCTCAGTGTTTGAAGAGCAGTATGATTTCGGCTGTATTTTCCAGCAGGCTTTAGCTATCAGTTATTTTATATCACATTTTATATCAATTAATATATGTCATGCTGTGTTCATTCCTCATTCTGGTGGGTGTGTCTCATTGGACGGACAAGAAAATTGTAAGCATGCAACAGATATGGTAATAACGTGATGCAAAACATCAGAGCTTGACGCGTGAAAAATATTTTTTTTCCAATAACTTTAACAATGTTTTTAAGAATCACCAGCCAAATTGAAATTACAACAGTGTTCCCCAGACACAGATACTTGGGTGGGCAGGTACACTTTTTAAAAATGTATCCAGGAAAAGGTCGCCATCCGGGCAGTTTCCTCTTGCGCTACCACTCTTGTACCTGATTATTCTGCTACCACGAGAGCGGTGTACTGAGAGGCAGAAAACACAGAAACACAGTTTCGCACGGTGAACAGGTCTTCTTTAAAAGCTGAAGATGATTAACCCTTTAAACTCAACTGGCACGAATCCAATATATTGGAAGACCCAAATGCATAGTTTAATGTCTGTCTGATATGTAGAACGAATTTACATAATTTAAAAATAATGATAACATTAGTTCTATGTGTGTGTGGAGTGTGGATAGGAGGTGAAGAGGTGTGTACAAGCTGGTTGAAACGGGTGGAGAAAAGTGTCAGGTGTGTTTTGTGATAAAAGAGTATCTGCAAGAACGAAAGGAGAAGTGTACAAGACAGTGGTGAGACAAGCGATGCTCTACGGCTTAAAGACAGTGGCACTTAAGAAAAGACAGGAGGCAGTTGGAGGTAGCAGAGATGTTGAGGTTCTCTTTGGGAGTGACGAGGATGGATAGGATCAAGAGCGAGTCCATCAGAGGGACAACCCATGTTAGATGTTTTGGAGACAAAGTCAGAGAGGCCAGATTGAGGTGGTTTGGACATGTGACATTGTGAGCATGTTGGTAGAGGGATATTGAGGTTGGAACTGCCAGGCAGGAGGTCTAGAGGAAGACCAAAGAGGAGATTTATGGATGCAGTGAGATAGTTGGTGTGAGAGAAGAGAATGCAGAGGATAGGGTTAGATGGAGGCAGATGATTCGCTGTGGCGGCCGCTGAAAGGGAACAACCGAAAGACAAAGAAGAAGAAGATAGCATTGGTTCTACATATTAGACATTAAACTACGCATTCGGGTGTTCTGATATGTAGGACAATGTTATCATTACTTTCAAAACGTGTAAATTGTTATGGGAGTCACGTCGCAAAAATGGAGAACTCACAAAATGTGCATATTATTATTATTATTATTACTACTACTACTATTATTGGGTTTTTAAGGGCTACATGCTCTGACAAACAGTGCCATCTTTGTACACTAAAAGAGTGTTTAGTTCTTCACATATTGGTAAAATAAAAATATTGTGTTAAAGACCTGTGGGAAACACTGAAGAAGCTGTCTGTTGAAATATGTATATCTTAAAGCGAGTGATTATTGCAAGCTATGTGGGTCGGAGAAAACAAAAGTGCTGCCCTGTTTGAGAACAAAAGCATATGGCTGATAGCAGATACTCACACTCACTGTTATCTCGTGCTCATTCTATTCTGATGACGTCATCTACGAGCAGGGATCGTTGGCAGGAAGACAAAACCATGAGTCAATTCCTATAAATCTCTCTATGCTCTCCTCTCTGACTCTTGACTTCATTCATTTAATTGATTTTATCCAAGACCTGACTTTGTGCTATCATGCGTTTAATTACATGTGATAATGATAAAAATTCAATATATCGTTGATACTAAATCAATACTATGACTTATTTAATGTTTAGGACAAACTCAGTGTGAATTACTTCACAAACACGATCACTGACATTCCATACACTAAAGGAAAAAGCACTGGTGTTGCAAAAAAAAAAAAAAAAAAACTTTCATGCAACGCTCGTTCTTAAAACATGCACATCCTTCTCAGCACCACAGACTCGTCTCCTACAAGTGTTCTGATTACAGATATGCCTTTTGACTTCAGATATAGTCAACCTTGCACACTTGATCTCTGTAACGGTGGTGATGATTCCTGAATTATTCTAGATAAAGACCCTGTCATCTACAGCTCTCATTTGTTAGAGAAGACTTAAGGATAAAATAAAATGGATATCCAAACTCATTTTTCTTCTAGAACGTGATCTATTTCCAAGGGAAACACCACATTTATGTGGGTAGAATATTAACACAAAAAGAATTTCCTGTATGAAAAGCTGGTGTTACAAAACAATGCTGCCGCTAGACGCTGTCCACCAACTTGTTCGTTCATTGTGTGGAGAAATGTTACTCATTATGGTTTTGGATATTTTTAGACATACTAGCAGCATGTACATGTACACAATAATATTCTACCCTACTAATAATGATAACAATATTTGCCCAATTGAAATAGAACTGCAGCATGTAGTCATCTTAGTCTGATCAAATAATTTTTTTTATTTTTAATAAACTAGGTGAATATAAACACTTGATCTAATCGTTTCTCTCTTGCCAGAATAAATATGTTCTTTCTGCCCGATGGTGGGGTAACATTAGGTGACATGCTGAGTTTCCCAGGAAGGAAAGTTTGCTTTAATTCTCAACTCTTTCCCTCTAGTCTTTACTTTCTTCTGCTGAGTCTCTGGCTGAGGAAGGAGCACTGATTGACTCATTAGTTTCACACCGAGTAAAACATCTAACCAACCCATAGGCGAGACTGAAGTCTTGTAAGCAATCCTAATGCAGAAGGCAGGATTTATCGGAAAAGATGGGAAGCCTAACCTGAACTCAAACTTCTCATTCTATTTCAAGCAAGCACTCAGAATGACTTGACGCATGACACAAATGGTTATGTTCTGATTAGGTTCTTATCAGATCAGCGTCCATGTAAATAGTTCATAGAAGATGGAATCTCTAATTAGAATTATTTTAATAGGATTGAAGAAATAACATCCCTGTAAGCATAGCTACCGACTGCTATCACAGCTGAATACTAGATGGCAAAATTCAGCCATGCAGACATCCAAGAAAAGTTCCAAACCACTGTCAAAGGATATATCATTTTGAGTTGATATTACAGTAAGTTTCCACTAAAATCAGTACCAGTAGAAATCAGACCAGTAAAAAATAAATGTTTCTTTAATGTGGGCTAATTGTAAAAATGTACAATAAAATAATAAAAAACATGAGAAAGAACATTCCCATTTTTTTGTCATTTTTTGTCCATTTTTGTATTGTCTGGGGCTTAAACAACCTGATTAGGTATTCTCCATATTGTGATTTCATACAAGAAGATACCCTCCGCTTATTGCACTGTTCTCTAGAGGGGTGGAGCTCAGCAGTAGCTCATTTGCATAGACATGAAATATAATAATAACGAGAACCAATATGATACTGGTCATTTCTGTCCGAAGTAAAACACACACAACCCACTGAATTATAACCTTTCCCCAATTTTATTACCTGGTGAGATATTTTCAACAATGCAAATAAAAGACTTTATTTTATTAACTATTATATCAACTATTTTAATCAAACCACAGCTTTGCTGTAGCACATTTTTCTTCGTTTCATTTAGTCCTTGAATAAATGTAGCTTATTGGCTCACTATCACAGAGGCTATGTAAATTGTTTGTGGATTCATGTATACAATATGTAGAGTATATGTTGTCCTAAATGCATATGAGACATAAATTAGGGATTAGTGGGTGGGAGTTGGTGTCCACACAGCTGGAGCTGATTCATTATGCACGCTCGAATGACAGCTTACTTAAGGCATTTTTTTTTAATCTGTCTGGAAGTTGTTCTGTGTAAATTGTATGCCTTCCTGAATGTGAAGTCAAAGATAACGGAGTCTGTGGAATATAACAAGCAGAACACATCTGCCCATCTGTTTTCTAAAAAGTGCTGTAAAGGTAAAATCATCTTAACAGGAAGAGAAAGTGCTTAATATAATGCTCACTCTACCATCTTTGTGCTGAAACACTTTCACGTACTTCAACCCTGTTATTTCTCGTATCAAAGATGAAGGCTCTGGATGAAGGTTATCGTTTTGCATCCGGAAAGGCCAAAGGTGAGGCAGAGCTGCTTCTATAAGAGCTATACAAGAACTCAAAGCACTACTATGAGCTCAAAGGTGATTTATGAAATAACATCAATCTTACTCTAAGCTACAGCTCTGGGGCTAGGGAGCACAAGACTACTTATTAAACTTCAAATACAGTACAAATAGTCATGTTTTGCCAATAGCTTCATAGCCTGCACAAGAACTTTATGATGTCACCCACAGGTTTTCTGAAGAGCTCAACTCTCGGAGCTCTTGTCCTTGCCATCTTGGCAGGAACTGACTGTATAAACCTGGGTTAATCGATAAATGGGCAAAAGGGCAGAAGGAACTGAGGTTGGCTGTTGGTTGTAACATGTCTACTTACCTCAGTTACCACGGATAGCTAGCCTAGCCTTAGGTTAGCTAAAATGCCTAGTTGGCTAACATTAATTTAGACATTAATCTTGCATTCGATTGAACTCTACATGTTTGTAAACTACACCAATTCCAATGAGCTGTCCCTCAACTCAGCCATGCCGCAAATTATGCATAATTATATGGATTAATGGAATTTTACATACAAATACATGCATGTACAGTTGTCCTGAAAGGAAAATCTAGCTATGGAGACACGAACCATTTTTTGGACCAGGCTGTAAACCTTTGTTTCATTTGTAAATTTGGACATTGTAACATGGAGGGGACTCTATGGAGATACACTCACTTTTGGAGCCAGCTCCTAGTCATTTGATGAACTGAACGTTTTGGCACTTTGGACACTGGTTTGTCAGAACCGGAGATTGGTGGCTTCTTTAGAACAGAGAGCCTCTCACAAATAATAATGCTCAACATCATATTAATGAGTTACTCTAACAAAATGTAACGAAGACAGCTGACAGACTCAAAGTTACTGGATGCGATGCAGCTATACAATTAAGTTACTCGTTTGGCTAGTTAACGATCTGTTGAAGCTTTAAAAACCTGATCTGTTGAAAGCAATGTGTACAATTAAAGAAGGTGAGATAACAGCACTGTCGGCAACATCGACAAACTTTATCCGGAGTAAAATTAAAACAACTCGTTGATGAAAGACGTTTAATATTAGGCACTATTTATCTGTACCGTGCCCAGGAACAATTGGTCCCCCTTCCCCAATCCCGGATATTCAATCACCTCACAGTATGATATAAAAGGTGATGCTGACACTGTCTATTGTTAACGGCAAGGGCTGCCCGCTACACCGACCGGCACAGGCATTTCTCAATAAATGTAAATGTGCGCATCACAGTATGACGTAAAGTTTATGATGGCCAGATCTAGTGTTACATTCAAAAGGAATACCTGTGACATGCTTGAGACAGAATTACCTCCATAAAACACACTGCCTACTGTTACATTCGATAAGGAACGCCTGTGACACACCCAGTTTTATGTAAAAGTTGGTGACACTCGGTCAATGACAGAAAAACTCACAATGGTCACAGAAATAACTTTAATCTGACAAAAGTATTCATTTAAAAAAATTCTATGAATGTTAACCAATGAAAGTCAGACATTGCTTTTCAACCATGCTTCAACAGAATTATTTAAAAAAATAAACTCATGGAACAGGCCTGGACAAAAATGATGGTACCCCTAGAAAATACTGAAAATAATGTGACCAAAGGGACATGTTAATTCAAGGTGTGTCCACTAATTAGCATCACAGGTGTCTACAATCTTGTAATCAGTCAGTGGGCCTATATATAGGGCTCCAAGTAGTCACTGTGTTGTTTGGTGACATGGTATGTACCACACTCAACATGGACCAGAGGAAGCGAAGGAAAGAGTTGTCTCAGGAGATTCGAAAGAAAATTATAGACAAGCATGTTAAAGGTAAAGGCTATAACACCATCTCCAAGCAGCTAGATGTTCCTGTGACTACAGTTGCACATATTATTCAGAAATGTAAGATCCATGGGACTGTAGCCAACCTCCCTGGACGTGGCCGCAGGAGGAAAATTGATGACAAATCAAACAGACGGATAATCCGAATGGTAACAAAAGAGCCCAGAAAGACTTCTAAAGAGATCCAAGTTGAACTTCATGCTCAAGGAACATCAGTGTCGGATCGCACCATCCGTCGTTGTTTGAGCCAAAGTGGACTACATGGGAGACGACCAAGGAGGACACCATTGTTGAAAACAAATCATAAAAAAGCCAGACTGGAATATGCCAAACTACATGTTGACAAGCCACAAAGCTTCTGGGAGAATGTCCTATGGACAGATGAGACAAAAATGGAATTTTTTGCCAAGGCAAATCAGCTCTATGTCTAAGATGGAAAAATGAAGCATATGAAGAAAAGAACACTGTCCCTACTGTGAAACATGGAGGAATCTCTGTATTGTTCTAGGGCTGCTTTGCTGCATCTGGCACAGGGTGTCTTGTATCTGTGCAGGGTACAATGAAATCTCAAGACTATCAAGGGATTCTAGAGAGAAATGTGCTGGCCAGTGTCAGAAAGCTGGGTCTCAGTCGCAGGTCATGGGTCTTGCAACAGGACAATGACCCAAAACACAGCTAAAAACACCCAAGAATGGCTAAGAGGAAAACATTGGACTATTCTAAAGTGGCCTTCTATGAGCCCTGACCTCAATCCTATTGAGCATCTTTGGAAGGAGCTGAAACATGCTGTCTGGAAAAGGCACCCTTCAAACCGGAAACAATTGGAGCAGCTTGCTCATGAGGAGTGGGCCAAAATACCTGCAGAGAGGTGCAGAAGTCTCATTGATAGCTACAGGAATCGTTTGATTGCAGTGATTGCCTCAAAAGGTTGTGCAACAAACTATTAAGTTAGGGGTACCATCATTTTTGTCCAGGCCTGTTCCATGAGTTTTTGAGTTTTCTTTTTTTTTTTTTATAATTCCGTTGAAGCATGGTTGAAAAGCAATGTCTGACTTTCATAGGTTAACATTCATAGAATTCTTATTTATTATTACTTTTGTCAGATTAAAGTTATTTCTGTGACCATTCTGAGTTTTTCCTTCATTGACCGAAGAGTACCAACAATTTTGTCCACGTGTGTAGTATGACATAATGGTATGCATCACAATATAACGTGTAACACTACTTGCACAAACAAAGACACAAGTGCGATTTCGGTTGTATATGGCTGTGTAGGTCAAAGGATGAAATTGGTGAAAGAGATTTCAAGAGAGTTCATGTCTGGTGCTGGTGCCGGTTCAGAGCCATTTTAATAGTAAACCACCTAAGAACTGGCTTTGTTTTTCACATTATTATGTCACTGGACTGTATATGTCTGTGTGTCTCTACTTTTACAGCAATGCTAGCTCCGATGCTAGCAGCAAACAAAATTAAAGATGTCAGCAACAAAAGAAATGCTAGAACGAGAGCAACAATGGTAAACTTCAACATGGCTTTGTGAGGAGTTCTGGCTTCATCATTACTTGAAATCATTTGAGCTGCCCATTGCATATTCAGTCCATTTTTACAGGTGGTCACAAACGTTTAGTTGGTTGTGATAATCCCACCCCCAGCCCCTGACTTGAGCAGTTCTTTGTTCTAGCCCAGCAAAGTTTTGGTGCCTCCAAGGAACCATGGCTGTCTGAAAACAAAGAACTGATTTGAAATTGGGCACCAACACCGAACTAGCTCCAGAATGGCCTTGGTGGAAATGCAGTAACTGATGACAAGTGTTCTCAGAAACGGCCCCCCAGCTCTAATGTGAAAACGCCATAAAATCTCAGCCAAGAACGTCATTACAAAATCAGTCTTGGCTGTCATTAAAGATGATAATTATAAACATTAATATGCAAGTCATGGCTGGTGGCCATTTTCCTTTAAGCAAGTTTGAATGAACTATCAAAAACAATGCCGTGTAAACAGATGCACTGTATCACAGTATCGTTTTCAGGATCCTGTCAATAAATAATGTTTGATGTTCTCAGTTTTTTATTTTTTTTAACAAATCCTCAATATGGTCACGACCACGTTTCTATTATTAACAATATTCAGCGCAGAGTCGTGTGTTAGAAACCCCTACGTACTGTAGCTTCGCGGTAAGCAGCGGGCCGTTCCCGCCCAAATTCCCCAACCTGTGATTGGCTGATGACCGCGCGTGCCGCGAGTGGACCCCATCTAAACTGTCACCTACATCATCTCGTGCACGCTACATCCGAGAAGCGTTTGGCCATTAAAACACAAACAAACCCACTAAGCACGGGACACAAACGCGCGAGCGCGCACGCACTGTTAAATAACCAGTCAGGAACAGAGCTGAAGATGCTTTCCACTCCTGGCAGGATCAATTTGAGATATTATACAAACATTTAATAACTACACCGACTAATACCCCTGAAACTAGGTGCAAGAATATATTTAAGGATCCGTCCCTGTTTTAAAAGTACCCTTACGAAATTGAGATGACTATTGCGAAACAAGGAGGGCGAAAAAATGACTGTTATTGTTAGAACTAGCTAAAAACACTGATAACTAATAAGGTAATGTGTAGTTTACGTAAATATAATCTAACGTTATAATGTCAATGTGAGAGTATGTTTGTTTCTACCGAACATAAGAAATCAGTTCCAGTCTCAAATTAAGCGACCTAGCTAGCTAATGTTAGATGAGCTAGTCAGTGTGATTTGAATGCAGGCTGTGTTTGTGTGAGTGTGTTTGAGAGAGAGAGAAATAAATGCACCGTTCAAACAGGTCCGCTCGTGCACCTTCCACTTGACTCTCCATCCCTCCACAAAGCTACGTTAGATCTTTTACATTTTGCAATCAAACCCAAAACGACCATATAACATGCGCACTTGCATATCTTCTCTGCACAAAGTAAAGAAGAGAAATGCGCAGTGCTTTTAAAGCGAATCTTACCTGCACTGCCAAGGAAAAGAAACACCAAGATGATCTCCTTGGTCAGAAGCACTGCCATCCTTCGTCTTTCCTTCATGCAGCTATGACTAATTAATCCGAATGGATTCAGGTTGGACTCGGAGTTGTTTGTTAAACTGTTACAGGGAGAGGTTTGGACAGCGCTGCGGTTTAAAATAGCACGCCCGTGTGTCAACGAGGCAGAAGTAAGCGCGCGTGCATACAGGCTGCTTTCGTAGCGCGCGCGCACGCGCACACACACACAACACGCACACACATAGAGAGAGAATCCATCCGCCCAATCATTCATCCTTTGGGAAGCTTGGGAAACTGTGCTCGAGCCCCTCAGCACAAGGGGCTCCATTCCCAAATACCTTCGTGTTCACTACACTATTACACTACGTAGAAAAAGGAATAATGGCTGCTGGACACTACATTAGTGCACTACATGTCCAATCACGGTTGCTAAACCGGGAAGCTTGGGAAAGGGTATCCGTCCATCCCAAACAGGCTTGGTTTACAGACGAAGATGGATGTTGGAGCTCAGTGTTTTGCATTCAGCAGCCTACCATATGGATAAAAAAATGCAATTGGATGGATTTAGGAATGAAGTGATTTATTTGTTTGTTTGTTTGTTTGCATTTTTCGCATCTTCGAGTAACCTGCTTATGTAAACACTATAATACGAGATGAGCTTCCCTGCAAGGTTCTGCTAGTCAACTACTATCGCCATTTTGGCTACCCAGCTAAACCAGCACTTACCAGTAACAACCAGTTTGGGCCAGGATTAAATTCCTGCTGGTTTAAGCTGCTACTTCAGTAGGGTTACAGCAGACAAAGAACTAGTCTGTGAAAATGGTTGTGTTGAAGGATTTTCTTTTCTATCTCATCTCACAGTCTCTAAATAATGATGTGACTCACGGATGAATGAACTGATAGCCTCCTTTGTCTTCAGCTGAGCCCTGAGAGGGCCCTGGCTTTAGGAAACCTCCATGTGGCCGCTTCAATAAATAACAGTGGTTCCCTTATAACCATGGATTTTTTTTTTAAAATATGCAAAAAATAAAAAAGACAACCTGCTTTTTATTTGCAAATATGATTTTTGTTTATTTCCCTACTGTATTTCTCTGAAAATCATTCTCAACTAAATGTAATGTCCTTCATGATGATCAAACACATGCAGCAAATTGTACTGTAACCTGAAAGGGCTCTTAAAGGTTTCTTTCTTTCTTTCTTTTTATAGTACGTAACATAGTAGATCCGATTTATCATCATGTAGCTATGGGGTACTAAATCTAAGTCAGCATACTATGTTCACACAACACACCGCTTTTTTATTTGTTCTCAGTTCAAGCTCTTGATTTAATACGTTCATTTATCTTCTGAACCCCCGTCTATCCCAGGAACGCTGGGTAGTTGGCGGGAATGCATCCTTAATAGGAGACTGTGGATTACAGGGTATCATGTTCACACACGTTAGTATCAAGGCACAATATAAAATGGCCAAACAATATTATAGCTTTGGGAGGTAAAAGGAAAATAGACACCCTCAAGGAAACCCATACTGACACAGGAGCTGTGAGCAGAAACACTACCAACTGAAGGTATTTGAAAACGGTTGAGCAAAAATACACTTCCATAACAAAAACAAGTCAAACACTTAACATTTCATTCAACTACATTGGCTTTGATTAAAGTGGTGGTCAGTTCACATGTGAAAATGATTCCTCATGGTCCCAGAATCACTCTTTCACAATATGAGCTCGATCAATCTTGGCACTGTCTGAATATTTCTGGAACACCAGGGGAAAAAAACCCAGATCATAACACTGCTTTCAGGGGCTTGTACAGTGAAATGCACATGAGGGGAAGCACACAAAGATATGCAACTTTGTTACACTGGCATGGTCTGTTAAATATACCTGAATCTTTTTTCTCACTGTTTGCGCATTAATCTTACGATACCTCAAGATGATTAATTTATGTTGAATATGCAGTATTATCTTAATTTTTTGCTTCAAAAGAGGCAGACCTTCTTTTATTTTTATTGTAGTCTTGTAGAATAGTTCTCCAGACTTTCTTTTTTCATTTTTGGCAAGGCTTTGGTTCTCATTTTCAATCAGGCACTTTACCTGACCAGTTTCAGAGGAACGTTTTTGTTTGTTAAGTCACACAGAAACCTATGAATCATTCAAGCATACAAAAACATCTAAGTTGCAGGTTCCAGTGAGAAACTGGTGCAGATGACAGATAATCAGGCCAGTGATTAGTATGCTATGATGCTGAATGCTGAGGGGGTGGAACAGGTGAGAGGAGAAATGAGATTGCTGCTGAGGTTGTTACATACACAACCAATTTTTAAATTGTATCTTGCCTGTCACATTAAAACATTTGTTCCCATTTCTTGATTGAATCTGCATAATTGTATATAATTTAAATGAATAAATGAGGGGTAGTGCAATACTTTTGCACGGTACTGTAAATGAGCTTAAATAGGTCATTTCAAGTAAATAATTTTTAATTTGTGAATATGATATACATATTATTTTATGTAAACCCAACAGACTTTTGCAATGTTAATTGATGGAATATAATATGCTGTACATAAGAAAATAAGTGATTTTCTCATGGTCATGCAGCAGTTTAGCCCAATCCTATGACTTCTCATTATATTGTGCATGTGGAAATGTGTTGTTGTTTTTTTGTTGTTGTTGTTGCTTTTTTTTATACTGTAACTTCACCAAGAGTTTAAGTGAGCTTGATTCATTATTTTATTAGACCGCATTTGTTGCATGAAGTTGGTGTTTTAGCACGGCCGTTCCAGGATTTAATAATGCCTTAGACAGTTCTAAACCCAATTTCAATTATTTTTAAATCTCTTTAAAAGTTCTTTTGCTTGATGCAGGCCAATAATTTGAAACGATGATTGATTGATTGATTGATTGATTGATTGGTTTAATTTGGCAGAGTAGTTTATTTTAGCTGACCTAAAGAAAGCGTGTAAACACGGTCCAAGTAATCATTGTTCAATTTCTATTTTGAATATGCTATGGGTGGCAGTGGCCACTCTCTCACATCCCAATGCTCACACTTTAATTAAAATTGTCTTTCCATAGATTTCCACCTAACATTTAAATCATGGATATGTTCAGTTTTGACAAAAACATATTGCATAAGTTTAGATATATAATGTGACTACATGTGTAATATAATTTTTATTTATGCCAAATAAGTAACAAGTTTGGCAACATCTCTAAAAAGCTGGGCAAGTACAGGATCATGACAATCATCCACAATACAATACAATCCACTAACCCAGTAATCCATGTTCAATTTGTTATTCAGAAGCTCTTGTTAAACTTTTTGCCATATGACAAATATGCTTGTTCAGTGTTGCAATGGCTTATTGAATATAAACAGTGTTTTTTACAAATGAAGTCTGTCCTAAGCACTCCCATCTTTCTTGAGCAAATTATTGAAAGAGATGTAATAATATTCTGATGAGAAGTTACAATGGGTACACTGTGAACTGCCAAACCCTTTGCCAAGTCTTGAAAGCTTCTTTGATTCTTTCCTGATAAATATTTCCAGCTCTTCTGCCTTCACACTTGCTGGACCTCTTCTGCTTTTTCTATTTCTTCTGTCCTATTTATAATTGAGAAGAAAATCACTGGCAGCAAAAGATGGAAATGACATTTACGTTGACATTCGTAGTTGTTGAAGTAAAACATATGCTTACATTAATTGTATCAATCTTCATCCTTTTCTATGTTCTATTTCTATCTTCCACAAATAATTAGCAAATGATATCAAAAGTGGAGAAACCCAGTGGGAAGAAATTTAACAATAAAGTAATGATGAGTTTAATTTATTAGCTAAATTCTGACAAGCTTTTAATGTCACACCTACTGCATTCCTTTTCATTGCTATCATTTAAAATCTGGAGCTGTAAGGCAGCAGTTCAGCCTGACACACACACACACACACACACACACACATGCTGTTTCAGGTCTCCATGCTGACCTCCAAAATGTTTAGTGATTTCATGGCAGTGATTCTGGGGAAAATAATCTCTCTCCATAGCGGCATGTAGATGTTAAACAAATAAGCTCTGTTGTTTCTTCTTTAAAGCTTGTGCCATCTAGAAGATCCTGAATATTGAGTTTACAAAAGAAAAAATTTTGGCTCCCAAGTGGCACGATTTTGTATCCTTACATCAGAGAGAAAAATGAGCTGTATGGTCTAGGGGCGATGGAACGGGACACCGTCTCTTGACTGTCAAGCACATCAATATCTTGTGCATCCATGACGACATGTACGGGGATGAGGGTAGATTTCCTCTGAATGTATTTTCTTGCCCTGTGACAAAACATGAAAAGCAGTTCCAAAACGTTGGTTGGAGTCTTCACTTTTTCAATTTGGTAGCTGTTTTATGATGAGAGAGAGATTGCCGTTAGTGGGAATTGTCCAAGAGTAAATTAGAAAGAACATGTAAAGTAAAACATAAAGTAAGCCCTCAACTATTTAGAATACAATACAATATGTACAGTTAGAACCCCAGCTCTAGCTTGTTTGTCGGTCGTGACCAGTTACTTAAGCAGGAGCATGCTATTATTTCAGACAAACCAATCCTGATACTGCCAGTCTAGTTATCACATGCAACTACTGACCTGAATTTCTAACAATCACAAATAGTAGATCGCACAAGATAAGACAGCCATTTTGTCTCCTTGTACCAATGCCTACCAAGGTTAAGAACCACTTGTAAAGAGATATTGAACATTCATGCAACTTGATATTGTATACTCAAGCATCCCTTGGTTGAAGTGCTTTTTTATATTCTTAGCTTTGTTCGTGCAGACTGCTCTCTACAGTTCAGACCACTGGTTTTCAATAAGGTTTAAATCCGTGCACTGAGATGTCCACTGGAAAAAAATTTTCTTCATTCAGCTGTTTTCATATTGTGTTGATTCGTATATACTGTACTGTACTGTACGTTTTAAGTGCTTATCTTGTTCTTTAGCTCAACACATACAGTACATTGCCCATGAAAAAAAAAAAAAAAAAGCTTCGAAATATTGCCCTGCATCTACAAAAAAAAAAAAAAAAAAGAATCAGATTAATAAAGAAAAGAATGAGAAGGAAAAAAAGCATGAGAATTTATGGAATTGGGTTCAAAGCTTGAATCGTTTAACATGTGGGGGAAATGTGGAGGGAAAAAATATGTATAATAACTTAGTTATTTGGTGAAATTGTGAAGTAAAAAGTAAAAAGGCAGTAGAAACCATACTATTTTATAGTTTTATAGTGAATGTAAGAGCATTTCGACATGCACAATGTGGTCTGATGAGGTCAGATTGACCCTATTGCAGCGCAATGGGCGCCTCAGGATAAAAAAGGATGCACCCATCATGCATAGTGCCCGCTGTACAAGCCTCTGGAGGCAGTTTTATGATCTGTGGTTGCTTCATTATGTCTAGTCTAGGCTCAGCAATGTGACAATAAAAGTAAGTCAGCTACTTGCATGCACTGAATGACCAGCATGAGGAATCATTTTCATACATGAATTGCCCAATATGTTTTGGTTTATAATCAAAGCCAAAGTGGTCAAGCGAAATAGAATCTTTTGTCCAGACAGTGGTAGGTTTGCCTCAGTAACCTTTATGAACATTATTATAAATGCATCTAATTAGTTTTGGGTTTTGGTACAAAGATCGTTTCCTCATGGGGACCTGCCAAATGTCAAGGCTCAACAAGGACATAATTGCCATAAACTTATCCTTGTTGATAATAGATAGATAGAGGTTGGACATAACTGCTTATATAAGGAATTTCTTCAAAGTTCTATAATCAATTATTTCACGTACAGTAATAACGTAACGAGGACAATGCAAACTGACAAATATGGTATAAACAGTCACTAAGAAAAGGATCAAACAAATGAAAACTATTTCATATTTTAAATTCTGAGGGATATATTTCTGTCGATGCTTTGCGTATTCTTGCCAACTTCTCATCCCATCTTGCCTGAGGGAGCTTCACACGGGAGACTGCTCTTAAACTTCCCAAAAAGGCTGAGCTCCTCCCTGCTTCTGTTAAATCCTAAATAAAATGTTTCGTTTGCGGAGCTGACAGCTTTCGTCGTAAGTTTAACAAATTTGATGAACACAATACTGAGATATTTATAATATTAGTATTTATAGTCATACCAACACTTATTTTTATGAATAATTCAGATGAGTTTAAGAGTGCGTGTAAACTAAAAAGAGCCATTCCTTAATGTGGACACCAACATTTCCTGGAAAGTAACACTTTCAAGCTGTTCTCTGATTATAACCACAGCCTTTGATGTTCCACAGGGCTGTGATAAGAGGGTTATTGCATTGCAGTTTATCATAATTGCAACACACTGATGTAAGTAAAATTCAATGTATTATTGAATTGCAATCAATTGCTCTTTTTTTTTTTTTACTGAACAGCTGAAGCAATGTAAAAGCAATTTATTTAAGGTTTTGCTCTTTTAGCCCATAATTATTGCAGCCTACACATACTTGCACATTCTGTCACTGCTGTGATTAAGTCTCCCTCACATAAAGGTAGTGTACAGTAGGTGTAGGGGTAGCTCAGTGGTTAAGGTGTTGGACGACTGATCAGAAGGTTCCAGGTTCAAGACCCAGCACTACCTAGTTGCTACTGTTGGGCCCCTGAGCAAGACACTTAACCCTCAACTGCTTGGATGTGCGATGAAATGAAAGTTGCTCTGGATTAATGTATCTACCAAAAGCTGTAAATGTAGACCAGGAGCTGTTCGAGCTAGGGTTGTGAATTCAATTTAAATACAAATTCACTTAATGAATCCAAATTAGGTGCTACTGATTTTAATCATCATTTTTTCATGATTTCAATCATTATATTTAATGATTTCATGTTAATCATTATGTATTATATTTAACTTATTTATGTATAGACCTACATAACTTATTCATGATTTTTGGTTTGTTTGTTTGTTTGTTTGTTTTGTTTCACCTGTTGCCTGATTTGAGCTTCCTGAGTTAATTTCTATATTTTTTTTAATATACAGGTGAAACTCGAGAAATTAGAATATCGTGCAAAAGTTCATTTATTTCAGTAATGCACCTTAAAAGGTGAAACTAATATACGAGAGAGACTCATTACATGCTAAGCAAGATAGTTCAAGCCGTGATTTGTCATAATTGAGATGATTATGGCTTACAGCTCACAAATTTATTTATTTTTTTTAATCCCCAAATCCACAATCTCAGAAAATTAGAATGTTACATGCAATCAATAAAACAAGGATTGTACATAGAACAATATCGGACCTCTGAAAAGTACAAGTATGCATATGTTTTGTTTAAGTTGCATTACTAAAATAAATTAACTTTTGCATGATATTGTAATTTTTCTTACCCATCATCTTACCCATCATCTGCTAAAACCGGTCAGAACTCAGATGAAGATCCCAGAAGACGTGGGATCACTATTTGACTTGCAAGTATTTGCTGCCACTTACTGGTGGGGTCTCATTACTTCAACCCAGTGTTTGGTGTTGGCCAGTGCGCATATATTCCATTTTAATAGAATTTTTTATTTTTTTTTTTTTTACAAATTTGTCACATAAACAACCATAAATCGTATAGCATGATTATACAACATTCCACAATCTAAAAGAACAGAACTAAAAAAAAAAAAATCTAAAGCTAGAATTAATACAATTAAAAGAATTTTACTGCCAATTAGGTTTAAAATATAAATAGATGCAATTTGCACAGTAACAACATATAAAGTGAAACTGTGAAACAAATAAAAAATATAGTATAGAATATTGACAATACTATGTCAATATAATAGTGTTGAGTAATCACCAATATTTGAAATTGATCCAATACCAAACACACCTTAGTAACTAATGTTCCCTTCAGCCTTCAACAGACTGATTTATGCGGAATATCCAAAATTCAACAACCTCAGGTTTAGCACAGGTTATGTCCTGTGTGTTAATGCAAGATGTGCCAGTTAATGAGTATCTAATGGTCACAGCATTGAATACATTGAATTGGAACAAAATTGTACTAAATATCATCAATCATGCCATTGAAAATACAAAAACAGACTTCTGTTGTGCAAGGGGGACCCAATGACAAAGCCTTAAAGGATTTAGCTTTTTTCCCCTCAAACCGTTTATGCTTTGTAGTTTTTTCCAAGTTTTTTCCATTGAGGTACAGTAAGTACATGATGTACATGAGCAGCAAAATTTATAACAGCAAAGACCTGTAGAAATGTATTTATATGCACCTCAATTTTGATCTAAGGCAGAGCTGAACCAACCCGAGGTATCCCCTTTAAGCATAATGTATATATATTGCACTCATTGATTGGTAATTAAATGGTAGCAAGCACTAATGATAGGAAATATACAGTATGTAAAATGTAAATCGTGTCAGCCATAAAATAATTATTTTGCAGGACGATATTTAAGTTCAATATGTCTTTTTACTGTTGAGGATTTTTGAGTGTTTATGACCAATAACAAAACTTAGCAAATATAATAAGGAAAATTTATTTCATTCAACATTCCAATAAGTAATGCATGACTCGACTGGAAATCAATGCACTAGGCATTTTGTTGGACACCAAATAATGTCCTGTATAGCAATAATTAATGTTTGTGTGAGGGCTTCTGTAATTTGGTGTTCTCTTCTGTAGAGGGCAGAAATGTTATGGGTTATTTTCTTTAATAACTCATAACATTTATTATTAATTTAAAATGTGTTCAGTCTATCGGCATTCTTTTACAGAGATTATAATGTCACAACCAAGTATTACATTAGTCATTAGACATTCATTTAATAATTTTTTTTGCTGTTGTTTTCATTATTTATTTATTTATTTATTTATTTTCATTATTATTGCTGTTTATTTTATTTATTTGTGGTTTATTAGTTAAGCTGGGGTTCTATCAACAGTATTCATGCTACCATGCCAAACACATGAGAAATAGAAAACAACAGAATTAATGGGTTAATTATAAATAAGCCATAATGGAAACTATAATGCAAAATGTTCACTGGCATCCATAAACACTGTTATACTTTCTTGAAACTAGTGCTATCACATCCAGGTCAACATTACCCCATAAGGTGTAAATAATATTGCTCATTACTGGTAAGACAACATGTAGAGGAATGTTTAGACATTCCCCGTCCTAGCTCTGCATGACATTTAATTGTCCAGTGTGCAACAATCTGGGTGATATAACAAGTTTTTCCATTTTAGTCAAACGGTGTTTGAATCATTTGTCATAGTTTGGGAGAAGCAGAAGCTCAGCGGTTAGGATTCTGCTCTAGAACCCAATTGTCTCTGTAATGATTATTAATCATACAGTTTCACAATAAAATGTCAATAAATTCCTGTAAGAAATGTGATTTGTTTATATGATGTGCATGGTAAGCATTCTATAATCTAATCAATTGCCTACCTAATACAAGCAAATACAGAAAAAGGAGCCAAAAAAAAAAAGAAAGAATCATAATAGTCTGATAAGCACTACGGTCTTGAACTAAACCTAATTCATACAGCAAAATAATGTAATGCTTGAAAGATGTATAAAAGGTGAAGGAATTGGTACTGAAACACATTACTGTGAATGTTATAATTATCCTCTTTGAAATTCCCCTTTTTTTGTGATTAATGGTCTCCCACTGCATGGTTTTTCTTCAGTGATGCTTTCCTCTACTTTTAACTTCTTTAACCATCTGTGCACATTGATCTTGTCAGTAGTGTCATCTCCCTAAACACTTTCTATTGCAGAGGGAGAAGTCCCTTGTGTAGAGGAAGAGTAACTCTAACAACCTGTGCTATCTGAATGATCTATATCAGTTAATAAAAAAAAAAAGTTATGCCCACTTTTGCATTACTCTGGGTACAGACCTTAAAAGAAATTAAAAAAAAAAAATTATATTATATACCGTTATTCCTTGAATAACCATTAGTCTACATATTAGGGACTGTAATTTACCTTTAATAGCAGGGCACCACACACTGTGTACTAATGGAAGAACGCTACTTACATCTTCTCAAAACTAAATTAAAACAAAATGAGCATATGAGGAACATAGTTCATGAGAATGCTATGTTTAGATTGGGTAATTGGAAAGTGAAAAAGAATCTGTGAGCGAAACTCCTCACTTTTCATAAAACTTATCATCCTGTGATGTTACCTAAATTGTATTTCTTTTAGCTTTCAGCATCTCCTGCTTCTTGTTGACTTTTCAAGAAATTTGTGGCTCACAGACAAACTATCCTAATTGGTAATACTGTAAATTTAGCCTCACTAAGTGGAGATCAAATATGTATAGTTACCATAAATTTACACTGCCTTGTTTTAAAAGGGACTGCATCAGGCAATGAAAACAATTGAAATTATTAGAACACCTATCCAGCAAATTATTTAAAAAAGAAGGATAGTGCTGAACTGTTAACCTTGCAGAAGAAATGTGATCATTAAAAAAAATAAATAATGAATGAATGACATGGCGTGCAAGATTACTTAAATGCTTGGTAAAGTTGCATCATAAAAAGTCAACCGTAGAAATCATTGTTATATTTCCTAGGGAAAGTAAGAGCATTTCCACATGCACAAATTGCTGAAAACCTCACAGAATTGGGGATATACAGCTGTGTGATCATATAAAAGACTTCTTATACATGCTAATTGGATAAGTAGCTTCAATTTGCTAGGGAGTATAAAGATTGGACTTTCAAATGTCATATGGTCTAGAGCAATGTCATACATTCATCTGAAACCCCTTTTTTTATTTGATAAACTGTTTGAAATTCTTTTGACGTTGTTGTTAGCAGTATGTACTGTAGTATTGGCTACACATTGACTTGACAGCTTCCTAGACACTTTATAATAGCTACTGAAACTGATGTCTGACCTGGCATCATCCTCAGGTTGCACACTACAATCCCAAGGTTGATCCATATTCAAACCTGCATGGATATCTATAGGACTATATGCATTGTGTTGCATAGGAAATTCACTGAAGATAGAGAATCAGCATGATCCTTAATACTTTTTTTCTTTGTTTAAACTTAAATGATCCCATTCTGCTGATATATAATAACAAGTCACTGGCTGGATGAGAGAAGATGCCTTACAGTACAAGACCTTCAAGATTTATAACGAATACTTTCGTATATAAGATTTTAAGAAGTGAAAAGTATGCTCTTTTTTGGAAATGCGTATGGAGTTAATTAAAAGTATAAACATTCAATTTCACCCTGATTCAAGCAAAGTATAAATATGGCAAAACAAGACTAAGAAAGTACAACTACTCAGGCATTCTAGTGTTGTAAATTGTAATAAAGCTCTGTGGATATGACCTCAACATTAGATGGAAAAAGGGAATCAGGAGCCAAGATTTAACTGGAGAAGCTTTATTTTGCGTGCGTCAGTCAGCCCAATGTCTTTATATATATATTTTTTTCTTTTTTTTTTCTTTTTTCCTGTAGCTATGAAATACAGCAGATATAAAAGTGTTACAATAGGTCTATGAACTCAGTAAACACTTCCATAACCATTATGTGTAGAGACATTCGATTAAATCTACCTCTGATCATGAGCAATCAGAAATATTACAGATTAGTACATACAGTATTATCAGAAAGTACATCATCCTAATTTGTAAATGGACACAACCTGACATAGTGGAAGAGGTAAACCCATTCGTATGGTGCCTTTTGATTTAATCTTTACAATAGCTTAATACATCAATTAAACTGTCGGTGATTCTGCAAAATGAGTTTTGGGAAAATAAATTACTGCAAACTGTAAAAAATGAAGAATATTTTGTGCAGGTTTTGAATCACAAAGGTGTTTAAAAGTACGAATAACTAAATCTTTTGTTAAAGTTTTTTGAGTTATGTAAGTGTGAATCCTGTAAAGTGTGATTTTTCAAAAAGTTATAATTCCATCTCCCACAGGTTTGTTACAAAGGATAAATCAACCTGCAGTTATGTTTGTGGTCATTTAAGTATGCAGTTCATCAGTAATATGTTGGTTGGGAAACTTGAAAGCTTTGACTTGAAAGCTTTGATTTCTTTGAGTCAAACAGAAAGTAATAGAGGAGCAAATCAGATCAAGGAAGTATTGAGATTTGTTGCACACGAAACCTTTATAATTATAAAGTTGTTGTTGTTAGTCTTTCGGCTGCTCCCGTTGAGGGGTCGCCACAGCGGACCAACTGATCCGCCCAACAACCTCGCACAGGTTTTGCACTGGATGCCCTTTCTGACGCAACCCTCCCATTTTATCCTGGCTTGGGACCGGCACTGCATCCAGTGGCTGGGAATCGAAACTCATAGTAGGGGAGAAACCTACCACTGAGCCATCAATGCACATTCCTTTTTTAATTACAAAGATTGTTGAGTAATCATACAAAAATGTCAGGTTACCACATCGTCAGCCTCCTCCTCTACTAGTTTTAGTTTCACTGTGGTAGTTGACAACAGCTTCGTATCATAGTAAAAGGTATACACATCCAACAAACAGCCATCAGTCATCTCAATCGTTTTATAGCAGTACAGTAATACAGCACCAGACAAAGCAAAAGCAACAGGTTTCCACACATGGTTCCACATATCTCATGTCTTTTGTTCATAAATAGCTTGTGCATATTTTAAGCTTAGTAGCTTTGTTACCCATATAACATTGTGTTCGAACAACAGCAAAATCACATTATGTCCTATTTCCCTATTTTGCTTAATGTATCCCAGACATTAAGCAACTCGTACTGTACCTATAATTCATTACTGCTGGAATGACTGCAATGGCCATGAAATAGTGTAAACGTCCTTTTTTGCATTAAACATTCTCCACAAACAAGGCAGCACGATGATGTAGTGGTTAGCACTGTCGCCTTACACCTCCAGGGTCCGGGTTTGATTCCTGGCCAGGTTCGAATTCCCACCTCTGTGTCCATCGAGTTCGTCTGTTTCTTCCCAGCAAGGAAGACCTGCAGATTACGCTTAATTGGTGTTCCCAAATTGCCTGTCGAGATGGAGTGATTCTCCAAAAACCCTTAGAACGCACTTAAACCACTTGCAACAGCCACTGTGTAGCAAAGGAAGAATCTCTGCTTCATTTATCATGTGACAGAAAGAAGCGATGCGATTGTCTCATCATAACGCCTCGGCTCAAAAATCTGGCGACTATGAATTATGCTTTTTTTTAAAAATGTGGAAGTTTAAACCTTGTAAAATCTGGATATATAGCGGTTTTGTGCATCAGAGAATAATAATTTTCCAAAATGAGTATAAGTGCAATAGTTTTTAAACTGACGTGTTCTGCAGTCAAACTGACAACCAACAAAACTCAATCATTTGAAACCTTTACATACTCAGAATATAAAGTATAAGCATTTTGAATTATACTTATATGTATAAATTGTTTGCCTAAGAAATGTTACCAAACAGCATGTAAAGAGTTTGCCTGCAAAACAAGATAAATTCATTCTGACTATATATTAAAAAAAATGTAAAAATGAAAACAAAGCAATTACACATTACAAGCGGATAAAAACTATATTATGCATATTGTGCTTTTAGTCATAAGTATGTTAATTTTTTACCATTTACAAATGGTATAATGCTATTTAAAAATGTATTGATTATGTATTGATTGTTTTTTTATATATAATTTTGCAAAACTTTTTTTGATAATGTTATTCAATACACCTGGCCATAGTGTGACTGTTATGGTTGATCAGTGTACATTTCACTAGGAATAATGTGTTGGCTGAGCTTTAAGAGAAAAAAAAATGCAAACTCATACTTTGATTATGTTTTTGCAGTGTCAATTCCCTTAACAATTAAAAAAATGCTACAGAAAATAAGAAATAATGTTAAGATAGTTGGATATTTTCCTGGATAATATATTCCCTGGATACCTGAACACCAAAATAATTGTGTAATTTATATTAATGCATATGTTTAGTGCCATCTTTTAAAAAATGCCGCATTTACAAAAAAATGCTGGTCATCATTTTTCCTATGCTAGCAGACATGACTGTATCTATCTATTTATCTATCCATCTTAGCAGGTCATATGATTTATCACAGTAATTAATTTACCTCTATACGTAGGTCAAGTGACAGCAATTTTATTAAAACAGGCCTAATATATTATAAAGTTTATTATAAATTAAAGAGCCAGTCCAAAATTCTTTTAAAAAATCCTATTGTGTAGAGCTAATTACACAATTATACTGATGTTTATCTTGGCAGGTTTTCAAATACATTTTGCTGTGAATGCGGCATTTTATAATTGTGAAGGAAAACAAAAGGTCGACATTTTATTAAGTGGTGTGTGTAAAACTAGCAATCACTTAAAAGTCATTATCCTAATTGACCAAATGTCTCCAGGGTCAATTTAATGTTCTCATTGATAGTGATTTTGGAGCCATTGATTAGTTTTTTTGTTGTTGTTGTTTTTTTTAAATATATATATAACCTTTTTAGTTAAGGTGTTTAATAAGACTAGAATCAGTATGGTATGCGCAAACCTTGTTGGAACTGAGAGTTAATTAATTTGTTCATTCATTCATTTGTTAATTCTTCCTCCAATATTCCTCCTAAAGGATGAAATTCCAACAGTTGCAGGAGCCACAGTCAAAGACTGGTGAAAATGTTGTCTTTGAGCCCCACTTTATCATCACATACAGTCTTATGCAAAAATTTAGGCACCCCTTGATAAATAACAGATTTTGGTGATTTTTAATTGAAAAGATGTTAACACAGTCTCTCTCGGAAGTGAGAAAAAAAATGCACAATATTTTCAGCAAACATTGATGCATAGTTACTTTTTCTGTCATAAATTGAATAAAAAAAATAAAAAAAAAACATTATTATGGCACTGTGCAAAAGTGCGGGCACCCTGGATAATCAATCCTTAGTAACACCTTTTTATCAGGGGGTGCCTAAACTTTTGCATAAGACTTTATAAATCTTCCAACTCAGAAGAATAAAGACAATCAGTTATAACTGCACAAAGATTATGTGGAAGAGGTGGAAGGTGACTAGGTAGATTTACTTTGTTTCTGTACTTAAGTACATATTTTACCGAGCTCTACTTGAAACTACTAGAGTAGTTTTATTAGAGGATAGTTTTTATTTTTACACCACTGCATCCCACAGCAAATATCTGTACTCCAGTATTTATTGCAGAATATTGCCACCTGCTGACTATTGCACTTAGTTGTGACTTCCCACCATGAAGAGCTTAACAGTGTAGCAGGCGTTGGAAATCAGCAGATAGTGATGAAACATCACGTTCATATTTCGGAAAAATGAGAAAGGCCACTGTGAGCTAATACAATGCTAATGCTGTTGATAATTTTATTTTAGCAATTTACTTTTATTTTAGTATTTTAAAAGTGAGTACTTTTTAACGCAAGTTGAAATTAAATGTAAATGGAGGACTTCTACTTTTACTTGA
Organism: Clarias fuscus; assembly: GCA_030347435.1. Lineage (NCBI taxonomy): Eukaryota > Metazoa > Chordata > Actinopteri > Siluriformes > Clariidae > Clarias > Clarias fuscus. Next base: position 10,884,845 of record CM059218.1, read on the forward strand.
GTCATTGTAATGGGTTCGACCCTATGTGTACGGGCGGCACCATGAAGCACCGGGTCAAACCCGTTACACTAGTGGAGAATGCGAGCACGCGCGCACCTAGAACGGATCTTGGGTTGAGTCCCAAACGAGGCTAGACGTCTTATTCAGGGACAGGCAGTGCCAGTGGCAATGATGAGGTTGGAGCTGAGGGAGGGGCAGTGTCACGGCGTGAGCCTGTGGTGGGCGTGCGCACAAATCCAATATCGCTCCTCGCTCACTCCGTAGGCTCCCCAGGTATGCGCCACCCCCTTCTGCAGGTACGCGAAGGGCTGGAGTCGTCTATTCGGGCCGGCTAGCAATAATTAACGTTAATAGGATCTCAGGCTTGCTCCGCATTATAAAAGCAAGGCGCGGAGTTTAGTCCGGGGTCCGGGAAGAATGTAAAGAGTCGTGCAGTGACGCATAAGAGAATGGCAAGCAAGCAGGGCAATACGATGCGCCCTAGAGACTTTAAAGAGGAGACCAGAATTCCGCCCTTTGATCTCCGCGCTGAGGAACCCGCCTTCGCGTCCCCGCCACCGAAGAGGAAAAGCCAGTGAGTAGGACTGTGTTAAGGCCCCGATCCCCGCCGCGAAAGCCACCCTTCCAACAGACGTCAGCGAGGCCGCGCCCAGAGAGACCACGCCCTGGGAGGGGCCAGGCCGGCCATCGATAGCAGGAGAAGAACCATTTAGGGAATTTGCAGGAGTGTTTCCTCCGCGTGCTCTGTTCTGCCACTCTGCCCACGGCCACCTTTCGCCAGCTGCGTGCCCCAGGACCTATTGGCCAAATATGGATATTTGTAAATGCTTGAATAAAGAACTTTTAGCCACCTGTTGTTCCAACATATCTCCATCCATTTCATTATGTGATTGCTGATTGTGATTCGACTGGAATAGTTTTATTAAGAGGGGTTCATTTATATTCACTACCCTTTTATCAAGCTCATCTCCTTTTGTCATTAGCTTCTCGTCAACTTTCAATTCTCTGCTTGGCTTCTTTTCATACAGAAACTGTGCGCATGCTGATGGCTTGCTTTGGGAGCAGATGTAAGTAAATGAAAAGAAAAATCACATTTTAACTCCTAAAACATAATACTTGTTGGCTAAGGTAAGATTAGAAACCACAGCCATTCCACATTCCAAATAATGAAGTTGTTGAAGAGCATGTGTCCAAGATACCAGCAATCACAATAGGCAAGGCAAAAAAGTGTTAATAGAGGTGACAAGCCACTAAGTTCCAGTAGGATTTGGTGGATGTGATTTATATGGTCGGCTTTGGAAGAGGAGAAAACAAGAATGTTGTCAATTTAAACTATTACACATCTGTCCAGCATCTCATGCAATACCTTGTTTTTTAGGGACCCGCTTTTTAAAAATTATAAACCATCATGACCCAATTCACAAATGGCATTTTTTTTTAAATCATGAAAAAAAGTTTATAAGTGCATAGATGAACGTTACTGATATTTGCATTGTGATTTAAAAATCACTTCTTTACATCGAATGATAAAACAGACATATTTGAGGTACATATGATAAATCGCAACTTTACAGTATATACGTGCCTTTTGAAAAAAATTTCATTTTAGAAGTCAACAATAAAAATAGACTCGGCAAATGATACTCAATAACTGCATTTATAAGCAGAGTTCACAGACTATTAATACATCTGCCTATAAATGCTATGTATGCTGATGTTAAATTATATTATATAACCACGCTCATTAGGGGTTTGAAAATTTGTTGCCCTGAAAGTGAGTGAGGTGGATTCAGAAATTTCCAGAAATGTATCTTCTTAATCACGAATGTTCCTTGCTACTGAATTGGTGGAAAATGTTTGAGTATGAACATTATTCAGGCATTTTATTTGTTTGCTTATACTGTCTCGCTACAAATGCAGGTGAAAATATAATAAAAGCAACAATCTTCCATTCATTGTTGACAGGAGTGCTGAAGTGCCTACTGAATCTCCACGGCTCAGTTCTCTCCCGTTTTCAGGTCAGCAGAGAGAGTATGAACATAATGCTACTGATGTCCCTGTGATAACAGGATGCAGAACTTATAATAAATAAGAAAAACTATTGTATTTTTCTGGATGCATGATTTTTCTGGATGTATTGTGCAATGCTGCAATACAAAGTTTCTGTAAGCATGCTACCAAGTTATTGATCTACACTCAATTTACTGTATGTACTGTACCAAGGAAGAACAAAGTGACCTAGGGTGTGAACAGCGGAGATCTGTCCTGGGAGTCCTAATTAAAGACTAATTAAAGACTCACATTGCATTCAGTCAGCAGCTCCGCTTGCCGTAAGAAGTGCTGGAAAAGATTCGTTGAGAATGGTCCAATCACATGAGCCCAAATATTTAAAAACGATATTGATTCGCTAAGAACAAAAGTGGGAGGGTTCAGGGCGCACAGAGCTGCGACCCAGGATGATTTGACAAAATCCAATCAGAGCTCAGCCTCAAGTCACATGCTTTTCAAAAGTTTACGTGCCTACTGTACATAGACACTCGTTTGTCCGGCGCCCCGCGTACACGAACACAAATGAACTTAATACAGTTTAGATTTTTTTTTAATTGCAAATAAATCATATTAAGAAATACAGTGGAATTTTGTGACTAAATGACTTTATTTCATTATTAAAATAAATAATTATTATGTTAAATAATTACATGTTAAAGGAGCATTCTTCTCTGGCTAACTTTAAGGGGGGGGGGGCGGCGCCCCTGCGCCCCATATTGACCGGCCGCCACTGTATACATGATGTGTGTTTCAGTACTCTAGCATTATAATTATCAGTGCTCGAGAAATTGTATGGGGTAGGGGGAGTTATTTCAAACTTTGCATTTCAGCAAGAAAACACATCTGATATTGTCTTAAACAACACTGTGTCTCCTCTTCTTTCATTCCAAATAGCCTCTAAACACCTTTGTTGTTTTGTTCATGGCTAATATGAGCTACAAAGCAAATGAGCTTCTGACACAAGGCTAAATCCCAAATCCCTTTATAGCCTCTGTTCAAGGCCACTGCATACAGTACTGTAGCACACTAGATTTCCATTTTTACGCTTTTGGGATTCAATATCTAACATTCTAAAGAATAAGTGGAAATCTCATAAGTTTCCCGGGACTGTCGATCACCTTCATGGCTTATTCTCCCCACCTTTAGGCTAGAATTTAAAACTACTTTCAGCTCTGTTAAATACACAAACCATGTAGTCGGCTGCTTGAGGATATGTGTTGGTGGAGCAATATTACTCATCAAATAAACAAACAAATCATAGTCTATTGTTAATAAATGGTGTTTGTGGACCTGTAATATAAAAGCAACATCACACTGCTGTTTTACTCGCTCTTGTGTTATTTTTGCTTAATTATACTCCTTGCTTAGTGAAGGTGGATGTCACTCTTCAATTCCGACCAAAGGTTCTCTGTAGGGATCAATTCTAGAAACTGATACAGTTAGTGAAAAACATTGATTTTGTTTTTCTTTAATTATTTCTATATTGAGTGGGAAGAATGCTTTGTTCATCGTCTTGTTAAAAAGGTCTATGAGAAAGTTTAAAATTCCAGGCAGAAACAGTCAAGTTGTGAGATGCAATGTCCTGGTACTTAGCACAAAAGAGCCGCAAGGCATTAGTTCTCCAGCCTCATAATTGACACTGGGTATCAGGTGCTATCTTGTTTGTATCATTTGTGAAAGTCCATAATCATCTGTCTCTTTTGTGTTCTTTGGTCTATCTCATGGTAATGCATGACAAAGTGATTCATCAGTGATTTAAATCAAGATTTATTTAAAAAAAAATTTAAAGCTTCTTTTTGGGCACGGTTGGCATAGTGGTTAGCACTGTGGACTCGCACTTACTAGGTCGAGAGTTTGATTCACACCTCTTCTTTGTGTGCGTGGAGTTTGCATGTTTTATGCATGTTTGGTGGGCATTCCCAAGTCTTGTGTGTGTGTGTGTGTGTGTGTGTGTGCCCTGTGATAAATTGGCACCCTGTCCAAGGAGTACCCCGCCTCGTGCCCAAGGGCTACTGGGATAGGCTCCAGGCACCCTGCAACCCTGTATAGGATAAGCAGTATAGAAGATGAATGAATGAAGAAATATTGCCTTGAAGCAAATTGGTCTAATAGAATCTAATCTTAGTCCAAAAACAACTTGTTTGATTTGTTAATTCATGTAAATAATTTATAAGATCATTTCTCTGGACTTTCTTAACGTAGCTAATTCACAAATGGCCGGATTGGAAAGTTTATAAAGTTTAGATCTTCCTTCATAATCAAACCTTTATAGAAGAAGAGTGTGTAACAGATGGAAGGCAGTGCAGCATGTGCACTATGCCAGCTGGTATTTACTGGAAAAAGAAAAGATACCAAGGTCAGCTAAAAATGCAGATTCTCATTTAAGGGTTGACATCCTTTGCTGAGAGAAAGCGTGAACAGCAGTTCATGTGCTTACATATCCTTTCCTCAATCAAATATTTTTTAAAAGTTGCTGATGATTTTTTTTCTAGGAATAAAGAATATGGCTACTAAGGTTGAAATTCAATTAACAGACATAATTAATGATTATTCTAAATTTCATAAGATTTGAGCTAAACCATGTTCCTGGAGTCACCAAATGCTCTTTCTGGGGTTCCCAGCATGGCAAGTGCCATCTGCGCCTGTTCTTTGTAGTTTATTTGTTTTTTCCTTTCTTCAGCTATGTGCCTTTGTTTTGGTTCTTATTTGGTCTTTACCCCGGTCCCATCATAGCTTTGTTTCCTAAATGTGTTTACCTGCTCTGTGTTTAGCCATTAAATCGTTTACATCCTGATCCTTCTTTTCATTATTTCTAAAGTCTCATTTAGCTTTTTTGTCATTAAAGCCAAACCTTATTTTCAGTTCTGTTTGTTGTTCTTGGTGTAAAAAATTGACGGCCTTTGCCTTTGAATATACAGTATAATATCTGATGACGGTTTATTGATTACCTTAAATAAATGTTATGCAAATCACCCCTACAAAAATGTGATCTTATGTGAATCATATGAATTTCATACTATTAAAATAATGAATATTAGGTATTTAGGTTTAATCCACACAGCACAGTTATATATAGTTTTATATATATATAAACTCTGACATCAAACACACGACATACAACACATGGCATACACTAACAAGGCAAAAACAACATATTCCTTTCATGCATCAATAGTTACTAATTACCATTACCCTGGAACAAGTTTTCCAAAAGGTCCTTTTTCAGTGACCTAAAGCGGACTGTACGTGTGGACTATTGCAGTAGTCCCCAACCACCAGGACGTGGGTGATTTGTTGCTGGGCCGCACAGAAAGATATAAAATATATGTTTGATTGTATTTCCATTTTATTGATTATCAGAGTATGCAGAGTGTTCTATTTTGAAAAATGATCAGATCATCTCCCATTCGCTTTCGTCTGCACATCGCAATATGTGATTCACATGCTCCAGACCCGCTCTGCATAATAGATGCTGCCTTAAAGGTGTATTTCATGCAATATCAACTCTGCTGACATTCTGGGTTAAAATCAAGAATATCAGAGTCTTAAAGAGTCCCTGTTCCTCAGAGTTGTGTTTCGCTTCAATACAAAATCTGTGGTTTTTGAACAAGGAAATTGTAAAACTGTGGACAGCATCCAAAATGCTATGAGATAAAATCCATAACAAAGAGCCACTTAGACATGGATATCAAAGGGAATTATTTACCTCTGCTCTTATTTGAAGGCACTCAAGAGGCTTTCATCTGGATAAAAAGGTGGTCATCCTTTAAATTCTAAGTTCACAAGCTTGTGATCTTTTCAGTGCTCCCAACTCACATTTGGGGGGGGGGGGGGGGGGGGGGGGGGGGGGTTGACAGGAAATATGCTAATGTACAATTTTATTCTGACAATCTGTAAGCAAATTATTATCAATTAACTTGTATGCATTTTCTAATAAGATACTAATCAGGTTCGCAGTATATCAGCGGTCTATACTGAGAACGATGGTTATGAGGTGTTTGAAGGGCACACGTTTTTACACTTTGTCGTAGTCAGTCCACCTATACTGATGTGTTTAGAGGATGGAGAACCCAGAATAAACCCATGTTAAGAGAACACAAGCGAACTTCCACACTGAAAGCAACCCAACACTGCAGCACATTTACAGTAATTTAGTTGCAGTGAAGTTGAAAATGCTGTAATATCTTACAAACTATAAAAATAACACATAATCCAGTACATGTGCTTAGCTGGCTGATACTTTTTTTTCAAACAAGAAGTTTGCTTTGATTTGTTTGGTAACATTTTTCACTGATTTAATTTATGAGAAAATATGAAAATATGAGTTTTCTTCAAAACATTTTTATAATCATATAAAATCACATAAAGGGAAATAAAAATGATCCCATAATTTGAAGACATGTCTTCTCACATAGTGAGAAATCCTAGCTATCTCACCATGTGTTGCATTTTTTGTTATTTTACTGTAAATCAATACATTGCTTTTAGTTTCCTAATAATTTACAGTAGAATCCTGTGAAACATTTTTAGATTCGATTACATTAGATTTGATTTCATTATACACAGTAACAAGTACAAGTAAATGGACAAAGCCAATGAAATCAAAGCTTTTTATTTTAAAATAAATACATTTCATTTCAAATCGTTCTATTAATATGTACTGTCTTATGCAAAACTTTAGGCACCCCTTGAGAAATAACAGATTTTGGTGATTTTTTAATTGAAAGGATGTTAACACAGTCTCTCTTGGAAATGGAAAAAAATGCAGCAAACATTGATGCATAGTTACTTCTTATGCCATATAGAACAAAAAAAATAAATAAATAAAAACATTATGATGGCACTGTGCAAAGGTTTGGGCACCCTAAGAGTTCCATAGTCTCAGATTCTTTTTACAAGATTTGAGACCTTAATCAGCTCGTTTGATCTGATGCATGGCAACAACTGTCATTAGTAAATGCCAATTTCAAAGCTTCACAAATACTTTGACCCTTCCAACCTTGTGCACACACTTGCGGACACTCAACAACCATGGGTTCCTCTAAGCAGCTGTGTAAGACTCCGAAAATGAACGTTATTGATGCCCACAGTACAGGAGAAGGCGACAAGAAGATAGCAAAGCGTCGTCAGCTTGCAGTTTCCACAGAGAGAAATGTAATTAAGAGATGGCAGTTCAGGAGATCAGTGGAGGTCAAGATGAGATCTAAATGACCAAGAAAACTCTCGGAGAGAACTGCTCGTATGCTGGTCAGAAAGACAAATCAAAACTGACATTTGACTGCAAAACACCTGCAGGAAGATTTAGCAGACTCAGGAGTGTGAAGCGATGCATGCACTGTAAACTTTTGCATAAGACAGTATAATATAATGTAATGTACTGTATAATAGTAATATATATTAATGTGTATTATGCTCTAAAAACAATACTGTGCATTTACAGCATTTTTTACAGTGTAAAGCAAAGGAAATTATTAATATGTATAAACTGAAAATTCATGAGTTGAAGGAGATTTATACCAGAGGGGATACATACAGTACATACAGCGGCCATTTCATTAGAATTTTCATTAGAATTCTGTGATGCCTTGCGTATGTGCATGTATACAGGAATCTGTGAATGTTCCTAGGAATCCTCACAGCTACAGTAGCAGTGAGGAGTGATGGCTGAGACGTGTGAAGGCATTACGTATGTTAATGATTAGCAGGTTGAGGTGCTGTTGAGGTTGTTATCATAGCTGGATGGGGGGATTAGCCAGGGTGTGCTTTTGTCTTGTCAGCTTGAGGGTTTGATGGAGAAGCAAGCTGCATACACTGCCCTTCTCGAAGAGGCTATCCAAGTTCGACAAGCAAAGATCGCATTAGGACTCAAGCCATGTGTGTAAATTTTTTTTAGCATGTTGCAGAACTTACTATGAGACATTGAGGAAATAAAGGAAATCATCTTTGTCTAAACCAGGAAAGTCTCAGCTAAAAGGCTCCATTAGGGCAGAGGATAAAACCCGACAAAGGAAAAGATGAGTAAGTGTAAAAATTTATCTATGTATTAAGTTCGGTGCATGTCTGGGTGTTTTTCCATGTGTTTTGCAGTTGCTAGAGTCCAGGTCTAAGGTCGTTCAAACAGATGCATAAAGAGAACGGTGGCAGACTGCAATGCTGAAACTGGGGTCCATTGAGGAGGATGCCACTGTTGATGGAAGACCGGCGTGTCTTCACCTCACAGGAACCCACAATTTGTCAGAGCTTTGCCAGCAGCTTCTTTGCAGATTGGAGGCAGATACACGCTGACGGTGTGTAAGAGCGAATGGAACCAAACCAGAAGGAGATTCATTTTTGGAACTCTAACAAGCACTGGTGCATGTGTTTGTTTTAGTATTACTTTTAATTAAATTGCACCGTTATAATTGCATGTTTGTTTATTTTTCCTTATTCTTACTATTCATTAGTGTTTGGTTTAATTTTAATAAAGAAAAAGGAATCAATTCTATTCTCTCTTCTTTTTTTTTAACCAGTGACCAATAGGGAACAGCAGAGTTGTACAAAGGTGTAAAATGCAAATGATTCTTGAGGTGTGAATGTCTCCTGACAAAATCCTTGAGTGGATTATTTACACTTGGTGGAATTTGATACTTATAGATACTTCCAAAAATCAGTGGTGTATACAGGAGTTTCCTACTGTAGTACAGATACACCTCTTTTCATGCATTGTAAAAGAAAGGTTTTGTCTGTACTGTACATTGGACAGAACTTGCTCTTTCAATTATAATCCAATTATACATTGGATGACCTGAAACCATAAGCATAAACGTTTCTATTTCCTCTCTTTGATTGTCATCCTTTAACATTGATGGTACTTAGATTAAATGACCGTAGATTCAAAATCTTGCCACCATCTAGGAAAAGTTTGTACAATTTCCCAATATTTAGTCACCAATACTGTGGAAGCCAATACCATATGATATTATCACACCAAACAACATTTTGTGACATTACAGTTAAATTAAGGGGTTCAATCTTTGTTTCAGCCAGACATGTATTTGGACTTCACGTTGAAATATTAATATCACTGTTTAAGTTAAATCTGATCCGCTTATTTTTTTTTTTAGCTTTAACCTTTTAAATATTTATACAATCTATTTTCCCATCAATGACGGGTACTTTAGCCAGACTAATAAAAAGCAGCAAATTTAGTATGATATGTGTATTAATTAAAACACATATCATACTAAATTTACTGCTTTTTATTAGTCTGTTTATTTTGGTTAGTAAAGCATTGGTGTTTTACCATGCATGCAACATACTTTGTACTGTTATAGTTTCTTTTTTCATATGCTCTTCCCACCATTAACTTGACATCATACAAAAACGTGGCACAGTGTGTTCATCTCAGCAAGTGGCCATGCACATGCTCTACCAAGTGTCCATATGGTTCAGTTGCTATGAAAACTAGAACGAGCTAACATTCCAGTCTGATTATCATTTCTCAAAAATGTCAGCCTTTGCCATTTGATAAAGTTTTCTGGCTCACAGATAATTACATAATGTAATAAATTACAAAAAGAAAATTAAATTCTCAGCCTGCACTCATTAAGTATGAATGCTTCATACGGTGTTACTAAGCAATCTGATGTGTCATGAACCCTAACAGTGTTCAGAACCAAATTGAAAATGACAGGAGGCTCAAATTGCCCATATGAATGCTATTCCACTTTTCTGAGGTGCTAAAAGACAAATTTTTAATTCTTCACATTATCAGACATTATTTTTTAAGGAAGATTTTTGTACATTTTGTATAAAAAAAAGAAATAAGTGCTATATAGAAAAATCTCTCACTCACAGACTCACTCATTTACTAGTTACTTTTATCAGTAAGTAACGCTATAATGGAACTGATTACTTTTTAATTTGTAATGTAATTAGTTACTTTAAAAAGTAACGTCCCCTAACAATGGCCAGTTTATTACTGAGTCTGCCAACCGTGCACACAAAAAAATGCTGGGTTGTTTTTACTACCCAAACGCTGGGTTGCCTCTCTTGGGTAATTTTTCTGGGTTATTTACAGGGAGTTGGGTACTTTTTGTTTAACCCAGCTTGCTGGGTTGGAGTTGGGTTAGCTAGCGACAGCTAACATCACAGACAAGACCGCCCCTCCCCCGAAGTTCACCAGTGTATTCAGTGGCTGTGTCAGCTTCGTGTCTGTTTCTTGGTCTTCCTCCTCACGCATTTAAGAGGAAATGTAAACATTAAATATAAGGTCTGTATACACACTTTCACTCACCTACTGTATGACTGAATTTGTTCACTGTATGTAACATTTATTACTGTTACCGTGTTACACTCAAACTTTCAGCCTGGTCTGTGCTATAGCATGCTAGTTTATCTGACAATGGCTGCTAGCTAGCTTTCTTTGTAGAATGCTTGCATGGTGTATGAAGATGGTGAAGTGATGAATGAAAGCTAAACTGTTAACTGTAGTGCCAGCATGACGCTAGCATTTACCTAGGTTGCTAGCGTTAGCAACCACATATAGAAAGCTGAGGTGTAACAAAACACTAATCTTCTTACAAATATGCATACTAGCCAACTCTCTCGAGTTTTCCATAAACTTTTACTTTCTTTCTTTCTAAGGTTGGAACCAACACCGTGGAATATCTGTCAGTCGAGGCCGTACACCTACATCCTGATGTTGGGAGATAATGACCAGCACTGCTCTCAGGCATTAGTGCTTCTGAGTAATAGTATCGTAATGATGTGCTGATGAACTTGTTTTGTATTATTTTATCTTGTGCTTTTGAAAAATAAATGTAAATATTTTTTCTATGATTTGTACAATTAATTGGGTGGTGTTTATTGAATATATGTATGGTTTGCAAAACTTAAGTTTTTTTTAGACCAGTATGTCAAAGTAATTTAACTGTTTAAACTGTCTTACCCATAGACATGTAAAACATAAAAATAATAATAACCTATTTGTGACGTAGAATTAACCCAGCATTATAGTTAAATATGACCTGGCATTTGGATCGAATATTTTACCCATCTTGCTAGGTTAAATAAATAACCCATTTTGCTGAGTTAAATTAACCCAGCATGTAGTTGGTCCAATATTTATCCAGCAGCTGGGTTAAAACCCAGCATTTTTTAGGGTGTACCAGAACGTGCATCAACAGCAACTCCCTTCAATGAAATTGTGTTTTTTGAAAACAGAGGGACCTATTAACAAGTTGGCACAAGTTGATTATTAACAAGACACATTATATGAGGGCTATGTCAGCTGAAGAATTAACAGACATAATTTGGGGGACCTCTGAGACCTGTGTAAACTGTGTTAATTAAAGAAGGTTAAATGTTTGCTACTCTTGTTGGTATTACTGTTTATGTTGGTAGGAGTCCATGCTTTATTGATTTCAAACACAAACTATGTGTCCGAGCCAAGGGATATTCCTGGAGGGTTTCCAATTTTTCAACATCAATAGCCTTTTTAGATTTTCCACAAAAAAAAAAAATGTGTTTCATCTTTCTGCACTTTTTTTTCTTTTTTTTTCAGTATTTTTTATCATGTCTGATTTGGCACCCGCAGACAGATTGCCTTAATTAATATATCACTTCTGGAGCTCATTCATCAAAAGGATGCATGTGTCAATAGGTTTAACATCTGGGTATCTTAGGCAAATGGTCCAATTAAGAGGGTACACCAAGAAAAAGGAAGATCCCTATTTTTGTGCTGTCCTTCCATTGGTCACCAACCATCCATGTCCCCCTAAAACACCATCTGAAGGCACTTTAAAACATTATAGCAGGTGAAAAGGGTTGGCTTTGTCAAGGATGGGAGCACAGCATGATTGAGCTCAGACATGACTGCCTGATTGGATAATACTATGAGTGAGCAGATATACAGATGTTTTAATACACGGGACAGAGAGTGAATTCAGTATAAGATAGGACTGGTCTGTAATTTGTCCAATATTTAATTCTCAGAAGAATTTTTAAAATCCATTAAGATAATAATAAGATACAGAAAAATACACACCTTTCTCTTCTAGTTTGTTCTAGGTTTTTTTCTGAACTAGCTGCAGTGCCACCAAGTTGAACCTTGAGGGATGGTGTAGGCTGCCCAGTGCCAATTATATAAGAATATAACTCACATGGATTCCGTCAGCACCTCAAATTATCTCTGTCTTAGGTCTCATTTTCTGCTCCCATGAGAAGAGTTCTATATAATGAGCAGATAAGGGGTTAATCTGTGACAATTTGAGAAGGTTTATTGGCAATATTTTCCCACAAATAGATTCATTCCGACCCCTTCTCTACTACCCCATGCACTATATGACTAGTAGCTCAGTGAAGGAAAAACAAGATAAAATGGTCTCATGGGGGAATGTGGAAGAACTTGTTACCTCCAAATTGACAGAGGACTGCAGTTCCACTTTGTGAGTCATGAAGCTAATGTTTATCTCTGCCCCAGACACAGTGAAAACAGTGATTTAAACCACTCAGCATTAAAACATTTTAGACAGGAGACTATTACTGGACCTGAATTAAGAGTCAATTCAATTTAGGTCTAATAGCTTTATGTTTATGTGTTTAACATTTTTTGTCTTGCATTTTATTGCATTTTTCTGCAGTTTATTTTTGGTTTATATCCATTTATGTTTTATTTGACTTTCTACCTCTATATTAAAAGCTCTTCATAACTAATACCTTCTAGCCATATAGGATAATTAGTGTAGGATAACTACGATCTCGTAAACTTTTAAAGTAGTTGCTTTTAATATTATTCATGACTGGGTGTGCTGTTTAGTTTGTTTCTGAAGATGATTTATGGTTTTGGTTTAGTGTGATATCAGTGTGACTGAACACATCTAGGAGACAATAACAGTACTTTTTAGTTCTAGTCATGATCATTTTTACCATTTTATTATTTATATGAGGGGTGTTCAAGTCAAACCAAGACTTTTGATTTAGAATGAAAAATAACAAAACAGTCATGAAGGTAAAAAAGTTTAAATATTTCTCTATATAATCCTCTTCTACACAGATTCACTCCCAAGGTATCAAGGTAGGAAGATTTCTCAGCATGCTGGAGCCATAATCAGACTGCCTGCTGCACATCTGAAATTCTGGCCTCTCAGGAACTCCTGTGATGTAAAAATAAATAAATAAATAAATAAATAATAATAATTGTGTAAATGGCCTAAGCAGAGGTCAGGACCGTATGGATGATGTGGCAATAACTTCCACCCAATTTCCAGTAATGTGCATCTGGTGTTTGTGAATGCTTCTGTCTACAGTTCCCACAGACAGATGAGGCTCTTCTGCAAGTTGCCGAAAAGGTAAGCCAATTTTCAACGATCAGGCATTCCACTTGCTGAAAGTTCATGGGATGATTGCAGTGGGCTCAGAGATTGTTCAGAGATGTATGGCCCTTTTTAAAATTTTTGCACCATTCAAATGTTTTATTGCATTTAAGAAGCTCATAACTCTAGGTTTTACACCTTCATTCACAAGAAAGTCCCTCATAAAATATATATTGTATATGTCAAGGCTCAAACTATTTTTGCGTGGTAATTGTGCTGTAATAATGTTACTAAAAAGGTCAGAAATCACCTTTTATTATTGGCCACCTGCAATGCAAAGACATGGTCTCTTCTGTTCAAAAACCAGATTGTTGCACTCAGGTAGCCCAAGGTTACACCATCTGAAGAGGTTTAGCTGAGGAGAAAATGACTTGAACCATTTTCAGTGAAGCTGTAAAATATGCAAGGTATTGTATGTCAGTATTATTAATATGGCAAGACTGGTTGATTTGTTAACACCTTAAATGATTTAAGAACTCCATAAAAGGAAAGATGGCAAGTAGATAATTAGCAGAAGATTTCTCCATGTCATGGATGTTAGTGAAGACAAAATAATAGCTATTATGGAGAGACTAAAATAATTACAGATACAACAGTCTTAGAGTGTGATGATAATTAAGTCCTCTTCATACTTCATTCTTTGATGTGAAAACAAAGCAGTATACTGAACAAATCTTTCTTCATCCTCGAAGTTTTGACAGAAGCCTTAAATAAACCCCACAGCATTGCTCCATTAAATATTTATCTAATGCTCATGAAAGCCAGTATATGTGAAACTGATTTCCTAAAAAAATTCTTCAAACCTTTGGTTACGGATTAACTGAGCATTTGTTTTATTTGTTTTATTCGCTAGAACTATTACTGGCTGTAAATAAATTCACAGTCCTTCTTTTAATGCTAATATTATAATCATTTCTATATTATGGAGGATTCTTTTTCCTGTGTGTTTTTTTGCTTGTCTTTTTTTCTGCCTATGCTGACCCATACTTTGAAGAAATCAAGCAGGGGGAATAAATGCAAAAGGTTTACTGTAATCAAAATTGTGCAATAATCGAGCTGTGCTGCAGATTCAACTGACCACAGCTTAATTTCACTATTTGTTATACTGTATACTCTTCAGAGAGTATATCCAGAGGGCAGAGAGGGTGTGGATTACTGGCAGCTCAGGAGAGGCATGTGTAGCTTAGAGAAGAGAAGAGAAGACATGAGAAGAGAAGACATGAGAAGAGAGGAGAAGAGTAGGAGAGATAACCATTAGGTATGGTCACAGTCACAGTCGAATATACTGTATAACAGGAATGTATATTTAGTGCAGAGTACAGACAGGGACTCCGGTAGGACTAACTATGACAGCATAACTAAAAGGGAGAGCCAGAAGGAAACACAGACATGGGATGTAAAGCAATCAATCACTTAACGGTCAACAAACCTGAGTGTTCAGTGAGAGTGGAGAAGACACCATCTAAACATCTAAACATAGCAGTTCATCAAAATACTCTAAGACCATGAGATCCCCAAATCTGCTCCTTTACCTACTGTATGGCAAATCTATTCACAAATATGCTTGGCTAAATAAAAAGGTTTAATATACTGTAGGTTTCATATTAATAAATAAATTATAAATATCTAAATTAGTATCGATTCATTCTTTAGTTTAACTTTCCCATGATCTTACTTGATCTTGTTTTAGTTGTAATGGGTGATTTAGGTAGTTTTGTAAGGGACCACCACGAGAGGGCACTGCTTGTATGTCTGTCTGTTTTGTAGTTTTTGTTGATCGACTCAGTTTCCCAGAAGGCAAACTCCATCAGGTGATAAGAGTGCTCACCTGAACCGAGGTAGTTCATTAAAGATTCTATAAATAGCCATTTGTTCTGGGAAACTGGGTCGAGCATTGTTTGATTGTTATATTGTTTAACCTGTGTTTTCAAGAGGGCTCTAGTATTGGTTTTCTGTATGTTCCTTGTGTTGGTGGATTCATGGAGCTGTCCTGTTTCGTGTTTAGTTAGGCAGTGTCTCCTCCTGTGTAAGTACTGTTCTGTGTGTCCCTTGTGTTGGTCTTCTTGTTTAGTTCTTTGTTTGTAGCTTCCCTTGTTTGTTTAGATGTGTGTAGCCACATGAGTGCTTAGCCGCTAGCAGGGTTAGCCGCTAGTAGGCCTTTGCTGCTGGTAGGGCTAGCCCCTAGTAGGGTTAGCCTCCAGTGGGATTGACTGCTAGTGGTTTTGGTTGCTAGTAGGTTAGCTGCTAGTTTGGAATAGCCTCATGTGTGCCTTGCCTCTTGTGTTCCGGTTCCTCAGTAGGTCAATACTAACCCGGTTAGCCACTAACTCCCTTACTTACTAACCCGGTTAGGTCAGTATCCATTATATCAATATTCCGTGTAGCTACTAATCCAACTAACCACTAACCCATGCAGTCTCTAGCCCTGTCTTGTCTCTAGTTCCCGTCTCTAGTTCCCCATGTTTCTTTAGTTAGTTCCAGCTCCATGTCTCCCTGTGTCAGCTCTTAGTCCCTGTGTCAGCTCTTAGTCCTTGTGTTCCGGCTCTAACCTGGTGTAAGCTCTTACTGTGCATGTTTGCTTAGAGAGCCCCATGTTTTCTTAGAGAGCTCCAGTGTATCTCTTAGCCTTTATTTCTAGTTTAAGCTCATTGTTTAAGTTTCTATGTTTTAGTTTCTTTATTGTTCATGTTTTGTTCTCTTTGATTTGTTCAGTTTGTTTATTAAAAGACACCTTAAGTTTATCTGCCCCTATTTTGCCCACGGCAACCACGACATCAGCCGGTCTAGCCAGTAGTAACAGCCACATCTTGACAAGTTTATAGGTCTTATCCAAAAATGACATGTTTTTTGACGGGTACACATTGGTACTATTATCTTCCATCCCACATGCAAGTAAAATAAAATAATAATAAATAAAAGTAAAATATTGAGTGGAAAAAATACATTATAGAAAATACAAGGTGCGTTCAAGTCAAACCAGGACTGTTAATGTGCAGAATCTAATGAACAGTGCACAGCTATGTAAATTCTCTACATCATCCCCTTCTACACTACTGTACTTATCCCAGTGTTTCACTAGGACTTGGATACCATTAAGGTAAAAGGTTTTCTGGGGCAACAACTCCCAGCTGAGTTCCTCTAATGTAAATGGTGTCCGTGAAATGATCGCGTGTACAGTTCCCATGATGGATGCATCTCTTCCACAAGCTGGTGACAAGTTGTCCATTGATTTTCAAGGATCAGACATTCCACTCTCTGAATGATCACGGGAATGATTGCAGTGGGCTCTGAGCCACTTCAGCCGGATCATAATTCATGGACGTACGGCCTTCTTTAAAATGCTTGCACCATTCAAATGGTTTATAATGTCTGTACTTGGCTTGAAATCTGTTTTACACCTTCAAACTGGTCTTGAGCACTTCTTATACCGTAGATGTCAAATGTGTGTCAAATTTGTACAAATAACAAATTAAAACTATGAATAAAAAACTAAACAAGAAAAGTTCTGAAAAAATGGAGGATGGAGGGCTTTTTGGGGTTATCTTTGAAAACTGGGGTGTAGTTATAACATTAGTGATAACAGGAACTAATTTGTTGACATGATGTCCCATAACATTTAAGATAACAACTCGTACTGTAAATGTATGAGGATATTTATGTAATAAATGCAACTTGTTAGCACTGGCAAAATTCCTATTCTATAAGAGGAATAACTTTAGAATAAGAATAAATAAATAAATAAGAATTTATTGCATTTTGCCTATGATGTTTTATTTCTTACCTACTATATCATTATAATTAAATGAGTCAATCTATAAATACTTGGTTAAGTTTCTGGGATTCTGGATTAATTTAACACAGTGCATGTGTAAGCTATGTAGTTACAGGTTAAGGTAGAAATAGAGAAAGTATAGCCATCTCTATAGTCATGGACCAGGGATTGACCCACAGGCAATTATCCTACTTTTCAAATAAAAAAAAAGAGCGCAGATGTTCATTTGAGTGCAGCCTTTATGACAGAATGTTTTGCTAATTAATATTATGCAAATAATTTTACACAGAAATATTGCACAGGGTAAAAAAAAAAAGCCAATTATGGATTATAATGGTTGAAGATACAAAATTAATTTTCACATGCAAATTATTCCAATTAGAAAAAAAAAACATACAGCTAATTCTTGCTATATTTTTTCTTTATTTGAATGACATTATTCCATCACTCATAGATAATGAAGACATTTTAAATGGTAAAGAAGTTGTCAGCAAGAAATAAAAATGAATGCTATGCCAGAACCGTCACCTTGAATAGTTAAAAAGCAGAACTCTTAATTTACTTGGCAGTCATGTCTCATTATAATGTTGCCTTGAGCCATGTGAAGTGCCTACAGTATGCACGCAGCTTTATTTGCTTTCCTTGGACATCATTTGTATCAATACATTTGCAAGACCTTGTAGTAGAGTTACAGTATTGAGGGCAAGGTAAGCGACCAAAATAATTTGTGCTTTTATATTTCATACTTAAAAATATAAGTAGAAAATTTTGTTACTTAACTTCCTTCTTTCTTGGCATTGAAATAACTTTAAGTCAAATATATGCACTGAAGATCTTTCAGTCTGTAAGTCCAACCTACTGTAATTTACTGGCTTCTGCAATGTTTCTTAATATATTCTTTGTCGAGCGACTATAAGTTTCTCCAAGCATATTATTTAACATATGAGGGAAAAATTAAGAGCTAGTACTGTATGTGTGGGTGAGCTATAAACATTTCATCCTATACGGACACTATACTGAGGAAGAAAAACACATTCCTCATCTATTCTTGGAACAAAGTTTGGATAGTGGGTTGGACAGTTGGACAGCAAGCAAGCAACCACAAATGAAGAGTCACAAAAAATGCAATCATTACTGTACATTCAACAAGACTTTTTTTTTTTTTTTTTTTTTCAAAACTGCAGGTACGGTACAATTTTAACATACAGCTTGGTGGCAGAGGGTTAACATATTATATATTTTCATGCTGAAATATTAGCGATTTTAGCAAATTTTAGCATCTTTAGCAAATCTGAAGAAAAACATTTTTTTTTGGTTGGAGCTATATTTCTAGTCTTAAATAGCCCACATAGATATTGTTAGGGAAGTTAAACAATCTCAAACTAGGACAGAAATAAACGTGCTCCTTTTCTCACTTTTCTGGGTCATTTTAATGCAAAATCCAATTAAGAAACAATGCGGACAATAAACGCGAGATCCAGAGTTTCAGAATGTAATGCAGCTATGGCAGCGCACGGCTAGTACGCCATCTGTAAAATGACGAGCGTAACGGAGTGGATGACTGTTCCATCATGTTTGGTGAAACTTTGGAACCTGATCTGTTTCAGCAAAGTTTACAGATGAAAAGATGAGACAACTGGACAGCCGAATAGACTAAACAACTGCAGCATTGCAATCTGTAGAAAGCGATGACGTCTTACTAGGACCACCGTCAGCAGGGAGTCAAACAGGATTTTGGGAAATATAGGGCGCAAGAGACCAAAATGTACATGGAAGTGGATTAATGATCTCATAATGGTTATATGAGGGGTGTTCAAGTCAAACCAGGACTTCTTGTGAATAAAGGCTTAAAGCCGATGAATATTTATAGACGATTTAATGAACAGATGAGACTCTTAGCTCATCACTGTTGATGGTGCAAACATTTTAAAGAAGGCCAATACATCC
This sequence comes from Clarias fuscus, assembly GCA_030347435.1. Taxonomy (NCBI): domain Eukaryota; kingdom Metazoa; phylum Chordata; class Actinopteri; order Siluriformes; family Clariidae; genus Clarias; species Clarias fuscus. The sequence goes on from CM059218.1 coordinate 10,903,967, forward strand.
ATGAATGAAGATCCCGGCCGAGATGGCTCGGAGCCCACTGCAGTTGTTCCCATGAACATTCATTGAGTGACTCCTTACACATTACAGGAACTCGACTATCCCTGGTATAGTCCTAACCTCACTCCATGCAATTTCTGATCATGGCTCCAATGTACTTAGAAAACTTTATACCTTGATTTTTTACTATCATAAGTATCTTTTATTACTCTGCACAATCAAAAGTCTGGGTTTTACATCACAGCAGTATGAATGATACCACTTTGATGATTAAATGATTAAAATTTATATAATGAGTATGAACATCATTCCAATGTGACAATTTACCACCATTATCACTATCCACTATGATATTAGCAAGAAATATTACATCCATGATCATGACACACTGTAATGTAGTTATTGTGTTTTGTTTGTTTTGTTGTTGTTGTTTTGTTGTTGTTTTTTTGTTGTTTATGTTTACGGAAAGTGCTTTTGATAAATTAGTAACATTTTGATTGATTTGGATTGATTCTGGTAAAATAATTATGTACTGGATATGTGTTTGTTGTTGTTTGGCTGTTTGCGGCGCACGACAAGACTCCAACACTCACCCAGAACAAAAGTGTCAGTCATGTGACACACCATGCGTGATGTAGATGCACATTTATGACTGGCACACAGGTAGACACAAAGCGTAACGATGATGATAGCGTAAGGGTGTGACACCCATGCCTATGACTAATGTACTGTAATGTCACAATGCAAGGCACCTTATTGTTTATTGTGGTCATGGACTTGAAATTCTGTTCACAGTGTGCTCCAGGATGAATCATATTCTTAAAAAAAAAAAAAAAAAAAAAAGAATCATATTCTTGAAATCTTCACACCGAAAATATAAAAAACAATCAACATCAGGCTGTATACCAAACAGCATCCTACCATGTGAAAGTATGTTAAAGTACTGTATATACACACATGGACAAAATTGTTGGTACCCTTCGGTCAATGAAAGAAAAACTCACAATGGTCACAGAAATAACTTTAATCTGACAAAAGTAATAATAAATAAGAATTCTATGAATGTTAACCAATGAAAGTCAGACATTGCTTTTCAACCATGCTTCAACGGAATTATAAAAAAAAAAATGAAAACTCAAAAACTCATGGAACAGGCCTGGACAAAAATGATGGTACCCCTAGAAAATACTGAAAATAATGTGACCAAAGGGACATGTTAATTCAAGGTGTGTCCACCAATTAGCATCACAGGTGTCTATAATCTTGTAATCAGTCAGTGGGCCTATATATAGGGCTCCAGGTAGTCACTGTGTTGTTTGGTGACATGGTATGTACCACACTCAACATGGACCAGAGGAAGCGAAGGAAAGAGTTGTCTCAGGAGATTCGAAAGAAAATTATAGATAAGCATGTTAAAGGTAAAGGCTATAAGACCATCTCCAAGCAGCTAGATGTTCCTGTGACTACAGTTGCACATATTGTTCAGAAATTTAAGATCCATTGGACTGTAGCCAACCTCCCTGGACGTGGCCGCAGGAGGAAAATTGATGACAAATCAAACAGACGGATAATCCGAATGGTAACAAAAGAGCCCAGAAAGACTTCTAAAGAGATCCAAGGTGAACTTCATGCTCAAGGAACATCAGTGTCAGATCGCACCATCTGTCGTTGTTTGAGCCAAAGTGGACTACATGGGAGACGACCAAGGGGGACACCATTGTTGAAAACAAATCATAAAAAAGCCAGACTGGAATATGCCAAACAAACATGGTATGTTGACAAGCCACAAAGCTTCTGGGAGAATGTCCTATGGGCAGATGAGACAAAAATGGAACTTTTTGCCAAGGCATATCAGTTCTATGTTCACAGACGGAAAAGTGAAGCATATCAAGAAAAGAACACTGTCCCTACTGTGAAACATGGAGGAGGCTCTGTTATGTTCTGGGGCTGCTTTGCTGCATCTGGCACAGGGTGTCTTGAATCTGTGCAGGGTACAATGAAATCTCAAGACTATTAAGGGATTCTAGAGAGAAATGTGCTGGCCAGTGTCAGAAAGCTGGGTCTCAGTCGCAGGTCATGGGTCTTGCAACAGGACAATGACCCAAAACACACAGCTAAAAACACCCAAGAATGGCTAAGAGGAAAACATTGGACTATTCTAAAGTGGCCTTCTATGAGCCCTGACCTCAATCCTATTGAGCATCTTTGGAAGGAGCTGAAACATGCTGTCTGGAAAAGGCACCCTTCAAACCGGAAACAACTGGAGCAGCTTGCTCATGAGGAGTGGGCCAAAATACCTGCAGAGAGGTGCAGAAGTCTCATTGACAGTTACAGGAACCGTTTGATTGCAGTGATTGCCTCAAAAGGTGGTGCAACAAACTATTAAGTATACATTTTTGTCCAGGCCTGTTCCATGAGTTTATTTATTTTAAATAATTCCATTGAAGCATGGTTGAAAAGCAATGTCTGACTTTCATTGGTTAACATTCATAGAATTCTTATTTATTATTACTTTTGTCAGATTAAAGTTATTTCTGTGACCATTGTGAGTTTTTCTTTCATTGACCAAAGGGTACCAACAATTTTGTCCACGTGTGTATATGTTTAGATACTGCAACAAAATCTACAGTAGAGATGTCTTGTAATCCACATGCTTAAAGTATTTCACTATAGTTTACCAACAGATTGCATATTGCTTTTCCACCCTATTTAATACAGGGCAGTGGTCATTTAAACACTTATAGGATTATTATTTGCTAAACTGTAGCATGCAAGGTTTTTGCACCTTATTGATATATGTCATAATGTATTAGCGAGATAAATTTGCACGGCAAAGAATATTTATTTATCACATTTATGTCTGTCTGTTCTGGCTAACTATTTAGTAAAAAAGGATATGATTTGTACATTGGTTAAAAAACAACAACTGGAAACTGGAAAATGCACTGGGATGTTCGCACTGCGATTTATTGTCGCATATTTATTACTTTTTAGCACCACACAACCTCACTAAAGATTGGAGTTGGAGTTATTGTTCCAATGAACAACATTAGGGATTTATATAAAATAGAACTAAATCTAATACAACTAATGTCATCTAATAATCCCAAAACAATCCCAGGCATTGGGGCACAATAACAAATGGTTTACAAGTAGCAAACCTTGCTATGGTTGATACTTTATACACACTTACTCACAAGGGGGAGCTGTAACTCAAGTTCCGTTCTTGATGAAAGCCACATCAACCCACTCACAGAATCTACAGAACTGAAATGTTTTCGGATCTGGTACAGTTCTAAGGGTTTAATTAAGATAACTGAATTTGGCTGAAGAGTGTGATTGGTGTGAATAGATTAACACTTCTGATTCTCTTGTGACACAATATAATAATAATAATAATAATAATAATAATAATAATAATAATAATTATTATTATTATTATTATTATTATTATTATTGTTATTATTGTTATTATTGGTGTTGTTGTGTTATTGGTGTTGTTGTTGTAATCTACATTTCCATTCGAGTACTAAGCCCTGATTGATCGCTGTTCACAAGAGCTCAGCTCGCCAATTAGACCCATACATACAAGTATTTGATATTTGATTAGTTGAATTGTGGAAACCAGCTTGCACTAGTCAATAGTATTGTCTGGGTGCATTCCCCCATTAGTTCTGCACAAATGAAACACAAATCAATTTGTAAGCACAAGTAACTTCAGTTCTGATGCACATTAACACCAATGCGGAATTACTCTACTGTTCTGCAGAGGGTTTACAATGACGTGGATCATTTAATCTGACGGATTTCATGGGAATGAAGACGTAACAGGATCTAAGACTGCTAAGCTGCAACTCTTATTCTAATCGTTTACAAACATTCACACCAGTCGGTATATGCACAAGTTCTTATCAATTTGTCTGTGTAAGCCCGCAACAGTATATTGTATGTCTTTTCTAAGTATACTCAATTGATTTGTAAACAATGGTTTTTAAATGAATTCATTTGCTGCAGTTAGGGGTTCAGGCATTTGTTATGATTCATAAGGATGCTCTTTTTTCTTTCAATCCGAGTTGCAATTTTGAGCTCAACTTCAACCAGGATTCAAGTTAGATTGTTTAAAGGTGCTTTAATAATAAAAAAAAATGTAATGACAAAAAAACACTCTGCCACCATGCTGCCCATATCTATTTGTTTATTTAAAATGTTTATCTATGTAATAAACAAAATGTTTTTTGTATTGTTTAGTGATTTACTTTCTCCGTTCTACAACAATACTGGGGATTTCAGAACTATGAAATAACACATACTGTATGGAATTAAGTACTAATTAGGTATTTATGTAACAACAACAACAGTCAGTTATTATTTTAAGACGCAAAGGTCAGCTTTTCTGTTCCTTTCTGTTCTGTCGAACCGTTTAATACTAGTTCTTGAAAGAACACATCAAGCACTATGAGATACTGTATATATATTAACCCCATAATAAAAAAAAACATAAAAATGTAATAATGTAATAATAATATTACATAATAATAATAATAATAATAATAATAATAATTATTATTATTATTATTATTATTATTATGCAGTTAAATTCAATATTTGTTTGTTTGTTTGTTTGTTTGTTTGTTTGTTTGTTTGTTTGTTTGGTGGTTTTTGTGTAGTGCATTTAAAGAAGAACAGTGTCACATCACAGCTAAACAATATGGATCAATTGTATTTAAAAAAAATGTAAGAAACCACAATTTTGTTTTGTAATTTATGTTATATTTTTATTCATTATTAAAAGGTAGAAAAAGAAGAAAATTATTTTGCTATGTATACTCTAATGATATACTGTAAATTCAGAGAGCTTCCAGACTAGACATGATCAGCCCCTGCATCATGTTCACCTCTGTATGGTGGCTTCTTTAAAGCACCATTACTTAGGTTCTGTGTGCAGATATTACAGGATTGTCATTCTGCACTTATTACTAATGTAAGTTCTGAAGCGGAGATTGCGCTCATGAATTATTTCTTGTTTCTTGATGCAGCCTTAGGCTTTCAGAGGCGAGGAGTCGGAATGAAACCACAAGCCTTTTTTTTTTTTTGCCCTTTCTTTCTTATAATAAGTACTTCTGTCATAGGTTGTATAAACTGCTGGAAAATATGACACACCCAGCAAGTCGTCTAAACGCTCAAGCGGTCTGAGTGTCACACAGGACTGTTTAGATGAAAATAAATGTTTTATTTGTTAATGATACCAGCTAGTGGAAGCATATAGAATGAAATGTAGAGCAGCAAGATCTTTGCATTCTTGTGGGAAGCCGCAGCATATGTTAGGAAACTGAGGAGTACCGAGTGCAACATATTTCTGACCGCTTAAATAAGATTGAAGCAAATACTAAAAGACGTCAGCGGTCACTGGAAAATATTCAACACTGGGGTGGTGTGATGCTATTGGGCACAAAGCAACCACCACCCTGAAGCCAATTATTCTCTTTTAACAGCATGTGTTTTATTTATCTTATTCCTCTGCACAGGACATATTACCACATGAAGAAAACTATGTGTTTCTGTATTAGTTGTTGCCATAGAAACATAGAATTAGGACATTACCATAAAAACCTATGATTTGCCTTGCTTGTTGTCGGGGATGCTGTTACAGAAAATGAATCAATGCCTTCTGACTGATCAGAATCAATACGCCACGTTGCTAGACAGATGTTAATGTTTTCTTTCAGTTGTAAAACTCAAAGTTGATATTAATATCACAGTAATATCACTCATGAGAAAGAAGTGAGGTAGACAATTTTAACAGAACTAAAATGACACTAACTACGGACATTGCTACAGTAATTAGTAGACTTGTTAATTAAGATCTTGCTATTGTTTTTTTGGGAAGGTCACATTTCTAGGAGATTTTCATTCACAGGCTCATTTAACTCCACAGAATTATTATAGCCCTTTGTGGTCAAAATAAGAATTGAAACAACTGCAGTTAGAGGTCCATAGGGGCAGGAATTATCCTGCCCAATGCCTGTAAAGCCTAGTTAATGATATTACTATCATTATTATTAGATATTACTGTTATTATCATGTCAAAAACCATTCAAAAAGAGCTGCTACACCCTTCTGCTGAATGACAGCATGTTGTCATCTTCTCAACAGCCTATTTTGGCACTACTGTAAAAATAAATAAAATCACTATATGTGATAACCTCAGGACTATTTATTTTTATATTTATTTATTTATTTATGATTTTTTATTTTTTTTTTGTCCTGGCCGAAAATACTCTATGGTTATGAGCCGCTGAACCCATGCCTCCACTACCTTCCACACACTGGACATAATAAGAACACTCGTCCCCTTTTCCTTCACATGCTGCTGTCACTTCTGGGCAGGTGCAGTACTCCTAAGGACTCTATATACACGCTTCAGTGCCGCTAAGGACTAAGTCCTGTTCCAGTGCAGTATCATTGTAGAACTGATCATACTTGACATTTTATCACACATACTAGTGGACCTGATTTATTTCTAAAAGATTAGGAATTTATAACTTAAGTGCTACTCTGGTGTGATAATTTTTTTCTGATATTGTCTATACTGTATATACAGTTGATTACTTGAACACTGCATCTGCACACAGTCATGTTTTAATTGATCTTACTCCACTTGCACTCTTGTATACATCATGTGTCATCCTAGTTATCCTTAGTACACAGTATTACACACATGCACTAATATAGTCATGTTCAAAAGTTAGTAAAAATGTTTTAATTACACGTGTTTTTGTGTAAAAACACAATACAAATAATCTGATCATAGTGGGGTTTAGTGTTAGGCAAATATAACCAATTATTTATTTAGCAATGAAACCAAAAAATAATAATAATAAATTCTGTCCCCACTTCCTCCTTCCACAGGGTTTAATTCAATTCGATTCAATTTACAGAGCGCTTTTAACAATGGTCAATGTTTTAAAGCAGCTATACCGAATCAAAAGATTACAGAAATAAGTTCATAACAGCACAACATATTAGCAGCACAATTAGAAGAAGACTGAACAAGTATGGTTTGTTTGGAAGGATTGCCAGGATAAAGATTCTTCTGTCTAAAAGGAACATGACTGAGGTTTACAGAACTGCACATGAGAAAAACCACAATGATTCTATAACAATGCCCTATGGACAGATGAGACCAAAGTGGAGATGTTTGTCCTTTTTTCCCCCAGTGTCATGTTAGTGAGAAACCAAACAGCATTTCAGCAAAAACATCTCATACCCACAATGTTGGAGGGTGATGATTTGGGTTGATTTTTTTAGGTACTTACTTTTGCACAGTCAGCTTATATGGCGCATATATAGTTTTATATTGTGTCGCTGTAGAGTACCTAAACCTAACTATCAGCATTTCAATGTACTGTCACCGACATTTTGTGTACGTAATTAATAAACCTAAAACTTAAACTTGAACTGAATATAACACTCATTTTTGATGTAGTGTTAAGAAAAAACATATTAATCACAATTTTGGAAATATTAAAGCAGCATTATTTTATGTAACGCTGCATAAAGCTGAGGCTTCTGTGAACCTGTTGCATGTGTATGAGTAGTCCCTTAAATAAATTGCTTCATAATTCATTCCAGGTTTTGTCGCTGAGGATGAATTAATGATCAAATAAAGCGATTATCTTTCTTTTCTTTGTTTTACCGAGACATGTTTATGCAAGTTGTGCAGTTGTGGCCCAAAAACTGGTTAACACCCTTTGCATTTGGCATCAACACTGTGCTGATCTATGGAGAAAAAAAAAAAGGGAGCTGGCCGTGCCCCACTATTAGGAATTTATGAGTTTTGTCAGCATTCATTACTGGCATAGCCTGCAGGCAAAACAAAGAGAGTGTCTTGGCTCTCTGTCCTTCTTATGGCTCCCTGAGGGGTCAATGACACAACGGTCACCTGTGTCTGTGTGCGCGCACGCACGCACACACACACACACACACACAGATAGAAAGATATAGAGAGAGAGGTTTGCAGTTCACTGCTTTGTAGCAGTACTGGGATCAGGATGAGTTGTGGGCTGTCTGGATAACAGAGTGACCACAGAGGAACAATCACCCAGTGCAGTGTAATGTAAATGTGATTTATTTTGTGCTATTTAACTCATTTTAAAGAGTCATGAAGTCACAGATGGAATAATATACACTACTCCTTCGCAGCCATATAAACAGGCTCTAGCAATATACCTTTTATAGCAAACAGTAACAGTGGCCCATGTCTATAGATTTGGGCAGAATGACACTAATAATCCTGTAACATGATCTCAAACCAAATTTAGTCGAGGGGCTGTCACATGTGACTTATGCTTAACTTTATCTAGTAAAGTTTTAGAGTAGCCCTATAATGGCAGTCTGCAACATACAGCACAGACATCCTGCATACACATCGAGTGCATGAGCTCTTTTGAGCAGCTTGTTCAGCTGAGTTAGATACAGCAAGTGTGTTTTTCAGGTTTCAGCGAAATCTCCAGCGCATCTTCAAAAAGGCACATAAAGACCTCAGACTATCTCCAAAAAATTCATGCATTGGAAAAGGGAGACACTTTGTTTTCATATTCTCAGCCTGGGACCAAGGTCACCAAAGTGCACACTCATTTCTGATGTACACACATTATCTGGCTTCATAATTCTATCCCTTCTTCCCTCTCTTTCTCCTTCTGGAGGATATCTGACATTATACTGTAGGCACTGTCTGTACTGTCTTACGTACACTTTGGCTTTTTTTCTGCAAACATATTAGATTTAATTCCAGTGATTACTAAGAAACAAGATGTTGGTGACTGTGGACTATTTTTAAACTAACCCAATTTGGCATATAACCTGTGACCCAGATAACCCTGCCATTAACCTTCCTGTCCACTTCTCATTCTGCACTAATTGCACTAGTCTACCTCTATTAATGTATATCGCCTTCCCAGTTATTGAACAGCATTTAGAAAGCAACTTGTCTTAAATCTGTTATAAAGCAACATTTTTGTAATGAGGTCTAAATGAGTATTTATGATTCATGAGGTTTAAAATGTAATTTACTAAACTGCTGGTATACAGAGTCCATATGGTTTTGGAAAGTGACACAAATTTCATAATTAAGCACCACCACCATGTCTGAATTAAAGCTGGTTTTTTCCTTTTTTCATAGTCCATGTTCACTGGCTTAAAAGTAGTTGTAAGTGGACAACTGACTGATAAGCAGTGTATCTTGTAACCTGTTCCTTTGTTTTTAATGATGAATTAGGGAGATGAAGGTATTGATTCCAAGTGTTGACTTTGCATTTAGCAGCTGTACATAAAAACACACAGCATTTAGTCCAAATAGATGTTGATGCAGACCATCATTAGAATGGGAAAAAAACACACCTATTAGAAACTATTAGAGAAATGGCAGAAACTTTAGGACTGGTCAAATCTTGATTTGACAATTTTGAACAATGTTGAACAGCACCACCAACAGGCCTTAAAGAACATTGGCGACAACGAAAAGGGATAATCAGAATTCATTCCTTTGGCAATGGAAAACCTGGAATTGGTAACATTTAAGGACAGAAAAAAAAAACAGATTAACCTTTTTAGAAAGCAATTTAAAAAGCTTGTGCATTTCTATAACAAGAGTCTTTGGACAGATAAGATCAAGATTAACTTACTAATATGATGGGAAGAGAAAAGAGTATGGAGAAGAGAAAGAAAGGCTCATGACCCTAACCAAACCTTCATATTGTTGCAAACTTGGCAGAGGCAGTGTTATGACATGAGCCTATATGAGTGCCAGTGGAAGTGGGTCACTGGTCTTTATTGATGATGTGATTGCTGATAGAAGTAGCAAGATCAAATAATCAAAACATATTGCAAAAGCAACCCAATAGATTCCTAAGGCAAAGAAATGGGGCATTATTAAATAGCTGATTCAGTCACTTGATCTCATTCTCAACCTCAATCCCACAGAAAGTCTTGGGGATACATTGGAGAAAACTTGTGGTCTCCATCTTTAACAAAACAAGATCTTAGGCAAAAATTTATGATGCTTTGGATGGAAGTAAATATCTTGATATTGCATCAAGTTGTTGAAATAATGTCATAGCAAATGCAAATTGTAATCAGAAGTAAAGCCAGTCTAATGAAGTATACGAGTATCGATCTTTTGTTGGCCAGACAGCGAAGCACAGATCCCAAAGCTCAATTTTTTCTTGTGCCCATGCAGTATAACAAGAAGTGGCTGAAGACTCATCTATTCTAAAAGCACTTATACGTTTTATTATTCATGTCTATCTATTTGTGCTTTCTCATGGCATGCTCTCATCTTTTAGGCAGATAGTTTCTGTACAGTCTTGGAGTTAGACTTATTTCTCTTTTTCTTTTTTCTTTATGGGTTATCTTTACCAGAGTTATTGCTCTTTATATCACCATCCTATCAAATTCTAACAACCTTCAATATACAGTGGTGGGCAAAAGTATTGAGACAAAAGTGAAATTCAATGTTTAAGTGATATTATAACAATGACAAAATAATAAGAGGAATTTGTTATGTTATGCAATTAAATTGCAAAACAACAATATATTTAGTACTATAATATTTAAGTCCTTTATTCTTCAAAACCTGTTGGATCCAGCTGGGCATAGAGTCTCAATTAATGACTGCTTGATTGATTACTTAAGGTGATGTACAGAACAGAATATTGTTTCTTTTCTGCTGACCTTCTTCACCATTGTCCAACAGTCTTCTATTGGGTTTAGGTCTGGAGATGACCCAGGTCATAGCTCCAGTAGCTGAATACCTATGGTTTTCATTACTTTTTCAGTTAATTAGCACATCCCTTCAGCTAGATGAGCTACAGTACATGGCATATTTTGTCTTAATAATGTTGACCTCCCCACTGTGTACAATAAGTATAATGTATCATTATTTATATAATTTTAAAATTGTCATTACTGGTGAACTGCATTTGCTTTTGCATTGTAACAGTAATCCCGCATCATGTCAGACCATATCAAATTACCTCATTGTTCATTATTATAGAGAATTAAAGAATTTTATTCCATACATATTGTATTATTCACTGTTTTACTGACTTCTATGCAGCTTACAGCTTTATCCACTTACATTCATGCAAAAGAGCAATAGCTGGATTGTGCTCTTCCATCTTCTGTATAAATCAAATTCGATAAAAACATCTGCTAAACGAATAAAAGCAACCAAATATAAGGCGAGTTAAAACGCACAAACTGATACTGCTGCTGTACAATATCTCAATGCTGCGTTTACCATCTCTAACTAAGTTAGAGCAGGCAAGCTGCCATGGATAATGATATCAGAAGTGAACTTGATGTGTGAAATTAAATCCTGTGGAAAGAAAACCTGTGTGGGAGATTGAAACGAGTTTCTAAATGCTATCTGTGTACATTGCTGAATGAGGATTGACGTGAACACCCTGAATAGAGCAGCAAATAAATTGTGCAATTAGATGGGATTCTGCCTGCTCAGAACCATCAGAAATAACTGCCGCTCGCTTACAATGTGCCTCTGTTTGTGCAGGCCTATAACTAATGGTGATATTTTAGCAGCTATATAATAGGGATGGATATCACAAACAAAGCTAAATCAACACAGCTTTCTTTTTTTATGTAAGCTGAGACAGACAGTATAGAATATTCAGACTACATGATGTTGCTTCTGGGTCAGTTACTTCTTCTTCTTCTTTTTTTTTTTAGCCTAGAAGAAATTACTCAGTAACTATACATTTTGCAGTAACTAAAGCATAGGTACTGTGTACTGTATGTTAAAAATAATCACACAAGTGATAAATGTAGGTAAAAAAAAAACTAATTTGTCAAGATTTTTTTTATCATGATGTCATGAAGTCATGGGGGAAATGAATCTATTTTTCTTTTATTTAGCTGGAAATAACTGTCACGAAGGCAGAGGAGGACGCAGGTGCAGGTCAACAGGGTTTTATTACACTTGGGAAACAATACACAAACGTAAGTCCGGATCGTAGTCAGGATGCAGGCACCGGTCAGGCAATCAGCCAATAGCATTAACTAGGCAAGGCAAGAGCAGGAACAGGAAACCACAATAGAATCAATACCTGATAAACAATCAGGAAATCAAGGCTTGTAGGGAAAACATACAGAGCGTATACATTGCAAGGTGAGTGTGGAGTTCACATCCTCATACACTGTGAGAGTGCGTGGCAGTGATATGAATTAGTCTGGTGAACATGAACATCAGTCCATACAAGGCTTCAATACACTTTTATTTATTTATTTAAAAAAAAAATTAACACGCTGCAAAACATGTGTAAATACATATTCATAATCAAACTTCTTACACAAAATAGGTATAATCAGCATGCTGTATAAAATATCGAAATTTGTATTTCTAATTAAGTTATAATGCCTTCACACCAAACGTTCTGATTATCAGGAATATTTATTTCTCAGTTTCATAAAAAAAAAAGGGATAGGTGACAGATGGTAGGCTACTCATACGTAGATTATTACCAGAACTTAACACCTGACACAGGAAATGTCCCAACTTGTTATTAACTTCGTTTACATAGTTCATCTCAGAGACAGTATAACCAAAAAGTCAGACTGATACGGCACAATACACTTTTCACAACTATTCATTCTTTATGTACAGTATGCATCCTGAGGCCCTATGATTCGATCCAGCCGTACATATTACATGGCAGACATCCGTAAAAGCCAAGAATAATAACTGGTTATTATTAGCAGCATGTATGTCACTATGAAGCATGCAATTTGTGCAGTAAACTTATATTTATGCTTTACTGAGCATATACACTAATATTATAATAACACAGTTATGTGCTATGGGTGTTAGACATAAAAGTAGTTTTGGTTAGGTCACTGTGGAGAAGGCATACGCAACGCGAACATTGAGCAAAATGGTCATACTGATGGCATAATTTAAAGGTAATATGGAGCAAACTGTCATCACACTCATCCTTTTTAAAACAGCACAGTCTACAGTGTATTAGTCTGCGTTTTTCATCATAATTTACCAGCCATTGCAAGGTTTGATTCAATGGTGAACAAAATGTCACACATTTTAACAGTTTATTACTAGATTTAAGGCTGGGGAACATACAAGAAAAGGTTTCTCTTCTTGTTTTTGTTATCTCTCTCTCTCTCTCTCTCTCTCTCTCTCAAAAAAAAAAGGGAGCTTATCATTTTACAGAGACACTGAAAAATGTAAACTACTCTGTCCTCAATACTTCACTGTGTTGATAAGCTTTGCAAGGACTGTGACTGTTACAAAGCACATACAACTGAGTCTCTTTTTGTAACAAACAATGTCAACAATTGTGTGTTTACTTTGTTAAACATGTTCATGAATTACGTATTATTAGTTTGTTTTGTTTATCAACAGTTTTTCAAGTAGCACGGTGGCATATTTGTTAGCATTGTAGCCTTGCACCTCCAGGGTTGAGGGTTTGATTCCCACCACAGGTGTGTGAGTTTGCAAGTTCTCCATGTGCTTAGTGGACTTTCTCTGGGTAACCTGGTTTCCTTCCACAGACATACACATTAGGCAAGGTTAAATGCAAAATGGAGTTTTTAAATTATGATTTAATTTATTAAGGAACAAACGCTCTCCGAACCTGCCTGGGCCAGTGTGACAAAGTAACTGCCCCCTCAACCTGCAGCAAAGACTGGTTGCAAACTGAAATCAGGCGTTTGCGAAAGAATATGAGTGCAAAAGTCTCACGGATAATCAAGATTTTTATTTTTTAGCAAATTTGAATTGGGTTTTTGTGTTACTTTTGATCAGCAGTGACTTTCCCATTTTCTGGGAACTCTCCCATGGATGACATTTTTTGCCCAGTCTCTCATTCTTATTGTTGAATCATGAATATTTACCTTAACTGAGTCAAGTGTGGTCTGCAGTTCTTTAGATGTTGTTTTATGAGCTCCTCGATGAGACGTCACAATAGAAAAAAAAAAATCATAATTTCACCTGTGAAACTCTATCTATTTAAAACCTTAAAAGTCTGTTTATTTTCAGGCGTGACAAAATACGGTGGCTAAACGCCAAGCTAGCTGAATGGGAAGGAATTCTTCTGGACGTTTCTTTCCTCATTTGACACATAAACGTGGCGATTCGTGTTAAAGAACTCAATTCATTCGGTGTATACATATATATATATATATATATGCTGCATGGTGTGTAAGCTGTGTGGTTTCCCTGTTCCTCCTCCTCCTTCCCGGCATCTCATTATCCTCCAGAGCGTCTCTAGGTGATTTAGCGCCGCCAGTCTGGAGCAGGTGTTCAACATGGCGAGCTTGGCGAGCGGATCTCTCTCTCTTGCACTCCTCACCTGTCTCGCTTTAACAGCTTTTCTGCCTGAAGGTAAGACCTGAAAGTTTACACCACTTGGCGTAATGCGTTTGTGCATCAGTGAATAGTGATGCGCTAATAAAGCGGTGTTCATGCTCAGAGGTAAAGAAGCTCCGCGCTCCGATGTTTAACTGCGGTCTCGGCGTGTGTGATAAGTGTCTCTATGTGCGTGTCAAGTGTTGCAAACAAAACGGTTTGTTTCCGTTGAGACACTCTATTCCTCTTTTATATCTTAGTGCACACAGACAGCGTGCTTATTTATCGGGGGTGTGTGGGATAAAACTCATTGAGAACCAGAGTAAAGTCGCTCTCTGTAAAAGGTGCTAAGGGTTAGTTTGAGCAATATATAAATATACATAAAAAAAAGTAATATGTAAAATGATTATTTGTACTCGCTGCAGTGATTTTACAGTCACGAGAAGCGTTCGCATGCATCTTGTTTATTTTGTATATTTTTTTTGGCGTCCTCGTCCCTGTTCACGCATCTGTGCGTTGAAACAAAATCAAAACGTGCTTTTGTGCTTTCCTGATGCGTTTTCTGAACCTTGTGGATCCGACAGCACCAGAACCTCCGTCCTCACCCCCATCTCCATTGTAGTGCGCGATCAGTCACACCATCAGTATAAGTGGACTTGTGGGATTGCTCTGGTTTGGCATGTAATCCATCAACAGGTTTAGTGTGAGACTCGAGCTCAGAGTGCAGGTTGAGGAGGAAACCTGATTCACCAAGCACTAGGAGCATCTTGGATTGTACAATCCATGACAGTGTGAAATCTCATTTGAGTAGTTGAGTATACACCGATTCAGGCATTATGGAAAACAGAATTGCAGAACATTGTACAAGAGTTCCACTCAAAATGATTGGTGTTCCAAGAGTGCATTCGTTTCCTGTAACCACACTGAAGCGTTTCAGTACCTGCGTTTACACGGACCCTAACGTTCCACTTAATTGGACGAGAAGGAATCTTCGCTCAGCATGGTGTAAACTTTCAATAATATGTTCAATAGAAAAATATTAACCATGTCAACACTTGATCCGATTGTTTCCTCCTTAGTCGAATATATATATATATTTTTTGCCCCATGTAAGGGTATCATTTAGTGGCGTGTTGAGTGTCCGTCAATGCAGAGAAAGGTTTACTGAAACATTTAGTGTTCTTGATGAGCTGTAAAGCTCCTCTTGCACTCTCCTCCTGTTTAAAGAAATACAGGAACAGTATGTGTACAACTTTTGTGCTTAATTATAAGAACAGTAAGAACAGTAAAAAATGCAAATATTGCTCCCATGACAAGAAGTGATCTATCTTGGTCATCTACTTTAATTAAATAAAAAGAACTTTCTTGTGTAATATTTCTGTCAGATTGTATGCATCTTATCAGATCAGCATAGAGCAGGCATTACTAAATGGTGGTTCGTATCCAGACCGAATGACAGTGCTATCCGGACCCTGATGCTTTTCTGATCAATGAGAATTATTGCTATACAGGACCAGTAAACCAGTGCTTTTTCCCTTGAGGTGGGCGTGGCTATACACATCACATAACAGAACCAATCAGCATGATAGTTTGTCGTGTATAGACAGAGTGTGTGGAAGAAACAGAAACAAAAGGGCGACAGAGGATTGCTTACTCCAAGAAAACTAAAGTAAACTATGAAAACCGAAACAATAAACTGTGGCGATAAAAAAAAACAGTACTATGAAGCACCACTAAAAAAAGTTGTTTGAGCAAACATACTGTACCTGCAGCAGTCTGAGAGACCAGTATGAGCGAGCAACCAGAGTTTTTTCACATTCATTTACAGCCTAGCGCCATGCAAATGGAGATTCACTTAAGCTTGATTGATTTAAACTTTGTTGTTTGTATTCCATACAAATACCAGAAAATACACAAGGCCATAAAATATTAAATTGTTCACATCTATTAAATTTTAAATTGCTTATTTTTATAGACTTACAATATATACAGTATATATAGAACTGAATCCTAACACAAACATGAAATTCGGACCTTGGCTCAAAGAAAATTTTATTGACCGGACCTTTTTAAATTTTAATTTCGGATCCCTGGCATAGAGTATACAGTATGTAAAAAGTTGGGATCTTTAATACGAAATATTGTGTATAGCTTGTACATAACACAAATGCACACAGTTTTAGCACTATTTACCAGTATTCCTTTTTTGTTCAACTTACTTTTTTTAACTTTTTTTTTATGAATATGACATATGAAAGTTTGATGTAAAAAGAAGATAGAGTTGCTTTTTTTCTGGAAGCACATGAAATTAACAGGCATGTACAATTAAATGTGAGCTAGCTAGAGAGCTAGCCAACATGTTATAACGTGAGCCGGGCTTCTTTAGAATCCTCCTCTGGTAGTTTCCACTAGCAGGGTAAATGAACAGAGTTTTTTTGGAGATATTGTGTCTGAAATGCCACCCACTCTATATTCATACTTGTTTAGGGAACTCTTGTATAAAAGAAATATTTCACTTGCAGTCTATCATACAGCTATGATCCTGGCCTTAGGCAGGCGTATAACCACATTTTACAAGTCCGTACTAATTTAGCACAAGTGCACACTTGCTCATACAGTGCTGCCTAAGTAGAATGTTTAAAATTCTCCTAAAATCAATATTATTCTAGACACTGATACAATAGTATATCTAGTAGTACAAAAGAAAATAGTTGATATATAATTATCAATTATTACAATTATGTTAGCTATAGTTCACCACTCCTGCCAAGATGTATAGAATTCTTTGATGACTCATTTTGTACTTGTCTTGTGTCATCCAATTAAATGCTCCCTTGAACATGTATGTCCCGCCCCCAGGCACCTCATTATGAGCAATGGTTTGTCAGTGAGATTTTGGCTTCACGTCTTCCTACACTTTATTTTCGTTTGTAATCAGTACTTGGTTGAGACAAAAATGGTTTGAGCCATTTCAGTTTAAAGAAGGTGGAGTTTGTGCAAGCTAGTTACAAGTATTTATGATTTCAATGAACAAAAAACCAAACAGACAATAGTCAATAAAATTGAACCATAATGATCGTGGGAGAAGCCGTTACAAAAGTTTTTTTTGAATGAAAATTTGTTTCAGTTTTAAATCTTTCACTCTCACTCACTCACTCACTCACTCACTCACTCACTCACTCACTCACTCTCCTATACTGCTTTATACTGTGTACAGGTTTGCGTGGGGCCTGGAGCCGATCCTAGGAGTCTTAGGGTTCAAGGCGGGGTACATCCTGGATAGGTTGCCAGACCATTGCAGAGCACACAGACACAGACACCCACTATCAATCACACACTATGGGCCATTTAAAAAAGCCAATTAGCCTGATCTGCATGTCTTTGGCCTGAGGGAGGAAAGTGGAGTACCCGGAGGAAACCCACCAAGCACGGGGAGAACATGCACACAGAGACAGGAATCAAACTTGGCCCGGAGTCAAACCTGGACCCTGGAGGTGCAGTGCTAACCACTAAGCCAGCATGCCACCATTAAATCTTCCACTGTCATACGTGTGTGTTTATAAGTATCTTCTTATTTTATGCCCTTTTAAATAGGAATAGAAGAAGAAAAAAAGTATAAACATAACTGTATAAAGCAATCTATACTGCTCAAAAAATAAGTCAAAGAAAGAACACCTAGTCCAGAAGTCCTTGACTTGAACGCCCCTTGTGTGTATGTATGGTTTAAGTCAAACTGGGACTAATATAGTACAACATGACATGATTATGAAGTGGGAAAAGTTTCCGATAACGGTTAACAGTGCACTACTGTAGCTAGATATTTTTCCGGGGTGAGTTTTCTCATTGCTAGAATTTAAGAGTGCTACAGTTCATCCAGAAATCTGAAAAATGATTAATGTCGCCTAAATGTGTTGTTCTACTTGGAGTGTCTTCCCTTAAATAGTCATGAATAATAGTACTTCAAAACATTGTATATATCGTTCTAAGCTATTTCTTTGCTGTCGGAAAGAAAAACAGACTATTAGGAGTTGTGACTTCTTGGTACGTGAAAGCCAATGCCAAGATATATAGGTTTTTTTCCTGGAAGTGCTTAAAAATCTCAGCGCATTCCTTAAATAAAAAAGCCCTCATGTTCCACCCATTAAAGCAGTGAACATGAAAAGCGTAAAATATTCCATATGCCTTTTCCATTGGAGGAATTCCAGCTGGCTCGGGTAAGAATAGCTCTAGCCTACACAGATGAAATGATTTCAACCGAACTGCTCTGTTGCTTTCATCCAAAACGGTTATTATTCTATTATTTCTTTTTGAAGGGACCCAGTAGAGCTAAATGTTGTATTTTTATGAATTTTAACATGGTGGCTAATAATGTAGCATTCTCTAACTTAAAAAAGGGTTTTAAGGTAAGCTGCAGTGTTTACAGCAGCCATTCTTACTATGTAATCATCCGGCAAAAATGAAGCCAAACTTTTTTTTTTATTAGTTCCAGGTCATATGTCTAATCAGAGCAATATGAGAACAGTGTAAGTCTCTCTATCAGTGCTCTAATTTATTAAGAATATTAAGAAAAAAAAATTTAAACAGCAAGATGACTATGCATGGGTTTAGGAACTATAGGCTAATGCTAATACCAACGATCAAGCTAACGTTAATCCTAACAAAAACAGAAGCAAGTCACACGAACACGATAACACTTGAAACATGAGGTGCGTTCCGATCCACCTGAAGGACCCTGCGAAGTATACTTCACAGGGTGTTTAGCATTGTTAAGTGTGATTCCAACCCGCGGGAAGTGAAAATGTTCAGTTCAAAGAGAAATGGGAACGGTGTAGGGAACAACTGAACAATAGGTCTTCACTTCACCGGAAAAAGGGAATGAAACATTTTCTTTTTTTTTTTTTTTGGATTTTTCCCCGATTTTCTCCCTAATTTAGTCGTGTCCAATTCCTCCCCGTCACTAGGGGGCTCCCACATTAAGGCTACTACTACCACTCAGCCGGGAGGGCCGAAGACTATCACGTGTTTCCTCCGAACCACGTGACGCCAGCCGTCCGCATCTTTTCGAACTGCTCGCTCGCGCACCGTTGGGGGCGGCGTAACATACTCGGAGGACAGCGCTATCCACTCCCTCCGTTGCGCGAGCTCACAGACGCCCCTGACTGGCTGTAGAGCCGTGATTAATGTGGGAGCACTAAGTACCTCTCATCCCTCCCCTCTGAGAGAGCTCGGCCAATCAAACGGTGTGGCGAGCCGGGAGGGCCGAAGACTATCACGTGTTTCCTCCGAACCACGTGACGGAGGAAACAATCAGCTCTCTCTAGACCTCCGGCTGCGAGAGGTTACAGCACCACCCGGGATTCGAACTAGCTTTAACCACTGCGCCACTCGGAGGCCCTGGGAATGAAACATTTTCTATAAGTCATTGCGTCTTGCTGGAGCGTGAAAAAAATGGAGCTCGAAAAAGGATTTATATATTATTATCGCGGACGACATCGGCACAATAATAAACAATTTAATTCAGAAATCAAGAAATCCATAGTATTATATAGGCTAGTGATCTGTAAAAAAATCTCTGCGCATCTTTAATCTATTATTATTATTATTATTATTATTATTATTATTATTATTATTATTAATTAATGTTTTATAACGATTGGAACGCACCTTGAGGTACAATGCATGCTGGGTAATGGAGTCTGAAAACTAACGTCTGTAAGACTTACTAAACACAGAGTAAGATGTCAAAGGAGGACAAATAAACGGTGAACACCATGACAAACATTGCAGTTCATTA
Organism: Clarias fuscus; assembly: GCA_030347435.1. Lineage (NCBI taxonomy): Eukaryota > Metazoa > Chordata > Actinopteri > Siluriformes > Clariidae > Clarias > Clarias fuscus. The sequence continues at coordinate 10,924,135 of CM059218.1, forward strand.
ACACGACTTGTTAACGACATTGTATTTTAAAAGCCCAGTTTTTAAGGTTGCAAATAAACTGATTATTTAGTAATACGCTTAGATTTTTGTGACAAAAAACTTACTGTTTTAGGATGAATGTTATTCAAAGAAGCAATTTATTTTTCTATTTAAAGCTGCACAGTTTTAGCTTATACGGTTATCAGCATCAGCTGTAATATACTGTACAATAAGACGCTCAGGATTTGCTAAACAATTGAGATTATGTGTACCACAGTGAGGTCATAGAGGAGACTAATGCGACAGAGGTGACAAGCATGTACTGTTAACTTACTGGGAAAATTTGTTCTTTGGTGTTTACAAGACACATGCTGTGTGTTTGTAAGGGGAAAAAAAGCTTGAAGCTTTCTGAGACAGACTGAGGCATTTAACTGAAATATTCTGTTGATCCACAATTCTAAACGAGTTATGTAAGAAATAACCTACAACAGACTGCTGTTATACAAAAATAATCAGGGGGTGACGCGACAGGGGAATGCCACGACCCTAGTAAAGTACATTATGTTTGTATAAAAAGGCACGGTATGCAGCGTGTTATTCCACTTATGCCACAGTGATTTCTCAGCAATTACGACATTTAATGTATTAATGAACTAAATTCACACATTTTAAAATTAGATTTAATGTTGTGGAACATCTCAAATTCACCTGTAAGCCTGCCACTTCCTTACCAATCTCTCTCTCTCTCTCTCTCTTTGTGTTTCTCTTTCTCAAAAATGCAGCTTGTGATTTTCAGGAGAAATTGGAAAGAGGAATCTAATCTGTCATAAAGATATCAGTCTGCTGATAAATTTAGCAAAACACTGTGACTGTTACAAAGCACTTACAGCATAGAGTACTTCCTTAAATGTTAAATTAGAGCTCTTTACAAAAGAAAAAAATAACATATAAGAATTGTAGGTTTTATTTTATTAAACAACAATTCATAAAAAAAATATTAGTCCCTTTGTACGAGGTGTTACTTTACAGCTACATTACAAAAAAATTAATGTTTTAGAATTAAATTAAATTCCTTTTAGAATTTAAATCGAGTGAAACAACACATTGAACTAAGGAGAATAAATCGCAGTTTAGACCTGGAAACAGTACAGTATGTGATACAGAACAGAGAAACAGTTGTGCATTAAAACAAGCACATTATCATGTTCATTGATCGTTCATGTTACAGTCAGAGCAGCAGTTTCTGAGATGTGATGTACGAAAATAATGCACAACTTCTGACCAGTCCGGATCAAGAGTTCAACCGTGCTTTGGTCTTATATCATTTGAATTCGATTTGAATTTTAATATGTTGCTCAGAAACTACTTGTTGAGCAACTATCACCTTAGGATGATGCAAAACAATTGAAGCATTCTCCTTCTAATCATTTTACAAATTTATATACAGTGATTTTGATTTTTATTAATTTTGAGTGTGTAGCATAATGACAGACAAAACGTATATAAGACCTCATACAGTAGTTCCTGCTATTATTTATGTCACAGTCAAGAAAATCAGCCCTACTCCCTCACCAGCATCGCATTCTTTCTCTCTCGCGCTCTCTCTCTCTCTCTCTCTTAAGAATGCAGTTTGTCATCTTACATGAGTCCATGAAGCATGAATCTTGTTGTTCCCAAGACGTCCCTTTATTGGGAAACCGGGAAGCACTGTGTTGGTTAGAAAGCTTCTTTCATAAATGTTAAATAAATTGCAAAACTATAAAAACAATAATGTATTAGGCGTGCGTTAATATTAACCATCACATCTTACAGCTCGAGCCACCGTAAAACATTATGATCAATCAAATTCAAGCCTTCACCTGTGTTGTGGTATAAATATAGTTTGACAGAACACCGTTACGAGAGTAAAAAACTACCTTTATTTCTCTATATAATGCTCTGCTTCACAAATGCACTCATCTCAGTGTTTCACTAGCGCTTCAGTGCCATCAAGGTTGAAAGTTTTCTCAGTTCACCAGAGTCATCATCGTCTGAAATACTGGAACTCTCGTGATGGCCCAGGCATGTGGAAATGGCTTGGAGTGAGATCAAGATTGTAAAGGGGATTTGGCAATAACTACCAGCCGAGTTCCTGTAATGTTCAAGTGGTGTTTGTGAAAGTGCGTACAGTTCCCACAGACAGATGCATCTCTTCCCTAACATTTTGATATTTAAGGTTCAGGCGTTCCACTCGCTTTAATGCTCACGGGAACAACTGCAGTGAGCCATTTAAAACCCTTTGCATTTAAATGTTTTACTGCAGCTAAGTGTCTCATCTCCATACTATGCTTTCATCCTCATTTATTTTTTTACGCCTATTTTTTAAAGTCCCGGTTTGAATTGAACACCCCTGGTAATTTTCTTCGAGTATTTAATGTTTTAAGCTGTTTCTAATACATGTTTTTGATAGGGGCACGTACCATGTTGAATCTAACATAATATTAGTTTGGAAATTTTATAAATTCAATTCTTAGTGAGTATTTTGCCCCAACTTTTACAATCATGAGTCCATTAAAATGTTCAAGCTCTTCAGTCTTCCTCGTGTGACAATGTGTCCTCATTCCTGCAGTGTAAAGGCTGTGTCACAATGACACAAATAAATCTCAATTTTTTAATCACATATCTTTCCCCTCAGCCACCCAAACACACACTTTTTTTTATGTTTTACTGAGTAACCCTTTTGTTCTCACCGCTTAATTTTACAATATGAGCACAAGAGCATTTTTAAGGATTGATCCTTCAACAGGAATAGCATTAGCGCGCGGCTGTTTACGCGATCATTCGGACAGAACCGAGCGAGTTAGATGAGAGGCAGCAGATGAGATAAAGGCTGAAGGGACAGAGAATGCTTCATTCATGACAGCGCTTGGATAATGAGAGGAGAATATGATGAGAGGACGAGAGTTCATGTCTGCTACGATAAATATGTCACCGTTTCGCTCTGCCCCGTCTTTCATGGAAAGAGCCCATTGTCTGTTCTAGTTACGCATTGATTAAATTTTGGCACCGACCAAGAAAGGACGTGAAGACAAAAAAAACTAAACAGATCAAATTATGTTGTTTTTCAGAGCATCCAACGGATAATAGGCTATTTCATCTAGCCACCGAAAACAAATAACAGTGATGTAGTGTTGCACTAACATCCGTGCCACTGATGTCACCTTGTGCGCTTATGGGAGATGTTTTATGAGTGAGAAATTTTCTTTAAAGTGCATTATCAAGTTTAAGTTCAAGTCCCTTTCCAGTTTGTTACCTGTAGATCGTATTCAAAAAGGAGCGCATTAATGAATTGTTCATTTCATTAATTAACCAGATGTTTATTAATAATACACTTTCATGTTCAGCAGTTTTATTTGGCTCATTGTATTTTTTATGATGCCGCTGAGTTTATCTTGGGTTACACATCAATATGTCATATTATTACACTTTATAAAATGCATTGAAGGATTACATGATCTCTGTGAGGGGGCATGAAGCTCAGCGTGATGTGACCCACTTAGCAACTTGTGTCAACCTCAACAGTCTTCTGTAAAACGCTGGCTTTTTTTACTCCTCTTGCTTCTGAGTATATATATATATATATATACATATACACACACGTGGACAAAATTGTTGATATCCTTCGGTCAATGAAAGAAAAACTCACAATGGTCACAGAAATAACTTTAATCTGACAAAAATAATAATAAATAAGAATTCTATGAATGTTAACCAATGAAAGTCAGACATTGCTTTCCAACCATGCTTCAACGGAATTATAAAAAAAAAAAAAATTAACTCATGGAACAGGCCTGGACAAAAATGATGGTACCCCTAACGTAATAGTTTGTTGCACAACCTTTTGAGGCAATCACTGCAATCAAACGATTCCTGTAACTGTCAATGAGACTTCTGCACCTCTCTGCAGGTATTTTGGCCCACTCCTCATGAGCAAGCTGCTCCAGTTGTTTCCGGTTTGAAGGGTGCCTTTTCCAGACAGCATGTTTCAGCTCCTTCCAAAGATGCTCAATAGGATTGAGGTCAGGGCTCATAGAAGGCCACTTTAGAATAGTCCAATGTTTTCCTCTTAGCCATTCTTGGGTGTTTTTAGCTGTGTTTTGGGTCATTGTCCTGTTGCAAGACCCATGACCTGCGACTGAGACCCAGTTTCTGACACTGGCCAGCACATTTCTCTCTAGAATCCCTTGATAGTCTTGAGATTTCATTGTACCCTGCACAGATTCAAGACACCCTGTGCCAGATGCAGCAAAGCAGCCCCAGAACATAACAGAGCCTCCTCCATGTTTCACAGTAGGGACAGTGTTCTTTTCTTGATATGCTTAATTTTTCCGTCTGTGAACATAGAGCTGATGTGCCTTGGCAAAAAGTTAAATTTTTGTCTCATCTGTCCATAGGACATTCTCCCAGAAGCTTTGTGGCTTGTCAACATGTAGTTTGGCATATTCCAGTCTGGCTTTTTTATGATTTGTTTTCAACAATGGTGTCCTCCTTGGTCGTCTCCCATGTAGTCCACTTTAGCTCAAACAACGACAGATGGTGCAATCTGACACTGATGTTCCTTGAGCATGAAGTTCATCTTGGATCTCTTTAGAAGTCTTTCTGGGCTCTTTTGTTACCATTCGGATTATCCGTCTCTTTGATTTGTCATCAATTTTCCTCCTGCGGCCACGTCCAGGGAGGTTGGCTACAGTCCCATGGATCTTAAATTTCTGAATAATATGTGCAACTTTAGTCACAGGAACATCTAGCTGCATGGAAATGGTCTTATAGCCTTTACCTTTAACATGCTTGTTTATAATTTTCTTTCGAATCTCCTGAGACAACTCTTTCCTTGGCTTCCTCTGGTCCATGTTGAGTGTGGTACATACCATGTCACCAAACAACACAGTGACTACCTGGAGCCCTATATATAGGCCCACTGACTAATTACAAGATTGTAGACACCTGTGATGCTAATTAGTGGACACACCTTGAATTAACATGTCCCTTTGGTCACATTATTTTCAATATTTTCTAGGGGTACCATCATTTTTGTCCAGGCCTGTTCCATGAGTTTATTTTTTTTTTATAATTCTCTTGAAGCATGGTTGAAAAGCAATGTCTGACTTTCATTGGTTAACATTCATAGAATTTTTTACAATTATTAGTTTTGTCAGATTAAAGTTATTTATGTGACCATTGTGAGTTTTTCTTTCATTGACCGAAGGGTACCAACAATTTTGTCCACGTGTGTATATTGTCTGATTTAATCATTTTTAAAAGCTGCCTCACATCAGTACAAAAAACATATTTATTATTTTCTTTTTAATTATTATGTTTCTAGGATAGTTAAATATACTCAGTTTCATAGGAACACCTGTACCCCTGCTTTTTCATGCAATTATCCAATCAGCCGGTCATAGAGCAGCACAATGGATGAAATTAGTCTCGAATTCTTGTTTTGGCTAACCGAAGTAAACCATGATGTGGTTCTGTGCTGTTATATTCTAGCCAGCCCAAGCTTGGGCATTCTGAGTTGCTTTTCGATACTTTTCTGCTCACCACGGCTGCAATGAGTGGTTATTTGTCTTACCATAGACTTGTTGTCAGCTTGAGCCAGTCTGGTCATTCTTTACTTTTCTCTCTCATTAACAGGGCATTTTTTTTCTTGCACCATTCAGTGTAAGCTCTTGAGACTGTTGTATGTCAAAACCACAACAGAACACTTAAGCAAGCCTGTCTGGCACCAATTATCATACCACGGTCAAAGCCACATTGCGTGGGCATTACCTGAAGCTCTTGACTTGTGTCTACATGAGTGCGTTTTCCTGCTAATACCTAGCAGTTAATACAGCAATTGTGAAATCCATATTCAAACCTCAGACTTACCAACAGACTTAAAGTAAATGCTTCTCAGAAAACTGTACAGTTTGCCAAAAACAAAGGTGTGTCTCATGAGATTCTGACCTTCGTCTTAGACTTAGTTTTGTTACATAATATTTGATCAGGTGCCCAAAAACTTTTGTACAGTGTAAATATTATCATGAAACATAATATAGAGTATTAAATATTGTAGACTAAAACTAAGTGACAATGTTATTCAAGTGTTAAATTATTGGATTGCATTAAGCTAATAATAATAGTAATAATAATAATAATAATAATAATAATAATAATACTGGAATTGGGTTAGGAACTGTCTAACGCATTATTAAAACCTAGAAGCAGAGTCCTGAACTGCCAACTTTGTGAAAAACAAGTGACTGGAGATCACTTAAAGCTTTAGTTGGTCAGGTATAGACTCAGCAGCGTTATGTGGCAATAAAAATAAATCAGCTAATGACCTAAATGTAGTGAATTACCAGGTTATCACATCTATGAAGTTTTTCTTCCCTAATGGGACGGACATATTCTGGGACTTAGACCGTGAAAGACTAGTTCTGGGAACATGAAAAATTATTTTCACACCTGAAAATACTACATTGCAGCCCATAATCAAAGCTAAAGTCAGTCGAATGAAATATTAGAGTATGCAACTTTTTTGTTGGCTGTATTTGCAGTGGAATAGACTTCCAGCTTCTTGGAGCACTTAGCCTTGCATTATCACCTACCCTCTTTCTAAACAATCACAGTTAAACTGCTGTGTTAAAGTAAAGAGAAATTATCTAGACATAACTAAGTAGCTTATATTTTGCAGTGTTGATGCTTGAGTAAGTGCAGGCCTGATTGTAGACGTGTACAGTAACTTGTACATGCTGAGTATTTAAAGTGTCTCCGAGGATGCTTTCAGGTAACTCTGAACCCTGCTGCAGTTGCACTGAACCCTGCTGCAGTTTTTTTCTGGTTTGTTGTGGTTCGTTGGGGAGGTGAGAACTCAAGTGATCCAAGACCATCCAAGTGCGGCAGACTGGTTAGAGCTTCAAGCAGACTTAAACATGGTTCATTTGCAGTGAGAAAGCAATTCGACCCTAAATTGACACAACTGCAAGAAACTAACCAAATGTGCTGTGCCTTTTGGCACAGTGGGAAAGTGGGGGCGGAGCTACACAGAGCTTACGAGGGAGAGTGGGGGGCGGAGCTGCACAGAGACGCAGAGGGAGAGTGGGGGCGGAGCTACACAGAGAAGTGGAGTAAGAGTGGTGCGGACCTACACAGAGCCGTAGAGGGAGAGTGGGGGAGGAGCTACACAGAGCCGTAGAGGGAGAGTGGGGGCGGAGCTACACAGAGCCGTAGAGGGAGAGTGGGGGCGGAGCTACACAGAGCCGTAGAGGGAGAAATCTTGTCATGCACCGTCAAACTATATCAGTATAAATGTCAATGTCTCATCTCCTATCTCAATACAAAATATGTCGATATACAGTACATTAAAAAGCCAATCTACCTCCCATTTACTCTTTTGAAAATGAACGTTCACTAAAAAATAGTGCTTGTGCTATAAATATCACTCATTCAAACGAGCTATTGTTTGTTCTATTTGTTTTAGACGTTTCTACGACTTAATGTGCCTAAATTTCTAGACGTAGGGGTTTTTAAATTAATTGCTTGATTTATTTGTATGCCACGTCTGTAAATAGTGAACCATGCATTCAAAACTTTGGTGCATGCAGAACTGTGACTTCTGCATGCCAGTACACTTGCCTTATTACTTATTTAGTGGCAGATATGTTTTTTCTGTCCCTAATTATTTATTTATTTATTTATTTATTTTGCATACTTGGTTTAGATATTGTTTACTTTTTCCAAAGTTGTCTTTCTGAGCAATGAATGAAATACATTCAAATACATTGTCAGCTCTGCATGTCCCTTAGCTAGTGTTTTTGTTGTTTTTGTTTTTGAGACATTTCATTATGCTGTGCTGTGAGCTTGCAGGAGTGAGCAGGGGAATACCTGTTAAAAAAATAAAATAAGTTCCTCAAGACTTCATATTGAATTACTTTTTAATTATCATAACTATTAATATTATTTTCAAAGTGTTGGATTCGACATTTTGTTGCAGGTCTATTTAATCATCTTGGCCGAAAATCACCTCATGACTCCTGATTTTGTTTTACATTAATGAACTCAAAACTTTCTCCATTTATCTTGATAAAATGGAAAGCGTGTGAGTCAAGAGCATATGTGAAATAGAAAAAGAGGGAGGGGCTTTTAGGAAATGGCAGTTAATATCGTACAATAACGGTGCAAATTATTCCAGATTAATGTGCATGTTCTCTTTGCCCTACTGACGAAAAAATGAAAAAATCTTGACAGTTTTTTGAGTGATAACTCACACTAGGGGACGCGTCTGTTTATGGTAAATTGCGGCATTTCCTCGGAAAATGCTGAAAGGTTGACGTATGATAATAAAATCTATAATTGGAATAAACTTCACAGGGTATTGTGGCTGTGTTATATCATAAAGGGACGGTAATACCGTTATATCACAGAGGCATAATAAACATACAGTGTAACGCCTGTAAATATCTGGATCGCAGATGGGGTTAGGGTGTAAATTTGGAAACCATCGTGTAACGTTGAATGCAGTCTGGACCTCAGGTCGGATAAGTATTGATCAGTGGAGACAGAAAGTGGGACTCCAGCTGTCTAAGCAAGAGTGAGTGACCAATCAATAGGATGTACAGATGGTGGCTCGGGGGGAAGGCGCTTTTCAGTAGAGCTGCTAAATACTTAAGATTGTCAGGACATTGAATACTCTCAGCAGTTAATCTCATTACCTAACGCAAGAGGAGGCGATGTGACAGCAGCATCTGTTTGCACAGTCACAACTGGCTGTGCTACGATAACATCATTATTTCCTATGTGATATGAGGAAGATGTCTTCTCTGATGTTTAACATATTAATAAGTAAATGCACATCATTAGTGCATAGAATGTTTATGTTTATGAATCACTTCAACATAAAATATTGGATCGGAACAGGATGACTATTAGACAGTATGCGTTGTACATTGCTGTGGGTTAAACCTTCCATGTAACCCTTAAAAAAAAAGACTAATTTCAACAAAAGTAGGTATTTAAGGAGAGCACTTACTTTCTTAGTCCAATTTACCTTGGACTCTGACCATTTCGTGCATATTTAACATGCTTGTATCCTGATTGTGTCTACAGGTGTTCTTTTATTTTTATAGCCATTTGATAAATTACATGATTGGCACTTCAAAATGTAATATTATTATTTTTTTCATAACACTTTTTTTCCCTCCATTTTTTTTCCATACTAGTAGTGTTACACTACTAGTTTAGCAGTAACAAAATACAATAATAACCTTGTGCTGTTTATGATATTTCTTGATATAATAACGGAACCCAATATACTGTATGATCTAAGAATTCTTGCCAACGGCTTCAAATGAAATGTGTTTTACAGCCAATGTATGGTGTGGAAGATATGGAAGGTACCTGTGCCAGATGAAACAGGGCATCCAAATTGAAAGGATAAAGCAGAACACTTCATTATTTGATCACAGCATGAGGGACGCCCAGAGAGGAAAGGGATGACATCTGTCAATTTAGGGTTTTCTACACAAATGTAAATAAGCTGCTGCGTAAACAACCAGTTGTGCATAGAGAGCACAGTGGCATCTCTCGAGCGACCTTAAGGACGGCGTTGCCGGACCAGTCGCTAATCCTCTCTGACAGGGAAGAGGTTATCTTAGCTATGGTAATTGGGATGCTGTCGTGGAAGTTAGACTATTTGTGAAACCTCATTTGGCCTCTCACATTTTATCAGTGAGTCAGGACAGGCGAAAACGCCGTTGCTGGGAAGAGGGGGGCTGGCATACCAATGTGGAGAATCTGAAGAAATGAACGGATTCTGATATTAAGGTTAAAAGTTTCTTTTTTTTTTTTTTTTTTTAATTCACTTTTGTTTTAATCATTATTAAACCGAATATGATTACGACCTTCAAGAACAGTCAGGTAGCTAACTGACATTTTAGTCCTCGTTACTGTATGGGCTTATTGCCGAAGGTCTGCGTTTTATCTTTTTCTCGGTTTTCCTTAACACAGTGCAGGGGCGTAACTGTGCAATGCAGGATAATGAAAGTTCAAGATCATTTAACAGGATTAGCTGTTGACTTTCATAGTTGGTCTTTAAAAGTTTATGTCAATATAAAACAAACGAGGATGCAGAATAAATGAAATAACAGCGACTAGCGCTTTAGATTTTTTGCACAGATTAGCCAAAACGACCTGTCAAATAATGAAATGTTTGGTTGTGGAAATGAAATGCAGCGTTAATGGTACCATTAGGATGTTTGCTTAGTTCAGATTTTAAGCAAATGCTCATTTTTGGTCGTAATTTGTTTTGTAGCAAAATATGAATTTAAATATTGCAGTCCCCTCTTGTGTATTTACAGCCACAAATGAGTTTTAAATGCCTGCTAATGAGAAATGCTTTTTTTTTTTTTTTTTTTTTTGCATTTGCTTTTACTTTTCTTGCCTTGATTGTGTAAAAGGTATTCCCGGCCCAGTTCATAATCATTCATAATGATTCCAGTAATTCACTAATTCAGTAATTAGTAACTTTATATTTTATGATAAAAAAAAAAAAAATTATTCACAGCTATTAGTTGTTTTTGCAAGTAGTTATTTTATTCATGAGCTCCATTTCCACTAAGCATGTAAGCCTTCTTCTAAAACATCTTTCCCTTTTCTGATAGCTCCACACATTGCTGTTGCCCCACTAACAGACATGTACAATGGCTTAATTATGGTATATTAAGCCATCACAGTGACGCAGGAGATAGTCACAATATACAAAGTGCTATGACAGCCATGCTCATTGTTTCTTTCAACAGTCATCTGAAAGGCTTGCGAGAGGCCATGTTTTGCTGGTGTAATTAGAAGGAGAATTTATGGGAACAATCAGGCTTTCAGTCAAGCGCAGCCTATTTAGAGGTGACATCAGGACGTATTGTTCGATGATGCTGACTTCCTGTTGGAAACCTGACATTGCAGACAAGCTGTCAGAACCCTTTTAGTACCCTGTATGGTAGTATAATCATGACCTACAGAAAATTTGGGGAAAACGTGTTTCAGTCATGTGGAATCCTCATGTGCATGCTCATGTTTTATTTCAGAGTTGGGGTAACCTCGGAAAATAAGGATTTAATACTTAAGTTGCACACATTAGTATTCAGACCTCAGATGGAACCCCAGGCTAAGGCACTGCTCAGTTTATTCTACAGAGATCATGAGCTTAAATCCCAGCAATCGCTGCTTTGTCGCTAGCCAATCACATGCTTGTGTATATAAAAGAGGACAGATAGCACTTTATATATTTACTTTTTACTTTATGTGTTTACTACGTTTGACTACTAATACTTTTATTATTATTATTATTATTATTATTATTATTATTATTATTATTCATCAAATTGATATATTCACTATCAGTCAAAAGTTTGGACACACCTCCTAATCCCATGTACTTTCCTGATTTTTATTTCTTTCTACGTTGATGCCGAAGGCTTCCAAATTATGCAATGATCTCCTTTGAACAGTTAATATTGAGATGCATCTTCTACTCATGATCTGTAAAGCCCTCATAACGGATCTAATCTGAGGTGATGCTAATTAGTGATTTTTGAGGCTGGTATCTTCTCTTTCAGCAGAGGTAGGTTTTGGTCTTGCTTTCCCTGGATGGTCTTCATGAGAGCCAGTTTCATCATGGTGCTTGATGGGTTTTGCAAATGCACTTGACAATACTGTTCTTGCAAGAACTGTTCCAGAACAGCTGACCTTATGTGTCTTAAAATAACAATCGACTGTAGTTGCTGTAACTTAATTGCCTAATGCCATATGTGTTATTTCATAGTTTTGAAAATCTCCAGTATTGCTGACTGTCTAGAATGTAGAAAATAAATCCAAACTTGTGTCCAAACTTTTGACTGGCACGGTACAGCATGCCTCATAATTGCCTCATATTGCGCAATTTATCAACTGAGAAGTGAATATTTCTTTGGAGGATTTTTATCTTTTTTAGACTTAAATGGTGTTTTCATTTAAGATGACGGGCAAAAAAAAATCCTAGTTTTTTTTTTTTAGCTCTACAAATAATAAATGGAAAGCAAAATTAAATCCTCATCCTATACACCCTGGACAGGAGGACACCAAAAGTCCATCAAAGAACGCCCATGTGCTACCGCGTTTATACATTTGTTGATGGCGATGATGATGATGTTATTGATGATGATTACTATGATTATCATTATTATTATTTGAAATTAATGAAAGTCATTCGTAGTTGCATTTTTTCTGTCAGTCATCTTCTTACTAATGCCAGTAAGATGCACTGCTTTTGCCATGTACTGTATTTGGGATTGTGCCTTTTTACCTTTAAATAAATTCCATGTCTCACAGGTCCACATATAGCTTTAATATATCTCATTACTGCGTTCATCACTCCATCTAGTGACATCTGTAGTCCAAATAGGGACCGTGAAGGCCAGTGGTGATTACCACTGTATTTATTCCCATATATCACGACCACCGTCGGTCGTCGATCAACATTCACACGTGCATTTCACATGCAACATTCACTTGCACTGTACGCGCAATTTGGGAACACCAGTTAGCCTAATCCGGATGTCCTTAGACTGTTGGCGGAAACCTACCAAAGACAGGGAGAACTTGCAAACTCCATGCACCCAGACCCCAAGGCTGTGTACCCTGGAGGTACAAGGCAATAGTCATTAATGCATATTTAGCAGCGACTATGCAAACAACTTAAACTTTTAATCCATCAATGAGCTAATTTGTAACTGAAGCAACGTTAAGTCTTTTAGTGGGACTTACCTTCAGTACTCAGCTACTCTAATAAAACTTTTTTTTTTTAGGTATGAAAGTTATTTTCTCTTGCTCACCCTTTTTTTTTTTAAGGCTTAGCATAAGGCGGTGCAGTTTTTGAGCATCTCTATTAATACCTTTGACAGATTCTAATGGAAGTGGCATGACATTGTTTAAAGTTTTGAAAGGCACGTTATGCATTTCCCAGACATCTTATTTCCTGTCTGGCCTCACGACTAACTTGTCATAAGAGAAGTGTTTGCCTTCATGGTCCGTAGTTTGGAAAAATAGCCTGTTGCCTGGCCTTGCTTCCACGGTGGTGAGAAAAGGGAGGGCTAAAATGATGGGCTGTATCTTACTAAGTGAAGCATGCTCTTCCTGTCTACATGAAACCTTTGGGATAAATAGCTTCCACAAGATCTAAATTCTCTCCCAAGCACCTCCAATTTGTCAGCCATCAGCACAGATCTTCTAAATGTCAGGCTGCGGATTTTATTAGGGGTGCCCTTCATATACTTTAATGAGACTTATGTCTGCTTGAGTGTTTCATTTACCTAACATTACCTGTTGTTTGTAACCTTGAGGTGCGCGAGATGTCTCCCAGACATGTTTTCACCCTCTTTCCAAACTTACAGTTCCCTTACAGTAATTGCCTGTCTATACTGCCTAATTAGATGGGTGAAGTTTTGCATCGTAGATGTGACACTTTGTGGTTTCAATTACATTAAGTCTGTTTCATTAGGCTTCGGTTCCACCAGGAACATGCTTCAGTCAAACAGTGACTTTTACTCAGTGGCACTAAGATTATTTTGCCCTTCAGAAAAATTTCTCAGATGAAAAATACTGTGTGCTTAATTTTAATGGAATACTTAAGCAGCAGAAAGTGAAATCACTCGTAGATGACAGCTGTGCAGTGTTTCGACGCCTGCGGCTTTCAGTAAATATTACAGTCATCTAATGACTCTGGATTACTTTTATTATTAAAACATATATATATATATATATATATATATATATATATATATATATATATATATATTGCCTTTTGGTTTGCATTTGCATAGGAACTTTGAAAGATATTTCGAGCTCAGTGTCCTCAGAACCAAGAAAAACTCCAAAAATACTTCCAAATGGCTGGTTTTCTTGTAGCGCTCCCTTTAACCACAAAGGCTGCCAGTGAAAAGGTTCAGAAACCATCTGTCAGCATTTGTGGTTAACTGCAGCAATCTGTTTTGGTCCAGTAGACAGTGTGTTTTCGATGGCTCGACTGTAAAAGAGAGCTGGAGAGCTGGGATGAAGCTCTATGGCTCATATTGTTAAGGATATACAATATATTGCAATTTTAAGACACATTCGTAAAATTATCCTATATGTAAGTAGTTTCAACAGACGCTTATTTAAATCACTTGATCAGCGACTCTATTTGAAAGGCCGTTCTATTCAACACATAATATCCTGTATGGGTTTTCCAGTACCATTATGTGATGCGAGCATATACTGTGAATGAGAAGCCATTTGGTTATTTGAGCTTAAGGTGGCAGATTTTTTTAAACCTTTTCTTTTTTTTTCATTTTACCCCGACCTATATGGAAAAAACATGCGTTGTCAATGATTCCTGTTTTACTTTATTTAAATACAACCTGTCATATGAAAATGATTCAGTCTACAGGCAATGAAGCTTAAGCGTTAAATAAAGTAAATACCTGCATGCATGTAATCCTAAGCACTTTATGCCACTTTTTAATAACTACTGCTCTGCGCACTCGGCTCAGCCATCACCCAGCCTTCTCCTAAAGATTCTGTGTTAAACACATTAGCCGGAGCTATGAGAGGTGTCAAAAATATTTAGAGCTGCTTTTTATTTCATAGCCTTTTTTTAATGCTCACATAACCCAAGCTACTCAAGACCACCTTGTATGCATTACTAGAATATCTGTTCTCCTATGTCGTAGATGTGGTATTAAAGATGTTGAGTTACTAATTGAGACGTTAAACATCAACACGCAACCAGGTGAAAGATAAAAAAAATAAATAAAACATTTGCCTTGAAAATGTGTTTAAAGTGACATGGCAAGGGAGGAAGTAGTTATTTCAAGTGAAAGAGGAAGACAGGTTGCGTGTGAGGGTTTGGGGATAAAAAGCAGTGTTTTAGACATCTGCTGCTTGCACGACTGTTTGCCAAATGGCAGGAATGTCATCAGGTATGAGTAAAGGTTGTGAAATCCTTAATGAGGCTACAGAGATTTACATCTTAATGCTTTTTTGTTGTTGGTTTTGTTTAGATGTTGGCAAAAGGGAAGAGATGTGACCCACTGATGTCCTTGGCTTGTGGAGTGTGATGCAGTGTAGTTTCTGTACCAGACTGTAGCTACATTAACATGGGCAATATGTCTTCTCGAAATCATTCTGATTAGACGTCTCAACTTAACTGTTTACATGGGCTCAGATCCAATAAGATGTGCACTTACATGCACACAGCATGTAACCAGAATAGAACTTTTTTGGCATATGAAAAACCGGTTCTCCCTGCCGTGAAGCGGGTAATATGCCAAAATATATAACAGTACAAGAAGGACCATTTCATTTTCTCAGATTTTCAGGTTAGGTTAGGTTTCCTATGTTTTCCGATGAATCCCACCATCTGCATAATGATTGGTCATAAGAATTCAGTCTCATTTACGATTGGTTATATTCAAAATGGTGAGCCAAATAGCTCTTCTTCCTCAGCCAAGGACCAAATAAAGTAAACACTGGTGGGAGAGAGTTGTTCTCACTGAGTTTACTGATCATGAATGAAAGGCAAATTTCTTTCTTGGAGACCGGTCATGTTACTTAATATTACCTCAACGCAGAAAGAATATAGTTATTCCGACACGAGAGAAGCGATCAGATCAAGTGTTTGCATGGCTAATATTTACCTACTGAATGGATTATCAAAGCTTTCTACCACCCCTCTGAAAATTAAAAATATACTGAAAATTTATACAGATCAAGTGGATCAGAGTGTTCCAGTTATAGTGCTTACATTATGCATTTTAATTCTGTTCGGGCTTTTATTTCAGTTATTAGTGGGACGTTAGGGTCCATGTAAATGCACCTTATGATACAAGTGACACACTCCATATATATATACAGTATAAATCACACACCCCATATATATATATATATATATATATATATATATATATATGTATGTATGTGATTATACAGTATGTATATATATATATATATATATATATATATATATATATATATATATATAGAGAGAGAGAGAGAGAGAGAGAGAGAGAGAGAGCGAGAGAGAGAGAGAGATTAACACTTTTTTTGGGTATAGCACCATTCTGACAGTCACCTGTTCCTGCGTGTTTGTGCTTAGTCATTTTTCACGTCAGTCAAATAGCAGCTTTTTTTCAGTTTCTGGCACTGAGCTTTTTAATTAGGTCCCCCTGTTCCTCATTTCCAGCTTTCATATGTAATCTCTGAAAATCCCAGCTTATTGTTCAGTGATTCATCTTAAAACAGACTCTTTAGTAATTGCAGTGGAACTAATAGGAAAGGGTATGTTGTTATGAGAATGAGAAATGTTGAAATGTAAGTCTGGGAAGTTACTGGTGCTTCCCGTTCGGTCTTGAGCATTTCCATTAGTGAGGTATGATTTATAAATTTATACACATTGAATTCTTGAATCGGATTGCACAGAAAACGTGCGCTAATTTTGGATTTGACTGTGGATCTAGGTGTAATGGGAACGCACTAGTTCTAATATGAACTAGTAATATGAATCTAAAGTGAAAGCTCAAACATTAATCAAGTAATTGATTTTCCAAATAACCTAAGACAATAATAATAAGGAAAAGTGTGTTTTTGATTAACAGAGCAAAATGTATAAGAGGAGACATTTATGTAATGTATGTAAAATGTTGTTAGTCTTCAGGAAAGTTGAGTTCTTGGTTAATTGACAGAGATCATGACGAGAGAAAAATTATGGAATGTCTGTGTACTTTTGTTACGATGTAAGTGAGAACAGGAATTAATAATTGACTCTGTAACGCTCCACAATATTAAATCTATATAACATCTAGATATCCACAATATTAAATCTATCTTTAATCTATCTTTAACTATACAGTATTAAAAAGAGCAGTGTGCTGCTCATTAATTAGTTAAACAGGTAGTCCTCGAGTTACGAACATTCGAGTTACGAATTTCCGCAGATACGAATGGACAGTGGTTCCACTTCTGGGTCAATCACGGAAGTAGCTCACATGTATTGTACAAAAAATAGTACAATACATTCAAATTGTACTAGATGTGCACCAGATACCAGATGGAGTCATATACAGTATATTCAGTGTGTAAATAAATGTATACAATGTAAAGTTCAGTATATTGTATGTGTGCGTGTGGGGTTGCGGGAGAAACGGGTCGGCCTTACCGGTTTCAATAAATCAGTCTGGGTGCATGCTGATAGAAAATGGCTGTCTTGTAAATAGGGTTGGGTATCGTTTGGGTTTTTTTCGATACCGGTGCCAAATCGATACTTTTAAACCGGTACCGGTGCCAAAATGGTGCCTGAACCGATACTTTGCAAAAGCCACAAAATGATGGTGGATGACTCAAGAATACATTTTTATTGAACAAAAAATTAAATGCTTAAATTGAACAATATATTAAAAGTTTAAGTACTGGCTGGAAAGCCATAATTATAAACAGAATCCATGTTACATTAGTATTTTACAAATCGTTTGACCATTTGTTAGCATGAATGCAAGATTTGTATTTTGCGATTAACATTACATTAGCCTACTAACTAACCTGCGGAAAGGCCGCTGTCGTCATCATAATCGGTGGACTCCTTTTTGCTACAGTTGGTATGATCGGGGCTGGAGTCATCCACACCAATAGTGCCAGCTGTTGTCCGCAAGCTGTCAAACACGGCGCATCCCTCTGCTTTTAAGTTTATTCCGTGTGCCCTCAAATGTTTCATTAGATTTGACGTGTTTCCCCCTTTACACGCAACTGCTGTGAAACATTTACTGCACGTCGCGGTATCGGAATCCTTTCTTGTGAAATATTGCCACACTTTCGACCGTTTAGTTAACTAAAATAAAAATAAACGTTTAATCTACAAAAATAAAATGTACAGTAACATTTCTGCAACAATGTTTTGGATTTGTATTATCAAAGCTTTCCGAAGTCCTCAAGATTTTTCTAATTAAGGAAATAATTTATTTTTCCGATAATTTCTGACCCCCCATGAGTGCAGTATTTCAATTTTATTAGCGATCATGTGTGTTGATGAATCTAATGCTTATTACAACTGTGTCATCATCATAGCCCCAGAGATCAAATATATTAATCAACAGTTCAGGCATTTAAGTGGCACCGAAATGAGGCACCGAAACTCGCGTTCTGTTTCGGTCCGGTCCATGCCGGTTATATAGGTACCCAACCCTACTTGTAAAGCTGATGGTGTATAATCCTAATTTTGGAAAATCCTTAACAAAGTAGTTCACAAAGTAAAAATAGTTCACTGAGTAAAACAGCTGTGAGACAACATGGCATCCAGGATTCCCCTAGTGATTTAAAGGTGCAGAGACAACACTGTTATATTTGTGTGAGGTTCATTTCCTTAGGCTCTGTTACGGGAAAGGGTGGCAGATTAGTCAAGTGGATTGATATGCTTTATATTGTATTTTCGTGTCAAACGTGATTAAGACTCACTTTGTCTAACTTAAGAACAAATCGGATTTACGAACGTGCTTCCGGAATTGAACTTGTTCATAAGTCTGTACCTGTTATCATTGGCAACTGTCCCTTGAAACTGTGCTGTTATTTTTTAATTTTTTTATTGTTTTTTACATAACCCTGATATAGTGATAAATGCCAGTTCCTACGCATTAACCAGCTCTCCACATCACGCAACAGCTCCTAAGCAACCAAGGAGGGTGAAGGCTATCACATGCTTGTCCTCCTAGACACTGTGAGGAATGGTGTCCGCCTCTTCGCCATGTATGCATCAGAGACTCCCATGATTGGCTAGGGTTACTATTATTGATAAAATGGGAAAATTATGCCAACCCTCTTTTAACCCTTTTGGATGCAACGACACGCATGCATGGCTGTGGCATCATCGTGGTTAAAGCTAACAGTGTTTGGCTGATAGCGAAAATGTTTTTATTTTGTTGGTTTAGATCCTATTGCCCAAACCCCAGATTCCAGTACATTTGCCTTTATTATTCATGTATGCATTTTTCACATGGCATTGAAAGTCTGATACCTTTTCAATAGTACACCTTGGTAAACAATTTTACTTGTTGCACATTGCAGGAAAAACCCTGACCTGATGTTGTACTCATATGCAAATGAATTTCCCTGCGCCAATGTTATTCTGATGGGCATAATGCTCAAAAGAAGTCATTGCTCTCCGGATTCCTCTTTATTACAGAGTTACACATTAATCCAGAGGCTTGGGTAAGAGATACTGGCAAATATAGGCTCAGACATGGAGCTCGAGTCAGGAGCATAAGCTGAGGCTTAGATAGGGCGAGACATATAAGTAGGGCTATAGACAGGTATAAACAGCGCTAACACTTGCAGCAAAACATTTTGTATCTTTCTTCTACATTGTCATGGTTTTTCTTTTATAAATGGAAATGGAAAATGGATATAATGAAAAGGAATTTTATTGTTTTTCTGTAAGATGTTCATTTAGGATGGGACAGTATCAAGTATTGCTGCAACCTTAAGTTTTTTCGAGTTGCAGTTTCTTTACAAGAGCACAGACATAGTGAAAATTACACTTCCTAGTTTGAAACACTTCAAGTAGTTGAGTACTGTAGTGTTAGTGACATCATCAGCAGGCATGGAAAATTATACTTTAAAGGGGGGAAAAAATAGATTTAAAATATGAAAGCTTGTAAGTTAAAGATGAAACGGAAGAAGAGATGCCAATTTTACCAGCCGAAGCATTTTAAAATGCGCTCAGTTATTGTGCATCGCCATCCATGGTTGGTAGCTGACGTGATATAACGTGTATAACTAACTGCCTGATTGGTGGCCATGGATAATATATTTAGAACATTGTGGAAAAATCCAAAAGGAGGCCCTGTCCTTCTTTAACTGATAAAATAATACCAATCATGAGGATTCCTCTACCTTCAGATGTCTTCATTTCAGGCTCCTTTTAGTGATAATTCCATGTAAATCCAATTAACATCAAATCACTCGTTCTTGAGACATCAAGCTACTGAGAATCGCGGTCAACCCAAAAGCATAAAAATTTATTAACTGACAATATGCTGTGTTATAAGAGGAAGGAATCACTTCAAAGCAATTTGTTATTGCATATAGAGCATTGGACCATGGGTTATTGTACTAACACCTATATGACTTCATGTTTGACTTAGCATCTGTTACATTTTCTGCTGCTTTTTCTTATTTTTACTGCCTAGAATGTGCTTTTATGACTTCTTTTATGGCTAAGGAAAGCTATAGTTTCTCAGTAGATGCGCAGTGCTCTATGAGATATAAGTAATTTTGCCTCCGAACACTTTTTAGGAGAGTGTTTTATTAATATTACTAGCTACCTGATAAATTGGATGTTTCTGTCTTCTAAAACGGATGCCATGGAAATGAGCTTTTAAACTTTATTAGGTTTTGCTTAGGAATGTTTTCCCAGCTTGCCAAATAAACTCAATCAGAGTCCTAAAACAAATGTACAGCATGTGGTTGTCTCCATTAATATAAGTATAGTACTTATTTTCTGTCTTAACTGGTGTGCCTGTGGGCCCCGCTGATATCTGATTCACATTTATGAAGACATTTATTAGCTTCTCACTAGAAGCGGCTTTCTATTCTTGCATGTAAAATACTGCTAAAGAGTCAAGCACAGAAATTCTGGGTATTTGAATATTGAATGATATTGATTGTTCTCATCTCCTGTTTCCTCTATTTGCAAAAAAAGAAGAAGAAAAAACAGCAAAACACTTTACATTTTCTATTTGAGACTAGTCTTAGTCACACAATTTCACAACCAAACCTGACGAATATATATGTGTTAAATCAATGTTTTACATTCATAGTGTACATCGTACAATTCTGCCATGCATTTTGGTTTCTGAGGGTCTTTTCGAAACTTCTGTACAATGTGAGAAATTAAAATCCGAAAAGCACGCTGAGGAGAGCCATTTTCCAGACCCAAATCTAATCAATTTCTCAAGTCAGATCTTGGTAAGGTCACTTTTAGATGTAGCACTCCATCTTCCTGGAATAAATTAGAAGAGAAGCTTGCCTTGAGTCTTGACACACTGGTGACTCTGAGCAGTTGAAGGGAATTAATTAAGTGTGAACAGTCTTAGCTGTGAAAGTCTCTAGTCTTCAGATTTTAGATGCTGCTAATTCTTGAATTTTTGGTGTTTTTACAAACTCGTACTTGATTTTTCTTATTTCCAATAACGTAAACAGTTTTTTATACATTTTTTTTTATTTTGTCTGGCAGAGATGAATAAAATATCTTCACAAATGTTAATGATATTACCAAGCACTCTGTCTCACGTTAGCATTCAGGTTTTCTATTACACTGATCAGCAATAACGTTACAAAAAAACTACATACGTTCTACAGTAGCTCTGGTCCGTTGGGGCGTGGCTCTACAAGACCTCTGGGGGTATGCTGTGGTGGCTGGCCCCATGGCGTTGGTTGACACTGAATCCTTTGGGTCGTTCAGTGGATCAAACTTGTTTGTCCAGTGCCTCCCATGGCTGCTCGATCAGATTGGGATCTGGGAAGGTTGAAGGCCAAGTCCTTGGCCTCGGGCTCTTTGCCTTTTCAGCCCCGTAAACAGAGGACCGTGGTGACCTGGATGTTCAGGTGGCTATCTGTCGTGACCAGCATTCGATTGAATATTGTTAAATTCATCCCACATTAGTTGATATAATGTCACCAGCCTACATGCTCATGCACGCACACCCATCATGCTAATGTAAAGAAGAATATCCATATCACTTTGAACTTTTTTTCATTCTTTGACGCAGCCACGAGCGGCTACAAACTCCTATCCTTTGCTTTTTCGTACTGTTCCTACTCATTAGATACTCTTAGAATTTTGACAGGTTCAGGTCAGCGAATGATTTTCCTAGTTTTTAATGTGAATTATTGTCTGGCACTTTGCCGACTTGTCATGCTCCATGCTTCTTCTTCTCCTTATTCTGCATGCTTATTAGCAGCTTCCTACATGGCTCATTTTTAAAGACCTTGTGATGACACCTGAGCTGAGATGAAATGCAAAAATTGTATCTGACAGTTGGCTTGCAAATAAAGGAATCGAAAACTGGGGCGTAACGTACAACCAGCTCCCATCTGCTTACACGGAAATAGAAGGGTGTTATTATGTTCCCGCTGAAGGGAAACACCCTGTGTTTAGCCCAGTGTGGAGGTCGTGTGGTGATCAGAGGGTGTGTACGCATTGGCTTTTGGTTGGAAGTCATGCTCCAATTAGACCATCATGGTCAGGCTATGAAATCCCAGCCAGACTTCTACTAGGTCGACTCCTCAGACGTCAACTTACAAGTATGTCTGATGTGTAATTTCAATAGTGCATGTTGTCTGATCGTGACTTGTTCGGAATCGAAGTTTTACCTTTCTAACAGGAAGTGGAAAGTAATAAATATGATTGAATAAGTAGAATGGAGATGAAGAGGTTTATGAAAAACGTATTTATTGTCATTTCCCCCCTTTATTTTGTTTATTTTCTCTCTTCCAGATCAGATAGAACGCAGCCTTGTCATCTCAGTTGTGTCAGAATATATTAAAAAAGGTCGTGATCAAGATGTAATTTCTAGCTCTTTCCCTGTTGCTGAGCTCTATTCAAATCTGAAAACTCATTTTCCTCAGCAACTGATTCCCCAGTGCCTGAAATGATGCAACTCGCTGTAATTCAGCATCCCTTTGAACTTTGCTGCTCACGTCACTCAGCCAAATGTTCCCGCTTTCATTGTTGCAACGCAGTCTTTGTTAAAATATGCAAAAATATAACTCCGAACGTTGGTCACGTTGAACTTCCAGCAGCATCCTGTTTAATATTTGATTTCGAAATCATTGGGAAATCATTAGCTGCTTAGCTTGACTCATGATTTGCTCTTTTTATGCGTTAAATGTCTAACGCTTTGTCTGTGACTGCAAGCCAGTGTGATCGTCGAGAGGAAAGTAGAAAGGAGCTGTCTGTGGATGTCAAAAAGATTTCTTTTTTTTAAGCTCTGATCCTGTGCGATTCCACACACCCCTCCACCCCCCATTCCAGAAAGTCTGTTTAAGAGGCACCTTGCCGTGCTTGAGTGCTTCATGTCCAGGTGGAAGGGAGGAGGAGACCATGTGCAAAGGTGGAGCACCTTCTATAGGGATGAGGAGAAGGGTCAGCAGATGGAGCACCTCCACGCTCCTAGCTCCCGTCTGGAGAATGACCGGAGGAGAAAAAGTGAGCTGGAGAACTCGGACACTCGCATTAGTCATGGTTCAGAGAGCTTATCCCCTTCGATAAAGGACTCGCGAACACAGACGCTGTCTTCTAATCAGTGCAGTCCAGCGTAGGCAAACTGAGAGAAAGTAAATATCTCTTTATTTTATTTTGTAACACTGATTAATGCATTAAAGTATTGTTTGTTTTTTGTTTTTTTTTAACGGGGTGTGTTTATGTTTTACATACCCTGTATAAAAGTGCTTTTGAATGCACTAATTTATCTAAAGGGGGTGATTAATTAAAGTTTGCGTTTTGACAGTAGTGCCTGCTACAAGGCAAGGTTTATACGAATGTTGTTGTTGTTGTTGTTGTTGCTGCTCTTTCGGCTGCTCCCGTCAAGGGGTCACCACAGTGGACCATCCGAGCCGCACACAACTTGGCACAGGTTTTTACAACGGATGCCCTTCCTGACGCACCAAGGTTTCTATTAATGTGCTCATTTAAAGTGTTATTATTCCTAAAATAAATGCTCATTCACATTAACCTGTGCAATGGACACTCTGTATAATCTCAGGCTAATAAAAAACTGTTATTTAGCAAAGACAAAAATGTTTAATAGTTCATATGGTGAGGTTTCCTGTATAGAGATGTTTATTAAACGTTAACGAAGGAGTATCAGCTGGTTTCTTGGTAAAAAGTATTCAATAATAATTATGTTTTATTAGTTACATTTACACTGGTGATATTTCTTAAATAGAATTACAATCAACCAAATCATTTAATCAACAATTAATCAGAATAAAACTTGATATTGACTTGCCGAGCCAATCAGTGCTGCTTACAGAAGCAGGATGAAACGTAAAGACACGAGGGAGAGAGTTGTTCTCACCGAAGGCAAAATTTCCTTCCCAGAAACTCGTCACATCACCTCATGTTACCCAGACATGGAGAAAACATGCGCAGAAAGAATATATATTTATATATATATTTTCTGACGAGACAGAAAAGGTCAGCGCAAGTGTTTATATGGCTAATATTTAGCTGTTGAATGGAAAATCAAAGGTTTACACCAGCTCTCTAATTCTGATTGAAAATTCATTCTGATCGGGAGAGAGGCAGTCGTATTCAGTATTATTAGTGGAATATTACGGTCCATGTAAATGCAGCTACAGTCTTCAGAAGAGAGAGAAAAGAGAGGCTGATAAGGAAACAACTGTTTCTTGATGTGTTGCTCTAATGTAAGTAATAAAAATCAAACAATGTACGTTGTGAAAATGTAACTATCATTTAATAAAATAAAGATTTCCTAAATAAAATATATTTCATAAAATATAAGTAATTAATCAAAATGGTGTGAGCCCGATACACAGGATGGATACCAGACAAAAAAAAACAAACAAACAACAATGCTATATATGTAAAAGTTATTTCAGCAGTGAAAATATTAAGTAATCCCTGAAGAAATATTCAGTTTAGGTTTTCTAATTAATATCTGTTGGTGCAGGTGTTTTATTAGTATTTTATTTTAAGGTAGATTATTAAATACAGTCATAACATGGCTTTCACGCAACATTTTGATTTCACTTATGGTGCAGGTTAAACTTTAGGCAGATCCCCAAGTACTGCAAAAATTCTGTCCAGCGATCGGTTTAAGACACACCCACAGTTTGACGCATGCACAGTACACTGTTAAAATGTTTGATTCATAACTTTCCATCTATGCAAACATTTTTTTTTTTTTTTTTTTCCCCGATTTTCTCCCTAATTTAGTCGTGTCCAATTCCTCCCCGTCACTAGGGGGCTCCCACATTAAGGCTACTACTACCACTCAGCCGGGAGGGCCGAAGACTATCACGTGTTTCCTCCGAACCACGTGACGCCAGCCGACCGCATCTTTTCGAACTGCTCACTCATGCACCGTTGGGGGCGGCGTAACACACTCGGAGGAACACACTATCCGCTCCCTCCGTTGCGCGAGCTCACAGACGCCCCTGACTGGCTGTAGAGCCGTGATTAATGTGGGAGCACTAAGTACCTCTCATCCTCTCTGAGAGAGCTCGGCCAATCAGCTCTCTCTAGACCTCCGGCTGCGAGAGGTTACAGCACCACCCGGGATTCGAACTAGCGATCTCCGGATGATAGGGCGAGCGCTTTAACCACTGCGCCACTCGGAGGCCCTATGCTAACATTTTGATTACATTTATGGTGCAAGGTTCAGTTTTCATAGTGTACGTCCCATTTTTTTAAGTAAGCCAGTAAGTGCTGTCTTGTGTGTTTCGTCAGGATTTATCCTTATAAGTACATTACAGTCGTCTCTGTGTCTTCTCTGTGTATACACTGTGAACTATGTTGATTGGCTGTGTTGAGTGACGCGTATTGCTACGCCCACCTTGAATCAAAAGCACTGAATGAGTAAAAAAAAAAAAAAAAGCTAGATGATGCGAAATAATCTGTCTGGACAGACATACAGACAGAACTTTTTCTGAGTGGAACGTCAAGATTTCATTGAAATGAATGAACAGACAAAACTGTATATACAGTACCTACAGTACTGTGTATATAAAATTAATTGAAGGGATTTGTCTGTAGTTTTTTGCTATGGCTGATGTTTCTTATGGTGCAATTTTGCCTTAGCAATGTATTGTTTCTTGATTTTTATTTTTTTGCTTCATTCATTCATTCATTCATTCATTTATTTATTTATTTATTTACATACTAGTACAGAAAGTAATCCATAGGAAAAGCATCACATTAATATAGTACCAACTAATTATTAGTTGATTGTTTTCCTATAATTGCTTACCTGGCTATGTTTTATTCCATTAATTAAAGCCGTTCTAACTGGTTTTGGAAACTGGAGTAAGGTTGGAATTAAAACCTTATGTCATTTAAGGCAAGACAAGACTCACATGTCAACTTACTCTTGTGGAATAACTTCAAGCTATTTCAGAAACAAAGCATTTCTACAGCAGGATGAAATTGAGTAATTCCAGTTCAAAATGTGGTTGTCTATGTCTTTAACCAGTAACCCATTATGAAGATGTCAATATTTGCAACTCACTTTGATCCTTAATTATGTTCAAGCTCTCTTTGGTACTTGACTCATAGAAAGAGGTCAAACTGTTAGGCCAGGGGAAAAAACACACCATATTGCATCAAGCCCTTCAGTTTCTCCCACAGTCCACGGCACCAAGTGGAACGTAGCCATTTGAAAGACCCCTACGGTCTCCACCACCTGCAATATATTTTCAAGTCTGGAGGGTGATGCGATTTCTCCTGCCAGTAACTCTTTTTCTCGATGGTCTGACACCTCACTACCAAATGCATTGCTGTGAAGTAGGTCAAAGTGAAAACCAAACTGCTAGAAGCACAGGAAACGATCCAACCAGACTCAGAGATGCATTATTCCATTTCCTGAGCTGAGTAAAACATCAATCAAGAAATGTGTACACTACCAATTAGGCTTTAGCATGCGTGTGTAAGTATGTTTGCATTTTTAGGCACTCTATTGTGCTGATGTTATTTACACCTTTTGTTTCTTTTCACTTAGATTTGCCAAGATTTAGTTTGCATTTGTAATTGCACAGAAGAAAGAGTAGACTATGTAATGCAGTGCAGGAAGTACGCCAGTCTGGATGAACATCAACATTGAATAATTATGATCATGATTATGGATTCGTCAAGGTTTTTTTTTTGTTTCAGATTAAAAGAATAAAATATTACAGGACAGGCTCTTATAGGGAAATAACCAGTGATGGATTGTGGCCCGATGTGAATAGTGAAATAGAGTGAAATTTATTATTGCCAAATGTATTATTTATTATTTATATTTAAGTTATGAGAAATCTTTTCTTTCTGTTTATAGTTACGTTTAATATTACTGAATGTCCACAAAACAAGTTAGTTTCTGTTATTAATGGAGTCCTATTATTCAGAATTTACTGTATAGTTATTTTTCGACATTCACATAAGTCTCCAGTTCTCCCAGCTCTCCTGTTCTCTGCAGGGGTGTGGCTCAGCAGTAGCTCATTTACACAGACTCTGAAATGGCTCATTTGGAGGAGGAGTTGGATAAAGGGAGTTTGATTTAGTGGGGTAGTGGCTAGCACTTTGGCCTCGCACCTCAGGGGTCAAGGGTTCGATTCCTGTCTCATGTCTGTGTGCAACTGCATGTTCTTCTGATGTTTGGCGGGTTTCCTCCTGATGCTCATGTTTCCTCCAGAAGACACGCATTTGCAAATTCCCATTGTGAGGTAATGTGTGCTTATAGCCAGTTTCATGTTCTGAGCCTCTAGGGACCTCAGGACTCCTGCACCCTTGTGCAGGATAAGCAGTACAGAGAATTACCTGAGGACTATTTCAGATGCTACATTAACAAACAAAAAAACTTGGACATCTAATAGCTCATTTGCCTCTATAGCCCCATCTTATGTCTCTTGTAAAATTGATGAAAAAATACAGCGAGTGTTACTGTAACACCACAAGTGCTTCATCCTGTCTTCCATCATGTTTTGACTAATGACCCAGGTTAGGTTCATGTGCAACTGTCTTTCTGTTTGCGGTACCCCTGGCTCCTTGTCTCCTGATAGCTTCTGGTCTTCTACAGTATTTTGCTCATCATAAATAATTACAACATTACTATATTAACAATGACACACATTCTTAATTCATGTATGCACTGCATCTGCCATACAAGTCCCTCTGTTAAAGGTTGCTACAGAAACAATTAGGCATTAAAACGAGGGCATTAATATAACCGTTGCAGCTGGAGCTTGAAGAACGTGAATCCACACCTTCTGCTCAATCAAAATCAAACAGGGCTATGATAGATGGTCTTTAGAAATGAATTATATGTCTGCATTGTGCATCTTTTTGGCAGTTGATGGCATCTGCTGCTGGAAAAAGGTCATCTACTAATACTGTATTTGCAACCTCTAGTACCCCTATGGTAAAACTAAATCCTATAGACCAAAAACCTAAGGCTAAATGTAAGGATAGTAAGCCAGTAAGCCATTAAATAAAACTGGCGCTCTAGAACTGACGCACACAGGGACAGTAAAACTCCGGTCATTGTACGAGTGTTTTATAGCCACAGTATATTCTGTAGTTAAGTAAATCAGGGAGCTGATCCCTGAGCGTGGTGTGGTTTACGTTTAGGGCATCATAAGATGTACCAGGTGTAGGAAAATACCAAGTTAAAGTACAGGTATGCACCTCATTCTTTAATAGACGTCAAAGGCCATGCATAACATTTAATAAACACATGTTAGATGATACCAAGATTGCCCATTACTCAAAGCAATAATAATAATAATAATAATAATAATAATAATAATAATAAAAAAACTCATTTCTTTATATTAAATTATGTAGATGAACAAAATGGGAACAAATGGTTTACTGTCACCGGATGAAAAGTGCCTAAAGATACAATTTAAAAATTGGTTTAGCAGCAACCTTATTTCCCCTCTCATCTGTTCCACCGACTCAGCATTCAGCATAGCATAGCATAACAACAGTATAAACAAGTAAATTATTCGATCGCTTAAAACACTGATGCCAAGATAAAATGGACAGTACAACAAAATCTTTTTTGATAGTAAAACACTGTATACAGCACTTCCACAATTCCACAGTTGATTAGGGAACAAGAAAGAAATTATTATAAAAGACTTTAAAGAGCTGATTGTCTATTTCCACATTAAATTAAAAACCACTGCAGAGCTTGACATCACAAATAAAGTAAACGCTGAACACATCCACCCCCAACAACAGTCAGAAAAGAATTAAGCTCATGTGTCATGGTCGTGATACAGATATAATTTCAGGCAAACTCTGGATGTTATTTAATTTTGCACAAACCAGTGTGAGGCCATTGCATTACAGGTGGTTGGGAGGGGGTGTAATGGGTCTGAGCTCAGATATAATTCTTCTTTGAAAACATGATGAAGTGACATTTTGATGATGATGATCATGGTGATGATGATGATCCCCTTTGCTGTTCTTCCTCCAACCATGCCCGCATTTACGTCCTCAAATTTGTCCATTACTGCCTCTGGGATATAAATGAGACATTTACTGTCTGATCATAAAATGTCTACCTCATGTCCCCCTGAGATCGATTATCATCATTAAAGCGTATCAGCTGGAAAATACACTCAGCAGGTTACATGGCAAATTTTCAGGCATAGGAATACAGTAAGTGCGACTATCTTATTGCACGTCTGGGCCTTTGTTCCCAGTAAGGTGTTTATGTTGTTTTCTTAGGTAAGGTTGTATAAACCCAATAGATAAGCTTGAAGGTACAGTGTTTAAGAAGTGAGCAGTATTCTGACCAGACTGAAACTCTCAGAGAGTGTATTAGAGCATGCTGGGTCGTGCTGTAGGAGCGGTCTTCACTGCCTTATCCCACACTGATGGTGCTTAAAGAGAAGATAGGGTAAACAGAGACTCACAGTTAATTCATCAACACTGGGGAGTCATGAATCCCTGTCATCTTCAGTGCCGTGCCCTTTTTGGATTTTCTGTAAGCTGTCTGTCTGAGAATATTATAAGCTGTGAATATTAAAGTCCGTACCTTTGGGAGAACTGGTTAATAAGTATTTACTCCCAGCTACATTTAATTACCAGTCTCTATAAGCACTGTAACACTGCGTTCATGTAACTTTTTTTTTTTAAACACCAAGGACATAAGGTGTATGTGAAATTGTGGATCACAGACTGCAATGCTCCACCACATGTCTGTGATGGTGCCGTCTTGCTGCGAGACGCACTGAAAGATTTCTATGCTCAGCTCGCAGCACGGAACAACACACCAGCTGGGAAGACCATCCCAACTCCTACCGATTAAGTATTTTGTCTGTGTGCAGAAGGCTCTGTCTAGGTCCTGACAACATACTTGGCTAGGTGCTTAGGAAATGTGTTGATAAGCTTGCAGATGTCTTCATAGACAGCTTCAACATTTTCCTGAGTCAAGCAGTTGCCCCTTTGTGCTTCAAGATGACCACCATCGTCCATGTGGCAAAGAAATCACCTATGTCCTGCCTCAATGACTAGCGGCCCACTGCACTCACACTTTTCATTGTGAAATGCTTGCAGTGGCTAGTCATGAAACACAATGCACCCATTTCAGTATAGCTTCCATCCCAGCTGCTCAACAGATGACGCAGTATCTGTTACCATCCACCTTTGTCAAACCAATCTGGGTTTGAGCATCTTTGTCTGCAACCAGTCCCTGGATTTTATGTCTCGATTCTGGATCGGCAAAACCACCCCCAGCACCACTACACTAAATCCTGGTGCTCCCCAGGGCTGTATGCTGAGTCCACGGCTGTTTTTCCTGCTGATTCATGACTGTCCTGCAAGGTACAATTTAACAATTTAATTTACCCACACAGAGTGCTATAAAGACAACAATTTATCGCTTATATTTATAAAAATAAAAGATGATTGTTGACTTGTAGCACCCAGAAAATCATCTTACTTGTGTTTACTAGAGTTTATTGGTGTGTACCTGACTGGGGACTACTTCTGGTCTCTCAAAACCACAACCAGAGGTGTGTCAATAACCTATAGAGGCTGAAGAAAACAATTCTTACAATTGTCTATAGGGGGACAGTAGAGAGCATCCTGACCAGCTGTCTTACTGTGTTACTTGAACTGCAAGTTTACGACCGCAAAACCCTACAGCGAATTGTGAGAACAGCAGGGGTCTCTCTACTCACCATCGACACCTCATATAAAACCCACTACATCCGCAGAGCCAACAGGATTGCAGATGACCCCTCTTAACCCCTCTCATGAACCCTTCACCCTCCTGCCATCTGGCAGAATGTACAAGAGCATCCCTGCCACCACGAACAGACTCTGCAAAAGTTTGACTGCCTGAGGCAGTCAGATTACTTAACACCCTGCTTCCTCCCAGCACTCACCTGGGCTAGTTAAACATCTAACTGGGTATGAGGAAATACCATAGAACAAAGCTGCATCTGATACTTTCTGCTGTACTAAATCTATTTCAGTTGCCATACTAATAGTTTACACTCTATAGCCCGTGTATTTATTGTAGTTGGACTTGATGTCGTCTTGCATATGGTTATTTCATTCCAGCTTACACATTCTGTAGAGAGGAATGACAGTACATTTATAGATTTTTAGTACATCTATAGATCTTTTTTTAATAGAGTATTTGAACCTCCTCTGTGCTGCTCACTCACATGCAGTATATAGTATGCTACTGCTTATCAAGAGATAGGCAGTTATATTGTGGCAAGTCAAAGGGCTTATGTAGCATGTACCCCTATTGCCTTCCACCTCTAGTGTCGAGGGTTCGATTCCTACCTCGGGTCTGTGTGCATGGATTTTGCATGTTCTCCCTGTGCATGGTGGGTTTCCTCCGGGTACTCCGGGTTTTCTTCCACAGCCAGAATACATGCAGATCAGGTTAATTGTCATTCCCAAATTGCCCAAAGTGTATGAATAAGCGTGAGAGTTTGTGTACAGTATGTACAGTATGTGTGCCCTTCAACGGATTGGCACCTTGTCCAGAGTGCACCCCACCTCGTGCCCTAGGTCTCCTGGGATAGGCTGCAGGCCCCCCATGACCATGTATACAGGATAAAGTGGTATAGATGATGAATGAATGAATGAATAAATAAGGGTTCAAAAATATGAAGACACCTGGCCCTCATACCTATATGTGCTTGTTAAATATCTTGCTCCAGATTTAGTCAATTACTCTTATGGGAAGGTTTTCCACTAGATTTCAGAGTGGGGCTATGGGGATTTATAATTCTGACCTTACATCTTTCTGGGCAATTACACAAAGATTACAGAAGCACCACATATTCGTGTCAAGTGCACTTTTTGTTATATGTAGTAGGTTAACGTTTTTAATAATCTTTACACCACTGTGAAAAAAAAACACTGCTTTATAAATGTTTGATGTAATTATTTTTTTAAACATAATTATTTCAGGCAGAGAATCAATCGAAGAATAAATCAAAGAATGATTGAGAATGCAAAAATAATACAATTTATAATAGAGTACTGTAATGGTCATGGCCTGCTTCATGCTTACTGATTTAATCCTGCCAAGCTTAGAATTTCAAAATAGGGCCCAGCCATTAGCTTTTTTTTTTTTTTTTGCGACACCAGGTTAATGAAACCAGAATATATTTATGATAATATCTTAGCATCACGACTTCGAAGACTTACTGAGTGATCTGGTCATTTTAAGTGCTCTGATATTTAGAAGAAATGTGACTTTTATGTGGTTAAGTGTAATTTTGTTCATTCATTCGTTCATCTTCTGTAACCATTTCTTCTTGGTCTGAGTCACGGCACAGGACAGCAGCAACATGTATTCACACCTAGGGGAAATTTAGAGTAGCCAGTCCAACTACTGGCATGTTTTAGCATAGGTGTGAGGAAAACGAAAAACCGAGAGGAAACTCTGAGACTGACACTGAGAGAACATGTGAAACATCACACAGACAACAATCTGAGCTCAGGATTGAACTGGGGACCCTGGAGCTGTGAGACGGCTATGCAACCCAATGCACTTCATTAGTCTTAGACTTCATCTTTCCTCATATGAAATATAGTGGTAATGTATAGTGGAAATCTATCAGGGATTTCTGACATCATTTCTTTATTATTAAAGAGCGACGAGGTATCTTTAACACATAACATGAATAAATCCCATAATTTCATCATTGATTATGAATATCTGCCTCAACAACTTGGTTCTCATCAAGCCTTTGGAGGTGAACATGTTCACCCAGGCCTTTTTCATCAACTATCAAGGAGAGAATGAGGCTTAGCGTATTCTCTAAATTAACATCCAGCATCCCACAGCCTCATTGATTGAGGCACAGTGTACGCACGCCACCTGCTCATCTGGATGTGTGATCTTAAATTATGTCTAGTAGATGTGTCTGATTTCTGGACTGGATCCAGGCTGGTGGCGAATCTGATTCTAGTGCGAACTTGTCCAGGGAGGAAAAAAAGGACAGCCTTTACTCAATTATATTCTAATCACATCCACGACATCAGTAACACTTTAGAAAGACAGCATTATGGGATTGCGGGGACTGGATGAATTTGATGAACTGCAATGCCATCATCACCAGACTCAAAGGATTCAAGCTGTTTCACAGTGTATGTGGTAATTAAGAATACCTAAATTATTTTTGATTAGCTTCTAATAAGAGCTCATAAGTGCAGTAAAAGCTCTTAAACAGAGTTGTCATTTAACCAATATAACCTTATATATTATAAGTTTGTTAATATAATTTTTTATAATATAAGTTTGTATAGGCTGCCAGATTTTGTGATTAAAGAAGACTAAAAATAGCAATGGTTTCTGATCAAGCAGATTTCAATTAATCATTGAATTCATCAAGAATCATATTTCAGTTCATCTAACTAGACGAACATGATTATTGCACATTATAGCAGCATATTTCTAGTTTTTATATTTCCCCTTTTTGAAATTTGACATTCTGTATATTTTACCCCTTTTATGCTTATTCGTATTTGCACATTTTATTTTCATCCTTATTGTCTGTACATTTTATTATGTGGATTTGATTTGAATTGATTTACCTTACTTATCTTTATTGCACTTTATTTAGTTTTATGTTTCTGGTCAATGGCAGTCGTGTAAGCGTTTCACTGCACGTCGTACAGCACTCCGTATGGTTGTGTATATGACAAATAAAATTTAAATTTGAAATTTTGAACTTTGAGATTTGCTTGCTTTGACCGTTTAATGCATGCTCAATGAATCCTCATCCAAGTTATAACAAGCAGGTTTAAATGGCATCCTAGATAACGTAGAAACTGTCAGTATTATAAGTGTTATTAGAGATTAGATTCACTATATCTGTGATCCAAGCGGACATCCAGACACAGCTGAAAGGCCACAGTCCAGATGTGTCCAGATATGAGTCCAGATATACCCAGTGTAAAACGAAGTTGATTCAGCGTGTATTGTTCAGTATGTAAAGTATGGATCTTTAGACGTACATATTTATATCTTTTTTCCGATGTTTGCTAACAGAAGATGTGGATTGTTTAAAATAGAAAAACAATCAAAAGAGTTTGTTTAAAGATGTGCTTAGGGATAAATTATGCTAATCAAAAGGAGCAACATGAAGCAAGAGTACAGTATGTACAGTAACAACACTTAACCACATTGTATTGTTTTGTTTGTAGCCATAAATGACACACTAATTAAATATCAAATGATAACTAATGTTGACATATAGTTATGTAGACTTTATATACTGGATCCATAAACAATGGGCCTCATGCAGCAGCATACTTTAAAATTTCTCTTAAATTTTCAATTAATTTTCTGTCATCACCAGACGCACCAAACGTTCTTAACCATCTTAATATGCTCTTACCCAGGCGAGCTGAATGATGAATCCCACTTCATCTTAAATTGAAGGTACAGTACGTAAGATTAACATATGTAACTTAACTAAACTCCATATAAGGGCAGCTGCACGTTGTGTCATGAGCAAATCGGGCACCAGAATTGGAGAGATTCCAACGAAAAAAAAGGTAGTAAGAGCAAGAATTACAGGAGTAGTAAAATTGAAGCACTTTGCAATCAACTTAAAGTAAACATGTGAGCTTTATAAAGTAGAGGCATCCTGTTGACCTGGATTGTGGTTTTTATAATTATGCCTTTCAGAGTGCTCTTGGCAATCCAAAATGCCTCATCCATCTCATCAAATATGTGTGATGTCTAAAAACACACTCTCTGCGTAAGCCCTGGATGACCAATGCATCTAACAGCAAGCTGGAAGCAATTCAGAAGCAGAACGCACGCACGCATCCGAGGGTTCTTACAATCTTAAGTGTTATCAATTGACCAATAGTGTCTCTTTAGCCCACAAATTAAATGATCCATTATAATTGCAAAAACAGTAAAAAACTTTTGTAATGTAATAACGTAAATTTGATTAGATGCCATATATTTTTCTCAATGTATAATTGGACAAACAATGTGTGTATTGGTACAGTACCTAAGAGTAATAATAATAATAATAATAATAATAATAATAAAAACATTGGTGAGGCTCAGAAATTAATGGGTAAAAATTATTTATTTTTTTTTTTTTTAAAGTGGATACAATCCCAAATTAAAGAACATTTGTTTGTACATCGCTTCTTACATGAGGCCCAGGGATTTCTATGTAAGTGGACAAATTTTGAACTCATGACAAAGAAACTGAATTATTGTCATGTACTATATGTAACTGGCGAAATAGCTTTTTTTTTTTATATATTTTTTTTATACCTCTTACTGCCGGTAAGCACTGAAGTTGGTCTGTTGCACCAGTAGCTCATGCTTCTGCCTCCTTCCTTCATAACAGATCCAAAAACATTATCATTAGGGTTGTTATGCTGTCACGGTTTAACAGTTAGTCACAGGGTATGATTGGATGGTTACCTCGTCGTTGACTTTTTGAAACATCAATAAAAATAGATTTCTTCCTTTTTTTTCCCTTTTTCAGCTCAGCATGCCGCTTTTCCTCACAGCCGCTGTGTATTTCATCTTTTAATGACTGAGTGATAAATACTGATGATGTAAGAGATGGAAACATTGCTCTCAAAAATCCGTTTTTGGTAGATTCTGTCTCATCCTAAAGATTCATTTTCACACAATATCTTCAGTTTTAACATGCGCTCCTTTTCTGTCAAAAATCAAATACTGACTGAGAGTGTAATGTATCCATGTCTGGAAAGAAGACCAGTTAAGGAATGTGATCAGTCCGATTCTTTGTGGTTTCTGTGAAATATGTAAGAAAAAATTTGATCAATAATCAAATTATAATAATATATAATAATTATAATAATTATATATAAAAAATATAATTTTATAATAAATATTTATGGTATTAACTAAATTGAGTGTTTTTGTACTCTAATTAATATCATGTTACCATGAAAACCATGATTGGCATGATATTTAAGGCTAAGTTATAATACGTCTGTTTTAAATGACTTGTCCTAATCACAGAGGTGCGTATAACGCGTTACATTTACTCCGTCTCATTTACTTGAGTAACTTTTTGAAAAAAATGTACTTCTATCAGTAGTTTTACTGCACCATACTTTTTACTTTTACTGGAGTAGATTTGAGAAGAAGAAACTCGACTCTTATTCCGCTACATTCGGCTACACGCGAGTCCTTACTTTCCTAACCACCTGACTGTTCCACCAATCAGACGTAGCATCAATGATCACATGTTATTGCGGCTGATTGGTCAGCCGATGTTCTCTAAATTTATCCTACCTGTGAATCCGTCCTACATGCGCTCACTGCGCATGTGAAAACAAAAGTTTCCGCATCTTTCTCTAAATTTGCGGAACGCCCATAAATCCACGCTGCTACTAGTGGGATCTTGCGGTTAGTGTACAATCTTGCGGCGAGTATAGAATGCTTGTTTCATGTTCGTGTGATTATGTTAACTGTATGGGTACAGTCAGTGATCCACAAGTATGGGTATAGTCGTTCATGCATGAGCATGAATACAGTCATTGATACATGAGTATGGGTATAGTCATTGACATATAAGTATGGGTACAGACATTGATCCATGAGTATGGGTACAGTGTCAGAAAGTGCAGGCTATCTGCTTTCCTATCCATCTTTGCCCTGGGTGACCAGGCGGTTGATAATGGGGCAACGTGGCTGTCAATCTGTTTATAATTGAGCTGTGCTCCATTTTGTCTCTGAGCAGCATGCAGGGAATGAGCACAGCAGTCAGAGTGCGTGGCTCGGGGCCTCACACGCCATCCATCAGTCCGCTGTGGATGATTGCAGCTCTTCCCGACATTGGATGGGAGATGGCTGTCTGATGGCAGGCCTGTCTCACCTTTGCAAGCAGAAAATACATTTGACTTCTTTTGTGCTGCGCGGCTCTGGAGAGCTGTCTAAAAAGCTGGGGTACAAAGGGAGATCCATCTGCTGCCCCCACTCAAGCATGATTGGTCTCATTCGAAGGGAACAGAGAAGACCTTTGTTGTATGCTGCCGTTTGTGTGTGTGTGTGTGTGTGTGTGTGTGTGTGGTGTGGGATGGTTGTTTGTTTGCATGAGCGTGCCAGTGACAGGACCTCATACGCGTCGTGGGTGATATAGGTTCAAGTTAATGTGTTAAAATGTGGCTTTAGGAATTTTTTTCAAATCCAATGCTTGGAAGTTTTTAATAGACTTTATGTTGAAATGAATATGTCTGATTTCATCATTGGGCTTTTGCTATTTACAGCACATTGCAGTAGAATTTTCTATTTTCTCAAAATTGTATAAAGGTGTTTTCCAAGGTGTGACTAAAATGTACCACACTGTGCAGAGGATTAATGTTTTGTGGAAGGCACAGGTGCAGAGGATATTTTAAGATAAGGTAGGGAATGATTATGAACTGGTATTAACTTATATTGTATTGCTTCTGGATTTGGAGAGTCACCCATGCTGGTTGTATGAGTGCTCAGCTTAACCGTCACATGGACACCCAGCTGCTTTTCATATACGTTTGAATCGAACGCCGGTGCATTTTCCACCTGGTTGTACAGTACACACACTGGCCACTTTAATAGGAACATCTGTCCTGCTGCTCATTCATTCACCTTTCCAATCAGCCAATCATCATGTGGCGGCAGCATACAGGTCAAGAGCTATGTTTAATTCAAACATGGGGAAAAACTTTTCGGAAGCCTCTAGAGTTTACACGGAAAAGGGTGCGGGGAAAAATACATATCTAGTGAGTGGCAGTTCTGCTGCTTTGTTACAATGTCTGTTATTGAAAGTGGTATACACATAAGGTTTGCTTCAATCATAGATGGACTAGTACATTGTTTGGCCAAGAAACCTATTTACAACAGTTATATCTGAACCTACCGTAGACCTCCACTGATGTAATAAAACTTGGATGTTTTTTATGCTGTCCATCATTCAGTTAGGAAGTGATTTATCACTAAGTTCTGTACATGAAATGCTGATCTACTCCAAAGATGACTTTGCAAGATGGTGTGATAAAAGGGTTTTCAGCTGCATAACGAAATATTAAGAGGCTGGAGATACGGAGAGAACACATCTTACCTTTAGTTTTTTGTTAACCTTTTCACCTCAATTAAGCATGGAATCGTTATATGTACAAGACTGCCTGGAAAATTCTTCAAGTGTCTGGT
Organism: Clarias fuscus; assembly: GCA_030347435.1. Lineage (NCBI taxonomy): Eukaryota > Metazoa > Chordata > Actinopteri > Siluriformes > Clariidae > Clarias > Clarias fuscus. The sequence continues at coordinate 10,962,585 of CM059218.1, forward strand.
CGGTTTTTGTGTCTATTCAAAACATTTGCAAGCAAGTGGAAGGAAACGGCACTTTTGGCACTCCCACACACCGACAAAATGCTGATCCATGTTCAAACTGCTGTTATGCAACCAGCTAAATGGGCATTTTGTAGGGCAATACAAGATGGACTTTCCACACAATAAACCTGGTCTATGGCACAAACAGTTCATGGGTCTGCTGTTTAAATTCAACTTAATTTCCACGCTCCTAGAAGCTTCAGGAACTGCGTTGTTGCAGAATATGACAGTCATCCAGACACTACAGTACATTGCTACAAGTATGTTGATATCGCACTTTCACATGGACATTAACACATTTGTTGTCATATAACCACCATTCTGTATGGGAATTTTTTTGAGTATTAGTAAAGGTAGTTAATTGAAACGCCCTGTGAGCTCTAGTTCATCCTGAAGACCTGTAGTATAGTTCTATCTCTAGTTATATCAGGTCTTTAAGGACTTTGTATTGTGCACAGGGGCATTGTCATGCTAGAGCTACTGTATTTAGTTCCAGTAAAGTGCAGTTTTACTCCTAGATCATAGAAAGACGTGATAGCCAACTTTGTTTCATAAGTTTGGGAACACTTTGGCTGAACTTTTAAACTAGCTATTAACTTCCAACCAACAAACTAACAAACTGCACCTAATTAGACAAGATTAAGGTCTGTCTTCTTAAGTCCACCTGTTGTTCCACGTTCTGAATTTGTGCAGCTGTTAAATTGGACACCACAATCATGTAGTGAAAAGCAGTACTTTAGCAGGGAAGACAGATGGCCCTTTTTTTTTTTTTTTGTTCCTTTTCGTAAAGTCGGCGAGGAAACCGAATTGCTGCTTCCAGCTTTGGTCCCTTTGTCTCGCTCCATTGTGCGCAGCGCACGCAGTCCTGTGTTTTGATTTCTTAAACGAGACAGTCATACACAAAAGGAACGGCGCCATTTGCATCTGCTTCATTGTGCATCCCATTCTGTTGTCCAGCGAGAGGTTTTTCTGTTACATCTGCCCGCGAGATTCTTGGACATGAAGTGAATGACTGTATAACTTTCATGAAGTGGGTAATAGCACATACCCTTGAAAAACGACGGACTTGCAGTGGGAACGTCTATTGTTTTCTCCTCACGAAGTGGTGCATTAAAGCCTCCTGACAGTAATATTGTGGCATCTAAAGCAGATTTGCCATGAGTTTAATCTGTAAGATAAAGAGTGCTTTTCTTCAGTGGAACTCATCTGTGTTGTTCTTCATCCTGCTCTCCCCGTGCGAGTGGCTTCATTGTGTTTTTACAGCCTGTGCTAATTGCTTTCTTCATTTGTTTATTTTTGAAAAACAGCCATTGTGTCATTTCTTTAGTGGCTCATGCTGCAGCTGAACAGTGATAATATATGAGCAAACGGTGCTTTTTTTTTTTTTTTTTTTCCGAACCAGAAAGAGCTAGTTAATTGGTACCTTGGGAAAACTCTGTATATGCGCTTTTGTTGCCAGTCAGATGTAACAGCCTAGCACCTACTATTCACACTTTTCTGCCTAAAATATTCAGTTAGTGATTATACATTAACGAATTTAGAACCTGTGAACCTAAATGTGAGCAATGCTAGCAATATTACTAGCGAACAGGCATGCTTTCTTTTTTCCTTCAAAAAATTGTTAATTAATTTTTTTTTTTCCTTACAAGTTTTACTAAAGCAATATTGTTCTACTGGCACTTCTTTGATTACTTTTATTAAGAGAATATTATTATGTATTATACATTTATTCCATAATATAATTCTGTAAATATATATCATTTATGTCTCTTCGACATAACTATGAGGTCTGTGTGAAACCAATATGAGACTATGACGCATTTCTCCTCTCACTCCAGAACAACTCCAGCTGTCCAGAACAAAAAGATGCACAACATCTTAGACTTATTTCAAGTCTCAAAAGAGGTCTCTTTAAGCTCAAAAATAATTCTCAAGTTTTTGAATCTCAGGCAGAGAAATCAGAGAGCTCTGAATATGGACTCGATCTGTTCCCATCCCACCCTCATTCATGCATCTCATGCCGAGCTCAGAAAGAGCCAATAAAGAGCTCTCCACAAACGCTCGCTGAGTTCTCATCAAGACTTAATTGCTTTATTTTCTCTCTGCGATATCTGACTTTATTATTATCCGCACAATTTATTTTTTTAATGATTACTTTTGTATCATATTTGTAGGCTGAATGAACAGAAAATGATTGATTGTAGGCTGCGCCCTTGCTGGTATTACCAAAATTATATTTTGTGAGAATAACTTTTAGCATTCAAATGGGCATTATTCAGTTATGAATCATGTACCATTTAATAATTATTTATTATTATTGTTTATTTATGACTGATTTGTTAAGTATTAGGTTTATAAATTCTACATTGTAAAATAAAAAAAACAAAGTGATTTATTGGTTATTGTAGTGCAGTACCAAAGTTACTATTAAATTTTTATTAATTATTAATTATTACTATAAAGTTACTATTTATCATTTCGAAATCAAACACTTTCTGTTTTTCTGACACTTTTCTTTAGGCTAGCTGTCATTGAAAAGTCATTATTTTTTTTTACCATTTATTACAATTTTTTCTTACCAGTTGCTATCTTAAGCCTTCACACAACATAGGTCTATTATACGATAATTTATAACAATAGGAATAGCTCTTCAATGTTCAATTTGCTTTACTTTTAACTTTTTTTTTTCTTGCGCCTTATGGGTAATAAGAATGTTAAGGCACTGCCCAGCTGTATAAGGCAAACAATGCAGTAGGGAGTATATAAAAACGATACAGTCAGGGGTAGGTTGGTGTTTAAGGTGTTGGACTGATGATCAGGAGGTCCCTGGTTAGAACCCCAGCGCTGCTGAGCTGCCACTGTTGGGCCCTTGAGCACGGTCCTTTTCCCCTTAATCGCTCAGATACAATCAGGCGTCAAGATGGCAACCCGACCCTGTAAGAAACTGCCACTGATATATCTGACTGATATATCTCTAGGGAGGGGAGTATTCATCATCCGATGTGCCCAATGGCATGTGGACAGACTCTTACCTTATATTTATTACATAGACCTAAATATTGCTCAATTGTAGCTTTTAGTATTGCTCATTTTCTTTTCCAGAGGAGAAAAAATAGGAGTCATTAATAACACTGAGTGGAGATTAGCAAGATTATCTCCCTTATATCAGATGCATGCACACAAATATACAGGTGCATGTACTGTATGCAACGATCATGCAAAATGTACTTTAAAATACTAATTGTTTTTAAAAATCATATGATTTTTCCAAAATATGAAACAATGCATTAAATTAAACTGCATAAATTGTTTTTTTTAGATTAGATCTTTAATCTTTAGTTGGGTTAAACATTTGAATTCCCCCTGGCTTCATAAATATCTGCCCCCAGGATAAAATGACTGAGAGATGGTGTAAACATTGACAAGTGTTCCAGGCCAGCAGTCGGTTTTCTACATGACTTAATTCCCTTTGGCTAAGACTGTGGGTTGAATCATTGTTTTAGTATATATTTAAAATCAACTTTTGCACGTTGTTCTTTAGTGACGTTCTTAAAACATGATGCTAGCATACAAGCGGATTCTCTTGAATGATCATTTGCTCTTTTCTTGAACACATTTAGCTAAATAACATTAGCAGAATCAGCTAGTTATTGTTTGCAAAGCGCTAATTTTATTTCCCATCCTTCTATAGTTTTAAAGGCTATTTTAAATAAAACTTGCAGACATTTTAGTAAAGATTTTCTGTGGTAAAACAGGGAAAAAACATTGTAGTCTCACTCATGTTCACTCATGACTTGAACGCTTCTTGAGTTTCTCAGCAGCAACTCCATTATACTCGTGCAACTGAGCCAGTGGATTCTGCTCAGTGTTTGGTTAGCCGACTGTAGCAACGGCAAGGCAGATGCATGTTCAGAAGAGAGAAGGAAGGAGAGAGAGAGAGTGAGAGATTGGTTGTGTGTGTGTGTGTGTGTGTGTGTGTGTGTCTAGGGACACTGCCAGATGCTTCAGGTCTCCATGACTCCCTAAACCACTCCTCTGCCTTTTACTGTAATATATTTATTTTTTTGTCACCAGCTCCATAATAAGTTAATTAAACCTGGGGATGTAAGAAGCTTATAATAATCATACTGGGAAAAACACACATAATACCTACAGTAAACAACATAAAGTCTCAAAGGCATCATTTTCAGAAAACGTTTAAATCTCCTTGGTGGGAAAGTGTGTAACCTGCTGCTGGCCTTTTGTCAACTATTCATCAACATGATTGATCTGGTTGATCACACATACGTAAAGTATATTTAATTTATTTCGCTTGTTTAATAAAATAATGAAATATTCTAATAGTATGCATTAGAGTTTGACCGATATGGGTTTTTCTAAGGCTGATACCAATGCTGGTCTTTAAAAATTAGGGCAACCAATATATGATGCAGAATATTATTATTTCTATATAGAAAATATAACAGTTTATCAATAACAAATGATAAACAAAATTGCTCAACTTAAAATGATTGCAAAAATATGTACAAGATTATTGTTTCATTTTTTCTATGCAAATTACAATCTAATACTGTTCTGCCTTTATTAGTGAGTAAGGTCGGTTGATCCTAGTAGAGTAGACCACCAAGGCGGTTCCAGAGCTAGTTCGGAGCCAGAGGCCAATTTTGAACGAGTTCTTTGTTTTCAGACAGCCAAAGCACAAGCCCCCAGAGAGAAAAAAATGGTTCCATGGATGCACCAACACTTTCCTGGGCAAAAAAAAACAAACCGCTTAAGTCAGGGGCTGGGAGCAGATTATCACGTCCACTTTTGTGACTGCTATCTTTAAAAAGTAAACTCTTTTTTTTTTTTTTGTCTTTAACATTTAGTTTTTTGCTAACATTGTCGCTAGTGCTAGCACGTCCATTAGCATTAGCATTGCTGATAGCATTGTTCTTAGTGCTAGCATTTCCTTTAACATTGATGCTAGCATTGCTACTTGCGTCGCTGCTAACATTACTGGGAAAGTAGAGATATTACATGAACATATACAGTGAGGCAATGACGTAACCTTCTAGCCCATGGGAAAAACAAGGCTAGTTTTTAAGAGTTTTCTTATTGATCTGGATCTGAACCAGCACTGGCACCAGACATGAATTAGCACCTGGTTTATTTTGGTGGAAAAGGGGCTTGAGTTAGCATATATACTGAAGAAAGATGCGTAAAATTTAAATAAAAAATTTCAAACCTATTTCCCCTTTTATCATGAGTAAAGTCATAAACCATATAAATAATATAGTTTTTTGGTCATTTGAAATATCATAACACGTTCATTTCAAATTTGCGAACACCTAACATTAGCTAGGGTTTAGCATGTTCTGGGTAGCAGTTAGCACTTTGCTAAGATAACATAGACATGTTAGCGCAATTTGCATCTTACAGGTTTATATTTGTTACCAACTTTGTAAACCAACTGAACAGGTCCAATATTTCATTAATTTACTATAATATAATAAAGTATTGAGATATATATTATAAGTAATTCCATTTTTACTTACAGGTGTTTTTTTTTTTTTTTAGGGACTAAGGAAATAGTAAATGAGGAAAAACAACAGTTGAACTTTATGCTGTTTGTGGATTTATAGCGACACGGCGTGTCTGGCTGTTAATCAGCTTAATTTGCTACAAGTGTTGGTCATTTCCGGTTATAAAACAAAATCAGCCCAATCAATCGGTCGACTTCCAGTAATTCTACAGTATATTGTGCATATAATATTCTGAGTATATTGTGCTATTTCCAGCATTAGTGTTGTCCTCTGTAGTCACAATGTCAGACTTTCATACTAAAATTGAATTTATTTGTTTTGCTGTTTTTTTTTTGTTTTTTTTTACATTTGAACGTCTACCTGTACCAGGTGGTTAATTATTTCATGCTGTCAGCCATGAAATTACCAAAGATGAACATGAAACCGTGTTACGGAGTAACAACACGAAAACAACCGTTTTTTGTTTACTTGTTTATTTACTGGTCAGATGGGACCTTTACTTTGGATTGGATTGGCATGAATGCAAAGACATTGTGCGTGTGTGTGTGTGTATGTGTGTGTGTGTGAAATGTTTTATTGCAGTCAACCTGGCACAGAATATTTGCATAAAGCAAACAACACGACTGGACGGCGTGAGTCACTCGGAGCAGAGCTGAGGAATTCCAGGCGCAAGAAGGCTCTCGCTATGTAGGGTGTATTTTCTCATGGGCATGTAAATATGTCTCCGTTTCTATTCCGTTCCCCTGAGGAAGCTTTGAGGTGATGCAACGGTTATGTCACGCTGATGTGTCAGTGGGTGAATCCTTCATACGCACGCAAAGAGACACATGACAAACAGTATGAAGGAGGGTCATGTCAATTTTAAGTGAAACGTCCTTTTAAGATTTTTCCATTAACATTCCTATTATGTATTATATTTCTAAGTGCTTGCTATTGTTTATGTTTAGTATTTATCTTATTCTTCTTCTTTCTTTTTTTTTTTGATCAATTGATTTTTGTTTGAAAACAAGATGTTAGGTATAAAATTGATGAATGAACCATTAGATCTGTCCGCTGTGCTTCTACACCAGACGAATGCTATAGATCTGTCCAGCCCACAAGGTCGAACACAAACCACACTATTTTCCTGATGAGGCTTATTTTTTTTAATCGAATAAAATGATATAAACTCGCTTTTATTTTGAAACGCCTGTATAGCACGATTGTGCTTCCTCCTGTCACACGTGATTGACGTGAGTGCTGTTTGTGGTCACAGCATCACCTGCTGAGCCTGAGACGACTGACACACGTCTAGAGCAGGTTGCGTGAGTGGGTGTTTTCATTGTCACTTGTTAACAATATGCACTAAAAAGCGAATGTAGAGCTTATAATAAGTTTTGGACCGTTCTCATTTGAAAAGAGCAATATGTGCTTGTGTAGGTCAGATCAGGAGAAGCTGTCCTTGTCAAAGTTAAAACAGGAATAAAGGATGGTGATATATTTATATCTGCATCCCAGAAGTTGAAGTACTTTGCTGCTTTGCATGAAGTAAATTCAAAGACTTAAATATTTAATTTAATGTTTCACTGAGTCTCTCCTAATAATTTAATGTTCTTAATAAGATGCTGTTTGGAATAGTTTTTGATATAATAAAAGCTGAAGAATAGGACTAAGGGCACAGTATCTTTTCTATATTCAATTTTGGAGGTAAATTTGACCGCCAGCAAAGATCTAGGTTTCTCATGTGTCGCGTAACAATTACCTGCCGACCATGAGAGACATGCACACGCACACACGATGTCTAAATGTTCTCTGGTTGATTCACAAGACAAAGAGGTGTATAAGTCCTGAGCCGTTTCTTGAGAATACAAAGCATGTAGGCATTGCGTCCATCTGTTACTACATCAAAGAGCATGGACTGTTCACATGTTTTGTAGAAAGCTGACTTGACGAGCCATAGGAAGTATTGCCATATAAGGAAGGTCTAGAGAAAATATAGTTAAACATTAATACAGGATCACCACTGCCTTTGGACCATGATGTGCCAAGCTACTGTAACTATTCAGTATGAAATGTTAGTGCCTGTTAACAAACTGCAATGTATACAGGTATGTACAGAGGATAGCAATAGTTTGTCAGGCTGCGTGGTAAAATGCATGCACTGATGTTTGGTTTCTCACAGATTTTATTATTTGTTTATTTATTTATTCATTCATTCATTCATTCATTTTTTTATATGTAAACCTATGGGAAGTGGCTGCTTCCAGCATCCTTGATTGGTCCTGACTAATCAGGTCAAATGTTTTTTTTTTCCCCCCGATTTTCTCCCTAATTTAGTCGTGTCCAATTCCTCCCCGTCACTAGGGGGCTCCCACATTAAGGCTACTACTACCACTCAGCCGGGAGGGCCGAAGACTATCACGTGTTTCCAGCCGACCGCATCTTTTCGAACTGCTCGCTCGCGCACCGTTGGGGGTGGCGTAACACACTCGGAGGACAGCGCTATCCGCTCCCTCCGTTGCGCGAGCTCACAGACGCCCCTGATTGGCTGTAGAGCCGTGATTAATGTAGGAGCACTAAGTACCTCTCATCCCTCCCCTCTGAGAGAGCTCGGCCAATCAGCTCTCTCTAGACCTCCGGCTGCGAGAGGTTACAGCACCACCCGGGATTCGAACTAGCGATCTCCGGATGATAGGGCGAGCGCTTTAACCACTGCGCCACTCGGAGGCCCAAATGTTTTTAATATGGTTACGTGTATGGTTTTGTAGTATGATGTAAACTTGCCCATACTGTACCTCTATGTGCATAAAACAACTCCCACATTGTGCTACCTGATTCCATACATAGTAACACTTCCTATAGCCTGTGCTCGCACGAATATACGTACAAACAGTGGGTGTTTGTCTCTCTCCCCCGATTCTTTTCATTCATTGTAAAACTTTACAATTGGGGCATACTTCTTAAACCTAACATCAAGGAAACAAACTTAGAAGACAATGCGCCAGTGAAAGATTCTTTTTGTTAGTGTACGAATATGAAGAGCTTTGCAACAGATAAATGGATCATTTAGGTACTCTCACCTGTACAGTCAAGTCACACAAGTTTTTACTATTCAAGTTCCTCTAGTTTAGAGGCCAGAGATTTTTCAGTGCGTTTCACGATTGACAGAAAATGGTCATGTTCTGTGAAAGTGCAAAGCTGGATGCTGTGCAAACACCATATTACAGTAGAGTAATTTGGGAGCGAAGATGCACCTCATGGTACACACGTGGACAAAATTGTTGGTACCCTTCGGTCAATGAAAGAAAAACTCACAATGGTCACAGAAATAACTTTAATCTTACAAAAGTAAAAATAAAAAAAAATTCTATGAATGTTAACCAATGAAAGTCAGACATTGCTTTTCAACCATGCTTCAACGGAATTATTTAAAAAAATAAACTCATGGAACAGGCCTGGACAAAAATGATGGTACCCCTAGAAAATACTGAAAATAATGTGACCAAAGGGACATGTTAATTCAAGGTGTGTCCACTAATTAGCATCACAGGTGTCTACAATCTTGTAATCAGTCAGTGGGCCTATATATAGGACTCCAGGTAGTCACTGTGTTGTTTGGTGACATGGTATGTACCACACTCAACATGGACCAGAGGAAGCGAAGGAAAGAGTTGTCTCAGGAGATTCGAAAGAAAATTATAGACAAGCATGTTAAAGGTAAAGGCTATAACACCATCTCCAAGCAGCTAGATGTTCCTGTGACTACAGTTGCACATATTATTCAGAAATTTAAGATCCATGGGACTGTAGCCAACCTCCCTGGACGTGGCCGCAGGAGGAAAATTGATGACAAATCAAAGGGACGGATAATTCGAATGGTAACAAAAGAGCCCAGAAAGACTTCTAAAGAGATCCAAGATGAACTTCATGCTCAAGGAACATCAGTGTCAGATCGCACCATCCGTTGTTGTTTGAGCCAAAGTGGACCACATGGGAGACGACCAAGGAGGACACCATTGTTGAAAACAAATCATAAAAAAGCCAGACTGGAATATGCCAAACTACATGTTGACAAGCCACAAAGCTTCTGGGAGAATGTCCTATGGACAGATGAGACAAAAATGGAACTTTTTGCCAAGGCACATCAGCTCTATGTTCACAGACGGAAAAATGAAGCATATCAAAAAAAGAACACTGTCCCTACTGTGAAACATGGAGCAGGCTCTGTTATGTTCTGGGGCTGCTTTGCTGCATCTGGCACAGGGTGTCTTGAATCTGTGCAGGGTACAATGAAATCTCAAGACTATCAAGGGATTCTAGAGAGAAATGTGCTGGCCAGTGTCAGAAAGCTGGGTCTCAGTCGCAGGTCATGGGTCTTGCAACAGGACAATGACCCAAAACACACAGCTAAAAACACCCAAGAATGGCTAAGAGGAAAACATTGGACTATTCTAAAGTGGCCTTCTATGAGCCCTGACCTCAATCCTATTGAGCATCTTTGGAAGGAGCTGAAACATGCTGTCTGGAAAAGGCACCCTTCAAACCGGAAACAACTGGAGCAGCTTGCTCACGAGGAGTGGGCCAAAATACCTGCAGAGATGTGCAGAAGTCTCATTGACAGTTACAGGAATCGTTTGATTGCAGTGATTGCCTCAAAAGGTGGTGCAACAAACTATTAAGTTAGGGGTACCATCATTTTTGTCCAGGCCTGTTCCATGAGTTCATTTTTTTTTATAATTCCGTTGAAGCATTGTTGAAAAGCAATGTCTGACTTTCATTGGTTAACATTCATAGAATTCTTATTTATTATTACTTTTGTCAGATTAAAGTTATTTCTGTGACCATTGTGAGTTTTTCTTTGATTGACCGAAGGGTACCAACAATTTTGTCCACGTGTGTAATATTTCTGAAAGGAAATGAAACAGAGAGGTAACAATACAACACTAAGAGATGCATGACATGAGATACATGCTCTGTGTGTGTGTGCGAAGCTGTGTGAATTGGAATTCTAAACCCTGTTTGAAACATAAGCGACCTCAGATGTGGTCAGACATTGTGTGAATTAGAGCTGGGCAATTTGCCCTATAAATAGAATCTCGATTTTTTTTCTTTAGACCAAATTCGATTTTAGATTTTAACACTATTTAACAAAACATGAACTGCTTATTTGGATTAAAAGTATATATATTAAATCACTTAAACAATTTTGCAAACCACATGCAACTTACATGCTGAATAAAATCAAACAGGTGCCTGACAGCATTTTACATGTTTTTTGTTTTTTTTAACTGTGTATATGGGCATAATGTCTTTAGCGATATAACACGACACAACATCAGTAATATCTTTCCATCGATGCCCCTCTTATCATATAGGATACAGTGGGGAAATGTGCTTTCTACATGAAGTAAGTAAGTAAAACTACAGATTTGAAAAACTACTTTACAAGTAGAAGTATACTAAAGAACTACTCAATTACACTAACGCAAGTAAATGTAATTTGTTACTTTCCACCTCTGGGTCAAGGTCAAATTTCCTTCATGATTAAAATACAATTGAAAGGTATTTCAGGAACACACCTTAGTAATGAGAGAAACGTTTTATTTATGGGTCGCATTAAGGTTGTGTTTAACATATTTTTTATAGCTTTGTTTATGTTTGTTACACTTATATACTTGTTATATACTTCAGACTCATTTTTGGTAGTGGAGGTATCTCCATCAATTCTGCCTATTTGTTTTCACTTTTCATTTTCATCAAATATCGGGTTTGTATGTTTCACTTCATTTGAAATGGACGTGCCCTGCAGAAAATCTGAAAATATCTTGAAAGTAGTAAAATGTATTTAGAGTTTGTTACTATAAATTTACAATAAACCAAAAATATCAGATTTTAAAACTATTTAGTAACATCTTTTACTAGCTTTAACCTTCAAGTTCTATTAAGTACAAATGTTTAGATAATGTTTCAAATTGTAAGCATTTATTTATAGACAGAAGCAAAATCTGATTGGAATATTCTACGAGTGATGATATAGAGCATAATAACACTGGGACGTTTAACTGTATGTACAACTGCATATCACAGGTTTTTTCAAGAATCATTAATTAACTGTCAGTCGGCAGCATGGGTAAAGTTAGGTCAGTATGGCAAGTACTGGAAAGAGGGGAGAGCAGCTGCCTGCCAAAAGCCATGTACAAAACCAGTCACAGAAATACTTACAGCAAGAAAGCATATCTGATATCGTTATGTCATCTTAAACTACACTTTCTCACCTAAGTTGTTCCGAATTGCCCCTGAACCGTGCAGGTTGTTTTGTCCGTGGCTGACTCGAGCTAGAAACCTCTCTAACCCCTGATCAATGGCACTGCTTGGTGTGTAGAACAAATGATTGGAAACCCTAATGCACTAGCTTCCCATTTTACACGATTTGCGTTCTAATATTATAATAAGTGGAAACATAAAGAGAAAGTTAAAAGGTTTACAAGATGTTGCGTGCTAGTTCTGAAAGTTGCAGAATGATATGTGTTGGATATGTGTTTTTCATGTAGCCTCGGGCTGCACCCTCATGCCTATGACCTTATCACAGCCATGCTGATATTCTGCACAACAGCACTCCTTTTTACAGTATGTCATATTGCTTAAATATAGCTTGAAAGGAGTCAAATTAACTATGAAACCAGACTGAATAATTTTATGTCATTTACAATAATCTCATAGTACGTATCTAATTTAATACTAATATATATATTACTGCCCATAATAAACTATAGCTTCATTGACTTATTTTTGACCCCCTGAGAGGTAAATTGCAGTCACACACTTAAGCCATCAAGGTTAAACAATACCAGAAATTTTTCTCTGCTTTTACAAGAGTTCTCGTTGCATGTATTTTTTTTCTCTTTTATAATGGCTTTTTCCTGCAGGCAGTGTGGAATGAGGCTGAAAGGAAGGTTTTATCCATCAACGACAGTACGCAAGGTCCACATTCTTTGTGATGATCAGAATAGTTCAGGAAGATAGATACCTTGTCTTTGCTAAACAGCATCATAAAGGGCTTCAATTACATCTCAAGAATTCTCCACTGTGGCACAAATTAGCCTGGTTAGAACTGTGCAAATGCTACGCCAAATCTGTTTCAGTGATTATCAGAGTGGCGGATGAATCATTTGGAGGAGAGACTCGGTGAAAGACGCTTGTCACGTCGGTGGAGTGGAATTTGCTGGAGAAGTGATTAGCAGAGTAGCTTTTAAAAGCATGTCTGTTTTAATAATTGTCATCATGCATTTCGAAAAGTCTGTAGTGCTGATGGTTCAGGACTGCAGGTAATAGATGAATGACCTGTTTTTATATTCATTTTCGCTTCTTTCATGGTCTTACATGCAACGTTAATCGGAAGTTGACATGCAGGTTTAGGATGTGACAAAAGTGTTTGCACATTTTATGACACTTTCCATTTTAACCCGTGTCTGTGATGAGTTTTTTATTTTATTTTTTTATTATTCTCTATTTCTAGTAGATTAAGCACACAGGTCTTAAAGTTGGAAGCAAATCAAATCAGTCATTCAGGTTACTGTGGTGTTGGGATTTTTTTTCTCACCATTTAAACTAGCCCTGACTGACATACCACTGCAGGAAAAGTGTGAGCAGATGCCCTCAGGGAGGCAGCTCGGTTCCTGACACATTTCTCAGATGTCTGTGATTCAGTCTAGCAGCTGGAAGCAGTCCGAAACCAAGCTAAGTCCACCATGTAATAAGATGCATCCTGCAAGCCAGCTAAAGCAGTAAGATTAAAAGTTAATGACTTGTTTCATACAGTTATGTGGTACACCCCAGATCTAGATTCCGAGCTTAGGAGATGATTAAGGCAGGTGTGACGTTGCTGACAATTACACCATGACTAGAAATTAGACAAGGGACGATGTCACATTTTCTTTTCTGATCCTGAAATCTTGAGTACCAGTGATACCGATACCCATCCCATGTTATTTTCTTTAAAAAGCTAATATTTTTAATATTTAAAATAATGTTTGTTTTCTTTGCAATTAAATCATCTCTAACACATGAATACACTTCCTGGCAAAAACAAGTCTGACACTAAAATATTTTATTTAACAGTCTAATAGTCTTTAGATTTGATTGCAGTTTGCTGAATGGTGGCCAATTCACATGTAAAAATAATATTCCTGATGCTGCCAGAAACACCAGAGTCTTATACAGTACAGTGGCCACTATGCATGATGAGCTCACCGCTCAATGTGCATCCATTCTTATCCTGACTTTAGATCTTACGGATCACTCTGAAATAAGGTTAATGTGGACTTTATTCTCCCTGAAGCCTTTTTCCCTCAGTTAGTCTCTCACGATCTCACTAAAGTGGTTTCCTTATGGAGAATCTTGGCATTCTCATCACATTTTTGTGTAATGAAATACTCTTAGTTCCACTAATAAATATAGCTCTCTTTTCTACTGTTGATTTTTTACGGTGCAACTACACCATGCGTTTAAGTGATCTATAGTTTCTGACCACATTTCTTCTACAAGGCTGATGGTTCTGCACAATCGCTACAGGATTTGATCATTTGTTGGAATTTCTTAACTTGATGCATGCCAATAAGTCGATCCTTTTCAAATTATGATTCTTTGTAGATTATACATTGACCAGCCATAATATTAGTAATGTCACTTTTTCTTTGGCTACCAAAATCCCATATTAATGAATTAATATTATTAATTAATTATAATATTCATATTAATGAATTGCGTTTTTTTCTTTTGATCTACAAAATAGAATGCAATGCGTTTTCCACCCTACATCAGATCAATTCTTTCTCTTCATACCACAGCACTATTGAATTCCCCAAACCGATTGGCTCAAAGGTGTTGATTAATTTCCAGTACCGGCCCGGCTCTGACAAATCCGGTTACAAGGCAAATCACAGGGTTCTATTAACACCTTCAATGTAATGCCATCTCGTTTCCATAGTAACAACTTACACTGGCCATGACTGACGTGCAAAAGCTGTGTTTTTAAAGGTTTTCTGCGAAGAAACATATATATATATTTAAACTTTTCTGGAAGGCATAGCAGTGCTTCAGACACTGAAGCATTTATACCTCAGCGGTGTTTGACTGACACAACAAGCTGCATTTCTGAGCTTATTAAGTTAAAGGGAGAGAGAGAAAAAAGTGAGAGGCTGGTGCCTGTAAAACTTTAAGTAAGTAATCATAGAAACTACTGTACTGCCGTTACTGGAGCATAATCAGCTTCCAGGTGGGAATGGTTTTACGCCTCACATGAGTTCTCATACCTCCCTGTCGTTGTTTATTATTAACTTCTTTACTTATTTAAATCTGCACTAGACCCCATGAAAGATGGCTTCCTTTCATGATCCTGCATTTAGAGCCTTCCATGATCTAAATCACATTTCAGACATTTTTCACTTTTCTTTTTTTTATATAGCCAGTTAGTTAAATTAGTTTTGTTACAAAATATGAAAAATGATTGTACCATCAGTCACGGTTGAGAAATATAATTTATGTAATGCCTTTTTTTTTTTCAAATAATACCAGATTGTTTATAATCAAGCCTACTCACATCCAAAAATCTGGCAGTTTTTCCTCACAAACAGCATCATCTGGTGTGTTTGCATTTCCTACACAATGGACTCCATGCAGCATTTTAAATTTTCTCTTAATGTTTTATTAAGAGGGAGGAAAAAAGGCAGTGGCAGATGCACCAAACGTTCGTAAACATCTCAGTCTGCTCTTAGCCAGGTGATCTGAATGATGAAGCCCACTTGATATAAAATTGGAGGTGCATAGGGTTAGCATATAATTAGCATAGGTAACACGCCGAAACACCATATAAGAGCGGGTGTTCCACACACAAATCTTGGGCTAGAATTGGACAAATGCCACAGAAGAAAGGTAGTCAGAAGACAGCAGTAGTGAAATCAGAGTACATTGTAATCAGCTTAAACAAAAGTAAGCATGTGATCTTCCAGAGCGTGAACGCTGACGTTACATTTAAATCAAAAACGCGTCAAGATGGTCTGATGGCACGCGGCGTCAGGGCATTGCCTCCTTCACCTATGTTAGAGGTTTGCAGAGTTGAGGGTTTTTTAATAACAGTTCAACTGGATAGTGGTTTTCATAATTATGCGTTTTAGAGTGCTCTTGGCAATGCGAAACGCCTCAGCATCCATTCAACCGTCTCATCACATCTGTGTGATCTCTAAAAACACACTCTCTGCGTAAGCCCTGGATAGCCAAAGCATCTAACAGCAATCTGTAAGCCATTCAGAAGCAGAATGCACCCAAGCGTCCAAGGGTTTTTATAGTCTTAATTGGGATCAGTTGACCAAAAGTGTCTCTTTAGCCCTGGAGTTCAATGATCCTATCATCATAATTCCTCTAAAACATATAATCATTGAAAATTGATTTGATAATGCATCTTTTTATGTGTCTCAATTTTAAAACTAGTTCCATGCATCGGACAAACAAGTTGCGCACAGTAAGGTTGAGTACTGGCAAAATTCTCTTACCTACTGTAAGAGAACAGCAAAAGTAAGAAAACATCCCAAAATCCCAGATATGAATGGATACGAACAAAATAAGAAAAATTGTAGATATGATAAAAAATAAGATTAAATGTGTTTGTATAACGTTTTTTTGCATGAGTGTGTTATATAATGCATAATGGCGAATAAGGTAATAACGTTAGAACGTGAAGTATTTTAAAACTTAGAGTTAAAGTTAGAGACCAAGTAGGAATAGTAGTGGAGGTAGACGTTTCAGTGGTGTTTATTTTATTCGACTTAAAAACGCAGTTAAACTGTGAGCTTGATGTATTATCGACCACCATAACCGCTCCCTCGACCGGTGTGAAAACATGTCGTAAATGGACCATGACTTTTTAAACTTTCCAGCTCACCTTCATCTTCACACAAGTTATAAGTAAGTTATAGTCAAACACACGTAACTTTAATGTCGTCACTGCTAGCCGGTGCTAACTCTGCACAACTAGATTTCTATGTGTCTGCAAAACCTATTAAAGAAAACCTGTCTGTTATGGCTAATAGGCCAAGTTTGTGTTGGTACTGTTTAAGTATTGCTTCTTTGCTCTGTACGCAATGTTGCACTCGATTTTCTCACAATACACTCCTGTTTTTTCTACATCGATTAGTTTTTAAAGGAAATGGCGGCCGCTACCCCGAATGCAATGTGCCATGATGTCGTTGCCTATCTTCTATACCTATGTCAATACAATAGTTCCACTTCATCACCACAATGCTCCATGTGGTCGTCCCGCCATAGCTAATCTTCATGTACTGTTTCTACGTATAACTCTTTCTTTTTTTCTTTCTTTCATGTAGCCATGTGTCAGTGATCTTGCGTTTGGCATAGGACATGCTGCTCTCTTCTAGCTGTTTAATATCGCTGCCAATCTGACTATCTCTGACTTCACAGGCCATCTGCTAGTGTGTGTTTTGTGTTCATACATTAAGAGCCTTGGTCTCGATCCGACTGGACATGCTACGCAATATCTGGCAACGTCTTAGTTCACACGTCTGGACTTGAATAATTAGTGTCAAGCTCACAGTGAGACCATGAAAGCCCAGGCCTCTTGACTATTCTTCTGTCACATTTTAATTTCTTTTTAGTTGCCTTGGCTCTCCATTCATCATGTTATAATAGGGTCTATACCATTTCATCCATTTACCATTGTAAAAGGCCTGTCACTGCTCTTTTTATGCATTTGATGGATGGATTGATGGACTACTGCACTGTGGAATAGGCCTGTCTGCGATATCCTTTACAAATACACTTCATCTTTACTTGGTCCTACAGAGGAATCAGCCCTGCTCCAGACAATAAGCCCAGTAGATAGCTCGGATTCTGTGCTGTTAATGTGTGTGATTATTTACTTATGCTTCACTAAAGCATTAAAATTATTACGTCAGCGTCGGCACATTTTTTATTTAATAATGATTTTACTAACCGTCTACCTACTTCACATTTTAAAGACTTATCTTACAATAGTACGGGCAAAGTGTCTCAATTCTAGCACCACACACACACACACACACGCAAACAAATGTACCTATTTCTACAAATTGTATGTGATATACATTTTGTGCTTGGAGCACAGACTGTAAACTTAAAAATAAATTTTTAAAAAATAGTATTGGAATTTTATCAGTGGGCATTGTAGCAATGCAGCTTTACAGAAATTATATATCCATCCATCCATCCATCTATCCATCCATCTATCCATCCATCCATCCATCCATCTTCAACCTTTTATCCAAAATCAGGTCGTGGGGGGCCTGGAGCCTATCATAGGAGACTTGTGGGGCACCCGGGACAGGGGGGAATTATATATGTATGTATAATATATATACTGCTGTCAATCAACTTCTGGGTCACATCCTTACTGATGGCAGCCCATTCTTGCCTAGTCATGCTTAGAGTTTGTCGGAATTTGTGGGTTTTTTGTTTGTCCACTTGCCTCTTGAGGATTGACCACACGCCCTCAATGGGATTAAAGTCTGGGGAGTTTCCTGGCTGTGGATCCAAAATTTCGATGTTTTGTTCCCTGAACCACTTAGTTATCACTTTTGCCTTATGGCCGTGGTGCTCCATCATGCTGTAAAAGACATTGATCGTCATCAAACTGTTCCTGGATGGTTGGCATCCAAGAATGAGTTTTTATACCATTCTTTATTCATGGCTGTGTTCTTAGGCAAAATTGTAAATGATCTCACTCCCTTGGCTGAGAAGCAACCCCACACATGAATGGTCTCAGGATGCTTTACCGTTCACAGTAAAATAACAGACATATTCTGACAAACTCCAAGCATGGGTTATGCAAGAATGGGCTTCCATCAGTCAGGATGCATCCCAGAAGTTGTTTGACAGCATGCCAGGGTGAATTGCAGAGCTCTTGAAAAAGAAGGATCGACACTGCAAATCTTGACTCTTTGCAAAAGCTTAATATACATGTCAATAAAAGCCTTTGACACTTATAAAATGCTTGTAATTATACTTTACCAAAGAAACATCTGAAAAAAATTTTATATTGCCATTCTCAAAACTTTGGGCCACGACTGTACTGTATATGTGTGTCAGTTTATCTCTAATACGCAAGCTGGAGGTGATGGTAGCAAGGAAAAGCTACAGTACACTATAAACCCGAATAAACAAATTTTTATATTTTTAGGTAATCATATATCAAATTTTTTAAGTAATGATGTTTACAATTTTAAGTTAACAGAACTATCAGTTTTTGAGTTTATTGTACTCATTCATATTAATCGTTATTTACTTGCATTACTGAGTAGCCTAAATCATACTATAATTTTTTTTAGTTGTTGCAAATTAAATAAATTGTTGTTGGTCTTTTTTTTCACGCCAGATGCCTCTCATTTTATCTGGGTTTGGGACAGGCACTTTATCCTGTGGCTGGGAAGCAAACCCGGCCCTTTCGCATGGCAGGCGAAACACCTACCACTGAGCCACCAGTGCTCTGGTACTTTATGGTGCCCAGATTTGTAACGAATGTACTTATGCATCATGTTAAGACAGACGAATCCACCATCTTGATCAAAACAATTCAACGTGGGCAGTTTACAGTACATGTGCATTGATGACATCAGACACAAAATCGCTAGGCTGAAAGATTTTAAGTTGGTGGAACTTTAAGGAGACAGTTACTGTGGCTTAAAATATCAAACTTGTTCAGCTAACTTGAAAAGTGTCATTTCTACAAACTCATAAATACCAGAAAGTTCTAAATACTCATCAAGGTCTATTAATTTGAACAAATTGTTTAAGTTAACAGTGCTCAATATGTTTAATTACTTTGAACATTAGGGTTTACAGTGTACCTAAGGGGGTATGCAGAAGAAACATTGAAAGAAACCAGACTGAACCATACAGTAAATAAATCCTTTCTATATCTGGTCTAAATATATATTTGTACAACAAGGAAATAATTTAATTTAACCTACTGTTCACTCAGTTTCAGTCCTAATTCTTATATTATATATTATACACAGTTTAAAAGAGGTTATCTATGCCTTTTTTTAAAGAAAAAATTTAATTATGGTAGCAATGTGTAGTATTATGTTTCATCTAAAGATGACAGTAGTTGCTTCATCGTTGATGCTATCATGTGACCGTCAGAATTGAGCCACAAATTGTAAATTTGTACACTGGTTACACTATGGGGAAAAATTGTAAAAATGTTGACCGTGAATCATGCAGAGCAATCCCTGTGGACACTCTAATCAGTGTTGCTTATGGATGAGGTGCCAACTCATCCCAACATACTACCCCCACACACTGGCATTGAAGTGGGGGAGGAAAACAGAGGACCTGCTGAAAACCCAACAAGCACATGCCGAACATGCAAACTGCACACACACATAAAAGAGGTTAGATTTCAACGAGCGCAAAGCCGCCGACCCAGCCCAGCACCATGGGATGCACCAGACAAACAAGTCCAATTCACAGAGGCCCCATCCTGTAGCCCACAGCACCCAAAGGATCCGCCACCCACGTCCTGGTGCCAGACACCACAGCACATCCCCAGAGGAGCCACCGTGGTGGCACAAAGGCAATCCAAAACTATAGGGGGTCATAATGTTAACCTTTTAATTTTCATGGCTGATTGGTGTCTCTTTTTCAGTATAAACAATATCCTCTATATTATTAACAGGTGTTACAGTTGTGGCACAGATACTTCATATTTTCTTACTTTCTTTCAAGCGGAATTTTTCATGTGAAGTCTCTGAAAGCTCACTCACTCATCATGTATTATCCTGTATTCAGGGTCACGGGGGGCCTGGAGATTATCCCAGGAGACTTAAGGTACAAGGCGGGGTAAACCCTGGACAGGGTTCCAATCCATCACAGAACGCACACACATACACACACTATGGCCAATTTGGGAATGCCAGTTATCTTTGGACTGTGGGAGAAAACCGGAGTACCCGGAGGAAACCCACCAAGCACGGGGAGAACATGCAAACTCCATGCACACAGAGACGGGACTCGAACCTGGCCCGGAATCGAACCTGGACATAGGTGCAAGGCGAGAGTGCTAACCACTACACCACCATGCGGCCTCTCTGAAAGCTATGTAGAGAAATATTTGTTTAGCTGAAGCAGTTCTGAAACTTAAATAAATATTCCTGATTATGCTACTAACATCAGTGGTGTTATTAACTCTCCCCTGTCGATTTCAGCGACGTTAACCAGTGAAAACTGGAAGCTATTTTGAAGAGGGCGGATAGCTCTTTCCTGAGTGTGTCTCTCAGCATGAACAGCAGTTTGACAAAAATGTAGTTCTTCAATGATAGAAAAGAGCTGGCTGGTGGGTGGGAACTGGCAGGCGACCAGATTGAGGAGAAAATGGAAGAAAAAAATTGCCACAAAATGGGTTTTTCACAAAATATCTCCAGCAAGGGTGGACAAATCCTGCTGCGTTTCTCAAGCACACACACACAGAGAAAGGACGAACTTGCATATGCATGTAATGAAGTCACAGTTGCATGCATACATTTAAAGAAAACAAGCCTGTGACATTTGTTTCAATTGAGCCGGCTGTCCTCTACAAACAGAAGCTAATGGAGTTTACCGAACGACAACAGCTCTCGGACAACTGTTTACCACACACGCTGTGAAGCAATTCACTACATCGTGCATTTTATTTATTTATTTATTTCGTTTTTCACGCCAGGCTGAGATGAAGTGTGCAGATAATGCACTTTGGATATCAGTAAATGATCCTCCCTAACTTCTTTTGCTGTCTCAGAATCTCCCACACAGCTCCGTTTGCCACATCCGTAACCTCGTTTCCCCTCCGTATTTCCCTTCACTATGTAATCAGCAGTGATGTAGACAAGACATGCATCAGATAATAGGCCTGAAAATTAGTGGGTACGACGCAAGCATATTTAAAACCATCTGTTTTTCAGGCTAGAGAGATCCCCGAGGAGCTGCAAGTAAAATGTTTTGCTTCTTCTTTTTCTTCTTTTTTTTTTTTTTTCACCCTGAATTGGTCGGTGGCTGATGCAGAGAGTGGGCTAAGATTGATACGCTTACAGCGAAGGAGCCGAGCGTCGCGGCGCCACGGATCGATGGCATAGGGAGGGAGATTTCGCCTCCCTCCTGTCTGTCACAGCTCAGCTGCTTTTAATTAAATGGCTCGTGGTAGCGGCGGAGTGTCAATGTGAATGGAGGGTGGCGTGGCTAGACTCTGTTTCTCTCCTCCTCCACGCTAAAGCCACCTCATCTTATTGCCTTCCTTCATTAGCCTCAGCGCGGCCCTGTGGTGTTTCACGTCGGAGAACCAAAAAGACGACTTGTTTTTTTCCATCTTACTGCAAATCGTGATTATTGCTTAACATTTCGAAGATCAGTCAGTCCATGTGACGTTGTGCTTCCTACCGGATAAAGGAAGTGTATGGGGATGATTATGGGTCCCCATATCCACCCATGCACACAATTGGACACCCAAAATGGACAGTATGGTGGTTAACAACAGTTAGCATTGCTAATCAGAGTCACCAGCAACAGGTTGTGATGAGATCACTTTCAATCGCAGTCTTTCATTTAATTACTTGAAAATACACACGCATCATATCCTCATAATGGTTAATGAGGATGTAAAGGGTCATTAGGGGGCGTGTACAGTAACTAAGCAAATAATTAGCTCTGACCACACATGATGCTGTGCTGCCTGACAATGAGCAAATAGTTTACAGTGCACCACCTGCAGGATTATAGAGGAATGGCAACATTTTACCACCTCAAATGCAAACATATTATACAGTATATAAATTAAAAACTAATTAAAAAGTCAGTTTGAGAGTCAGTGTAGTGATGCATGAACTGCAGCGAACTGAATCACAATACATCACTGAATCAATCTCTGCAAGACAGTAGTTGGGGACATTCAGATCACATTCTCCTCAATAGATTCTGGCTGTGGCATTGTTCATTAAAAAATACATAAATACAAACAGGACATAAGGAAATAAACTTGTTTTTGGAGTCGGCTTTTGCACTAAGGCAGAGGGCAGTGGTGGTTCAAACAGTTAAGTCTCTGACTGGGTCACTGAATGGAAGAACAGGGGTTCAAGCCCCAATACTTCCAAAGTGTTGAGCACTTGATCAAGGCCCTTAACTCTATCTGCAATAGCGGCACTGTATCCTGGCTTACCCTGAACTCTGACCTTGGCTTCCTAACCTTGATGTGCGGATTATTTTTATTTGATATTTACACTATGAGTAAAAAAATGCTATTTTTTGCTATACAGAACACAATGCACACTAGGGTGCGTTCCAAAATATCAGTGGCATACTGTGACATATTATATGTAATGTCACATATTATTTACTACACAATAGCATGCAGTTTGAGATGCTGCCCTAGTATTCATAACTCAGTGTTATTCAATATTACACAAGTGTTATGAGAAATCCTTTTTTGCACATTACAAATGTGGCTGTCACATTTTCTGAACTTTACAGAAAGGAGCAAAAATATTTCCACGAGGCACAGCTCAGGCGAGCAGAAAGCACTCGAATCACTCGCTCTCAATCGATATAATAAATGTCCTCCCATGAGTGTTTGATGGGTGTATTAAAATGCCCAAAATTATGGACACAACTGTCACACAGCGGCACTGGACTGGATATTGAATGTGAATAATCAACCTAACTTCAAGGTCAGAAGTGTCAAATGCTTCAGTCAAAGGAAGTAGAGGCAAACTACACGATATGGCCAAAAATATGTGGACAACTGACCGTGGCACCAATATGTGCTTTACACATTTAGTCGATTTTTTGCCATTTAAATAAGCTCCAGTCTTCTGGGAAGGATTTCCACTGGAGTTTGGAGCTCGCTGTGGGGATTTGTGTTCATTCATCCACAACAGCATTAATGAGGTTAGGAGGCCAGGCCTGGGGTGAAGTCAGCGCTTCATTTTATTCTAAACGTATTCAATGGGGTTGAGGTCAGGGCTATGTGTGAGCGACCCGAGTTCTTCCATACCAATATTAGCAAATATTGTTTTCCTGGTTCTCGCGATCGTTATTCTAAAACAGATTTGGACAAATTTGTCCCAGCGTAGGAACAAATTTGATCCTAATAATGCTACTGGATACAAAGGCATCTTATGCAATTGTGTGCTTGCAGCGTTGTGTCAAAACACATATAGGGTGTGGTGTTCGGGTGTCCACAAACTTTTGGCCATAGAATGTAAGCCTAAGGTATGAGTTCATAAATCCATTCATCCATCCATCCTTCTATCCATTATCTGTATTGCTTATCCTGCCTAGGGTCACAGCGAGCCAAGAGCCTAGAAGGCAGGGTACACCCTGATCAGGGAGAACACACGTTACGCCAATCACCTTAGACCACATGTCTTAGGATGGTGGGAGGAAACTAGAGTGCCCAGAAAAAAGCCAAAAATGTGGAGAGAACATGCAAACTCCATACACATTCCCTACACACACACACACAGGACCAGCGTTGAGTTGCGAGGAAACATTGCTAACCACAACGCCGCCATGCCGAGAAATGAATACCAATATGCTTGTAATTTCCATCTTATTCCCTCAATTAGCGCATATTAACATAACTGTGTGCTGTGATTTGTTAAACGTGTTCTGGATTTGTGGTTTTCGAGTCCGTGTACTCTGTCGTTTCGGTAGAGTGTGAAGGAAGTAATAAGTCGCTGGAAGTTCTCTCAGGGTTTTTTTTTTTCTCATGAGAGACCTTATAGGTACATCAATATGCATAAGGACCTTGATTTGTAAAGAGCCAGGCAGTTTAATAAATCTGCCTGATTGGACATGGCTCAGTATCTAATCATGACACATGCATTAGAAAACAACCTTATCATGGTTTCAGATCAATAAAAGCAATCAGGATAGTGTTTGTATATTAGTGTATAGCGATTTACTTAAAATGAACAACGCTTTTGAAAAATCGTGTCTTGTCTCATCCTTTACTCTTTTTTTCCCCCCGCTTTTCTTTTAGTAACAGAATCTGACTATCGGAGTGTAACCTAAAAGGCTTGCATTAACTATAATGAAATGTAAATTTAATTGTCTACATTTTTTAAAGCCCGGACAACAAGAGAGGTTGTTCATCCTAATAAGAGATGTTTCTCCCAGGGCCAAGGCTTTATTGGCTGATATAGCAGGGTTTATCTGGTGCTAAGCCTCTTTATGATGCTCAGTAAAACACCAGGTTGTAATTTTCTATGGAAGCTATGACTGCTTAACATTAAGTTATATGCTTTGTTTACTTGGATTTGCTTCATTACTGTATTGCTAAACTGTGATCTTACTGTATCTCCGCTACACAAATAATCAAACGACACTGGCTGGTTTTTCCCCCTCTTAACTTTCCTTACGATATCTGACACGTAAAAGACGCATTAATAAATCCCTCAGTGCCCGCTTGTTTTTTTTTTTGTTTTTTTTTTCTTGCTTCTTAAAGAAGTGCTTAATTGTGCTCTTAATGCACATTTCCAAATGCAGCCAGAACAGGTGAGAACGATTCTAGCCGAGATGGTGTCTGTGTTTTGCGAAATCATAACCGTTTCCCGTGGCTTTTCTGAAGTGGAACAACCCGAGCTCACGAAATGATTACATTAAGGGAATAAGCAAACGTCTGCTTCCTGTGCCTGCGGATCTCAATTCCACTACAAAGCACAGCGACTAATCAACCCTACTTATTTCAAGTCATGAAAAGGATCCACTCGAGCAGAACAGTGGTTGAATAAACTGCAGCTGCGAGCCAAAGAATATTGCCCGTCTTAACACTACTTTCTTCTCTTTTTTCTTCTAGGTAAGCACTTTTCGATAACAGCGGGGTAGTAGATTCTGATCTCGACTGGTGCCAATGAAGGTAGGCGAAGTCTGATTAAGGTGACATATAGCAGCGCCGAAGGCTTAATGCGTAGAGGATAGATGCGTACACCTACCAGGACTGCTGACTTGGAAGCTTTTATTTATGAGCCATAGCTGCTCATCAAGAGCTGACCACAATCACACCACCTGGCACTCCTAAAACCGAAAGCCTTCCTTTAAGACGAATGCCTCCTCATGACGGAAATGACTCTTTGTTCTTTAGCACTGCGGCTTTTCACCGGCAGAGTTTGCTTCGTGATGACTCAAGAAATGTGACGGTACTCGGGTATCTCCGTCTGCACAGCGCAAGGTTCGAGAACGTGAACCAAAACGAACGGATTGAAACCCTTAGCTAGGCAGCCACTGCTACATCTTAGCTTTAATTTGTTATCAGTGGTGTAGTAGGGATATGACACGGTATAAACGAGTCCCACCTCGTTTTAATTCCCATCTGTGTTTATGTCCTAGCGGTACAATTTTTCTGCCGCGTGCTGCAGCGTGGTATTCACATCATTATCCATTTTGTAACTTGTCCAGAGTTGCTGCGCAAACAGATGGCACAGGATGCAGGGGTGCAGTTGTCTGTGTGCCACGGTTTTGCGGGGGGAAAAAAATGAACAAGAAGTTCTCTTTCTGCACAAGTTGCACATTTGCATAGTGACTTGTAAAACGTTTCCCACACGTTTCACTATTCAGCTTTAAATATTTCTGGTTCAAAAGGTAGAGTAACTATAAATAACTATAAATATATCACACTAGGCGTAGGGTCCATGTGTGAGTGTTCTATATTGTACTATATTTAAAAAAAAAAACATATTTGTTTAAATGATATTTTTGCTTGCATTTGTCCATTTCAATTACACAATTCACTTCCTTGGTGGTTTAGTGCTTCTTATGCCTTTTGTGTCTGGCTGTACAGTATGTGTTCAGAAATTCACACTCAGGCTCAGACTAAATCATACAACAGAGTTTCTCCACACAGGAGACTGAAAATGACTGGAATTGGAATAAGAACTGTCTAACAAAGTATTAAACTCGAGAAGGACAGTGCTCAAGCGTCAAGGCGATAATTGAAAAATATATGGTTCGAAAAAAAATTATATATGGAGATCACTTTGTACGCTTGGTAAAGTCGCATGTGAAAAAATGCGACAGCAGAGAATTTAAGAACATTTCCACACACAACGTTATGTGGCCATAAAACCACTTTAAGTTCTTCTTCCTTCTTCTTCTTTTGGCCGCTCACGTTAGGGGTCGCCACAGCAGACCATTTGTTATTGAGACTAATTGAAAAAGGGCTTCGACTTACTAGCGAGCATAAAGATGAAGACTGGCGCGATGGAAAAGAGGTCATGAAGAGTGATGGATGCATCAGGTTAAGAAGAGAAGCGCTCGAAGCGATGTACCCATCATGCATAGTGGCCACTTCTCACAAATGAATTGCACACCGTGTTGCATGCGGTAATTAAAGCTAAAGACAGTCAAAGGAAATCTTAAAGTGTTTTGCTTTTTTTTTTTTTTAAACCAGGCAGTGCAGTCTTACAGTAGCTAAGCATTGCTGAACAATGTCACACTAGGTTGATTATTATTCTTTGAACACATCTCCATCTTTATATTTACAATTACATTTAGGCATTTGGCAGACGCTCTTATCCGGGGCGACTTATTAAAGTGCTTTGAAGTTTCCGTCCTTAGATAGATCCTTACGCAGGGCTACTACTGTAGGTTACTAACTACAGTAAGTATCATAAGTACCTACTAAACTAAGTAACTTAGTAACTAAGTACCACATATAACTATAAGTAATAACTATAACTTGATATACTTACATGCACTGCAAAATTCCCAGTGTTGATTGAACACCCCAAGTGTTTATATGTGACCTAATGGTCACGAATGTACTCTGAAAGTGTTAAATCAACACTCTGGGTGTTAATTCAAGATTAAGGATTTTTTGCTGTGTGTAAAAAGTGTATGAGATTTTATTGGAAAAAAAGATTTCTTGGAATATTTGTTTATTTAAATATGTCATTTTGTTTTTCGATTAGTCTGTCTGTCTGTCAGTCTGTTGTTCAAGAGGCGTGTTAGCACAATATCTCAAAAATGAGTTCTCAAAATCTGGAGTTACCATAGCAAGATAAACTGATTACATTTTTAGAATTGATATAAACAGTATCACAGGGTCAAGGTCACAGTGAGATCAAATGTCTGTAATGGACTTTCTTCAAAAGCTTCCATTCTGTTCAAGATAGAGTTTAAAGGGTGTTTCAGGCATGCATGTTAGTGGAGGCGCCCTATCATTGACAGAAAGGTCTCCTCTTCTGTTATGTGTAAAGTGTAAATGTGCAAAAACAAAGAATTTGTAATGCAATTTTTATTTAAAAATTTTTAATCGTTAATTAATACACCATAAAAACTAACATCATATTTTCAGTCCTAGTTATCATAGTTTAAGTTAGAGAATAGAAACTGTGTACTGGAGATCAGAGGGGAAAAAACAAGAGTTCAATCGAATTGTGAAGCAAATGGAAAAGACTGAAATTGGATTTGGATTTTTGTTGGGAATTTGTGTATCTCTTTTTAATTTTGTTTTAGATTTTTTTTTTTATTCTATTGAATACTACCTGGTGGTGTAGTGGTTAGCACTGTCGCCTTGCACCGCCAGGGTCCGGGTTCGACCCTGGCCAGGCTCGATTCCCGTCTCTGTATGCATGGAGTTTGCATGTTCTCCCCGTGCTTGGTGGGTTTCCTCCGGGTACTCTGGTTTCCTCCAACAGTCCAAAGACATGTAGGTTAGGCTAATCGGCGTTCCCAAATTGCCCGTAGTGAGTGTATGTGTGTTTGTCTGTGCCCTGTGATGGATTGGCACCCTGTCCAGGGTGTACCCTGCCATGTGCCCTAAGTCTCCTGGGATAGGCTCCAGGCCCCCGTGACCCTGAATACAGGATTAAGCGGTATAGATGGTGAGTGAGTGAGAGTGAGTGAATACTACCTGGCCGAACACTGATATGTTGTTGGACTGCCTTTAGCTTTGATTGTGGTGCCCTTTGTGGTGGCCAGTTCATGTGTGAAAAATGATCCCACCTACCTCCAGAGTCTTGTACAGTGGCAGCTATGCATGATGTCACTTTATGTGCACTTCTCATCTTACACTGAAACTCCCATTCATGTGGAGCAGGGTTCATCTGAACTCGTCAAACCATGTGACCTTTTTTCCATGGTTTCAATGTATAAATCCTCCCTAGTAAATTTAAGTTCTTTAAGTCCTCACAGCTGTTTAGTCCCAATCCTGTGAATTCATGATAGACCATGTGTGGGGAAATGCTCTTACTTCAACTATTGAACATAGTTTAAATCTTTACTCTTGCTTTTTTTTTATGATACAGCTTAACCAAGACATTATTATGATATTATGATTACGGTCTTTAA
The DNA here is from genome assembly GCA_030347435.1 of Clarias fuscus. NCBI lineage: Eukaryota > Metazoa > Chordata > Actinopteri > Siluriformes > Clariidae > Clarias > Clarias fuscus. The sequence continues at coordinate 10,991,492 of CM059218.1, forward strand.
TGAATGTTTTCCAACCATATTTTTTTCACCTGGTTGATAGTTCAGCAATATACTTTCAGGTTTTTGGACAAGCAGGTTATTTACCCTTTATTACATTTATTATAGTTGCCATATATGTGATTCTTGTGTGGAATAGGTAATAAGTCGACCATGCTGAGGGTTCGAGTAACATATGTTTTATCTATGCATTTGTTTTTGTTAAAACAAGACCAAATGGTATCATGCCATCTTTGGACTGTGAAAATGGTAACTGTTTTATAGTGTCCTGATGTGACATGTTACCAATTCATCTGAGCCACAAGTACAGTGAGGGAAAACATCCTGCCTTAAAATAACGACCTAGGAACAGGAAGAAGGAAATTAGACACCTATTAAATTCAAGTGGATTTACAGCAGTGAAAAGTCTCACATGGTTAAAATGAATGAACAGATTATGTTCATTTGGACGTTGAACATGCTCATTTCTCATTAATGCATAGTTATTTTCCCTTTATGGATTTTCTGGAAGATGAAGTGGACTATAATTGGAGGGGAGAAAAGGTGCATTAATTATGTAGGATAGTGAGAGCTATGTAGAGCTGCTTCGTCTGGATGAATGATACAGTGGAGCAGAATGGGCTTTATGTTATACTGGGAATCGTTTTAGTCTCTTATTGCCTCTGTCACATCAATCGCGCTTTGTGATCATTTTTATTACCATCTCTAGGTTTTCAGTGGATTTTCTTTTCATACCACAACACAACAGACTTGTATTAAATTGCATTGATTCATTTCCTATTACAGCAGCTTTGACAATAGCATTTATTTTTATTTTAATCACTGGTTTACAATAAAGTACACATTTTAATATGGTCTTTTAATTGTTATTGATACTTGTAAACCAAGAGATTTAAAATATATATTTACGAATAAAATATGCTCATTTGTTACCATCGTGACACTTTTTTTTTTTTAAATGAAGAGTGTGCAGTGTCAGTGATTTATTTTTTATTTTATTTTTTACATTCAGTATGTTTTATTCAGATGTTTTAACATCTGAATTCTGTTCCATAGGGAAGAGAAATTAGAGTGTACTGTAAGTAAAAAGAGGAACTAATTTACAGTACTGAGTAAATTAGTCTGAGCCACATACCCACCTGTTTCTCCATATTAAACTAAATTATGTGGATTAAATGAAAAAAATTTTTTTTTTACTACAACGGGCTGCAAAGTACCTAAATTTTTTAAAAAGCATTTAAAAATGGGTTGTTTATGTAACAACCTCAGTAGCAACCTCATTTCCCCTCTTGTCTATTACAACAAGTCAGCATTCACCATTACCCGTGTAATAACCGCCCTGATCATCTGTCAACATGTTTCACACTGGTTTATGCCTCAAGTTAGTTTTTTTTTTAATGCTAAGGCTATATGTACTGTTTATGTGTTTGGGGCAAAGTTACAACTTTTTCGCCCACAGCAAGCAAAATCCCCTGACATGCCCTGTCTCAACTTTAAAGTTTGACTTGTCAACAGTAAGTTAAGTTAAGTTAAGCCTTTATTTGTCACATATACATTACAGCATACAGCAATTCCTTCTTCGCATATCCCAGCGTAACTGGGGTCACAGCGCAGGGTCAGTCATGATACAGCGCCCCTGGAGCAGATAGGGTTAAGGGCCTTGCTCAAGGGCCCGATCAGTAACTCGGTGCCTTAGCCTTCTGAGCTACCACTGCCCATTAATAGGAAATGTAACTATTAATGAATGCAATCACATTGTCATTGCTGAGGTATAAGAGTGAGTGACTTTGAGAATAAGGCAAAAGTGTATTCACTTCACATCAAATCACTGATGTTTTTTTTTCTTCTAATAACAGCATTTCCTGTTGTCTCTTACTCTATACTTCAACCCTACTTCAACCTCAGCTTTGTATATGGCTCATATACACATTTTAAGTGATAATCATGAACCTAATCAAAGAAAAACGTACCATCTGACTGAATGTAATTGGTCATTGGTACCCCACATTACACCATGTTGTGAACTGCAGCAAAACTTCTAACATGTTTAAGGAGCCATAAAATGTGTGATACTGATGAGCATGATTGTACTGTACCCTTGAGTCCTCTTGGCGCCAAACAAATGCAGTCGTAAAACAGTCATAAAAGAAGACAGTGGCCCCTTGGAGTAACGCAGCAGTAAATACTGTTAAATTAGGGGTCAAATTGCAGAGCTAGAGTAGCCCTCACTATCCACCGTTCCCTCACTTTATAGTGATTTTGGTCGCTGCTGTTTTCCATTAAAGATCTCTCTGAGAAGTGAACTTTAAATAAAGAACTCCAGAAGGAGAAGTGTACATTAGTCCTGTACTCCGGCTTGTCAGAAGACTCTGATTCCAGATTTACGCGCTGATTTACTAGCCGTGCTGTAATGGGCCTTTCAGTCTTCGGCTTTGGAACTGTAAGATAAAGCCCCTGGCACTCCGTTCGGCTCTTTTTAACCTCTCTGAAATTGCAAACAAGCATTGAATAATTGATTGGAGAATCAGATAGAAATGGATGTTCATTAAGTTCTTCATCGTGAAAAGCCGAAGCCGCGTCAATTAAAGTAAAAAGCACCTGCCAGTCAATAGTCAATAGTTTCCATCTGCGATGCTTTTAATGAAGGGTGTTTTGTAACTACAAGTTGTTCATATCTGTCCTTCTTTAAAAGGCACAGGCAGAGGAAGTGTAAAAATCACGTCAATCATAACCGCCACGCTCGAACGACACCATGTGAAATACCCTCAAGGATGTTGTCGTCTGATGAAAAAAAATTAAAAAAAAAAAATAAATAAATAAAACAGGCAGCTGCTAACAAAATGTATTGAGAGTCCGCTCAGGCTGAGTCAGAGGGAGATCATGGCCCCTGTTGCGTGTCAGAGAAAGGGCACGTGAATGTTCCGGACCTTTGCTGATTTCCAAATGGCAGTCATGACCTTTATGCAGTGTTAAAACAAACAAGCGAAGGGGTAGTAGGATGGGTTGAAATGAGGGAGTAACCCTGACATTACACACCATCTGTTTTAGGAGCAGATGGCAGATATGGATGTCTACATAGAGTGTCATTTTAGATGTGATGGAGACAGCATTTTGATCAGGGATCCCATTCGAACATGAGCCCTGCACGTAGTCTACAAATAGAACTGTCGTTTTTTTTTTTTTTTTTTGACAGAAGTAGGTTTCTGACTGTGGTGGGGCTCCTGAGAATTACAATTTTTCCAGAGGTACTGTAGGACTCTTTCCAACCATTTACTGCAGACGACATTACCTTGTCCAGTAATATGATTTAGGAAAATTTTATACAGATGAATTATTGCATTGAATTCAGTGGCTTTTACGATCTGAATCGAAACACACACTTCAGTTTCTTAGTTGTGATTTATGAATAATAGAAATTCCACTTGATTTATAATACACCGCACAAAACCTAAAGCAATTAATTAATAGTCTTCAACTGAACTTGAACTTGGAACGCGCTTGCCAATGGATTTGACCCACTGACTCGACCAGCTAATTAATCTGATTCTTTTTTTTGCCCACTGTGTCCCAAACCACTCCATTAGCAACGATAGGTAATTCCCTGGCAGTGCCAACTTCTCCTAAAACAGCATTCATAGCACTGTGACAGCTGTGTAACCGTTCATTACTGTTCGCCGCACATTACTCCTGCCAGTAATGAGATTGCATTAGTGAAGAGACGCGCAGGTTCCCTCGGAGCGGCGAGAAATTCCATTCGCTCTCTTCTCACCACATACTGTCACGTTCTCTAGTGCATCTGACTTTGATCAGGCCCTCTATGCAGACATGCTCGCGGATTGTACCAAGTTGTGAATTAATTCCTTTGATATGACCGTCAGTGAGACGTATCAGTTAGACATAATAAAGATCTCTTGACTTCCTCCGATGGTTTATTTGTTTTAGTCATCTTGTCTGTTGTGCAGTGTCCACTGATTATATGAAATGTTTATATACAGCAATAACATTAAAACCATTACCATTCTAATCACCTCTGTTGCGGGTTCCAGTTGTGCCCCCTTGGCAGCCCTGGCCATCAGGGACCTCTCGAGGTGTGCTGTAGTATAAGTTGATCCTTTGGGTGCTCCAGGTTGTGGGGTGGTGCTTCCGTTGATGCTCGAGACCTGGGAAGTTTGGAGGCTTGGGCTTAATTCCTTTTGCATCCCATGAATGGTGGACTGTGATGCACTAGGAGTTCTTGTGCTTTTCTGCACAAGGCCACATGGCCAGCATTGGTGTTTTTTGGCCCATTTACTGTATGGTGCATTGGCTTTTCTGTGGGATCAGATTGTACAGGCTGGACTTTGATCCCTGGCACCAGTTTATTAGTATCTAATTGATAATCAGTGTTATTGTATAAACCTGGCTTTGGTTTTAATGTTTTGGCTGATTGAACATTAAGTTTGAATGAGTATTTTTTTTACTACGTTCAGGAAATTCAGTAACTTCCCTTATCCAGAGCAACATATGGAAGCTCTTTGGAACCTCTATCAAAAACTCATGTCCATAGTTTATCACTATAACTATTATTCTTTAAATAAATACACAAAGAAATAATATGAGCAAACCAAAGCAATTTTTTTTTTAATATATATATTAAGGTTAAGGCTTAACTGTTAATGCCCCAGCTGAAATTCTTTTCAGATAATATATTTATTTTTCTCTCAGGCTTTCGCTGTCTCACTCCTAATCCAAGCACAGTATTTCAGTGTCTACTAAAAAATGAGCTGGTGTGAGCCACGCCCTGTGAGAGGACTGCAAAGCAACAAGCCTGAAAAGAGTTAACATTCACATTAGGGGGAAAGTCTCATTAGTTTGTTTAAGCTGCAACCACTATTTTAAAAAAATCGAACAAAAAGCAGAAATACATTTTTCTGACAGTTTTTTCCTCAATGGTCAAAAATGACGAAAAAGTGAATTCTGCACAATAGGTGCTCTTCAAAACAAATTAAAAGTAAGCATTCAATTATGACCAAATAACAAGTGCCACTTGTACGCACATCGCCATAAAACCATAAACAAATGGCTCAGCTGACAAAAGATTTCGTGCCCGCTTATTACATTATTATGTATTTTTATTGCTGTAGAAGTAAGTCACAATAATTTCCACTACTATTTTTCAGCCTTTTCTCTAATTATTAATTTCAAGTCAAAATACAGTAAGTTTCAGGCTTAACCCTTCTTGTTCATTTCGTTCCTCTAGCTCTCTCTGTGCTTCAACTTTAATGGAGTGTTAGGAATGCCATTCACAGTCCATGTTCCCAGTGATCAACAGGCACGCATGAGTGCAAGAACAATTCCTGATTGGGCCTCATTTCGGAACAGCACATCACATGTTTTATCCATTTACTGTATGGTTATAAATCACAAAACGTATTTTGTAAGAAAATGCGGTGTGTCATGTTAGAGAGAAGCCTGGAATGCCTGTATATTTTCATTTTGCACCCTGAAACATTATATAACTATACACCAATCTCAAGAGACATTGGATGCACCAAGTTTTTTTCTTGTTAGTGATTTAGTAAACCTATGTTGAACGGGTGTAGGCGGAGGTTGCATTCTGATTGGCTGTATATATAGTATATACATACTGTAGGTGAATACTCTGACAGAGCAGGCTTTTTCAGATGCAAGGTGTCATCACTGGATTGAAAAAAGACCAACGTTCACAGCAACACATTTTCACAAGTTATTTCAGAGATGAGTTTGAGGAGTATACCGGTAAAAGTGACACACATACATGGATGTTCTTATAATATACCATTAGTCAGTGCAAAAAAAAAAAAAAAAAAAAAACCCACCCAAGCCATTGCCACAAATCAACATCAGATTCCCTAATAAGCATGTTTTATCCAACCACCAGAAGACACTGGGCAAAAACTATGGCGACACAATAAAATTCAAACCTCACCACAACCACAGTATATTTCAGTATATTCCTAAGGGCAATGATGTAGGCGGTCACTTTGTACTGTACTGTATGCAACTCTGAAACCAAAAACTTTTCAAACTTTACAACAACAGCTGCCTTAACTTCATGTTAAATGACTTCTTCCAAAAGACCAAACACCTCACCTTCAGTGCTAGAGCCCTACCGCTTTGCACAGCAGCAGGCTTCTTCTGATCCCAGCACTCCTCATCATCTTGATAATGAGCAGAGAAACGCTTCATGAGCTGGATCCAGTGTTCGTGATCCAGTGTGTTCAAAGGAAAGGAAAACCCAATTTTTTTGCAACACTAGACTGGAGCTGAGCATCCCTGCTGACCTTTTTTAAATTACTTAATTAACATACTTACTAATCATTGCTAATAATATACTGTATCTTACTAAAGGCTTAGAAGTAATATATAATTACTTAATTGCATTCAATAGAACTACAGTACAATTACTTTCTAAGGACAAAAAATTTATTATATATCGTTATGATGTGGCAAAAAAAGTTATAATAAGCCATTTCTTTTCACGAAAGCTAGAATTGCATGGATATTATATTCTGTTTCTATTCCTAACTTTTCTGGCATCACAAGCACAGTCCTCACCTTAGTGTAGTTTTCCTTACTTCAGTGTTCCCCACCACCACCTTACTAAATACCAACAAGCCCAAACACCACTCACACCCTATTAAAGTGTTCCCCTAACTGCCCTCAGCCCATTTCGCCTAATATCATCCCCACCCTATTCCAGCATGCCACAACATTGTCTTTATACCATTCAGATTTTCCATAACACCAACTCAACCCTATGTTCCAGTGTTGCCCAACACCATCTTCACTACATTTTGCATTCATCCTAACACCAAGTGTTCACACAACACTATCCTTGCATCTCTTCTATGTAATTTAATACCACTGAAACATAATACCCTTTTCCAGTGTTCCCCAACATTGATCTCACTCCATTCCCAAGTAAGTAAATACTACATACACCTTATTCTATATGCCACAACACTTTCATCACTTTATTCCCATGTACAGTTACGTAACACTGCCTACTAGCCTATCCTAGTGTACCCCATGCCTTCCTGTATATCATCCACACCCAATTCTAGTGTTTCCCAACACTGCCCCACCCTCATTTCCATGTAACATAATTCCATCCCTACTACATTCCAGCAAGTTCCAACACAACAATCAGACTCAATCTGGCTCAAATTCCATGTAACTTAACACTGTTAATGTGCTTTCCAACAGTTCCCCATTGGACCAATCCTCACCAATAACAACGTTCCCCACCATCACCTTGATCATCACAATGTTAGCCTCAATCAAATTTTTAAAACGTTGTCAAAAACTAGCAAGCATATTATATAATTACATTTCCAATTAATTTCATTTCAAGTTTTATTTAACATATTTTATTAATATTGACAACATAGACAGGGGAGTGCTTTCTGCCTAAATATTAGTCTTCTTTGGATCTATACCCATTTTTAAAAAATAAACATAAAAAAAGACGTACTCTTATGTCCTTTAATTATGTATGACATAAACTGAGGTTATGTCAGCCAGCTCATGTAATACTGGTGCAAAGCAGTTTTACTGGGATATTGTTTTCAAATAGGCATTTTGGTTGATGGGATTTGACAGTAAATTCTGACAGCTGAATGATAAGTGATATCTGATATTTCATGCTTCATAAAAGATGTAAACCCCCGTATAAGATGTAGACATGACATTGTTGTCATATTCGAAAACTTGAGCTAGCGCTCGTGTTTTGTATTGTACGATACAGACAATAGAGATTCATAAGGGTAATGGAAAATATATATTCTAGCTGACCCCTAGTTTCTCCCTCTCTGAAGTAATTATGCTAAGCATACTGCAGAAAAGCAACACAGTCCCAGCATGATCTTAGCTCAAGGCAACGAGTCTCTGCAACGTTCGTCTTGTTAATTTTACTTTCTCGTGACAAGCCGGCACTCAGATGGGCCTGAGAGTTAATGAATGCTGGAGAAAGGTTAAACCAACAGGAGGAGCCAACCCTGCAGTGTAATAATCTCCCTGATTGTTGCAGTGCAAACTGAAGGCTTTCATCTTTATGGTATTGCTCAATCAATCTGCTGATGAATTGGTGCTGGAGTTTGCTTCATACTGCCAAAAAAGCCAAATAAGGCCAGGGACAAGCATCATTATACTGATTGAGTTTACACCGCTTGATCAGGGTTAGAACTGCATTAATAGAGCTGAACCTTAAGAATATGCAATACTTTGATGTTCTCGAATTCTCAAATATGCGATGACTGGTGTTCAAAAGCGACCTTAACAGAATCGTGATGCTGAATATTAAATTCTTAGACAGCAACTTACTCATAGCCCAAATTTTAACCGTTAAATATTTTTATACTGTACAGTGTGGGTGAAAAGTAACTAGGCATTAAAAATTGGTAAAAAAAAAAAAAAAAAAAAAAAAAAAAGTACATCTTTCTTAATACAAATTTATTTAAACAATTTGTACATGTACTTTATTGCATAGGAAAATTAAAGCAAATCTTTAAATTTCAAGGGAGGCACCAGTAGCGTCAACTAGTTTCCATTAACGTTTAGTTGAAGTTAGTTGTTTAGGATATTGCTGAGAACCTCCCGAATCCGTGCCTCAAAGTCCACCATTGTGCGAGGCTTTGTCCTGTATACCTCCTCCTTTGAGTAGTCCCACAGGAAAAAAAAACAAAAAAAAAAACACAGGGAGTGAGATCTGCACTTCTTGGAGGCCCTTCATGTGGTCCTGGACAATGCTGACCCAACCACTCACACGCACATGCTCCATGAGGTGGTTCTATAGCCATTAAATATCGCCTAGTTAATTTTCACCACCCTGTGTTACAGAGCTGTTGAATTCTCCAGACTGACCGACTGATGTGGCATCTGTAATAGATGATATTAAAAAAAAAGAATTATTTTGTTCTTATTACACTGGTTATAATACACTACTGTTTCTATATTAACAGCTAATTTACATATTCTCACCATAATATGAAAATGATTTATAATAAAGAAAAACCTTTTAGTTTTTTTATTATTATTATTTATGGAGTACTTTGTCTTTGTTTTGCATCATTGTTGATTATCATCATACTGTATATCAGAACATCTGGGCTCAATTTAAAATCTTTATCATGAATGTTTCACTTCAACTCTTCCAGTAGCTCACTATACACAATTCCTCTATAGTATATTCACTGCATTCAGTTGTTAGAAGTGATTGCAGCACACCTTTAATTTAGAATTCTCATTGATCTCCATCTCACTGCACCATCAAGGCTCCTCGTCTACGGCAGATTCCCTGTTGTACCACAGCTCAGCTCATAAACCTGCTCAACTATCACTTTCCTAACCGGCATTTTCCTCTGCTTGATAATATCTTACCTGGGTGGTCTTTATTAATAGGCAGAACAGACGGGTGTGTAGGGTGACAGCTCAACTAACTATACTTTTCTATGCTTAACTAAAATAGGAAACAGGAACGCTAGTATATTCGACGTTTCCAATCCCGCCCTACTGTATGTTACAGGATCCACACTATGATGCACTGTTATCTAGATCTCATAAGAAGACTGTATGAATAACAAATTCAGAATGACTATGAATAGAGAGAAAAGTGTTTTTCTTTGTCTTGTCTGAACCGTAGGAGTAGGTACTTATCTATACATCAATCGGACATTGAAAGAAATATAATGCAATTTTCATAGGTTAAATATTTATGCTCATAAATATATATGTGCAACAGTACTTCAGTGAAGATTTTTTCTTCGTTTATGGTATTTTTTTCAAAATGAAAATATACCTTTATTTATACCTTGTAGATTTCCATTACAATTACAAATAGGAGTAAAAAAAAGAATAGATAGAAGTTTATTTGACCTATTTTAAACATTACTGAACTTAAATGTATTGCTACAAGATCAATATCAGAGACCATTAGACTTCTTTTAATTTCCATTAGGAAAAATACTAAAAAAAAAAACAGTTGCAGACCGCGAGAAGGACGCTGATGTCAACCCATATATATATATATATATATATATATATATATATACATTACATTATGAACCATTACAGATACCCGGAATGGTCTAGTTTAGTCACATTTCACTTTAACTATATTTTTTATTATAACTCCTATCATTTATGATTCTAGAATCTGATTAGTTATGATATAATGATCCCTTTTATGTTAGCAGTATCTCTCTAAGCCATTTTGGTTGAGCTTTGGGTTTGATTGATTTCTCTTCCATTTTTTTCATTTAAAGTTTTAAAACCAACAGTCTAAACAGTTCAATGCTTGCTTCATGTTTAAATTCAAACCCAAATTCAAATCCAAGTCAAAGTAACTGTGCGTGTGTGTTGCATCAGCTCCACCATTTCCATCTTTCTCTAATTCAGAGCTTTAACTAAAAGGAGAAAGAACATATATGTTAATATAGTTTACTGTGACTCATATAGGATTATATATATATAAAATGTTTATGTATATACGTATATATATATGAGACTTAAAATAAGAGGATTAAAAATTATTCAACAAAGATTTATACTCATTTATATACAGTAGGTGGGTTTTGGTGGTTATATGGGTAGGGCAAATTGGTGAATCGTTTACCACTGTGGCCTACAGTAGGTTGAGGGGTCGATTCCCATCTTTGGTCTCTGTGTGTGGAGTTTGCAAGTGTTCCATGTGTTTGGTGGGTTTCTTCTCACAGTCCAAAGACATGCAGAGTAGGCATATTTTACAATGCCAAATTTTCCAAAGTGTGTGAATGAGTGCGTGAGTAAGTACATGCATGTATGCCCTGCGATAGATTGGCACCATGTCTGCCCTACACCATGACCTGGGATAGGCTCCAGACCTCCCACAACCTTGTACACTATAAGCGGTATGGAGAATGAATGAATGAATGAATGAATGAATGAATGAAATCATTTATATGGTGGCACTTTTTGTAAGGAGATGTTTGCTTTTACCATTGTATACAGTGTTTTGACTTCTTGGCTTCAAGAAAAAGAAAAGTAGCGGGACTGGTGGGGAACTGACTGTTTATGGCAGCCATAATGTAACTTACATAACTGTAGTATATAATAGCCTTACATAACTATGGTATATACTGTAAGTGCAGCAGAGAGTTTATGTAAGTACACAAGTATATCTTGACATTTTAAAGTCTAACATTTATATAACGTTTGTGTTGAAACATGCTAATCCAACTAAGTCAGACAGGGGGAGTAATGATAAGATGTAATTTGTGTAATTATATACAAAAGGAACCTTTAATACCGGCGCATAGTGTGTGGAGTCTTTAGCAATGTCGCCTTGCATCTCCAGGGTTGCCGGTTTGAATCTGTGTGTGAAGTTTGCATGTTCTCCTTACGCTGGTTACAGTAGGTCCCCCCACAGCCCGTTGGCGTTTCCAAATTGCCTATAGAGTATTCCCTGGGATAGACTACAGGCCTAGACTGGATAAACGGTATACATGATGGCTGGATTGATGGAACTTTCAATATAAGTGGATCTTTGCTGTGTAGTGCGTCACAGTCGAAGAGCATTGAAAAACCTGAAGTTTATCATTTCTCATTTTACACGTGGGAGAGACAGACATGTTTGTAGCTGCAGTTAGTATACAACAATGAAAACCTTCTTTGTAATTCTTGCTACATATAAACTATACAGCAATTAGCTATTCTATGTACCTGTAACTAAAGTGTGATACCCCTTTTTTAAAGAATAGAATAGAATTCAATAGAATAGAATTAAATTTTATTTAATTAAGACTACACAGGATTAAAAAGCTTTATTTTGTTTAAAGGTCAAAGCGAGAATTGATATTACTTCATCCAAGTTCTTGAGCAAAGTAAAGTTTGCAGGAGTGGACCGGTTCCTCCCAGGACGTCATCCGTTGGCTGAGAATCGTCCTTTGCTTCTCAGCGTGCCATGATGGATTACGGCATTGTTATTCAGCATTTCTCCAAGTGCACACCTCTGCCAAAAGCGAGTCTCCTTCTGATGTCTATTGTTCTCCATTCTCAGCGAGAGTCACCTCTGCGCGATTGAAATAAATGTGAGTTAACGAAATTGAGACATTAATTAGGAGCTTTCTCTCATGGCAAAATTGTACCAATACCCCATGAGGAGGAGGCATCCATCATGACAGGGTCAGCATACAAGGGTCACACGAGATAAATGATACTCCAAGGCAGCTTTTTATAGAAGCTTAGATTAATCTCAGATGATTGACACTACGGACTGTAGAAACTTGCCCCGATGTGTATGGAACGTTAGTTTCAGGTAAAAGTTTACTGATTTTTCTCATGCCTGTAGTGGATTTCAGTTGAAGTCTGCAGCTGAAATATGGGTACTTACTGTCAAAAGTCTGTTTCAATAAACTATCGGAGCCTGTCGTCTCTCCGGCCCAGTGTGTGGCTGTTGAGTAAGATGAGAGGTAGTTTAGGAAACATCAATCATCTTTCCAATTTTGAGATCAACTGAATATATAATGCGTCTCCTCTTAAACTGCAGCAATAAACATATCAAACCCAAGAAAGAATATTTATTTAGCTGGAGGTATCAGCGCCCACTTAGCTTGTTTCCTACTTGGTTTCCTATGTATATGCGAGGCTTTCCATAAATAATTGAATAAATTTGCAGCATACAGTGGGCTCTTTGCCAAAACATCTAAATGACTTAATGTCTTACACACACACACACACACACACACACAAAAGAAATACAATATATATATATATATATATATATATATATATATACAGTATATATGTACTGTCCTCAACAAAGCTTTGGTGTTCGTATCGACAGTCAGATAAACTCCCCTCCCTCACACAAAACTGAAGACAAGAAGTTTGATTGTCCACAGGTTTAATGGTCTTGGGTATGGAGTGAAACTACAAATAAATAAATAAACACATTAAATAATAATGTCCAGAAACTAACAAAATTACAAATCATAACATTCTATGATACTAGGAAACAACATCCTTTCTATATGCAAATATACAGCTCAGCTACATGACGCCAACACACAACGTGGCCAACTTAAGGAAAATTGCCTATTAATTAACTTTTTCCACAATAGTTCACAATGCACAAATATAACAAACATTATTGTAAATGAAGAAAAACTTACAAGCAATGCTGTTGCAATGTTAAAGATTACAGAGATGCACGGAGATTAAGAGAGCCATAGTTATCGCTGCCCGCATGTAGCACTTTCTCCTTTTTTCTGAATCACGTGAATATATATTTATATACAGTATATAAATATATATATAAAATTTGGGTGGAAACTATTGCCCTTTGTTTAAATATGTTAGCCCCTTTTACACAGAAGTCCATAAAGGCGATATGTCGTCCAACTCGATATTGGATTTCTCTCGGGTTTCGTAATCGCATGTCTGAATATGTTCCTCACATGGAGGGACCTCCCACTTTTTATGCATATCTCGTCACGCCCATCACTATCTCTGCTGCTGGGCTAAACGAGCGTCTACACTTAGCCCAGATTTTGCTTTCGTTTCCTTCATACAAACCTAGAAGTGCAACACGGACGCAATATTCCGGCACTGAACCGATTGTGTATATGAGGCTGTTGATACATGAAAAAACTGTTAGAGAGCATAATCAACAGTGGAATAAATGTTTTAATTCTAACGAAGACTTAATGCGTTATGCATATTTAATTGAACAAAAAAAAAATTGCTTGTCTATGTAAAGGTGCATTTTTTTGTTCAGTTTCAGCAACTAACTGATAAATACTTCATAATACTACTACGACTACTACTACTTCTAATAATAATAATAATAATTATTGTTATTATTTGTTACTTTATTCACTTGAGTGCTTTTCCTTAAAACGTGACATGGTATTGTATATCTGGCAGTTTGTGTAAGATATGAAGGGATTTAGATTTTTTGGCAAAGAGGCTATAGTGCATTTTATTTTTTTATTTGAGGAAAGCCGTGAAAGTCAATGTTTATTTGAGCAAATAGTTCAAATCTCCTGTGAAGACATTCATTCATTCATCTTCAAACACCGCTTTATCCCTTATCTTATCTCAGGCAAGAACCTGAGCGGCGGATCGAACCGTGGCCTCTGGAGGTGTGAGGCGGCACGGTGGCGCAGCAGGTAACATCATCGTCTGCGAAGACGTGCGGTGTTCAAAATTTTGCATTTTAAATTGCTATCCATGTTATCACCATAAATTTGCATTCATCTTTTTTATTTATTTTAACAAATGACCCGCGTACAGTCTGTTAGATATGTAAAACAGGACGTTGTGTCGGATTATGCACAGAACGCTTGTCTTTCCTTCCCATATACTCCAGACAACCAATCCAAACACTCGTCCACCCAGCCAATTACACAGCGATCGTTTCTCGTTTAAGCAATTACAGTTCACGATGCGGTCTCAAAGGTAGTTCGAAATAATGGCGTGCGACAAACAGTCTTATCTCACTGCTGTCACGTAGACATTTCAAAAGAGTAGAGCAGAAAGAGGAAGTGCAATCTAATGTGCTGATCGCGGGCTCTCAGGAGCTGTCTAATGAAGGGCTGCCGTGCCAGACGGCTAGACACATGGAGCTCAGTGGGGTAGTTTGGGGGCTGCATACCACAAAATCATCCTCTTTTTTTTTTTCTTTTTTTTTTTTTATGATTGCATGGAATTCTTCTATTATAGGCCAAGTTTGGGCCAGCGAATTATAATTAGGGTAAACAACATCAACGCAGCGTGAAAGAAGAAAAACAGTAGCGTGTCTACACGGTGTTGATATATTTTCTTGTTGGAATCTATATTATAGACTAAATCAACACTAGCATTTGCCAAGGATCATGCCGGATTGTGTTTGTCAGATTAGACGTTTGTTTGTTGATTCGGATGGCTTCCGTGAGCATCCAGTTTGTGCCAGTACAATCATGACAGCATTACTTTGTATCGCTGGAGTGTGAGAAATTTATGGACAGACGCTACATGAATAATCAGAGCTCTCGCGCTATGTTGTCGTCCATATTAAACTCTTGTTTGATGCACGACAGTAGTGAATATTTTTTAAGAAAATGACATGCCGGAGCTCACATTCATGAGTGGCGATTTATGATATACTGTACACAAGTCATTTATACCGCATCTCAAAAAGGCCACGTCGCACAGATAATCCTTCATTTATATTACATGCTGAGGCTCCTATTGGTCTTCCACGGCCCTGGAATGCGTCAGGGTGCTCGGCTGGAGAGGTCATTCAGCACGTTGATCATAGCCGGGGATTGAAGGACACTGCCACTTTTCCAGTGTGTGTGTGTGTGTGTGTGTGTGTGTGTGTGTTGAATTGGAGTAAGAAGCAGCAGGCTTGCATGTCTTTTTCAGCTGGGATGCTGATATGTCAGAGAGCTGGCAGGAGTGACAAGTCAGTCTCACAGGAGTGTGTTCACAAGCGCTCGCTGTACATTTTTTATAGTCACGTCTCGCAGCAGAATGGCGACGATTTTTCAATCTGTGTGTATGTAGGGAAAAGTCTCAGACTCTCCTTTGCATCAAGTACTGTAGAAGTCAATGAGTCTTCAGCTTCCTAAATGATATTCCCTGATATCTCATCCACTTCAGTTTGTTTTGCTTTTATGTTCTATAATGATCTATAAAAATGCTGCCCAAATTGAATAGCTTACAGGACATAGTTTGCCCTTGATGTTCAGACAGTGCTGTTAGAGCCTCTAGGTAACTGCTGGTTTTTTTTTTTTTCTTCTTCCTTGTTTTTTTACCTGGCACTTTATCAATGGCTTTGGCTGTTTTATTCAGTTGTTTTTGCATGGATTCAGATCCTAGGGACGGTAAAAAAAAAAAGTGAGATGAGACTTAAAAATAAGAAAAACAAACAAACAAACAAAAAAAAAAAGCCAAAAATGGATCAGACACCAGAATAGACTGTAACCCTAGTAACGTGTTCATGTATTTATGTTTTACCATTTTTGTCCAGCTTAGTATTCCTAAGCTTGAAACGCTGCACTACAATTATACGCTTAGAGGACACCATGTAAAGTCAGTTCCTACTAGGTTATAATCTTACACTACGCTCAGAACAACCGCCGTCACCACTGTCCATAGGGCCATGTTTACCCCAACTTGCAAGTTTGACACTTTAGCCCAGGGCACGGTGCTTTTGTTTCTCTGCAGGCGTCCCTGTGTGCCACTTAGCTTATCAAAGTCGGGACTCTGGATTTTTGCCCGAAGACATTTAAATCTCTCTTTTCAAAGGTCAGGAACCAAATTATTTTGCCAAAGGGAAGAAATGTGCAGGTCTACAAGTCCAAACTCAGTTATGGAAATTTCTTTCTGGTGGCATGCCTCAGGAAAAGACTTTGTGTCCGTTTGAACAGTGCTTTCACATGCAGGGCAGCGGGTACTAACCTTATCTTTGCTTTCATACTCCTCGCAGGATCTTAATAACCAAATCATTTGTAAACCTTAGGACAGGAAACGATCATTTTCTTGCCACATAAATATTTTCTGATGTTTTTTGGTCAAAGGTGAGGTGAGTTTTTCCAGAGTAGTTCCTCTTCAGTCAAAGCTTGTGGATGAAAGTTTTTTTATTATTATTATTTTATTTTATTTTTTTCACTAAAATCTTGGCTTGAACTTCCATGCTTGAACTTACTTTTTTGAAGTACAGCACTCATGGCAACCCACGGGAGTGCTCAGTGCAGTTCTCGTACTTTGAAGTACAATAGCAAAATATGACTTTTAAGAGATCCAAGGCCAAAGAGAGCTACAGCATCTCTGGGTGCAATGATTGGGTCGTCACTCTGACCACTTTATTAGGAACACTGGTCCACTTGCTTATTAATGCAACCGTGCAGATTGGCCATTGTGTAGCAGCGGTGCAAGGCATGAAATAATGCAGATACTTTACAGGTCAGTCATGGCAAGTCCCCGATCTTCTCCCTAATTTAGTGTCCAATTCCTCAACTGTCAATTGGGGGATCCCACATTAAGCTACTACTACCACTCAGTCGGGAGGGCTGAAGACCGTCACGTGGTACGGAGGAAACACGTGATGGTCTCCAGACAGCTGACCGCATCTTTTCGAACTGCTCGCTCATGCACCATTGGGGGCGGCGTAACACACTCGGAGGACAGCGCTATCCGCTCCTTCCACTTGCGTGAACTCAGAGACACCCCTGACCCCTACAGAGCCGTGGTTCATGTGGGGGCACTAAGTACCTCTCATCCCTCCCCTCTGAGAGAGCTCGGCCAATCAGCTCTTTCTAGACCTCCGGTTGCGAGAGGTTACAGCATCACCCGGGAATCGAACTCGCGATCTCCGGATGATAGGGCGAGCGCTTTACCACAACAACAACAAAAATCAGTTGTGCATATGAAGAAAGAATAGTGAGCAGAAGTTTTCCATATGCCTCGTCGGGGTTGGTCAGAGCAGAATGGCTAGACTGATTTAAGCCAAAAGGAAGGCTGTGCCAACTCAGTGTACAATGTCTTTGAACTTTGAGAAGTACAGACTACAAGAGGTCAAAATCGTATCAGATTCCACACCTGTTACCCATGAACAGGAATGAAGATTGTTGACGATTTAGGAAAAACAATCTTTACCTCTCTAGTTTTTGAGTGCATTCCCAATGTATCCTCAGATCACTGCTCCTGGCTGATCCAGAGGAAAACTGTACTGCTTGAAACTTGCTCTTCTATACCTCGGAAATAATTTTTTCAAATTTTCTCCAGAAGAAATAGATGAGACAGGAAATTTAGCAATAGGAGTCATCTTTGACATGTAAAGGGAAGTGACCTCGCTAAACATTACTCAGTGTTATTAATGGCTTCTACTTTAGAGAAGGGAATGAACAATTCTAGAGCTACTATGGAGCAGTATGTAAGTACTTATAAGTACGTAATATATGTAATACATGTAAGTTAAGGTAAGGGTCTGTCTACATGCCATTGGGCACATCGGGCGATGAATACTGCCCTCCTTAGGGATATAGCCGTCATTTCAGGGTCAGATTCTTACAGTTTAATGCCTGTTTGTATCTGAGCAGTTAAGGGTGAAGGACCGTGCTCAAGAGCCCAACTGTGGCAGCTCAGCAGCGTTAGGGTTCTAACCAGGGACCTCCTGATCATCAGTTCAACACCTTAAACACTAAGCTTGACTCATTTTTATATACTCCCTACTGCAACATTTGCCTCATACAGCTGTCTAGCAACGTAACATTATTATTACCCATAAGGCACAGAAACAGTCCTTTAAAAGTAAAAAGATCTTCCTATTGTTATTAATGATTGCATGTTGCTGTTAGTCCTTCAGCTGCTCCCATCAAGAGGTTGCCACAGTGGACCAATTGATCCGCACAACAACTTTTAACAACAGGTTTTAAGCTGGATGCCCTTCCTCACACAACCATCCTATTTAATCCGGGCACAGGACAGACACTACATCCACTGGCTGGGAATCGAACCCGGGCCCTTTTGTATGGCAGACGAGAGACCTACGTACCACTGAGCCACCGATTCCTGATTGTCATCAGTGTTTGCAAGTTTTAAGATGGCAACTGGTAAGAAATATCCATACTATTCTTAAAAAAAAAAAAAAAAACAATTCTAAAAACAGTAAAGCATTAATGATAGCATTCTAAAACAATGAACTTTATTACACTACAGTAACCAATAAATCACTTTGGTATTTGTTTTACATTGCAGAATTTATAGACCAAATACATAACAAATCAATCATAAGTAAACAACCATAAAACTGAATAATGCCCAGTTGAATACTTAAAGTTATTCACATGAATATAATTTTCATAATACCAGCAAGGGCGCAGCCTACAAGCAATCATTTTCAATCCGTTCCTTCAGCCTACAAATACATTACAATAGTAATCATTAAAAAAAAGAATTGTCCGCATAATAATAAAGTCATATATCGTAAAAAGAAGAAGAAGAAGAAAACAATTAAGTCTTAATGAGAATTCAGCAAGCGCTTCCAGAGAACTCTTTATTTGCTCTTTCTGAGCTCGGCATGAGATGCATGAATGAGGGTGTGATGAGAATAGATTGAGTCCATATTCAGAGCTCTCTGATTTCTCTGCCTGAGATTCAAAAGAGGTGGAAAACTTGAGAATTATTTTAGAGCTTGAAGAGAACTCTTTTGAAATGGAAAAGGAGGCTCATGAGAGATTTTTTTGCTTTTTTTTTCTAGGGAAAAAAAAAATGAGCGAGAGGAGAAATACGTCTCCTAGACCCCAGAGTTGTCTAGGAGACATAAATGATACGTTCTTGAGAGCTCTTTTCTAATTTTATTTTCCTTGGGAGACTAGCGTGAGGCATGGTTGGCTGATTGGATAATTGCATCAGTGATCATGTGTATACATGTAGACTCCTAAAAAGTGATTGGTAAGTGTATACCATATCAATTAGATTTACTAATATTTCTTTATTTTAATGATGTCATGCATTTTGTTCTGGTTTGACTTATTATTCACATTATTCATTCTTAAAGAAGTTTAGGGGATGAATTGTAGCGAGCAAGGTCTTCTTGTCCAATATCATTCTCTGGAAGAATGGTCAAAGATTCCCATAAACACACTCCTAAACCTTGTGGAAAGCCTTCCCAGATGAGTTAAACCTGTTATAGGTGCAACAGGCCAACATCATATTACTGTAAACCCTATGGATGAAGAATTGGATGTCACTCAAGTTCATATGGATCTGTAGGCAGGCGAGCGAATACTTTTAGTGTACGTACCAATTTATTCTTTTGTGCTTTTTTGAATACAAACTTTTTTTCTCGTTCTCAAATTCTGTCCTATATTAACATTCTCTACTTTAAAAAGTCAGCACCACATCACCCATCTTGAAGGTAAAACTGTAGGTCATTATAGGACTCTGTCTCCGAGTGTCATCTTTATCAAACGCTCTGCCTCGGCTCTTTGTAGTGGGAGTCTGGGAAAAAAGGAGGTTTCCACCGACAAAGGGTCGTTCATGATGAATTAATAATCAAGCAGACTAATGGCATGCAGAATGTAAAATGTTTTGAGTCTCATTGCAATTTTTTATTCGGTTTAGAAGCTCACTCTTAATTGTGCCTTCCAGTCAGAGGACTGGATATGGTGCTTCACATCTGAAGTAATCCCATCTGAACATTTCTGCTTGTCAAGATCCTGCCATTACGAGGTTTCTGGGTTTAGTCAGAGATTTTTGATATGAAGGGGGGAGAAATCTGATGGATTCAGAAACATTGAAATAGATACAGCTATGGGTTATGTATTAAATCTGAAATGACTCCACCTGCCTGGGATAATTATTGCTATAATTAGATTTCTTACTTCAACATCACTTTTACTATATCATTATTACAAATATGAGATTACATGCCACCGAATATATAGACAGATAACTGACAGAAATAAAGGAAAAGTGTGTTTTGCCAGCAGAAGCCACTAAACACTCTTACTGATTCTAAAAGTCTTTGGAGTTGAGAGCTACTCAGTGTAAAATGCACAGAATAAAAATTTATGTTGTCTTAATCTTTGACAAATTATGAAGTAAACTCTCGAAGTTTGTGGATAAGGTGGAGTTATACACACAAACACAAAAAAAATCAAAGATTAAAAAGTAAAAAAAAAGGTACAATATTTTAATAATGATTTTATAATAAATATTAAACTATACTACAATTTTACACACACAGACACACACACACAGACACACAGACACACACACACACACACACACACACACACACACACCAATCACATACATACCGATCAGCCAGAACATTTAAACCTTAAAACCACCCAGGCTTTGGTTTCCACTTGTGCTACTGGGTAACTCCGGCCCCTCTGGGTGTGGCTCTGCAGGGCCTTTGGCGGTGTGCTTTGGTGTCTGGCACCAGGAAGTTTGCAGCTGATCCTTTGGGTGCTGAGGGTGTGGGGTGGGCTCTGTGGATCGGACATTTTCATCCGGCCCATCCCATGGGTTGTTGATTAGATTGGGATCTGGGTAGATTGTTGGCCTTGGGCTGTGTTGTTGCTGGATCCTGTGAACAGAGTGTTGGCGCGCACTTGGTGTTTTGGTACATTTCTATGATTCTGTCCATTATTGCCTTTTTTAAGGAGTTGTGCTGGATCGGGCTGGATGGACTGGACTTTGCTGCCCACAGGCATGTGCCCAGGATCTTGTGACCAGTTTCCTGGTATATAATTGCTAATCATTGTTAATGTGTTAATATTATGTGGTGTTAATGTTATGGATGATTGGTGAATGTAGCATTTTAAATCCAAGGTCCTGACCGGTCAGCTAATATTCACTAATTTGAATTAATATGTGTGTGAAGTAACCGCAGATCTAATAAATAAATAAATAAATAAATAAATAAATGACCATTTATTTTCCCTAAGTCTTTTTATGATGTTAAGTGTTTCCTAATGTATTCTACCCATTAGTTTCCATTTTACAAATGAGCAGCAGAAGCTACTCTTATGATTACTCTTAGTCCAGTATTTTGTATGTAATTATTCTAAGTGTAATATGATACAGACTTTGATCGATTGCCGTACATGAATGTAATGTAATAAGTCATGTTGGTTTTTACCTATTACAGTGCCTTCCAGAAGTGTTGGCACCCTTCCTAAAATAAGCAAGGATTAATATAGAAAAAGAAAAACACTTAGCAATGAGTACTATATTATGGTCAAATAAACATGGACATTTGCATATTTGGATTCAAAGATTTTTATTTATTTAATATGCTGGTTTAAAAATGATATATACTGTACATTTAAACAATATTTTGTGGCATTTTTCCCTGGAGAAAATACCAGCACTTATTCTTTTCTAACTTTCAGGCTGCTCCTCCATGCAGAACATTTTAAGTGTATATTGTTTGGTTTGTCCATGTGACCATGATTAATTTGTTAGGAGTAGGAATAGTTCAGTGGTTAAGGTGTTGGATTACTGATCGGGGGTTGTTACTGGTGGTCCCTTGAGCAAGGCTCTAACCCTACGCTTGGATGTGTGAAATTTCAGAAATGTAAATGTAAATTAATACATTAATACATACATGTACATATTTTTGAGAAAAGTAAAAAAAAGAAAACAAAATAAATACATTTCAGTACATATTATAATACATTAATATACTTTATTACAATTGTAATTATATAGTTGACATGGATATGTTATAATATTACTATTTTATCATTTTATCAATATATAATTATAATATTATTATTTCAGTCATACAGTGGAACCTCGGATTGCGAGTAATGTGGTTTACGAGTGTTCCGCAAACCGAGCAAAGATTTTTAATATTTTTTTATTCGGAAACCGAGCAAGTATTAGTTTACGAGCGCTGAGTATCATGCTTCACACATGCGACTCTTATTTTGACACCGAGCGTCACTCTCCCTTTTTTTAGGAGGAAACCAAAAAACCCAGAGAAAGCCCATGCAGGCTGAGGAAGAGCACCTGTTACCAGGATATATATTGAACAGAAATACACAGAGCAATGGGCATGTCAGGGTAAAAGGGAAGAACATGAATCGATTACACTGATCACGTGTGATTAGACACAGTGGCCACTGTACGAGCTTCTGGAAGCAGTGTTATTATCTAGGGTTGCTTCAGTTGGTCAGGTCTAGACGCAGCAACATTATGTGGCTATAAAATGAAGTCAGCTGACGACCTGAATGTAGTGAATGACCAGGGTATTACTATGGAGCTTTGCTTCCCTGAAGGCATGGACATATTCCAGCACTCAAAGTGTGAAAACATGATTCTGTGAGCTTGAAGAATAATGCTCACACATGAAATGGGAACCAGTGAAAGTCTTTGATTTGGACCGATTTGTTGTGGAAGGCTTTACAGAGTGGTCTGAGCTCTCTGCATCACAAACAGTGCTCGAAAGAATGCGTGCTGTGATCAAAGCTAGTGTTGTGGAGACCTGACCATCGCACCTACAGTATGCTACCAGTCAAAAGTTTGAACACCTCTCGCAAGAACTATTCTTAAAATAATAACAGACTGTTGTTACTTAATTATGTAACGCCATATAGGTGTTATTTCATATAAAAAAATATTGTTCTAGAATGCAGAAAATAAATCCAAAGTTGTGTCCAAACTTTTAGCTGGTACTGTATACAGTATGTACTTATTAACCCCCCCACCCTTTTCTTTTATAATAAACTCTACACTTATGAAGAGGCTTCAAAGTAGATTTTGGAGTACAGAAAAACACCAAAAGGATTTGTATCCATTCATTATAATGCTTTGTATTATCCAGCACAAATTGTTCTTGTCTAGTGTTTTGATGTACATGATGATTTAAAATATGAAATACTACAGTACAAGTAAAGAATTGTCTTTTGTGATATAAATGTAAACGACTGTCAAAAAATGGTGTAGTGGTTTAAATAAGTGTGTTCATGGTACAGTATATGCATGAACATATTTTCTCTTTATTATTGTTTTTTGGCTTGAATCCACAGAAATGACATACCTTGTGAGCATGTTCCAGTGTAATGATGTGCTCTGGTTCTAATCCTTGACAGCTAGATAGGATACAAGCAATTAGCACGGATCTGCTCTCACCTCCCTAGCCTCTGTGCCACCATGTCCACAGTCGCTAATTACTTCCACGGCTTAGATTCGGTCATCTGAGAGCTTATTTCATAACTGCCTAAAAGAAGTCAAAATTGATTTTTCTCCTTTCAGAGCGGATGCTATGATAGGATGGTCACCTGACCTCACCTCGGCTCACTCTGGTGACATCTATATGGCAGGGCCCTGGGGAGAGAAATCTAAACTGTTTTAAAGTGTCAGGGGTGGAATTAGAGCCTCGGCAGTGCTCTGTGCCTGGGGTCTGTCAGCACACTGATGTCCCGGTCGCTAATTTGCCACACAGTAAAGTTAAAACAGAGTTGTGGCCACAGTCATGGGGAACGATTTCTATAGACAACCTCAAAGGCCACCTGTTTTTCGCTGCTGAGGAGCGCTCGCTCCAGGGTTCTGATTGAGCAGGCTGTCAGAGGATGCCATCGATTGAATGGAAAAAAATGAACGGGCCTCAAGCTGCCGGAGGGAGGACAGTTTGGAAAACAAGAACACAAAGGTGACAGGAAAGAGCAGCAAGCCCCACTGCCTCTCAAAGACATAAGACTATAAGGAATGGCATGAGGCGAAAGTCGTTTTTTTCCCCCAACACTCTCTCTTTTTACATATTTATTTCTCCCGAGTTTGGGCATCAGTGCTACTACAATAGTTATCCCTGAATGATTGGTCAGAATAACTATTGAAATAAAATAATCACACCAACCACGTGCTTGTCTTTTCATATTCCCACTTAGCTCTGACGACTGTGGTGGGTCATGATGTTAACTAGAGCTAGATTTCTTTTAACAAGAAAGGGCGTCCCCTGTGCACTTTGGTCCTGCTAGTGTTGTGCGTGTTGGTTGAATTGAGTCTCTGTTGATGTAGAGAGTTCAGCTTGGATAATCAGTGGATTAAGGGGTTCATTTTGAGGCTGGAGAATTGTGCCGGACCCAGGTTCCCTTGTGGTCTTTACTTGTGTTTGGCCGTTGTTGAATGGAAATGAAGGTCAATTAATTCTCCAAAGAGATTGCCATTCAGACATAGAGGAGCAGGAGTCTGTGATGGGGATGGACAGGAGGACAAGAGTTTATAGAAGAAAAAAAACAGCATTTTGTTTGACTATGCAGATGAGGTGAATGACAATAAATAGAGCGCCTAATCAAAATCGGAGCGCTGAAAACGTGTGCATACATAACTTTTTAAACGGACAGTATTATTGCTGCACTGTTTATTACTTCCTGTCAGTGTCGGTTGTGAAAGCATGTGCACTAATACACAGTGAAAAAGGACTTTTTTCTTTTTTTCCATTTCTCCCCAATGTTCTCTCCTAATTTTGTCATGTCCAATTCTCTCAGGTCTGGTTAGTGTACTCCCACATCAGCGGCAACTACCAACTAGAGAGAGTAGCAACAGGACATTTAAAAAAAATATATATATATAAATCTTCTACAAACCTGTTCTTTATCACTTTTGCTGCTATACCAAATGTATAAACAGCATATTCAATTGCTTTCTAACAATCGTGACTATTAACAGCCTAATTTGTTTCTAATTTGGCCAAAAAATGTCAGTGCCGATGTTGGCCACTAATAACATTTAGTGAGTTAACTGATTTTAACAATGTTTATGTATAATGTAAAGTTGCATGCCATGTTTGTTGATGAGCAATGCGATACACCGATCAGCCATATAAAATAAAAGCACTGACAGGAAAAGTGAATGACATTGAATATCTCCTGATATTAGACAGCGAGTAAGCAGTCCGTTCTCGAATTTGATGTGCTAGCATCAGGAAAAATGGGCAAGCATAAGGATCTGTGAGACTTTAGACAAAAGCTATCCGTGATCTTAAAAAATGTAAAAAGCTATTTACGAGAAATAAATAGTTGAATAAAATAAGAGTAAGTTTGGCTAAAGAGACAATAAAAAATAGAACAAAATATAAAATAAAATAAAAAATATATAGGAAATATAATCAGTGGATAATACCTGCCAAAAGTATTCTAAGGAAGAAAACGGGTGAACTGGTGACAGAGTCATGGGTGTCCAAGGCTCATTAATCTGCATAGCAATCAACGGCCAATCCCAAGGAAGAGTTACTGTAGCACAATTTACTACAAAAAAGTAATTTCTGTATATGACCGGAAGGTAACAGAACCCACAGTGCATTGCAGCTTGCTGTGTATAGGACTGCACAGCCGCAGACTGGTCAAAGTGTCCAGGCTTTACGCCTGTCCACTGCTGAATGCTCCTACAATGGGCAAGTGAACGTCAGAACCGGGCTATAGAGCAATGCAAGAAGGTGGCCATGTTTGATAGACCACATTTTCTTTCACATCATGTGAATGGCTGGGTATGTGTCCATGATGCACTATACTGTATGAAGAAGGCATGCCGGGGAAGACAGAATGGTGTTCTTGAAAATGTTCTGATGAAAAACCCAGGGTTCTGGCATTCATGTGGACGATACTTTGACATGTAAAACATACCAAAAACGTGTTGCAGACCAAGTATTTCTTGATGGCAGTGGCTCTGCTGCTAACGCCCTTGGGGGGTCTTGTGGAGTCCATGCCATGACGGTTCAGAGTTGTTTTAATGATACATGATGGACCTACAGTAGTAGGCATGTGATTTTGATATATATATGAATGAAGTCAAAACACATTCTATTTTTGAGAGTAGCAAGCAAATGGAGAGCATGTTAAAGAAAATAAAAAAAAGAAAAAGCGAATGATGACTCATACTAGCTTACACCAAAATTAGCCTGCTGTAATTGTGTTACTGTGATGGACGTACTGTACTGTACCTCCTCACTGCCTGTATACAAGCACAAAATACAGTATGTTCCTGTACATATTACAGACCTATATGCACTGAACTGAAGTGAACACGGATACACGCAAACCCAGGCATACCTGAAGAAATACTAGCGTATTTTGCATTCAGTGCATACGTTATTTGCTCTCTCATTCAACTGTGGAAGAAACTTGGAAGGGAAGTGAGCTCTCTGCAGGCTCTCTAGCTGTAATGGCATGAGAGCACATTACATTAATCTGACTAATGATCTATCGCGTTGAATAAATAAATCTACAAGAGCAATAATGTACTTTAATAAGAAAAGCTAAAGACCATTTGGATGAAAAATTACCTCTCAAAAGTCTTAAATCAAAGAATAAATCAGATTTCCCTAAAATTGGTGACAAAGCAAGCCATTTGAGGCTGATATTAATAATCAATCACTTGAATATACTTTCAAAGATGCTTTCTGGAGATGATAAGAGAGTAATCACGCAGTAACGGTTTGTGCCTTGTAAATAATGTGCACAGTATTTAGAGAATCTTTTACGGCCTGTTGTCCAGTGATACAGTCTAATGTGCATTTTACTACATTCAAGAAAAATCGCTGCTTGTTTTTTTGTTTTGTTTTTTTAAAGATTTTTATGACGTTTCATTAACCAACCTTTAAGTAAAGTTCTGTGGAAATGCTTAGATAATGATCCTAAATGCTAAGATAATGATCCAACATTGATCTTGTGATAAATTATGTCACTACATTTCCCCATAACAATTATAAATTCTGGACGCAGATTTGAAAGAAATCTCCATTGTGTTAAATGTTTAAAAATTTAAAATATATAAACAATATGTAATATTTCAATTATTTAAATAATGTAATATAAACCACTGTTTAAAATTCTACAGTATACAGTATATAGGAATGCAATAATTACATAATTTCTATATGTTTTATAGACATTAAATCTCAAAAACTTTTGTAAGTATTCACATTTAATGAAAAAGCTTTAAAAAAGCTGAAAACAATGTCTTCTAAAACATGGAGGGTGCTAAATCTTGAAGTAATTGCACTATTCACTACCATAGTCACAGGTGACACCAAGACCTGACCACACACTATATATATATATATATACACTATATTTATTACAGCTTTGTAATATAGGACTAATATATATAAATAAATATATATATATATAAATCAATGGCAGGATGGTGTGTTGAGGCCTGACATAAAATGCGTTATACACTTGCCGGCGATGTACAACTGAAAGTTTTTAAAGTGACATTCACAGGATGGCTTGTCAGAACCAAACCATCCCTGTCCACCAGGACTCAGGAGTCAAACTGTAAAATGTTTAATGATATTATGCACAGTGACATTAAACGCACTGACGAGCCCTTTGACAGTTAAAGCCGTGATCGTGCCTGCTGTCCTGGGTTTTGTCTTAAATCTAAAACTCTGACCTTGCATACATATAACGTTAGCAAAATAGATCATGAAGATGGATAGCAAAGAGCAGATTCTGTTTTTGGTAAGTTTTAAAGGCTAGTAATTTTAAACAGTAATTGGAACAGGATTTTTATTTATTTACTTATTTATTGTAATGTGTGCATGGAGTTGCATGTTCTCTCCGTGCTTCCTCCAGGTACTCCAGTTTCCTCTCACAGGAAGGGAGGAAGTCATGCAAATTAGGTTAACTGGCGTGTGTGATGAGCATGTGAGAGTGTGTTTGTGTGTATCCTGTGATAGATTGGCACACGTATCCTGTATAAAAAAAAAAAAAAAAATTGACCTCCAATTGCAGACATCATCACACAAAATCCATCTTTCAAATGTCTAAAATTATCTCATGAAATTATCATTCCATGGGCTTTCTCTTTCAACCCCATGTATAAATCAAGTTTGGAAAAATGTGGAAGAATATGAATGTTTTACTGAAGTAACTAGATCATCACAAATACTACATATATTATTATAACACAAATGACGAAAATGAATAAATAAAATAAAAATAAAAACTTAAAAGGGTGCAGTGACTGATGTAACATGTCTTGCTTTTATACAGTATGTGATGTTTTGCCTACTTACTGTATATCATCTGCCTTTTCCTACTCCTGCTTCTTTATAAATTGTCTGACCCTTTCTAAGCCTAGTAAGTAAGGCCTAACTTTCGACGATTTCTCAATGCTGTTTAGCTAAAAAATAAGTAAATAAGTAAATAAATAAATAAATAAAAAACCCTGCCTTTGCATCTGAGCCTGCTTGAGTCTGATGGATTTCAGATGTCAGTCTAAAAACGGCTTGTGATTTGCTCTGAAAAAGCTTGTGATACAGTGTTAATGTAACAGCTGTAATTTTCAGTAATTAGTGCGCTAATTTCTTCCTTTTTCCTTTTATTCAAAAGCAAAGTTGCTCTATAAAGCAGCACTGTTGGAACTCATTTATCATTTTCTTTAGCTGCACTGCTCTTGCCGCTTTTGTCATCTGTCCAAACAATCTGTTAGTAATTTGCAATTTGCATTTTTTTCCCCCATCTATTTTGAAGTGGACAGTGATTCCCTAAGAAACTGCAGAACTTATAATGAAGCAGCCTAATTGATTTCCATATTTGTAGCCAATTTAAAATGACTTTGTACTGTATATGTATGTATTGTCCAAACCTAATGACAGTACAGGATCACAAACCGTCGTCACCGTCTATACCACTTTGTCTTGTATACAGGGTCGCGGGGCCCTGGAACCTAGACTAGGAGACTTATATGTACGGCATGAGGCAGGGTACACCCTGGACTGTGTGCCAATTCATTGCAGGGTACACACATATACACACAGTCACACATACTACAGGCAGTTTGAGAACACCAATAAGCCTAATCTGCATGTCTTTAGACTGTGGGAGGAAACCAGAGTACCCGGAGGAAACCCACCAAGCACGGGTGGGACATGAGAATTGAACTCAGGACCTGGAGGTGCAAGGCGACAGTGCTAACCACTAAGCCACCATGCTGCCGCATTACAGGCTATGAATAAATATTTAGATGTAATATATAATAAGTTTTATTTTGTAAATCTGTTTACATTGTTTAAAATGTCTGATTTCGGTATAGTCTGTTAAAAGTTCACACTGTGAAGTACCACTACATTACCAATTCTTTCTCACTGCTATTGAGCTTGATCCCGTTTCATGCAGTTTTTTGAAGCAAATCAGTACAGAAGGAGATAATAGTTGAAAAAACATCTTCTCTATAGAAGAGAATATGATTTGTTACTATTATTCTACTTTAGCGAAAGAGCAATTGCGAAAAGAAAGTGAGAGTAGAAACATTGAGATTTGTAAGAAAGAACATCAGTTACACACGTGGACAAAATTGTTGACTTCGGTCAATGAAAGAAAAACTCACAATGGTCACAGAAATAACTTTAATCTGACAAAAGTAATAATAAATAAGAATTCTATGAATGTTAATCAATGAAAGTCAGACATTGCTTTTCAACCATGCTTCAACGGAATTATAAAAAAAATGAACTCATTGAAGTTCATGGAACAGGCCTGGACAAAAATGATGGTACCCCTAACTTAATAGTTTGTTGCACAACCTTTTGAGGCAATCACTGCAATCAAACGATTCCTGTAACTGTCAATGAGACTTCTGCACCTCTCTGCAGGTATTTTGGCCCACTCCTCATGAGCAAGCTGCTCCAGTTGTTTCCGGTTTGAAGGGTGCCTTTTCCAGACAGCATGTTTCAGCTCCTTCCAAAGATGCTCAATAGGATTGAGGTCAGGGCTCATAGAAGGCCACTTTAAAATAGTCCAATGTTTTCCTCTTAGCCATTCTTGGGTGTTTTTAGCTGTGTTTTGGGTCGTTGTCCTGTTGCAAGACCCATGGCCTGCGACTGAGACCCAGCTTTCTGACACTGACCAGCACATTTCTCTCTAGAATCCCTTGATAGTCTTGAGATTTCATTGTACCCTGCACAGATTCAAGACACCCTGTGCCAGATGCAGCAAAGCAGCCCCAGAACATAACAGAGCCTCCTCCATGTTTCACAGTAGGGACAGTGTTCTTTTCTTCATATGCTTCATTTTTCCGTCTGTGAACATAGAGCTGATGTGCCTTGGCAAAAAGTTCCATTTTTGTCTCATCTGTCCATAGGACATTCTCCCAGAAGCTTTGTGTCTTGTCAACATGTAGTTTGGCATATTCCAGTTTGGCTTTTTTATGATTTGTTTTCAACAATGGTGTCCTCCTTGGTCGTCTCCCATGTAGTCCACTTTGGCTCAAATAACGACGGATGGTGCGATCTGGCACTGATGTTCCTTGATTCAGTACAAAATTTTTATTTTTCAAAATTGTACCAACTAAAAAATATATACCTTTCGAATTCTTTACAAATTTGAACATTTTATCATTTTGAAGGTTAATTGTTTCTAGAGTACCAGACAAAAGTCCGGACAAAAAATGTGGATTTGTTTTCTACATTCTAGAACAATACAGAGGATTTCAAAACTATGAAATAACACATATGGCATTTATTTAATTATGTATCAACAACAACAACAACAACAACAACAGTTATTTTAGGACGTGAAGATGAACTGTTATAGTTGGAATAGTTCTTGCAAGTATTGCATTGTCAAGTACATTTGCAAAACCCATCAAGCACCATGATGAAGCACCATGATGGCTCTCATGAAGACCATCCCTGTAAAGCAAGAACAAGTTTTGCCTTTGCTGCAGAGAAGTTATTTTAGAGATTCCAGCCTTAAAAATCACCAATTAGCAGCACCTCAGAGCCGTTATGAAGGTTTTATGGAGCATAAGTCCAGTAGCAGACACCTCCTAATATCAACTGTTCAACAGGATTATTGCATATTTTGGATGCTTTCAGCATTGTTTTACAGTGTGTAGGAAATAAAAATCAGGAAAGACCTTGAAATTAGAAGGCGTGTCCAAACTTTTGACTGACAGTGTAAGTTTAAACATTCAGTGCAAAATGTAAAGATGACATTTAAAGGACATTTTCGGACATTCACACAGGTCTCCAGTCCTGTGTGTCCGTACACATTTTTTCCCTTTTCCATCTGTGTAGATGCTTGTGCTTGAAAATGAGAGACAGATTTCCCCTATTATGATGTCACAAGGTAGGAAAAGAAGTAGTTTGCATAGACCTTCCTCATTGTCAGTGCTTAATGCCACCCAGGAGAAGCCACAGTAATAAACTCCTTTCCTTTCCACCATCATGACTTTCTCAGCAACTTGTCATAATTAGGGGCGAAGCAACAGTCACTGCTTTGTTGTTGAGTTTACAAAAAAAAAAACCTGTGAACTCTTCACATCCTCTGTGAGACAGTGGATGTCGTTTCTTTTACAATGCAAATGTTCAGACGGATATGCCTAAAGTCTTGTATGTGTGCAAACCATTTCACGTCAGACTGTTTTCTTATCAAGGGACAGTTCAAGCCTGGATTCGCTTCAAGACTGAAGCTTAAGAGTGGGTCGATTCCGAGTGTCCGTGACTCAGCTTCAGCTCCTCTGGTTCTATTTAAAGTGCTGGTATTTTACTGCTTGTTTATCAAGTTAGCCTGTTAAACTTTTCCGCTTAAGCCACACAGAATTATTTTGGCTCAAATAGCTTTTATTCCACACAAAAGAAGGATAAATGATCAAGTGTGTCATTTTGAGGGATAATTATAATGCACCAGAGAATTTTGTGTAGAACTTTTTGAGCTAATTTCATATATGTATTAATGCAGTATACCAGTGTAATATGCGACAATTAAAGACTGAGTATAAGGATTTATAGCTATACAAATTCTGTACGGATTTGTAACATTTTATAATTTTGAAGATTAAGTACAAAATGTGAACATTTTACATTTTTATGGACTTTACAGCTTCTCAGTAAGACAACAATTTTGGTCACACTTGATTCAAAACAACATTTAACACTTAACACTGATTTAAAACAACATTGCAACACATCTCACAAGCTTAAAGATTGAGTAGAGAATTTTAACAGGTACTGGGCATACGAACGCCCCCGCCTTGCAAATTTTCACCTTAACAACTACAATTCTTTCAAGAAATTTGCCTCAGCATATGAAGCATTTTCATCATATGAGCGACCGAGCCGGTCATGTGTACAGTACTTCTGGTTTCATCCGGTTTCGCGTATTTCCAGTAGCTGATCAAAACTTGTTTGTTTCAATGGAAAGGCGAGTGGAGCGAGTTTACCTATTTGTTAGTTAGTTTGTTTTATTTTGCAATAATATAATATAAATATAATATTTTGTGCAATATATAGGGAAGACATACAGTAGCACTTTGGGTCAGGAAATTTATTATGCGGAATCATGAATTAAGGTTAAGTGAGATATATAAGAGATCGTTGTAGATATATTTGAATATAATCATAGTTCTGGAAATTGGTATCTGCATTTATCACGGATAGCATTATTTGCTATCGGAAAATGCTTTTCGCAATACGAAATTTCGCCTCCATACCAGATTAAATCCATATACAAAGGTACCCCTGGAATCCGCTTGTTCAGATCAGAATTTGGAAATGTTCTAAAAGTGTTTTGTGACATAATTCATCTAAATATCCTTATCATATCTTCATAGTTACCCAGACATAAATAAATGCTGCTTTCTTTCTCCAAAAGAAGGCAAATGTTTTGAGTGCAAATGTTAGAACTTATACATTTGTTATTAGTATCTGTCCATATAGAGATTTGAGCTTCTTCAAAAGTTCTTTGAATGACATTGGTATACTTTTTATGTTGAAGATATATTATAGACTACAAAGACAGGGGGTGTGGGGTGGGGTGGGGTGTGGGGATTAATAAACCTATCACTGTGTAACTATATGTGAAGAAGAAATGAAAAATAGAATCAGACAGTTTGTCTTATTAGGTTTGCGGGTATCAAAAAGGGAGGGTGAATGTAGGCTAGATGGTTATGTGGTGCTTTGTGTGATTTAAGCTAAATTATAAGGCAATAACGATTGTCCCGTTTCTCTTCAAAAGAACTGGCATTTAATTATTTGATAGCCTGTGAACCATCTGTACACAGAATCCTAAAAGACTGTTTCATTTACATTTATTTTAAGTCACAGATAAAACATCGCCCTAATTCAAGTAACTGACCTTCGACTGTTATGATGAGATTTTATCAGTGTATTCTAATTTGTTATATATTTCCTTCCATATTCAACATCCTTCTATGCACTTTCAAAAAGCAGTACAGTATATGAAACAAGCATGAGCTGTGATGCTCAACTGATGAACCGAATGCAAATTTACTCAGATAACTGGGCTTTTTGTTGCCATGGCAACTGCCAGGTCACGAGTTGGCCTACGATAGGTGGACCTGTTGATCTCGGGGTCCCGCTGGTTTAATGTCAAGGATTAACGTCTGTCTAAAGAAAAGGGAAATTCTTTCAGTTCTGAAGAGTATTTTATTTAAAATGGCATTTATTTATTTATTTATTTATTTATTTTGTATTCAGCTTTCAACATTTATAACATCATTAGAAAAGCAATAGAGGGATGGTGCGCCAGGTCAAACCAGTAAAAGCAGCTGAACGTAGGCCATATGTGTCTCTTTGCATTAAAAAACGTACACGCTGCTGCTCATTACTCAGATGTGAATACTGTACAAGGCTTGCTGGCTTTGGTATAGTGCGAAAAGCTCTTATGAAAGAGGAAACCTTTTGAAAATGGTGCACAGTGATGAATCCCATAGTTCCTCATCACATCTGACCGTTTGCTTGGTGCAATTTACTCAACCCCATTCTAGCAATTACCCAGAGAGAGCCGTCGGGCAAGTGGAAGCTCCTGACAATTTTGCTAGAAGATGCTGAGATCCCATTCGATCCAAACACCAGTTGGGAGCTGTGCCACTGCAATGTGTGGCCACGGCCAACTCTCAGTTTTTCTTCCTCCCTCTGGCAGCACCCTGCAGAGACGGTAATTGCACTGAGCATGCTGAGGAAAGACAGTCTCATTTTTAAAAGTGATAGACACGAGCTACTTACCAGCTTCCCTGTCATTTGCCTCCCTCAACGCCACCATTTATGATATTACAAGTGGATATTTGGCATCAACTGCTGTCTTGCCATGTTAACCTCTAAAGGCATGTGGACGTAGCTAGAACTCTGATCTAGCGATCGACCTGCTCTGACAAAATATGTGGAAGAATATTTTATAAAATAAATACTCACATTGCTAACGGTATCTAAGAAAATTTCATTCTTATGTGATATTCTTATATTTTTAATGTAGTCTTAAGGACTTTTTATTCACTCTCATTTTTGTGTTAAGCCACACAGTGACCTATGAATCATTCAAGCATACAAAACCATCTAACTTGAGTGAAAAACTGGTGCAGATGATTAGTTAGAGGTGATTAGTATACTTATACTTATGATTCCGAATGCTGAGCGGATGGAACAGACGAGGGGGGAAATGAGGCCGCTGCTGAGGTTGGTACATAAACAAGCAATTTTTCCATAACATACATAATTACAAATGAAGGGGGCTTAATACTTTTCACAGTACTGTATATACAGTACAGTACAATACCGAAGACAAAGATTATGAAGACTGTAATTAAAATTAAAGCAAAGATATTGAGATAAAACTGAAAGTCGATGTTTTAATAACGTTCTCAAATTTAAAATGGCAAATCATGATAATAAGAATGGTGGCTCGGCGGCTTGGTGGTTAGCACTGTCGCCTTGCAACTCCAGGGTTCAGGTTCGATTCCCACCCTGGCTGTGTGGAGTTTGCATGTTCACCTCATGTTTTGAGGGTTTTCTTAAGGTGCTCTGGTTTCCTCCCACAGTCCAAAGACATGCAGATTAGCCTAATTTGCATTCCCAAATGAATAAATGAGCGTGGGAGTATGGGGTGTACCCTGCCCCGGGCATTAAGTCTGCTTGGATAGACGATGATTGAATGAGAGAAGATAATAAGAACAATTCGTTATTTAATGCAATGAAAGATGTTTGCAGTTCACTTGAAAATTCCCTAATTGTACCCAATTGGACACGCCATCTGCAAAAAGCTAAATTCTTCCCGCTTAATGTATTTCTTCTATCCATCATCTGATCATCTGACATCTGATTCTAATGAGCACAACTCCTAAACCTGATAAGGTAATTAATACGCAGAACTTCGGCCGTGCAATATTGTGACAGTCTTCAAATACTATTTGCCTAAATACATATAAAGCCTGCAATATTTTTGCCTATATCTCAGCATGACTACAATTGCATTCAAATTTGATGCATTCGCCTGTCCTGTTGTTTTTATCCTTACTTATTACTCACTCACCCCTTTCATGTACAGTACTTTGTAGATTTTCTAAATCGGTTCGTAGAGGAAACCAATCCAATAGTCAGGCTCTCTGTGGAGCGTTTGTTATTTTTTGATGAACAGGTCCCCGCAGTGTGACTCACTCCACTGACAGAAATTTGATCTTTCGGCTGCTCCCGCGGACATACTGAGCCAGACAAAAATGTGTAGCATCTCAAGTCAGAGGGATGGAGCTATTAGTTATGATGTGACTTCCTTCACTTAACAAACACCAGCACACGGATGATAAAACAGCCTGTCTGTCAGGGGGTAGTCTACCAGCAGCGGGTTCAGCTAAGCTAGCTATCAAAGAGCGAATTTTAGAGAGAGTGTGTGGCACATCAAACGAAAGAAACAGACAAAGAACAAGCAATTTTGTAAGAGGGGAAGAGAGGCAGGAAAGCTAAGCAAGGGAAAAGAAGACAGAGAACAAGAAGCAAATATCCTCAGATGATCTCCAAGCCGTTTTGCTTTATTCTCGTCTCCGAGTGCCATCAGGAATGAACTGCTTCCAAAGGCAATGTTTGCGACAAATCCTGGGGGTTTGCCTCCGCAGTCTCCTTCGAAATGTGACCCACAGCCGAGGAAGAAATCCAGAGATGAAGGTTGGGATGTGTGCAGGATGGCAGTGGCCCATGCAGTGAACACGTGGACCAAGTTGAAAAACATGCTAAGGAACTGAAGCGATCGACATTAAAGAAATGCCAGAAATGTTGCATTCGATTTTGCCAAGAATGGAGTAGAATGGTCTTGAATTGTGCATACAGATGCTGTGCTATTTCAATTGTAATTTACCCAGCGGTATGTTAATGGCTTAACAAAGAGTGCACTAAGAGCAAGTTGCCAGTGTAACCTTACACATTAAACCCCACTGAGATGGATCAGGAGTGTAAACGTGCATAGATTTAAGCTTAGAGTTAATAAGCACACCATTGGTCAAAGCCTCGTTATTGTATATAGAACTGTATATGCAGCACCAAAACAGCAGCTGATTTTTTTTCCTTGTCCAATTATATTAAATACACTCCTACTCATTCACTCACTCATTGTCTAGGGGGCCTAGAGCCTATGCCAGGAGACTTACGGAACAGAGTGTCAGACAGAGTGTCAATCCATCACAGGGCACACGCACACACTCATTCACACACTACAGGCAATAGTTTTGGGAAGCCTAATCTTTGGACTGTGGGAGAAAACTGGAGTACCCGGTGGAAACCCACCAAGCAGGGGGGGAGAAGATGCAAACTCCATGCATGGGACTCGAACCCGGATACTGAAGGTGCAAGACGACAGTGCTTACCACTATGCCCCTGTGCCGCCATATTAAATACAAGAAATTATTTTGGGATATACTGTTTATATATGTTGAGTAGTCTGTCTCCATATCATGCTGTCAAAGAATTGCCTGAGCAGGGACAAAGAGACAGAAAAAAGGGGCAGGGTCTGCTGATATGCCAGGTAATGATCAAAGACTTCACTTCCTGTCATTTGTGTAAAGACTCCTGATGTTTAAGCTGAGCTTGATGTGCTATCCCACCTCCATATCGAAGCACTGGTATTCTCTTTTATTTTATCCCAGGCTTGGTGTGCTTTGATCGGTGATTATATGCTTTCCAACATGGCTGTATTAAACCGCGTGTGTAACAGGAAGACTACAAATCAATTTATTGTGTGTGCCTTTCCCTCATACACACCGATTAACACAGGAACATGTTATCAGTTGACAAAGTACACAAAGTCTGATGCATGATCTGAAAAGTGGCAGACTCCAGGCTGAATATGCGCACACTGTTTCAGGAAATGGAATCAAGTAATTTATTTAGACTTTTGTCTGCATCTCAGTACAACTATCCCAAAAAATTCACAGACGTTTGTGTAAATTATTTAGCAGAAGGCAGTTCATTGGACCGGAGGCTAGAAACAGGACAAAAATCTCCTAGCATTTAATATACTTTTTAATGCACATAATTAGAAAGCATATGACTTGT
The DNA here is from genome assembly GCA_030347435.1 of Clarias fuscus. Lineage (NCBI taxonomy): Eukaryota > Metazoa > Chordata > Actinopteri > Siluriformes > Clariidae > Clarias > Clarias fuscus. The sequence goes on from CM059218.1 coordinate 11,029,272, forward strand.
CAAAATTTACCAACCCAAACATAAAGCTCAACTGTGTTAAGTTGGCATTATCTGTTAAAATTCCATAGCGCTAGTCCAAAGTATTAATGTACAGCACAGTAAAAAATAGAAAACAAAACAACTACATTTTTTTCTTATTTTTACCCTTTAACTAAACAGTAATAATTAGGCATTACATTTCTCAGTCATGTTTCTTGCTAATCTGGACATTCATAAGCAAATAATTAGGTGTACCCGGGCCAAATAAATTCCCATGCTTTAGAATATTTTTGTATGATTGACGATGCTTGTCACCTAATATACTGACAGATTTTCGTTCTTGTGGTATATAGGAGTAAGGTAACGGTGATAATGTGACCACATAATTCAAAAGATACCCTGCAGTGTCTCTTGACCCGGGCACTTATAGTGTGATAATAGCATCATTATGAAACCTTGCTGTATTTATGAAAGCATATAGCAAATGTCATGATGGTGTAATAACTAGCCTAGTGTATAGTTCCTTCCACCCTGGATTTCATTTTGATGTTTGACCCTGACATATAAGAAATACAGCTATAAATTGAGTTTTTATTAGGTTCCACAATGAGGGTTAACGGAAGGCCAGACACTTAAAGGCGTTAATGTAAAGACAGTGGATCTGTTGGATATGAGACAAGAATACACTCTTAAGGGGCACCAGTCTTATGCCTACACTCTACGCAAATGCACACCTACTGTATAGGGAATTTAACATAGCTGACATAATGCCATATACTGTACAGTATGTATGTATTGATCTATGCTAATTTGGAGGAAACCCATATGGACAAGGCAAAACTACTACAGTACCAGGAAAAGTTTGGACTCACCAGTCAAAAGATATAAAATCTAAATAAAATATAAAGGAGATTATTGCATATTTTTGGATGCTTCAGGATTGTTTTACAATGTAGAAAGTAATAAAATTCTGGAAAGATGATGGTGTGTCCAAACGTTTTCGCTGGTAGTGTACTGTACATACTGTAGGCAGGAAGACAAGCTCAGCATCAAACCCAACGATGCATGAGCTAGGAGGCGGCGATGCAAAACTCCGCATCACCTGCAACAACATAGAAACAACATGATGTTAACAAAAAATCTACACGTGACCTACAAGTCATATGTAAATCATGCCAACTGACAAAAGCGGTCTGTCATAGTGTGATAGTCTGAATAAATGTGCATCAGTTGTTATGAAGGACTTATGCAGGGCAATACCCTTAGAAACCATAGTTATGGTGCATACGTCTATTAAAAGTTTTAGTTTTTACTTGTGCAGTACAGCAATAATAAATCTGCCAATCACGCCAAAAGTCTTAAGTCATCTCAGTTATTAATAATCCGAGGTTACTGCAATAAAAAGTACAGCAAATGAAAAACTGCAATCAAAACAGCTAGCTTCAGGGTCATACTGGGATGGAGGTTTTAATTTGGTAGGTTTTTTGTCACCTGATATTGTGCAGTGAAATTAGGAATTTCATTCCAATAGTGGCTGTTGTCTGTAAATCTATAAAGCACATTTTCACAAATTTTTGATATAAATTGCTGCGCTTTTAAAATCGTGTCAGAGCCACGGCGAGCAATTCATAACAAATATTTGTGAAAATTTGTGATCTGACGTCAGTAGCTATGGCATAGCAGAAAGGCGTAAAAATGTCATGAAAATCCTTAATCCTACTGTTCATTAACTTCCAGATGATACCTGTGGATGGTGCTGATTTTAACATACACAACTAGGGCTGCATGATTTGGTCAGAAATTCACATTGTGATTGATTTGACACAGATTGTGATTGCGATTCAAACTGCGATATATAATTATTAATGGTACCATATAGTATTAAAATGTATTGAATCTAGGTTAACAGCAAAAAATGGCACAAAAAAACAATCACAAATGTTTGATTTTGATAAATATAAAATTATTGGCAAACTCTACATACTGTAAATTCCTGACTAAGTGTATATCGCCTGTAACTGCATCGGTCCATTGGTCCACCAACTGCACTGGCCCATATTTGGATTTAGATTTTTTGCAATTAATTCTGCAGCACTATACACAACCTATTATAGGAATCAATATAATGGCTCTAAGCACCATCAACTTCTTGCCAACATGTGACACAATGTAATATACAGTACTGTGGACCAGTGGCGGGCGGTCAATACGAGCCACGCAGGGGCGCCTCCCCCTTAAAGTTAGGCAGAGAAGAATGTCATTATTTAACATAATTATTGATTTTAATAATGAAATAAAGTAATTTAGTCACAACGTCCCGCTGTATTTCTTAATATAATTTTTTTGCTATAAAAAAAATCTAAACTGTATTACGTTCATTTGTGTTCGTGTACGCGGGGCGCCGGACAAACGAGTGTCTATGTAGGCACGTACATTGTTGAAAAGCATATGACCTGAGGCTGAACTCTAATTGGATTTTTTCAAATCATCCTTGGGCGCAGCACTGTGCGCCCTGAACCCTCCCACTTTTGTTCTTAGCGAATCAATATTGTGATTGGACCATTCCAGCACGAGCCTTCCAGCACGTCGGAGCTGGCTGACTGGATGCGATGTGAGTCATGCCTTTATTTTATACTAGTAGTAATGATGCTTATTTACAGACGAGTATTAAAAGTTTAAATTTTGATTTTGTTCGCGCCCCCTCCAAGACATTTTTTGCACCAGCCGCCACTGCTGTGGACATGCGAGCTACCTGTATGGGACATAAAAGTCTGTCACAATTTTTAAAGCATGTTCAAAACACATCACTACAAGTCATTCCCGGTAAGCCACAGACTTACCATATGATCACCTACAGCTCATCATGATGTGGACCTCCATAGCAAAAATAGCATTAAGAAAATAATAAAAAGGTCAAATAATGCCTACATGGGGTCTGTGATTTCATAAGGGACTGCAGTTTCAGAACACAAGTTTCCCTTGCATAATGTTTTTTTTTCTTTCTTTTTTTTTCTAATTAAATCTGTGCAGACCTTCCGACACTCAGCAGTTTCCCTGTGTCCCAGACCCTGACACTTCTGAACACTGAATGCCTGGGAAACCTCTTCAGGGACCTGCTTCAGCTACCTAAAGGCTGTATTCAGAATTGATTTATGAACAAATAGCGTGGCAAACGTTGGTATTCAGATGTAGGTGTAGCTACTGAGACATACAGTATATTACTTGGACAGTTGTGTGGGAGTTGAGCTTGCTTGAGATGAAAATGGTATAAATATGGGCTGCATTCAAATTTATTTAAGTTTATAAGGTTACTTTTGCACTTTTAGACTGAACTAAAAATTCCCTTTGCTTCCTGAATTTGCCATTTTTGTTCTTGGAGAAACTAAACTTGTGGCATGAATATTTGCATTCTTGCCTCCAGTGCATGCTGTTGGATGTGGCATCAAGCCAGTAATCATTTTTTATGCCGGACGCTAGCTGTTTATGCTGAAGGTTTTTTTTTTTTTATTAAGACAACATTTTTCTAATTATAGTCAGCCTCACTTGATATTTGATAGTTGATATTTGTTGTATAATTTGTTATTTGTGTATGCACGGTTTGTAAAATCTACATATCTGGCCAAGCATGAGATAATTCAACAGAACGCAGAACTAAGACTACAAAAAGATGCAGGGATGTATAGCGAATTTCGGTTTAATCCAAGCGTAATATTCATGTTTTTGAAATGATAATTTGTTAATTGCGAAAGTTTGTTATCTTTAATAACACTTCATCTGTAACGTAGCCGTAGAAGGTCAAGTCTCTCATCTCAGCTTAAGATGAAAAGATTCCAAGTCCTTGAGGTCATCCTACCCAAAGATGGCTGTGTGGCTATAAGGCGATAAAAAGGAATATGATATAGACGTGTGAGAGACAGCGCGTAGGTAGTGTGTTACCTGAAGGTCTCGGTTTAAAATTCAGTGAGCGAAGGCTGCCGCGTGTCAATTACTGCACTGTCCCATCCTGTGGAAATGGACATTCACACTCACAGCCGCGGGGGATTGCAAATGACAGTCTATTTTTATATGCATCACTGTAGTCCCATACTGCGCAGCATCACAGGATCTGCTGATGATTGGACTTGATAGACCTTGAATCATGAAAGAAAAAAAACGACTCAGTCCCTGTCTTTGGCTAGTCTTCAATGTCATAGAGAATGTAAAGTGTGTTTTGTTTCTGTCATGTAATCGTGTGTGGTTGTTTGACCGATTTAGGGCTGTTTAGAAGACATGGGGAGTACGCCATGCCATTGTGTGTACAGTACCTGTATCTGCTTGTATGACAAATATTTATATACACTGATCAGCCACAGCATTAACACCACATTATATTAACGCTGATTATAGTTTATATATCAATAAACTTGTGACAGGATCATTGGTAAAAGGCTCAGGGAGCAAAGGCCAGCCCGATCCCATAGAAAAGCAGATGCAGCTCAACCCGCTGCCAATGTCCTGGTGCCAGACACCACAGCACACCGCCAGAGGTCTTATGGAGTCATGCCCTGAGGGGACAGAGTTGAACCGGCAGCACAAGGGGGACCTGCGTTTAATGTTTCATGTTGTGGCTGATCGGTGTATACTGTATGTGTCTGTATTCAGCTTTCAACCAGAAGTGGACGTGGTTGAAACCCAAACTTTCTGATATGCTTTTGGAAACACTGAAAGCACTGCAACTGATAGAAAAAAGCAGTAATTGTAATAATTTAAATTACAATAACAAACAAAAGTCAGTTATTACACTCCGAAACGTATACACTTTAGGCAATTTTATAATCTCATAACCTGCAGCAAGAAAGGTTTTAAACAATAAAAAATTATATAAATATTATTATTATTGATAATAATAATCATCATCATCATCATCATCATATCTGTATTTGTATCTGTTTGAAACACATTACATTTTTTCTATCTATCATAAAGCTCCGTTTCAATAATGGCTCTCTCTCAAAGAAGTTTCATTTTTATTCCATAATCATTATCCTTTCTGTAACACTATTAACAAAGCATGAAGTTCCTGAAATATAACCTTATCACATACAAGTCAAAAGGCAGACAAAACTGAAGACTTCAAGACCCTTAAGGCAAATATTTCACATAACCATCAAGAGCATATTAGATCTAAGTTAATGTGCGAGAACATTAATACAAAATTCTTTCACATACTGTATAAAGACAACTCGTCATTCATGTCTATCAGATATAGAGGCGTAGTGATCCGAAGTGAGATATTACAATTGTAAAGAAAAAAAGACGGATATTTCAGCGGGACCGTTATTCCTAAGACATATTTCTCAGTCCCTCGCAGAGATGTGGGGCCAGATGGAGGTTAAATAGGAGCTGCTGTGCACCAGGCTTCTTGCCAGTCAAATGTGATTGCTATGAGGTGCAAATTAACAACAAATTAAACAGGTAATTAAACAGTCAATCACTGTGACATATTCTACTGTGCAGCCAGGTAAAACGGTAAAATAATAATAATAATAAAAAACCTTGTACAGAAATGGACCATATGATAACTGCATAAAATGTATGAAATCACAGTAGATGTTGTTAAATGCTTGCGATTATTAAATGTCATACGGCATCATGCACACATTTCAGCCAGACTTCATCGAAATAGAATAGAAATATCAGTCCTAAGATACTTCTATAATTTCTCCTGTCAAGAATGACCTTCAAAAAGGAGCCTATTATGTTTTTTCATGGCATAATCTTTGTTCCTGTACTATATATACAGTATAGTGGTGCAGTTTAAGATTTATAATAACATGGTAATTCTGATATTTTTACTATGTTGTACTGTTTTTTTTTTCAAAAAAACGTTTGTAAAATATTTCACCTTAACTTTGCCATCTATTATTATTATTATTTTGAATGGCAGTAATTTTTAGCCATGGTAATAAATTCAATTTTCAGGTAATGACTGTTCAGTTAGTTCTAGTATTACACCTTTTAAAAGGTTTATTAAAGGCTGTTTTCGCCTCCGTCAGATAATAAAGGGCAGTTCATGGTACCATAATCTCCCACCACGCTCTTTAAACGCAATGAGATCACGCAGCAAAAATGCCTGATGATTAACCGCCGATCATCTTTTTTATTACAGAATTAGGTAGCCTGTAATACATCACTGGCAGCTGATGCAGCTGCAGAAAATATACATAACTCACAATGATTTAGAATTCACACAGGAGCCACTGTACAAACATTTCATATTTATCTACGTCCAGCTTCCGAGCCTACCACTAATGCGTTCAGCAAAATGTAGCAAGAGCCTCCGTCTGTATTTAGGAAGAAAATGTCATTCTGTCTATAAATGAAAGCTTTTTATTTGCTCAGCATGCTCTTTAAACAGTTTGTCATTGAATCAGTGGAGATTTCAGATCCCATCCTGACAGCGATGTGTTCTTTTTTTTCTTACAATGATTTTGTCTTTAGAGACGCCTCTCTCTCTCGCTCTCTCTCTCGCTCTCTCTCTCTCTCTTCACAGCGCCTTTCATGATAGGCATTTAAAGAACTAGTTAAGAGCATGCACTGAAATACTGTGAATAACAATCTAAAGGAAGTGGGGTAAATTCTTCACCCCTATCCTCCTTCAGCATGGCAGCCCAAGAGGTATCAAGGGGTTTGCTTTGCTCTGAGGGTCTTTGTGTGTTATAAATGTGTACACTGTATAAGGAACACAATCAGGCATTTTCGAAACTGATCACCATGCAGGAGAAAATGCACTTTAGCCTAGAACGCTTTGTGTGTACAAATGCTAAATGGTCCTGCGTGTCATTGCATCTATTATCGTTTGTTTCCCATATTTACTGTTTGTATGTTTATGCTTTATTCGTTTTCATCACCGAGCACATTTGCGCTCGCCCCTCACACCCGTGCCTGATTTATGGCTATGATTTGACTGAGAGAAGGCAAGTAGGAAATTGCAAAAATGGCGGCCGCAGATTGGAAACTCGCCGTTGATTATAACACACAAAAAAAAAAGTGCACGGTTCAGTTTTTTAGCCCGCACCTAAAACGCAGCAGGTGTTTCTGACAGGTGTCTGATTGCGGCTCCCTAGCAGACATTAAAATAGCAAACAAATTGAGGCAGCACTTGTGCCGAGCTCGTGAATGGAATTGTGGCTCACAGATGCTGTTATATGATCGCTGAATGCAGTGAGTGAATAGCACAGGTGCTGCGAAGAGACTGATAGTACTGAAGACACACTGCTTCTAGGTTGTCACGAATAAAAAAAATCCTTGCAAGGCCTGGATCGTATTGTCTGAATGATTTCCCATAGAGGTGGAAGAAGGTTAATGTCTCGTTTAGTCTCATTGCTCATTCTCATTAAAAAGTGCTTTAGAACCAGATTATTATTCTTCAAGTAGCATTAAAAACACCTTTGCAATAAATAAAACGATTCTTGTAAAAACGCATACATCTTGTTTATTAAACAGTAAGAGTCTTGTGCTGTAAATTGAGTTTATCAGGCCAGTGCAGGGAGCTGGATAAGATCACAGACAGCACTGAGTGCAACTTCAGCATCCTGAGTGCCATTGACCCTGCTGAGAAGATGACATATCCTGTCAGCTCTCTTCATCCTGATGTCCTCATTATCCTCCTCTTCCTTCTCCTGTCCTGCTGATATGCTTCCTGAGACAGGAACCTGAGCCTTCTGATTCTGAATAAGTGTAAGATATGTGCCATCACTCATTCTTGACCAGACCAGGGAGCATTGCATTATGGACAGAAAAGGGCAGTACCCAAGTAACTGTATGTTACCTAATCATTATCTAATAATTCATGCTTATAGCTAGTGCCAGTAGTTTTTATAGTTAATTCAGTTAGTTTGATTTAATGTGACTTTCAAAATATAGTATAACAGCAGCTAACATAGATAGGAAAGTATATTACAACATGCTATGATCAAAAATGACATACATCATTTAGATTTTTTTGAAAAGATGCAATTCAGTGTTATATTTCACACACGTTTTTTGTAAGATTTTTCAATCCTGTACAAATTCCATATTTCCGAACTGATATTCGAAGCTATCTCTGCCACGAGCTCAGTGTTTTGGATCCATTAGAGGCGACGGATCCAGATGCAAGCCAGAGTAAACCGTGAAAAACCCCCGAGATTAAATAACAATGTTAAATCAACCATGAACAGAAACACCCGTGAAACTGAAATCACAATGTGAATCTGAAACAATGAGAAGCATTATGAGCATAAAAGTCTTTAATACAGTAGTGCCTCAGCATACAAATTAAATTCGTTCCAGAGGCGAGTCCTTAAAGCGAAGTTTCGTATTGCGAAACGCATTTTTCCATAGCAGATAATCTAAATGCAGATAATTCGTTCCAGCCACCCAAAAATATTACGGATATTTCCAATTTCCAACACTAGAGAGCATGTTGGCTATTTCTCTAGCTAATTCACGCCGACTGTATGTTAAAGGTGGTTCTGATGCAGTTGTCATCTCTTCTTCTTTTTATCTTTATTTAACGAGCTTTCATATTATGAGTCGAAAGTTCTATTCCAGAAGACACAGTTTGCCGTGTCCACTGACGACTACTGTAGTTACTGTTTCAAACTGGACAGTGGAATTTTACTTTCTTTGTGATTATCATGAGCTGCATCCTGAAAACAAATCTCTGATCATACAGATCATTCAGTTTATTACTCAATTTACATCTTATGTATTATCCTAAAAACCCAGAGATCAGTTATCAGATGGATTACCAGACCATTCATTAGGTTTAAAGGCTCTGTGGTAGGTTTATTCAAGTCAAACCAGTTGTTCTACTGTTAAAGTCAACTTCAAGAACACAACAATGGTATAATATGCTGTATATTCTTATCCATATTTAAACACTAATTTATTATGGCTGTACCGAAAGTAATGCAAAAAAGTGGGTATAACTTCCTTCATTAACTGACATCCCTCATTCACATTTCACACGTTGATAGAGATACTCTTCCTCTAAACAAAGATACGGCACTACTCAACAATGTCTCATCCACAAGTGATGTGTTTGAACCATTGTTGAACCCAGCCCTGGAATCCTCTTTGAAAATCTTTGACACAGTCGATGGTCTCCCAGTGCGCTACAGAATGTTTATGGTGATGACACCATTGACAAGAGCAATGTGCACAGATGGATGGAGAAGTTTAAAGAAGGGGAAACCAGCACTGAATCAAACCATGTAGTGCAGTTCTCATTACTTTCCTTACAGCCCTCATGGTTTCATACCAGTGCGTTTGGATGCCACGATTAATAATCTCTACAGTCTCATTTGTTCTGAGCCTGGATCCCAACAAAATTATCTCATGACCTTCAACTCTACTTGAGTAAGATTTTGATGTAATACTCATGCTTTCCCTTATAGAGGATATAAGAGAGAATATTTCTGTGTAAAAGTTCTGTGGATCCCAGATTAAGGCTCATTAGACTGAAAACCCAGAAACACTGTCAGATTCTGGCACAGTGCCTCAAGCCGCCGTGCCAAAATATTCTTTATACTACGTTTCAAAGCGTGTGACACCTTTACCATTTATTAATCATTAGGGGTGCAACGATTGATCTACGTTGTCAACTACAGTCTAACCGATAATCAAATTAGTTGGCAATGAATTTAATGGTTGATTAGTTGACGATGTCAATGTGCACTTTGTTGCTGGCTTTTGAGCTGAACGCACATTCTCTCTCTCGCACTGTTGTGCTTTACACTTTTTTTTGTAATCTCAGCAACACACACACACACACACACACACACACACACACACACACTCTGGCACACACTAATTAGCCATATTTTCCTCAGGTGTGTGTCCTTTTCTCACTTACCTCACTCTGTGGCCCTTCACACTTCACTTCGCTTGACCCCGCCCCTGCAACCTGACCACACCCCTTCACCACAGACTTGATCTGTTTTCTTTATTTCAACTTAATGCCCATATTTTTCATATTTCCGTATTTAAACTTTAATTGGTGATTTAGTTGAATCCGATGATTTTGTTTCATCCGGAAATTTCCTTACTAATTAATTCCTTATTAATACATATTTTACATGAACGTTTTCATCCTTACAGTGTTTTCTTGATTGTTAGTTAACACATGCACAAAACAACCTCAAGATAAACTTAAAAGCAGATAGCTAAATAAGACCTACAGAGTAATTGTGGCATTACTCATGCAAGCCGATTAATCGATTAATCGTTTCAATAATCGGTTGATTAATCGATTACCAAAATAGTTGCAGCCCTGTTAATCCTATTTAAACTCAGGTTTGTACACATTACCTGGATGTGCTAGCACAGTTAAACAAGCCAAGCTATTGATCCTCTGAAGATCACATTTTGATGCTCACATTTTGATGATGGTTTCAAGGGTTTCAAATCTTCATCCTCATCGCTTTAGTTTATTGAGGGTGACTCAGTGCTAATGACTTGAAGCACCACTTCATGTGGATTTAAAATGTATGTAAAAATGTTGACTTCTTGCTCTCTGGATAGAGAACCCACTGGCTAGTATCTCATTGTTCTGCGAGTTCTAGTGTTCATGATTGCCAGGTTTTACCCAGTGTTTAAATCAAAGTACAAGCAATGCATGTAATCTCATGAGAAATTTCTAATATTGGTGAGATACAATGTGGATTTCATCATGGAATTTCAGTTTCCTTCCTCTTTCCAAAAACATGGTGGATTGTCTAGACACTATATTGGGTTGCGTCCAATTCAGGAAGTTACAAATCAATGTCCGGAGCATAGATGATGAATGGATAGATGGGTGGATGAAATAATGAACAAAGTAACATAACCTATGCTGTATAAACCCATCTCTATTCATAACCTTATCTGTTTGCAACTGTTTCATTCAAGACGGCTTGGACACATTCCCCCATCCCTGCACCTGCCCATAACTCCTCATGACACTGCATTTTTCCCCAAAAGCATAGACAACTTCTGTATGAGTAGACACTCGTGAATGGCTAGCTTCACTCTAAACTAAAAGGCAGCGAGGACGGGAATGACAGCATTGTCAATCACTGCTGTGAAATAATCCTCTGCCTGCGTAGGATTCATCCCCTCCTGTGAAGAGTAGATAACAACACACCTCCATCCACCTGAATGGCATCAAATGCTAAATCTGTCTATCGCAGCCACGTCAGGAGACTGACATTCGTCTAATCACCATCCCAGTGCCGTGTCATAATGAGCGCCATCTTTATTGACCGAGCCATGTATTGTGTTGGGGCTGAATAGGTAGGGGGTGAAGGGGTCGTTAGCTGCTGGTTCGAGCATGAACCAAGGTAATGTCCCTTTCTAATGAAGGAAGGTCACGTGCAGCATTCGGGAAATACTGTGTGCATTTAAAGGTGTGGAATGCTTTTTTTCAGCATGGATTCATTTGTTTTCTGATGTACAGTATATATTGTGGGCGGCACGGTGGTGTAGTGCTGTCGCCTTTCACCTCCAGGGTCCGGGTTCGATTCCTGTCTCTGTGTGTGCATGGAGTTTGCATGTTCTCCCCGTGCTTGGTGGGTTTTCTCCCGGTACTCGTTTCCTCACACAATCCAAAGACATGTGTAGTACTGTAGGTTATGCTAATTGGCGTTCCCGAACTGCCCGTAGTGTGTATGTATGTGTACATGTGTGTGCCCTGCGGTGGATTGGCACTCTGTCCAGGGTGCACCCAGCCTGAGATAGGCTCCAGGTCCCTGCAACCCTGAATACAGGATAAAGTGGTATAGACGATGAGTGAGTGCTGGTGTATAGACTACAAGTTTTTGTCGGCTGTCTGAACACACAAATCTGATGATTTTCAGATTGGATCTAAGTCTCTGAGATAGATAGATAGATAGATAGATAGATAGATAGATAGATAGATAGATAGATAGATAGATAGATAGATAGATAGATAGATAGATAGATAGATAGATAGATAGATAGATAGATAGATAGATAGATAGATAGATAGATAGATAGATAGATAGATAGATAGATAGATAGATAGATAGATAGATAGATAGATAGATAGATAGATAGATAGATAGATAGATAGATAGATAGATAGATAGATAGATAGATAGATAGATAGATAGATAGATAGATAGATAGATAGATAGATAGATAGATAGATAGATAGATAGATAGATAGATAGATAGATAGATAGTAATAAGATATATGCGTATTTGACTTAAAGAAATAGTTATTTTAAATAAGTTAAACAAGTTAACATACAGTAGGCCTCAAAACTAGGCATCAAATAAAACAAAAACAATGAAACTTTTGAAACAATCCAAAAGCAACAACCATTTACATGGACTACGACTACAACAGCCTGTACTTCAGCCAGGAGTCAACTATCAGTTACTTATATGATTGATGCGAAATATGATTGATTCTAAAAATGACCCTGTACACCAAAGGTGCACCAGCCTGTGACCGGAATCAGACAGTTTTCAGCTCGATCGCCCAGGATCGATCAGCCTCGGGTATAACAGATTCTGCGGCAATCACGCGTGAGCTCTTACCATCCTTAGCTGGGAGTTTAACAAGCAGGTCGGTGGTGTGAACATGGGAGTCTATAAACCTCACATGGAAAATGCTTTCCTCTTGTCCCCTCACGGTGCGCAAGCCGCGGTTCAAGAAGGTGCGGTCAGCCGCCGTCACGTGTCTCTGATGAAGCACTTGACAGCCTTGTGATATATATATATATATATATATATATATATATATATATATATCACATTCACTTGGCAGGTGACGGAGTCTTTCTTGTCCTTATCTTTATCTCCTTATCCTTGACCAGTAGCATTTTTAAACTTAAGTATCAGCTTTGGTATCAGCCTAGAAATTGCATCTCTTCTTTTCATGTATAAAAGTTTATCTTGCAGTGAGAAGAATTCACAATGTTTATGACATTTGCTAATACTGAACTATCCATATGATGTTTGCCACATTTGGCATTTTACTCCATGTTTTAACATGTATCATATCTTTTGTCCCCGTGCTTCCTCAGGAGCTACCCAGATAATAACAGGTATACTTTATTTACTTCTCAAATATTGTTACCATAGTCTTGCTGTATTTGTTAAGCATTTGTATAGTGCATTGTTGCCTTGTCTAGCTCCATGTCCTCCAAGTAAAACATTAAATATCATACCCATGCCTGCTGTTTCTGACATTTATGGTCTTGCAAAGCAAAATATACTGTATGTTCAATCCTATGCACTAATCATCCCTTTTCATAGGAGTTTGTAAGTGTCACAGGTTAAAAGGTTGGAGAATAAGTTGTTTTGAAGGCCGTTTGGAAAAAGTAGCTCGGTATTCCTCAGGCAGCCGGTCTTCCTGCTGCAAAATACCCAAGGCCAACGGAAATGTAAACAAAGAATGGTGTTATATAAATCGGCCCAGCAACCTTGTGGAAAAAAAACTAACTATGTATTCCCTTTAGAGATAAATGGCAATGTTCACTTTACCATTCACATCAACTTAAGAAGCTTAATAATTTGGACAGATAAAACGTACGTGGAGCATTTCTTTGACAATAACAATGGTGGTGATGCGAAATATTACAGCGTCCTCCCACACAAGCCCCGAGTGTTTTCTGCGCCTCACTACCCAGTTCAGTTAAAAGAAAAAAAAAAAGAAAAAAATCAACAAGACTATCAGTAAGTGCATTCACAGAGCACACATGAATAGGTCAATTTCAGTACCATTTCAATCAAGGCAGTGCAGCAACAAATAGAAGAGAATGAAAATAATTTTCAGTTCTCATCAGTTTTGGTCGGTTGTCACTAGAAAGATCAGGACCTGTCTTTATAAAACACATTCCACACCTGAATGGATTGAAGTCTTAGTCCTTCTTATTTTATCTTTGGTTTGAAACGTGAAGGACGAACCGTTCACGGAGGAAAAATATTGCATCTGTAACTTCAGCATTCCAGCCTTTTGTGATTTGCTGGGAAAATAAACCTGAATGTCTAAGGTAATTTGTGTAGAAGGCATATTTTTGGCATATATATAATATTACATTTAATACAGTATATCGCAAAAGGATTGTGCATACCTGACCATCGCACCCCATAGATCCCATAGAAAACCAATGTAGCACAAATTGGTGAAAAAAAGTCAAAGATATACCATTATAAAAAGGTACCAGTGGATCACAGCCCATCACATACGGCATGTGGCTTAGCAGGCAAAAGAGTTAAAGAGTTCAAGGTTGTTGATGTAGCCTGCAAATTCCCCAGATCTCAGTCTGATCATGCATCCATTGGACACACCGGACAAACAAGACTGATCCATGGAGGCAGCTAATGTCTCTGCACCAGACACCAGAGCACTCCTATAGAGGTCTTGTGGAGTCATGATGGGCCAGAGCTGCCCTGGTGGCACAAGGGGTACCTGCACAGTACCGGCTTAATGTTTTGCCATGTAGTGTAACAGCGAATCGGTGTAAGTGGCACTGAGAACTCGAGTGGCCAGTACTGATCCCTTATCTCAACCCCACTAAAAATGGTAGGGGATGAATATAATAAACAATGACTTTACCCCAGACCTACTGTAATCGCTTAGCATCAATGACCTCACCTGACCTCACTAATGCTCTTGTGTCAGAATCGACACAAATCTCCTAAGCCACACTCTGAAATCGAGTGGACAGGCTTCCCAGAAGGGTAGAGCTTATTATAAGAGCAAAGTGAAGATTAAATCTGGAATGGGATTTTCAAAAAAGCACATTTGAATGCAATGGTCAGATATTCACATAATTCCGGATATGCTTGATCTCGTAGTACAGAGCTGTCTTGTATATAAGAGCAATGATTTATACCAAGAAAGTTCCTTTTGAGTATGATTCCTCTCAAGGTTTCAAGGTTTCCAAATCTACATCTGTTTCTTACTAAAGCACCTGATCAATGTTTTTGTACACTTGTCTTGAGACTGCACCCAGATCCCATGCAGGACTCGTTTGAGAAAAGGGCTCATAATCACCAGGTTGGCTTTCTCATTAAAGAATCCCTGGGGAAGAACTGTGGATTGTGGAAGAGCTGTGCAATAAGATACCACACTTTGGTCCACAACGGGTTTGCAAAATGCACTGGGTTCATTCATTTGCTGAGCCAAATTGGTCAATCTTTTTGTAAACGATGTTTGGGTAAACACCTTTACCAACCACGGCGAACTGAAAAACATCTCGGAACATGTGATGCACATCACATTAAACAATGAAGTGAATGAGCTGCAACAGCAGTTGCTTTTCATCTCACCGTGGTTGCAAAGAGTGATTATTTGGGTCACTATAACCAATCTGGCTTTTTTTCCCCCACTTTCTTATTAAGAAAGCATTTATATCCATAGACTTGCCTATCACTCATTTTTCTTTCACCATTCTATATAAACTCTATTATAACACTATTGTTTCTGAAATTAGGCGGCACGGTGGTGTAGTGGTTAGCACTGTCGCCTTGCACCTTCAGGATCTGGGTTCGATTCTTGTCTCCGTGTGCATGGAGTTTGCAGGTTCCCCCCGTGCTTGGTGGGTTTCCTCCGGGTACTCCGGTTTCCTCCCACAGTCCAAAGACATGTGGGTTAATTGGCGTTCCCAAATTGGCCGTAGTGTGTGAATGTGTACGTGTGCGTGTGTCATGTGATGGATTGACACCCTGTCCAGGGATAGGCTCCAGGCTGGCCCGTGACCCTGAATACAGGATTAAGCGGTGTAGATGATGAGTGAGTGTTTCTGAAATTCTCAAACCAGCACCAACATTCATATCACGATTAGTCACCAAGATCACACCTTTTCCCCATTCTCATCTTTGGTGTGACCTGAAGATCTCGACCTGTACAGTATCTGCATGGTATTTTGTATGATGCTGCCTTCATTCGCCTTCATTTCATGTATTTGAAAAACACATCACTTTTTAGAATAATAATAATTGAATCCCTACTGTATGGAACAAGAATTTTAAGACAGACGTCCCTGCTTATATAAAGTAAGCAGCAGAGAGGCATTACGTCATTGTCTTTATTCTGTTGCATTTAGTAAGGTACTGTATATCTTAGCTTAAGTTCTTAGTGGTTCATTTCTTAGTTGAGTTACTGTTTACTGTTCCAGTGTGTGTGTGTGTGTGTGCATTGTCTGTCGATGTTTAATAAAGCTAAGCCTGCACTTTCAACCTCATCTGTTCTTACCCGTGACAGTTTCAGCTCTTTTCTCTTATGAAATAATTTATTCCTTTTCCTTGGAGAGCGTCTGATTAAGCAGGCACGTTTTAATCAAACCTTTTAAAAGCATGAAGTGATGACAGTACAACCGATTTGCATCCTGACCACATATTTCAATTATACTTATACAGTAAGACGCAGACTGTATTTAATATATAATGTTTTACCCACAGTATTAACCACACAATTAGCATCGCCACTGATCCTGATTATTTCAGATCAAGTGCGGGTTTTGTTCTCAGGTTGAATGTTAGAAGGCTTTAGAGCTGTGGTTTGTAGCGAGATAGGAACAGAACAGCAGGCTCTCCTTTGAGGATTGATGAAGGGGTTTGTGTGCCGCTTCTCCTCCCCCTTCCCATCCTCAAGTACACACACCGCTACACCACTCCTCTGACCCTTACCTGATTCTCCTGCTCGTTCAGCCACCTGAGGATAAATTCAGGCCACTGCATTCTCTTTCTTTCTTTCTTTCTTTCTTTCTTTCTTTTTGCCAGGATCTGCTAGTCAGACTGCATTCAGTTGTTGCTTGACAGTTAAATCTATTGAAAATAAAAGAAGGAAAGAAATGTTGCATCAGTGGATCCAAGGCATGCTCTTGGGCAGATTTTGTTATTAGTCAGTACTTTTCAGTCCAGATATTAACCTGCTTCACTTATACACTACGCTAAGTATATGCCACAAGTATGTGGGTTTTCCCCAACAAACTTGAAATGACAATTGTAGTGGATGTCTTTATATACTTGAACATTACAATATTACTTTATTCAAACTAAGAGGCCCAGACCTGTTCTGTCATGACAATATCCCTGTGCACAAAGCGAGCTCCATCAAGACATGGTTCGCCAAGTTTGGAATTGAAGAACTCGAGAGGTCTGCACAAACCCATGACCTCAACCCCACTGAACACCTTTGGAATAAACTGGAACACTGACTGCACCCTAAACCGCCTCAACCTATTGTACATTAATGCCTGACATCACTAATGCTCTTGTGGCTGAATGAGCACAAATCCCCAGGGTAACGCTCCAAAATCTAGTGGAGAACCTTCTCAGAACGGTGCAGGTTATGAAAACAGCAAAAGGGGGACAAACTCTGAAACAGGATTACAAAAAGTATGTTTAGGAGTCAGGTGTGCAGAAGTTTGAAAGAGAGTGGTATCTCACTTGTTCTGTATGCACGAGCTTACAGATCTCCATGATTGTCTAGTGTCATTGTGATTTGAAAGACCTGCGAAAGCAAAGCGAATTTTGCTCTCTTGAGCTCCGAGCCTTGGAGGGTTGTGGCCAAGATGTAGAGTGTACTGTACACTTAAAAGGGGACACCTTAAAAAAAAAAAAAAAAAAAAAAAAAAACCTTATACCTTTTGTTCTTTTTCCATCTTTTTCCATTATTGTACTCGCTTGGACGTACAGTAAACAAGCCATTTTCCCTCTAGTGTGACCTCATATAAGAAGAAACCCTCCCACAGCTTGTTCTCTGAGGGGGCTGGACTCAGCAGTACAGCAGGTCATTTACTGTACATAAACACTTAAACTGCATGTTTGGAAGAAGACTAAACAGAGGGCGTTTGAGACATGGAAAATGCATTATCCAAGGTGTATTTCATCTTTAGCATTAATGTGTTAACTTGTTAAAGAAATAGTAAAATATGGGACCATTATGTTATATTTGTTTGGTTTCTGTGCAACGATATGAGACTGCGTAACAAACTGGAAAAACTTTTACATGCCTCGGGGATATGTATCTGAAATACTGTGCCGTGATAAGCAGGAAGCACAAAGTCAGTCTTTGGTGCTGTTCCTGATGTAGTCATCCCTTTTTTCATACTCCTTCCTGATTTCTTATTTTATTTTTTATATTTGCCACACTTAAATGATTGAGATCATCAAACAACTTGTAATATTGCACCAAGATAAACCGAGTAAATACAAAATGCACGTTTTAAATGATGATTTCATTTATTAAGGGGAAAAAAAAGCTGTGCAAACCTACTGTACCTGGCCCTATGTGAAAAAGTAATTACCCCCTTACTAAATCATGAATGACTTTATCTGAGTTACACTTCACTTGACACTCCCAGAGCCATTATCCACAAATGGAGAAAACTCAGATTAGTGGTGAACCTTCCCAGGAGTGGCCGGCCTGCCAAAGTGATTCCAAGTGCACAACAACAACTCATTCAGGAGCTCATAAACGAACACAGAACAACATCTAAAGAACTGCAAAACACCATTTGCCTGAGTTAAGGTCAGCGTTTCACAGTGATTCACACTTGGATTATGCAACAAGACAATTTTCCGAAACACACCAGCAAGTCCACCTGTGAATGGCTCAAAAAAAAAAATTAAGTTTTGTAAAACCTTTTGGTGTGGCTGAATAAAAACAATTCTGCATAGAAGAACGGAACAAAATTTCTCCACAGCGATGTGAAAATCTCATTGGCAGTTATTGCAATTGTTTGCTTGCAGTTGTTGCAGCCAAGGGTGGCACAGCCAGTTATTAGGTTCAGTTATTAGGTTTAGGGGGCAAGTTTCTACATAGGGCTAGGCAGGTTTGGACAACTTTTTCCCATAATAAATAAACTGATTTTTTTTTTTATGATAACAAAACCTAAACTTTTTCACAGCACTGTATATACCCATTACTCTATTAATTTCACTAGAATGCTCATCACTATACACTGTACACAATACATTGTATACTGTAAGACACAACTGGCTGGCTGTAGTATCTTTCCAACCTAAAACGAAAAGCTACTAACATTAAAAAGAACCTTAGTACAAATAAGTACTTACTCACTTTAAATTTCTTGGCAGTATATAAAACTCTACATCTAATGGGAACACCTGCTTGTTCGTGGAAATGATGTTACGATCTCGGGTGAAGCTTTCATAGGCGGAGACCAAGCTGAAAACTGAATAGCTGAATAACAAACCACATTACACGCATGGTGGTGGATTGCTCTGTGCAAGTCAAGTTTAGATATAGCTCTTAAATGCAGAAATGTTAAGGATTATAAAACTCATCCATCTTTATTTATCGAAATATCATAGCTCAGTCGTCTCGAGAACAAATGCCTATGGTGGATTTAATAATCCAGGATTTTTAGAGGAAAACAGAAAAAAAAGAGAATTAAAGTGTTTTATTGGATTTGTTCTCGAGAATATTCGTTTTCCCCCAGCGGATAGCGGGCTGAAACCTTTTCCCGAGCCATTGACAGCCTTTCAAGCCAAGCCTAGAGGTTTCATTTATTTATTTAGGTTGTATTTTTATATTTTTCCCCCCCTCCACAGTGCCAGTGTGGCAGCGTGAAACCCAGAGTCACGGATGTTTAACCTCAGGCACGGTCGCGGTTTGCACTAGCGCAGCATATCTCTTGTGTCTGTGACACATTGTGCGCGCTGCGCTCGCTAATGCCCATTCATAAAGAAAAGCAATATTATTTCCAACATTCCCACATGAGCAGGACATAATAGTGTTGTTTACTTGCTTTATATCCAACGGTGGTGTGTTAGACTTTGCCTAGGCCAGGTGATTTGTGAATCGTGTTAGCCAAGCTGTTTTCATTTATTTATTTATTTTTGTACCTGTCGAGGTATTTATTTAT
Organism: Clarias fuscus; assembly: GCA_030347435.1. NCBI lineage: Eukaryota > Metazoa > Chordata > Actinopteri > Siluriformes > Clariidae > Clarias > Clarias fuscus. The sequence goes on from CM059218.1 coordinate 11,049,125, forward strand.
TTTTGTACCTGGGATCATTGAGATCATTTTGTAGTCTTCCTTAAATATCATTATACAAGCATCGCTTGTATACATTTCAGCAGTGGTGGGAAAAATATACAAATGGCGTTCTTAAGTAAAAGTAGAAGTTCTTCATTTATTTGTGCACCTGAGTAAATGTACTGAAGAATGTACCTTCAAATGTATTTAACCAGAGGTTGGTAGTAATGTGTTTCACGTAATTTACTCTTTGAAACTTTGAAACAATTTACTTCTATGAGTAGTTTTAATGCAGCATACTTTTTACTTTTACTTGAGTAGATTTGTGAAGAAGAAACGCTACTCTTACTCCGCTACATTCGGCTACACTCGACTCGTTACTTTTCTAACCATTTATTCTTTGTGTTTGCCAGAGAAATGCAGCAGATGGATCTACCACATGATTGTGTTTCCACCAATTAAGTGAGGCCTGCAGTTCTTTGTATGTTGTTGTGGTGTCTTTTGTGACCTCTTGGATCAGTTGTCGCTATGCTCTTGTGGTAATTTTGGCCGGTCAGCGACTCCTGGGAAGGTTCTCTACTGTTCCATGTTTTTGCCATGTGTAGATAATGGCTCTCACTGTCGTTCGCTGCAGTCCCAAAGCTTTAGAAATGCCTTTATAACCTTTTCCAGAGTGATAGATCTCAGTTTTGTTCTTTCCCATTTGTTTTTTAATTTCTTTGGATCTCGGCATGATATCTAGCCTTTGAGGGTCTATTGAGGGTGGGGGGCTATGTAGTTTTAGATTTTGTTTTCCATTAATAATAAAAACCGTTATTTAAAAACTGCATGATGTGTTTACTTGTGTTATCTTTGATTAATAATTTAATTTGTTTCTTCATCATTTTGTCTAATTGCCTACATAATTTCTAAAAAATAAAATAAAAATAAAAAAATCGGACATTACGATGTACTTGTAGTCTTTTAACTGAATACTTTTTTTACTCTTACTTGAGTAATATTTTGGTTGACTACTTTTTTACTTCTACTTGAATAATATTATTTTGTCGTACAGCTACTCTTACATGAGTAAATTTCTTTTGCCTACTCTTCCCACCTAAAAAAATCTCTCTCTCTCTCTCTCTCTCTCTCTCTTTCTTTCTGCTTTCCGATTGTGAACGTGCTGTTTATGTTGCTGTCTACAACCTGCTCAGCTGATTCAGATTTCAAACACCTGTTCTGCTATTATAAGTGTTTCGATGGAAAGGCAAGTCATGCATTTACGCATAATAATCAGCGAGTGGTGAAATTCTCTCTTCAAATACTACACACCACTGTCGTTAGGTAACACAATGCAATGCAGAAACGTAGTTAAGTAAAAGTAGATATTTGCTGTTCGTGTGTGCGGAGTAAAAGTAAAAAATATGATCTGGGCCTCCGAGTGGCGCAGTGGTAAAGCGCTCGTCCTATCATCCGGAGATCGCTAGTTCGATCCCCGGGTGATGCTGTAACCTCTCGCAGCCGGAGGTCTAGAGAGAGCTGATTGGCCGAGCTCTCTCAGAGGGGAGGGATGAGAGGTACTTAGTGCTCCCACATTAATCACGGCTCTACAGCCAATCAGGGGCGTCTGTGAGCTCACGCAAGCGGAAGGAGCGGATAGCGCTGTCCTCCGAGTGTGTTACGCCGCTCCCACAATCGGTTGGCTGGAGCATTCCGAACCACATATTCGATCTTCCCGGCTGATTGGTATTATTAGCCTTAATGTGGGCGCCCCCTATTGACGTGGAGGAGATGGACACAACTAAATTAGGGAGTAAAATCCACAAAAAAAACAAAAAAAAATCTAAGAAAACTACTCAAGCAAAATACAGATACCAGAAATATATACCCAAGTACGGTAATGAAGTACAATAAATGTACTCTGTCATTTTACATCTCTGCATGTCAGCTATCGTTAAATGTTGTCGTGTGGGGGTTTTGTATATTTAAAAGCATTCCCTGCACCTTGTACTGTAAGAATGTAAACCCAAAACCCTGGTGATGTGCTTTGTCTGAAAAGAAAAGAAAATGGTTGTGAGCATGAACATGAGCTGAAATGATTGACTGTGTTGCTGATTCTAATTAGCAACAGTTGTAAAAGGTTAGACTTAGTGTGTGGGAGAAGGTGGGTGGTTATGTTTATGCTTGTGAGTATATGTGTGTGTGTGTGTGTGTGTGTGTGTGTGTGTGTGTGTGTGTGTGTGTGTGTGTAGGCTTACATGGCAAGCAGATATTATGCCATCAAGAGCTTAGTGTTGATTGCCAGCCTCCATCACCATGTGTTTAGATGGAAAGGTCCGATAAAGTTCTGCCTTGAGCGGCAATTACCAGTTCTCTCTTCTCCCCGCTGTGATCTGCAGCCTTGTAGCGCAGCTGCTTCACACTCGCCAGTTAAAAACACAGCCGTGTTAAAATCAATACGTCCAGAACACCGTCTATTGACAACATTCCCTGGTCAATTCCGAGCTTTTCACTGTATGTAAATGCAGTGAAACAAGTTTTGCCTGGCTTTGGTTTACAGTGTGTGTTTTAAAATCATTCAATAACACGTTTCGATACGTTTCATCCCTTAACCATCTTCTAACAAAAATGGGTGTTGTACAAGAGGTGTGCAAGTCAAACCAGGACTCGAAATTGTGCAGAATAAATCCCTCTCTTATTGTTGATGGGAACGACTGCAGTGGGCTCCTCAGCTGGGATTGTCATTCACAGACGTATGGCCTTATTTAAGAAGTTTGCACCATTCGAATGTTTTACTGTGTCCCATTACCGTACCGTCTTCTCTAAACATCATTTGATTTTATACCTTCATCCTTCATTCACGTGGAATGTCATCACCCAAGTCCCTGTTTGATTCGAACGCTCCTGGTCACTTGACTATCCTTTCCCATTGTCTCCATAATCTGTGCTTATTTACAGGAAAACCTTTATAGATTTGGTGAGCTGTCAATTTCCTCCATTCCTGTAAGTGTAGTCATTAGTGTGAGGGTGAATCAATGGCACTTTCCTTACAAACCTAGAGAAAATGGGGCCAGATTAATAATATTAAGGTTACAATAATATATTTTTTTTCCTGTCCGTAAGTCCGTAGTTTGTTCAAAATTTTTACACAAGCATTCTGGCAGCACAAACGCAGACACAGCCAGAGATTGTTGTTGACTGTCTTTGGTCACGATGGCACCAAGTCTGCCAGCGGTTTGCACATTTTGTTATGCCCTTAAAGACTATGAGGCTCGACTGAAGACCAAAGAACGATTATAGGATCAAGGATCAGGCCAGACAAAATTATACAGTTTAATAATCTGGCTTGTAGTGTGCAAAACAATAGTGTACGATTCATAAAAATATCTATTTAAAAAGAATGTGTCACATATCTACAAATACAATATATGTTTTCCCCCATAGATATTTTAATGTAGAATATCTTAAGAGTAAGAATGTTTCGAGGTGAATCCTCGAAGGCTGAACGCTATATTAATGTCTTGTTTTCTTTTCCTTTGGCTGTACAGCACAAGGTCAGGACCTGGTGACGGCAAACGTGTCAGTGATCGAGGGTGAAACAGCCACAATCAGCTGCCGGGTGAACAACAACGACGACTCGGTCATCCAGCTCCTCAACCCTAACAGACAGACCATTTACTTCCGAGATGTCAGACGTAAGAATCACTTCCTACTTTGGTTTACATCGTGAACATATCTTAAATAAATATGATATATTTTAATGCCTTCCTTTGTTAAACCAGTTTCTGTAGCTGTAGTCCGTGCTGCTCACAGCCATGCACAATTCATCCTCTGTTCTCCCTTTAAGCCGACCCTGGTTCGAACATTTCTTATTATTGGCAAGTGCAGCAAAGCATAGCATTGTTGACAAGGTCCTTCTAACAACTGACTGACAGTGTGTAATTGTGTTGGCCTGATTAGAGCTCTCTGAACGGTCCATTTATATTCCAGCCTTCAGATTGTTTAGCTCTTCATTGATGTACTGCATGCAAAGCATATAATCATTGCTTCTCTGCTTAATAAGGGCCTTGATGAGCAGCTAAGTGACGGTCTGACCGGTAATCAGCGTCTACTTTAACTTAGTCCATAAGAGGGAACTCCTTACAGTTGTAATTTCTGTTGTTGGGGGGGAAATATTTTTTGAGGCGCATTAACCATGACACAGGAAAGCGAAAATGTAACACATATTTTTGCTAACAATAAATCATAATACATGTAGTATGAAGTATAAACATAACATATTGTACAGTATTCTGTTTACAGTGGTGAAACAGCAGTTTGAGAGTAAATGTGGTTGTTTGTTATCACGCATGTGTTGGTGGCATCAGCCAGTCCCCAAATACTGAGCGGTCATACAGCCTGGGGTAACACAAGTTAGTCTCAATGTGAGACTAAATGCTTTGGTACCTTTTTCCAGATGGTAAGAGGATGAAAAGTTGTGTGAGTGGTGCACCATCCACAATGTTGGTGGATTTTGCGGATGAAGTACAGTATGGAAGTAAAGGGAGCCCCTTATTATCTTCTCGGCTGTCCTCGCTATCCATCGCAGGGGCCTTATGATCCAAGACGGTGCCATTCCTGAACCAGGCAGTGATACAGCTGCTTAGGATGCCCTCAGTAGTCCCTTTGTAAAATGTCCTAGGGATGGGAGGTGGGAGATGGGATTTTCACAGCTGGCCTTCCCAGAAAGTAGAGATAATGCTTGGCTCGCTTTGCTATGGAGTTGGTGTTTAGGGACCAGTTGAGGTTCTCTGCCTGAGCTGAGGTGCTCTTTATGATCTCCACTGAGGAGTCATTGATGTTCAGTGGAGAGTGGTTGATCTGTGCTCTCCTAAATTTAACAACCATTTCCTTGGTTTTGTGTGCAGTCAGAGACCTTGTTGGCTCTGCACCAACTCCACCTCCTCACTGTAGGCAGATTTGCCGTTGATGCTGATCTGCGAACTTGATGATGTGATTTGAGCTGTGCATTGCTGCATGGCTGTGAATCAGGGAAGTGAACAATAGTGGACTGAGCACACAGCACAGTGTAGTGACGCTGGAGATGCTGATCCTGATCCAGACTGATTGAGGTCTCCCAGTCAGAAACTCTAGGTTCAGGTGTTCAGGCTTTCTAATCAACAGCATTCAAATGTACGTGTCCTTTTTGTCCCGGAGGTTGAAGGAAAGCTGGAGGGTAGTGATTATGTCATCTTTCATCTTCCTTCTGTGAGGAAGGAAGCAGGGTCTTGGAGTGCTTCATGAAACTTGTCATGAGGCACATCATGTCAGTGGGTGTAAGTGCAACAAGAGGATAATTATTGAGGCAGAACCCTGGAAACTTCTTGTGGCGGTCTTAAAGCATGTCGGGATGACGACACTTCTTAGAGAGATGTGAAAGATTTCTTCTTCCTCTTCACCTCCTTATTATGTGTGACAGGGCTCAGTAAAGTTTTGTTTTGAAGAACATTTATGGACAGTGCAAAGAAAGAACGCCTCATGGCCAAAAGGGGTCATTATGAGAATTTTTTTCATGCAGGTACATTATTAATACATTACATTAATAATGGTTAGTAACCTAACCCTAACCCTAACCCTAGTAACAACGGTTACGATGGCCTCTGAGTGGCGCAGTGGTAATGTGCTTGGAGATCGCGAGGTCGATCCCCGGGTGATGCTGTAACCTGTCGCAGCCGGAGGCCTAGATAGAGCTGAGAGGTGAGGGATGAGAGGTACTTAGTGCTCCCACATTAATCAAGGCTCTACAGCCAATCAGGGGCGTCTGTGAGCTCACGCAAGTGGAAGGAGCGGATAGAGCTGTCCTTCGAGTGTGTTACGCCACTCCCAACGGTGCGTGAGTGAGCAGTTCGAAAAGATGTGGTCGGCCGGCGTCACCTGGTTCGGAGGAAACGTAAGAGTCTTTGGCCCTCCCGACTGAGTGGTAGTAGTAGCCTTAATGTGGGAGCCCCCAAGTGACGGGGAGGAATTGGTCACAACTAAATTAGGGAGTATTAGGGAGAAAATCGAGGAAAAATCCCCCCCAAAAAATGAACAACAGTTATGATTTGTCCCCACTGTACAGCATGACCAAAAATGTGGTTGTGTCACACAAAGAGAAACATGCTACTTTAACATAACCTTTTCTATTATACTTATATTATTGTCTATTAAAAGGGGTCTATCAGAAGTATATCGTTTTCAAATCCAGTGTGTTCTGAATTTTAATGATTTAATTTCAGTGTATCACTACAATTCACAAATATGACCTAACCATGTGGTATGTTTAGTTTTTTTTTTTTTTTTACAGGTCATGTTTATTAATTTTATGCTCAGGCTTGAGATTTTTCTATAAATTATGTATTACCATATGCCTTACAATTTCATTTCGACCTTATTTCCTGGTGTCTTTCAACAAAGAGGAAAATGATTAGTTCTTTAGTACAATTTTGTTAATAATGAAAGTAAGCTGCAGCATTTTTTAAGATCCTTGGCTACTATTCAGCTCTATACAACTTCCTTCACTCATAAAAGCTAAAAAAGCAGACCGTTAAAAAGGTCAGGCCACATTTTTGCCAAATGTAAAATTAATGTACCTTGGTGATGGATAATTTTCTTCCCAGGTGTACTTAATGGTAATGAATGGAAATACAGTAAATGTTAAGAATTCTATTGTGTGTGTTATTTATTATACACTGCCTGGCATGAGAAAAATCACAGTTCAAAGTTAAATTGCAAATACTTAAAGCCTTCCCGTTTCTTAAATAACCTTGATAGTTCCTGTATTTCAAAAGGGTCAAATTATTGGCCTGCATCAAAGCATTCAAGGAGATTGCTGAAACTATTAAAATTGGTTTAAGAATCATTCAACGCATTATTAAAACCTGGAAGGATAGTGCTGAACTGCTGAACTTTGCAGTTGAAATATAGTTCGAAAAAAGCATGAATGACCATGATTGGCGATCACTTAAACGTTTGGTTAAGTTGGATCATAAGTAAATTGACCTCAGTGAACTAAATGAAATGAAATTACCTATTCAAAGCAATGTTTAATTCTGAAGGAGAGAGCATTTTCATACATACTTTGCTATTCAATGGCATCAATGAGCCTTCGGCACCCGTGACCCTATAGCCAGTTCCACAAATGGCCTTCATTGGTGTTTAGCAAAATGTATCATTCAAATCTACAACCCAAATTATTTGCTAATAGAATTGAGTACATTTGGTCGTTAAGTCAAGGTTAATCACTTGCTCTTAGAAATTCTTACGTTTTCTTATCTCTTGTATGTTTGTGCATGTCTGCACATCTTTCTCTCTCTCTCCCTATACTATATATATATATATACAGTGGAACCTTGGATTACGAGCATAATTCGTTCCGGAAACGGGCTTGTATTCCAAAACACTCGTAAACCAAATCAAATATTCCCATAAGAAATAATGAAAACTCAAATAATTTGTTCCACAGCCCAAAAAAAATAAAAACAGAAAAATAATGAATACAATACATAAAGTAAAAATAAAACAAATTAACCTGCACTTTACCTTTAAGAAAAGTTAAAATAAATACCAACAGTTAAGCGTTTCCGTTTGTGCGCGCAGGTGTCAAAAAACTCGGCACTCGTAAACCAAGACATGCTCGTATTTCAAAATTCAAAATTTATTAGTTCAAAATGTATTACATTTATTAAATTAAATTTAAAAAAATTTTTTTTGAATTAAATGTATTAAAAATCTTTGCTCGTCTTGCGGAACACTCGTAAACCGAGGTACTTGCAATCCGAGGTTCCTCTGTATGTATATATATGCATACACGATGCAGGCACGCACGCACACACACACACACACACACACACACACACACACACACACACACACACACATTACTGGGAATTTGGGAATGCCAATTAGCCTAACCAGCATGACTTTGGACTGTGGGAGGAAAGCACGCAGACCTGAGGCAGGAATTAAACCCTCGACCCCGGAGGTGCAAGGCCACAATGCTAACCATTACACCACCGTGCTGCCTATATATGTTTGATATACTGCATATGATCAGCTATAACGTAACACACTGCCATTGATTATAAGTTTTATATATATACAGTGTATATAGAATGGTGACAAGATTGTTCCCAGCCAATGCTCATTTATGCCCTTATGTGGACCAAAGACCAGGAAAGCCAATGCAGCACAGGGTGGCAGAGCTTCCCAGGTGGCACAAGGGGAACCTACACACGACTGAACTTAATGATTTGCATCATGTTATGGCTGATTGGTGTACATTACTCTATATTGAATACTACACCATAAAACTATACACATTATGTATTGTGATATATTATGTAGTATATTAATGTAGTTAAAAAAATGATTTAATCCAAGAAAAAAGTAAATAACTTAAAATAAGTTTAGAATCTTTCATGCTTTCACTCTAATACATTTACTCATTTTTTAAAGGTCGTTTATAAGATCTTTAATGCTGAATTATTGTACACGGGAGCTTTAGTACAGATAATAGCAATTGTTTGTTTCGTGTTCACAAACCTATGCCAGGCTCCACAACCTTGTATCGCCACATCAAAACTGAGGCTCCTGGCGTCTGTGAGCTCACACAAGTGGAAGGAGCGGATAGCGCTGTCCTCCGAGTGTGTTACGCCGCCCCCAACGGTGCGTGAGCGAGCAGTTCGAAAAGAGGCGGTTGGCTGACGTCACGTGGTTCGGAGGAAACACGTGATAGTCTTCGGCCCTCCCGGCTGAGTGGCAGTAGTAGCCTTAATGTGGGAGCCCCCTAGTGACGGGGAGGAATTGAATACAACTAAATTAGGGAGAAAATTGGGAAAAAAAAAAAAAAAAAAAAGAAACTGATGCTCCTGCTATTACACCTCTATGGTAGGTTCTAACCATTGTCCACTGGAAACACCCAACAATCTGCTATTTTGGAGATGCTCTGACCCAGCCATTTAGGCATCGGAAAAGACTTGCCCATCATTCCTAATTCCAACACATCACCTTGGAGAGCTGAGTACTCACTTGCTACCTAATATAGTCTATTCACCCTGACAGATGTAATGAGAAAACAAGGAGTAACAGAGTAGTCAATGTTCATCCTTCACCTGTCAGTGGTTTTAATATTATGCCTATATTACAAATGATTTTAATTAGAAAAGAACTGAACTCTAATCTCACAGCTAAGATAAAAAACAAAAAAACAAAAAAAAAAAACATACAACCACAAGCAATGGCAGTGACGCAAAGAAGAGATGGAGCTGTGGAGCACGTCTGCCGTTCTCTTTTATCCTGTAAATCATCTCTACAGGTCTGCTCATCAGCACACCATAATTGATCAGAGAAGAAGAGGGAAAAAATTGAAACGGGGATGAACATGCCAACTATTCAGCATGTCACAAGAAAAACAGCACAGCAGCACGAACAGACACAGGGTACAACATGCCTGCGAGGACTAAAACGGAACGGCTAACAGTGCGACAGCATTCTCGCACCATGTCTCAAATCATATTACAGTACATCCCAGGACATAACAACAAGCACCAAGTCAAAAGGCACGGGAAAATTTAAAGTGGATATATCCACCGAAGGTATCTTAAATGACAAAAAACATACAGTATGTGTCAGAATACTTAGACAAAACGGGAGGTGGAGGTTACTGACAGTCACGTCTCACAAACACTTGACATTAAGAGTGTAGATGGGGGTCTTCAATCAGAGTGCAGTCACTTTATTGCTGTAATGTATTATTCTGTCTAATGTTTACTGGGTGTGCTCTTTCAGTGTTTGTGAAAAAAAAAAAAAAACGATGAACAATTCACAGTTTCAACCCACCCCCTGCTGACAACTTTAGGTTAACAGAATGCTACAGCTCTAGGAACGCTTGCTTCAAAGAACATTCAATCTGTCAAGTTTACGGAGAACAGTGTATGCTCTAACAATACTGCAACATATTTCTTTGCCAAAATGGTAACACTAAAGAACAATTTTAAAGAACAAACTTCGAGTCAAGACATCATTCAAGTCAAGCGTTTCAGTCCTCTGCATTTACGTACGACAGAGGCGTATTAAATCCAAGCATGTGACATGTGCCTGTATTTTTTTTTTTTTTTTTTGGCTTATTGCATGTGAGTGAAATGCAAAACTCTATGACAAAAAAAATGCAATCACAACACCATGCTTTTTATACACTGCACTTCGTGTAAAATCACAGGCTACAAAGACATAACAATTGTTCAACCAGGAGACGCATAGCAAAGTGCCTGTATGCCATGATCCTCATTTTACACCAACATAGGGAAACAAAATAAAGACAAGCATAATGCTAATTCACTGCCCAGCTGTCTCATGTCGAATTTTTAGTTGAGCGGTTTTGTAATTACAGCTGGCAGATCACTACAGACAAAATGGGCTTAGTAATGAAGGCTCCAAAGCAAACATTTCGCAATCTGACTGCTCCGACTTCTCTACTTCAATTCCGTGTCTTCGTGTCTTTTGTAAAAAAAAATGTTTAAAAAAAAAGGAAAGAAATTTTTTTTTAAATGATCATTGTGGAAAGTAGTAGATTTCCTCGGTTTGTTCATATTGTACATATGGGATTATATTATGCCATTATGCTATACAATCCTGTAACACAATGATTTACAAACTGCAGGACATTTCTTTAAAAGACACAAAGATACAAAGGGCAAAAAATGTGTGTACTGTAATTAGTAAACATAAGTTCATTCAGCTTGACTGAGAGGGGCCGGCGCTGAGAGGGGGGCGTGGCAGTTGTTGATGGATTCTAATAGCTCTCCAACTAGGCTTAAAAATTAATATTATTAAACGTAAAAATTAAGATTTTTCTCATATCACTAAAAGCAATGCACATGTACCTCCTCAAAACTGATCATCAAATAACAGAAGTTGTAATCAAACCAGATTACAATCAAAGTGTGAAAACGAGAGGGGACTGTCTAAGTCTAAGTGGGAGACAGTCTAATAAATAGGGGTGTAACTAACATGGTATACCTGCACAGGCTTGGGCACTGACATTACTGTGTGGCTGTTAACTCAGAACTGTGGAAGTATGGACAATGGCAACTTCCAACTTTTAAAGGTCCCATATTTTCCCAGTTCTTTAACAAATTAAAAAAGTCTTAGAGCGTCCCCAAAGTGGGTCTCTTAATGCTGTACCTGAAATACCCTCAAATAATGCACCTTTTCATTGAGATGGTTGTGGCACTGGGTTGCTGATTAGAGAGTTGGGGGTTCAAATCTCGCCACGGTCTGGCCTTTGACCGAGGCTGCTAAACCCAAAATGTTCAAATGTATACCCAGCTACAGAGTTTCAGTGCTGGTCCCAAACCTGGAGTAATTAGGTGGTTTGCAACCTGAAGGGCATGCAACGTTAAACCTGTGCCAGATCTTGCAGATCTGATGTGGCAACACCAAGAGTAAAGGGACAAAATGCAAGAAAAAAATATATATGTATGCTTTAAAATTTCTGCTTCTATTCTATTTCATAATAAATGAAATGAGGTTCTGCTGAGCCATGCCACTCCAGGGAGCAACAGAGCTGAACAGGAAGCATAGGGATGGTATCTTCGAATAAAAGGTGTTCAAGTTCATATAAAGTCCACTTTCATTGTTGGGCACTAAGGGGCAAAACTACTGATTTGAGTTTCGGTTCTAAGCTATTGAGGGACTGCAGTCACAAGCTATCAAAGAAAAACGGCAAAGTCCAAGGTCATTTTCATGGTCATCAACCGGAACCATCCTTAGTAACCAGACTCATCCCTAAGCAGACCATATTGGGGCCATCCACAGCAGCAGCCAGAAGCCTCCATGAAACAAGAATTCTAACCAGAAGCGGGACACGAGGATGCGTCCAGAGGGCAGAAGGGGTCAGGATAGCTAGCATTTCAGGCCATGTGTACAGTATCTTGACGGAAAAAGAGGGAGAACAGTAAGGTATGCTACTGTAACATTCACCAAATATACGTATAAGGTGAATAAATTCATGTGCAGAGTGCAAGCAGGGACTCCAACATATACAGTATATGAGGTCACAATAGGGAAAATTCTAATTGGGTTCTTTGAGCCCTGGCTAATACAAAAATGTTTTCTTGTACTGTATACTGTATACAGAGATGGAGACCCATCTCAGTGTCTAAAAATGACTAAAAAGTGAATTTAGCATATTAGGTCCCTTTTAAATGACTCAATTTAACCACTCCAGCTTGTCCTTGTGCCTTTTAACAGTGGACAATAAAAGGCAAATAAATCTACTTCATAATTACAGTTTGGTTTTTGAATGAGAACGAATGCTTTACGACTTTACACTTTTCCTCATGAATAAGTTGATCAGCTAGACTGGGCATGTGCTGACATTTCACTAGAAATGGGTTACACCAACTCGCAGGTGTCTCCTGGTAGCAATGGTCTAAATGAATGAAAGAGGAAAAAAACTTCTCTCTCTCTCTCTGTCTCTCTCTCTCTCTCTTTCTTTCTTTACACACCAGTTTAAATATCAGTTCTTGACAGTGAAATAGGTCTGGTTTGGGATTCACTAATGGCCTGTCCAATTACATCTCTTTGCTTATTTGAGGTTATTCATTTCTTCACAGTGCAGCAGCTACCACACGGGAAAATTATCAGAAAGCCTTTTGATTACAAACATCAAAGGGGGGCTCAAGGGCAAAACTCCCACGGTTAACTAAATCACCGTCGAATGATTGTGTATAAACAGCATTACTGTATTCTAGGGGACTTTCTTTTGTGTTAGCGATGGCTGGTCATGGGTATGTGCCTCGCTTTAGCTGCAAAAATGCACAGATTATGAGAACACATGAATATTAGAAGCCCTGTCAAGACGAACTGTAGCATGAAATTGAATTATGTGAGTAGTAATACAGCACAGTTTCTTTCTTGGTAGTGCGAGATAGCACCCAAACTATGCGAGTACTAACCAGGCAAGTGTCATAGGAAAGGAGAATGTTTTGCCAGCTCTTATGGGTTATGTCTTTGTGCAAATGCATCTCATTAGTTTCTGCTGTAGCCATTCTCTCCCTTCTCTCTTTCTGCTCTCAGAAAGTCTCTCTCTCTCTCTCTAGCTCTCGCCTTCCTGTGAACCTGAGTTGCTTCCATGTTCAAAAGTGCGCACTCATTTTTGTCAGTGGATGCCAAATCATCATCCACTGTATGTACTTACATTACAAAATGGATTCCGTGTCGTGCTTTTGTTCTCGTGTCCGTTCATGTTTCTGCACATACAGTATACTGGATTCAGAAAATGATCATTACTCAGTGTCCAAGTTCCTGTTATGTGCCTGAGAAAGTAAAGGTAGAACATGCCCATATAAACTGTTTTATTCAATCCTGGTCATAGAGAGAACTGTTCTTTCATTCTTCACTTGCTTTAAATTGTGCATTATTCTTATTTTATTTATTTTAACCATATACACTTCACATCAGTGCCTAGGTTTGAAGACGGACCTCTAAATGCGGAATGTGTGATTAGGATCTACATTTTCCCTGAGCTCAAACCTCTGTCACGACCGCCAAGTTAATGCTGTTTGTTTCTCCGCAGCTCTTAAGGACAGCCGCTTTCAGCTGGTTAACTTCTCTGACAACGAGCTCCGCGTGTCACTGTCCAACGTGACGCTCATGGACGAGGGAAGATACGTGTGCCAGCTCTATACAGATCCCCCGCAGGAGGCCTACGCTGACATCACTGTCCTGGGTACGTCGAAGCGCCTTTGTGAATGTTAAAAATCGCGATTATTGATTCCCCTCATTGATCCATTCAGTCAATTGAACCCGTCTAATTGAATCCCGCCATAACACAATATCAACCAATTACCTTCATGCCGTTTCCAATAACAAGGGTGAAGAAAAGAGGAACAGATGTTTTGCTATTGATATTGGAGGTCTGCTTTTGGCAGCCATATTGACTGAATGTTTCTTCGATTCTGAAAAGCCCCATTGAATGATTCAGGCTTTTTTTTTTTTTTTTTATGAGCTTTTCACATTTAATAATACTGAATTATAGAGTTTTATTACAGACTATATTTGGACTTCCTGGGGAGATGAATGTATGTGAGCATGCTCCAAAGACACTTGTTTCATTTCCTAAAATTATGCAAGGCTGTACACATTCACAGCATGAACGCTGAACCACATCTCCAAACCCTGCATTAAAATAAAAAAGCTCTGTAGAAATCAAAGCCTTATCAAGAGGGATCTCTCACTGGGCGTTTCACTGGGAACATGACTGCACATGTCACTAGCTCACAGCATGAAAATCAGGAAGGCCAATGATAGTGGCAGACATGTCAGGTTAGGGTTATGATTAGGAAAAACACAAACACGGTGTTGTAGCAATGCACAGCTTGACATATACCAGACTGACGTTTTGCGTGTAAACACAGAGCGACCGAGAACCTGAAAAACAGATACATCAGGGTCCTAAAGTAATTACTGCCGTCACAGATCCTCCGGCGTAAAAAAAGCTTTAGAGCACTGATCTGCTCTCTGGCAGTAGATGGTTTTATGACAGAGTGCTTAAATTGAAGGTAAACACATCCGAGCACTACATTTCACCGTGCCGTCTTCCAGGTTTGTATATTTCCTTTGTGCTTCTGATAATGTGTTGTTTTTTAACCTCTCAGATCTCTGGGAAAGAGAATGTTGTGCAGCAGACTTTAGATCCAGACAGAGATCCAGCCGCAGGGGGACTCAAAGCCCATATCTAATCCTGCCGCTGTTTATGCTCCTCCAGTTCCACCAGGCAACCTAATCATCGAATCACGTGAGGATGTGGTGAGCGAAGGGAATGAGACTGAGATAACCTGCACGGCCATGGGCAGCAAGCCCGCCTCCAGCATTGTGTGGATGAAAGGAGATCAGATCCTACAAGGTCAGATTCAAACACCATCAATAGCAATTTTTTCCGATGTGCCGATTCCGAGATATGTAATCCGTCTTCGCCGCGCACGTTTCCCATCCCGGTAATCCCATGACGATTCGGAATTTCTTCTTAACGAGATTTCGACGAGGTGGCCACGCTCGCTTCAAAGTGCAGAAAAGAATAGTCTGAGACATGTTTTTCAGTGGGAGTTTTTTTTTTTTTTTTTGGCTCAGCTTAAATAAGTGGCTTTGAACAAACTCCAGCTGTTCCTCTCCCACTCAGCCGGCTCTACCCGCCTATTAGCTGACACCGGTTGAGGTTGTGTGATAAAGAGAGTCTGCAGGCTGCATAATCTGCTCATGAATGCCTTTCTCCATTAAGACATGGGGGGAGGGGGAGTGGCGAGTAACTCAGACTACCTGGTGACAAGCGAATGCTTTCATGCTACCACACGCTTTGCTGAGCAAATAAATGAATCAGTCTGAGCCCCAAATTTAAGCAATGAGTCATACAGGATGAGCAAGTCAAGAGTCAAAACTGGGAATGAAAGCCAGTTTAATCACTAGTGCTCGTCAGCCAGGCTAGACTGGGATAAATGTAAGCGTAAAAATATTGTTTTGGCACGTTCTAAACAGCTAGTTGCTAGCTATTAACGTATTGTTGCCAACTGTTTCTTAATGTTGTATTTAAAATAGGTTTTCCAACGAATACTGGGGAAAAAAATATGTTCAAAAATATATATATAAGTATCTGCTTCGTCATTGTTTCCGGTCAATGGATCCTAGACCATCTGCCCTAAAAACTATTTCCATGATGTATATAAAAAAAAACTTTCTTTTATGGTTATTAACGGTTCCAAACGGTTCCAGCATGATAATGGCCCTGTAGAAAAACTGAGCTCCAGGAAGACATGGTTCAAGATCAGTGTGGAAAGAACTCAAGTGGTCTACATCTGATCACCTCGAACCCTGACTACAGCTGTTATAAGGAGCCAATGGGATATTGGGAAACTGCATATTTACTGTATAGCCATGTTGGGATAATGGTCTGGTGTCTACTGTATATATTGTACATTTGGCAATATAGTGTAGTTTATACAGTAGTGCGAAGAAGTTATTTATCAACCACATTCATCAATGATCAATCATTTCTAGTCTTTAAAATATGATTATAATTTCTTTGTTATTTTCTATCCGTCCCTCTAGGAACCCCTATAGGTCAGCTAGGGACCGTGGAGGCCGATGGTGATTACCACTGTATTTATTCCCATTTTACGACTGTAGTAGGAACAGTCAATATTTATATTTACACTTTCATTCACTCACTACAGGCAATTTGGGAATGCCAGTCTGCCTAATCTGCATGTCTTTGAATTGTGGGAGGAAACTGGAATACGCACAGAAAACCCATCTAGCACGGGGAGAATATGCAAACTCATACACACAGACCCCGAGGAGGGAATCAAATCCAGAAGCCTGTAGAGGTTCAAAGTGACAGTGCTAACCACTACGCCACTGTACTGCCATTTGTTATTTTAACAGTTAATTCTGATGAGTAATCTGATTGGACGAGAGAATTTCATGACTGGTGATATAGAGTATAACAGCACTGGAATGTTTAACTATATGTATCACTTAATGTCACAGGTGTTCTAACATTTGTTAATTACTGTCAAGACTTAATTACTTAATTACAATTAACTGGGTGAAAGTGGGTTTGTACAGTCCACAGTACTGGAAAGTTCCAAATTCTTCATTCAAAACCAGTTACAGAAACACTTTCAGGAAGAAAACTCCTCGGATAGTGATATGTCCCCTTAAACAACACTTTGCCTCCTTAGTAAATGCTTCTAAGTCATTCCGAATGGCTCCCGAACAGTCTGGGTCATTCTGCTGTGCTGAATGTATTCTTGTGTCTACAGCCACATCACAGCCATGCTGATATTCAGCACTAAAGCACACCATCTCTATTGCTCAATAAAAATAAAAAAAATCTTATGGTAGCTTACTGCTTAGCTCTGTAGCCTCAGACTTCTAGGGTTGGTGGTTTGAATCTGGCCTCCAGTTCTGTGTGCATGAAGTTTGCATGTTCTTCCCATGTGTGGCAACTCCATTTTCTTTCACAGTCCAAAGACACACAGTCTACTGTAGCTTGACTGGTGTTTCGAAATTTCTCATAGCGATTGGGAACCCTGCCTTGTGCCCTAAGATCCCTGGGATAGGCTTCAGGCCTCCTGCGACCCTACACAGGATAAGTGCTATAGATAATGGATGCCTCCAGAAGCATGAATTTTCAATAAGTGAATACATTAAAGTTTTATTCCTCTTATTCCACAAAAATCCACCAACCCTAACTAGTGTTTATCTGCTTAAAATTCCGTTAAATTTTTTATGTCCACAAAACAAATTTGTTCTTTGTTCTCTCTCTCTCTCGGGCTCTTGGTGTTACTAACACACTATAATATCAGTCAGGTTAAACCTAAAGATTCTTGCAGAAAACATATAGAGGAATGACATGAATTTGACGTTCAATCGTACAAGCACCTATGTTAGTTGCTAATATAAAATGTTAATTCATTAGATTGACCGATTTAATATAAGCATGTCATTTGTGTAACAATAGTAGACCTTGTGTAAGGTCTACTAACTAGAGTAGACAGGCAGCGTTTCAGAAATGTAGATATTTAGTGTAACAGCACTAATCCATTTTACTGTTGGTGTCATTCCACTTGTCTGTGTATGCTACATAAATTCTACCAATAGACCATGACACTGAACCCATAACTATGCTTACTACAGGCCGTCGATCAGTCTGTGTGTTGGCATGGCAACGCACAGCCCTCTATCCAAATGTGTCTTCTTTGGAACCTATTTTTGTTTTTGCTAAAACAAAGTATTTGCCCATGTTGTGTGAGTTATTAATATTATTATGAATTTCTTATTAACAGAAATATCGTATCATTATTATAAATTAATTAACACCTTCTGACCAATCAGGATGGCCTATTCAAATCAATCCTGTTACTGGAGGCTATATTAATGTGTCCTTCATGTCCATCTTTCTTTTTTTTTTCTTAAATTAGTTTGTTATACATTGCATGTCTTCAGGAAAAGAGCATTGTAGGTCAGTGCTGAGCTATAATTATTTCCCCACTTCATTAGTTCCAAGTAAACTATCATCATCAGCACTGCAATTAGTTCTGTGCCCTTGGAGCTTCCAGATTGTCTTGGAAAGAAGGCAGCATTGCCAGTGTGTGACTTGATGTGCTCCAACTGTCCTGGAGGCTCTCCTCTCTTTGGCTTAATGACAGCATGTCTTTATTTATTTATTTGTGTTTTCGCATGTCGATGAATCTAAATGCAATTTAGTCAATGTGAATTGCATTGAACGAGAACTCATTAAAATGTCTCAGAGCAAAAACGTACATACCTGGTGCGGGTAAAAGAATGCGTTGATATGATGTAGCGACGCTCGGATGTCACAGTCAGTATACTGAGCATGACAGCAGGGAAACGTGTCTGCCACTTTAAATGAATGTAAGATTTGTCTGGAGGTGATGGATCATTTCTCAAAGGCCTTCATCTGGGACTGGGAGTTATTAGGAGCCATTCAGAGAAACACCGAGCGAGCGCGAGACAGAGAGAGAGCTCTCATTATGACTGCCTTGTCACTCTTGTGTTTTTGCTCCCAGGTGAGGAAACAGTGGAGGAGACGTATGACAGGCTGTTCACCGTTACTAGCCGACTCAGTCTCACCGTCTCCAAGGAGGACGATGGAGTGGCCGTCATCTGCATCATTGACCATCCAGCTGTGAAGGACTTCCAAGCCCAGAAATACCTAGAAGTGCAATGTGAGTCATTGCTCAAGCATGCAACACAGCAGGGTCTGTTTTTAATAGTATCTTTTTTTTTTTTTTCATGCAGAAGTTCTTTATGATGTGCTGAATGCTAAACATATGAGCGGATAATTAGTTCTTCTCCCTACCATGTCATACAGTAGCAATTACAGAATGATCACATATACAGAATAAGGTCATTCATTTGCCATTGTATAAGTAGTAGTTCAAATAGTATCTTATGCTTTATTTTGTCCTTAGCTTATTTATAGATGTTACTTGCTTCACCTTATTGTCTTTGAATATAAAGTGAACACAAGGATTTTTTAAATTATATGAGAACATTTATAAGGGGGTGGTTTGAATCTCACCCCCAGTCTGGTCTGTTCTCCCTGTTCTTGGTGGGTTTCCTATAGGTACTCCAGTTTCCTTACAAGGCATGTGTCAATTTAATACATTATCATCATTCTCAAATTGCTCATAGGGTATGATAGGGTGTGTGAGTGTGTGCACCCTGAGTTCCCTGGGCCCCCCTCCTCCAGCGCCCCCGTGACCCTACACAGGATAATCGTGTTTATACAGTATAAGCGATATATTGTAGATAATGAATGGATGCATGTACAGCTGTCACATGACTTGCCATCTCTTTAGGTGATAAATCTACCGAATAATTCTGAAGCTGTAATCTGTGGGTGTGTACACATTAAAGCAGCAATTTTAATAAGCAGAAAACACAGATGCAGTATAAGGTACTGTACAAATGCGAGCACTAATAGGTTGCTCATGTTGTTAAATAAGTGCTGTATTCACTACTTGGATGGCTATAAATGAAAATCGTGGATACTGAAATGATACAGAAAATAGGGTAAAAATCAAAAGTAAAAAAGTAATGAATTAATCAATAAATTGTTAAAATAATTCTTCAGAAAGGTAACTCAAAGAACAAAAAAAAAAAAAAAAAAAAAACTTTTTTGGTTATAAGTTATTAACCTGGACAGAGCTATGGGATTTGCTTTAATTAAAACAGGCTTTGTCTTGTTATGCCTCCGTTTGATAAAGCTTGGCTCTAAATAGCACAGTAATTGAGGGTGATCAGTGCGTGTTATTGCGGGCTGTGGAAAGTCCCGGAAAGGCTGACCTAACCTTTTGTAATCTTTGTAGAATATTAATTTATTCAGAAGGCTGACGGCACGAGCTGACCTTTGTGAAGAAAAGACAGGACGGGATCTGCTTGACTGTAAAAAGATTGACATTTTGACAAACACAGATAAAACAGGAGGAAGATGAAAACCGTTTTTACAGTACGCTACCACTAAATAGAGCAGTTCGAACACAAGTCGGTGCCCTCTGCTTGTGTATCTTTTACCCAAGAGATAAAGATTTGCTATAAAAATCATGTACTGCAATACCGAGGTCTGGCTTTTATGTAACAGGCATATACAGTGCAGAGCAGTCTAACAGGTATCCTGTTATATGAATTTCTTGTAGAAAGAAAATAAAAGACTAAAACTAGGATCTCTGCTGATGATTGCTGAGCTGATTAAAGTAAATCTTTTTTACATTTCAGTTTAAAGTCCAGTCTGCTTTTGGTCTTGTCACAGTACCGAGATAGCCTTGGTAGAAATCACCAATGACCTTCTCGAAGGCAGCTGATTCTGGGCTCTTAGCTATACTCATCCTTCTAGATTTAAGTGCATCCTTCTACAAAGATTAGGTTCTATTGAAATCACTGAAATGGCTCTTGCTTGGTTTAAATCATATCTCTCTGAGCGCATTCAGTTTGTCCAACTTAAGTGTCTCCAAGACTCGGTCCTGGGCCCGCTTTCGATTTATTAATTTCCTCTATACCTCTAAAACAGGTCCTCCTTGTTGGTATCACATCAATACTAGTGACATTTGATTATTCCCCTCTGACGATTGTCAATTCAATAGTTCCTTCTTCCCCTCAGGGGTCGGGATGTCATCTTGGACAGCACCTACTTGCCTTGCACATAAAAACAACATTATTCAGTCTGAATACTTCCATCTGTATAACTTTAATCACTTTCACCAGTCACTTTTGCTGAAAAGCAACACTGTACTTGTCCACACTCTAATTACGCCCGATATTGATTATCGTAATTCTGCCCTTTTTGGTCTAAAGAGGCCCTTTGAACTCTCTCCATGAACTTCAGCTGGTCCAGAATGCAGCTCCTCATATCATTACAGAACACATCACCCCTGTTCTGCAGCAGCTTCATGGGTTCTCTCTTAAATACCATATTGATTTTAAGATTCTGCTTCTCACATTTAAGACCCTTCATAACCTAGCACTATCATATATTTCTAAATTCATTTTATATCTGCACACCCTGTAGTACTCTTAGATCCTCTTCTGCTATTCAGCTCATGACATGAACTGCTTATTTAACTAACATGGGGTCTAGAGTCTTCATCCAAAATACACCTCAATTTACACATCTTGACTGCTTACAAAATTATGTACACATTAATATATATTAAAAAATCTTATGTGCCTGATGTTGTATTTATGTGTGTATTATACTGTATCTACTGTGTAAGGGTGTTTTTTTTTAAATATATTACAGTGAATAACTTTTTTTTTTTTCAGTTTTAGTCAAGCAACATATATCTGGGTTTTTATAAAGATGCTTGAGACAGTGTCTATTGTTAAACGCAACAGATACAAAGGTTAATTGAATTGAATGCATCAAACCTGAGCATTAAAGCACATGCTTTTAGTTTGTCATAGAAAGAAAGTAGTTGTGGATGGGATTCAAAGATATCTGAATGATCTCAAGGCTTTCCTGTGTTTGACTTGATGAATGCATAAAGCAGTAACATGTTAAACTGTTACATGTTACATGTAAGGCTGTAACTGAATCTCTTTTTTTATTTAATTTTTTTTTAGATAAACCAGAGGTAAAGATTGTGGTGGAGTTTCCAGAGGGCCTGACAAGAGAAGGGGAAAACCTGGAGCTAAGCTGCATGGCAAAAGGCAAACCTCAGTGAGTCTCAATTTCCCAATAAAGGATTATGTAAGACTAGCAAAATTGTTGTTTTTTCTTGTTCTTTTTGGTATTTCTATAAAATTGAGTGTTTAACATAATGATGATATCAGAAGTCTTTGTGTGAAAATTGCATACAATGTTTTCCTAAGCCTGTCTTCGGGGACAGCAGTCCTCCAAACTCCCAACACACCTCAACTAAGCAATTAAGAGCACTGGTGCAGGTGTGTTGGAAGCTACATGTGTGTGTTTGAGAGAGAGAGAGAGAGAGAGCGAGAAAGAGAGGGCGAGAGGAAAAAAAATGTGGAGCACACGATGTCTCCAAGGACCCAGTTGCAAAACATGGAGCTAATGCATCAAACACCATTATACGCGTCCCATATAATGCCGTACCTCATTCAGACATTACTGTGATGTGACGAAAATTCTTACAAGTGTGTCTGTATAAGTGGAATGTGCACATGTTTAGGAGGTGAGTCCTAAGGTTGAACGAGCCCTCCTCATTATCCTCTCTCTCAGCAGGAATGTTGACACAGACATCTCTAAATTGCCATTGTGCTGTGTTCACAGGCCTCATCAAATTAACTGGTTCAAAGTAGACGATGATGTACCCTCCCACGCCGTGATTACAGGCTCTGATCTCCTCATCGAGAACCTCAACAAGTCCTACAACGGGACATACCGATGTGTGGCGTCCAACTTAGTGGGGGAGGCGTTTGATGACTACATCCTCTATGTCTATGGTATGTACATACAGTACTATTCAGTCTGTATTTAAAGCAAAGCACAATGTTTTCTATTGTATCTGTATATTGTATGTATCATCACTGCAAAGTCAGACAAAAAATGTATACACACTTCAGGGAAAGGAAAACTTATATATATATATATATATATATATATATATATTGGAATATTAAATGTACTGCTAATCTATATATATATATATATATATATATATATATATATATACACACACACAGGGTGGGCCAAATGTAGGGTTACAGTTACTTCAATGTAAGATGGCTAATATGTAATTATAAAATATGTAAATAAAAGTCTTAATTTCTAATAAAGGAAAAATGTTTAAGTGTTAACCCTATTATAACCCTACTTTTGGCCCACCCTGTGTGTGTGTGTGTGTGTGTATATATATATATATATATGTGTGTGTGTGTGTGTGTGTGTGTGTGTGTGAATAACAGAGTTGAGCAAAAAAAGTTGGATGTTTTACACACGGTGATAATTTTTTCCCCTTGCAATACAAAAGAAAATTATTTAAGAATTTCTGAAAGCTAATAATCCAACCTGACATACACTGGATAGCCCTAACATTAAAACCATTCCCATTAAAGTCACATAGATTTTGAGTTTCCTATGTGCCATGTGTCCTTCAGAATTTAAAATGTATGAAATATTTAATTGAAAAAAAATATGAATACCTTATCTTCGTTTCTCATCAATGCAACTGTGAAAGTTTTAATTCTAAACACACTTTAAAACACTGTAACCGAGCTGGTTACTTCAGTTTGGCTAGAAAAACTTTTGAATTTGTGGCTGGTGATGTTATTTTTTATGGGTTTCCTGGTGCCAAAATTAGGCTTTCTTATTGCATCCTCATTTAAATACCTTACTACCTTTTTTTTCTAAAACATTCCTCATAAGCAGAGTCTCACTGGCCATATCTCAGGAACCGGACATGTTACCAAAATAAACTTGGTAGCAGCATTGAGCCCAGGAATCTATACCTTTGTAAATATTAGTTTTAAATAAACTCAAATCATATGAGATTTGACTTAATATCTGATTAGATGTGAAAGCTCACATTACACATGACAAATACCACAGTCAAAAGGCGTTGTTAGGAAACTGTTAACTAAAGTGAGAATGGAGGAAGTTAAAAACGAAATAGGTCGAGTCAGAATACCATTAATTAATTCATAAATTAAAATGAATTATAAAAATGATCATACACATCACTGAGTGTGGATTTCCATTGCTTCACAAGTTGTATTTGCCAGGCTTACGCCTTGATTAGATCTGTGTCATGACACATTTTTACATCAGTTTAACAAAACAGATTCAGAACATCACAGACCTCTAGGAGTTCTCACAAACAAGAAAAAAAAGGGGGTGAAAAAAGTCCTCATGTGATGTGAGACTCCCAGCACCTCCGTGTTCCTCTGTGGCTTGTCAGTGTTGATCTTTCCCTCGCACAACAGGGACGTTTGCTCAAAACTGAGTAACAAACTTGTACCCAGTTGTCTCACAGGGAACGATGTCATTGATCTCTCTTGACATCTTTTCTTTGTGTTTCATCATGGATACACCATTATTATCACAGCAATTTTCACTGTCTCTTTTTTTTTTCTATTGCAAGTTTGGCCAGAGTGAAAGAAAAATAACGCAGCTCTTTTTAAGGGCCCTCTGATTTGTGGAGATTTAGCTGCTCGGTTCGAGAAAACAATAATTTTCTTTTTGGTGAGTGTGCTGGTGCGGTAGTGGTTCAGTATTGAATAGTGCATGTGATTTTCTGTGAAAGAAGAAAGAAGCTCATTTACTCCATGATGATGTTTGTTCATGATGTGAGCATAGGCTTCATTCGAGTAGTCCGGTTTCTAGTTTCATTCCACAGGCATGCAGATGTCAGTCAATATGAGCTTAGATCATAAAGATTTGAAATATCTGAATATAAATAGAATAATAAATATAAAAAAAATTGAATAGAAATGTCATCTGTACTATGATACTTAATACAGCAGTACCTAAGTATATGAATTTAATCCGTTCCCGGAGACGAGCTCTTAAAGCGAAATTGCGTATTGCAAAATGCATTTTCCCATAGGAAATCATGTAAATGCAGATAATTCATTCTAGTCACCCAAAAATATTACCAATATTACCAATTTGGTTCTGCTTGGTTCGGTGGCTTGTATATTGCATGCAAATGTCTTGTAAAATGTAATTTCTTAAGGCGAAATTTTGTGAGGTGGGCCGAAGTACCCCTGTAAATTGACTTGTGAAATGGCATCCCATTTTGTTTTAGAAACCATTTTTCCCCCAGTCCAGCTGATGTTTTTCCTGACAGACACACCAACAAAATAGTGATAAGAAAGTGCAGGCCATTCTTTAGCTTACAATCCCTTTGATTAGTTTGCCAACAGAGCATAGCTGACAACTCTGAGGTGTTTTGACTTTTAGATGCCTAAAAGGTTTGACGTCAGTTATATTGATCTCGTGCTCTGGGGATGGAATTGACACAAGGCAAACAAGAGCTTTTTTTTTTTTTTTTTTTTTCCAAACCTTACAAAAGCAGGATTGGCATGTGGAAGAAACATTTATTCCGTCACACCCAGAAACCGCACTGAAGCAAAGAACAATAAAAAAAAAT
Source organism: Clarias fuscus (assembly GCA_030347435.1). Classification (NCBI taxonomy): domain Eukaryota; kingdom Metazoa; phylum Chordata; class Actinopteri; order Siluriformes; family Clariidae; genus Clarias; species Clarias fuscus. The sequence continues at coordinate 11,074,234 of CM059218.1, forward strand.
GCATTTGGAAAAACATTCCTAACAGTATATGAAAACGGTTTTAGCGCTTAATCAAAGTGAATCTAATATTCATAAAAACTTAAGCAACTTCCAAAAATACGTTGACCCTTGATATGTCATTTCTCTAACACTTGCATTCCTCAGCTGTAATAAAGACCAAAGCAAAATAGCATGAAAGGTTTATTTTAAAAATGCTAAATAAAATTGTGGGATCAACTCAGCTAACATATTCTGTATGTATTTAAACATATTTAAGTACTGACTCATCTGTTAACCTCCTTTTTTAGTTATTCGATGAAGAGTTAATGTACATTTATTTTTAACCCCTAAATTAATTTTAAATCTTTTCCGAAGGCCATTCAGATTATATTAAAATTTTATGAGTTGTTTAATTTCTTCCATGTAGCTGATATAAAATTTTGTATGAGTTGACTTTTGTTTTTGTGACCAGAAAGTGGTTTGGGTGGGGAATCAATATAAGTATACAGTAGATTGGATTGTTTTTGTGTTTCTGTCATTGAGACAATAGAGACAGGGTTCATGCACCTTCCCAGAAACGTAACTACGCGTTGTGGCAATGCAGACCACAACTACTCTGATTGGTCCACCTGGTAGCAACGCCTTTCCGGCTCCTACTTCCGAATGACTATGGACCATATCATGGGGAGACTAATCGAAGTATGTATTTCCTCTGTTCAATAAAAGTAACTTAACTGTTGTGCAATATCTATTTCCGATCTGCGCATTTACATTCACCATCGTTTGAGGTACACCAAACAAAAAACTTACCAGAGAGTGGCAAAAGACTCAGCACAGTGAAACCCCACATAGAAACCCCACCGCCAACAAACAGGTCAACTGTGTAATTGCGGTGTGGCACAAACATACCAGCACTGGTATATAAATGCTTACTTATGATTCCAACCTAAGCACTTCCAAACAAATTGAAAAGTAACCCTTTAATTCCAAGATACAGTAGATCAGATTGTGTTTGAGTGCTATCTGAGCCCCTATACACTGGCAGATTTGGTGAAGTATTAATAACTATGATTATTGCCTGCAAAATTCTACGTAAATAACTAAATGAAATAAACAAATGCAAAATTTATTTGGAGTTCACATTGTAGCATAGTAGCCACTTGTACAGTGGTAACCAAATCTATTAAGACAATATATGCCATGTATTATAGTTCTCCCTGTGCACAAAACAGGTGGTCACTAATTAGTTCGAGCCTATCCAGCTGAAGAGTTGTGCTAATTAGAATGAGCTGGTTTGGTTAATGGATGGAACAAGTACATGGCAGGACTTTTTGAAGCCGGGGTGTCCACCTTGGGCAATGCCTTAACCTAGAGGATGGTGAATTTCTGTAGCAAATTTCAGTACATAATCATCAGGAAGCAATCAAGCAGGCATGGATTGAGCGAGTGACACCAGAGACAGGCTGCAGACATTTTTTACCCTATGCCCAGACAGATCCAGAAGGATTTGAAAAATAAAGGAGTAAATATTTATTGTTCTATAACAATTTCATTGCAAAATAACATATTATTCTTATTATCTTCACTGTCATTATTTTAAAATTTGACTTTTGTCTCAATAAAAGTCTTTGTCTCAACCAAAGCATTTATGACTTAGACCAGGTGATGTAATGACAAAAAGTACAGTATGTTTAGGGTTAAATACGGGATAGTTTTAAGGAACAAATTATTAACTTTGGTCTAAGATGTTTCTGCTGTATTTCTTTCTTTAGGAAATGTTCCATTGTGTTTCCATTTAGAGCTATATTTTCATTAATATCTGGACTTGAACTTTAGGAGACTTGAACTTTGGCTCAAAAATTCAAAATATTTAAGATCCAAATTACATGTTAAGAGCCATATTGTAACCCTTTTCATGACCTAACCAGGTGATCTCATATAGCCATGCTCATTTAAGTTGGTGCTGTGGGTTCAAGAAACTTAGCTAGCTGTTCTTTGCTAGCATTGTCTGATAACGATGACTGAAAAAAAGTCCAGCTTGGGGTGGATATAGAAATAAGTCTCAAAAATGGTGAGATAAGAAAAACGGGAAAACGTACATATTTAGCATACTTAAAAATTCCAATCACTGATTAGAAGTTATCATATTCTTGTTTTGCAGTTTACTCAGCAACGTTTATTAGCATGAGCATTCACGCACATACAGGAGCAGACATTACAGTACAGAAGGGCTTCAATAAGAAGGTGCTCAATAACAAGAATGCTTGCAAAACCTTCAAGAGCATTCAGTACTCTTAATGCCAGGAAACAGGCGAGTCAACACCAGAGTCTGTAACTGGATTAAAAAATTGCAAAGTGCCTTTTTTTGTGGACGACAGCCATTGGCGACTGTCTGGATAGAGACTAGTCACATAAAAACAGCAAGTGCATCGGTGGCTATTTTAGTCACCATCTCGAGTCCTGCATAGGGAAATTAGTTTGGCTGTTCATTTTAGCAACTTTGTGAAATACTTTAAAAAGCCAACATAAAAGAAAAATGTGCTAAAATCACAGATATTTTAGCAAAAAAAAAAAAAGCACTGTGCGCAAGAACAAGCACAGTAATCTTACATAGCGGGCAGAGAATGAACAGCTATTTATAAATGTAGCAATTGCGTTTTAATACATGCTTTTTTTGTTGGACACTTTATGTCAGGAGGTGGTAAAATTGGAACCTTTACTGTCTATACATAGAGCGAGAGCATGTTCAGTTGAGCAGCAGTGCCTCTTGAACTAATCACAGCGAAACAGCAGAAAATGCAGCTCATTCGTTTTTTTTTATCCTTAATTTATTTCTAAGAATATACTGTATGTGCATTGAGAGGTGATCCTCTTTGTCCTTTTTTTTTTTTTAAGTGTAGATCATACTGTATGTGTTTGCTTTTTTATTTTTGCCCGGAAATATGATCCACATTTACTTTTCGTAACCATTTTAATACTTGTACTTGTACAGTTCCTCTTTTAACAAAGCAAACTGATCATTAAAATTGCATCATATTCCAAACTGGGAATCATATAGGAAGAATACGACAGTAAGGTAAAACAAGGATTGGTGACTCTTTTTTTCCCGGGGTAAAAATGGTAAATTACTCATTCCATCTAGAATGTACCCTGGCATCGAGCCTATCCCGGGATGTACGTAGGATCAGGATACTTTAAAAAAATTAAAGAATTGCAGTTATAGCAGACTCCTGTCAACATAAGGCAATGTTATAGGCCACATTACTGCACAGATGTTTGATGCAATAGTGTTTGAAGCTTTGCAACATAGCTGAAATTGCATTGAATTCAAGATTAATATCAAGCTAAATACTTGTTGCTGATAGAAGAATTTATCCTAATTAGTGTGTACTGCTTATCTATGTTTTGTGCATTTTCTTTTTGTCATTTTCGTACTGCAACAAGACAGGTGTCATTTGGGCAATGTATTTAATTTGTTGATAAAGCTTATCAATCTACTTTAGCTAATTGCATGTTTATTTTTAATCTGTGGCGAATTGCGTTATTTGGCCTGCACCGATTCTGTAGTCAGTGGATTTTGAAATGTTGTTGTCTGAACGGTAATATCCCGTATGATACTTCTGTTTAAGGAGAAATACCTTTTATATTTTGCTGTGCTCGTTTGATTGGTCAGATAGAACATTATAGATTTCTCTCTCATTTGGAGTTTGTTACTAATCACTTCACATGTACAGTAGGAATAGAGTTTACATTGATAAGTCCCAGGTTTGTTTATGTTAGCACCTAATTTTTGATACTTACAGTAAGAAGGAACAGAAAGCTTTAAATGAGTCATGAAAGGCTTTATGAGTCACATTTTACTTTCTCTCTTTAGGACCCTCTGTGATTTAATATTATTAGTAGGTGCTTTAATAGCCCTTACTTCTATCTTAAATCTTGTTCCAGTATGTGAATTACAACAACCACTGCAATTACCATTTTGATCATGTCCTGCAGTGATATACACCCACCTAAAGGATTATTAGGAACACCATACTAATACAGTGTTTGACCCCCGTTCGCCTTCAGAACTGCCTTAATTCTACGTGGCATTGATTCAACAAGGTGCTGAAAGCATTCTTTAGAAACGTTGGCCCACGAAGCTCCCGTTCCACCACATCCCAAAGATGCTCTATTGGGTTGAGATCTGGTAACTGTGGGGGCCATTTTAGTACAGTGAACTCATTGTCATGTTCAAGAAACCAATTTGAAATGATTCGAGCTTCGTGACATGGTGCATTATCCTGCTGGAAGTAGCCATCAGACGATGGGTACATGGTGGTCATAAAGGGATGGACATGGTCAGAAACAATGCTCAGGTAGGCCGTGGCATTTAAACGATGCCTAATTGGCTCCAAGGGGCCTAAAGTGTGCCAAGAAAAGATTCCCCACACCATCACACCACCACCACCAGCAGCCTGCACAGTGGTAACAAGGCATGATGGATCCATGTTCTCATTCTGTTTACGCCAAATTCTGATTCTACCATTTGAATGTCTCAAAAGAAATCGAGACTCATCAGACTAGGCAACATTTTTCCAGTTTTCAACTGTCCAATTTTGGTGAGCTCGTGCAAATTATAGCCTCTTTTTCCTATTTGTAGTGGAGATGAGTGGTACCCGGTGGGGTCTTCTGCTGTTGTAGCCCATCTGCCTCAAGGTTGTGCGTGTTGTGGCTTCACAAATGCTTTGCTGCATACCTCGGTTGTAACGAGTGGTTATTTCAGTCAAAGTTGCTCTTCTATCAGCTTGAATTCTCCTCGGCCCATTCTCCTCTGACCTCTAGCATCAACAGGGCATTTTCGCCCACAGGACTGCCGCATACATGAAAATCCCAGTAACTGAGCAGATATTAGAAATATTCAGACCGGCCCGTCTGGCACCAACAACCATGCCACGCTCAAAATTGCTTAAATCACCTTTCTTTCCCATTCTGACATTCAGTTTGGAGTTCAGGAGATTGTCTTGACCAGGACCACACCCCTAAATGCATTGAAGCAACTGCCATGTGATTGCTTGATTAGAGAATTGCATTAATGAGAACAGGTTTTCCTAATAATCCTTTAGGTGAGTGTATACCGATCAGCTATAACATTAAAACTCTAAAAATTAACCCCAATATTGTGTTGGTTCCAACCCTTGAGGTTGCATTGGGAATGTTAGCAGTGGGTCTTTTGAGTGCGGTGGGTTGCAGGTTGGGGCCTCCATGGATCAGACTTGTTTGTGCAGGGCATCCCATGGATGCTCAATCATATTGGCGTCTGAGAACTACCTTTGCCTGCTAAACCCCATATGCAGCAAGCTATGATGCACTCAGTGTTCTGATAACTTTCTGTCATGACCATGGTTGACTGTTTTAAGCAATTTGTGGGCTCAATCCGCAAGGGCTAGCTTTTGGTTCTCACAGGCACAGATGAGCCTTGGTGTCCATGAGCCTGTCATTAGGTTTAATGGTATACAATTGATAATCAATATGATTCAGTTCACATGGCGGTTGTGTCAGTGCTGTGACCGATCAGTGTATGAGCAACCTCAGAGCTGTCATTTACTGATTCCATGGCTGATGCAATGGTCAGTTCAAATGCACATAGAAATTGCAGAGTGGAAAAATCAGTTCACTAACCAGTTCGTATGCAATTGCTTCCGGTAGAGATTGCTTTTTTTCCTAGGTGAAATTAGGCATGTGATTTCATGAGCCTCAGTGAACCTGTGTAAGCTAGGTAGAGTAGGAGGGAGTGTAGTGTCTGTGGTGGATACAAAAGGAAGTGGGTGCTTATTATTAAATACCCTCCCTGCTTTCTTTCTGTCATTCCGTCTCATCCACCGACATGGATCATGCTAAGATTTGTTTTTGCACCATTTAAAAAAATTCTAGGGTTTTATTCTCTCTATGCTTGCTACAATTTTTTTCTTTGGCGATGTTGACACCTGCTTCAAAACACTAAGACATCATCCATATTAAAAAGGGCCAGATTTGATGGGAGATCAATGTCTGTAATCTATGAGAGCAAGATGAAGCTCTACACTGATAACTAAATTTTTAAACCTCTGTGTATGTTCATGCATCTGTTTGTTTATTTATTTATTTATTTATAATTTTTTCACAAAATGTGACTTCATATAGAAAAGTTTTATACATGTACATTTTATAAAAGGTCCAATAAAAGGACACTCTCAACTCATAAAACAAGACCTACTGTTCCATATATCTACTATGATGATGTACACAAGTATATCCTACATTTTGTGTTTGCCTGTTTGAGAGAGAGATTTTGGTGAACACCATGGTACTTATTAGGTACCACCAGTTAAGTACCATGGTATTCGCCAAAATATTGTTATACACACTATAGTACTATCTTATCAACCATACTATTACCCTGGTACTCTATAAAGTCCTGTGCATCACTTCCCCGCTTCTCCGCTCTTTGTCACAAGCAGACCTCATTTGAGTCTTTTTATGCTAAAAGACTGCTCCTTGCTGTACAACATTACTGAGATGCTGATTTTGTTGTGTTCAGTGAGGCGTGCAGCACAGCAGTATTCTCGTGTAAGAAATCAGGTGCTGAACGGAAAACAGTATAGGGACCATCTGTTAGCTTTGTGGTTGATTTCACCTAAACACACTGAGGAAGGTTTAGCTGCAGATTCAGAGATTGCTTGATGGATGTTACAGAAGCTTTGGGTAAGTTGCTCTGGATGTCAAATTGTTAATCAGAATGAGTTGTTAAATACGCTTGATTACTCACTCAGTCGTTGTCTATACCACTTTATCCTGTGTACAGGGGGGCCGGCAGTCTACTTTAGGAGTACAGGGTGGGGTACACCCTGGACAGGTTGCCAATACATCGCAGGGCACAGATAAACACACAGTCCGGGCCATTTAAGAACGGCAATTAGCAAACCAAGCATGTTTAATATTCACTCTCACTCACTCACATGCCGTCTGTACCTTTATCCTGTATTTATGGTCACGTACACATGCTCACGCACTACAAGCAATTTGGGAACGCTAATTAGCCTCATCTGCATGTCTTTGGACTGTGAGAGGAAACCAGAGTACCCAGAGGAAACCCGTCAAGCACTGGGGAACATGCAAACTCCATCCACACAGACGGGAATCGAACCCAGACCCATATACCTGGCCGGGAATTGAACCCAGACCCTGGAGGTTGCTCACAATCAATTAGTAGCAATTAAATTTTTTTCACATAGCTGTGGTTTTTTAACAAATCACAGCTATGTTAAAAAGTGAAATTGCTACTAATTGAACCCAGACCCTGGAGGTGCCAGGTGACAGTGCTAACCACTTCACCACCGTGCCGGCATTTGTTGATCATTTTCATACAAATAAGGAAACACCCCAAATTCATCTGTTTTCCTCTACCAGCATGTATACAAATGTTATATTCCTTTAATTTACTGTAATAAATTATATATACGCTAGTAAACACTGTATACAAGATTACCATAAACCAAATGATAGATTATTTAACCTATTTCTAGTTACGTTTCCTAATTACAAATTTTAAATATTCTTATTCAGTAAAATATGATTATTATTCTCCTTTCTATTTAAGATATTTCACTTAATGTCTCAGCAATTTCCTATTTATCAATTTATGTTTTTTTTTTTTCATTAATGACCATGTCATGCTTTTAAACATGTCTACACTGCGTGGGTGAAAAACTAAAAGTCGCCGTTTAAGACAACCCTGCATCAGATAAGGAAAACAACCGAGGAGATTGCTGAAAATACTCCGCAATTTTGTTAAGAACATGAAATCACGAATGACCGTGATCCGAGATCACTTAAACCCTTGGTGAAGTTGAATCATTAAAGTCATCAGGAGAAATCTGATGTTTAATAGTGAAAATAATAGCATCTCCACACATACAGTGCAATGCAAGGAGAGAGCACAGGATTGGGGATAATCTGCTGTGTGGCCATAAGAGAACCACTTGTTAGTAAGGGTAATCGGGAAAAAGGCTTTAGTTCGCTGAAGTGCATAAAGATTGGCCTTTGGAGCAATAGAAAAAGGTCATGTGGTCTGATGAGTATTCATTTCAAGGCGATCGGCGTGTCAGGGTAAGTAGGGAAGTGTGTGAACTGATGCACCATTCATGCATTGTGGTTACTGTACAAGCCTCTGGAGGCAGTGTTATGATCTTGTTTTACTTCAGTTGATCAGGTCTAGGTTTAAAGTTGTTACTAGAAAAGAAATTGTGTATTAGAACAAGTTCTTTTATAAACCTTCAGTTTGCTTTGCAGTCTGCTATACCGTCAGAGCCGCTGTTACAGAAAATTACTCAACACCATTTGAACAGATGGATTTAAGAAATCAACAGTGGTGTAATAAAAGATATAATAGTTTTATTTTTTAGGTACAGGTTACATGTTTTTTGTTTTTTTTTAACCTAAGCTAATTATTATTCATGATGATATAATCGACTTTTAGATTGTTTTGGATAATCTCTGTGAACATGAAAGCCTTCACCTCTTGTTCAGTTTATCTGAATTGACATCAAGTCAATATCGACCGTTACTTGGACGAAGAAGAGAAACAAAGAAAAGAGAAAAATCACGAGTAAGGTTAAGACGCGAGTCACAAATTGTCAGAATCCAGCTTGTGATGCCGGTATGATTTGAATTCCTCGTTTTCACGACCCGCAGAAAATATCGCACTCCAAAATTGCATTCATATTTCAGCACTCCTAATTTTGAACCACGAGTCAGCCGGCCTGCAAATTGCCAGTGGAACATTCTTGTTTGCTTGACTATTATGCATGCCACATCCCATTCAGACCTTTGGCGGTGGCCCTCTCTACTGCATGCAGAATTTCTACGAGGAGGCGCTGACATTTCCAATACCCCAGTTTGCCGGAGCGCCAGCAGACGCACAGAATTCTTCCCAAAGTTTCTGCCGAGGCTTGGCTTCAGGCTGCGGCATCAACAGACGCAACGCCGCTCTTGATGTTTTATCATTAGGGAGGAAATGTTCATATCCCTACTGAGATCTTTTGATGGAGCGCAGACAATAAAGTGCTTGAGACAGCAAGCCAATTTTGCCCACTGTGACTTTTTCCCAGCAAGGGGGCCCTGTGTACTGGTGAAAAAATAAATAAATAATTCCACATTCCATACAGGCTTGTACATCAACAGCACAAAGATTCAACTTGTGCAGAAGCCATCAGTACCTTATACTGTGTTGTGTGGATTTGTGTGTTACCTTGCACATCTGGTAAGCCATTATTGTAATACAGCAGATCACAACAGGACCAGGTCTGTTGAAGATCCATGCTTGGTTGAGAAGCTTTTTTCCTGGGTGTTCATCAGGAAAAAAATTATAATTTAGATCAATAGTGCAAATACAGACTCTTATGGTTTGACATTCAAGTTAAATAAATAACTTAACCACAGAAAGCATAAACAGATATTTGTTATATTATATAATAATGCATATATAATGAACAGTGCTTATTAATTTTAAATAATAATTGCTTGAGGGAGATGTGTCAGATTTCTCTGGTGTTGCACTTACCTCTAGTCCTTACACAGTAACCTTTCCCACTTTTTCACTGTCTGCTGTGTGTGTGTGTGTTTGCGTGTGTTCATTTTGTTTCCCATTTAGATGTTCTCGTCACAACCCCCTCACCCACTACTACTATCATCCACCCTGATGCTGCCAAAGGTACTGTACATCATGTTGGCTTCAGGGTTTAACCTCCATCTCACCTGTTTGCCTTGTTCTTTCTCTTTGTGCTTTCTGCATCATACATTTTGTGTGTTTGCCTGTTTGAGAGAGACAGAGAGAGAGAGAGAGAGAAAAGTAGTTAAACTGGTCGACAGTTAAAACCACTATTAAAGGACATCACTATTAATATTTAATTTAAAGAAATGTTATTTGTATTGTGCTTTTTACAATGGGATTGTCGTAAAGCAACGATGCAGAAATATAAATGTAAACTGTTATATCTGGAAGAAAAAAAAAACATTAGGAAGTAATCTAGAGAAGAACAAGACTCATCTGGGTGACAGTGGATCATACGAATAGGGATCATTTCTCATTTTAGAACTGCATACTACAGTATATACACACGTGGACAAAAAAATTGTTGGTACCCTTCGGTCAATGAAAGAAAAACTCATAATGGTCACAGAAATAACTTTAATCTGACAAAAGAAATAATAAATAAGAATTCTATGAATGTTAACCAATGAAAGTCAGACATTGCTTTTCAACCATGCTTCAACGGAATTATAAAAAAAAAAAATTAACTCATGGAACAGGCCTGGACAAAAATGATGGTACCCCTAGAAAATACTGAAAATAATGTGACCAAAGGGACATGTTAATTCAAGGTGTGTCCACTAATTAGCATCACAGATGTCTACAATCTTGTAATCAGTCAGTGGGCCTATATATAGGGCTCCAGGTAGTCACTGTGTTGTTTGGTGACATGGTATGTACCACACTCAACATGGACCAGAGGAAGCGAAGGAAAGAGTTGTCTCAGGAGATTCGAAAGAAAATGTTGATATAATAACAGGAACCTACGAGCAGTTTGTAGAATGATCAGTCGTAACATGTCACATGTCCCGTGTGCCACCGGGGGCAGATCTGGCCCATTGGGGCTTGATGCCGCAAGAACTCCAGTGGTGTGCTGTGGTGTCTGGATGTTAAGAGATCCTTTGGGTGCTGTGGGTTGCAGGATGGAGACCCAATGGTTTAGCCATCCCATGGATGCTGGATCAGATTGGAGTCTGGGGAGGGAAATGGAAAGCCCAGGTCAACATCCTTTAACTCCTTGGCTGCTGGCAGGCTGTGATGCATTGAGTGCTCTGAAACCTTTCTATCATCATCAGCCTTGACATTTTATTGTGGGATCTGACCGGATGGACTAGCCTTTGGTCCCAACAGTCATACAGTAGATGAGCCTTGGGTACCTATGATGTTGTCAAAAGTTTACTGATATATAATCGGTTCATGTGATATTGTCGTTAATCAGTCAAGTACATACTACAAATTAAACTTAACAGTTTATTCATGGACACGAGTGCAGGAGTGTTCTTAGCGATTGCAGCTCTAAAGCAATCTAAAGAAAGACAGAACATCCCTAGCTGTTATTCTGGTTTCTTTGTGGTATTATCCACAATAAAAACATGCTGATCTTTAGACAATTCATATGGGGCCATCATTAGCAGCAGTGAGTGGTTTGCAGGTGATGAGCACTCCAAACAGAAGTATGGCATCAGGATGGATTAGGCTATAGAAGTGCTTCCGCTCGATCAGATTTGAGATTTTTACAGTCCTGTGATGTGTAACAACAGCAAAGAAAAACTTAAAATGCACTTGAATTAACAGTGATGCATGAAGGTACCCATTAACATTCCCAGCTTGCATTCAAGTCAATTCAGTTTTATTTGTATAGCGCTTTTAACGTCGGTCATTGTCACAAAGCAGCTTTACAGAATCAGAAGAAAATTATGGAAGTGTGTATGAAATGTGAGAAAAGATGTACAGTATGAATCAAAATGATCAGAACGGACATGTAAAACATAATGAAATTAAATCATAGACTTTTTTAGAGCATATCAGAAATCATGATAATCCAAAGCAGGAGGAAATATTCGTAATTGTACAATAATCCACAAAGCTACAAAACACAATTAGAAAAACAGGACATGTGAAGTAACAAGGATTGGAATTTACGAATGTAATGTGTGGTAAGACTTTTTGGCAAGAGAATGAAAAATAAGGGTTTAAACACACGCACTAATCAAGGAAAGAACTGATAACAGATCAGAATTATTGTGATATAATAGAGAGATAAACCGATGTCAAGAGAGGGTTGGAGACAATGCATGATTCAAAACAGAACATATGGCTTTATGAGCTGAATATGACAGGAAGTACTGTTTGTGCTGGAAGTAGTGACATGCCCCGAGAGACACAGTGCACTCTACAGTATGAGAGCTCGAACGTATGCGGGTGAACGCTTCTGTAATCTATGCTGCACTGACCCAAAAAAAAAAAAGTGCATTCTATAAACAGTATCAAATTACACCATTTAGGAAGTAACCGAATGCATGAAATGGGGCTCGGGTGTAATTTCTACTTGTGAAACTGTAACTGCGCAGCATGGGAGCTCCTCATCAACAGAGGACTCCTTATAGCTCAGCGAGTGGTCTTCCACTGGTGAAGAATGGTGTGTCTACATTCGGAAGGGTTTCCTCTCTTACTTCTGTCACAGTAGCACCCGAAAATGAGCTTTGATCAGCCATTATGTGTCGCTTTACAGAACTGCGTACTGCATTTACATAGCTCCATAACAGAAAGCACTATTTAAAAGAGGCCTATAAAATAAAAAATAATCGAATGAGCGTACCAGTTGCTAGATTCATCTAGTGAGAATGGAGTAAGGGTGGCGTAGTGGTTAGTATTGCAGTCTTTCACTTCCAGGATTGAGGGGACAGGTTCTGACTTATGTGTCTGTGTGTCTGCTTAGTGCCCCGAGTACTGCAACCCTGTACAGGATAGGCTGTATAGTGAATAAATGAGAATGAGTGGTAAAATGACAAAATACATTAAACCTGATTTAATTAAAAAAAAAAAAAAAAAACTATTTTTCTAAAATTCTTTACCTTGCACCTTTTGTTTGTTTGACTGCACCGATTACCTGACAGCTCCACACAGAAGCCACTAACAAATGTACTAGATTAATCTATACAGTCCACTGTGCATGCATGTTTATGTGTGTGTGTGTGTGTGTGTATGTGTGTGTGAGAGAGAGAGAGACAGATTTGCACAGATGCATGCTTATGGCAGGCAGCGGAAAAGGTGAAAGATGTGACCGTCTTAGTAAGATTACACTGCTGATGAACACACCAATTGTGTGTGTGTTTTTTTTTTATGTTTGATCTGCAGCAGCGCAGATACAGTACCTTTTGCAGAGCGAGTCGTTGCCCAGCGTGGTGCCATAGCTCAACATGTTAATGGCTCAGATTATAGCACAAATGAAATTACATTGGAAATGTTACCAACAGCTTTATTTATATTTTAGGCACTGAAATTTCTAAGGCATGCTATGGAAATGATGATTATTATTATTATTATTAGAGACTGTTAACAATCCTAATATCTTGCTGTGGAAAATGGCAGAAGTGAATTGTTAATTGTTTAGCCAGTGGTATGTTTCCAGTTGAACCTTTGTTGGGACTGATTCAAGTTTCTTCACATGCAGAAATCTGTTTATATCGAAAGCCAAATAAATCATTGTTAGGTCCAATGAACCTCGAACCAAAATGCATTTTGATGAACTGGCAGAGAGCAATAAATGATAGGGAGCACTTCATTCCACTCCACTCCACTATATTAAAAAAATAAAATAAAATAGCAGTGCTTTTCTAAAGTGTTTTCATACTGGTGACATTTCCCAGTGATTGCTATTTATAATGCAAAATAAAATGGATGAATGGAAGTGCTCTTTGTGCCAGTAGTGACTTTGAAGTGCAAATACCCCCCCCCCCCCCCCCCCCCGCAATCCACCCCCCTACCCACCCAACTTGTATGTGCAATAGTGTACATGGTGAATGTATGAAATTTAAATGAAACTCTGCAGAAACTCTAAACTCTTCTGTAAAGACAGTTCGTCTAAACTGTTCTGTAAAGACAGTTCGTCTTCTCTCTAGCATCAGTGAGTACAGGGAAAGCCTATGTTGATAAGCAGTTAGAAGTATCACCTTTCAAACTGAGTAATCCAGTCAGGCCATGTAGAATGATGAGCTGCGGATGTTACAGAGCAATTTGAACCACCACAAGGTTATCAGCTGTGAAGTTTCACAAAGATATCACATCAGCTGTGCTCAATATAGCATGAAGCTTTGCAAGTATCCCTCCAGGGCAGGTGGATCGGTAAGAATTGTTTGCTTCGAAGAGCGATGATGGGATAATAACAAAAGAAACACAGCAGTTAGGGAGGGTTTCTGAACAATATAGTGCGATTTGAGATGGATGTAGATGTATACACCATTTAACCCAACATTAAAATCACCTGCCTAATATTGAGCAAGTCTCCTTTGTGCTGCTCATCAGCTCTCAGCCCTCAAGGCATGGACTTCTCTAGACCTCTAAAGGTGTGCCGTAGTATCTGGCACCAAGCCATCAGTAGCAGATCCTTTAAGTCCTCCAAGTTGCGAGGTGTGGCCTCCATGAATTAGACTTCACATCCCACAGATTCTTGCTCGGATTGAGATCTGGAGAATTTGAAGGCCAGGTTAATGCTTTTGTTATGTTCCTTAAACCATTCCTGAACCCTTTTTGCAGTGTGTCAGGGTGCATTATCCTGCTGAAAGGGGACGCTGCCAAAAGGCAATACTGTTCCCATGAAAGGATGCACTTAACAATGTTTAGGTAGGTGATCCTTGTCAAAGTACTGTAGCATTCACTTGAATGGGAGGACGTACGGTCTCCCAGCAGAACATTGACCAAAGCCTTCTTCCCATAGTGCACCCTGGTTCCCTCTTTTCTCCAGGCAAGTGCAGAAAACCTGCAGACATGAGGTAAAAGAAAATGTGAGGTCACATTTTACTATTCCAGTTTTAATGTTTACATGCCCATTGTAGGCACTTTTGCCAGTGGACACGGGTCAGCATGGGCAACCTGATTGGTCGATGGCTACACAGCCCCATATGCACAAAGGTGTAATGCAGTGCTGTTCTGACACCTGTCTATTAAAGCCAGCAATGATGTTTTCAACAGTTGCGCTACAGTAACTCTTCTGTGGGATTGGACCAGACAGGCCGCCACCCCATATACATCATTAAGCCTTGGGTACCCTGTCACTGCACATTGGGAACACTCTGTACGACCTGCTGTTCATATCATTTTGCTACATCAAGAACAACTTCGAGAACTGATTGTTCACTTGTTCTCTACTATATTCTATCTCTTGAAAGATGTCATTGTAATGAGATAATCAGTGTTATTTGCAGATTCGACTGCCAGTTGTTTAATGTTATTGCTGATTAGTCAAAGTCTTATATAGAACAGACATTGTTAGTAAAGGAAATACTGTACATCTTGTACACTCCAGACTTGGTGTATCACCATCAGAAGAGAAGAATGATGCTGAGCTGTATCTTAAGTCCATGTTTTGACATCAACTTTGTTTCTCCTCATATAATGAGCTCCTCTGCAGATATGTTTTCTGGGCATTTTTGGCAATATGTGCAGCTCAGGCTTGGGTGCCTTTAGGTAAAGCATGAGCAGTCAGCCTCATATATCTGTCTGATGAGAGGCATTAATGCTAGTGTGTGTGAGGATGATGGAGCTGCCACTGGGCAAATGACACACAGAAGACAAGGTAGGTTATTATAAATGGTCTGTCCACACTTGGCCATGCTTTAATTCTTTTCCCTCAAGGTTCTGAAATAGTCATCTCATTCTGAACAGAGGGATAACCTCGAACATCACATGTCGCAGTCTGTACTTTCGACAGTATAATACTATGTTTCTACTTTTTGAAATTTGTAAATACGGGCTTTGGTTCTTGGACCGCTGTAAAGGGAACATTAGGAGTATGCTTCCTGCTTAACTAACTTCAAGCCCTTTATTTGGAGTATGAACACCCTAAAAGCCATTCATTGCACTAACTTGCAAATAATTCAGTTAAGTGCTACTTTGCGTATGCCAAAGCAGATGGATCTGTTTTCCTTTTTTTTTTTTTACCATAAAGAGAAACAAAGAGAAGTCTTAACATTGGACAATATATTCATCTTCATAATTAAATCCTCACGTTCAGTTCACACTGGTGCCAACTGTATTTTGCAGTCTCTTTATCTCACCTAAAGAGAGCGTTCCAGCAGAGTTTTAGTCATTTACATATGTAATAACAATGTTCCAGTATGGTTTTTTTTATCTGCACAGAAGATAGCTACTACTTATATGCAACACCAACATTAATAATAGTACAATCCATCCATTAATCCAACTTGGAACTTCTGTAGTCTAACTAGGAACCATTGAGGCCAACCACTGGAGGCCAATGGTGGCCTTCATTCCCATTGCCATTTTGCACGACCGTGGTAGGACCTCTGGTCAACATTCACACCTGCATTCACACACTACCGGCAATTGAGACATGCCAATTAGCCTAATCTGCATGTCTTTGAAAACCCTCCCAGCACATGGAGAACATGCAAACTTCACACACACACAGACCCAAAGCAGGAATCGAACCTGGGACCTGGAGGTGCAGGGCGACAGTGCTAACCACAAAGCCACCGTGCCGCCAATAGTATAATGTTCTGACTTTATTTAAGTATCCCATTGACATGTTAAACTAAATCATGAATATTTATTATGTTGGAATATGAAAAATACAAATCAACCCTGCTACCTAAACACCACACTTTTATATCTAGTTCAGCATCGTTGGTTTATCAGCCAACAGTCGGTCATTTTAGTTCAAGCTCCATATTTTTTAATTAAGACAAATATTAGTAGTGATTAAAAAAGCCACTTCTCACTTTTCAATCTCACACCTCTGAGGTGTGAAGTGCATGAAAGTAATCATTTGGTCAACACTTAAAACAATCTGTTCGGGTGGCCTTAAAGAGTCAAGAGAAGTTTCCAACTTTTTTCTCACCAATTTCACAGGCAATTCTGATCCGATATACTGTCTCACTCAGGAAGGCTATCGTGCTTCCTCTGAGAGACATAAAGCCAGCCAATCATTACTTTACTGACTGCTTTGCATACAACATTGGAGAAAAGCGTCATCTACACAGTTCTGCATACTGTACACGCTGCATACTCCCGTGATTGGCTAATGTCTCTGTGATTGGCTAGTATGACACCTCTCCCTTCCTGTGAGCACTCGACTCATTGTCGCAGGTACAGTAGCTGTGGCATCATGGAGATTTAAACTTGCCTCCAATCTCCAGGCAAAAGTTGAAGGATTTTCTGCTGCATCACTTTGGGAACCAGTTTTAGAAAACATCATGCTGGAGGCCTGTTCTGTGTGTGGCACAGATGGCTTTTACGCATGAGGTTTCACACGCTTCCCAGCTAACTTTTTTTGTTGTTGTTCATTTAATTACATGCAGTGAGAAAACAAACAAACCAAATGGCAAGCAAAAAAAAAAAAATTGTACTCTGATACTGTACGTCTCTGCATCCAGAGTGACAGGAATGTAAGCACCCTTAGCCCAGTACTGTGTTGTAATGTCCAGTTTTTTAGCATTGTATTAATGTACTGTATGCTGTCCATTTGGAATCATGAGCAGAAATGAAAGCTACAGTAAGGCCATGTGTTACACACTTTCTATGCGATAGACCGACTAAGACTAGTATACTGTGCTCGTATCTCCCAGAATTAGACAGAAAGCTATACATACAGTATTGTGCAAATGTCTAAAAGTCTTGAGTCACCCCCCATTTCTTCATAATAAATGAAATAAAATGATGTAGATTACATTTTTTTAAATTGAGAACAATGTCTTTACTGCAAAGTACCTAAAAATACATTTTTTAAAAATTGGTTATTAATATAACAATCTCTGCAGCAACCTCATTTCCCCTTTTGTCTGTTCCAACCACTCAGCATTCAGCATCACCAGTATAACTCATCACTGGCTCACTTCATCATCGTCATCTCATCATCTGTTTCTCACTGGTTTATGCCCCAAGTTAGATGCCTTTTATGCTTGAATGTTTTATATGGGACTGTGTGGCTTAACAAACAAAAAAACCTTGTTCTGAAACTATTGAATACAGGAACTGCTCTGAAAATGAAAGCCAAAATGTCCTTCAGGAAGCCTGTAGAATAATTCCTCAAGACTATATTAAACAAGACGGGCTAGCTCTTTTGTAACAAAATATGAATACATTGGGGGGAATGGTTTTGAATGGGTTTGATAAAGCAGGTTTGTTTGCCATCAGCATGTAAGACACCTGAAACTGGGCCTAAAATCATTTCCATCTCCTGGAAAAATGAACCAGGTTTTTTCTTAGTATTTGGGTGTACCAAAGTTATCCACTTCATAATCTCTCTATATCTTTACTTTTTGCAAAACATCTTATAATGGAAATGTAATAATAATAATAATAATAATAATACATTTATTCATGGGTGCCTTCTAAAGCATCACACTAAGGCAGACTTAAACTAGGGTGAAACGCAGACTGAAGCTCTTCAGAAAAAAATATTATTCATCAAGTGAGCATAAACCTGAGCTACAACTGTTCTTTCTAGTATTTTTCGCAAGAGATGGTACATTTGAAAATTGCTCAAGTTAATAAAGTTGATGAATAAACAAGACCAGAAATAAGAAATTATTGTATAATATCAGTTACTAAAGAAGACAAAGAAGGTAGACAAACCGTGACGAAATGAGCAGGACGGGGGTCTAGCTGGCAGGTAGATGATTTAAATTTATGAATGGGAGCAGATATTTCAGCAGCAGATAGAATTGTAAAATTAAATAGCAAAGAAGAGAGGGGGAACCTGAGAAGGTAAATAATGTGCACTGAATGTTGTATTATACGAGGAGATTAGTTGCTGGTGAACATTTTCATTTTTCGCAATAAAAATATTCCATCTATCAGATTGACTGTCTGTAATTACACTTTACTTGTGTTTGTGGAACAATTTGTTTCAATTCCAATAATTTGTTACACAACAGGCAACATGGTGGCTTAGTGGATAGGACTGTTGCCTCCGTGGTTGGGGGTTCGGATCTGCCTCCAGTCTGTGTACACGGAGCTTGCATGTTCTGCCTGAGCTTTTCATCCGTGTGGATTGGCACTTCCAAATTAGCTGTAGTGTTTGCAACTGTGTGCTTATGCCCTGCAATGGGTTGGCACAACATCCATGGTGTACACTGCATGTGCCCCGAGTTCCCTGGGATAGGCTCCAGGCCCCCCATGACCCTACATGGGATAACATTATATAACAAGGTCTTGGCGGTGGAGTTGTGTGAGGGTTGTTGAATTTAAACCAGGACTTGTGATTTCCTTGTGAATTAAGGTATTTGAAATTTCTCGTGAATTAACCGATTGACATTTAGAGAAGCACAGTACGGTGATGAGACTCTAAAACTTCACAATTTTAATGGTGCAAACATTATAAAGAAGGCCATCCATCTGTAAATGATGATTCTGGTGGCTCGGAGCGTTGTGTTGCCATGAATATTCAGCAAGTATAACTTTACACACAATTTCCAAATGTTTGGGCCAGTAGAGGAGTTCTTGGGAGGTTAGTGTTTCAAACGTGAAGCAGACACTCTGATCATGGCCCAGGGGTACTGAGAAAACATTTCACCTTGATCGTATCTATGCACTAGTGAAACGCTGGGATAAGTGCATTAGTGTAGCAGGGGATTTTTTTTAAAGGTAGTTTTTACTGTTATTATGCAATCAAAAGTCCCAGTTTGACTTGAACACAATTGCATATTTAAGATAGCATATTTAAGATTTAAGATTATTCATAGAGGCAGCATAGAGCAGTGTGATTCCTAACCCGAGGGAGGGGGGGTTCTATCAATGCTTGCTGCAGGTCCAATTTTTGAACAGTAGGTAGGCAATAATAACACGATGGACCTAAATGGGGTGGTGAGTCTGCTGCCTTGCGATTGTGCATCATTTAGAAAATCGATGGAACATCAGCTTATATAATCACGTGGAAAAAGTAAACACTCCTACAGTTTTATGTTTTTATTGATCAGGGACTAAATAATATTTCAACTGAATAACAATTCTCAATCAGTTTCTCTAAGCAAACAAATAACCTCAGTTGACAACACCAAAATAATAATAGCTCAATAAAAATCTCAATATTCTCAGAAAGGAAACCAGAATTCAGAAATTGCATGGGTAAAAAACAAGTGCATTTTATAATTCAATAATATGAAGCACCTATAGCTTCACTATCTTGAAGTAGGAGTTTATCAGTCTCTCACTTCATTTTCGAGAAATTCTGGCCTTTTTTTTTTTTAACCACATTGCTTCAGTTTGATTCATGTTTGAGGACATTCCTTTACATTCTTCTTACTCTCTTAAATCCTGACACAGCATCTCAACGGTGTTGAGTTCTGGACTTTGACTGAGCAATTCCAACACCTTTGTTTTTCTTATCTTTACTCATTCAAATGTTAATTTACTGGTGTGCTCAGGTTCATTGTCCTGTTGCGTGACCTAATTTCAGCACAGCTCTAAGCTGCTGGACAGATGGCCTCCCATCTGTCCGAAAGATATTGTTCCAGAACTGTTATGCTTTGTTCGGACACAATTGTGCAAAGTCATGCTGCCATGTATACAGTACTGTATCATTTTTTTTGTTTTTTGTTTTTGAGAGAATGGGCTTTTGTTGGCTTTCTTCCATAAAAGCCATACATGTGCTTACAGAGGCCTGTAGGTCAAATTATCTCGCTGTTGGGATTTTCTTCATATCTGTGACCGTCTCTTGGGAAGACTGACAAGTGTCTTAAAGGCTTTCCATTTGTAAAAATCCAGTTCCCACTGTGGAATGTAGAATTGTTTGCAGATGGCCTTATAACACATCCCTGATTGATGAGAAGATACAGTTGTTGGCTGATCTTCTTTCTTCTTGGCATTGTGTAGACACATAGTAGACACCAAACACCAAAATTATAAAAAGGTTTGCTTTTATAGAGGTATTCACACTTCTTGATGAATAACTCGCTCTCACACATTCTTTATACCGCTTATCCTGTTCAGGGTTGCTGGAGGTCTGGAGCCAATTTGGAATTTCCAATCAGCCTGCATGTTTTTGGACTGTGGAAAGAAACCTTAATACCCAGAGGAAACCCACCAAGCACAGAGCGAACTTGCAAATTCTTGACCCTGGAGGTGTGAGGCCACAATCCTAACCACTCTGCAACGTGCTGCTTGATAATTAACTGATCTTCTTAATTTCATTAATAATACATGGCTTCTAATTACTCTCTTGATTATTGTAGAATTAGGAAGGGTGTACTTGTTTTACGCACCAGGTTTCCGAAAGTTGGTTTACCTTTTGGGGAAAATGACTCCATATTAAAAGCTGTTACTCATATATAGTAGGTGATTTGTTTATAGAATTGGTAAGGACTACATGATTGGTTTTCAGGCACTAATGAATAAATATAAAATTAAATTAAGGCATGGTGTTTTTTTTTCTCAATGATTGTACATCAAATAGGAGCATTTGTAATATCATTAGTCACTTAAAATAAGTTATTAGTATTTCGTAGCAATTTAAGCATACTCAGTTGAGGAAATGAGGACTTTGATAAGATTAATATTTGTTGAATAGCAGATATGCGTTTAAATAATGTATACGGTCTGGCTTCGCCTGACTTGTCCCTGTAGACAAGCCTATTCTGCTTGTTGGACCATATTTTTAGCAGATGACATACTTTTAGCCCGCCTAGTCTGTTCTCTGTAAAATGCCAGATCAAAAGGGCAATGTTCAGCCTTAATGGACTGGCTGGGTTATTCACTCAAATCTAAGTATGCATTTATAAGCTAAGAATAGATCATGCTGTTCAACCTGGGGTTAACTCCAGCTGTATTGATCAGCACTCATAAATTCTCTATATTGATTGCAGTGCTTGGGCTAAAGCTCAAAAACATCCCTTATATTAAATCCATTTCAGAATATATTGTGGTGTGTATTGTTTGGCTTGTCTGCTATGTTGTGGTGAAAGTTCTATGGTCGTAGTTTTTCCCGGTGAAATAATGTTAAGGTGAAGTTCATTGCAGGTGCCGAATGATACTTATTCCACCTTTTGGGTACAAATGGGTGCATACAGAGTCGTTCCGTTCGTGAGCCTGTTATGTTAAGCCTGTGTACACCCCTGGTACACTTTTCTCTCTCTCTCTCTCTCTCTCTCTCTCTCTCTCTCTCTCTCTTTCATTTGATACATGTTTTGTGTTTCATCTTCTCTGTGTAGCCTAGCAACAGGTAGCAGGCAACAGTTCATGTTCCAAATATGGTGTTCTGTGGAGGAGGAGCAAATGCCACAGCGCTCAAATGAAGCACACAGATTCACGTAAATACCAGTCAAACATCTCACACTCCACAGTATTTTTTGGCAGACCACCAGAGCAAGCGGACCAAGAATTCCCTATTATTACAGGCATTCAAGGTTAGATTTTTGGCAAGAATCATTGGAGCATGACATCAGAAAAACAACAACATAGAATTTTTTATTTTTTTTAATAAAGATGTGCCTGTCATAAAACAGAAAATTAATTGGATTTTTTTTCAATAGCTCTCCTTAAATACAGAATGCAAGACAATATTTTCAGTTTGGGAATCTAATTGGCTGAGGCGTGAAGATTCGAAGACCTTGATACGTGTACACCTGTGGCTGCACCGCAGTAATTGAATTCTGTATTAATGGGGGTTTGAATCAATAAATAGTTACAGTTAAGCCATTGTTCTGTTAATAGAATACCCTATCCATTATCTATAATGTTGCTTAGCAACCATAAATTATTACTAACACTAGTTTTTGTGGGAGAAGAATTGTTTACCGAGATTATTATTATTATTAATACATTATATTGTTCATTGAAACTGCATTCTAGCATATTGTCAGTGTTTTATAAAAGCAATAAGCCACTCAGAGATGTTTGTTACAGTGATCCTATCAGGGCTAAGTAGATTTTAGGCATTTTGCCTCACATAATGCCTAAGAACTAACTAATTCTCTAAACTCAGTATAATCCACAGGTTTTATTACCGTAATAGTAAAATTAAGCTGCATAATTAAGCTGGTGGTTTAACCATATGTTTTTGGGTTGAATTCTTTCTTCGTATTATTTTTTCTGGCATTTCATTTTTTGTGCTTAAAAGTGAGTACAATAATATTGCTGTAAGAGTCACACCCAGGCAGAATAGAAAGCAGACTTGACAACAAGAATCTATCACAAGCTTACTCGAGACGAGTTTGCAGCCATCTGTCTTATAGGGTTAGAAGTCGAATAGCTTTGGCCATGCATTTGCTAACATTGGCTAGCAGACCCGGTTGCTACAGAAGCAAATAAACCAAAAATGATGCAATGTTTAACATTTTACAACATTTTAAACCCTAATGAAAACCTGCGAGCTAGGAGTAGTGCGCTCTTTTCCACCTGCCGTATGATAGGCTGAGCTTTGCAGTAATTATGACTTCTGAGGAGCAGAGAGAGAGAGAGAGGTGGGGCAGAGAGCAGTCTGCCATGGGAAAGGGGTTTTTAATAAATATAAACTTGTCAGAGCGGTTGGCTGTACGGCTCAAAATCTAGAGTCTGAATTCCGGTCACATTTTTAAGATACACAAACACCGGCGCTGTAGAACCCGTTATTATTCCATACATCATGCTCCAATGAATCTTTGTATTGAGGCCAATGATGAAAAGAGTACAAAACACACCAACTTTCGGTAAAAGTATTACTACAGGAATGATAATTCACTTGACTTAAATTGAACATAGTAATTGAGGAATTTACTCAAGTAAATCATTTTCCCCTCAGATACATTAAATTGAAACAACAAATATGAAATATAGAGTTTTCTATATTCTGTCCTTATGTTGGCTAACCAAGCGAGCCACGCTAAAGAGAACACTGTCTCCATTATTAACAGGAACATAACGTTAGCTGGCTAGAACACTTAGCAAAGTTCTGAAATCCTTGGCTAAATTTGGCTTGCTGGCTAGCTCAGCTTTAGCTTGCTAGCTAGTTATTCCTTACAGCGGCACCTTCGGCATACTGTACAAACGCCCTGGCGGAAGAATTTTCGCCTTAAAAACTGCAAGAAATTTGCCTCGGCATGCGAATAATTTTTGGCATATGATCAACATTTACAACTTTTCTAAATGTTTTCAAAGTTTTTATATGCAAAAATATAATTATAGGGTTGGAAGTTGGTAATATTGGTAATAATTTTTGGTGGTTGGAACGAATTATCTGCATTTAAATAATTTCCTATGGGAAAATTTCACAATACAATTTTTTTACTTTTCGCCTCCCAACCAGATTAAATTTGTATGCATTATGTATTATCCTGAGATATGCCTATAAACTGTATCAGCACTTACAACGTACAATGGGTACTGAACACTGTTGAAACATCATATGTTGAGCAATGTTGAAACGTCATGTGTTTCATACTGATGAATAATGTTAAGCTCTGAAACTCTTTAAAAAAAATTTTTTTAATCCTTTATCACAATTTTTTAAAGCATTTAAAACTGAAGATACCTGATGAATTGCTCATCTCACGCCTTAAAAACTAAGCTACTGATGACGCATTTGGCAGCTGAAGTTTACATGTTAAGCAGGAAAATGCTTGATTTTGATTTAAATGAAATTATTTAACAGTCACACATACTGTCCTAATTAGCTTAGAGTCTTGGAGAGCTAAAAGTCATAAATATTAAATGAATTAAAATATTTTTTTTCAAAGTTGCAAAGGCTGCAATGAACATCTCACTTTATGTCATTATGTATGTATTTAACCCACTGGCTACTGTAGAGCAAACAGCTTTTAGCAAGTTTAGTCATTCATAACTATTTCATTCATTCATTCATTTATTAATTCATCTTCTATA
Organism: Clarias fuscus; assembly: GCA_030347435.1. Classification (NCBI taxonomy): domain Eukaryota; kingdom Metazoa; phylum Chordata; class Actinopteri; order Siluriformes; family Clariidae; genus Clarias; species Clarias fuscus. Next base: position 11,098,856 of record CM059218.1, read on the forward strand.
CCGCTTATCATGTACAGGGTCTCTGGGAGCCTGGAGTTAATCCCAGGAGACTTTGGGCACAAGGCAGAGTACACACACATATACTGGCAATTTTAGAATGCCAATTAGCCTAATCTGCATGTCTTTGGACTGTGGGAGAGTGTAGAGTACCCAGAGGAAACCCACCAAATGAGGGGAGAACACGCAAACTCCATGCACGTCGACCCACGGCAGAAATTGAAGTACACTTTCAAAGTGCTAGTAGTATTAGTTGAATTATCCACTTTAAAAATGGGAAAATCTGTGAAACAAAAACACATCAAGTGTCCGAATGCATGTTTGCATGGGAATCCTATAAAGAATGGACACAGATTGTGGACAGTTACTGCATTCCATGTGATGGTGTATAAAACATGCCACCTACTTTCAACCCAGTTCACAGGACACTGCACAGGACCCAGGACGATGTTTGGGTGAGGGATCATTCTTTGCAAAGCAGTTGCAGATGTTATGCTATTAAACTGTAAGTGGACCAGGCCCAGCACTGCCATTATATATTTTCCTCAGCAGTAAGATTCAGAAGTCAAAGTAAAGGATAATATCCAATCAGAGACCCTTCACTGTTGACATTTGCATGATAAATGCTGCACGGTCTTGGAGGGACTTTTTATCATTAATGCATTATCATTGAAATGCTTAAAAATACTTTAGGTTTACTTTTAGACTCAGAACAATTTGAAAGGACCAATAGGGATGCGCAACTCACAGGGCTCATTTTTAAACTCATTTTCTATCCGGCTCCGAACATGTTTAGTGCCTCAGGTGAAGTAGGTGCATTAAAAATGAATGCTACAGTCTAGACAGCTTACATTCTTAATGTTTTTTTTTTCTTTTCTTTTTTAAAATTGAGTCAGTGCAGTCTACTATGATTGGCTTTGTTATTTTGTACTATTTTGAATCTCGTGGTGTCATGTATCGTAATTAGTCACAAAAATTATATTTAAAACCCTCCACTCAATTAGGCTTCCATGGTTCTGGAGTACAAAAGACTGTGGTATTGTCAGGCGCCAAACGCCAGACAACAGTGCAAAGGCTTTTCTATTGCATCACCACGATGCCTTTTTCAGTATTTGCCCATGCACATCTTTATTGTAGCCTGTGCAAAAGTCAAAATTGTATCAGGATTTTTTGAAGCAGAACTGTACAGCCCTGTGAGAAATTCAGTGGTGGTCAGAACCTACCTCATCAGGAAACTTAAGGTCATGGAAATATTGGGCTTTCAGTGATTTTATTTCTTTGAACTGGCCTTTTTCTGAGGAAGAATGGTTGAAAATAAATTTATATACAATATATATATACGCCACAGAGTCAAAAATGTACATTTTGCACACTTAGATTATTAATTCAGTGCAGAAATGCACTCAGAAATGTATTTTATTTTGCCAAGCCTGAGGCCTCCCAATTTCCTGTTAGTGATAATGATCAACTACAGCTGGTAGCTTCTCTGTGCCAACATAAAAAGGGCTTGTTTGGCAGCACTCCCTGGATTAACCAACACACAGAACAATGGGAAAGTCCAAGGAGCAGTTTAGTGCAGATCTGAGAAATAGGATAGTACTGTAGATTCAGGAATGTCAACAACTGCAGGTTCCAGGATCAATTCAAACAGTTGTACATAGTGCAAGTAGAAGTTATTGGGAGGTGTAGCCACTTTTGTCAAGGTTTGGACAAAGACCCAGAATGGTTTGGATGCTCACGAACAACTAAGGAACCACCAAGGCACAGGCCTGCAATGAACGGGAAGCTGCTGGAACAGTCTTCCAAAATCCCCACCTTCAGGCATGAATAATATTTGCAGCCTCGTGTGTTCAGACAAAGAATAACCCTTCAGGAGAAAAGTTTTAATATGAAGTACATTTAGAATGAAAAAATGGTGCAACATTCAACAATGTACAGCACCATCTTTTAAGTGTGGTGGTAGTATCATCCAATGGGACTGGTGCATGAAATCGATGCTATAATAAAGTAAAATAAATTATAATAAAATAAAATAAATTCTGTGTTCCAACAGGACACTGAGCCCAGGCACATCAAACCTACAGTAGCTGTGGGATAAATCTGGATAACTTTCAGCTTTTCCATCCAAAATTTGAGAACTGTGCTTAAAAGTCATGTCCACGCCAGGAACCAAGGTTTTATTGATCAGCAATTCAAAGTCATGTGTCCTGAGGCTATGTTTACATTACAAGCCACATTGGTCAATTCAGATTTTTTGTTCAGATCGGATTCATATTTCAGAATTGTTATTTACGGTTGACTTTTATTAGACTCTGATGTGGACGCGTCTTTCTTCTGAAAGGGGACACATGCACAAATTGATCCGTCTTTGCTCACTCTGTCTTGTTTTAAACATATTTTTTTGTGCAACAACTCATTAATCTAAAAGATTAATGAGTTAAAATTCTAATTTAATTTTAACTAAATATCAAAAAGAAAGTAGAGCACCTCACTTTAGCTGTTGTAGCAACTATTGCTAGTCCCATGCTGCTGGTGCTGACGAAGGTCAATGAGAGCTGTACGCATGCGCAGAGGTGAAAAATTGCATGAATTCCTGTCTGCCCTCTCATTCAAGTCGCATGAAGGACTTTCGTATATATATTCTATGTAGGACCATATATGAAAGTCACTTAGATCTGATCTAAAACACATCATATTTTGCTTTCAGACAGCCTGAAAAACATTAGGATAAGAAAATATATATAATAATAAGATTTGGGTCCATTCAGGGTGGTAATGTTTAATAAATATCAATCTACAGAAAACTTGTCCTGTAAATAGAATGCTAATATATATAAAAATGAGCTCATTAATATAGGCCTGTGGTTTGAAAAGTACAGCTGACACTATTGTTTGATCTGCTGTTAGGTCAGAAAGTGTTGATTAAATCTCTATATCAGTTTCCAGAATGTATCGGTGCTATGGTGTTAGACGGTTGTGGGCATTTAATGTATCATTGTAAATTATAGTAATTTTTAACTTCAAGCTACTAACATTCATGGACTGAGGAGGAATTACAACGTGGACCATTTAGCAAGCATCCACGTATCATTTAGCAAGTGTTGACAGTTACTTCTCGGAATTACCCATCACCCCTTTGTATGATTTACTACCAGCATTGCACTATTTGCTATTCAGACCAGTTATCACTCTTTTTCATTCTTCTATAGTATAACAATAAATATATTTTTTTTAAAACAAGCCAGTCATGAGGTAATTTAGTTTTTTTTATGGCATAAGAATGAAGCAAAGCTCAGATGTGTGCGAGTCCTGCAGTTGTTTACAGGTCAGAAGACTTGTAATTAATTCCTGAGTTGCATTTGTCATGGCCAAGTGATTTCTGTCTGTGTTGCTAAATCAAGCTCATTCTGGCTTCATTATGTTGCAGTTCTATAGTTTTCACAGGTGATTAATTTCCACGGAATGTGTTTCTGCTCCGTAAGACAGCTTTCAGAGCGTCTGAGCTGCATATTTAGCTTTGTCGTATGAGTCAGGCCGGTCTGTGAGGGGAGCAACTATATGGCCTAAGTGGCCTAAAATCGAAAAATCACATTCACATCAAGCTTACATACTTTTTAAGATTTTTATTTACTTCTATGAGTAGTTTTACTGCACCATACTTTTTTACTTTTACTTGAGTAGATTTGCGAAGAAGAAACGCTACTCTTTCTCCGCTACATTCGGCTAGTTCAAGAAGTAACGAGTCGAGTGTAGTTATTCTACACATTAGATATTCTTTGTTTTTGCCAGAGAAATGCAGCCGGTGGATCTATCACGCGACTGTGTTCCGCCAGACAGACATACAGTACAGTACCAACAATAATTACATGACTCCGTTTGTCCAATCAGCCACAATAACAATAACCACATGTAGTCACATGACCACACAAATGCTGCTTAGCGGTAAAAAATAAATAAATAAATAAATAAATATTTAATTAAATTAAACGTCACAGTTAGTTTAGATGTTTTATTTAATGTTGCAATATTAAAATAGATAATTAGAAAAATAAGCTAGAGGCTAAGTTTCTTACATTTGTTCAACTTGTTACTTACAGTAGGTATTTGTTTCAAAAGCTTTATGTTGTGAAAAAAGTGAGATTGGGAAATTTGTGTTCCTTATTCCTTAATTTGCAAGGTTAGGGTAAAGTTTCAAGTACAGCTACTCTTACTTGAGTACAATTTTTGGCTACTCTACCAACCTCTGCCTCCATTAAACTCCTGCACGTACCCACAATTTGTAAAAGTAACACAAGTACATCATTAATGTTCAATATTTACTGTGTTCCTTTCATTATTCTGCTACCTAAGATAAAACGGCAGCTAAATAAGTGTTAGTGATCATCAACAGGGGCTCATCTTTTACCAGGTTTAGCCTGATAAACACAAAAGTTTTGTGTCCAAGAAGGAACCTGGTAGTAGACTGACAGGATGGAACACGGAACATCGGATCACGCAACGAACAGAGAACAATTTCCAGTGTCTGATGCATAGAGCTACATAGGGCACTGAAAAGATGCATCTGAAACCCGAGTCCTGAAAATCCTGATCAGAGAGTAGACAAAAGTATATTTCTTACAGTATGTCAGCTGTATTTGTGGGGCGAGTGGTAGCATGACCAAGGCAAGATCTTTGTGTTAGGTTTTAAAGAAGAATTCTGCCATACATATATGGCTAGTGTTATGTAATAAGCCAATAGATATTTTTTTATGAATTGCATTATTTCATGTTTATCAGACTATTAAAATATGGCAAGGTCATTGAAAGCTGAAAGGATGGAGCACATTCATTCACCAGCACAGACACGGTCTGATGTAGAATAATGGTAGCATCAGTGTCATGAAATTGGTGGCTAGAATGGGGGACTGGGGGGTAAACATTAGCTAAATCTTTATTAACAATACCAAGCAGCCGGCAAATTCATGGTGAAAGCTGGTAGAAGTCAAAACACCTGTCCATCATTCATACCGATTGTCCCGTGTAGGGTCACTGAGGCCTGTAACCTATCCCAAGCACTAGACAGGGCCCATAGGGTACGAGACAAGCAAACAAAGCATGCTTTTGGACTGTGTGTGGAAACTCAGCAGGCAGCGAGAAAACATATCTCACATAGGACTGGAGGTGAAAAGTGAGCATGTGAAATGTGAGATGGAGGGATGGAGAAAAGTGGCTCTTAGAGTTTTTGGACAAACAGCTAAAGCGCAACTTCTCTAACTGTCATTCAGATTATTATACAGGGTATAATCCTTGAGGTGAAAAAGTTCATTGTAAGTTCCTGAATTGTGCAAATATTACTTTACCTACTGTACTGTATGAAAAATCAGTACAGGACAGTACAGTGCATAAGATTGTATTATGGGGTGAGGTGATGTATTATTTATCAACATTGTGACAAAACCCCATAAACCACACTCACTTACATGATAGGATCCCACACTGTTGCACCCTATGGACTACAGGCTGCCTCTTTAGAGCTGCTGTTTTCCGTCACAGCGAAATACAAAATGATCAGTCGGAAACGAAGCAAATGATAATGTTGCCACTGTATCCCTTTATAGTGTGAAATCTGAGAGGAGGAAAGATTAACTTTAGTACATGCCATAGCTTTGCTTTGTTGCTAAAATTGACCTTTGAGAGAAATTTCAAGAAGGAATTAAAAGATGCGGGCAGAGGAGACATATCTGAGGGTAATTATGACTGCACCGAAGGCTTAAAATAGTGAAACTAGCACTTCACTTTCGATTTATCTCCAGCTGTTAGTATTTTAGAAGAAAAATCAGGACCCAGTGATGCCAGATGGCTGCTGGAACAATTTTTTAGGTGAGGACAAAGGTTCAGGTTAATTTAGTACTTGAATGCTCTATGTCCAAGTGTCCTTAAGCATCCAAATATTGTTGTTTTGGATTTAAAGCAAGCAAGGTCATTAAAAGCAATGGATTCTTTCAAAAGCTGCAGCATGGCTGTCCTTGTCAGCTTAAAAAAGCAAGGACAAAAGACTATACGAGGTTACACTAAGCCCTGATTCACTAAAGGTATGTAGATAGATAGATACACTACCGCTCAAAAGTTTGGGATCTCTTGCAAATATCTTTGTTTTTATTGTGATTTATTTTCTATATTCTACAACAATGTTAGGAATTAAATAATACCTATGGAATTACTGTAGATAACTGTAGGTAACAGTCAGTTGTTATTTTATGACACAGAGGTCAACCTTTCTGGAATAGTTCTGGCAAGAACATTATTGTCAAGTGCATTTGCAAAACCCATCAAGCACCATGATGAAACTGGCTCTTGTAAAGACCATCCCAGGAACAAAGACCAAACCCTATCTCTGCTGCAGAGAAGTTCATTTAGAGTTACCAGCCTCAGAAATCACCAATTAACAAACAGCACCTCAGATTAGAGCCGTTATGAAGACTTTACGGAGCAGAAGTAGCAGATACATCTCAACATCAACTGTTCAAAGGAGATTATTGCATATTTTGACACCATCAGCATTGTTTTAATGTAGAAAGTAATATAAATTAGGACCGACCGTGGGGTTGGTCATGATCACAAACCTTTGACCGGGCGGATTTAAGTGGGTGTGTGGATGGATGGATGGATGGATGGATGGATGGATGGATGCTTTATTGATCCTCAATGAAATTCCAGATATCCAGCAGCAATAGCGACAGTAACAGAATGGTTGAAGATGTGACTGCATACTGTATTTTATATGCAATCATGGCATATCAATCACATGTTTTTGAAAAATGGGACCAAATAAGTGAAATGAAGTTAATTGCAGTGCAACTTTGATGTGAAATTTAATGTGTGGCAAAGTAACAACGGTGCAAATAGTATTAATTGTGCAAATAATTTACTGTAGTAGTTGCAAAGAGCAGCATGAGAGTCATGAGTAAAAATGTCACTTTGACACAAATACACATATGCACACACTGGAATCTGATAAATCAACAGCGTGTACTGTGGATTGTGGCTTTCAAATAAATAAACTAACACATGTTTGCCAATTTCTTCCTTTAATAATTTTATAATTAATTGTTCAAACTTTTATATACTTCATATTCACACATCAGGTGCTAAGAGCACTTCAGTAGATCCTGTCAGAGAGTTTTTCATATACCCTAATTATAACATCTTAGCAAGTAAAAAATACACTGACTTGGTGGGGAAAAAAGAACACTCAGATGCTAATATTTTGTTGGTTCACCTTTATTTTTAATTATGGCATGCATTTGCAGTGCCGTCCAGTTTTTACCAAGATCTTGTAATAATGATGGAACAGTCTAATCAGTCTGTAAAATCATTCTCCAGCTCATCGAAAAACACCTTTGATATGGATAAGGTCAGAAATCTGTGGTGGCCAATACAGGTGAGTAAACGATTCCTCATGCCAACTACTCTTTCAGAATTTGAGTCCTAGAATACAGTATGTCTGTGCCCACAGGGAAGAAAAAATCCATTCATGGGAGTCTAGACGTGACCAACTGAAGCAACCCCAGATCATAACACTGCCTCCTCAGGCTTAAACAGTGAGCGCTGCATGATGGTGCACGGCTTTCTTACCCCAACATGCCCATCATGTGTATTAGGGTCAGTCTGGACTCATCTGACCTTTTTACATTGCTCCAGTTTAAAGTTTATGCTTTATACTTTATGTCTAGCAAACTGAAAACTTTTTTTGGTTAGCCTCACAATCAATTAGTAGCAATTTCACTTTTTAACATAGCTGTTTGTTTTTTTAACAATGCCACTTAAAACATTTAAGTGATCTCCAATCACACTGGTGATTTTTTTTTTTTTTTTTTTTCCGGACAATTTCCTTTTACCGTTTAGCACTTTCCTTGCTAGTTTTAATAATGCATTGAACAGTTCTTAACCCAGTCATTTCAGCAAACTATATACTGTAGCGTAGTGTAGTTTCTTTGCTTGAACCAGCCCAATAATTTGACCCTGTAACTGTCACATAATTTCCACAACAACGGGTTACATCTGACTTGGTTGTTTAACAAATGTAAAGCTTATTGCATTAGTTAGGGTTAAAAGAATTGTTGCCAGCTGAAACATATTAAATCACTGCAGTATCAAAGTAAGCAAAGGCTCTGAAGTATATGCTTATTTATATTACTGTATATCCACGTGGCGACAGTGAATATAGTTAAGTCGAGCTAATATTTGCATCATAGGTACACAGGAAACCAAATACCAAACTTTTCACAAAATGTTCTCTTTAAAATGGCATTATATAGTAGCATCTGTTTTTATCTTGAAAGTATCGTCCTGCCTGGAGAATTACTGTAATCTTAAGAACATAGCATTTGCACAAACCACTTGGCATGTCATGTTGTGTGCACAGTTCATCTTGGCAAAATATCCACAACACACCCATTAACTGCATGTGCCATTTATCAGATCCTACACTAATGATTGGCCTTTATTTGAGATCTTAGTAAATATCAGGAATTATATATATGTACAGAGTAAGCCAAAAAATGTACACACCTCAGGAAAAGAAAAACTTGTATAAATATTTTAATACTAAATATATTGATATACATTATATATTATAGGATAATAATAATATATTAGTATTATAATACTATTTCTCTCTTCCTGAAGTGTGTATGAATGTTTTTGGCTGACTTAAGCTCATTTTTATGTCAGCTGACAAAACACAGAATGATGTACGAATATATTGTATGTTAATTAGTTATAACTCACTGCTGCAGGTAGATTAGAATAATCATAGGGTACCCTGTGTTAATAAATGTTAATGCAAAGCACAGCTGGCATCAGGCACCTCCTTGAATGGTTATGCAATAAATTATGTAAAAAGTCACCTGTCAGGAGGAGCAACTGATGCTACACAGCTTGATCATGATATTTGTTTTTACAACATGCACATTTTTAAATTCTATCTAAGCATAAAAGCTTGCCATCTCATACATCTTAAGCCTTGTTAACTGATTGGTCAGAAAGCATGATACATTTTCTGAAACAGTAGCCCCAACATTAATAGAAGCTTTATAGCTTGGACTACTATTGTACATTATTGCATCTAGATAAACTTGGACAGGACACATTGTTTGACATATAGTAAACTTGCTGTGAGTCTTTCGGCTGCTCCCGGCAAGGGGTCGCCACAGTGGACCATCCGGTCCAAACACAAGCTTGGCACAGGTTTTATACCAGATACCCTTCCATACACAAACCTCCCATTTTATCCAGGCTTGGGAGCGGCACTGCCTGGGAATCGAACCACCAGTGCCCTTTTGACATATAGCGAAGATGATGTGTAATTATTAATGTGATAAAGATTTTAGAAGGTACGATGGCTTCGTTCTTGGGAAGAGTCCCCAGTGTCAGCTTTGCATAGTAGCAAATGAAGTTAAAACATAAACCTGTTTTCTAATATAGGAAAGTCTTTGCTGCTTTTTTTTTTTTGGTGGGTGTGGGGGGTGGGGTTTACAGAAACCACTACATTCCTTCATATTAACTAATTTTAAAAGTAAAAAAGTATGAATATTTTTTTGCTTCATATTAGGCCACTCTGTCACTAATTATTTTCCTCCAACTACGAGGGGCATTCAAATCAAACCAGAGCATTTGATAACATTTCTTCTTGAAAATCCTTGAAATTGATGGATTATTTCTCACTAACTTGTGAAAGAGCTGCATTTGACTGTGGGAACTGTGCATACAAGGATTTACAGACACCACTTGCACATTACAGGAACTCATCTGGGAGGTATGCCACATCCCCTGGTATAGTCTTGACCTCGCTTCAAGCGATTTTCATATGTTTGAGTCATTAAAGGAGTTCCTGGGAGGCCAGTATTTCAAACATGCAGCAGGCAGTCTGATCATGGCTCCAGCGTACTGAGAAAACGTTCTATCTTGATTGTATTCAAGAACTTGTGAAACACTGGGATAAGTGCATCAGTGTATCAGGTTTATATACAGTATGGAGAAATAAAGTTAGTCTTACTCTCATAACCGTTAAATCAAAAGTCCTGGTTTGAATTGAACGTCTCTAGTTGGGTTTCATTTCCTGCTCATGATATATATGGATGCTGAAGTGCTACAACAGTATTGGCTCAGGCAGAAAAAGTGTTCATCATGTTCAGTACTGAGCTGCCACGCTGACTGACAGAAGCGAACAAGATATAATGAAAATTTAATAGCTTTGATACGTCACATGCTGAGAAATGGAGGCACAACAAAAAGTCTAGGGATTTCCTGTAATCCCTGCTGAATTTTATAAATCTGTCATAGTCTAGCTATTTAAAGAGGCTTATGCAATTTATGGTCATGTTCGTTTTTTTTTTTAGAGGTTATGTTTTAAATTGTTACCTGAGCTGCATACATAAAACTCATTGTACAACACAAATGTTCAAAGAAAGCCAGTGTAGGGAGAAACTGTGATAAACGTTGTGATTATAGCCTCTCTATCATCGACTGTGTGGCGTTACAGATAAGCACTGGCCTCAGTTGCAGCTGCTGGAAATGTGGCTTTGTTATTTTCACCCACACATGTTGAAAATGTCACCAGTCGTGCAGTGAACGGTGCTGGAACCGTACGTTGCAAGAAGTTTCGCAATCAGAGAGAGTTGAACGCTGGCATTGTGATCGAGCCCACAGGAACCATTACTGAATAACTGATCAATACAGAGACAGCAGGCATGAGCTCTTTCAGCAAAGTCGGTCTGAAAAGCGTCACATGCTCCGTGTCCCCTGTTCGCTCACAAAAGGTCTTACACCATTCCAGTGAAAGCTAAAATGCAATGTAACATTTGCCATTTAACTCTCGTCAAGGTTCACGTACAGCTTTTCAGGGTTTTTTTTTTCCTTTTTCCTTTGCAGTCCAGAACATTATTTATTGTACTGATCCACGTTGGGCTTTGGTATCTTCAGGATCTCTTGAGGAAGCTGCATGATTTGCCTTGATTAGACAATAAATATAAATCTAATAAATATTAGATTTATATTTAATGTTACGACCACTCATTCCCCCAATGTCCTCTCTCAGGTTTTCTTCCACCTTCCAAGAACATGCATGTAAGTGGTGGATGTGCTAGTATAGAACGCTTGTTGGTACAAATGTGTGTGGATGGACTGGCATTCCTTACAGGTTGTTTTCCTGAGCTTGCTTGATAGACTATTAAATATCGTATGTTGCATCATTAAATTGAAGTTATTGGACAAATACTAAAATAACAATACTGTACCATAGCTCAGTAGAGAAGGATGATTATTAGACTTCTTTCACGGATTTACAGATTTTCATGCATCGTGCATATAAAGCAGTAACAAAGTTGCCCTGAGTGAAAAGGTTATAGACTTGTTCTGCCACACTCAATTTCATTAGCCTTGCCTGGATGCCCGGAAAAATCACCCTCGGGGACAGAATTCCTTACGTTAAGTATATCCAGATGTCGTGATCAGCACAGTTTGACAGCAAAATGAGATAACTCCATTTTTGCAGTTTTGGGGGGGAAATTGGTCTTTGTTTGTTTTTCTTTTTTTTCCAGATTTATTATATTTTCTATGTTAAAACAGACTTAAAAATATAAATGCAAAAATGTCTAAATTGTTTTTGTTATATCAGTGTAAGATTTGTAGGATTTCACAAAATGCTATTCCACCTCGCAGTCTTCTCACAATGAATGAAATCAGGCTGCAGTTCTGTTTATGGCTATTTAAAGTATGCAATTTAGTATAAAACTATACATGTTGGTTTAATAAAAAGTATAGCAAACTTATTCCTTGATGGTGATTTTGCAGAGATAAAGCACCTTTGAATCTTGGGTCTGTGGCACCAAATTGGAACAAGTAGTGAAATTTTTGGGGAGATCATAAGAAACGTTAAAACAGCACAAAAAGTTCAGTTAACATCAGCCTCCTCTTCAACCAGTTTCATTTTAGTAGTTGATGGCAGCACCTTCTTGCACAAGTAGTAAAGGTATGCGCTATATAATCTCAGTTTGTGCATCGTCCAGGTACCAAAATATTTGTTATTTCAATACATCACAAGATCGTCTTTTGAAAATATTACTGTAATGTTATACAGTACGTAAAAGCAGTGCTAGTGAGAGGACAAGCAAGAGGAGGAAAGGTTTGTATTGTACAATAATTGCATTGGAAATAAAACAAGGTTAGACTACAGTAACCTACTAGTAACCTAAGTCAATAACATGGTGTTTGCACAACGTCCAGATCACATGATGCATTTTTTCACAGAATGTATTAAAGACTTTAATGCTGGGGTAACTACGTTGCCAGTGACAGAGTGTAAATATCCCTTTTCTTGGCCTTAATATTGTCCAAATATCCATTGTACATTTATGGCAGCTGCTGTTTTGCACAGCAGGTAGTTTCACTGTGCGATGTGATTGGCTTGCCACAATGTGTTGGCTTTTGCTCTAAAATGCGGCCACCTCATGGTTTGTCTCAAACTTGGATGTGTAAAGCTTCTACAATAAGATTATATAACAGTTTTCAAAGAAACGCTTTGTTACAGACAATCTTGTGTGTAGGATTGAAATACTTTTGCCAAAGACTGTTCAGATGTACTTATTTCAAGTATTCTGATCCATACATATAAAAGCCGAATACCAAAACCAGGTCAAGAGCCAGCTAATCAGACACAGGAAACAAGGCTTGGTACACCAAATTGTAAATAATACTGAGCATGTGTGAAAAACGTGAGCATAATCAGTGATCAGGAGCCTTTAAACATGATAACTGCTCTCTGTTTTATTGTGTACATAAGCAGTACTCTACAAGTATGCTCCCTGTCCAGGGAATCGCAGTTATGGGAAATTCCCCTGACAAATTTTCCCCCATACAGAACCCCCTTCAATGTCACCAACGCAGACATCCGTTCCTCTGTGCGTTACCGTGGTAACGTAAACCATTGCGATGCCCGTTACTGCTGTGGATATTTCACAATTTTTAGATCAAATATTGAATATATTGTATATTTATACAACAACTCACACCATTCCAAAATGTATAATACTGAAATATGTATAAGAAATATATATAAATAGTTTATACTATATGGCCAAAAGTATTCACTCGCCTGCCTTTACATACATATCAACTTGAGTAACATCCCATTCTTAATCCCTAGGGTTTAATATGATGTTGGCCCACTCTTTGTAGCTATAACAGCTTCAACTCTTCTGGGAAGGCTTTCCACAAGGTTTAGGAGTGTGTTTATGGGAATGTTTCACCATTCTTCCAGAAGCGCATTGGTGAGGTCAGACACTGATGTTGGACGAGAAGGCCTGGCTCATAGTCTCCGCTCTAATTCATTCCCAAGATGTTCTAGCAGGTTGAGGTCAGGATTCTGCAGGCCAGTTAAGATCTTCCATACCAACTCGCTCAGCCATGACTTAATGGACCCTTTATTTGTGGAAGGGGTCATCACCAAACTGTTCCCACAATGTTGGGAGCATGAAATTGTCCAAAATGTCCTGGTAACACCTGAATTCAGTTATGTGGCAATATAGTGTAAGTGAGTTTATATATATTCAGGATGTACAGTGTCATTCCTAAAGAGATTTAGGAATATTATTTAGAAGTCTATAGGCGATGTAATATAAATTATTTATTGATTACATATCTGTATATTATTTACAAATTATTCCAATATAATATTATTTTGCTCTTGATATTAAATGAATGGGGAACAAATTGAATGCTATTTCTAAACTTCTTAATTCACACCAGCGAGGCACAATGACTGATGGGTACTTTTGCTTGTCAACTTCCAGTGAAGCGATGAACTGTTATTCTCTTGGTCCCTACACTGTTCACAGTTCCCTTTGAACAGAGCAGTTTTGCTCCCCACAGTTTGGAACCTTACTAAACATGGCTGAATACCCCGTGCAGTCCACTTCACAGGAAACTGCTGGGTGTTCGGAACACAGCTAGAGAGTGAGTGGGTGGAAAAAGCGTAGTCCTTGGCAGCCACATTTGTAGAACCCAGTGCTGGTAGGGAAATAGTGTTTGACGCTGATTCATTTTGTTAACAAAATGAAAATAGGAACATTTCTACTTTGTTCTGGCAAAATGTATTTATTATTTATTAAGTGTTAATACATGTTATTTCTAAAAAAAATAATAATAATATGCATTTTGTCTTTAAGTCAAATAGCATGACACAGTGACAAAAAAAAAAAAATTATAATCACCTGAGCTGCGTGCACTGTGCAGGCATTGGGGTAGAAACCGAAGATGGCAGGAATGCCATAGCTTCTTAATTGCATGTTTATGTTAAAGGTGAAGAACTTGCACGGACCATTTTCCCTTTTGACTTTTGCTCTTGCACACATTTTAATTTAAAACAGTGAGCTGTCTCTAATCATACAGCATCTATGTAATCCACTAAGCTACTTGTTTGCTTATGTTGCATTAATTCCTAAAGCAAACAAGGCCAAATGACTCATTTTCCGAGGTTCACTCCAGGCCTGCCCTTGCCCTGAGGGCACTGCACTTGCTGCAAGGAGAGCAGATGGGCGCTGAGCTCTGGCACTGGCCATTTTCAATCTGTCCTCAACTACTGTAATGACAGTGGCCGCACTTTAATTAGTCACTCCAGCAGCGATGCAGAATGGGAGCAGTAAAGCATGATTTGCTGGCCTTTAGAGCATTGCCAGCCTCAGTTTAAACCAGCTGCAAATTTACAAAAAATTGATTTTGCCTTTAAATTTACTTTCTGACATAGAATGCTGTCTCGTATGCTATTTTTAATGCTCAGTAAAACATTTAACTGAGTCGTTGATGGGTCACCATGATGTCTGAGGTACATGAAGTCCAGTAGCTCATTATCACACATCAAAGTAAGCAGGTCCTCTGGACTTTTATGATCATCTCTCCCTTGTGGCAAAAGCGGGAGAATATCAGAGACAGGGCAGACCAAAGAAACTAAACTAATCTCAAATGCTAACCCATATAACATCACTTGATCTATTATGTATGCACTTTATTTTCTTCTCAGTGGCATTTCATTAAAGGCTTCTTGCACAAGGCACTTGATCTAAGCACACCTTTTTTAAACAGCACGGCCAAATTCCCCTTTTTTACTCGGCTGAAATGTCCGTGCCCTAAGACAGCAAATTTTTCTGGGGACATCAGGCAGAAGAGGTAAAGAGATGAGTTCAGTGAGAGAAAAGTTAGCACTGCCGAACTGAAATGCCTCATGACAGTGCTCTCATCTCTATTCCTGATCTCATGCTAATTAACACCACGATCTGGCTTGGAAAGCACTGTGTGAGGATTGCATGCCCCTGGAAGTACATGATGCAATACAGGGCATGCAAGAAACCTGAAGGTCTTCCTCCATCTGTCTGCTCCACAAATAGGCGCGTGAAGAGTGCAGCGAATGATAAGCGTAATGCATATAACTTTTCGGTGTTGTTTTACTTCTAACCCAGAAGCAGTGTTTCTGACATCTCTGAGGTTTGGCCAAATCCTACATCTTATTCTAAGACATGTTGAGGTTGAGCAAGGATAGCTCATTTTCTCTTGATTTTAAAGGTTCCATATTTGACTATTTCTTTACCAAGTTAAAAAAGGTTTCAGAGCCCCCCAAAATGTGTCTGTTCATGCTCCAGCTGAAATACTGTACCACTCACTCGTATAATGCATTTTTTCTCCCGTTATTTCACTCCTCCTCCAAATGTGCCATTTTAGTGTCTATGCTATGAGCTACTTCCAGGGTACGACTCACAAGAGAACAGCAGAGTTGAGCAGCATGCTGAGGGAGGAGCCCTTATATGAGGTCATATTAGCGGAAAAATCTAATTGGCTTGTTTAAGTTGTGGCCAATAAAAAAAATGGAAAAAAGGTCCTGACTGAACATGTTTAAGATAAAGGCGCTTTATAATCATCATGAAAAGCTAAACCAAGCTATACACATTTCAAAAGCATAAAGGAGATAGAATTGTGTGGGAGTGTGTGTGTGTGTGTTTACCAAAGAATAATGGCAAAAAACATTTACCAAAAATATCAATATGAACAATATTTATTGACAAGGTCAGAACTGAGCTTTATTCAGTTTCTGTAAAGAAACTACTACTTAAGCCTACATGCTGTGAAGTTCATTACACTTGGTTGTATGTTACGGGTTCCTAGGTAATAGCATGATGATGCAAAGTATGTGATTGTACATGATCAATTTGCCATGCTGTACGTTGCAAGCCAATTTTAAAACTACATCAAAGTGCATTCATTTATAAAGTAAATATGCATTTTATCCACTTGAAACTTTCTAACAGAATAACATCTATCAGATGAAGCTCTTTTGATGAATGTTTCCACTAAATCTTCATTATACTGGAATATTACAATAGTGGTCAAACGTATTATAGAACATTGTATTTCACTTTCCACAGACAAAGTGAAATACAATATTCTGATGACACTTTCAAGTTTTTGAATATAATGACAATAACCATTGTTAATCATGTAACCAATGAAGAATAATTCATTCCATACAATGAAATTGTTCTATAACAATCAATACTACAGAAAAAAAGTCCTTCATTCTTCAAAACCTGCTGGATCTGGCTAGACGTAGAATCAGAAAGACTTCTGCAGTACTCTGTGCTCAATCCCTGCCTGCTTGTGTGTTTGTTAGATCATGTACTAGATTATTTACGTCAAAGACGTTCAATTCACTTGAGAATTCCTTAGTTTTAGCCGGTTTTCTGCAGAGGTGGACACCCCGGCTCCAAAAAGTGAAATTCCTGCCTCGTGTTTGTTCCATCCATTAACTAAACAACTGATTCTAACTCTTCAGCCAGATAGGCAAGAACTAATTAGTGACATCATATGTTTTGTTCACAGTGAAACCTACAGTATAATACTGTACATGACATACAGTATGGTGTCTTAATACTTTTGGTCACCACTGTATACCCATTGTCTATTGTATCCTTTCTCACTGGAACAAACGTCTGAAAAAGGGGGAAAATATGACCTCAGTGACTTCATATGCGGCATGGTTGTTGGTGTGAGATATTTTAGAAAGTGCTGATCTCTTAAGATTTTCATGCCCAATAAACTATAGTCTACACAAGGTGGGGAAAAATAAAAGTGAGAGGCGGTTCTGCAGGCAGAAATGCCTTGTTGATGAGAGAGTGGGAGAATGGTCAGACTGGTTCTAGGTGACAGGAAAGCAAATAATTGTTTCTTTTACAACTGTAGTAAGCAGAAAAGCATCTTATAATACACGTACAGTACAGTATATAATGTGTGATGTCTATTTATAACACTTATTCACATGCTAAATTAAGGTGTTTACGTATTGAATGTGGAAAATCATTGCTAATGAAGAAAAAAAACATGCAAACAGAAAAAAAATGTGAATGGAATTCCTCTAGTGTCATTTCTATTGTAATTAAAACATAAAAAAAGCCAATCATAGACCTTCTCAAAATCTAGAAATTCTGCCGTGAAAGATAAAACTCTAGTATGTGAGAAACGAAAAAATGTCAAATGTAAAAGTGCTATCAAATTGCGCTAGTAAGTTTCCACTTTTGCATGCATGAAAACAGCACTTTGGATTGCCGAAATTAGATTTTTTTTTTAAGTGGGGTCAACAAAAGAATGTAAGTGGTGCTGTTTTGGTTTGACGAGTGTCCCGGTGCATGCGCCAGATGCACTTACAGGCTGATTGTCAAACCCTCTCTCCTCGATTATGGTTAGTTGCTTGGATACTGGTTGCTCCAGACTCACATTTTTGCTTAAGCCAAGTGTAAAATGAGTTCCACAAAAAAAAAAAGAAACTGATGGAATTTTAAAATATTTGTTTGATTTGAATAGTAAATTTGATTAGAGCACTGGTTGTAAGTACTGCTTAAGGTTTGGGTTTAGTACACCAACAACAAGTGAGCCTGTTAAAAATGAGCTTACTGAAGGGGGGAAAATAATTTTATTACAAGAAAATGACATCCATTAAATATTACTGACCAGGTGAACAGAGGGGATTAGTCAGAGAAGCAACCAAGAGGCCGCGTGTGAACTTTCGGATGTGCATCATTGTAGCAGATGCTGAATTTTTTTACAGCACAATGTACGTTTACTTTTTTTTTTTTTTTAATCTGATGAAAATTTTTATAAAATGAAATACCTGAAAGCCTTTTCTTCTTTCCAACAACTAACGTTCAAGCTGTTTCAGGAATACTGAAAAGCCTGTATGTAAAATAATTCGAAATCCATGCTAACCCAGGCGTCAGCAAAACAGGAACAACACAGCAGTCTGCATTTGGTTTTATTCATTTCTCTTATTACGCAGATTCCAGAGCAGATGCGGCGGCACAGAAAATCGACCACGCCGTCATCGGCGGAGTCGTCGCGGTGGTTGTATTCGCCATGCTCTGTCTGCTCATCGTTTTGGGACGCTACTTTGCCAGACATAAAGGTGCATCAGGCATACAATTTATTGTGCAAAGTTTCTGTTTGGGTTTCCTTATACAGTACTGCGCGATAATCTTGAGCCAACCCTCATTTCTTCATATTTTGCTTCAAAAGACTTTCTTGTATTTTAAATGTAGTCTTGAGGAACAGACTTGCTGAAGGATTTTTTGGCTGTCATATTTGGCAAGTATTTGTCTTTTATTTTCAGTCCAGTCCCTGTACCTGAGCAGATTCGGAGTAATGTATTTTGCCCGTTAAGCCACACAGTGACCTATCTCTAACTTAAGGCCGTAAATGAGAAAACAGGTGAGAAAGAGATACAGATGATGACAGATGATTAGAATGCTAGTGATGCTGAACACTTGGAACAAATGAGAGGGGAAATGAGGTTGCCGCTGAGGTTGTCACATACAATAAACAACCAATTTTCAAACTGTATCTTTAGGCATTTTGCAGTCTGTCACTGTATTTTAACCAACACAAATAACTGTAATTGAATATGAAGAAATGAAGATGAGCTCAAGGTGTTTATCAAAATCTAGACATGATATGTGGAAGTGGTATAAAAGATGATATATACACCGTATACTCTATCTCGATTACAGGTACCTATTTTACCCATGAAGCGAAAGGAGCAGACGACGCAGCGGACGCCGACACAGCCATCATCAACGCCGAGGGAGGGCAAACCAACACGGACGACAAAAAGGAATATTATATCTAACTCTGACTCTGTTAGCGTCTCTCCCTGCTGGACAAGAAGTGAGAGTTTGGAAGGGGAAGGGAAGGGGGTGGGGGTTGTAGCGGTTGTGTGTGTGTGGGGGGGGTTTATGGTTATCAGACTGGATTTAGACAAGTGATTTAACAAAGAGGACAGGAGAGGAAAGAGGAGCAACGCTGCCATCGAGACTGAAGAGGTGTAGGATGGAGGAGCTCAAAGAGAGCTCACGTTTCTGCAAAAAGCTTCACTATCCGACACCTCCCGACGCCTCCCACCGGTGCCAGTTTTGTTCAGTTTTTTCAACATTCGTGGAAAAAAAAAATTGTGCCTTGTTCTATTTATTTCGAAAGCACCTACTTCTTGTTCCTGCACCCACGACTTGCTGGCGTTCTGCTGGCTCTCTTAGCAGGCCCAATCAGACCACGCTTCTCCGACGCCCGCACACCAAACACACACACACTCCAGCGCTCACGCTGTTCCGCCAGCCAAGCAGAACAAACTCCATTCGGGGTATTACAAATGATGACATTTCAGCCTCACAAGAACTGTTTACATCTTTTTAACGGGTCGGTTCAAAGTGATTTATCAGTTCTTTTTCTTCAGCCCCCCCCCCCACTCCCCCCAAGCCCCAACCAATTTCCTCCGCCCTACATATTAGGTTTTGAGGTGGGTTACATTGTTGTGACAAACCTGAGCTAAGGTCTGTTGCAGCTCTTTAGTGATCTTGCATTATTTAATAGCTTTTCTGTATGTATGTGCAGATAACCTGCTTGTGCTAGTTTTCATTCATTTTTCGCTGTGTCATAAATGGCCACCGGATAGTTTGATGACGATTATAAATCACGCATTAAAAATTAATGCCAAAGCTAATAGTAAACTCGATGGCTCTAACTGATACCACTTATAGAAAGAGAGATGTGCAGAGATGCCAACTTTAAATTTTTTGCAAAAACTCCCGGAATTTATCTATTTGATCACAAATTATGTTTGTGTTGAAGGCTTTGTGTAGTGCAAGAAAAAAAGCATTCAGTCTCATCTGAAGATCTTGAGTTACAATCCCAACAATGCCAAAGCCATCCAAGAAAGCAGAACTAGAACTTGTTTGGTTGGGAGAGATGGCATACTCTCACTCTCCTGTCAATCACAGAGACATTAGCAAATTGTGCATTTGTGAGCTTGGGTATGTGGAAGCGGGTAGGTTGCACTTTCATCTGAGTGTGTTAGGCAGTCTGACCAGCAGTTCAAAAATCCCCCAAAAAAGACACAATCGACTGGCTTTAGATGTTTTAGAAAAAGCACGTTAGACTTCATCCTTGTTGCTACAGTAGCTGTTGTACGATAAGAAAAGCTGGCTAGTACATAGAAACTGACCAGAACTAATATGAAATGACATGAAAAACAACCCACTGTGACTTAAGTAATAAACAGCTGCTTCACATTTTTTCCAACTCAAGAGACCACCATGTTGATTTTTATTGGCTGACAGGGTCGAGGCTTGTGAATTCACAGGACAAAAGTTCGCATAGATAAAGTCAGCACGAGGCAAAATCTCGGGTAATGTCTTTCACCTCTCACGTCATTTCCCCTTCAGTGGACTGACCTTTTTGTCCAGTGAATTTTATTCCCGCTTGGTCTGACCGCTGCTTTATCTGAGAAAGCGGAAAAGCATCATTTTTCAGATGGCTCCCATATCACCATAGCAAGAGGTCAAAAAATCATAAATGCTACAGCTACGCTGCACGCGTTGGCACCTCTGGACATGCTTCAGACTACAAAGCAGCTCTAGTCGATCCTCACATGCTGGCACCAGGTCTCAGCACTGAAAACCGGTTACTGCTAGTGCTTAGATAATATGTGCTCCCGTGAAAAAAAAAAAACATAGCTGTAATATACAGGTGTAAATTTAGATTCATTCTGTATTTTCTGAGCCGTTTGACACGTGTGTGCGTGGGCCTCCTACCAGCTTAAATATGTTTAAAACTAAATTCTTTATCGGTATCTTTGTATTCTGTTGTTCATGTCTCACTGTGGGGGCCCTTATATATTTTATCCTTTTTTTTTTTGTTTTTTGTTTTTGACTCCATGGTGTTGTTTATGGTCCGGCATAGGATGAGTCTGTAGTATAGAATATATGAAGTAACATAGAGCAGTATTGGAGAAGTTGTACACATTGGCATTCTCATGGCTGCATATTATTTTATTGGTTGTAGAGTTATTATTATTATTATGGGATGTAGAGGTTTTTTTTTATATAAAAATTTTAAAAAATGGTTGAGTTTATTTAACAGGATTTAAAAACTGGAAATTATTGTGGCAATTTACAAATGGTAATATATTATTATGATATTTATGTCTCCTCTCATAGTCTGCCAGTGTCAATCTTTGCCTTCGATCATTGACCTTGCCGTTGGTTTGTACAGTGTTTTCTGGTTTTATTTGAACGTATAAATGTTTTCATGTCAATTGACTAGCCTGCATTGCTGAGGAACTGAAGAGCAGACTGGAAATATGTATTCCAATATCTCACAGGGGTGGACAATCACAGGATAAGTAGCTGTAGTATCCAATAGCTTTAACTATAAACACATAGAAGAAATATTTCAGATTTTTTCCAGAAAGTACATTTGTTATGTTTATTGCAAAAAAAGTGCTCGATGGTGGTGTGACACACTTTGTTGCTATAGCGAGTGCTACATATCCAAATACCACATGCAAAATCTGATTGTTTTTTGGAACACAGATTTCTTAGCATGCACAAATGCTTTTCAGAATAAGGATCTCCAAGGTATGTGGAAACCAAGCAATTCTATAGCAAGGGCTCCATAGTGTTACCTTGGTCTACAAATTTAATTTGTTCTGGAGACAAGCCCTTAACGCGAAATTTCGTCTTGTGAAACGCATTTTCCCATAGGCAATAACGGTAAATTCAGATAATCTGTTCTAACCACCCAAAAAATATTACCAATTTCCAACACAATAATAATTTCTGTGCATATAAAAACAATTAAAACATTTACAAAAGACATGTAAATTAAGTACGGTGAAATAAATAGAAATTAAACCTCTCTTAACCATAATTTATGATTCCTCTTGGCACGTGATTGAAAAAAAAGAAACACAAAGTGGCTCCTTTTTCTTCCTGCTACTGTCCTTGCTCCTTGCACAAAATGCAAAAAGCTCACAAAAGATACGTAAACTTGTTTTGCTGGACTTGCCACTGACGCAAACAATTTTGAACGTTCCCCCACAACTTACGCACATGCGTATGGAATAAAATCACAGTCAAAAATAATCATGCGTAAAAAAAAAAGATTTGTGTGTAATTCTGTGTTTTGTCCAAGTTGGATTCCAAAATCTACGGCCATGACAGCTTACAGATCCGATATTTTGTGTGTTTGTTACAGTATACCTCTGAAATATACGACTCTGACCGTTTACAGACACAAAACTCGTTTTTACAACTCCTCGGACGAATTGCAAAATTACGACTATGAATGTAGTGTGTTAGACCACTGTCAAAAATACGTCATCAAAGCCACATGCACAGGCATTACTATCCGAGGGACCAGGAATCGATTCGGACACCGTTTTAAACCACCGGCGCCAAAATGGCCGAGCGCTCTCTCATCGTCTCAGGTAAGGTTTTTTTCCGTACATGTTTAAGAGAAGTAAAATTACAGAGATGTTTTAACTATAGCAGGTAAGATTTTAGGAGTTTATAACGGTGACGGGGCGCATGCGCCGTATCAATTCCTCTTCCCTCGGATAGTAACGCCTGTGCATGTGGCCTTGATGACGTATTTTTGACAGTGGTCTAACACGCTATATTCATGGGCGTAATTTTGCAATTCGTCCGTGTAACAGAGGAGGTGTAAAAACAAGTTTTGTGTCTGTAAACGGTCAGAGTCGTGTATTTCTAGAGTCGTGAGTTTTACTGTAACAAACGCACAAAATATCGTATCTGTAAGCTGTCGTGGCCGTACATTTTGGAATCCAACTCGGACAAAACACAGAATTACACACAAATCTTTTTTTTACGCACGATTATTTTTGACTGTGATTTTATTCCATACATGCGTACGCACAATCCGGCGGCTCATATGCCAAAAATACTTTGTATGCCGAGGCAAATTTCAGTCAAACATTCTTAAAGCAAACATGCTGAGGTACCACTGTATACAGTAACTTAATGTTTGTAATGTTCACGTTATGGTTAATATGGTAAATAAAAACTCGAGGCAGACCAACATACTGTACAGAAACTTGCTGACTTTGTTGAACAAAGTACATGATGATAATATCCTTTCTTTATTCTGTATTAATGCACTTCATTATCTAGCTAGCTCACAATAAGCTATTATATTGTTAGCTACCAAGTTTTTTTTTTTTATGTTTTGTGTTCGCCATCATCATTTATTCACTTTATGTTAACTGTGAGGTTTTATATGTCTTATGTTAGCTGCCATGTTTGACTATGTTTTATGTTTGCTACCACTTTTTATTCTAGACACTTAGGCTTCAAGGCAACCAGAACATGCAGCACATCAGCGCCTTACTTGCCTGGTGGGCTTGCTAAGAAGTTTACCATATGTCCACCCCTGTTTTAACCTCCAACACTAAAGAATATGTTGCATTGAAGCCTGTGTCTGTCTACATTACAGTCCATGATATAAGGGACACTGATAAAGAGCTTTCAGTGCACCATACGTTATGTTATATTATCTCATGCTTTGTAAATTAAAAGGATGTGTGAGGAATTAGAGCTATGAAAGTCTGCCACAAAGTACCAAATGTAAATGGTAGAAGATATAGCATTGTAAAAACCAGCTGGTTTCCCAATGTCACTATTATTTTGAAATATTAATTCTTCTGTCTCAGGTCTGTGTGTAAATTCAGTTGATTGCATCTCAGGTAGAGTGCAAGATTTCGGCCCCACAGCAGAATAACTTCAGAATTAATTAACACATTTACTCTTCGAGAAAGACCCATCATGTCTGAGTTAAGGATTATGCTCTCAAGACGTTACATCCAAACCCTAACACACAGTGCACTGTTTTAAATGTGGAGATTACTTTGTATAGCTGGATCGTCATCCTCATCGTTGTCATACATGATAGCAGGCTTGTGAAAACGTGATCTAAAAGTGAAGTCCGAGGTTATAATTCAGCATTTTAGATCACCGAATATAAAAATCACCCAGTGCAAAGTTGTTCATTGTTCAGATCAGTTTTTATGTCTGAATTTTGTCACATCTCTGTAGCTTGTGTTTCGGTGTAACGGGAGATATCTACTTGTTCCCATCTCCGGTTTGTATTTGATCATAAGATGACATTTTTAAACAAATGGAGCAGTACTTGTCTTAATAAAAAATAGATATATTCACGTTGAGACAGTATTTGAGCTCTTTTTTACACTACATGTTTGATTCATAATGCTAAGGGAGAGGTAAAGCAAGGAGTACTAAGTGCATCCGGTGTATTATCGAGTATATTGTGAATAAAGGTACTCTGATGAGCACATAACTTACCGTGTGTATGATTATAGCAGCAGTGCTTAGGAACATGCAGGTACAATAAAGTTATCCACTGCATACAGATTAAGAACTGGGTACTGTAGACTTGAGAGGGTGTAACCACTTAAATGAGAGCACTGTGGGACATGAAGCGTCCTGTCACTTCAACATCAGCAAACCTGATCTGATATTCAAGGTGTAATGAGTAGTGTATTTAACTTTTTTTTTTTTCATTCTAATTCCGATACATGCAAATGTTATGACACTCCTCATGCCTTACATCTCTAAAGAGGTGATTACCTCCAAGTCTCAAAGCTGCTATCAGCTGTACTTGTCAAAGCAATGTTATTGCCTAAACCTTCATCTCATCTCTGACACTTGTCTTGCATGTGCAGTATATATAACCACTTTAATTTCTAAGCCTTAACACCATCGTCATCATTTCTGGAGGCTATGCTTTGAAACTACAGCAAATTATTTATCCAAAACCAGTAATCTATTTAAGGAAAACTATGATTACACATCACCAATTCCTGGTGCTTTTGTTTAATCAGCTCATTCAAAATGGTTGGCAACCAAACTGATGGAAAAACTATGGTCATGAATTCAACATTAAAAGCAAAAAAATGAAATAAATAAATGAAATAAAATGAAGAAGGATGTCCATGACCAGAATCTGTAACATTTTGTGTAATCTTTCCCCCTGCGGATTATTTGGAGAATGAATTGATTAAGTCTTGTTAAATATGTGTCAGGTTGAACTCAGGGAAATTATCCACAGGCCAATATGACTTCTTATCCAGTGTGACCTCGTTGCTGAATTCTCCATACTGTTTAGGCAGAAGATGTGGAGTTCATTTTCAGCTCTTTAACAATAGTTATGTCTGCAATCCAAGGCAGAGGTGTGTACAGAATATGAATGCACATATTGCTAGTGTAGTATAAAATGGATAGTTTTTATTCTAGTACCTGTGACCAGATCACAATATTTATATTTCACATCAATGATGAAGGGTGAAGGAATTTATTAGCTTTTTTTTACCTAATAAATAAAAGTATATATATATATATATATGCACTTACAGCGACATGTACAGTAAGGTAGGCATTTTAACCAATTAAAAGTGTTTTGAGATAAATGATGATGGAGACAAATGGTCGGGCCGGGAGCAGCCGAAAGTAGGAGAAGAAGAGGAATGGTGATATTACAGTACTTGTCACATGGTGAAATATTCTATAAGAAGACATTTTACATATAAAGGTCTCAAATTGTATTATTTCTTTAACAAATTAATCACAGGTCTCAGAGCTCCTCAAATTGTGCCAGTTAAAGCTCCATCTAAACACCCAACAGATGATGCATTTTAAACTCTGTTTCACGTTTCCTCTGAGCATGCCTTTTCAATGTCTATGTAAATGAGCTACTGCTAAGCCACTCCCCTCCAGAGAACAGCTGAGCTGAGCAACAACCCAATGAAGGGTACTGTATGAGGTCACAATAGGGGAAAAAAAATTTTAAGCCCTGTCCAACACAAAAATGGAAAAATTCAAAAAGCATGGATTGTCGTTTTTCCTCCATGTTTTCTTTTGTTTGAATACACATATCGGAGATGCAGTTGAATATCTAAAAGTATGTTTTCCATATTTATGTTTTTAAGGTGGAGTCCCCCGCACTTTAGAACAGTACATTTTTTCCTACTGTTTAAAAGCCATACTGTATGTTTGACATTTTTAAGACGTACAAATGTAAGAAACGAGTGGTTAATGTCCGTGATATACCACTTTGAGACATGCTGGATAGTACTTAAGCGTGGTGTGTTACATTATTATGTTCCAATGCCCTGTCGTGTTTTATTATTTGAATTCACAGGCTCATCTGCCAGGTTTTTAACACAGCGGTGTGAGAAGCCAACATTCTGTGTGCTCTTTTATATTCCATCAGGTCCACGCACAAGCACTCAAGAATAAATATGAATAAAAATTAAGCAACCCAGCCATATCGAATTCAAAACATCTGAAGAGCCATTGGCTCGGTTTAAAGTAAAGCAGAGGCTGATTTAAAGCCTGCATCTTGCTGGAGAAGATTGGA
This sequence comes from Clarias fuscus, assembly GCA_030347435.1. Taxonomy (NCBI): domain Eukaryota; kingdom Metazoa; phylum Chordata; class Actinopteri; order Siluriformes; family Clariidae; genus Clarias; species Clarias fuscus. The sequence continues at coordinate 11,125,652 of CM059218.1, forward strand.
TTAGAGATGTTCTCAAGCTCCCCATTCACAACCCAGAGTAAGCAGCATTGAAATAGCTTAATCATTGTCAGCGGGTATATGTGCGAGCTTGATCTTTCTCATAGTTGATCGTGCTGTCAGTAGGAAAGTGTCTCAGCATGCTGTAGTGTTGAGTCATCAGGCGAATGGAAGAATAGGAGACGGTAATTTGGTGAACAGGACTCTGGGTTTGTGTACGTGCGCCCACTGAATGGGAGCTCGGATGCTTGACAGGCACTTGTACACAATGCGAGAAATATCTCTGGGGCAAACAGGCAATCGGGCGAGGTAATTTCACCAGCTGTACTTCAAATTTCACGTCAAATGCATTTGGCACATCTATGACAAATGATCGGTGTGACATTATGTCTTGTAAGGAATAATCACCACATCATTTCTGGGCATCATTTTCTCGCTTTGGTTGTGATATGTGATACGGTTATATTTTTCGGACATGAACGTTCCATCAATCGTTGCTGATTTTTATTTGTTTAACAGCTAATACATGGCAAGTCTTTGTAGCTCAGTCTTTAAACAATACTCTAAACAAACACTACTTTCTAAAATCACATCATATCAAATGCTCAGTTATAAAATCTCACTATTTAGCACTTGTTTGGTCTTTTGTTTAAGCTTTACCTTGTGCATTCATTACAGTGCTCATATTAATCCTTTATCTTCCCTTGCATGTGGGTTTTTTTTTTTTAGCTTAATAGCTAATTAGTTCCTAAATGAATTTGAGTACAATCACTAGCCAAATCGCTCTTCTGCATTATTCTTAGCCCCAACGTTTTTTTTTTCTTGTCTGTGTATGCCATATCTTTATTGGACTTTAATTATCTGGCTGCTTGATGGGGTTAGGTGATATCTGATATGCTCTCCATGGAGACAGAACTCTACTAATTAAGTTCTATTAAAACAGATTTCCATGACTCATATTTTGCCGTTGATCATCAGTTCTCAATCTGTCATTTCTTCCCAAGTACAGAATGCTCAGCAACTTTCTTTAAGAGGAAAAAAAAATATATATATATATCCTTAAAAATGCACAGCTGACATTTTATATTACAGATCATTTGGATTTTTTTGTTGTTGTTGTTGTTGCTGGATGAGAAGAAATGCATCCTAAATCTGTGTTCACACCCATTCTGTCAATTCTGTCAACACATGGTGTTATATAAAAGAAATTTATCAATTAGATTGCAGAATTCTGTACAGTATTAACCTTAGGAGTCGGCGGACCCGCCAGCGGGTCCACTTGCATTTTTCTGGTAACTGTGAAAAGAATTTAAAATGCTCTGTCATTTTTTATCCTACAAATAAGTGTATTACATCATTTGAATCTGTAATGGGTCTACTTTTATTGAACACTCACAATATCCACAAAACGTTGTGCTTTTGTAAAAAAAAAGAAAATAAACAGGGTGCGCTTTCAGCCGTCTCAGTCTCCGCGGAAAAAAAATTAACATGTCGTTAAAATGAACTGAAACTCCGCGAATACTGCACACACAGACATGAGAAATATATCTATAGAAAGCTTAAAAGGGTCTACTTTTAAATTATGCAAGTTACATTCTCATTTTATATGTAATCCGTGTGAAACCAAAGAGAGGCACAGAATTTCTCTCGCACTTCATTATCCGATAATGACCTGAGGCAGGACACGCCCACACGCTATTCACAGGGAAAACAGTCCGGGTAATCTACAGGCAAGGCCACGCCCCCCAGACACCGGCTTGAACACACACACACAGTTTCCACACAAATTCAGTGAGTTTTCTTCGCGTTTGGAAGATGGCACGCGCTACACAGCCGACGAAGCTCTTCAGAATGTTCTGGACAGTGAGGATGAATTTACCTTTTCCTCAGAAGAAGATTACAACTCCGACGACGAACGGGAGCATTTTGAAGAGAGAATAGATCCAGCAGAGGATTTTCAAACAAGCTGTTATGACAATGGGTAAGTTATTAAGTCTTATATAACTCTTTTTCTGATAATATAAAGCTAATATTATATTTTTCCTCACTTCGGTTAGCTTATGTGAAACTTTGTCTTTCAATGTCACGTACATCGTTTAGGTCAGCATGGTAATCATGCTAACATGCTGCTTAATGTAGCTTAGCACAAACATGTTAGTTCAGGTGGCTAAGCTAATGCCTTATGGAGTTTACAGATGTTTGTAAATGTTCCAATGTATTTCACCTCGTTTTGGATAGCTTTAGATTATGGTTGCTAATATATATTTGGCTCAGTTTTGGTTAGCTTATGACACTGCTATCGGCAATGTTATTTAGCACAAGCATGTTCGTTACAGCTGGCTAAAATAATGCCTTATGCAGCTAAGAGATGTTTATGAATATTTTCTGTGGTGTAAATCTTCACAATAGCTTTAGTTTAGCAGATATCTTCTCAGGTGTAAATGTTTAGAATGTGTTAAATTTGTATGAAAAACATGCCTGGTGCATGGCATCATGCTAATGTCTCGGGTGTAAATGTTTGAGATGCACTACATGGTCTGTGGCCCATCAACAGATATTTGTCCAGCCTATTGCTCATCAACACATACAGAGGGGCATAAAAGTGTATACACACTGACAGTTCTTATCTATGCTCTTTTTAAAACTTGATTGAATTATGTCAGCAGAGTAGTGTTATGTTTCCTCCAAAGAGATCAGTATGCATTTTTGGGGCCTCTCTGTATAATTTTGTTCGTTTACTTGGAACAATACAGGCTAACAACTTTTTTAAATTTTTTTTTTAGGAATGTGTCTGCATCACCCTTGCCTTCTCCAGCACCTCGCACCGGGACACATAAGCGACGTTCAGTTTTGAAGGCAATCAAGAATCATACTGAGTAAGTGCACATATATATGTGTGTGTATATGTATGTATGTATGTGTGTATATGATGATGTACATTAGTTTCTTTTATTGTGTTACCAGCATGCTCATGGTTTTTGTTTTTTTTGTTTTCAAAATAGTTGTGACAGTGAAAATGATCAGCCACCTGTCCCCAAAAAAAAGCAGAGGCAAACAAGCAGGCAAGATGCAGACAAAATCATGGAAAACACAGACTGATGACGACACGGTTCCACAGATTCTGCGATTCCTGCCCGCACGGGAACCTGGACCTCACCTGCCGTCTGCTAACTCCTATTCTCCCATGAGTCTCTTCAAACTGTACACAGGAAAGAACAACTTTCCCACAGGCCATGGACTATCATATGATGCTGTGACGTCTCTCTTGGACTGTAAAGTTTTACGTTCAGGGTACCATGTGTACATGGACAATTTCTACACAAGTCCAAAGCTCCTAAAAGACTTGCATGAAGTTTGGTGCATGTGGGACTTAGAGACAACAGGAAGGACTGCCCTCGGAATGCAGATAATTCACTGTCTAAAAAGTCTGCCAGGGGATCCGTCAGGTGGATTCGAGATGGACCTCTTGTATTTGTGAAGTGGATGGACACCCGAGAAGTATCCGTTTGTTCTACCATCCATTCTGCTTATACAGGAGATACTGTGCAGAGGAGGGTGAAATTACAAGGTACATGGACTACAAAGACATTTCCATGTCCTGCACCTGTGACTGCGTACAACCAGCACATGGGGGGCGTTGACCTGTCTGATCAGCTGTTACAGTACTACACCGCACAGCACAAAACAATGAAGTGGTGTAAAAAAATCTTCCTGTACTTCTTGGACATTGCTGCCACCAATGCTTTCATTGTGCATAAAGAACTATATGGTAACCTGTCCCATAAAGAGTTTATGGAACAACTCATCAAAGAGCTTTGTGGTGTCTCACAGGAAGTAGCACCAAAACGGACAAGTACTGGCCATGTACCAGTTCCAGTAGCTGTGCTGACCTCAGACGCCAGAGATGCTGCCACTGCAGGTCGCAGGTTGTGTGTGCATTGCAAAGCAGTCCAAGGCAAGCGTTTTGCTTTGAATGTCTGTTTCAGTTGTTTAGTTTTTTTTTTTCTATCTTGGAGCACTTTTCTCACCGAATGTATTTTTTCAGTTTATTTTGTTCTGTTCTCGTTGCAGTTTTACCCTGAATGTATGTTTTTGTAGGGTTTTTGTATCATTCACTGCTTTTGTTTGCATTATTTTACCCTGAATGTCTTTTTTTTTGTTTGTTTTTACGCATTTTATTTATCTCGAACTGTTCTAAATAAACTACAAACAAAGAAATATGTTTTTGTCCTCAAATTATTTTCTTGTAGCCCTTCCCTCTGTCACATACCTGACTGAAAGGGTTATTTATGCAGCTCATTATTCGGGTCTTTGTCTTCTCTGGTGTGAAGTAGAGCATTATTCATGATCATTCACGCCTCCTCGCATACGGCCTTTCTAAACAAAAAGTGTCTTAGAAAATGTAAATGAATATATTGTTTTCTGTGAATGAGTGATCAAGATGATTATCACATCATTTTGAAGTAAAAACTCTAGACTACAAGATCCAGGTAACAAAAGTCTTGTAAATAAATGTTATGAATGTGTTTTGTGAACTTATTTCAGTGATTTTTTTTGTTTTTTGTTTTCAATAATCATGCATAACTGTTTTTTTCCCCAAAGTACAAATTTGTAAATACATGCTGCTCACATATTACTGTAGCCCAGTTTGTGCTAAAAACAGTGTAGTTAGCCTTTAGACATTTATATGTTCATAAGTAACTGAAAAATATACAAATGTCAAGACATGTCAAAACTTCTTCAGGGCCCCAAAACACCCTCAGACTCCTAACGGTTAAATGGACGATTATTATTCGCTGTGGAAGGGGAATAACATGCATATGAAAACAGGAAATAATTTCAACATCATTGGCGATCGCAGCAGGGAATTAAAATAAGCTGGAGCAGTTGAAAGTTAAACTCTGTTAATCATGTTTGACTAGCACTATGACACGGTCACTAAAACCAAACACCTTTGCTACACTCCACTTGTGCTACAAACACTTGACATAACCGATTCTGGAAATGGTACATTTTCTGATTCTTAAGGCAGTTTTTCTAATGATATCTGCGAAGTAGACTGCAGCTTTGTCTCTGTAGCCACACAGCTTTCCCACTGCCACTATTTAGCTGAGTGAACAATGATTGTCAAAGCTACTCACTCGTTTCTTACACACAGTCTCCTTGTAAGGACACTGGAGGGACAGAAAAACGGACCACTTTAGCCCTCACTAAAAATGATGGCTATAGTAACTCTGAGGCTCGAGTAGTTTGGACATGGGCCACGATGGAATGGCCATAACACAATATCGTCAAGGAATACAGGGGGATTTGTCCCATGTTGGATCAAACACAATACAGTGGAACCTTGGATTACGAGCATAATTCGTTCCGGAAGTGGGCTTGTGTTCCAAAGCACTAACCAAATCATCATTTCCCATAAGAAATAATGAAAACTCAAATTATTCGTTCCACAGCCCCAAAAAATAAATACATAAAAAGAATTAATACAATCTATAAAATGAAACAAATTAACCTGCACTTTACCTTTAAAAAAAAGTATAAATAAATCCCGACAAATAAGTGTTTCCGTTTGTGCGCGCCGTGTGTGTGTGTGTGTGTGTGTTACGATTTCCTACGCAGATGGTAGGTTAGCTCTAGGTGTCTAGGGGAGATAGGAAACCGACATAAAAATAATAAAAAAGAAATATAAATATAGTAAACACCGTCACTAATTAAAAAAAATGAGGCAGACTCAAGACTGGCAATGAGCTTCGACAAACTTTAGTGAATGAAGCACAAAACACACACCCAATTGCTCTGTAATTACAGTGGAGACCAAAAGTACAAACAGAAATTATATTTACAAAATATATACAACAGATAGAATGACAAATTCAACAGTGGGAGCCACGAACAGAGCTTAAAGCAAAGAAATAAATAAAACCAAAACACCTTCTAACTAACGCGCGGCAGTGTCTTACCTAACCAACAAAACGAAAACAAAACTAGGGCGTAAGATGCCCGCTAACTACACTGGCTAACCAAAACATAAATACAACAATTAGCTCTCGCTCCTAACTAGTGTGCCTAAACAGCGCTGTCTTCCATGTGCTGCTTATGTACACCCTAGGGCATACTAACCTTGACTCCACACCGCGAATTGGAGATACGTCCACGAACTCACGCTGGGCGTAGACAAACAAAAACACTCACAGCTAGTACTTTAGCGTACCAAATCGCCGCCACAATGATTGAAATACAGGAAGTAATTATTTCAGAATCGCCATAACAATATGCATGAATGACAGAAGCCGCCTCTCTGGCTGCGTCACTTCCGGGTTCTTCCGGGTTAAGCTCAAACGTTCCCCAGTAAAACTAGTCCCGTCCGAACAGTGCTTAAGTCACCAAGTCATCGCTTCTTTAGTCACATTACAAAAGACCCTCTGAGAACATCAGTTGTGTCCGTTCTAGATTCACCAGTGGTTAATCAGAATGTAATATTGTCATTCATCATCATATTGGTCATTCTAACCATTTACACACACAGACACACATATATATACAGTGGAACCTTGGATTACGAGCATAATTCATTCCGGGAGTGGGCTCGCACGTGTCGTGTGTGTGTGTGTGTGTGTGTGTGTGTGTGTGGAATTAGCCCCTTCCCTCGCCTCGTTTTACACAGTAACATTCCTCCTCCCTCTCCCCACCTCGCTTTTTCACAACAAACACACGCACGCACACACGCACACAAACACACAACGGAAACACCGTTTTAACAGGCAAAAAATAAATCTCTCTGAGACTGATATGAGCGTATATTAACAGACACACTTTTTAAGTTGTACAACAAGCGCATAAACACAGCGGAAACACCGGTTTAACAGAAAAAAAGCGAGACTGGCACGAGCGCATACTGAAGGAATCACTTAAGTTTCACAACAAACGGACACACACACAAACACGGAAACACCTTTTAACAGGGAAAAAAGAAATCTCTCTGACCAGGCGTGAGCGCATACTAAGGGAATCACTGCTGTAAAGTAAAAAAACAAAAACAAATGAACCAGCACCTTACCTTTGAAAAGAATCGCGACAGAGCAGAGTTTCTGTGTCTTTGTGAAGCCGGGAGGGTTGAAAAGGGGAGAGAGCGTCTGTGCGCGTGTGTGTGTTTCAGTGTCAAATTGCGCGCGCACGAGCAGAGTTTCTGTGTTTGCGAAGCCGTGGGGGGAGGGGGGGGGAGGGAGTGGGGGAGGTGAGAGAGTGACGCTCGGTGTCAAAATAAGAGTCGCATGTGTGAAGCATGATACTCGGCGCTCGTAAACTAATACTTGCTCGGTTTCCGTATAAAAAAATATTTAAAATCTTTGCTCGGTTTGCGGAACACTCGTAAACCACGTTACTCGCAATCCGAGGTTCCACTGTATATATATATATATATATATATATATATATATATATAAAATGTTCTTTTGAACAATATGAAGTTTTAACACCTCTGAGTGAACTTGGTTGTTTTGCTCTGTTTTAGGCCCACAATGTTTATTTACACACACACACACACACACACACACACACACACACACACACTTATACTGTATATACACACGTGGACAAAATTGTTGGTACCCTTCGGTCAATGAAAGAAAAACTCACAATGGTCACAGAAATAACTATAATCTGACAAAAGTGATAATAAATAAGAATTCTATGAATGTTAACCAATGAAAGTCAGACATTGCTTTTCAACCATGCTTCAACAGAATTATTTAAAAAAATGAACTCATGGAACAGGCCTGGACAAAAATGATGGTACCCCTAACTTAATAGTTTGTTGCACAACCTTTTGAGGCAATCACTGCAATCAAACGATTCCTGTAACTGTCAATGAGACTTCTGCACCTCTCTGCAGGTATTTTGGCCCACTCCTCATGAGCAAGCTGCTCCAGTTGTTTCCGGTTTGAAGGGTGCCTTTTCCTGTTTCAGCTCCTTCCAAAGATGCTCAATAGGATTGAGGTCAGGGCTCATAGAAGGCCACTTCAGAATAGTCCAATGTTTTCCTCTTAGCCATTCTTGGGTGTTTTTAGCTGTGTGTTTTGGGTCATTGTCCTGTTGCAAGACCCATGACCTGCGACTGAGACCCAGCTTTCTGACACTGACCAGCACATTTCTCTCTAGAATCCCTTGATAGTCTTGAGATTTCATTGTACCCTGCACAGATTCAAGACACCCTGTGCCAGATGCAGCAAAGCAGCCCCAGAACATAACAGAGCCTCCTCCATGTTTCACAGTAGGGACAGTGTTCTTTTCTTGATATGCTTCATTTTTCCGTCTGTGAACATAGAGCTGATGTGCCTTGGCAAAAAGTTCCATTTTTGTCTCATCTGTCCATAGGACATTCTCCCAGAAGCTTTGAGGCTTGTCAACATGTAGTTTGGCATATTCCAGTCTGGCTTTTTTATGATTTGTTTTCAACAATGGTGTCCTCCTTGGTCGTCTCCCATGTAGTCCACTTTGGCTCAAATAACGACGGATGGTGCGATCTGACACTGATGTTCCTTGAGCATGAAGTTCATCTAGGATCTCTTTAGAAGTCTTTCTGGGCTCTTTTGTTACCATTCGGATTATCCGTCTCTTTGATTTGTCATTAATTTTCCTCTTGCGGCCACGTCCAGGGAGGTTGGCTACAGTCCCATGGATCTTAAATCTCTGAATAATATGTGCAACTGTAGTCACAGGAACATCTAGCTGCTTGGAAATGGTCTTATACCCTTTACCTTTAACATGCTTGTCTATAATTTTTTTTCGAATCTCCTGAGACAACTCTTTCCTTCGCTTCCTCTGGTCCATGTTGAGTGTGGTACATACCATGTCACCAAACAACACAGTGACTACCTGGAGCCCTATATATTGGCCCACTGACTGATTACAAGATTGTAGACACCTGTGATGCTAATTAGTGGACACACCTTGAATTAACATGTTCCTTTGGTCACATTATTTTCGGTATTTTCTAGGGGTACCATCATTTTTGTCCAGGCCTGTTCCATGAGTTTATTATTTTTTTTATAATTCCGTTGAGGCATGGTTGAAAAGCAATGTCTGACTTTCATTGGTTAACATTCACAGAATTTTTTTTAAATTATTACTTTTGTCAGATTAAAGTTATTTATGTGACCACTGTGAGTTTTTCTTTCATTGACTGAAGGGTACCAACAATTTTGTCCACGTGTGTAGATAAAAATTTAACTTTTAACTTTACAGTAGCTTTTTTACAGGACTTTAACTGTCTGAAGCTGGGGTGTCCCAGGAAATTCTCAAGTGAATTGGTAAATTGTGAATTTCTGTGCAAATGTCTGTAAATGACCTTCAGGAAGCAATCAAGCAGCCATAGATTGAACAAGTAATGAGTCATATTCAGCAGGTTTTAAAGAATTGTATACTTTTGAATGGCATTTTGCTTGTCTATACCCCTCTACATATATAGTACAGTACCGTACATTTAAACTGACACACTGGCCAATTTAGTGTTGGAGATTTCATGGGTAAATTTGACCAGCCTGATGGCCAATCTTCATTGAGTGCACATTCCACCAGTCAGAGCAGAGTGTGAAGGTTTAATTATCAGTTTTGCTTAAAATATTGCAATGCACACAACATTATGCGTGACATATCAGAGTTCAAAAGAGAACAAATTGTTGGTGCGCATCTCACTGGCGCATCTGTGACCAAGACAGCAAGTCTTTGTGATGTATCAAGAGCCATGTCATACCATCAAGAAGGACAAACCACATCCAACAGGAGTAACTGTGGACAAAAGAGGAAGCTGTCTGTAAGGGATGTCCGGGTGCTAACCCAGATTGTATCCAAAAAACATAAAAACACAGCTGCCCAACTCTCCTGCTTCCACCAAAACTGTTCGTCGGGATCTCCACAGGGTCAATGTACATAGCCGGGCTGCTATAGACAAACTTAACCCTAACCCAAATATTGGTTTCAATGGTGCCAGCAGCGAAAGTCTTGGGCTGTGGACCCACCTTCACTGTCTTTCCCACATCCGAGAGAGTTACAGTGTGGAGAAGCCCAAAGACGCGTACCACCCAGACTGTTGCATGCCCAGAGTGAAGCATGGGGGTGGATCACTGATGGTTTGGGCTGCAATATCATGGCATTCCCTAGGCCCAATACTTGTGCTAGATGGGCGCGTCACTGCCAAGGATTACTGTACCATTCTGGAGGACCATGTGCACCCAGTGGTTCAAACATTGTATCCTGAAGGCGGTGCCGTATATCAGGATGATAATGCACCAAAACACACAGCAAGACTGGTGACAGAGTGGTTTGATGAACATGAAAGTGAAGTTGAACATCTCCCATGTCCTGCACAGTCACCAGATCTAAATATTATTGAGCCACTTTTGGGTGTTTTGGAGGAGCGAGTCAGGAAACGTTTTCTTTCACCAGCATCACGTAGTGACCTGAACACTATTCTGCAAGAAGAATGGCTCAAAATCCTTCTGGCCACTGTGCAGGACTAACAAAAGTTTGGCTAAAAGTTTGGATTTCTTTCCTACAATCTATATATATGTTATTTCAGAATTTTGTTTAAAAAAAAATAATAATAAAAACATATATATGTTAATATATTATACATTTTTTTAAACAAAATTCTGAAATAACATCTCACATTGGGCAATTAAGTAACAACAACAAAAGACAGTTGTTATTTGAAGACACAAAAATCGGCTGTGTTTTTTCGCAAGAACAGTGTTGTCAAGTGCATATATTCATATATATATATATATATTCATATATATATATATATATATATATATATATATATATATATAAAGAGATATAGAGAGAAAGAAAGAGGGAGAGGTGACTAAAAGTGAACCACAAGTGAAAATGAATATTAGATTTTATGCTGTACATTTATATATAAAATGTTATAATGATGTCAGCTAAATTTTTCAGTAAAGCCAGAAGAGAGTCACCAGCTTAATACATTGGAGGAATATGTAAAGTACACTAGGTCCCTCTTAGCTTCTTTGTACTAAATAAAAAAATAAACCTATTTTAGGAGGTCCACATTCAGTTAAACAAAGACTTTCAGTATACAGAGTAACTCTGTATGGCAGCAATTCTGTCTCATGTGGAGCTCCAGTTAGTCCGGAATGCAACAGTCCCTACTAGAACCAGGAAATATGAAAATATCACATGCATTGTGGCTGCTAATCAAAATGTTTAATAATAAAAAAACAAATAGTGACCTATAAGGTACTGAATGGTTTCACGCCTTTATCTGAGCAAACTGTTGGCATTTTATGATCTGCCATGCCTACTGCAATCAAAAGGTGCAGGATATTTGTTAGTAATTCATGAGGAAATCTACAGCAGGGGTCAAAGATTTCTACTGTATACTAAGACCATCAGTTACAGAGAAGTGTTACAATTGGTGTTTAGGACTTAAACACAGTCTCAGTGATTAAGTCTAACCTGAAGACATGTTTGTTTGGTCATTTTGTTTTCTTAGATAAAGGAGGTTTTATGAGCATAGAGTGAAGTGGGATTTCTGGATGCTGTCAACCTCCCACTCCCACGTTCACTCGGGTTTGTCGATTGGCTGGCCTCTTTATGTCCCAGAGCGCCCACATGGATGTCTTACCTATTGGCTGTGTCTTGTATTTATGCCATCATAGCTAGTCTTGCTGGAATCCCTGCTTGCAGTCTGCACACAATGTACATTGCACCTGAGTTTTGAGTTTGCTGTTGCTAAGGGGTTGCTTGATTTTTCAGGAGTCTGAAATTTAGGGTTTCCCATTGCTGCTTAATTCCAACACCCCAACATATGCACACACACACACACACACACACACACACACACACACACACACACACACACACACACAGTGACAGTAATGCCATTCCGTGTTAAACACAAGGTGAGATATTTAGCTTATAAGATACCTAAACTGTATTCACAAGCCAGCCTATGTGAAACACACCTCTGAATATAAAATTTCACACAGTTAAAATTATGCCATAGCCAGGGCTTGCACGCAGGCAGCAAGCAACAGGCCCAGGTTTTCACACATATCAGCCTCCTGAGATCAAACGCACACTGACAGTTAAGAAAAGTCACAACTAAGATAACAACAGTATTTCTTACCTATAACGAGTCAGAATCTTTGCCTTAGCTCCCAAATGCATTAGATTTATAGTAGGTAACTAATGCATCTTCATAACAAAGTTTAAATAAAAAACAATACATTATGCTAAAAAGTTGAAAGAATGTTAGTAATAACAATAAATAAATAAATAAATAAATAAATAGATGAAAATTGCTTTGGAAAACAAGATATTGATGCAAGAATAACGTGAACGTAAAAATTTCCTGCATGCTTTACAGTAAGTCCCCCACATATGAACATTCAAGTTACGAACTTTTGAAAATACAGATATGTTTGCACAAATATATGTTCAATTGCATAAGTTAGATCATATGTCTGGCGTACATTGTCATGTACGTGCAGCTTTCATCCCAGGGTACCCATTGTTATGCGATAAAAAGCCCCCTGCCAGTAGTTGGCCCCATTACACAATCGTCATCTTCAAAGCAAAACGATGGTGCTCTTTTCCCTACAATAGCTTATATTTATAGATGAGTCCTGTAAACAAGTGTTGGGAAACGAACACCATCATAACACATTTAAATGAAAAGGCGTGCAAGCTTTGCTTTGAAGATAGCGATTGCGCAATGAGGACAATCTGTGACAGGGAAGCATTTAAGCCTGTACAACAAGAAGCAAGCGTAAAAGCAGCACGATGAAGCTGGTACTGCTATGAAGTTCCAAGCAATAACGATATATATTTTGATATCATTTTATAAATCATATTGTTTAAATATGAAATAAAAATTGGATTCATGAATTAAAAAAAAATATTTTATATATTTTAATATGCAAATGTATTGAGAGTGTTAGGGGAGTTCTATGGCTATCTTTGAAAAGACCCAGGGCCCTCACATAATACGCTCTTTAACCATTATATAACAATGAGCCTACTTAATAAAATCTCTTTCTTTTTCTCTCTCTCACTCTCTCACACACACACACAGAGACACAGACACACACTTTAATCATCCATCTCTTGAGATGCCAGTTATCGTGACCCCTTTTGCTCTCCGGACCTACCTGATCCATCCTGATGTTGAAGCTCTGATCACTTACAAACCACTCACTGCCCTAATACTGATAGCCTAAAGACAGGCTACACTTAAGCAATGAAGATGGCTTTGCACTGCTATTACTCTGAAGAGTTTTTTGCACTCAAGTAACCATCAAAGAACAGTCAGTAACTTCAACCAAACAGAATTTATGTTAACGCTATAATGAAATTCCTGGTTACACCGTTGCACTTATTTAGCCCACAGATATTGAAACAACATAATTATAATTGCACAATCCCATGTTATGGGATAAATTTTCCCTGTTTAGTCGGATTCCTTAAAAAAATCCTTTATATCCTTTTAAAATGTACATGTGTAAGTTAAATATTTCTGCAATGCCATTTGTGGCAAAGCTCCACACACATAATAGCCAATTAAATTCAATTGACCTTGCAAGGTTGTGTATTGTGTTTACTGCTGTAACAATGTTAAAGTGATGAGACATCTCTCATTTCTACACAGTTCGGGAATAGGGATGTCATCAGGCTGCAAAAGACAAAAACTCCTTACTAACAACATTTTTTTTTCTCATTTTTTTTATTACGTTCAACTTGTAGTGTGAAGTGTTCGTGCATTTGCACAATCACACATCCATGTTAATATTAGATTCTTGGTACACTTTTGAACCCCCTGAGAAACGAATCTGAGATGAGAAGCAAATGCAAGAGATTTTAATGAAACGCTAACGAACATAACTTCAGCAGTAAAGGTTACAAAACTAGTAAAATAACAAGAGAACTAGAGTAAGGCAGGGTAAGGTTGGATTTAGGCTAGAAAGCTAGTTTGTGTTGCAGTGGGGCTGAGTGCTAGTGCACATTTAAGCCCCATTTACACTGCAGGTCTCGATACCCAATTCTGATTTGTTGCCTATATCTGATTTTTCTGACCGTCTGTTTACACGTTCTTTCAACTAGGACCCATATCCGATTCAAGTGTTTACACTTGCCATACCGTCTGAAACATTGTGCATACTTGGGGAGGTTCTTGCACTACACACTAGCCAAGATGGACGAAGGGGAAATATACTTGATGCTAGCTCTGCGATATATGCAAAGTTCGCGAAATGGAGAAGGAGGAAAAGGGCCACGATTGCAGCCTGCGCATATGCTTCATTTACTGTGTCCTCAACCATTCAGAGGAATGTCTGGGTGCGAGACGTGTCGGGGTTGCTCTCTGGTGGCTTGTAACAGGTGCGGGCTGCCACATACTGGCGCGTCTGTTTGGGATGAGCAGCGCCTCGGTGTGCCTGATTACGTCATTAAACCGCGAAGAAGTTGCAGTTTTAATGACGCACAGAACGCAATGCCCCAGAAAATCCGATCTGTCTGTTTACACGACAATCACGTTAGCACATATCTGATTTATATCTGATTTATTTTCACATATGAAGGAGGCCTGAAACCGATCTCGAAATATCGGAATGCATGCGTTTTTTTTCCTGTTTACACGGACATAGAAAATACCCGATATGTGTCACATATGAGCAAAAAATCGGAATTGTGTCACATTTAACTGACAGTGTAAACGTAGCTTTAGACAAAATAAAAAAACAGAACATAAACAAGCACAAAACAACGGGAAAATGAGGATAACCGCAAGAACCTCTTCAAGAATTATTTTGAATATATTTCTTCTTTTCTTTTTAAAGCTCCTTTCTTTTTTTAATATGTAAAAAAACTACTCTTTCAAATACATCTAGTTTCTCTTCAATTATCTCTTTTTCTCTCTATACCGGAGCACTGTAGAGCCTCTCATACCCGGTATAGAACTAATGTCCGCACGTGGAAGGAGAGCTTGAGATGCTTATAAAGAGGACCAAGAAGGTGCAGCACGTTTCGCTTGATTGGCGGCATGGTGTCGTTGCCTAGCGACCAGATTTTGGGTTGACCGCAGGACTGTCTGAACAGAATCCTGCACTGGCACCAATTTATGTTACCCATCCCTAAAATGTTAGCAAATCTTTAAGTCATTTTAAAGCTATTTAGAGATGAAAGGAGTAATTCCACTTGTTTTTAATTATCACCAGTTAGACAAATGGTGTTATATTTTTATTTCTCCCGAAGTAAAAAAAAAAAATCCAAAATGTCAAAGAAAGGCATGAACTGAAAAGCCAATTCAGAATTCTATTACAAAATATGCCTAGAAGAGAAAATTATATTCAATAGCAAAATAAATGGAAGAGGAAACCCCTGCCAAAGCCAATGCCTTATACTGTATTAAGTCATCATAAGACACTCTGCGCTAACTATATTGGCAGCATGTGTTTAATCCCGACGTAAAGATTGTTCCAATCAAGAATAAGGAGACAGTTAACCTCAAAAAGGGTGAACATACACTTAGTGCCAGATGAGGGATCTAGACTACACCAACTGAAAGCACAAAACTATCATGGCAACTCTTGCGAGAGAAGGAATAATCTTTTAAAATGAAGAAGAAGAAGATGAAGAAAAACATAAACGGATACAAGACAAGCAGCAGCAATTTTAATATGCTCCACATTATGCGCTGAGAACGGAAGAAAGAAAAAGAAAAAGAAAAATTGGGTGAATTTTGAATTTCCACCTATTTCTTGTATCCTGCCCATGATCCTGACTCCTCTGTGTTTATTGGTTATTGACGGTATGCACTCCCCAGTTGGGTTGGTGACCACTTTACACTATGCAACTTGGGTCAGCTCTGGAAAATTCAAACGTTTGATATACTCCAACTCATGTCTGTTCCCAGTCTGTACCCTTCATACACCCTTCAGTTCTTTTTTTTTTTTTTTGATAACTTGCCACAAGTTGTGCTGACTGCTGCAGACTACATGGACTTGGCACAATTTTGAATCCTATACAAAATCCTGTTTAAAGTCGTGTAGTGTAACCACAGCTTTAGGGAGCTTCAGTATGTCACTGTGGGAGGAAAAAAATCAACCATGCACACAATGTAAAAATGTCGTCACTGACTAAAAAACATTGTAGCGATATGAAAGTTATTCAAAAGGCCGACTGCAGTGGTTTGTAGGTGCCTGTTTGATATGGATCATGAAGCTTCTTGTTAAGTGTTGATGTAAACAGCTTTGAGCTGTCACTACTGGAGTGCTTGCAAAAACCTTTCATAGAAGCAACCCTGCACACTAAACTACTACACAGCGGCTCTAAAAGATACTAAATGCAACAAAACCACTAAATAGCACTAAACTACTAAACAGTGTGCTTATTAGAACTACAACATGTCTGGTTATGTTTATTAAGGAAGTGTGTAACAGGGTCAAAGCTTTTGTATGAGCAGGTATCCAAAACACGATATCCAGGTTACTGTTAACAGCTGTTAATCACAGCAGTTTTTAGAATTTGTAGCAACTGAAGTGTAGAAGGTGGTTGATAACAGCCTAAATTATTTCAGTTTTTAGACAAATGGCAGCTCAGCAGAACTTTGGCATGGCTTGTAGGGGGGTCCAAGGTGATTCGCAAGGAGATCCTGACATTTTGTAGTTAATACATAGTCAATCTAAGAGCATGTGGCATCATGAAAAGAATTTCTGTTCAGAAAATTTTGGCAAAAAGTACGGAGAAACCCCTTACTTTGTCTGGCAACCTGTCCACCCTGAGCTGCCTTGATTTGATTAACTTTAAAGGCAGCATTGCAAGCAATCCCATGTCCTGTTCACCAGACTGGAGTTCAACAAAAGTTTCGCCAAATATAGGTTAATTGATTATTTCTTACATAGAAAAGTTTTATCTAATGTTGTTCATCTAGCTCAAATGAGCATAGCATTAAGCATCCTGCATAACTATTTAACTCACATAGATATAAAGCAGTTACTGATGATTAATGAATACAGCAAGTAAGACATTTGACTCGAACAACCTAATGTATCACGTAAATCCCCATTGAAATTAATGCTAAATTTCATAGTTCCTTTAGCTTTATACTGCATTTGACTACTCTCTCACAACCATGAAGTTATGACTCAGTACTACTGTATGAATTGTTCATCGTGTCCTGTCTCGAAGTATTACTGTACTTCTAGAATGGAGCAACACTAGTACTGTTCCGCTTGATTTTGTCTTTACATGATTACAGTAGAATCTGGTTAGTAGTCCATTATGTTGGAAGTGTGGCATAAAAGAAAAGTAGCTACAACATTTTAGCAATGCACAACTACTTCAAGGGTATTTTGAAAAATCAATAAGACAAAAGAGCTGTTTGGTAACTGACAGTCCATGCAAAACAGACATCTACAGCATTAAATCAGACAAAGAGGGAAAGTGACACAACATGACAAGAAAGTTACATTTTTGCTCATCTTATATTACCATATACTGTATACAGTCTAAAGTAAGTAAAAGCAATACAGATACTGTAGCATTCGGCGCTTAACATAATTTAATTTACAATTTAACATAACATAATTTAAATTAGATTTTTTTTTTTTTTTCGTATTCAGGTTATGAGCACATGCGAGGAAGAAAAGCTGCGAGTTAAGCATAATGCCATGATTGACTCATTTGTTAGGCAGGTCTTGAATTGTCATTACAAATAACAATTCCAGAGTGTGATAAATTCTCTGGCTTTTAACTCATCATGGGCACCTTAAAGTGTCTGTGTTTAACCCGACTGAAAATCTTAAAATGAAGCTAATTAATGATTTCAATGTGAAGGGAGGGCTATTCAAAGACACCAAAGTGCCTCCAGCTCACAATTTCCACTGTCTGAAATGTCATCAAGAAATTGCATTGAGGAGAAAATGTTGAATTCAATGCAAAATCTGAAAGACTACGAAACCCCCAGATAGAACTGCTAGGATTCCACCCAGTAAGGAAAGGACAAAATCCACATGACATTAATGAACTGCAGGAAGAATTGGCTGACACATGGGATGAGGTTGCAGGGTTCTTCTCTGAAGCACTGCTTCAACAAACATGAATTGCACAGAAGAGTCTTTATAAAGATGTAAATATCTGATTTATGCAATACAATCCACTGTATATACCCACATCTCTAGATACCGTATGTAGATGTCTACATACAGTACAATATCTAGAGGATAATCCAACGGTTAAGCATGAGGTGGCAATTATGCTTTAGTGTTGTTTGGCACAAGAAAAATAGATGAAACAATGGATTCAATCAGAACATTCTTGAAATGTCTCCAATATGTTTCAATATTCAATTTTACTTGAATGAAACATGTAGTAACTTTTTGAAATACAGTACCTTTGGCCCCTGAACCAAACATCATACAAAATATGTGGGGAGATCTTAAACATTTCGTGCAGGCAAGATTAATGTCCCAAAATATATTTCAGAACTGCAGAGTTCTGTAAATAAATGTTGGTAAAAATTCATGAAATAAAAACAAACTAAAAGCTGGCTACATTGAAAGCTGAGTTAGCTGCGAAAGAGGATGCAACTAAATGCCAACTTGGTAAGATGTCTAAAATGTTCAACGATTTGAATTTATTTAAAAAATAATTAAGGTCCATAAAATATAAAGTCATTGCATATTTGCAACAAAATAAGAAAATGTTAAATAGTTCACTGGGTTTACTTCTTTTCACCTATAAAATATGTCATCAGAATCTCAGGTAGACAGGGTAAAAGATACACAAAATAAATAAATGAAAACCTTGCATTTTAATCCAGCACTCAATTATATTTGACTTTTGATTGTTTACAAATTCATGCAGATTAAGTCACACGGCCTTTAGATATTAGCTAGCTAATTGTTGTAATAGTAAAGACAGGAAAATATGATAGTGGAGCTTAAGCTTTATTTATTTATTTATGCTAGTAATCTTTTTAAATGTAAAGACCTACCATTATAATTTATTTTAGTGGTTAAATGTAACTTTCCTTATTCCTTATATTCCTTATTCTCCCAGAATCTCCCTTTCTTAAATATGGCCATGCCATCTGGTAAGAAAACTCCATTGATGTGATAACCTTCTCATTCAGTACATTCAGGTTATCAGCTGACTACATTTTATTGCCACATACCGTTGCTGAGCCTAGACCTGACCAACTGATGCAACCCCTGATCATAACACTGTCTCCAGAGGCTTCCACAGTGGTCACTAATGCCGGACTTCATTCACCTCCCTTCTTACCCTGATGCTCCCATCACTCTGGAATAGGGTTGAGCTGGACTAATCAGACCACATGACAAAACATCTAACATGAGTTGTCCCTCTGATGGACTTATTGTTGATCCTATCCATCCTTGTCACTCCCAAAGAGAACCTCAACATCTTCATCACTGCTACCTCCATCTCTGCCACCTCCTGTCTTTTCTTCAGTGCCACATCGCTGGTCTCACCACCGTCTTGAACACCTTTCCTTTTACTCACTGACACTTTTTTATTACACAACACACCCGACACTTTTCTCCATCCGTTCCAACCTGCCTTCACACGCCTCTTCGCCTCTTTTCCACACTCTTCTTTGCTCTGGACCATTGACCCTAAGTACTTAAGGACCTGCACCTTCCCTACCTCTGCTCCCTGTAGCCTCACCGTTTCATTTGGGTCCCGCTTAATCCTGTATTCAGGGTCACGAGAGGCATA
The DNA here is from genome assembly GCA_030347435.1 of Clarias fuscus. Taxonomy (NCBI): domain Eukaryota; kingdom Metazoa; phylum Chordata; class Actinopteri; order Siluriformes; family Clariidae; genus Clarias; species Clarias fuscus. Next base: position 11,145,413 of record CM059218.1, read on the forward strand.
GAGCATATCCCAGGAAACTTAGGGCACAAGGCAGGGTACACCCTGAACAGGGTGCCAGTCCATCATGGAGCACACGCATACACAGACTCACACACTCATTCACACACTAGAGCAATTTGGGAACGGCAATTAACCTAATCTGCATGTCTTGGGACAATGGGAGGAAACTGGAGAACCTGGAGGAAACCCACCAAGCACAGGGAAAACATGCAAACTCCATGCACACAGAGAATCGAGTCTGGACCCTGGAGATGCAAGGTGACAGTGCTAATCCATTAAGCAACTGTGAAGTACTCTTACTTGCACTGTCAAACATAGCTGTGATTTCTACTGGCAGGGTTTTTTTTTTTTTTTTTTTTTCAAATATCATTTGAAATCATAATCTTTCACAAAGCAAAGATTTAGCACTGTCCCTCCTAATGCATCGCGCAGTTCTTAACTCCGTTTGATTAACTTTAGCAATCTCCTTACTTGTTTTCTTTGCTTGATGCAAGCCAATATCAGGAAGTGTAGTGTCCTACAGTATTGAGACAGTCAGGCATTTTGGCCAATGTATGTTTTGAATGGCGACTTATTTTACTCCATATCAATTGCATTATTGTGTTTCTTTTCAATAATATAACAGCTCTTTAATTTAGATGCATCCACGTCTCTCACTAAACAATTGCTACTTACAATGTTGCTTTTTATGTGTTATTTGGAACTACTGTTTTGTGTTATAGCAGTGTATTTTTTTTTGTGTAATGTGTAGGTTTAGGGCCCCACAGTAGTTCAAGTCCATATACACCCATATGACAAATATAACTTTAATTAAGCTTATCTCTAATTCAGGTTTTTCATGCTGCAGAACAAATAGAAAAAATTTGCTCTAGACATCACACCCCCATAATTATCATTATACAATAGTAGAATCCTTATAAAGATTTATCTTGAAAAATAGTTTAGGTTATAAAAAATTCAGATACAATAGGAATTTCTTTCTTCCATGTACAGATTGTTGCCAGATAATTTACCACCTTACACCCAAGACCAAAAGTAAAATGTTAACTGTTTATATAAGCCATGGCAAATCCGCTAGCTGCTCAGAATTCTATCCGCAAGATTTGCTGCTAACGTTAGCCCAAGTATTATTATTGACCTTTTGTCTGATTTGAGAGTCTGAGAGGCTTTTAAATGTAGCCTGACTCACTATTGAATGTTTTCTTTTCTTTTTTTCATTTCTCAAGGTCTTACCTTGATTTTCAATTACAAAAAAAAAGCCTCATTTTGTTATCAGTGCTGGCAATGAATCAAATCTGTTTTTCACCTCCTTGCATTTACAGTGACTACGCAGGCAGATGGAAAACAACACTCAGGTGGGTCATCAGAGGCCGCGGGTAAGAGAACTCCCACTTCGAGCTCCCACGGCATCCGGTCATGCTCACTATGTCTGTTTTCACAGGGCTCAGAAACTGGTCGTTTTCCCCGGAAAAATGATTTAGATGAGCCCCATATTTCTTTAATAATGAGGAGAAATATCTTGCCTGTATCTAAACCTGCAGGTCTCCTCCCCTTCCATATGATTTTCATTTGATGATAAACCTAAAGAGCCAAAACGCCGTAGTGGCATGCCAGATGTATGTTAAATCAAACCGGATCATACAGAGAGACAATGAGGGGTTGAGGACTTTATCTGGTCACATAAGGTGGATTGATGGGTTTTGCTAGGGTAAAACTATGGCTTTACTATGATAAAACAGTCAGATGGCTACCCTGCAGCACCTCATGCTTTATTTATTGTGTGCACACTTAGATGGAAAAATGTCTCTCAAAATAATTACAGATATAGTCTATGGCAGGGGTCAAGACACAGATGGATCCGGGAAATCAATATGCAACACAAAAGGAAATATAAACAAGGAAATGTTTGAAACACATACACCTAATGATTAACAAATCTGAAGACTATGATCCATTGTCTGATTCATAAGGGAAGAAATATTGATAGTCATTTCAAAAAAATAACCCGGAAGACACGAAAACTTCCATTAAAAGGAAATCAAAAGAAAAATGAATCCACCACATCCACCAAGTTAATGTTATTACTAAGAAAGTCTAACATCTACCACCACAGGGTTATTGTCACAAGCAGGCGAGTTCATCTTTCATGCGTGAAGCCAGTCCCTCGTAGTAGGCCGTCCGGAGGGCGGCGTCTCCCCAGGTGGTCTGCACGGCGTGAGTTCGGAAATCCGCGGTGTAGCGACTCATGGACGACCCTCCCTGCCGTAGACAGTACAATTTCATATCGGTCTCCACCTCAGCAGCAGGATGTTCAAATGTTAGCTTTAGTTGACGGGTGAATTCTCCATATGAATAAGCAGTGTCTGAATCTGATCGGAGAACCGCCGTGGCCCACTCAGCTGCCTGCCCGGATAGCAACGAGACGAGAAGCGCAATGTGCAGTCGGTCTGTGGAGTATCTGGTGGAATTGAATTCAAACATAAGATCCAATGCGGTTAGAAAAACGCTGCATTTCCCACCTGTGCCATCCCACTTATTCGGTAGAGCTATGAAAACATCAGAAGAGGAGGGGGGCAGCGCTGCAGCCGCTGCGACGGGCGTGGCAACAGCCGACTGAGCAGCCACCCCGCGGAGGGTCGCGTTCTCCTGCCGTAACTCCGCCACCTCGCGGCGCAACCCCGCAACGTCTTGGAGGTCCTTTCGAAGAGACGCGACTTCACCACGGAGCTTACTGATCAGTTCGGCATGTTGGTCAACCACATCACAGAGGTGAGCAAACTCCGCTGGGTTTACTGCTTTTGGCTCAGTCATTCTGTCACGAGCAACCAAAGGATAAACTGAAAAGCCTTAGCAGTTAGCCCGTGTAGCGTGGATGGTAAACCCAAACGCGGAAGCAGCACGAATAGGCAGGATAACCACGCGATTAGTCTAAGAACTCTCTTACGCAAAGAGCAAGGATCTACACAAATAAACCCGCGTTCTAGCAACACACACTCAATCAAAGAAGCAACCCAAATCGGTGAGTACTCACAGAATAGTCGGCGTAGCGTCAGCAAAGGCATGGGCGAACTCAATGACTGAGCCATGTGAAGCGCCATTTTGTCTCCTTTTATGCTTTTATCCTTTTATGGAAACCCGACCGTACTACTTCCGGGTCCTAGTGCCGGTTGTGTTACGAGTGTGCATGACAGTTATTCTGACTTGACCCTGGAATCTGCGCTCAAGGCTGTGATTGGAGAATTAGTGTGATTTCAGTGTGGCACATTTTCTACACACTGGTGAAACTATAGTGGAATGAATTGGTGTGAACTTCAGCATGACTTACAGTAAGTGTTTGATTTAAAATGAAAGAAAGAAAAAGCAGTATTTTGCCGAGTGTAATTGGTTTACAAACTGGTATGGAAAATTATTTGTACTACAATTTCTACAAAACTGTGCATAAATGTTAGCCTAAACTTTCAGTTATAGTTTTGCCAGCCAGATTTAATAATGCAAGGGGTCATTCAAGTCAAACCAGGACATCTGATTGCGCAAAAAATAAAAACTCCTTTTATTTCTCTATGTAATCCTCTGCTACACTAAAGCAGTGTTTCACTAGTGCTTGAATACTATAAAAGTAGATAGTTTTCTCAGTATGCTGGAGCCATTATCGGACCCCCTGTCTCATGTCTAAAACGCTGGGCTCCCAGGAACTCATTTAATGGCCCAAACATGTGCAAATGGCAGGACTGTACAGGAGATGTGGCAATAACTTCCAATTTGTTAATGGATGATTGTGTGTACAGTTCCCACAGACAGATGTGTCTTCCTCAAATTGGCGACAAGTTATCCATCAACTTTGAAGGATCAGGAGTTCCACTGGCTGAATGTTTACAGGAACAACCACAGTCTGCTCCGAGCCATTTCGACCAGATGATGGATGTACAGTCTTCTTTAAAACGTTTGCACGTTTAGATGCTTTCCTGCAGAAGAAGAGTCTCACCACCGTACTGCAAATGTGTTACGCTGGGGTGGTTAAGGGTGTAATATCACCAAAGGTAGTATAGGGAGAGTCTGATGCATCCTTGATGTTTGACGAAGTGCTTGTGTATACTGTGGGAAAAAATCCCAAGCCAAAATCTTCTACACTCTGTGGACTCATACTTGAGAGACCTCTTACTCCCTTATGACTTCTTTAAACTCAAGTACAAAATTCCGGAGCACCACAAAAGAAAAAAATCTTTCTTTTCAAACCTCTTTTCTTTTTTTCTTTTCCAAAAACTACCTATACATGAGTGACATGGAGTCTCTCTCATACTGAGACAGACTAAATGTCCGCACACCGAGGGAATTGTCTGAGGCTTATATAGAGGACCAACTGATGTATCTACCCGCAAATATGTCTGGTCAGATGTCAGTTACAAAATGTTAAGAAGTTTTGCACTTTCATTCACAAGACATGTTATCATAAGTTCCAGTTTGACTTGAACACCCCTTGTAGGATTATTACTTACTCACTATCTTACTTATTATCTATACTGCTTTATCCTGTATCCAGAGTCGCTGGGGCCTGGAGCGTATCCCAGGACACATAGAACATGTGGGGGGTGGGGGTGACTGGGAAATTTGGGAACGCCAAGTAGCCTAATCTGCAGGTCTTTGGACTGTGGGAGGAAACCAGAGTACCTGGTGGAAACCCACCAAGCACAGGGAGAACATGCAAACTCAAACCTGGATCGTGGAGGTACAAGGCAACAGTGCTAACCACTGAGCCAGCGTGCCGCTATAATAATAATAATAATAATAATAACAATAACAACATGTATATTAAGCTTTGCACAGCCTCAATTACTGTATACATCAGTGCGACTGTCACAGTTACTTATTCCTCACTGAAGTCTCTAGAAACATAAAAACACAGCATAAAGTTGATTCTAGAGACCACATCATACAGTATGGCCAAATGTATGTGAACATCTGACCCTCACTCTTACATACAGACACTCATATGTGCTTATTACAAAGCAAACTTGCCGTCCCCCAACCCCCCAGCCCCCTGCTACTATAATAATCTCCACTCTTCTGGAAAGTCTTTCCACCAGATTTTGGCGCAGGACTCGGCTCGTTCAGGCGCAAGAGCATTAATTTGACTCAGACCAGCTCAAAGATTTTATGAGTATACTGTATTCGTCTCTCCTGACTCAATAACACTCTCATTTTCTTTTTTTAACCAAATAATCTGCAGCTCTAGGAATGTGAACTGTGGCATATTTAAACTCGATGGCTTTCTATTGATACAGTTTGTTTTATGATTCTCTTTCTATTGCTTTATTATCTTCGGGTCTAAGCACAGAATGCTACTCAGTGTAGGAATATTACAGGGTACCTGTTGTCTATATTAAAGATTAGGAAGGCAGGGGTTTGAAGGCTCCAGATTTATTTTCCTATATGAGAATGACTTTTTAGCTTTAACTTGCACATCCATTTGTGGCGTGTTTTAGTGCATGAAGCTATAACATCTTAATGGATTATTTATTTTGTAAAAGGTATTAGAAGGGTCAGGAAGTTAAACAGCTTTTGTGTCATGATTTAATGATGAAGGACAAATGTGAGGCCTGAGGCAAAAGCAGTAGAGAAGCTTTGCTTTTGATTGCATGCTAAATCCACAGAGGGAACCTGAACGAACATGGTTAATACTGAAAGACGGGGAAAAAGACTAAAAGACAAACAGAAGCTACCAGTTATTTCTCTACTGCTTTTATGTGTCATGATTCAAAATCTGAAACCATCAATTCACAGGATGAATCAATCTCACAGTTCTTCTGTATGTATCTGCCTTTAACTGCAGTGCATCTTTTCTCCCCTTTTTCCTCTTCTGCTGAACAAAAATATATATTGCATATTGTGCAGGCACAGTGATCATTTGCTCACTTTGATGCATGTCCAAGGCAAGTATGTGTGACACAAAAAGCCCTCTTCTGTTTCTGTCTCTTCTCTTTGACAAATCAATAGTACAAACACACGGAGCTCCAAAAATGTAGAAGCGGCCGAACAGCATTATCCTGTGTCCACTCTAGTTGTAACACATTGTTTGGTAGCAGATTCCCTGGACCTAGACATACATATCAGAACTAGGCTATAGGTGGACAGCGATATATTGGGTGTGAATATGTACAAACGGGGAGACACACTTTTTCAGACTCCAGCTCGATGGCACATTTATTATTATGCATTGGTTTGTAGCTACACATTCCTTTAAAAATCAGTCCACTTGAGATTTTGCTTTGTAGAAGATTAAAGCCGTCTTTTCTCATATACCCCAATTAAACGTGCTTTCAAGTTAAATCAAGTTGGTCAAGCGTCAAAGAGTAATGTTTTATTTAATTGCTTTATCAAATTTCACAGATAACCATTTCATCAACACCATCGAAAAGCAGGAACAAGTTGAGCCTTGTGTAATTTAATTCATTTTCTAAGAAGGAAGACATTTGTTGGGAATGAGTAAATTAACTCCTTTTTGATGCTGCACTAGTGTAACTTGTAGTTAGAGTGAGACTTTATAAAGAAATTCAAATGTGGAATGTGGCAGATTCTCCAGGATTCTAAGAATAACGTATTGGCTAAGTTCCTTATAAGGCAGTGGCTTATGGCTCTGGGTTACTGATCAGAATGCTGGCAGGTCCACCAAGATACCACAGTTGGGCACTTGAAAGACCCTTAGCCCTTTCCTCTCTAGCAGCACCATATCATAGCTGACCCTGCACTCTAACCTTGGCTTTCTAACAGGCTGGCATAAGTAAAGAAATAATGTTACTGTGTAATGTACTAATAACAAATAGCACCTTGTTCTTCTTCCTATAAAACTATTTATATTGTTTTTAATGTTAATCATTATTAACGTTTTTCAAGTTATCAGTTTCAAGACGAAAGGCGTACTGTAATTTCCAGACACTGTGTTTTTTTCAAAGCAATATAACATCCTTCAACAATTAATGCAAAAGCTTTTTGCTTTTACCAACAACTGATTCTATATGAATAAAATATACTGTTTGGTCATTTTTAAACATTTAGGTGGGTTTCCAGCACATGTGTACACACACACAAAAAAAAATCCTGCTTGTTTTGTTTTCTTTTTTTCATGTATTGTCCAGGGATTAAACCAGCCATCAGATTTTCCCCTATTATGACCCTCCTACAGCTTGTTGCTCAGCTCTGCTGTTCTCTGGCGGGGTTAATTCGGCAGTATATCATTTACAGTACATATATACTGAAGTCTTGCATTTGGATGTGAGGTGAACTAAAGAGAGTTTGAGGTATGAAAAAATAAAAATGTATTATCTGCAAGTACTGTATTTCATCTGGAACATTAACACAAGCACAGACACTTTAGGGAACCTCCAAAACCTGTTGATGAAATAATAAAATGTGGGACATTTAAAGCTAAAAAACCTACCCCTAAAAATGTCACTGGCTGACTAGTTTTAGCTACCACTAAAGTCTATACTTCAGTAACTGGACTTAAGGGCAATTTTCTGTCTGTTATAGTAACTGTTCACTCCGCTATTTTTCCTGTTTCCAAATTGCCCATAGTGTGTTGTGTGTGCGTGTGTGCCCCGCGACCCTGTCCAGGGTATTCTCCACCTAGTGTGATAGCAATAGGCTTCAGGCCTCATGTAACCCTGTACAGGATAAGCGCTATAGCGAATGAGTGAGAGAGATGTGTGTTAAGATGAGTTACTGTTACCACTCCAAAACTGATTCCATATCAATAGTCTCTCAACGGTATACCCAAAGAATCTGATTTCCCTTATTCTGTACATAACAGCTTGCCAATTTTTAATAAGTGCAACAATCACACATTACATTACGAGTTACGTTGCATGCTGGGTATCGTCCACAAAATGAATTAGCTACAATTATCACATAATGGCTCTAAACTGCCATTTCCTCACAGCATATCATTTCTCTCATTCAGATTTAATAAAACAAAAAAGGGGAATTTTCCATCCATAGACATTCCCTTTTTGTTGAAGGAATGAATGTCTGTTAGAAGTATAAGACTTAGACTCAGGACTTCCCACTATAAATGCGAACCCATTTTCTCCTAAATAATGTCAACATTGAGGTACACATTATTAAATCAGACCATTTTTCAACTTCGACCATTATTCCGTCATTTATTATAGCTAACGTGCCCAAGAATTAGCCTGTACTATAACAATACAAACAATTATTAAAACAAAGGCATTAATATAAACTTGTGATTTGCCTTGGAGTAGATACTACTGTTAGAGACAAGAGCTCAGAATGGATTTCATTCCTAAGCTCTTTCCTTACCAGATTATTCGTCTAATTGAAAAGGGGTTTGTCAAAAGAGAGAGCCTTTTTTCTCAGCAATTACTTCAGCTAAAAGAGTTAATACTCTTAGAAATAGTCTGACCTTGCATGCATTGGTGGCCAGAGGAACCTGGATTGACCTTGAACTCAAGGACATCTGAACAAACTATATACACAAAAAGGGGAAAAAAATGTATTAACCTTGCAGTACTCCATAAGGATGGAGTCTGCAGTCTTCCTTGTATTATGTTAGACCGGAAGGCAGCCATCTGATTGCACAAACTGTTCATTTGTCACAAAGGAAAGACACATCTTAGCTCAGCAGAGACGAGCTCACTGGATGATGCCAAATGCCAAACTTCTACCGAGGAGCATCCCCTTCTCATGGGAGGCCACTCCCGGAAGTGTAGAAAACACATTTTATGAAAACTGGATAAGCAGCGAGAGTTCATTCTCAATCAGAACCAACACCCAACTGGTGAGAACTTGCTGAGAAAGTTCCAGGAACAGATGGCAGTATGACAGAGGCATTTATAGCAAAAGCTGCATCTTACGTCACTGAAAGGACTCAGCATGCCTGTGCACACACTCAAGATGCTATCCAGGTAAGTCTTGCCACTCCTGGCGGTTATCCAGGCTTTACAGAAACACAGTTAATTATGTAATTAGCTTTTTATTTCACTTCTGCCACCTGCCAGGGGAGAGAGATTCACTGGATAATGTTTGCTCTAATGTCAGAACCAACAGTTCCTACAGTTACATTACTAGTGTTATTTTGATAGGAACTGTGTCCCAGCCAAGTGTCCCATGTATAAGTTCATTAGCAATTCTGGTTCTCTCATTGAACATTTTTATAAAAAGCGACAGGCTACCTCTAAACTATTAGATCGGTTCACTGTATAGATTTTGTCGTGTCCTCCTGCAAAAGTCAAAATGGAGATATATATTTTTAAATGAAAATAAAAACATAAGATAAATTAAATACTCTAGATGTACATCATAGACTAAGGAACATACAATATGTCTAACAGTTTCATTAGGAAGCATCCAGTTCCTGCAGTACTAAGGCGCCCTCTGCTGTTTCATCTGTCAAATTATTCCAGCTGACCAAAACCTCTTTTGTTAATAATTTTCTTTTTTTCCAAGATATATTACAATAAAGCCATAATAACCACTTAACAGGATAATGTCACTTTCATGAATCAGGTGCTTGGCCCTAATGGATGAAGAAACTATTGGGAAAAGCAAGCTTTGTGCAAACCTTCTTATACTATTGTATAACATTATGAACAATAGATATTACATGAGCATATTATGAATTAGAGTTCTGGAATAAGAAGTACAGTGTTTATGGTTACAGCAAAGGTTGTCCCAAAGCCTCAGCATTGTTTTAAAAAATGCTGTTCCTTCTTTCTCTCTTTAAATCAGAAGTGAGATGGCCCAAGGATCAGGAGACCAGCAGCCAGGGTATTATGAAAAGGATGGATTATTGCACTCATAAAAGGTAGTCTGGGCATTCTGTAGTCTAAAGTTGAAAATATCCAGTTTTTTTACTGATGTGTATGCAAGGCTAAGAAAAAAAGAAAAACAATGAACAAAAAAAAACACAATAAAAAAAAATAATGAGACTTAGAGAACAACATGGATTATCGTTAATAATTAAATCATGTATAAATTAACACGTTTCTGTTAGTCTTTTGGATGCTCCCATCGAGAGTTCGCCATAGCGGACCATCCGATCCGCACATAACGTAGCACTGGTTTTACGCCGGTTGCGCTTGGGACCAGCACTTCAACCAGGGTGGTAACATAATTATGATTAAACTGGAAACTAATCCCACTGTTTACCTTTAAGCAAGTTTAAAACTTAAACTATTCTACATAGCGTTACCACTGGCTAGGTGATTATCCACCTACAATATGCATCCCAAAATAAGGATAGATTTTATTCATTTACACGGAGACTATGCATAAAATGGTAATGTCAAATTAAATAAAGGCATCAGACCTAACAATAGAAGCCAACATAATTATAGTTTCTGCTACTTGAGCCTGTTTCATGCTCTTAGGAAGACATACAGCAACAGCAATTCATGACATAAATGAAAAGGAGGATAACAAAGAATACAAGTAGAAATTCAGGAGATGGGTGCATCTGGGTCACCAGTTCTTTGTTGATGGCACTGCTGGACATCTTCCGATGTCAAAGGGAAGTAAACATTATGTGCCTTTCATCTGCTGCATTAAGTTTCCTTGGCCAACCACTGAGTCTACGATTCATAACATTGCCTATTTCTTTGTGCTTCTTCAAAATAGCTTGAACAGCACATCTTGAAACCCCATTCTGTTTGAAATCGTTGCCTGGGAGAGAGCTTGCTGATGCAGTAAGTGCATAAAACTACCTTGTATCTCATTGCTTTGCTCAGCCTTGCCTGGTGTATGACCTGTGACATGAAACTCTTTTCCACAACCTCACCTTAGTAGCAGGGTTTGTCTATTCCTTACCCTGTTTTAAGCCTCCTACACAGCTGTTTCTGTTTCAGGTAAGGACTGTATTTCAACCTACATATGAAACCGATGAGCATTATCAACTGCTTGGTGCCAATGGTTAATCACGCACCTGACTCTGATCCTCTGAAATCCCTGAGTCTGTCCAAAAGTAAAAATCTATGTTCATTCGAAGCAAAGGATAGTCATTTTAGATTTAGATTTATTTCATTTAGATTATTTTTTTGTTAGTCCACTTTTGATTTTGGTAATTAAATAAAAAAAATTTGAAAGCATTTTATTTGACTTTCATGATTCTTTACTTAATTTATTTAGATCAGCATCAGCACTTATAGGTTGAGCATCACTGGGTTACTGAACGGAAGGACGGGGTTCCAGCCCCAGCACTGGCACTGAGGGCCGCCATGTGGCCACTTAACCCTATCTGCTCCAGGGGCTCTGTAATGTCCCCTAATGTCAATAACTGTTTGCGATTGTTGTCGCCAAGGGTGGCGCAATCAAGTGTTTGCGATAGCCGTCAATGAGTCTTTGACATCACTGTGGAAGAATTTTGCCCTGTTTAAGGAGCTCAATTAAGTTTGGACTTTGACCAAGCCATTCCGAAACCTTAATTTTTTTTTATACAATAGTGGGCTTGCTGGTGTTTTTTAAACATTGTCCTCCTGTACAATCTAAGTGCACTTAGATGCCCGGACATTCTCCTTCAGGATTTTCTGGTAAGGTGCAGAATTTATGGTTCCATCAACTATGTCAAGTTGTCCAGGTCCTGCAAAACAGCCCCAGACCATCACACTGCCACCACCATGTTTGACTGTCGGTGTGATGTTCTTGTTATGAAACGCTGCAGTGGGACACGCACCTTACAAAAAGTTAAACTTATGTCTCATCAGTCCACAAAATATTTACCCAAAATCTTGAGGACAATCAAGATATTTTTTTGGCAAGTCATTGTGCTCTTGGAGTAATTTTGATAGGTCAGCCACTCCTGGGAAGGTTCACTACTGTTCCACATTTTTTTCCATTTGTAGATAGTAGCTAGGTAGATAGGGCCAGATAGGTTTGGACAGCTTTTTTTATTTTATAAATGAAATCATAATTTAAAAACTGCATTTTGCATTTACTCAAGTTATTTTTATGTAATATTAAAATTTGTTTACAGCTGTCCATCATTTACGTGTGACAAATATGTAAAAAACTATTTATAAATAATCAAAATACATTTTCACAAATGTACAGGCAACATTGTGGTGAAGACACAGACTGAATCAACTGAAACAAAAAGTTGAGCCAGGAATTTACCATCACTGAGAGGCAATCATGTGATTTACAGTATAAGACGACCACCCCTCCCCCCTGCCAGACTGAATCCTATTAAACTGCACTAAAGAAGTGAAGATGATCATTTTGTGTACTCTTAACACTGAGTAAGTATTTTTTCAGTTAGCTTACATGTTATTTTCAACAGTTAGCATTATATAGGTGAGGCTTGTCTGTTTCCTCTTAGCATTATACTGAGGCACCCTGACTTTACTGAGCTTAGCTAACTTTAGGCTTCATGTTACTGCACTATACAGGAGTTAGGGAGCTAAACACGCATAACCCTATCTCTCTTTTATCCCCACTTTTGCGTTGAATTTTGCCCAGCAACAGCGTCCTGCTCCACCCGAGCACATACGGCCATGTGGGCAATTAGCTAATTTTGAAGAAAAACCCAGAAGTGTTTAACAGTTAAGGAGTAGTGCCGTGTCAGTACTCCGTAAGTCAAGTGATATAAAAATCGCCGTGTTAGTTTTAGACCAATCTTTTGGGGAATTCCTTTAAGGTCCCGCCGTAGCATTTTGATCATGTTGAGGACTGGCCTTGAATTCTTGCTTCTTTTATGTTTCAGATTTACTGATGTGAACCTATAACTGAATAAATTTTTCACCTCTCTCTAATATATTATTTCTTACCTCTTACTAAGATCATCATGACCTTTAACCATCTTTCTGTATAGGTTCCCTTATAAAAACCTCAACCTTAGATCTCAATTGAGACATCTCTAATTCAGGAACATGTAACAGCAACTGAACAAGTAATAGCTTTCACACGCCTTCCTTGAAGCTAGGCTTCTTGATGTACTTAATCAAATAACCCCGAGCCCCAGTGTCCACATTTGTGTTGTTGTATCATGTTAAACCTCTGACTGATACTGACTTTTAATCAATATTGCTTGATATTATTTGCTGTGTAAAGTCAGTCTCTTGTGATGACAGTGAGGATGGCTGTGACTTGTTTCAGCATGGCTAGCACAGGAACAGTGAACAGCATTGAGGCACGCCATGTGAACTGGGACCTAACTAGGGGTGCTCCGATCAGCATTTTTGGGTCGATCACCGATCTCCGATCACTAAAAGCTGTATCGGCTGATACCGATCACCGATTACAGGCTCTACTCAAAGCCTTATCATGTAGCATTATTTATTAATTTAAACTGTTGTTAGATATAGTTTAAGTATTGAAATTACAATTATAACTGTATTTATTGGCAAGCAACGTGAGCAACACGTCAACTTAAAACATAGCAGCCTGTGCTTGGTTAGTAATTGGGAACAGCTTAGAGCTTGACAAATGTATACTGGTCACCAGCATACCAGCACCAAAACACAACATATGCTGGTCAAGCTGATCACCAGCTATCTGGTCTATGCTGTTTTTTTCAGCAGGGAAGTAGGACGTGAGTCGCCGGAAGTTCTGCAAGGTCTGCAAGCATCCGAGAGGACCGGCAAAAAATTAAACATGTTAAATTTTTCGCGTGGAAAGATGGAAACGTAGTCACAAGGCCAAAACTCGCGGTGAATCATGACGAACCTTACTTACGGCCACCGAGCGAAACCGCATAGGTGAGATAGGGGAATTACCGAGAGCTGAGTGAGTTGCTGAGCTCTCCCACTCTCTTAGCGCGAGCCAACTTTGAAAACTGCTCATGTTCCTTCACGTAACTAACCTTCAAATGTCTGACGTGGTGTTAAAATGCTTTGGGTGCTTCCCGTCTCGTGGAATTGGCTTGTTACACAGTTTGCAGGTTGCTAATGTATTGTCTTTTTCACACAACACGTAGAATTGCCAGACCGGTGAAGCCATTTTAGTAGCGCGCAAAAAAATATCCCATGAGTTTTGCGTCATCTGATCGGCTTTTCTATATCGGCCATTATAGAGACTGCCGATCAATCGTCCCAAAGCAATTATCGGCCGATTATGATCGGCAACCGATCAATCGGAGCACCCCTAAACCTTTCCTGTAGTAGTTAGTAGTAGTAGATTCCATCATATCACCTGCACCAATTCTACATACAGTATGCCTGTTTATTTCCTGCAAAAACGCACAAATATACAGTGCCTACTTACTGTAATTTCCTGATTTTGATGGGTGATTTGGCAAGTTACTCTTTTTAACCAGATTTTCTGTGACATTGTATCATATCACTTCATGTCGCGCCAATGTTTCTTCTAATCTTTGTGGTGACGGGCTTACAGCCAGTGCGTCCCATAATAAAACGATTCCTCGCTCGCACAGCGCACCAAGACAAGTTTAGTCTTGTTTTAAGGTCAGGGCAGTTGCCTAAGCATTTCACTGCATATCGTACTGTGTATGACTGTGTATGTGACAAATAAAATTCGAATGTGATTTTAATTTGAAGACACCTGAGCACAGATCGCCTCCTGAGGCTCCTAAACAGATTATGTAATCACTAGTTCTCATTCTATTATGTGTTAATTATTGTGTTTACAGTATACTGTATATTTAACTGTCAAGGTTGAAAGGAATGGCTAATGGGTTAGACATCATTATATTCCATTATGACCCTTATCATATGCTTATGCTATAATAACTATTTTAATATCGTGTGAGTTTTATACACTGTATCGAGGGAAGCGTATTCCATTAATTTCTTCTCTGCTTTATGTGTCTTACGGTACTCAAACAGATTCCTTTTTGAGGATTACTTTACGTCTATAGCTTTGACTGATGGTCTTACTTATTTCTAACAGTAACAGTCCTACTTATTTCTACTCATCCTGACAGCCCTATCAGCCTTAATGGCACCTCTCCTGTGATTATGATAACAATTCTGATGAGTGATTGAATAATTATCCATTGCACACTCTCTAAAAAGGGGATGTTAGTCCATCTGTGCACCTTTTTCCTGCTTTGTGCTGAGCTCAGCAGTTTTGAGCCGATGATTTGGTCTTAATTGGTCGGATTTGTACCTTGAGCTTACTTGTCGTCTGGATTAAATTCCTCTTTCTGTCATCCCTACTGTATGTCTCATCTTACTTTCCTAGGAACATTTTGGGCCCAACGGCATGACCTTCTACTCTTTGCATGTAGATTTGGTAAAGATACTTATGATATGTGATTTATAATTGGGTTGATTAGCATCCTTGGGCTAAATGATATATAATTTTTTTTTTTAATTCTACATTTTCCCCCTGAAGGCCATTAATTTGGCCTTAAATCTCTTTTAGTGCCAGACCTTCTACATTTCCCCTTTGAAAAAGGATACTCTGTAAAATTCCAGAAACAGTCAATGTAGAAATTGTGCATCTCTTAAACATTAAACCAAAAACACACACCTCACTCCGCTCACCAATGGTGCAAACTTTTAACTTGCTGCTTTCTGACGTAGCTTTAAAGTCTCTGGGCTAAACAGCACACAAATGTGGACATGAGGTAAAGCAGCTTACAAATTTTACAGTGCACAGCACTAGAATTACACAAACTGAATTTACTTACATATCTGCTGAGCTTCTTGAACAACGGAAATCTGAACGGTGCAACTGTT
Organism: Clarias fuscus; assembly: GCA_030347435.1. Lineage (NCBI taxonomy): Eukaryota > Metazoa > Chordata > Actinopteri > Siluriformes > Clariidae > Clarias > Clarias fuscus. The sequence goes on from CM059218.1 coordinate 11,161,063, forward strand.
GATGGGTTATACAGGTTCCTGGGCTTGCAAACACAAACCCCGTCACATGAATAACCTGCCTGAAATAATTACCTCTAGTGACCTCTAGAGGCCACTTACATCTTACGTGTCAGGACACGCGACAGTGCAAGCCGAGTTCTCTCTAACTGTACCCTGATAAGTGAGGAGGAGCAATTAGCAATTATTCATTCACAGTTAGTAATCATTCACATTAAGTGGCCATCATGCCTTATAGTTGATACAGAAAAAAAGCTCTTAGCAGGTGACTATAGTTTACTTCCTTTTCTCAGATAGGCCCCAGTGACCACTACCTTGTTATCAGGATTAACACAGCCAAGATCACCTTCTGTTGCTCTTTTTAGCATCTTTTTAAAATCCTCTGCTCCAGGGGTTGGTGAAAAAAACCTCAATACTGTATATCCAATTTATTAGGAATAATCCCTACCCTGTGAATGCCTACGCACTCAACCATGCATCTGCACCAGGGTCAGTGGACTTGATGCTTATGCAAATACATAGTATAATTAAAGATAAATATGTAAATAAACAGTACAGTATGTGTACACATTAGCTCCAGATGCTAATAAGTCCATTTGTCCGTCCAATTGTTCGGTCTGGGGCTGCAACTAACGATTATTTTGATAATCGATTAATCGGATAAAAACTAAATGCTTCTTTAATTTGATGTTTTGCTTATAACTATATAAAACCATAAATCAGGGTATTAGTTATGTATAAAACTAAACTTTAAAAAATGCAAAAGCCACATATATAGAGTTTAATGATCTTTAATTTTGACTTTGATTAAAGACAAAGTTTGTTTTTGAACAGTATAACTCCTCTAAATATCCAAAATATGAATAAATACGGTAAATAAAAAAGCAAAACAATTGATGTACACTTATTATAATGGATGGCGTCTGTTATAGTGGCTGCTTGTTGAGGAGTGCATGGGGGATTTATTTTTTGAATGAACTCACTTATGCTGACTTATCTCTTTCTAAAAATAATAAATAGTCTTCGGCCCTCCCGGCTGAGTGGTAGTAGTAGCCTTAATGTGGGAGCCCCCTAGTGACGGGGAGGAATTGGACACGACTAAGTTAGGGAGAGAATTGGGGAAGAATCCAAAAAAATAAAAATAAATAAATAAATAAATAAATAGCAGCATTTGAGTATGCCAAATACAGATACAGCTGATAGAGAAGGAAGAGCCAATCAGAAGTAGTGTGTGGAAGTCTGTGATTGGCTGGGTTTGTGGCAGTTTTGTAACACTGGACTGGAAGTTGAGCGAGCGTACAGGCAGAGTCGAGCGCGCACAGAAAATAAATGTTGCTTGCGCGTTAAGGCAGAGTCGAGCGTGCCCAGAATCAGGAAGTCGGGCGTGCGCTGAGAACATGTTGCGCGAGCAGGGGAGACATTGCACGCGCAGAATCGAGCTGTTTTGAAGATACACTGCACGCGCATAGAGTGCTTTGTCTGCTCTCAAAATGTCAAACCGCGCGCTCAGAATTGTGGCAGGAATATAACGCCATAGGCGCACGCTTTATCCTGCAGACACTTCTGTAACCTCCATTGTGCGAGCGGCTGTGTATTTGTGTGTATCTTTGTGCATCTTGTGGTCGCGCTCCTCAATAACATGAGCAGTCCAACTAATCGATAACGGCATTCGTTGACAACGAATTTCATTATCGATAGTTATCGATTTTATCGATTAGTTGTTGCAGCCCTAGTTCAGTCTACTCATAGTCCAAAAGCCTAGCTGTTGGGGCAAGTCATTGAAATTTTGGGCAATAGCCATATACCCACGTGGGTGAAAGTAGCCTCAGGTCTCCTGATTTACAGTAGCTCTTCTTAAATTTTTCATGCTTCCAAGTTCACAGTGAGGGTTTGAGAAGTCTCGCCCTATCTATGAGGCCAGTTCAGAATACAGACGGTGATGTTGGCCTTGTATTTCATCAACTCCGGTTGCCATGCTAGGGACCAGGCAACCTGCACACACTAAAGACTCTACAAACACAACAACATTATGGGCACAACATATAGCAACTCATAAGTTATACTGTATAATATATGGGTAGCGTCTTTAGGGTATTTACGCATAATTACACATTATAGACATAAAGGCTATCACATGCTTGTGTCGTCACTAGGGCTGAGTGGTTTCCTCTTGTGTGTGTGAAAAGTCATCTTTTCCCTGAGTCACAGCATCACTACCATACTCTGCGCACACTTATAATAATAACATTTATTCAACAGACAATATGCACAACATACATCTGACAAAAGCAAATTTAGCAGGGTTGTTTTTTTCTTAAACTTTTACCATACTCATGGTGCATGTGAATCTGCCGCTTCAATAACCGTGACACAAATGACCCATCAGCTTTGTGTACTTGGCATTTTACTACAGCCAATTCAGCTCATAGTGTTATGTCATGTACCAATTCTAGTACTGCAGGCTCATGTGACCCATCTAGACGTTGGAACCCTCTCTGCATATATTGCCTCATAAATATGAACAACGCTGAATGTGTAAGCCAACATGATGTACTTGTAATTAGTTGCAAATGTTGTTGTTAATGCCATAATTTCTTCCAATTGTGCAAGGCATGGTTAAGGTACAGAGGTGAATGAGACTCCTTGGAATGATACTGTACATCATAATTAATAATAAGAAGAAGAAGAAGAAGAAGAAGAATAACAAACATCTGTCAATAAATGAGTGTGTGAGTGTGTGTGTGCCCTGCGATGGACTGGCACCCTGTCCAGGGTGTACCCCGCCTCATGCCCTAAGTCTCCTGGGCTAGGCTCCAGGCCCCCCGTGATCCTGAATACAGGATAAAGCGGTATAGAGGATGAGTGAGTGAGTGAGTGAGAGAGTGTCTGGTCAATAATGTATGCAATGCATGTATTGTATATGGGGAAACATAACCGTGTGGCCCATTGTAATGGCCTAAGCGTTTTCATGCGCAAATGCTGCTTTTGTTAATGCTTGGTAACATGGTGGCATATCCTTCTCAGTGTTATCTAAGCCATAATAGTACTCTATGGGTTGTTTGCTTATTCAGTATTGATGTTGTGTTGACAAGGCTTAACCTCGGCCTACAGTATTATAGACATAAAACGGTTTCCTAAAATTTGTGATAACCAATGCAGTTCTTCCTAATATCTGCCTTGCTCCTTGGTGGTGTATTTCTCCCTCTACATATATGGCTGGCTGCTATGTGATCTATCACTACCTGTAAAATATGCTTAATTTATTTTTCAGGTGATAAATTAAAATTTCAAAGTAAAGCATGTTGGTTTCCACTTCTTAACCTGTTTATTTTCCCTAGCCATCTTTCCTAGATACTTTACTTCAAAATTTTCCATGACCATCAGAGATAAATGGGGCACTGAGCGCTCCACCTGATGCCAGTCCTGGTCTGTCTGTTCCCTTCTGGGACTATTATAATGTCTGTGGCTTTGATGTCTGTTTCTTGCCCCTCATAGTCTCTGTGCTTTTTGTGACACCTGTTAAACTTGGTATCATGCAGTAGTGCGTGAGGTTTTAATGTGCTCCTATGTCCATGATCCAGGCCATTATCTCTGCACGTTTTGCCTCTTTTTGCCAACCCTTCAATGTTCTGTGGACTTGGTTTTACATATTAGTCCATTGTTCTGAAATCAGCATCACTCCCTTCATGGTATACAGGTATGTCTCGCTGGAGCCTTGAGCTGGGTCAGTGGTTTGGGTTGGTGGGCTGTCATTCCTCTTCATGCAACTCTGGTGGTTTCATGGTTCTTTTCTTCTCCTCCCTGTCCTCTTATCTCTCATCTTTCCTATCTATCCTCCTTCTGCTTCATTATTTGCTCACCAATTTATTTTTCTTTGCTCCCTAATTTCCTCCTCCCTTTTTTTTAGTAACTGTTCCTTCTATTGCTCAATTTCACTCCTGACTGACTGCTCCTTTTCCTTACAACACATTTGTCCTTCCTGTTCAAAATAGTAATATCCTCAGTTTAAGTTTAAGCTTACATGCTACCTCCTGCTCAGTAATCTCTGAACTTTCTGTCTCAATTTTGTACATAAATTTTGATCAAAAGATCCATCTGTAGGCCATTACCATGGTTCCCCTTTTCATCGTACCAATGATATTCTTTAACATATTTCTTTCTCAATAATTTTGCCGTTGTGTCACTACTACAGTATATCTACCATTTTTTCCATTGTTCCTGATACTTTCTTGATATCTATGTAGTTAGCTCCCTTTTGCAACCAGGTACCAGCCCCTCTCTTTATTGCTGTATGTTTTAAGACTCCTATTGCTAAAGTACTTATTGTCTTTGTAAATTGTCCACTGCTGATCAGACCACCCCAAACACTACACCACCCATCCTGGGAGCACCTCAGCATCGTAATTCCACAAGCTTTCATTCTCATCTTTCTCATTGATTCTCAGGCCATACTTTAGTCCTGTTGTCTCTTCCTCGTCTGCCTAAAAATACGCGCCAATCTGCTTCTAGGCGACAGTGGATCCCCATGCACCGCCAAGGAAACAAGACCCTAGTGAGAAAAAACATATACACTTTAGTGTATCACAAATATATTTCAATCTTCCATAATACAGTACACATCAAATACTGTATACTAACAAAATCAATTAATACATATATATAAACAAAATAATATCATGTTTTTACCAATTTTTGAAAGTAAACTTCAAACATCCTTCAAGCTAGTTACACTTTCCAGTAATATGTTATAGGAAAATATAATTTAAGTGAATCTTCCAAAGCATGTAAGCAATTTAAGCTGTTTTTTTTTAATCTATCTATTTATTTAATGTGCCCAAAATAATTATTGTAACAATTTACAGAAAGCATATATTAGAGTACAATTTTTACTATATTGTAGTCTCAGTGTATTTTCAGTTTTTTTTATATATATATTTTCATATAATTTAAATTAGAATATACTGTACTTATGCATGTTTATATTTTGGTGCACTACTCTCTCTTTTACTGGGACTTCAAAGCCAATTGATTTGAGAAAATGCACATTACTCGAACACTCATTTAGCACACGGTTCTCTAGACCCCTACTGCTGAAGCATAAGAAGTCCCTGTGCTTGGTGGATTTCTTCCAGTTTCCTCCCACAGTCCAAAGACATGCTGATTAGTTTCACTGGCGTTCGCAAATTGCCAATAGTGTTGTGATTATATTCCCTTCGATGGATTGTCACCCTAATAAAGGTGTAACCCTACCTCATGTTCAACGTCTCATGGGATAAGCTCAAGGCCCCTGCAACCATGTAAAATGATAAGCAGTATAGAAGATGAATGATTGAAGAGTTACCATTCCTAAAAATGATAAAGAAATATTGTGAAGAACCTACATAAAACAGGTTTAATGCAAACACACACAAACACATAATGCACACTATACTTAATAATAAATAGATTTTTTAAATATTTTTTTTATTATATAAAGAATCTTCACTACAGTTTTTGGGGTGAGCAGTTCCTTTCTTTACCACAGCTTCATCAGCCCTAGAAAACTCCCTCTCACACAGAAGTGAGGATCCAGATATACCAGTGCCAACTGGTATAAGCAAAGATACAGATGTCCACTCTAGTATTCAAATGGCACCCGGGTTCTTGGAGTGTTTGTCTCAGCCAAATAACAGTTCATGTAATGAAATTTCAATTGTGCAATTACTCTTTCTGGCACAACAAGCACTTCACTTTTAATGAAAGAAATATACAATGTGAACAAGAAATATTTATTTTTTCATAATTATTGTTTGCGTATAATGTGACAAACAAAAATAACCATTTTTCTTATTATTCTTTGTCCCTTTGCTGGTACAGTACATGGTGTCTCTCTCTGAGTCAATACACTGCTATAGGTGCCAATGGACCTTGAATTTTGTTCACAAGCCATTTCCAAGTATGGCCCTACTTGGCAGTGCTTCTGGCATTGTCGAGGGAGAGTCTCTGGTTTTGCAGATTTTCCTCAATCTGCTTAATACATGTTTTCTTCAGTGCTGTTTGTTCCATCTTCCACTGTGCGGATCGTTCTCTTCAAAATAATCGGTAAGGCAGTTGACTTTCAACCATTCTGCAGACGTGTCCAAACCATCGCAGTCCTTGTTGCTGGATCTGTTTTTCTGTTGTAAGCTGTTGTTCACATCTTGTTTGGATGGTTTAAAGATACAAGTGTGAAGCGAGACTTGTACAATCTGATGCAGACATTTCATCTGGTTTGAGCAGAGTCCATTTTTCTCTACCACAGAGGAGAATTGGTATGAGCAGGCTTCTGAAATGGCGGGTTTCTGTCTTGGTGGTAATGTTGGTTCATTTCCACAGGCATCACTTGTCCAATTCTGCCATGTATCTCCGATGCTGCCGCTACTTTTCTCTCATTTACCAGCAATCCTAGATATTTGAATTCCTGGACTTCGATTCATGTACAGTGGAACCTTGGATTGCAAGTAACGTGGTTTACGAGTGTTCCGCAAACCGAGCAAAGATTTTTAATAAATTGGAAACGAAGCAAGTATTAGTTTACGAGTGCCGAGTATCATGTATCACACATGCGACTCTTATTTTGACACCGAGCGGCAAGTCATCACAACTGAATCAATGATTTTTCTCTCTCTTTCCCTGCGGAATTGTGGGTAATCGTCTCCCCTGTTCCCCTGGGTCTTAGTGCTGGTCCCTTAGTGGTATAATCAACATCTCCCTCTCCGTTTCATCGCGTTTCATATGTGTGTGCGCGTGTAATTTGACACCGACACACACACACACACACACACACACACTCACACACACACTCACACACACACTCTCACACACACTCACACACACACTCTCTCGCCTGTGCGCGCGTAATTTGACACAGGGACACACAGGGACACACACACTCTCTCTCGGCTTCACACACGCACACGCAGACACGCTTCGTTATTATGCACTCACGCGAGTGTCATTAGACAGATTTCTTTTTTCCCTGTTAAAACAGTGCTTCCGTTGTGTATGTGTTTGTTGTGAAACTTAAAAAGCGAGGTGGAGGGAGGGAGGAGGAGTTTTACTGTGTAAGACGAGACGAGGGGCTAATTCCACACATACTCATAAATACACGGGATTGTCGGGATTTTTTTTTAAGGTAAAGTGCAGGTTAATTTGTTTTATTTTTACTTTATATATTGTATCAATTATTTTTATGTATTTATTTTTTTGGGCTGTGGAACGAATTATTTTAGTTTTCATGATTTCTTATGGGAAAATTAGATGTGGTTTACGAGTGTTTTGGAATACGAGCCCGCTTCCGGAACGAATTATGCTCGTAAGCCAAGGTTCCACTGTACTGTACCGTTGAGGTATTCAGTGCTCAGTGAAGCATCCATCGCCAACACTTTTGTCTTGTCTAGTTTGATTTTTAAACTGTATGACTGGGCAATGCAGGCAATGCAAAGTTGTCCTGGCAGTACACCTGTCTTGGAATACTTTCCTCATGATGGCATCGATCATAACATTGGAAAGGAGAGGTGACACATTGTCGCCTTGCCGACCTCTGGTCAGAATAGAAAACTCTGCACCAAAGCCCTGACGAGATAGTGGTCTGATAAACAGTCTAGTCCTCTCATGGCACGGATGTCCTTGAGCGATGATCTGAACCAGGAATTGATCAGCAGGTAATCCAATACAGTCGAGTCCATGCCAAATGGATTTCCCAAAGGCCCAACATGAGGTCCCTTTTGAATATTTCATGCAGCTATTTCTACTTGAGTTTGATAATTTGATAAGTTTCTTTCTTTGGCAAGTAGCCCACTTCTCATCAGCACTCTGTTTCCCCAATACCAGCGCATCGGCTACCCCGTATGAGGTAACATGAACAGTTAACTTGAATTCAGCTTCCACTGATTTCACCAGTCTCTCGGTTCTGAACACCCTGGCAGTGTGACCACCCTCCTCCTGTTGCAGCCAGGCTTGAGACTGTCCTTGGCGGTGTTAAAAAAAAAAAAAAAAAGATTCAATCACAGGGTAATATTTCTCACAGGCGTCATATAAAAAAGAAATATAATAGACAAGAAGTCTGTGACGACTGTGAGGTAATCTGGGAGCTGAGTCATGTCAGCTGGACTTCTGTTGTGTTAAGGTATATTTCCAGGTAGAAACGACTGAAGAAACTTCTTGGATGAGTAGTGAAATATTTCTGCCTACCAAAAAAGAAGTCTAGTTGTCAATGCTCAACTGACAGATAGTAGACAAAAGGAAAATGGAATAGGTCTAATTAATAGTAAGATAAGTACTAATTATTATTTTATATCACTATCACTAATAACTAACACTACAAATCAGGTATTTTTGGTGAATGAAAACAAGTTTTATTCAAACACTTCCCATGGTTGTTTTTAATTAAGTGTTTTGAATAAAACATTATCGATTCTCTCTGTACTCACAAACCAAAAAACCAAGAACGAACCACAAAGTGCTGCCTGTTTCACACATTTCTATTAAGGAAATCTGAATGAAACGGTGACATGTAACACACAAATCTAGGCCTCTTTTGTGGTCGGTCACATGATTTTTTTTTTTTCCAAAACGTAAAGCGAGGCTGCATCTGCAATGTCCCCTCCTGCTCAGTACAAGCCTCAAAGCCTCGGGTTCAACTGTCCTATCAAAGCATAGCATCATAGCTGATATTTCCAAGTAAAATAAGTGAAAATATAAAGAGAAACTTGTGAGATTTACAGGACTGTCCACAACCTTATTCTGCTCACCTTTTGAGTACTTAGTACTAATTTTAATCAACTTTCGGCCTCCGAGTGGTGCAGTGGTTAAAGCGCTCGCCCTATCATCCGGAGATCGCTAGTTCGAATCCCGGGTGATGCTGCAACCTCTCGCAGCCGGAGGTCTAGAGAGAGCTGATTGGCCGAGCTTTCTCAGAGGGGAGGGATGAGAGGTACTTAGTGCTCCCACATTAATCACGGCTCTACAGCCAGTCAGGGGCGTCTGTGAGCTCGCGCAACAGAGGGAGCGGATAGCGCTGTGGATAGCGCTGTCCTCCGAGTGTGTTACGCCGCCCCCAACGGTGGCGTCACGTGGTTCGGAGGAAACACGTGATAGTCTTCGGCCCTCCCGGCTGAGTGGTAGTAGTAGCCTTAATGTGGGAGCCCCCTAGTGACGGGGAGGAATTGGACACGACTAAATTAGGGAGAAAATCGGGGAAAAAAAAAAATCAACTTTCACCCCTGTTAACAACACTAACTATAAACACCTCAATATTAAATTAAGACCACGTTGCAAACTTCTGAAGCATTCCATTAAAGGCCTGGAGTTATACTTAACACAAACCTCTTGCTCATTTCAAGATTAAAGCCAAGAATTATTTTAATTGAAAACAAATAAAACTCAATGATAGTGCATCACAAAGTGAATAAAAGTTTAACCTTTGGTTATTAGCTTTTTGCCCAGTATTGCAAACCTTGCTCATACAACTCAGGTGACTCTCTTTAGTGACTCCATTAACAGTATTAGCTTTTTTCCATGAGGAGGCTATAGTCTCCTTACAATGCTGATTGCTAACAGTATTAGCAATTTTCCATGAGATTGGTATAGTCTCCAACAGCATCATAATGACTTGCCAAAATCATAAATAAACTATGATAAAATAAAATAACTGCAATGGTCAATAATATCCTGTGTGGAGTGGGTGCAGGGCTGGTGATATCCATAGTGATAGTCCTTTCCCTCAGACTGAGTTGCAAAAGAACTCTTGTTTTCAAAAAGTCTGTGTACGCTCATAGTAGTTTTGTAACTTCTAACTGAATCTCTGAAAATAATAGCAATTTCTTTATTTCTGTTTACTGATGGTAATCAGTGGTATCAAAGTGTGTGCTAAGCTACTGCTAATGCAGAGCCAATGTTCCCTGTAAGTGATTACTGCTATTCATGTTTTCTTATGAAACCCCATTCGTACTGCGCTATCATATTTGAAATGGTTGCCATTGGTCTTGGCTTGACTTGATTACATGCCTTACTATGGAAAACCACATCATATCCCATCATATCTTTGTATGTTTACAACAAAAAGCGCTAATGCATCTCTACTAAAGAGCAGAGCACTTAATCACTTTCTAATAAACAAATGTAACAAATGTAAGGGGTTGGATGCAATTTACGAGATTATTTTTGCTTTCATACTTCTTCATTTATGCCCATGTTTATATTTTCAATATTGTTACAGTGTCTTTTACATCTATTTTGAGTTTGTTGAACCAGTAATGTCAATTGTCATGTTTGCTGACACATGTACAAACTAAAAGATTAAGATTCAATGCATGTATTTTTCTTGGCTTTTTTATTATTTATTTTGGGTTTTAAACAGTTTAAACTACAGACAATAGACTTTTTTTATAAGAATAATTGTGTGTGTGTGTGTGTATATATATATATATATATTTACCAATAGTATTCCGTATGCCAACAAGGAGATCTTGTAGATAAACAGTATAGTAACATTTATTTTCAAGTTTTTAAATAATCGTCTATAAATATATAAATAAATAATAAAATCTGTATATGGTATATGCAATTAAAATGACAGATGATATTGTGTTTACGTAAGATAATGTGATATTTTTTATATACATAAAACCAGTAAGATAAATGTAAATTTAAGTCATTTATATTTATATTATATTTATAAAAGATGTTTTTATAATGGTGATAAATCTGTAATTCAATCAGAGTTGTTGAATTACAGCAAGAATATCCTGTAAGGGGGAATAGTTTTATGGAAAAGTACCCTAAAATAGATAGAATAGAAGGTATCTTAGCATGATTCAACAGTAACTGTTTGGCAAACTTTGCTGCAAGACTTTGTACTGTGTTTTATGATTAGTTTATTTCTTTTTAGAGTGCATGTTATTAAATTACTCCAAATCTGCATTAATCATTCAATAAATATGATTAGACCTTTTCACATATCAATACTGGACATAATAGTGTTTTTTAATACAGTTGAACCTCGGATTGCGAGTAACGTGGTTTACGAGTGTTCCGCAAACCGAGGAAAGATTTTTAATACATTTTTATTTGGAAACCGAGCAAGTATTAGTTTATGCATGCGACTCTTATTTTGACACCGAGCGTCACTCTCTCACCTTCCCCCCCTCCCCCCCACGACTTCGCAAACACACAGAAACTCTGCTCGTCTCTTATGAGTGTGCGCGCGCAATTTGACACCGACACACACACACATGCACAGACGCTCTCTCGCCTTTTCACCCCCTCCCCGGCTTCACAAACACACAGAAACTCTGCACTGTCGCAATTCTTTTCAAAGGTAAGGTGCTGGTTCATTTGTTTTTTGTTTTATTTACTTTACAGCAGTGATTCCCTTAGTATGTGCTCACGCCAGGTCAGAGAGATTTATTTTTTCCCTGTTAAAACGGTGTTTCCGTGTTTATGTGCGTGTCCGTTTGTTGTGAAACTTAAGTGATTCTGTTAGTATGCGCCCATGCCAGTCTCGCTTTTTTCCGTTAAAACGGTGTTTCCGCTGTGTTTATGCGTTTGTTGTGAAACTTAAAAAGTGAGTCCGTTAATATACGCTCATGCCAGTCTCAGAGAGATTTATTTTTTTCCTGTTAAAACGGTGTTTCCGTTGTGTGTGTGTGTGTGTGTTTGTTGTGAATCTTAAAAAGCGAGGTGGGGAGAGGGAGGAGGAGTGTTACTGTGTAAAACGAGGCAAGGAAAGGGGCTAATTCCACACACACACACACACACACACCCACACACACACACACACACACACACACCCTATTTAAAGGTAAAATGCAGATTAATTTGTTTTATTTTCAATTTATAGATTGTATTAATTATTTTTATGTATTTATTTTTTGGGGATGTGGAACAAATAATTTGAGTTTTCATTATTTCTTATGGGAAATGATGATTTGGTTTACAACTGTTTTGTAATACGAGCCCACTTCCGGAACGAATTATGCTCGTAAGCCAAGGTTCCACTATACTTGCTTTTAATTCCCCTCTCCTTCTTCCTCTCCCTCGCCGTCAATGGAGTCAGCACCAACCTCCTCATAATCCTTCTCCAGGGCAGCCATGTCCTCTCTGGCCTCAGAGAACTCACCTTCCTCCATACCCTCTAACAGTGCACAAAAGCACGCTTGGCATACATCTGATCAAACTTATGATGAAGACACGCCAATGCTTCTGCAACGGCTGTGGTGTTGCTCAGCATGCACACAGCCCTCTGCACCGTGGCCAGGTCTCCATCTGGACCCACAGTGGGAGGCTTGATGCCCACCTTGAACCCAGTGGGACACCAGTCCACAAACTGGATGGTGCGCTTGGTCTTGATGGTCGCGATAGCAGAGTTCACATCTTTAGAAACCACATCACCACGGTACAGCAGGCAGCAGGCCATATACTTACCGTGGCGTGGGTCACATTTCACCATCTGATTGGCCGGCTCAAAGCAGGCATTTGTGATTTCAGATACAGAGAGCTGCTCATGTTAAAGCCTTCTCTGCAGAGATCAAAGGAGCATAGGCGACCAGTGGGAAATGAATACGAGGGTAGGGCACCAAGTTGGTTTGGAATTCTTTTTTTTTTCAATTCAAGAGCGACATTGAGGGCACCATCGAAACGGAGGGAGGCAGTGATGGAGGATACAATCCAACAGCAGCGAGGTGAACCCAGAACCAGTTCCACCACCAAAGCTGTGGAAGACCAGAAAACCCTGGAGACCTGTACATTGGTCAGCCTGGAGAGATGATGAATGCTGGTCAGTTAATGTAAAAAAAAATCTTTACAAATTTACAACTGAACCCAAATGTTGCTTAGCAGTTTGCGGATCCGGTGCAGTACCAGGTCAATTAGTTCCTTGCCAATAGAGTAGTGACCACGGGCATAGTTGTTGGAAGTATCCTCCTTCCCTGTGATGAGCTGCTCAGGGTGGAACAGCTGGCGGTATGTTCCAAGGTCGGACCTCATCTAGAGCAAAAGACCATTATTAGATAATAATAACATTGAAATCCAGACCACTGGTAACTTACTGTGATGCCAAGAAAATTTATCCTACCTATGACACAGCCCCGGGGGCATGCTTTCCTGCTCCAGTCTCACTGAAGGTGTTGAAGGAATCGTCTCCACCTCCAATGGTTTTGTCGCTGGGCATCTGTCCATCTGGCTGAATGCCGTGTTCAAGACAGTAGAGTTCCCAGCAGGCATTGCCAATCTGGACACAAGCCTGACCCACGTGGATAGAGATGCACTCACGCTGTGGAGACAAAAGGATAGAGCACAAGGACCTGATAAACTGAAAAAATATTTCATCAGTATTTCAGATTCTTCTGATCAGGATTCAAGATGACGAGATGAGCCATGGTTTTACTTGACTATAGAGTATCAAGCTCAAGAGGACCTTTTGTTTGAGCAAACTGATTCACTATGTACATTTTAATGTGTATATTGAACTTAAATGTTGCATGCTGCGTAAACATCTTTACAATTAACAGGAAGCTTACACTGACGAAATGTGAAAAGCTTGATTAGAAGGACCCTAATGAGGAAGCCCCGGATATAAGTGCCCGGGGATGCGCTGATTCTGCTCAGCACTGGCCACGTGACCGCGACTCATTTCATAAAAGCATGTTTTTCTTTAAATTACAAATGCAGATTTATATCTGTCACTACTAACTGTAAACATTATTAACCAATTCCTTTTTGTGAGCTTGTGGGCTTCACAGAACATCATGATGAATTATTTTGCATTAAACAAATAAAACTTTAAAAACAGCATGCCTTAGGCAGAGGGGGACTTGTAAAATATGAAGTGTGTTTTTAAAGGATAAAAGCCTGTAATGCATAAGAAATATGTGAAATATTATGTATTAGTCATCATTGTTGTATCATCGTCTATACCGCTTTATCCTGTATACAGGGTCATGGTGGGCCTGGAGCCCACCCCAGGAGATTTACGGCACGAAGCACTCATTATGTAATAGTTAACAGGGGAAAATGTTTTGTTTAGAACTCACTTCAAGGGCGACGTTACATTACATACATAGCATTACATTAAATTGTAATCTTACAATATTAACAATGTTACAATTATTAACATTTAATAAACTTCCACATGCTATCTCTACAAATGTCATTCCCAAAAAGTAAATAAACACATTGGTAGCTAACAATTTTAATGATGGAGGAAAAAATTTTCATACTTACCAAATATGTGGCTTTAACGTGTATCTAAACAGAAGCCCAAGGGGGTAAATTTGAAAAGGACTTAAATTCTCTCAGCCTGACAGTAAGGGGTCTGCAGTGAGAACATGAAATGATTTAAAGGTTCTATGTATATACTGTACCTTCCAAGAACAATCTTCTTTGTTGTTTAACGATTCTAATCTGTCATCACAGAGGGGCCGGGACATTTACGCTTTATGGTTTGGAGTTTGTTGCATCATAATTGGGGAGAAGCACTAAGGTACATATCACTGTTGCATTTAAATTTTAATTATGCAACATTTAGTTTAGACCCAATAATCTGATCTCATTTTCTCTGTTGCAGTAAAATGGCCACTACAGTAAATTAACACATGCAGCTAATCCAGGCAAATGCAGCCCAATTAACATTATGGGATCCACAGCCTTCAGAATAAGAGGCACGGTGGTGTAGTTTCTGACATTGTCACGTTGCACCTCCAGGGTCCGGGTTCGATTCCCGGCGATGCTCGAATTCTGTCTCTGTGTGAGATGGAAATGGCATTTGCATGTTCTCATAGTGCCTGGTGGGTTTCCTCTGGGTACGCTGGTTTCCTTCCAAAGATCTGCAGATTAGGCTAATTGGCCCAAATTGCCTGTAGTGTGTGCCTTGAGATGGAATGGCACCCTGTCCAGGGTTTACTATTTTTTTATTTTTAGTTGCTGCTCTAGTAGTACTTTGGGGTTTGGCTACAATGTTTTCACCAGTATGACAATAAAAAGTGATTTGTTAATCCTTTATTTCTTTATCAAGGGAAGCCAACTACACCCTACTCACTTTCCATGTCATTGTTCAAACAAATCACAGTTTGGCAATGCTACAAAGATAGCATTTTCTGCTTGGTTAATCTTTCGATTTTTCTTAGAAAGGGAAGATAACGCTGTATGGCTATTACTCGAGATAACTCGGTATGGTGTAATACCATGTTTAACCACACATTCATCACATAACATTTGGGGGAATGAAAGAAACTGACTGAGCCCATAACAGGCATAGAGAAAAATTGTTCAGCTCAGTGAGATTCTACTGAGTTCGACATGTACTGTACACGTGCAAGTGTGTAAGAGCCATGCAGCAAAATCTCCTGTGAAGGGGCT
Source organism: Clarias fuscus (assembly GCA_030347435.1). Lineage (NCBI taxonomy): Eukaryota > Metazoa > Chordata > Actinopteri > Siluriformes > Clariidae > Clarias > Clarias fuscus. The sequence goes on from CM059218.1 coordinate 11,176,435, forward strand.
TGACCAGCTTCACAGGCTGGGGGACCAGATTTGCCAGCATCCTAATGGTGGCAGATTTCAACCTGTGTGCCGGGTTTTTGAGCATGTTAAGACCTGCAAAAGGGCCTGGACCATTGAAAAAAATAAAATCCTTAGAACAACAAGAGGGCCTATTAAAAAGTGTTATCAGAGTGAATGGTGATGATGTCATAGTGCTTGGGGCCTAATATTCGGACTATTAATAATAATAATAATAATAATAATAATGATAATAAGGCATTTTCTGTATAGGTGTATTTCTATTTACCCAAAGTCACCGATATGTCCATAAGAGAGGACCAAATCTGTAGTACGATGGATTTAATGGCATTGGAATCTAAGGAATCAATGGCTAAGATAATTAAAGAAGGAACATGTCTTCAGCATCACACTACCTGGGGCTTCACTGTGTGTCAGGGGAGCAGTCAGCTTTAACCTTAGTGACAGCCAAACATGTTGGCAACGTGACCTGACAAGTATATAGTAAGTGTATGATAATGTTATCATAACTGATAAGAGCTTGGAGACCTTGGCCCTTTGTACAATAATGCCTCATCCTTGGACAGACACTGTGATCACATGAATTGATAAAACAGAAGAAAAAAAACAGTATGAGGGGAAATGTACAATGTATCAACAGTTCCAGCAGTAAGATATACGTACAAGCAACTTCCAGTTCGGATGAGGCCAAAAGAACATCATTGATGTACTGCAGAAGGGGGTTTTCTTAAACGAGATGCTCTGGCTCTGACATGTAGCCTGATGATAAAAATAATTCCAGTTAATTCCAGTGATTATTACAAACAATATGTTATCTTGCTCATGCATAATTGGCTGCAAATAGGCTAACATATTTACTATAAATGTCTACACAGACTGTGAAACAGGAGGGGGGGGGGGTTATATTTTAAGGCAATTTATGCATTAATAGTGATTTGCATTGGCCCCACAACATTTGGTGAGATCCACCTGTCTGTGAGACAGCCTGAGAGGCTGTGGAAGACTTTTCACACTCATACGGAAGGCAACTTTTTTCTTACTGTGCGCATGCTTACAGTGCCCCCGTTTCTAACAGTATTAACACACAACACACTAAACAGACTGAGTGTGATCACATTAGCAGATGTTTTCAACAACATACATTTTCACAATCAAGACTGTCATACACTCTGAGACCATCAAAAAGATCTCGAAGAGCAAGATAATCAGGCATCAAATTCAGGCAGCACTTTGTGTAAGTCAATTCAATTCAATTCAATTTTATTTCTATAGCGCTTTTAACAATGGTCATTGTCTCAAAGCAGCTTTACAGAAATGAAAAGAAAATGAAAAGAAGACTTATGGAAATGTATATATGTATAAGAAAAATGTGTCTAGATAATGAGATTGTCCCTGATGAGCAAGCCAAGGGTGACGGCGACAGTGGCAAGGAAAAACTCCCTGAGATGGCAATAGGAAGAAACCTTGAGAGGAACCAGACTCAACAGGGAACCCATCCTCATCTGGGTGATAAGTCAGCACATTGGATTACTGCATTGCAGCTTGCAAGTATTGAATACTTAATCACAGCTGAAGCTATACCAGTAGCTTCCGAATCTAAGACAGGGTCCTCTGAATCATCATCGGGGGATGATGTATCCACTCACTCTTTCACTCATTTATCATCCCCTATCAACAGGTTCGCAGGGAGCCTGGAGCCTATGCCAGGAGACTTAGGGCACAATGCAGGATACACTCTAGATGGGGTGCCAATCCATGCGCGCACACACTCACACGCACGCACACACAAACACACACATTATGGGCGATTTGTAGCTTTGTAGCTTAACCTACATGTCTTTGGACTGTGGGAGGAAACCAGAGTACCCGGAATATCCCCACAAAACATGGGGATAACATGCGATCTCGATGTGCACAGACCCGAGGCAGGAATCAAACTTGAACAATGCTAACCATTAAGCCACTGTGCCCCTATGAAGGATCCAAATTACAAAAATTGAAATTAGATGAATGATGCATTTAAAAGGACTGCATGTTGTTTTCAATACCCATTAAAATTTGTCTTCAAGACAAATTTGAAGTCTCCTCATAAATAAGTCACATTTACGGCATCCTTATGGAGCGTGACAATGGGCTACTCAGCGCAGACACTTCTTGCACACACACATTACAAACGAGACTTGTTGTTGAGACTTTGACATCTGATTCCTGCGTGTTCTTTTCGTGTGCCAGACCTGCTACACTGGTGGAGAATGCAGCATATGGAACCAAACCGGGCCAATAACGGTCTCCCGAAGAATACTTGGCATATCCAAGCATCAAGCGCTTCTCAAGCAGCTTTCTTTTACCTGCCTTCAAGACCGACCAGCACGAGGAGCCCCTCCCCAACCCCCGCCGCAATGCACAACACATGCTCACCAACCTCACGCCACCTGACGATCAAAATGTAAATGTGAAATCCTTTCTCAAGCCTTAAAACCGATCTCAGTCCTCTGGAGTCCCTGACTTCCACCACCCAATCATCATCCAGACTGCCGCTTTGGACACCGGTCTTGGGGCGGTCCTTTCTGAGGAGTTTGAGGAAGAAGAGCACCCAATCCTGTATGTGAGTAGGAGAACTATCGTCAGCTGGATAAAAATACTTTAGAACAAGAGAGCCTTGCCATTAAGTGGGCAGTAGAGGAGCTTTGCTGTTATCTTCAAGGGTGGCACTTCTTGTTGGTAACAAATCACGCTCCTCTACAATGGTTGGCAAGAGCTGAAGACAGTAATCCCTATATAAGTTGTTGGTTAAAAAAGACTTTTTCGCTGCCACCTGGTGAGTAGAAATTACCTGTGTATCTTCTCAGACGGTCCTCCTGTCCCTCAGACTCAACTACGTCCGAGTCCTTTTCGCCAAAAAGAAAGCTGCCTGCCTCCTGCTCTCAAGTACCTTCGACAGACAACCTCAGAGGTACAGTAGTCTGTGTGACGACTAGGCATCATTGAAATGTTATTAAATTATTTATTCAATGGTAATAGGGGGTGGTAACACAGGGGGTTATTATTAGTGCATTCCTAAGCTAGCTAAGCCACCAGTTAGTCACTCTCATAACTTAATGTTATAAGGATTTAAATAAAGAATTCCACAAATGTTGGGATGATTTTAAAGACCTTCTAATCATATAAGCCGATATTTTAATCACAATAGAACATAGAGAACAAATGTTTAAACAGAGAAATTTTACACTTTTATCCACTAAATGAGCTCATTTCAAATTTGATGCCTGCTACAGGTCTCAAACAAGTTGGCATGGGGGCAACAAAGGGCTGAAAATCTGAAATGATTCAGCTGAGAGAACATCTAGCAACTAATTAAGTTAATTGAAATCAGGTTTGTAACATGATTAGCTATTAAAGGGGTGTCTTGCATGGGCAAAAGTGTCTCCAATCTGCAAGAGAGTGCGTTAAAAACAATGTTCCTCAATGTCAAATTGCAATGACTTTGTAAATCTCATTATCTACAGTACTTGACTATATCATGCAAAAAGGAAGCCATATGTGAACATGGTCTAGAAACGCTCTTGTGTCCTCTGGGCCAAGGCTCATTAAAATGGACTGTTTCAAAGTAGAAAAGTGTTCTATGGTCAGGCGAGTCCAAATTTGACATTCTTGTTGGAAATCACAGACGCTGTGTCCTCCAGGCTAAAGAGGAGGAAGATCTTCCAGAGTGTTATCAGCATTCAGTTTAAAAGCCAGCATCTCTGATAGTATGGGGGAGCATAAGTGCATACGTTATGGGCAACTTGCATGTTTTGGAAGGGACTATGTATGCTGAATGGTATATAAAGGTTTTAGAGCAACATATGCTCCCCTGCAGAAGAGGTCTATTTCAGGCCTTGTGTATTTCAGCAGGACAATGCAAAACCACATAGTGCAGCTATTACAGCAGCATGGCTTCGTAGGAGAAGAGTCCAGGTGCCGAAATGGCCTGCCTGCAGTCCGGATCTTTCAACTATAGCGAACTATTGGCAAAAAAGATGACCGCAAACTCTTCAGCAGCTGGAAATCTTTATTAGTCAAGAATGGGACCAAATTCAACACCAAAACTCCAGAACCTCATAACCTCAATGCCCCGACGTCTTGGTATACACCATGGTTCAGTAGCATCCCCCATGCCTCCGTCCCAACTATTTTGTGATCAGTAGCAGGCATTAAATTTTAAATAAGCTCATTTTGTGCATAAAATTGTAAAAAATTTCTCAGTTTAAACATTTATGTTCTCTATGTTCTATTGTAAATAAAATATTGGCTCATGTGATTTGAAATTCTTTTAGTTTGCAGGGACAACTTGCAAAACTGAGGAGGAAGACTCTTCAACATCATACTGTATTAAATAGTGCTAATCCTTTCAGTACTGAGAAAACGTTAACATTAAAACTAGCATTAGCAATTGAATGTTAGCTGTTATAAAACTTCTAGCTGCATGAAAAATTGACATGACTCAACCATGCTGACATATGCATGCCAGATCCACCAGGGACAGGATCACCAGATCAAGTCAGGTAATGATAGTTATCTGTCATCTAGGTTGGTACATGGCATGAACGGAGCACATCATACTATAAACAGAGGTAGAAATGAACTAAGCACTAATTTCCTTAGTTAAGTACGGTTTTCACATATCTGTACTTTACTTGAGTAATTTTCTACTTCACTAAACTTCTACATGGGTTTCCACTTACTTAACCGCTGTGGTGTGTAATATTTGAAGCAGTAATATCACCACCTGGTGGCCTGTAAGAAATTTAGTGATTAGCATTCCTCCATGAAACACTCACCACAAACACAACAGCAGCCTAATACAATCTCAATACCTTTGTACTTGTGTTGAAATTAAATGGAAGACTTGTATATTTTACTTATCATGTTATTACTTTGACTCAAGTACAGGATTTACTTACTTCACCCACCACTGGCATGCCAACTATGCCAAAATTGTTACTGGATAACCATGAAAATACTGCAGTTTCATCCAAAAGGAGATGACCCAATCAGGAGATTACGAGTCAGGTTATATTTAAAAAGCTGGCTTATTGTGTGTTCAAAGATGGCCTGCGCATTCTCCAGTCTACACATAAAATATTGGTCAATACTAGAACTTCACTGTCACTTCATTGCCAGGTTTCAGATCTGGTTGATATGAATTTTTTGACAGACATAACTGCAGGTTGAGCAGGCTTTACTGATGTGAATCTACAGTATATTAATACTTAACAGAAAACTATTTGTGTGCCTGCTTCTGACACTGAAAGGAGGAGTGACATGGAGTTTTAGAGAGTGTTTTGGCCCAGATACAGGACGTTGCAGTACTGTACATGGCACCATTTCAGAATTGTGATGCTGATTTATTCAACTGATTTATTGTGAGATCTGATTTATTCAATCCTGGAAAGAGTTGGGCTGTTCATCACTTATTGATTACAGCCTGTTTGTTCAGGCCCCCTACTGACAAAGAACATACTAACATAGTTTATTTAAGTGATTTTGTTAAGTGAAACATTTGGAGACAATTTTGGTCCAATTATGTGTCCTTTCATTTAAATCAGTAGTCATTTGGCTAGAGTGCCTAGATTTTGGGGCAGACGTTTTTTCTTTTTTTTTTTAGAGATAATTAACTTGTAAAGACTTTTTAGGGACTACAAGATAATCCACATTAAAACCTTATTTATTCTCTCTCACTCATTCCCTATATCGCTTATCATGTACATCATCAGGGGAAGCCTAGAACCTACTGTATCTCAGGGGACTTGGGGCACAAGCCGGGGAACAACCTGGACACTGGCCTAATCTGCGTGTCTTTCGACTGTGGGAAGAAACCGGAGCGCCCAGAGGAAACCAGGTCCGAGGTCCGTGCATACAGACCCAAAGTCGGGACTCGAACCCTTGACCCTGGAGGTACGAGGCTACTGTGCCAATCTCAATGCCACCATGCTACCCTGTATACAGTAATAATTCTTGCAGTATGCTACATGCTTACCTTGTACTGACTATAGATCAGCTGTCTGCTGGTTGGATAAACCAGACTCAGTCATGGTTAGCTAATTCTATCTACAGTAGTTTAGTTAAACTACAGTAGCTGCGGCGCTGTTTCTTTTTTAGACTGTATAATAGTTTGCTGCTTTGCTGCCAGCATGGTGAATTTAGATGGGCAGAAAACCACACCGAATTTGTGATGTGATGTGTGACTTTCTGTGTTCCAGAATGCAGATGGTATAGTTTCATAATGAAGTCAAAATACCTCAGAAGTGAAAATGAATATCACAAAATCAAGAAGAAACCGTGCACGCAGTGACTTAAAAAAAAAAAAAAAAAAAAAAAACTTTCACTACTTTGCCTTAGTGAATTACAGTTGTAAAGTGTGTCCCAAAAAAATGTGAAATTATTTCATGGTCTAACGCCATAGTCAATTCTCGCTGAAATGATCTCAAATCACGACTTGAGGTGTGTCGTGTCACAGCTGGTGCGCATATTCAACATTTGTGAAGTAGTGATGGGTCGTTCATGAACGATTATGTGACGAGTAGTCTCCGCGAGCGTTTCGTTCGTTTTCTACTGTGCGCGCAGGCATGGCAAAAACTCCGTAGGTTACGTACAGGGAACAGAAAAGAGTCGTTACCTTTGATTCTTTGGTCCGAGTCGTTCAATCTTTTGTCTTTTTGACTCCCATAGACGCTCTTCAGTGCAGTACGCAGGAAACAGATTTGAACGGTTCTCCTCAATGAGTCTTCCAAGTCCCGAGTCGTTCGTTCTTCTGTCACGTGTCTCCCGTAGACGCTATGAAGTGCAATAGATTCAAAAGAACGAACGACTCGGACTAACAGATATGACGGTGAGCTGCTCATTCTGTTTATAATATGTCCTTAGCTGCATTGTAATATTTTAATTACTGGAACTATAGCCAAAATTTGTGTATGTAGACGTGTTGGAGGTCTGTTTATTGAAAATGTAACATTTTATTTTATTTCTGGTGCAAAGAACAAAATGAACTAAATGACTAAAAAAAAGATTCGTTCATTTTGATGAACGAGATTCAAAGAATCGGGTCACTAAAATGATTCAAACTTTCCATCACTTTTGAGAGGCATTGTGGGTAATCGGTTATAAAAATCTATATCCTTTGAATATGTTGTTGGAATTTTATAAATCTTTTATTTTTCAACATGAAGCCTATTTATTTTCCTTTACATTTAGGCCCTAGGACATATAGTTAATCAGATATTCACATTTCAAATGATGTCAAAAATCTTTTGGGACATCTTGTATATAGTGTATAGGAGATGATGTAAAACACGGAGCATCCGAACTGATTCTGACTCACTACAACTGCGGTGACTCCTCTTGTCCTCCAGATATGAAGGATTCAATTTGATTCTCCACATTTGCTTAAAGCTTTCTGTACTTTTTGCAAGCTTTCTGCTGTTGTGGATGGTCACATTTCCAACCAACTTCCCAGTAAAAATGTATACTTTATTACCTTTGGTCAAGTGGATAATCTCCCTTGGATATTACAAACCAACAAGCTGCTGCTATTATTTCTTATTAAGATTATGTATGTACATTATGTATTTAAAATTAAAAATAATCATTATTTCAGATACTGTAGCCTTCCTGTTGGTTTTAACTCATATAGCCATTTTCTGACCTTTCTCCTCAACAAGGCATTTATTTTAACATCGTTCTGTGTAAACTCGAGAAGCTGCTGTTTATGAAAATCCCAAGAGGGAAGCAACTTCCGAAATTCTCAAACCAGTCCCATTGGCATCAACAAAATGCCAAGTCTTGATTAAAGACTAGACTGTTAAACACTGACAAAAAAAAGAGCAATAAAACAATTATCATTAAAAGTCAAGTGTAGTTTTGTCAAACAGATATGTTAAGGTAAACAAGGACACAGTTCTTATCATTTTGAATAGACAACTTTAATGAACGTAATAATGCAACATAAAAACGAGTAGACAACATGAAAATCCTTAGCACAACTACACAACTAACAATGACTGCATTGATTTAAATAAATTTATGACTTTACATTATATTCCCATTTCGTAACCATTTAATGGTCGATTCAACTGCATGACCCTGATTTTTAGTTACAGGATCACTCATTCTCAATTCCGTTAACTCTACATTGCATACCAAAGTTATTCATTATCGTTATCTTATAGTCTCTGGTTGTTTCACAGACTGGGTCTAATTATAAAGTGCTTGTCTATTCACTCACTACATATATAAACAGTTTTAAATAAAATATGTTTAACACCACAAGACTTATATACTGTACATTCCAGCTGAGGCAGCAACCGCTGCTTCGATTGGGACAAACCTATTTTTGTTAAAGCAAATTTTGTTTCCATTTGACAACTTTGATGCAACTCTGAAATAAAGTGAAAAAAAAAAGAGAATGAATTAAGAAATGGAGCGAGCAAGTTTTGGTCAAGTTTGGGTATGTTTTTTTTTTTTTTGGATGCTTTGACCTCCATTCTTGAATAAGCACACAAACAAGCTTAAAGAACAAATAAAAGCCAGTTTAACTAGAATCTGTATACCTTGACAACAAAGAATGTGACTGAGATTCTAGAGTGGACTGTCTTCCACATATGCAAAATTGCCTGTCTTGTCCATTTTTTGTGTTTGACTATATATATATGGAAGATCATACCTTGAAGTGGAATATACTTGGCAGTGTCGGTGCATTTCAATTAATTTGCACATTTACCTGAAATTGACATCAGAGACAGTAATTTTTTGCACAAATGAATATACCTGAAAGGTAGGTAGAAGATTTCCAGAAGCTAAAATTGTACCATCCTACATCATATTTTAATGACTTATCAATAATAACAAAGCTTAGTACAATTATGTTTAGGAAAATGATCCGAAGTTTTTTTAATTACAATATTATCAATGTCAATCTTGATCGGATCATCACACATTTTGATGCCAAAGACAAAAAAAAAAAGTTATTACCATCTTAACACTAATTTTATTCTTTCATTTATATTGTATGTAGTTTTTTGCATTGTTTTTTTTAATTCTTTTTTTTTACACTGGATTTCAATCCATCTCAATAGCCTTCATCATGCACCAATCAGCCATAACATTATTACCACTGACAATGGATGTGAACAACACTCATCACCAACTATACACAAGTAAACTAGGAACAGGATCATGTATCGAAGGCTCACCCATGCCACAGGGGAGCAAAGGCTCCTGTCTGGCTCTGATCCTACTAAAAAGTCAATGCATTACAAATCGGCAAATCAATGCTGGCCACGATGGAAAGCCACCAGATCAGGCAGTGCACCACGGCATTTCACTCACAGGACCCAGCAGGCAAAACGCCCAAGGCTACCTACCCAGATCCTAATTTGATTGAGCACCCATGGGATGCATGGGTAGGAATGAGGCCCCACCCCGCAACCCACAGCATCCAAAGAATCTACTGCCAACGTCCTGGTGCCAGAAACCACAGCACACCCCCAGAGGTCTTGTGAAACCATACCATGAAGGGGCAGAGCTGCCCTGGCAACACAAGTGACTAGGCATACACAATACTGTACTAGGCATAATGTTTTACTTTGTAATGTAATGGCTGATTAGTGTATTTTCAAATTCAGTTTATTCTTTGAGTTGACTACAACATGACCTTACATGTTCTTCTACACAATTTATTTTTTGGGGGAAATCACCTTATAAATATTCATGCGATGAATTTCATTGCATACACAATTTCCCACAATTATTTTAGATCTTAGTAAATCAGGGCCTGTGTCTGTTATGCTATTTTATGACAGAAGATGTGGAGACAGCATTCATCAGAGAAGTTACTATATAAAAAGACACAAAAAAGGACATTACAAAAATACAAATGAAGAATCTGAGAAACAGTTCCTTGAATGCCATTTGGTATTATGAAGAAATATGAATCTAAATACCGATTAATTAATACCTTGTACAGTAAGATCAAGTAGCATTTAAGTGTAATGTTAAAATTGATTTCAGGAGATTTATTTTATAGTCATGAAATTCAAGCTCAAGAATGACATTTTATCTATTACAAATAATTTATACTTCATAGTTAGTAAAAATGTTTGTTGACTTTTGGTTATTGTGATGTCTCCAGGATCTATGACTAATAGTATTATCTGATGTGTAGTAATATAGAATAATGTACAAGTACTGTAAATTTATACCATATTAAAATACCTTATGCTTTTCTTTCTTTAATATACATTAATAGACTCTGAACAATAAAATAACATTGTATTTTTTCCATACACATCTAAAGTAGCTATTATTCAGCATATATTTCTGTCTCAGGCCTAATTTCAGAGTGAAGAAAGCGTCCTGGGCCCATAGCTGTAGAGTATAGTCGGTTACTATGAGGGGGCATGCAGCCATAATTTGGGAAAATTCCTTGTACCTTGGGCTGTAAAGACACATAACCATCTACGTAATCGGTACGAGATGGTGCAAACATGCTACGAGTCCTTGGCCTGCTTTGAATGTGATGTGAAAATCTATGATCATGCTCCAGAGTCATTTTGGCCTGTCTGGGTTGTCGATGACTTTTCATGCTCTGTGACCTCGCTGATCGTTCCAAAGCACAACCCTTAATCCAAGCATATTGAAAGTCTTCTTTAGGATGGCTGCTGTGCATCCTAATCAGCTTATCCTGGCTGTGAAGTCGGGCACTGCTATGCTCAGACGAATCTGTGTTTTTAAAATCAGGGCAGCTGTATTCTTTATGTAGAGTTAGCTTACGCGGTTGCGGCTCTAGCGTGTGCTGTGCGTAGTTATGCATAGACCGACTTTGCTTTAGCATCAAGACAGGTTTGGTACTGTGCCCAGTTCTCTGTTTTTCTGTCTGGACTGGAAGGGGGGCATTAGGTTCAGGAAGTACGTGTTCAGGAGAGTAATGGGACACCATGGTAACCCTGTACTTCCCATCTGCTCCTTCAGTAGAAATAAGCAGATCTTTGGCTGAATCAGATTTATTCCTGGTGTGCAATGTTTCTTGGCCCCTCTGGCTCTCCTTTTGAAGATGGGACTGGGGGACAAAATCTTGCAGCCTCTTCTTTTCTATATTTCCTTGCCTAATAGATGGACTGAAATGTCGATCTAATAATCCAGCATCAAAACCCTGATATGGACCAACATTTCGAGTTCTTGGAAATTGACCAGTGCCTTGCTTTACAAAACTTCTTTCCCTGGTATAGGGCATGTTAAATAGGGGGTTGTGATAGTTTTCAGGGTTGCTCACCACTCTACCAGGGAAGGTAGGCCGCCTGAGGAGAGTGTAAGAATGGCTGTATCCATGACCGCTTACTCTACACGGATCCAGATTGTTATACTGAGCTCCTAAATAGGGCTTGTACCTATACTGAACTTTACCATCCTCAAAATATGGCCTCACTTGGCGGATATCAGAGAGAACCTGTCTGTGATAAGTGTTGTTCTGGTAAGATGGATGTGGTAAGAAAAACGTGTCCTCTGGTGGTGCATGCATGGAGCGCACCCTACGAATTGTGGGATACACAGATGCACCATCCATAGGTGGGTATCTTGGGCCATCATATCTGTAAAGGAAGCTGGGAGAGTGTTCTTTCCTTTGCTGACTTTTGTATTTAATGGACTGGTGGAGGGACCTTGGTGCTAGGGTGTTGTAGTGGTCCTTGGAGAAGACCTTACCTTGGTACTGCATGTAATCAGGATGAAAAGAACTGGTCTGTCCAAATGGACCTGACCAGTAAGTTTGACCTGATGGCCTTAAAACTTCATCTTTGGGGCTGCACTGGTAAGTGGAAGTCGAAGGAGAATCTGGAGATTGTGGAAGAACGTCATGCACTGAAGCTGGCATAGATGCTTCAGCTAATATCACACGGAAGTTGGAAGCATTGGCAGCTTGCTTGTTCAGAAGAGAAGCTCTGGCCGACTGACTGGTTGTTGTATGGTTTGATGTCTCTGACTGTGTGGGAGAGGCAATGTTCTTGTATGATTCCATCTCTGAACTTTGTTCTGGGCTTCCACCATCTGTACCAACTCCTACATGGCGGACATTTTCTTTCATGGGTATATGGCTTTCAGCATCTTGCTTAGTATCTAAACCTTTAACAGTAGGTACATCCTGGGGCTGCACATTTGTTTCATGACTTTCAGCAGAAACATCACCTCCATCAGAGTAACTAAGTCCACTCTCGCTGCCATGACATGCACAAGTGCTCTGGAGGCTACCGGCATCGGTGTAACTTCCCGCAGAGATGACACTTGAAGGTTTTCCAAATGTTTTGCAGGTCCCACAGCATTGTCCTCTAGTGGTAGATGATGTCTGAGCTGGTAAAGGAGGTTTTTGAGGCCACTGCAGTATGGAGAGTGGGTCCAGAATGTGACTTGGGGAAACAGGAGTTGGTGGTTCTGAACTCCCTCGTTTCCTCAAACAGGTGGCTTGTTGCGCAGATTCGGCCAAAGCCAGAGCCAGCATACGGGCAGCACTTTTTACAGCTGGCTGGGAGGTTATGAGCGACACTGATCTTACCAGCCCTGGAGTGCAGTCAAAGGTCACAGCACCTATAAATAGGGGGAAGAAAAACAAAGCAAGAGGCAATAAGAGATTTCATAGAAATAGCAAGCTGCTGAAAACAAAGATGTACAGTAGTAAAAGCGTGTACACCATCAGTCACTAAGAATGGTTTTTCATCATGTAGGATAATGTGAGGGTAAAAACTTTTTATAAATGTTAGATGGCAAACACAATTGGACTAACCTGATTCTGTTTGTTTCACAGTTCTTGTTTCCTCACTGTGAGTTTCCTCAAGGCTTGCAGCCTCTGTCTGGAGTAAAGAGGAAGGCTTGTTTTGACAATCTTGTCTCCATGTTGACTCACTGGGCTTGACCAAGGTTGGTATCACTTCAGTGGGAGGCACAGACAGAGTTTTCATCTCTAAAGCAATTTCAGGTTTTTGAGAGAGACCCACAGGAGCCGTCTGTGAGGGCTTCAGTTCTTCTTTAACTGTAATAGTTGTTGCAAATTTTGTCGTCACTGAGTGCTTAAGTTTTCCGTCCTCTGAAACTGTTAGGATTGCATCAGATGTTCCTTTAGGAATTACTTTTTTTAAGGTTTCTGATTCACTGGAACTGCCTCCAGCCTTCCATCTGCTGCCTTTTTTTCTTTCTTCAGACACAGAAGCTTCAGTTGGAGTTGTACTGCACTGAAACAAAATTGGGTCAAAGTCGAGAGAAGCCTTGCCAATATCTGCATCAGCAGAGTGTGGGGTCGATATGAGAGCAGGCACACAAGTGGTGGACAAAGCTGTGTTTTTTCTGTCTTTTTGGCTTAACTGCGAGACCTTGTGGACTCGCTTATTAAGCAGCTCTTCGTTGAAGGAAGTGGACATGGCGACACTAGTAGAGCGAGGCCTGCGTGCTTGATACATTGCTGATCCACCTAAAGTAAGCAACATATATATTTACTCAATATAGAACACACACATTAGAGAAAGAAACATTTAACTAGATGAAAACAGCACGCTACCCTCAAGATTATTTGACGAGAAAGATTCTTCACTTTTAGATGATCGTAGTGTTCCACTATCTCCTCTACCACCTAGAAAAACAAATAAATCAGATCTTCCGAAATGCAGTACATTCTTACTATGCACCTAAAACAATACTTTATGAAAATGATTAACCTAAGGATCAAATTAAATTCCAAAATAGTAATGACCACCTTCATGCTGTTGTTGTAGATAGCCTAGGTTCAAACGCACTACAGATTTGTTAGCTCAAGCTTAACAACTACACTAAGAGCTATTATCACCCAAATGTTTCTCAATTTCTAAGCCATGAAGCTGAAAACATTTCATTTACAGTACTTTTAGTACAGACAGTTTAGTCGCCTTATAAATATGCACTAATTCCAACAAAATGATATATTGAGTTTCACTTTATAATCTTATTTTACTCTTATTGGAAGTTATATGGAATTAGATCTGTATCAAAAAAGAATGGCCCTAATTAAGGAATTAATCACAAATAAATAAATTGAAAGTGAATAAAAAGAATTGCAAACTAAGAAACTAACAGTAGTTAAAAAAAGGAATTTTTCCCCCAGTTTTTCACATTTGTTTCTCAGTTTTATATTATATTATGTTAATTAATGGAAATCACTAAATTTGTCTTGAGAGTCTCAAACATTCTATTTTACAGTTTCAGTGCCAGTCCCTTCTGGCATAATCTTACTGTATGTGTGGGTGTTACAATCCTCACTGACAGCTGATTTAAACTTATAATCTCCATAAATCAACATAATATACACTCATTGACCACCTCATTAGTTACCACAAATATCTAATCAGCTGATCACATGGCAGCAACTCAATGCATTTAGGCATGTAGCCGTGGTCAAAACAATCTGCTGAAGTACAAACCAAGCATCAGAATGAGGTAGAAAGGTGACTTAAGTGGCTTTTATCATGGCATGGTTTTTGGCGCCAGACAAGCCTCCGCATTAACACGTACCAGAAAGGGTTCCATATAAGCACGTTTATTTTTATCATTGGGATTGACCTATGCTGTGTTGCCATGACAGATCTGTGCGCTTGGGTTCTAATGGTTAAATGTCACAAGCTACCTGAGTATTGTTGCTGACCATGTCCATCCATTTATGAACACAGGATAATGTACCGTGTCACAAAGCTAAAATCATCTCCAAATGGTTTCTTGAACATGAGTTCACTGGCCTCGGCAGTCACCAGATCTCAATTCAACAGAGCACCTTTGGGATGTGGTGGAACAGGAATTGCATAATGGATGTGTAGCCGACAAATCTGCAGCAACTGCATGATGCTATCATGTCAATATGGAACAAAATCTTTAAGGAACGTTTCCAGCCCCTTGCTGTTTCTGTGTCCCACAGAATTAATGCAGTTCTAAAATCAAAAGGGGGTCCAACCCAAGTACAAACAAGGGGTACCCAATGAAGTGGCCAGTGAGGGTGTATACTGTATGTCCACATTCTGCACTTTTTGTGTACATTAAATCATATGACATTATATACGGACAGTGTTGGGTTAGAGTACTCGGATTACTTTTTGATGTAACGAGTAATCTAACGCATTAGGTCCGCCATTCAAGTACTCAGTTATTTAGTTACTTCTTCAAAAATGTAATCAGTTATTCAGATAATTTATGTAATCCGTGGGCCAGACAGCAGTCATTCTCAATCCATTAGTATGTGTGTGTGTGTGTGAGGAAGTCATCCTACAAGCCCCGCCCCCGATACCATACCCCCCCCCATCTCACCTATGCGGTTTGACTCTGCGAGGACTGACGCACGGAAAGATGGAAACCTAATCACAGGGCCGACACCCGCGGTAGTTATAGCCACAATGTGAAAACGCGTAGGTGAAATAGGGGTATTAGTAGTTAACAGATTATGGGCCAAACTTCGCTCAGTGATGATGGTAGAATAATTATAAAGGTCTTGACTAAAACAACATGCATGAGGAAGCACAAAGGAGTTTTCATTTTCTGCAATGGAAAAGTACTCGAACTAGTTACTTTTATCAGAAAGTAACACAGTAATGTAACTGATTACTTTTTGAAGACAGTAATTTTGTAATGTAATTAGTTACTTTAAAAAGTAACGTCCCCCAACCACAGTGTATACGGATAACTCCACAAGTATTTAACCCAATAAAAAGAAGCCAAATACATGCCTGATTATGCCTAAGCATTTAAAATTCCTCACAACCATAATTAATTTCACATACACCTAATTGCTGATACACACTTCCTCTCTAGCAGAAACTAGCAGTGATTACAGCATAGCTATCAAGATTCTGAGTAGCTGTACATCAAACTATATGAACACTTGTGAAAACTACATGAACCCTTGAATATAAAATAACAGGTTGAGACATGTAAAAATTATAATGCTTTTAGTTTAGAAAAAAAAAAAAGTCTAAATGGATTGTAAGCCGGCCAATTAGGATAAAGTTTAGTAAGACCCACCCAACAGCAGCTGGCCAATGGGGAAGCAGACCTGCAGCACCCACGCGCATGGTAACATGATAAACTCTTTAACAAAACTGAAAAACTGAGAATCCAAACTGAAAAACTCAACAGCAAAACTGAAAAAAAAAAAAAGTTAAACTGAAAACCCCCTCGGTTTTTTTTTGCATTCCACTTTCTGTTAAACCCTCCACATTCACTGTTAAACTGTTAACACAGGATCTGTCATACTGTCTGTGATTTTTTTTTTTAATGCACTAATTCTCTGGCACATTACATAATGGATTTTACGTTAAATGATTTATTTAGGTCAATGGAGATGGCTGGTAGGCCGTAGTTTGCCTTTAACCTAGTTTATCTTTAACCTATTTACCTAATTATTGCAATCAGTATCAAATAGGGAATTAATAGTAAAATAGTCTAAATAGTGAAAGTTGTACCTGGGAGTGCATTTGAGGTCTTCATGTTATTGGGCTCACTGGGATGACGAAGGAGTTTGCGCTTGGCTGTGGTTGAGGATTTTGTCATATTGAAGAATGAACGCCAGCTTGCCACAGGAGATTTTTTCATCTTTGTCTGGGCCTTCTTTCTATGAGAACATAGAATATTATTTATAATAAATAAATAACTATAGTAAACAGCCATACTTACACCATTTAAAAAAAAAGCAAAAAAAAAAAAAAAAAAAAGGTATTTAGAGAGCAATGTGGCAAATGATAGGAGAGTGAATACAGGTCTGTATTACTTTGAAATATAAGAATTACATTTAAAGCAAAGCATTGTATACAGATTTATGAATTAAACATAATGACATTTTATATAGGATTATATAAAATAAATAAGGATTTAATAAAAACTGGTTTATATGCAAACATGCAATATTCAAAAAGCATGTACATCTAACACAGTATATGCTTTTTGAACATCGCATTTCAGATCCTGCGTTGCAGTTTTAATCATTCCAGTCTTCTGGGAAAGTTTTCCACTAGATTCTGTGGCTAAAAAAGCTGGGAATTTATTCAGCCACACAGTGCATTACTGATGTCAGGTACAGTCCTGTTGTTGGGACAGGATGCCTGGTGTGTTCCAGTTCATTGGGTGTTCAACTGGATTGAGATCAGGTCTTGGCAGGCGACTTCAGTTCTTCTACACCAACCATGTCTTTATGGACGTCGCTTACTGCACAGGGACACGGTTACATGTTTACATGTGAAACGTGTTTCGTCTAGGCATCTAAAGTCTCATTATGGGAAACTGTAATGCTACAGCAAACCATAACATTATTTACAATTGTTTGCTTCCAACTTTGTGTCTATTAATAATTAAGGGAATACTTGTATCCGGGTGTCAGGTGCCCATGAACTTTTAGTGCATATGTAAAAACAAAACCCGAAACAAAACAAACAAGCAAACAAACAAACAAAAACACAACATAACCACATATAAAATAAGAGAAACAAGAACATGTCATGGTCGAGAACATAAATTGGAAATATGCACTGTAAAAAAATTTTTTTTAAAAGGGTAAATTTTACGGTAAAAAACTGGCATCTGTGGTTGCGAGAATTTTACCATAAAAAATACAGTAGTAATGTTTTTGGTTGTACTCATTATACTGTATAGTTTACGGATTTTTTTTGTTTTTGTTCCCAAGCCTGGCCGGGAAGTAAACCCAGACCCTGGAGGTGCAAGGCGACAGTGCTAACCACTACACTACCATGCTTGCTACACAAGTGTCGCGGGGGACGCGGGGGACGCGGGGAAACCGAGGAGGTCCAACAACGACAACAACTGTGTAGCAAGTGCGGTAGTGTAGTGGTTAGCACTGTCGCCTCGCACCTCCACAGGTCTGGGTTCAATTCCTGGCCAGGCTTTAAAAAAATTAAAAACCATTAAAATCCGTAAAATATACCGTATAATGAGTACAATCCCGTACAACCCAAAATGTTGCTAACATATTTTTTACAATAAACTTCTGGCAACCACAGCTGCCGTTTTTTTACCGTAAAATTTACGATTCATTTTTTACAGTGTGGGTAGTGTCATTAAATAGCAAACAGTAAAACACAAGTGACATACATAGATAATAAACTAAAACTATTGATAACAAATGAACTAATAGAGAAGGAGACAAACCAAAATCATAAATTATTGAAAACTGAGATTGATCAGTACTCACACTGCTAGGAATCTAAGATTCGTTAACTCCTATTTTAAAGTTGCACAATTACAGCATCAAGCCATTACTATACATGTATAATTCCTAAATGGACAATTTGTTAAATATTCCACCTGAAGAGAATAGTCATTCCAGCAATTATACAGTAAATTAAAGCACCTTTCCATGGGAAACTCGATGACCGTGTGAAACTTCCCCTGCAGGGCGGCAGGACCCTCTCCCACCTCGATGTACTTGCTCTCAGGGGAGACAGGGGAGGCGAGCTGGGCCTGAGTACGGGCTTGTGCCTCTTCTAAAGACAGCAGCTTCGTGGATGGCGAGCAAACGAGCAGAGATTTGGGCCGGGACAAAGTGCTATGGCCTATAAACGCATATTAAAAGAAAAAGCCTTGATTTTGCAACGTGTCACTGAACAAGTAAGAGTAAGCTTTTTTAAGTGATTTCCTTTGCTTACCTGAGCTTTCACGGATCAGAGTGCTGAGTTTGGGGCTGAAGAGGACATCAACATGATTGAGGATGAACTCTACTACCACTGACTGAATGCGCACCTCCATGAAAGCAGAAGTGCCACTGAAGCAGGCAGACTCTATTTGTTTTGACCTATAATCACAGTGAACGGTTTAGGTTTTAGTTGTACAGTATATTTATGAGCATGTTCAAAGCATAAACATATGTTTGATATGCCTCAACAACCCAAATTTCATGTTTTGTATTTTGTCACATTAACTAGTGCAATGATAAATAAATATTAAGATAAAGCTCCAAATTGAATCTGTTTGAACACACAGTCTAAAAGCATACCACCTGAGGAGATTGGGAGCCCAGACAATTGCCAAGTTCTTGCAGTGCATGTTCGTGATGTAACTAAAAGTCGCCATACGAGCCAAGTGCCTCATAAGGAATTCAAGAGTTCTGGAGGAAAACAAGGAACAGGCAGTTAGTGATTCATTTGCAGTGCACATAAAAAGTAGATTGCAGTACTTCTCTTGCAGTACTTATCTTGTCACCAGATGGCGCTGTGCACCAAACAAACCTGTAGTGTGGAGGAGGTAATTGCTGAATGACGTCATGGATTTTGACCAGTCTTTCATCATCTGTAGCTCCTGATACAGCTTCCTATGAAAATATATATATACATACATGCACAAAGATAAAACATTTGTAATGTGCTAGATGACAATGATGTAAGAGGTTTATCTCTTTACACTTACTGAGAATTTGTCATAAAGCTGGTAGGTGAGCAGGGGGTTTGGAAGCTCTCTTAAATAGAGTTTGCACAGGGAACCTACAGAATGGATGTCCTGGATATACGTATCCTTAGTGAGGTCTGGAATGTGTTCTGAATCAAACTCATGTCTGGGGATACAGCAGAGCGTGGAGCTTTTTATTAATTTACATTCATGAAATACATAAATCAATACAGCCATTCTTAAACCTAGTGAGGCTAGTGTCCAATTTAAAATGTGAAAATCGTCTAGACCAAACTATGATCAACACATAAGTGTTTATATCCCATGGAATTGTTTTTATTAGTTCTGGTTACATTTTAAATGTAAATACTTAATCATAAATATGTTACGAGATTTTTAAATCTGACTATAAAATACAGAATTTTTTTTGTTTATATATGTTTTTTTTTTTTTTTTATAAATTACCTCATTTGCAGTACCCTTAAGCCCCACTAGGGGGCTGCAGACCACACTTTGGGAAACACTCACTCACTCATCATCTATACCGCTTAATCCTGTATTCAGGGTCACGGGGACCTGGAGCCTATCCCAGGAGACTGGGGGCACATGGCAGGGTACACCCTGGACCGGGTGCCAATCCATCGCAGGGCACAGACACACACATACATACACTCACTCATTCACACACTACGGGCAATTTGGGAACACCAATTAACCTAACCTACATGTCTTTGGACTGTGGGAGGAAACCGGAGTACCCGGAGGAAACCCTCCATGCACACAGAGACAGGAATCGAACCCGGACCCTGGCAGTGCAAGGCGACAGTGCTAACCACTACACCACCGTGCCGCCACTTTGGGAAACACTGCTAAGATATTGGGACCACTGGCTAAAACATCGAAGTAGAACAGTTACTCTTGTCTCTTAGAGTTTCCACAACATTAATTATAACAATAAAGTGTTAAAATGGGCAATGTTTCACTCATTAACGAGGCATTTTATTCATAGAACATCACAGTTTGGAGCGCAGTATTCTTAACGTAGGTGTGATGGCACAGTTTATTTGGAATTTATACTTACCGCAGCTTCTGGATGTTAGAGGAAATCCCAGACAACCGGTAAATGCCATCGACAACACCATGCTTTTCAATAAATTCAATGCAGCTCTTGATGACTTGAGGGACTAGAGCCGAGAAATACATGAAAAGAAGTGAATATTAAGAACAAACAATTAAGAGCAATCAGCCTTAATTTTAGCCTTAACTTTAGCCTTAGTTTTTCCCCCCTATTTCTACTCACCATCATGACCGGAATTGAGTAGGTGCTCTCCCAGGTCACATCCAAACACCCTCTCCCTCAGAATGCCTCTCTGCTTCAGCTTCTGCTTAGTAGGCCTCGACTTCATGAAAGTACGCAGGAATGTGATCAGTTTCCCGTGTTTATTAGACACTAAAAAACATTAAGACACATAAGCAGGTCAAGGAGAGCTATAATACTGTACTGTACATGGCATCTGCTGTCTTAATACTTTTGGCTACCACTGTATAGCAGCTTTAATTACCTATAGAGACATAATTAAATCATCTATACAGCGGTGACCAAAAGTATTAAGACAACATGTGCCATGTATTATAGCGCTCCCTGTGCACAAAACATTAATGATTTCACTAATAGGTTATAGCATATCCACCTGAAGAGTCAATTAACCGAAAACTGAGGAAACAAGGCTATGTGACACTTTGATTCAGCTTCTGGAGCCATTACCTGCATCATCCCCAGACCTAAACCCAATATAAAACCGCTGGACAGTGATTAAGAATGCAGCAAGGGTCAAGAAACCTCTTGACTTTGCTAACCCCCATGGATATGGACAAAAATGACTACTGTCCAGTCAAAAGTTTGAACATGTTTGGATTTATTTTGTAAATCTTTTCAAAAATATGAAATAATACATATATGGCATTAGGTAATTTAAAAACAGCAAAAGCAGTTAATTGTTATTTTAAGACATGAATCTCAGCTGTTCTGGAATAGTTCTTGCAAGAACACTATTGTCAATTGCATTTGCAAAACCCATCAAGCACCACGATGAAACTGGCACTCAAAAAAAAAAGTTCATTTAGAGTTACCAGTTGTTCTCCCTGTGTGCATTTGGGCCTCCTTTAGCTTATTTGCTTTCCAGCTAAAACATGGCAATAGTTAAGGTTTGGAATGTTTTGTGGATTACTCTATTGTCCCTAGCGAATGAAGTGTGTGTGCATGGAGGCTTAAAAAATATGAGTGGTGTTCAAATAAAACCATTACTTTTGATTACATTTCTTATGAATGAAGGCAAAAACCTGATTGATATGTACAGAGGACTTCAAGCACAGTAATGAGATTACGATGTTGACTCTTAGCCGCAGTAAAACATTTTAACGGTGCAAAGTTTTTTAAGAAGGCCATATGTCCCGAAATAACGATCCAGGCTTGAAGCCCACTGCAATCTTTCATTTGAACATTCTGTGAGAGGAACACCTGATTCTTGAAAATCGGCGGATTGTGGAAGAGACATATCTGTCTGTGGGCACTGTATACACAAATCATTCACCAGCACCACTATACATTAGCTAGGAGGTATTGCCACATCTCCTGAACAGTTCTGACCTTACTCCAAGCCATTTCCACCATTAAAGGAGTTCCTGTGAGGCCAGCATTTCAGACAGACAGTCCCATCGTTGCTCTGGAATACTGATCACTTTTTCTTTTTTACTCTAAAAACTGTGTTCTGTTATTCTGCACAATCAAAAACTCCCAATCTGACTTGAATGCCCCTCATAATTGTGTCTTCCTGCCTCTTGCCCATTGCTTCTGACCCTGACCATTATACAGTATTTACTGAACCTGAGGAGCAAGGTTTATCTTTTCTTTACTATGCAGTAAGAAGGGCTGGCTTGGTTATCCTTTTATGTAGCTCTTTTTTTGATTTAAAAATGAACAAAACTATACCTGGTTTTGGCAGTGAGCCGGTCACATTTGGAGGAACCTTCTCACTGATCAGTTCCACACACTCGCAAGGGAAAAATCCCACCTGCCAAAACAGTAAGAAAGCTTTGAATTATTTAATTAATATATTAATAAATACATTAATATACATTAATATATTTAATAAATATATACAGGGATAGGACATATCCTTTTTCCGGCATAACCTAGGCAATATGATGAACTGAATGTTATTTAATTTTAACTAGCTATACAAACATGACTGAGCCATAGATTTAAAGGAGAAAAAAAATTGGGTCACACAGGCAAAGAAATTGGACAGATACATATGACCATGTGTTTCTATTTCTATAGAAATTATTTCTATGACCAAAAAAATTATATGCACATTTTGTAGGTTTTACATTTTTACAACAGCATTCCCATGTTCTCGTAGCGGTAAAATATGTGCGATTTATAGGGACCAATAACTTTGAAACTCTGAAAACCCAAATGCACAGTTTGATGTCTGAAACCTCCCCCATCGACACACACCGGCAAGACATCTTTTTTAAAACAGTCATTGACTAATGCTGTGTTGCCAGCACGTATGCATGCTGCTTGAGTTTTGAGAATAACCACTAAACATTAATGTTCTGCTACAGTATACAAGATACTCCACTTTAAAGCCATGCTTTCCTCTCCACCATCCAGTGTCTTCCTTTGGAGGCATGTCTATGACGGAAACAATGTCCCCAACCTAAAACGAAAAGAGAAAAGAGACACAATATGCTAAGTCACAAAAAAGTCAAATGGCAGTATAAAATGTTTATTTTTTTGAAAATAGTCACCTCAAAAGAGAGTTCGTCAGCAGCCTGGGCTATATAGCGCTTAATGACATGAGCAGCAGCAACAGCTGGAACATTAATGGAGGACTCATCATGGACCAGTAGGCGATTTCCTTTATTATCAATCTGAGTGAGATAAAAGCGGGTAGAGACTCAGAAAAAACTGAATTGAATGTCAAGCAGGATTAGACACAGACATTTTAGATACTTATATAAATTGTGATATCGACATGTGGTGATATGTATAGTACAGTGTCAAGGTCTTGAGCTAACCCTCCTTTCTTAAAATGGGAACAAATGTCTTACTATGACAGATTTCGATGTGCAGATTTCTTTCTCTACAGTAACCTGTAGGGCAAACAATTTTGGGCCATCCTGCACACGGTCTCAAACCAGCATAGTTTCTGCTTTTGAATCTGTTCTTCGATGGTCGACTGAACACAGCACTGCTTTCTGATGGTCTCATTCCTCAAGCGATCATGCCGTGCAACCCCCAGTATGCAGCATCAGCATCTCATCTGAAATACTTCTAGCTTATTTAGGTGTGCTTTAAGAAGCATCCATGTCTCTGTGCCATATAACAGGACTGGCATAATTAGTGCTCCGCACTCCGCACCTTTGTCTGGACTGATTTCGTAAGTGAAGAGACCCAAAGGCAGCAACAGCCTGACCAATTCTGCTGTGCACTTCAGGTGCGGCGGCAATCTTTTTCTCTTGCACCAAGGAACCAAGGTACTTAAATGTCATTTAATGCCTGTGTTTCAACGTCATCATTGGCAAAAAAGGCACCATCAAAGATAAACATTAAGTTAGTGATGTGACTGTTTTGCCTGCCCTTGAATGCCTTCCTCATGATGGTGTTAACTACACTATTAAATAGTGGCAGTGAAATCGTGAAATCTTGCTTGACACCACTTTTGAACAGAAACCCTGGTGACAGATTGTTGCAAATGCGAATTCAACTGCTGGAATCACTGTATGTGTCTTGGAGAAGGCTGATGATCTTACAAGGCATGTGTTCGATTTGTAGTGTCTTCCACATCTCTGGCCAGTGGATGCTATCCTATTTAAAACCTATTTTACAATCACCATCCTTTTGTCGCACCAAATTCGTTCTTCCAGAAGCTGGCGAATATCCGATCAGTGCAACCATGCCTTGCTCTGCGCACCATCAGCAAAAGCAGCGAATGGAGATGTTGGATCAGAATATCACCTCCCGCCTTGACCTTATCTGCGGTTATTCTATAGTTGGCTTTTAGTAGTTTGATGGCCATTTTCACCTTGTGGGTTCTATTTTGCTTGCTGGCTGTTCTTAAGCTAAGATGGGCTGCGAGTTGACTGGTGGCCCTAGAAGTTCTTTGTGGATGTACATTTCTTGAAAGAATTCTTGCCAACATTGTAGATGATCATTAGGAGAACTGACAAAGGTGCCATCTGCTTTCCTTATGTTGTCAGACGGCTTCTTCAAATTCTGGAGCCACGTTGTTCCAATGGGCTTCTCAGCTGATGTCGATTCACCTCATTGTGATTTCTGTAATTCTCATAGTCGGCGAGCTTTGCTCGTTCACGCTGATCCATCATGTTCAGACTTTTGTCAGATATCCATATTTGCGTCTTTCGTCGGATCGATAGGCAAGCAGCCTTGGTGCAATAGAAAACTGTCTCACCAGACTGCACCAGAGTAGAAAAATTATTCCCTAAAGACAGTTTAACTCTGGCTTTGCTGGTCCCAAGCCCAGATGTGAAGGGAGGAGGGTTGGTCCTCTGCTGAGGGACTGAAAAACTCAGGCAAGAAACCCATGGACAATGGACAAGCATCAGCAACACCCAATCAACCAATCAATCACCGTTTCAATGAAACCACATCCGGGGTTTCAGCTGATGCACCAGCACTGACAGATAACCGGAACCAGGGTGCTGGTGTGAAATGAGCTATTGATCAAACCATCAAATCTCGCCCAAGCCGGAAAAATTATCAATCCAAAACGCAAGATCATGCTGGCCGCATGAAATGAAGTAAGAACTGGACATCATGCTGGCCAGAAAGAAATGACTGCCTGTGAGTTATTTACATTTACATTTAGGCATTTGGCAGACGCTCTTATCCAGAGCGACTTACAAAAAGTGCTTTAAAGTTTACATTACTGGATAGATACTTACACAGTGGTGTGAGTTATCACACCACTGAATCTCAATCGCAGCATTATCCCAGCTCAAACTGACCGAAAGTGGGAAAAAAAGTCCAGACAGTGGAGAGGAAATGACCCTGTTTTAGCTACCACTGGTTTCTTCCCACAGTCCAAAGACTTTTTTTAATTGGCCATAGTGTATAATAGTGTGAGTGCATTTGCTTGTGCACTGAAATGTGTTGGCTGAGATAGGTTCCAACCCCCAACAAATCTAAACAGGATAGGTGATCTAGATGCTAGATGGACAGATGGATGGATGAATATTTCCTCAAAACAAATATTTACATATTTATATATTGCATATACTACATATTTAATATAATGTGTTGGTGTCTTTCGGCAGCATTAGACTTTAAATATTAAACTGCAATTATATATTTTTTCTTTTAAAATGCTAGAACCTTACTTGTGATCCCTACAAAAGAAAACCTAATTGAATTTAGAAAAACCTGAATACGGACATCAAGTGTTTTTCTAACCCCCCAAACATATTTAATATGTAGTAATGAACAGCGTCTTAACTGAATTCAAAAGAAGTTCACAGTAGTTCAAATGAACAAAAGCCAGGTTTCGTCCTAACCATTAAAGGCTGCTCAACAAAGGAGTACTTGAACTTGAAGTTTCCGTTGCGTGCTGTCAGCACGGTGACTAATCTTACTTGACTATCAAGGACCTTGACAGGTTCTCACCAGTGTTCAATATGCATTTTTTTTGTTAAGCACATGCAGCTACAGACTTACCACCCAAAAACGTTCATGTCCCATGCAATTTTTTATCAGATATCTCAATAGGTCATTCTGAAGTCAATATATTTCCCCAAACACTGCTTTTTAAATAGGCACTACACAATAGTCTGGCGAGTTTACTCAGGTACAGTGGTGCTTTGTACCTGTCAACTGACTACTGTTACATGAGAAGACGGGCGTGATCAGTTGCTTTAGCTCTTTAACAAAAACCACATCTGTAACGCTGTACTGGATAAGAAAAGAATTAATGGAAGAGTTGACTTGACTGAGACACTGGTGCATACTTTACCTCCATCCATGTTAGGGCAGGCCCACAGTTTATCTTGTTGTCAGCGATGGTTGAGAGGCGGGAAAGGTAGGCAGTAAGCATCTGGGGAACTGGCTGAGAAAGCAAGAGGAAAGACCGATGAAGAGATGAAGTAATAAAGCTCTCAGTTCCACAAAAAAGCTGACCTAGTCTACATCCTAATGGATCAGTCTCTTAGCCCTGAATCCATTAGAGGACTGGGAAGGGATGTCGTCAGTGTGTCTTCTTTACTTCCCGTAAGAGTTTTTCTTTTTTGATTGGTTGTTTCAGAGACAGGTTTTAAGTTAATTTGCTTGTCTGTGTTTATGCAAATATCCAAACTGTGAGGAGAAGAAAAAAGGAACCTGTTTTTGCAGTAAGAACGTATTGGCTTGAGGATGCACACACATGTTTAATAAAGATACAGTGCTGACAATCAAACCAAACACATGCATCTTGGGTCGAAAACAGTAAACAGTGGTTCATGCAAACAACTGAACCACACAGACAAGGAAAGGCTCAAGATGAATCCGACAAGAAGAGGATCAAAACCAGAGTCACTATACAGGATAAACAAATGGCTTAGGAACTGACTGGCAGAAAACACACAGTGCATTGTTCCACAATGTGTGAACAGACTAAGCGTCCTTATATACCGTGTAAGAGGGAGGAGTGTAATGCCGGTGGAAAAGAAATACTTGTGTATTTCAACTATTTTTAAATCTTCAATAGTACAGTACAAGCAAAAATACTAATGTCATACTTTTAATACTGAAATTAAACATGCACACTTTCCATAAATATGTTATAGGAAAATGTACTGCAAGTTCAAATTCAGTGTAAGTTTTAGAGCTTACTTATTTGAGTTGTGTTTTGGTGTTTAGACCATCATCATGTGGGAGATAAACCTTTTGGATTGGTTGGTTAGTTACTTTCCCTAAAAGTGGCCTTCAAGAGTTATTTGGAATTTCCACTAAATTATTTTAAGAAACACTTCATACTGTATGTCATCAACCATAGAACAAAAATCATCACCTTTATTGTAGTAGTTACAGTTCGACAGGTCTTTATTGCATTATTTTTTACATGTTTTGGGCTGTGCCAACTAATAAAAACAAATGTTATTATTACACAAAGATAACAAAACTAAATACAAAATGCAGTATAATAAAGGATTTCATTTATTAAGCCAAAAAACTGTCCAAACTGCCTGGACATATTTGAAAAAGTAATTGCCCCCTTGCTACTGTACATCATAAATTAACTGTGATTAACCACATTGTTTTGGAAAGCTGAGTTAAATTGCACTTGCCACACTCAAGCCTGATTACTGTCAGTCCTGGTCAGAACACTTTGTCAGACAGGTTCTATTTACGTTATTTCTTGATTCAACCTTTCCAAAACAATGTGGTTAAATGAAATCCTTTATTATACTGCATTTTGTGTTTAGTTTTGTTATCTTTGTGTAATAATAACATTTGTCTGATGCACTGTACGTCCTTGACACAGTGATTAGTGAAATTAAAATAAATATTTAATGAATAAAATGTACATAAAAATGTTATATGTTAAATAGTTCTAAATGTTATAACTACAATATATTCTTATTGCACAGCATGCAACTGCAATGGAAATTCTGGCATGTTCCTGATAATTTGTTGTAGAATATTCATAACCGCTTATGTTTAGCACTTACATCATAAAAAAAAAAAAAACTATAAAAAGGACTTATTTCTATGACCAGCCTTAATTTGTTTTTTTCTCTAGACATAGCTAGTCATCTTAAAAAGGAACCGGACAAGGCAAAATCCTCAGTCCTGGAGCCTTTGTGTCATACTGACATTAACAAAGCACGTACTAACACTGAAGTCTCCTTTTATACGTGTTGTATTAACATCACCCTATAGAAAGCCTTACCATATTAATAGCTGTATGTTATATTTGGCCAATAATGTTGATAAAGAATGTTTAATATTAGCATTAAATTTCACTGACTGTCTGTTACAGTATACAACTCCCTGACATGGTGAGTCACACATAACAAAATAAATGATACCAGGAAGTAACTTGCCTTGCAGACATTCCAACAGCATTAAACGTAACTATTAACTAATAGTATAATGAAGATAAACAGGTGACATGACAAAAAGACAAGTTGATTATTTAAACTCTATTGATGCATAAGTACTATTAAGACTAATCCTACAAAAAAGAAAGTCATGACAAAAAACTATATTAGTTATGGGATACCTCTGACTTGAGTTTCAGGTTTTCAAATCGAGGAAGCTCCGTGAGCCGAGAAAACCTTCTGTCATATATACAGAGATGGAGGTGTTTGTCGAGCACACGGAAGTCTTCATATGACCGCTTCACAATCCATTTCTTGCCCTGGCAGAAACACAAAGGAATATTACAAAGGAGCTTTGGGTTGGCTTAACAAATAATCTACAAAGTCTATTAGGAAAAGTTATTGACGTGGACTTTTCTAGTCAGGCCATACTAAAATGTATAAGCATCTACATCAGACAAGAGAGTAATACACAGTTGAAACCACTGGGGGCAGTTTTACTATTAGACATATAGTATTGTGCACATGGCTCCTCATACAGTCCATTAAACCATGGAGGTACTGTATAACAGCAGGAACAGGTATGACATCATTTCCCTGAACCAATTTCAATTAATAGCAGCCATATTGGCTAACTAAAAAACTGTGGCATGCCACCAACGTCTGTGATGTGGAACCTCATTATTTTGCAATGTTCTGGAAAAGGTAGGGCGTCTATAAAACCTATAATCTGCTAAACAGAACCACATATATTTGAAAGTTTGGTTGCTAATAGTTTTCTGCTCGTGAAAACAGATGTAAATCTGTTGGGTGCATGTGCGTTTTTGTGTGTATATACAGTAAATAGTCTATAGATAGAACTGGACCTGATACTTTATGTTAGTAACCCACAGAACCGGATTAACATTATTATAACTATACAGTATGTTCAGTGGTGTTACGCAGAACCCCTGTTTTGTGTATTTCTTCAAAAGAATGATAATAAGTAATACACAAATCACTGGTTAAAACACTAAGCGTCTGATGCACCAAGCACACCACTGCTAAGTACATCATGTGAAAATGTGTACCATGTGATCCTTTTTGTTTCCAATGAGCTGAACATTGGTTGGTTGGAGTTATGGTTCCTCTGCTTCAGGACGGCCATTTAACAGGGCAAAAAAAGGAAGAGAAGTGCAACGTGCTTCTCAGCAACCAGGGACTGATTTTAGGGAACCTGCATGACATAATCTCCAATCTCAACCTTCCAGATCAAGATTGTGTACTGTGTTTGTTGCGCTTTGAACTGGAACGACGATTTGAGTTTTAGTTTGTATCCAGTTTAGTTTGCTCCAATTGAATGGTCGCCGATCACGATCGCCCGATAATAGCTTTGGGAAGTTTGGTCATCAGTCTCTATAATGGCCAATATAGAAAAGCCGATCAGATGACACAAAACTCTTGGGACAATTTTTTCGCGCGCTGCTAAAATGGCTTCACCGGTCTGGCAATTCTACGTGTTGTGTGAAAAAGACAAATCATTAGCAATCTGCAACCTGTGTAACAAGACAATTCCACGAGGCGGGAAGCACCCAAAGCATTTTAACACCACGAACCTCATCAGACATTTGGAGGTTAGTCACGTAAAGGAACACGGACAGTTTTTAAAGTTGGCTCGCGCTAAGAGAGTGGGAGAGTTTAGCAACTCGTGCTGTTCACTCACTCAGCTGTTGGTAATTCCCCTATCTCACCTACGCGGTTTCGCTCAGTAGCCGTAAGTACGCTTCATCATGATTCACCGCGAGTTTTGGCACTGTGATTATGTTTCCATCTTTCCGTTTTAAACATGTCGTTAAACATGAAAAATTAAACGTTAATTTTTTTTGGCAGAACTTCTGGCGATTCACGTCCTACTTGTCTCTTATTTAATTTAATTTTATACAATCTACAGGAAAGTTGTATTTGTCAAGCTCTAAGCAGTTCCCAATTATCAAGCACAGGCTGCTATGTTTTAAGTTGACGTATTGCACATGTTGTTTGCCATTAAATACAGTTGTCAATTCATGATATTCTTCTTCTTGTAATTTCAATACTTAATTTACATTGTTGTTAGATATAGTTTAATAAATAATGCTACATGATAAGGCTTCAAGTAGACCCTGTAATCGGTGATCGGTATCGGCCGATACAGCTTCTAGTGATCGGAGATCGGCCCCAAAAATCCTGATCGGAGCACCCCTAAAAACTATACTTATTAATGTTACTAATGTTACTATATAATATTTTGAATCATATAAGCTAGGCCTGGTCACTGATGCCATTTTGTTTACTGAACACTGAACTGTGGATGTGTAGATAATGGCATGATCCAATATATACATTACTTACTTTAACCACTCTGGCTTCTTTCACTTTGAAAGAAAAAAGTCACGTTATTCTATCTACAATTTACTTTTCTACTATATAAACTTTCCATGCAACTGGGGCATTTCCCTCATTAAACTGTGCATTATTCTGTGCGAATCCATGGCTTCCTGATTTCTAAACTGCCTGGGCAAAAAAAAAAAAAAAAAAAAAAAGAAAAGAAAAAAGACAAGACTAAGATTTCATTCGGCCACCTTTAGCTTTGATTACAGCACACAATGTGGTGGCCAGTTCATGCGTGAAATTGATTCCTCATGCTCCCAGAACCACTCTTCCATAATTCGATT
Organism: Clarias fuscus; assembly: GCA_030347435.1. NCBI lineage: Eukaryota > Metazoa > Chordata > Actinopteri > Siluriformes > Clariidae > Clarias > Clarias fuscus. The sequence continues at coordinate 11,207,670 of CM059218.1, forward strand.
CCTGGAATATGCCTGTGTCATCAGGAAAGAAAAACTCCATTGATATGGAGAACCATAGCAATGGAGTTTTGATGCTGATCATTCAGTACTGTAAATCATTCTGATCATTCAGTACTGTAAATTCAGTTCATTGCCTGATTTTATTGCCACAAAACATTGCTGAGCCTAGACATGACCAACTGAAGGAACTCCAGGTGAGACCATAACACTTCTTACCCTGATGCACATATGACTCTGGAACAAGGTCAATCTGTACTCATTAGAACACATGACCTTTCTCCATTGCTTTAAGTCCAATCCATTGCTCCATGACCCTCGCCAACAAGTAGTTTTCTAATGGCCACACAGCTTTTTACTCCCAATCCTGTGAGTTCTTGTCACACTGTGTGGAAGTGCTCTTAATTTTCTTTCTACTGTGAATGTTTTAACAATGCAATTGTTTAAGTTATCTCTATTCACGTTTTTTCCCAAAGCTGATGGTTCAGCACTATTCTTAACCACATTCCAGTACTAAAATCTCCTTAGATGTTTTTTTGTTATCTCCTAAGTTTCTATAATTTATTTATTTATTTTTGGCTTGAAAAATTTTATCCTCTGAAATGATGCCTTTTTGTCCAGTGAGCATGGAAACCTGGGAGTCTGGAATACACAGATCTTTTAAGCAATATCACAGGACAGGGAGTGCTGTCCACAGCTATGCTGATATTCAGTACCACAGCATGATCTTGAATGTGATATTGCTTTCATACAACAGCTCTACAAACACCATTTATTATAAATAATGTTAAGCTGGTAACTGACAGTTAATGTAATGATACATATAGTTAAACATTCCAGTGCTGGTGTATTCTATATCAGCATTGTCCAATCAAATTACTTGGTCTGAGCTAATTGTTGTGTAAAGATCCATTAACCTAAGCCTAATCTTATTAGGTGATTTAGAAGCCTTTAATGTTCGCTTTTAATTACATCATTTGTAATCCTGGTCTTTCTGGCACCTTATTGCTCTCACTTTTAATGCACCAAATAATTATTTACAGAACAACTTTATGATTATTTAAATGCAACATTTTTTGCCTAATAAAGTCTACTACTGTTGTAACAAATATCATAGCAGATATGCCTACTAATGTACTGTAGGTAACTAAGCAGGGTAATGATATTCATGTAGTAACTGGGGTGCTGTGAATGGAAATGACATATCGGTCCATCCTTAACTTTGAAATTGCTATGACAGTGTTTGATAAATAGCAAGTTATGTTAAGCAGATGCACACAGAGCTCATAGCCATAACTGGGTTAACAGGTTACTGATTGTTTGCCAAACAGTACAGTTACAGACGAATACACATAAAAATCCTTCATTTGGAAAGGTGACATTACCAGGCCTGGAAAGTAATGTTTGCAAATAGGCTTGTTACGCAAGTTCCACCACTGACATTATAAACAGACCTGCTTGTTTTTTTTAATGATTAAGAAATAATTTAAAGTTTAATATTAAAAATGACAAACAGATCATGATTTCTACCAGTTTAACAAAATGAAAACCTTAGAAAACTCAATGTCTGTATGAGCACTGTTTTTCCGTTTGTTGTGAGCTCTGACCAGAACAAAAGTATTAAAAAAATTATTAAGTATTAAACTTAAGCAACATTTTATTTTCATTATCAATTATTTAGGTCATTTTTATCTGGTTTCCAGAGTACATATTTCGAGATCATGTTAACCACACATTTGTCCGATTTTAGTACAGTACAGTACGTTTCTGAGGGTCTCAGGTTCAAAACCCCTGAGCAACAATTTACCACTGTTGGGCCCTTGAGCAAGGCCCTTAATCCTCAACTGTTCACATGTATAATGAGATTTCTTTTAAAATTAAGTTGTTCTGGATAAGTGTGTCTACCAATTGCTTAAATGTAAAGATGTATCCTGTGTCCACTCTAAGTTGCTTTGGATAAATATATCAGTCAAATTAGACTGAACGAAAAAAAAAGAAAAGCTTCACACGACTGAAATTCAGTGCAACATAAAAGAGTGAATCATGGGTGAAACATGCATGTCTTTTCTGTCCCTCAGTGAGCTCAGTGATCTGTCCCCAAGTGCACATTATGTGGGATCCTAGTATCAGCATAAATCACCCCTAATTATAAAGAATAACAAGAAAGCACTGACAATAGTTAAAATTCTTTATGCGTAGATTAGTTTGTGGACACCTAACCACAAACACAAAAAAAAGGACTGAGCAAAAGTCTTGAGCTAACCATCATTCCTTCATACTGAATTCAATCATGTACTGTAAATGGAATTAGAGAAATGGGATCAAAATGTTTTACTCTGCCAGGCTGAAAAGTGCCTAAAGATACAGTACAGTTTAAAAATTGGTTGTTTATGTAAAACAACCTCAACCACTCAGCATTCTGCATCACCAGTATACTAATCACCAGCCTGATCATCAGTCATCAGCTGCACCTGTTTCTCACTGGTTCATGCCTTACGTTAGAAAAAAGATATTTTTTATGCTTGAATGATTCATAGGTCACTGTGTAGCTTAACAAACAAAAAGCATTCCTCCGAAACTGGTCAGGTACAGTGCACCTGAGAAAGACAAACACTCAAAAAAGATGAGAGCCAAAAAGTCCTTCACAAAGTCTGATTATTCCTCAAGAATGCATTAAAGACACAATGAAGGCAGGTGCTTTGGAAGCAAAATGAAGAAATGAGGAGTAGCTCAAGACAATTACGCATTACTGTATAAGGGTGTGATATTCAGGTCTCCACAAACATTTGGGCACACATTGTATTAAAACTAAGTTGGTTTTACAACAATGCCTGATAGCTCCTGTTTAGTAAGTAAGGCTGCGTTTCCCATTATAAGCTACATTGCTGTATGCTGTTTTTTTTGTTGTTGTTGCTCATAACAGTTTACATTCGTAATTATAAAGAACTTTTAAGATGACTCTAATCTGAATGCGTTTTCCTCTGAAACAGGGGACCGTCTGGGTTAAAACACATCAGGAGTTTGTGTGACCACTCTTTCATTTCATACATTAGATGTGATTTTAGCAAGAAAAATATGCTTGGAGGTCGGCAAGCAGTCAGTCGGCAGTATTTGTTGAGGTCCAGAAAAAAGAAGAAAGACAGAAGGCTCACTTCAGCTGTTTTAGCACTGCAATGAAATCCCTGAGCAGCCAGTGCTGATGGATGACGACAGCAGCCTATGCAGAGGCAAAAATTTGTATGAAAACCGATTCACATTTAGGTCCCATGCCTGCGTATCGGATACTGTATGTATCCGATCTAGGACTATCTATGAAAGTGAATTAGATCCGATGTGAATTACATCAGAGTTTTGCGTTGAAACAGCCATAAAAAAAAATCATGTATTCCAATTTGGGGCAAAAATCAAAATTGAGTCACTTCAGGTTGGTAATGTGAACAAGGCCTGAAACTAAAACATGCATTAATATTATTATTACATAAGGAAGTGTTTTAATAAATTTGCAATGGTTAATTAAAAGTAGTTTATTATGTGAAATACTTGATTCATACTTTAATAAGGCATGTGTTATGTTTGGCCTGCTTTTAATTATTTTATACCATTCTAAGATATCATACTAAGAGATAAACAAATTCAAATGAATCCAAAAACTACTCAAGATTATAGATAGAATCATTTGCTACTGGACTACAGTATTTCTTGGTAACAAGTCTTACAGAGGCTTGTTTTACAATCAATACACTCAATGTCTAAATCCAGCTGTACAGTAACTGTACCATGGTAATAGATTTCATACAACTGAATAAATCTATTTTCCTCCAAACAGAAAGGTATGCGTTACACACCACAGTCATCCTTATACACACCATCAATGCATGTCATTCCAGCACTACGAATGTAACATACATTCCTGCTCTTGTGCAGGAAACAAAGCCTTTTGTACTGTATAGAGAACATATTTGTTTAACCTTCTTGCTCTATTCCTAAGGGTAGTGTTTAACAAATCAGACAAAAAGAAGAGAAAAATGCCAAGAGCACTACATGTGGTTGGTTTGCCTTTTTGATCTAAGCCTCCAGTTCCTTTTATAACTTTTCTTCTTTTTTTTTACCATAACAACAAAGCTCGACTTTCTCCACTGTTGCCATAACAAACTAATGGGATTTCCTCTTTTAGAAATCTAAAGAGCTTTCTTTCTCTCTCTCTCTCTCTCTCTCTCTCTCTCTCTCTCACACACACAGTCATACTGTACCTGGCAATAGATCTGGATAAGATACACCAGTTCCCTGGAGTTGAGGCTGCTGTGTGTCGGATCGTTCTCATCACAGGTCAGAGTGAGCTGGAGACAGAAAGAGAGGAATGATTAAGAGAGAAGCTGGAAGGTGGAGCCAAGTTCAGGAAGAGACATGTCAGCTATGTTTACTGTTTTAACAGCTAATGAGAAAAAACACGGAGAGAATTTATGAATCAGAAAAGAGCATCCAGAAAACCTGCTTTATATATCTTCTACATATATACATATAACATAAGCGGTCATTATACAGTACTGTACAAAACCTTGATCCCCATTCATTTCTTCACATTTTGGTTCTAAAGAGACAGACTGTCTTGTATTTTTTATGTAGTTTCGAGGAATACTTCTCCCGCAGCTTCCTGAAGGACTTTCTTGGCTCTCATTTCAGCATGTTTTTTGCTCTCATTTTCAGCCGAGTCCCTGTACCCGACCAGTTTCAGAGGAATGCCTTTGTTCGCTAAGCCACACAGTAACCTACAGTATGAATCATTCAAGCATAAAAAGATTTAACTTAAGGCATGAACCAGGTGCAGATGAGAGATGATCAGGCCGGTGATTAGTACAGTAGACTGTGATACTGTGTGATGCTGAATACTGCGGGGTGGAAAAAAACAAGAGGAAATTTCATCTTGCTGCTGAGACTGTTACAAAAACAACCAATTTTTTTTTTATTGTATCTTTAGGTACTTTGCAGCCAGCCTGTCACAGTAAAATCAACGTCATTCTCTACTTATAAAGAAATGGCTCAAGACTTCTGCACATTAAGTCTGCTACACTATAACCTGTTTTCTTTATCTACTGTATATAAAAACCAAACAGGCATGTTTTTCTAAGGTCCAGAACATGAACATGAAGACTTTGATCTAATCAGTGTGAATAGAATAGAGAAGTATCCTGTAGCTACTGTACGTAGTAGATCAGCTCTCAACAGAGCACTGAAATATTAAAGCGTGGCTTATTTATAGCAAAAGAAAAAAAACGAATGAAAACGCACAAGAGAGTAAATGACCTATTTGAGCTGTGCATTGAAATTGAAATGACAGAACACCAGATTATTGAACTACTTGTAGAACCTTACATACACTAATTTACGGTATGTAGTCCCAGAAAATGACTGAGGAGAACCATTAAAGTACCAATGCTGTATAAGCTGTCCAAAAAACATACACATGATTTTTGTAATCAAGTCTCACTCAGTGTTTTTATTTCAGTACATTTCAGAAAAGCACAATGTTGAGCCAAACACATCACTGCACAAAGCTATATCATCACTACTAAGCACATCAGTATACGCTTTAAAGCACCACTTTAAGGAAAGAAAAAGCACTCCTCACCACTCCTCCATCTTCCCTGCTTCATCTAGCCAGCCTGCACCACACTGACGCATGCTTTAGCTGGACACCTCCTAACACGCACACACAGGCAACCCGTCACACTGTATACAGATTCCTCCATCCACCCATTAGCCGAGGCTCAGCAAACGCAACCCCTTCAGGTTCTCCTCTATCTAGAGTCTTCAAATCCTTTCTATCAAGGGCATTTAAAAAGAAGCTGCTACTGCAACGGGAAAGCGTGTGCACCCTGCCGTGTCTAGTTACGACAGGAAAGGAGGACAAATCCAATCCTTACTCCTGCACTAGATGGAAGCCCTGCCCCTGAGGTGATGTGGGACTGAAAGAGAGCTCAGATGAAACAGCGAGCACAGAGTAAAGCTTCAGAATGCATCTGAGAGCTTTCGCTCACTGACATAATGCAAAGAGCAGCGCAGACAGGCAGTGATGTACAGTCATTATTTTAAATGATGAAGGGAGAGATCAAATCCATTATCAATAAGAAGGCTTGCGAATTAAACTATTACTAGCTGAGGAATGAATTACAACAGGAGGTGACTTTGATGACATCACAAGAATGATGTGCGACAACCTATTACGTACACACTCTGAAATGTTCCAAGCCTGTATTACTTTACTAGCTTTATGCCAAATATTATATTCAATTCAAAGATTTATGTTCAAAATTACAGATATAAAATTACAGTTCTGTTTGTATTTTGTACGATGTGTATTCAGGGAATCTACTTTGGACACTTTTGGAAAAAGTAAAGGATCTTGCAGTAAAATAATCCACCTTGTTTATGTTCATAAACAGTATTGCAGCCAAGGGACTTTACCAAACGCAGAAAATGACAGTGAATATTGTTCTGGTCATACGATCTCACCTATTCACTCACTCTTTGTCTATTCCGCTTTATCCTGTATACAGAGTTACGGGGGGCCTGGACCTGTCCCAGGAGACTTAGGGCACAATGTGAGGTACACCCTGGATGGGTGGCAATTCATTGTAGAACATACACACCCACTCACATGTTCATTCACACATTACAGCCAATTTGTGAACTCTTATTAACCTAACCTGTATGTCTTTGGACTGTGGGAGGAAACCCACATAGCACAGGGAGAACATGCACAGCCCCGAAGTGGGAAATCGAAACTGGACCCTGAAGGTGCAAGCCGACAGAGCTAACAACTAAGCCACCGTGCCACCTTGTCATATGATCTATGGATTAAAAGTCCTCCTGTGCAGTACAATGCAGCAGATTTACTGTTAAGGAAACAATAAAGCACAAAGATATTCTTCAAGCTACAGAAAATTTAAACAGCTCATTCATTTCCACGCTCCATTGTCTGCTTTATTGCTATGCAATCAGACCTGCTCACCATTTCAGTCTCTTTTCAGATCAGTATCTTCTCAAGAGGTGAAATGCTCACTGACAGACTTCCAGTAAGCTTATATAGTTCATTCTATGAGGAGTGTCCCAACCGGGACTTGTGATGAATTTTTTTATGAATGAAGGCGTAAAACCGATTGAAATGAACAGAAGACTTCAAGCACTGTAGGTTTATGAGACTCTGTAGACACAGCAGTAAAACATTTGTATGGTGCAAACGTTTTTTTTTTTAAGAATGCCATGTGTCTGTGAATGGGTATACCAGCCAAGGTGGGTCGGAGTTCACTGCCATCGTTCCTATAAACATTCAGCAGGTGTAACCAGCTTGCAGAAGATACGCATCTTACTGTGGGAACTGGAAACACATTTGCCAACACCACTTGTACAATACAGCTGTGAGTTACTGTCACATCCACAGTACAGTCCTGACCGCGCTCCAAGCCATTTCTATGTTTTGACCATTAAAGGAGTTCCTGGGAGGCTAGCATTTCAGACAGTGATGCAGGCAGTCTGATCATGGCCCTGGTATACTAAGAAAACTTTCTACCTGGAATAAGTGCATTAGTGTAGCAATATTATTTTATAAAGAAATACATTTTGAGAGTTTTTAGCTCTCATAACTATGGTGTTATTCTGCACAATCAAAGGTTCTGGTTTGATTTGAACACTTTTTATAGAACGATAGTAGATAACTAAGTTAGTGTTTGTAAAATCTTAACTAATACATTTAAAAAAGGGGGTGTCTGAGGTGGTTTTCAAAATAGTAACTTATTGCAATTTTTCTTTTATTTAATTTAATTTTGCTTAATTATTTTTCCATGGTAAACTTTGGAGCCGAGGTCACACACTGAAAGCTTAGACATCTTAGGAAAATCTGATAGCATGTACACTCCACTCTCCAAACCCCAGGAAAGCTTTGGCTTCAGTTGCTCGTTGATAAAACAGTGCTGAGTGAGGCTTTGAGAATTACAGCTTTAAGATTTAGGTCTATGTCAATGAGAGTTAATCTAAGCCTGAGGCATTAACAGGAACTGGGAAATCAGAAATCATCCACCCTCTCCACCCTACAGAACGCTGCTGCTTTTAGACCACTTCCACTCTCCAGGGGCAAATAGGGATTGTGTTGTCTTCTCTGTAAACCTGATCTGAAGTATGTGGGACATCAACACTGCCTCAATGCAGCAAAGATCTCTTTGGGTAGAAGTTAACTTATACTGCAGTGTGGACGTGTTAGTTCAATGTCTTTCTTTTGTTTCTTCCTTTCTTTTTTAATATTAAGACATAAGCTAATATTGGATAATTATTGCAGTGGTTAATATGTTTCAGCTGGCAAACAATGATTTTAACGTTACCTGATGCAGTGAGCAGCTTCTCATTTCTTAAACAACCATGTCAGAAGACATGTTTCCGAGATGCATCACACGTCCATGGGATGTGGAAAAGATGTGTTTCAGAAGGGGCAAACTATTGGCTTGCAGTAAGCAAAGAAAACAATTAAGGATATTGCTGAACTTACTTGAATTAGATAACGAACTGTTCAATGGTTTATTCAAATCTGGAAAGATAATGCTGAACTCTGACCTTTGTAAAGAAGTGTGGTCAGAATGACCATGATTAGAGATCACTTAAGCGACTGGTGATGTTATTTAATATCTTTTAATATCTTTCAAAAGCATTCAATCAAAAAAAGAATTTCCACACACAATATAATGATTACTCACAGGATAGAGACTAATCAGAGAAGAAAAGAATTAGAGTTTCCCATGTCAGGCTGTGTAAGTAAAGTCTGCAGCCCGACCAGTTTTGCCAGAAACTTATTCTCCTTTTCATTATCATGCCAGCTGAAATACAGATCATATCCTGCATTCCTGCAATCCTGATTTTCTTTCTGTTTCACTCTTTTCTAAAACATGCCATTTCAGTGGGTTTTAAACAGACTGCCTGGGAATGCCCCTTTGATGACATGCATTTTTCTAGCCAATCAGAACGTGCAAACTGAAAAGGACAGGGGGAAAAAATAAACCCTTTTAAACCACTGGCATTTCCCACCAGTTTCTGTGGCTTTTCCAACCCGTATTCTTAGGTTTGATTCACTATGATATTTTCAATGTTCAGCAATATAAAATTTAAAACAAAAAATATAACAGCTAAAGAAGAGTAGGATAGCTGTTAGCAGTTACCCACTAACAGCTACAGGTGTCTTGTTTGCGCTTAGCAGCTAATGGCTAAAAAAAACGTTCTAAAGAAGATGGGCCATTAGATTTAACTTCACATTTTAACTTGTACATCTCTTACCAGGTTAAAATATCAATAAGCCTTATTTGGTTTGTTTGGCTTTTGGGAGAAAATCACTAGGGAGCAGCTATTAGCAGCCTAGCAAACCTACTTGCTCTGTTTAAACACCCTACACTACACAGCTGTGGCCAAAAGTTTTGAGAATGACACAAAAAAAAAAATTCATAAAGTCTGCTGTCAGATGTTACTGAAGTATAAGTACAAGCATTTGATAAGTGTCAAAGGTTTGTATTGACAATTACGTAAAGTTTATGCAAAAAGTCCATATTGGCATTGTTGACTCTTCTTTTTCAAGACATCTGCAACCCGCCCCCGGCATGCTGTCAATCACTTCTGGGCCACATCCTGACTGATGGCAGCGCATTCTTACATAATCATGCTTGGAGTTTGTCACTGACCACATGTTCTCAATGGTATTAAGGTCCAGTGAGTTTCCTGGCCATGGACCCAAAATTTCAATGTTTTGTTCCCTGAGTAACTTACAGTAGGTATCACTTTTGCCTTATAGCAAGGTGCTCCTGGAAAAAGCATTGTTTATCACCAAACTGTTCTTGGATGGTTGGGAGAAGTTGTTCTCGGAGGATGTTTAAAACACTGAAGCAGCAGACTTTGTGAAAATTAATATTTGTGTTATTCTTAAAACTTTGGGCCACTACTGTAGACTGTAGTTTCAGTCCTGGTGAGTAAACAGAGTCCAGATATAGTGGTAAACCATGATGGTAACCTATGATATTTAAACTCTGCAATTAATCTGTGGTGTTCCTCGAGAAGTCATCTGTACTATTGATCGATGATCGATTAGTAACTGCAACATACAATACTTCCTCAATAGTTCTTTTGCCTGAACAGCAAAACACCACTCCAGCCAAACAGCACTAGGGGAGGAGTTTGTGCACAGAACAAGGAGAGGAAATGTTTCGTGTTGATCTTCAGTCAGAGAAACAACCAAAGAGGAGAAGATCGTAAGCTATAAGAATAAGCTATTAGATAAGACAAGGGCAAAGAGTCGCATTAATGTAGAACGGACTAAAGCCTTTGAAAAGTTTGGCTGTTCTGGAGCTATTAACATTTAAATATGCAACTCCTGGAACAACTCGATTTTTACACAAGTATGGCGAGGTCCAGGGTTTCCCCTGTGTCTAGGCCAATCCAGCTAGGTATCCTAGGTTGCCGTCTTTTTCCCCAGTTTACCCCCTCGCCTGGAAGTCTCCCGGCTGGAGAACTCCAGAGACAACGTTCTATTTTTTATGCCAGCGTAGTGAGCTCCATGGTGACTAACCACTCAAGCCCATCGACAAAAGTCATGAAAAAGTTCCTGCTTGATAGATAATAATAGCATTCCTTCTTTTGATCTTTCTTTTTTTCACATAACCAGTGGATGTATTATTTTTCCCATGCAGTAGAGTTTGTGCTTACTTGGTTAATACTAATTTATTAGTAGCAACAGTTTGCTAACCCAGAACATAGCTAACATTAGCTAATATTACATGCCATGTCGTTGTCTAACCTCACTACTAGTTCCTACTTTAACCCTACTAGTTCCTACTGGGCCTCATTTGTGGAGTTTGCGAATGCTACATGCAGACCTTTTTACTTACCATGCTATGCTCAGCAATGTTATGATTTTTGGCCGATACCGGTCACCGATTACAGGGTCTACTTGAAGCCTTATCATGTAGCATTATTTAGTAAACTATATCTAAGAACAATGCAAATTAAGTATTGAAATTACAAGAAGAGGGATATCATGAATTGACAACTGTATTTATTGGCAAACAACACGTCAACTTAAAACATAGAAGCCTGTGCTTGGTAATTGGGAACAGCTTAGAGCTTGACAAATACAACTTTCCTGTAGATTGTATAAAATTAAATAAAATAACAGACGTCAGTCGATGGAAGTTCTACCAAAAAAAAAATTACGTTTAATTTTTCATGTTTAATGACATGTTAAAAAAATTAAACATGTTTAACTGGTCGCGCAGAAAGATGGAAACGTAATCACAGTGCCAAAACTCGCGGTGAATCATGATGAAGCGTACTTACGGCCACTGAGCGAAACCTCGTAGGTGAAAGAGGGGAATTACTGCCAGCTGAGTGAGTGGCGGCGCACGAGTTGCTGAGCTCTCCCGCTCTCTTAGTGCTGGCCAACTTTAAAAATTGCTCGTGTTCCTTTACGTGATTAACGTCTGATGAGGTTTGTGGTGTTAAAATGCTTTGGGTGCTTCCGCTTCGTGGAATTGTCTTGTTACACAGATTGCAGATTGCTAATGTATTGTCTTTTTCAAACAACACGTAGAATCGCCAGACCGGTGAAACCATTTTAGCAGCGCGCAAAAAAAATTGTCCCAAGAGTTGCGTCATTATATATGCGGCCATTATAGAGACTGCAGATCAAACTTCCCAAAGCAATTATCGGGCGATTATGATCGGCAACCGATCACTCGGAGCATCCCTAGTTATGATCCATAAATTAGGACAAATAAAACTATTTCGTTTGAAAAAAATGTATGCCATTGTATAAACTTTCATTACCATTAACCATTATCCTTATTACTATTATTTATTATATTATTGTTATTATACTTATTATTATTATTATTATTATTAACGAAGCAAACTAGCTACTCATGTATAAGTATTGTACTGCCAACAGCAATCTAAACACAGCTATGGGATTTTCACAACATCCCTTGAGGCTCAGTTCTGCAAGTAGAAACGCCTTGCTGATTTTATGAGAGAGCTCAGAGGGGAATGGACAGACTGCTTAGAGCTGACAAGCTACAGAAACTCAAGTAATGACTCTTTATAACCATGCTGAGAAGAAAAGCATCTCAGAAAACCAAATATGCTAAATCTTGAGGCTATAACAACAGAAGACCAAAACGGGATCAGCTGCTGCTTCATAGCAGGGAGAACCTACAGTACAGTACCATCTTTGTGCATGTCAAAAAAAGTAATTTTCTGATTAAATGTTTTGAGCACTTATATACACATCTTATCATATCAGTGTCCAGGTAAACAGGTAAGTACATAATAGTCCATATAAATGGAGCTAATTGAGATTATTCTATGTTAACATCCCAGGAGAACTCAAACCTCCACCCTTATGGAAAACGTAACCTAACCCAATAGCCATTAACTAACAGTTAAAGCCACTGAGATCACATTGTTGCCCATCAGGTGAGAACATTAACCGAAGTGCTTGACTCCACTGCACCACTGGCACATGATTTGCAGTTTGAATCACCGAGTGAATGTTCCAGGCATACTGGTGTTCCTATTAAAGTTCTTTATTAATCTATGTACAACACTCAACCAATCCATCATATACTGTGATCACATACTGTGATATTAGCTGAAGGTCTGTGATACTTACTGTATATTAACACCATGCACAGCATGTCAGTATTTTCATTTGTTTTCTGGCCCGACTGAAATAGTAAAATTGTCCTGCACATGCCTTCTTTGTTAATACCACAATCCTGTTCATTTCCAGCAGGGCAGAAAGGCTTAGATCTGCTTCCTGGTTTGTATTTTCAAGATATGCACAGATAAAATATATATAGTAGTTTTTGGTTCAAATATAATACAAAAGAGGTTTTCACTGGACGAGCTTAATATAGTGTTGCTACAGTATTAAGAGCATGTGTATGTGCAGCGGTATAGTGTGTGTCTGTCTCTCTGGCACTGCAGTATTTTACTTAGAACCCTTAAACAGTAGGTGCAGTTTGCTGCAGTACAGCAGACATGTGGTGTATGTCTGTGTGTGTGTGTGCGAGAGAGAGAGTACAGATCACATGACCAGAAGAGGATAGAGCAGGGAAGAGAAAAAGGCTCTGTCCTGTCTGTGTTTCTATACTACAACGCACTGTCTGTACAATACGACGACGCGCTTTAGACGCTGCAGAGGACACGCTACTACTGCTCTCTACTGGAGGCTACAATAACTACAACGCATGATACGTGTAAAAGGACTGCAATACATGTGTCTGTTGTGAACATGTCTGGTGTTTGAATACTGAGGCAGGCCTCATCTGGTGACACCCTGTTGAGGTGAAAGTGACGTTTAAAACATTACCATGCCTTCAGAGCGGATATTTTTGGGCTGGTTGTTTGGTTTATATGTTCATTAACTGCCTCGTTAGTTAATGCAGATGGAAGCCAGATGACAGGGAGAAATATTATTGGGAAGCTGAGAGATCGTGTAGTGATTGCATAATACATGGTGGTTTTGTGGTTGATGAAAAAGTCACAAAGATGTAGAAGGTAAAAGATGCGATGTTATTTAATACGATATTTGACATGAAATCTTGAATCACGTATTCAATAGGAGTTTTATGCCCGAGTGCTTCTATAGTTAAGGAATCATATATATGAAATAAGTATAAGCTGCAGGAAAGGATGCACTTAAACACAACACCATTCCTTAACCCATAGCTCAACCCTGTCTATTCAATCCACTCCCACGGTTGTAGTGAGAGAGAGAAAAAAATAAAATCCTCAGCCTCACCTGAACAGAGCCAAAGTCGACGTTTTCGTAGTGGAAGTGGGCGCACTCTGCCAGGCGGGGGAAATGGCCTTTGCTGAGAGGAAGCCTGCAAAGACAGGAAGGCTCATCAGTATGCATCTGATGCTCTGACCAAAGCAGTAAGAAAGGAGAATGGATCATAAAAAATAAAAAAAAAACATAGAGGGAGAATATTAAAGATCTCAGCTGAGAGGGGAGGGGCACTTACTTTTTCACGTTCTTGACCTTCATACTGGCTGTGCTGGTGCACGAGCGGAGAGACGAGTCAGCAGACAGCTCTGGGAGCACGGTCGCACTCCTCGCCTGTACACACATATACACACACAAACACACGTATGCAGACTCTTATGCAACACTATATGCATAAATGGTATGAAAATGGAGCGCACGCTTCAGGTACTGACCATAACGGCGATGGCGTCCTCCCAGCCCGCTCTCTCTGCTGTTCCTCGGCCTCCTCTCATACTCATCCTTCTCCTGCTCTGACGAGTGGGGGCTGGGTACACGTGCACGCACGAATACATACACACACACACACACACACAGAAGCCTATCATTAAAGAAATATTTTCCTTTTAATAAATCACAATGGATGGGAGACAGAATACAATCACATGCATGACTGAAAACAGCAGGGAAGAAGTAAATAATGCTGGACGAGTCAAACAGAATAGAGCTATTGAAATTCTGATCTGGGTGTGAGGCAATACACAAAACAGCATGCTACAGGTTAAACAGGTGTGGCTTGAACACAAAAAAATACAAATAAAAAAATGTGAAAGAACTCGAGCCTTCATACACCAGTTATTACACATACTGTACAGTACTTCCATGAATTACTACTTATAATTAGAAATACAGTGCGAAGCAGGCAAAAACTTCCTAGGACAGCAAAAATTTCAAGAAAAAATGACTCTGGGAGGTTTTTTTGTTTGTTTGTCTTTCTTTCGGTTATAACCTTATATAAGTGCGGTGTACCTTTGATCAAGAACATGATCAAAAAAGCAAACATCTGTCCGTTCCAACACTGGACAAAGGCGACGACTCAGTCAGAGTTGGTCATAAATGAAAAAGGGACATAAAGCACTTGTGTGAATCGGAACTGATTGAAATCTGAGCAGCTGTGTGGGGCGGGTAAGGTGAGTCCAGGTAGCTTTGGGGACTGGGGAGCCTTTTATTGTGCACAGTAAAGGTGAAACGAGAGATCTGGAGTTTAAACAATGTGAACTGGGGAGAGCTTTTTGTTCCCTAGAGAGGAAGAACTCCTTCTGTATTGGAAACACATACTCGCAGTATTCCTAACAGAAACACCTTGCATTATCAAAATTTATACCTAAAAAAAACCTTTTCTAGATTCTTACTGATGCCGTCATGCGACGTTGTATCACTATCTACAGTATATGGACAATCGTTGCTGCGATTACTGGACTCACCATACAGGAAAGGAGATGAGATGAGAGGAGAGGAGAAGTCACCAATCATTTAACCACTTGAACACAACACGCTTAAACAAACAGAATGCAGTGTCTTATATAAGTTCCCATTCACAACATGCAGTTATTGCCAAGTCTTGCAACATATACAGAGATTTAAGCAGGATGCTTGAGCTAGCCCTTTAAAATCCCTGACACACACACACACACACACACACACACACACACACAAAACAGCATGACTAATCATAATCCTCCACAACGCAAATTGAAGTGGAGTCTCAGGCTTTAGACGGCAAGCAGAGCTACGACTCACCCGTGGAAGGGATCAGGAACTGCCATGTCTCCTGGAGGTGCGGGAGCCGCGTTGTACGGTGCTGCAGCACTGCCGCTGCCTGCCTCCATGATCCTGCCTCACTTCAACAGCTGCCTGTCTGCCGGTGGAGGGAGGGGAGCAGATCGGTGCTCTGTTCGGAATAAAGCTCCAACCTTGGCTTTAGCAGAACGGCTAGACATTAACCCACTATGAGCTGAGGCGTGCAGGAGGTGTAGCAGGACACAGAGAGGATATCTGAATCTCTGTGTTTATCAAGTAATACGGCAAGGTGTTTAGTAACATCTCTACAACTACACTGTTCATCTTTCACTACGTATACTATAAACTGCTATAAAATATCATATTATTTATAATTAATTGTCATAATTACTAAAAAAAATTATTTAATTATTTTATTTAATATAATACTGATGTCTGTTATATTGATACATGCAAAAAATGTGTGATACTCAAATACTCTCTACAATCATGATATATATCAAATCACAACAAGGCACAACCCTTTAAAATAATAATCAGTGACAGGATTGTGTAATACTTTTTGATGTAAAGCACATTGTTACCGTTTCAAAGTCGATTGTTTTACCATGCGTTCCCGTAGTGAATCGGCATATTTGTTAACGTAACTGCCCATACACCAGTAGGGGGCACACAGGAGAACTCAATCAGGCAGTTTTGCACAAACTAAACACATAAACTAAACATGGACGACTTTCAAGGAGCTAAGTTTCCATGTCGACATTTAAGATTCTACTTATCTCCTGCCACCATTTCTGATATGGATATGTGTCACTGGTAAAGCGATAAAGATACATCATACATGTGGAGAGATTTACAGACCTGATGTCATAACTTTTCCTAAGAACCCGACCCCATTTTTGACGCGTTGAGTGACTGCACTGCCCCTACAGTTTGTATGCATATTGCATCTTATGAGCATATATGAACGTGCCGTGTTAATTTCCGAGGACGTGCACAAGCTATCCACCAAACGGGCACAAGATACATAAGGCAACTATCAAGAAAGCAAACCATATTTCTCCCCTAAGTCAGTTCAGATTACCACTTGAAATGCCTCAGCTACTTCACCTATAGTTATTTCTTTCATAGTATTTGATTTTGTTTTTCTCTCAAATGGTTCAATAACTATTCTAAAATGACATAACTGCAGCATTGATCATTAATAAAAATCAATTGCATTTGCTTTCTATTCGTTTAGCTAATCATGACACCTTTATGTTATGATAACTAAATTACATCTTTAGATGTCATACACCAGACATTACCACCTGATCCATCAGTAGAAAGGATCAAATTGAGAGTGACCTAAATCTTATTACTTGCCCCTGATGCATTTGGTGATTAACAAACACTATATGTGTAGGTAAACAGCATCTTTGTGTCTGTCAAGATCCACTTAATCCTTAAACACTGGCTTTTTTTTTTTTTTTTTACAAAATAGTATGAGTGTTTGAGCATGAACTAGCATGTACTGTAGGGCTTTCTATTTGTTAAGGATCAATGTATAGCATGCAATGTGTACACATAAATTACATAATTACATCTAACAGCTAAATGAGGCATTAGACCCACTGCAGTCTTCCTTTAAAAATTCTTTCATGCAGCCTCAACGCAACCTTCACCTTGAACGCATTTCATTTTCAAAACATGGCTGTATGTTTTCAACACGGATTTCAACATTAAACTTTTGAGGAGCTTTTAATAATCTACAGGGACATTTATGCTGCTTCATGGTTGGGGGGAAGGGCTGCATCTGTCATCATGGTATAGGATTCTATGGATGTTGATGAATGTTTGGTTGCTAAGCAACAGGACCTGCTCCTCTACGTCTTCATACACTGAAGGAAAAGTTGTACCCACTGCCGTGATGCTTCGGATGGAACCATCTGTTGAACCATTTTATATGGAATAAAGTTCTAATACATGAACAACTAATACTGTCCATGTATATTAAATAATGTTTTCATATTAAAAGGAATTTGTATAACTATCAATGTCTATTTCACAGCATTGCTGGCTGTTATGAATAGCATTGCTGTATAACTGTACTGCATGCAACACTATACTGCAGGTTAGCAGATGGGAGAAGTACAGTTAATCAAAATAGTCCATATTAATAAAATTTTGTAAATTCTGCTAAATTATAAAAAATAAAAAAAAAGACCAAGTCAAGACCAAGTCAGAGCATGAAATCTGAATCAGAAGCTTGCTGTTTGCTACCAGTCTCCATCCAAATGAAGAGAGCTTGATCTCTGGGGCAAAAACATCAGGATTTCTATTCTAGAAATCTTGCAGCTTAAATTTGCAACCAGTGTTGGTTGTACCAAGTGCTAGCAAAGGGAGGGGAATATTTATGCAATCAACAAATGTCTGCTTTGTATCTCTGTGTCATAATATGCTCCTTCAAATCTTAGGCATGTGTAAGTAAAAAGGTAAATATCACAATAGGCTCCATTTCAGTTGAAGGATGTTTCACTTCTAGAAAGTTCAAGTGGTTGACAGCAGATCAATCCCTGCTATCTGATATCGACCAGATGATAATGGGTTCCTTGTCGAGTCTGGTTCTTCTCCACATTATTTCCTATTGCCTTCTCAGGGAGTTTTTCCTTGCCACTGATGCCCTCGGCAGATAATTCTGATTTATGCATTTTTTCTCACACATTTCATACTCATTACCCTAATTTTCTTTTGATTATGTAATGTTGCATTGCATCAGTGACCATTATTAAAAGCGCTATATAAATAAAACTGAACTGTATTGAATTGGTTGTGAATAATTATCTAAGGGACTTTGAATAAGGCCTGAGATTCAGACATACAGAAGTTTTATTAAATATTAAAATTTAATTAAATTATGTAGATTAAATGAAATAAATAGGAGCAAATGTCTAACTGTGACAGGCTGCAAAGTGAGTAAAGATACAATTAAAAACTGGTTGTATATTTAATAACCTCAGCAGCAACCTCATTTCCCCTCTCGTCTGTTCCACCATTCAGCATCACCAGTATATAACGTAATATTATTTAATATTGATTATTTTAAAACGACACATAGGTTGAAGGTGATGCAGAAGCAAGTGCTGCTTTTGGGGTTCGATTATGGAATTGTGTTACTGTCCAGGAAACTGTGGAGAATATCATGATCTCTCCAAGTCCCGAAAACTTCCAAATGATGTTAACCTGCTCCTAGGTATGCATGCGTGTCCTGTCCAGAGTGTACTCCTACCTTGTGCTCAGCGTTCCTTTGACAGGCTCTGGATCCAACACCAGAATGAAGCATTTACTGACGATGAATGAATGAAAATTACAACTCAAACACATCAAATTAATCTCAATGAAATGTCAACATGGTAACTGGCTTAATTATGTGTAAAAAAAAAAAAAAAAAAGCAATCAGCAATTTGTCCAAAGCTGTCCCTAATAGACACTCCGAGCTATTACTCACAGATGAAAGTGCGCCTAGATAACGAAAGACAATCATTAAAAAAAAAAAAAAAGACAAAATGTCAGTTTGGGAATTACTATCTTTATGTCTTAAATAACACCTCACCTGAGCGTGGCGACATTCTCACCATCTGCCTGAGGAGTTTACAGAGCGCGTCGTTGCTTCGTCCTGCTTATTTCTGCCATTACTTACAAATGACCGCTGGAAACCAGGAACGCCATGAAGCGCACGCACTCGCGCGAGCACAGCACGCTGAAAAGTTCCCCTCTGCTGCCGTGCCCGCGCTGTTTTGTGGGCGTGTTTGAGCGGAAAATACGGAGGATACTCACCAATAGCACGTGCGCAAGACGGCGGCGCGCGCACGTAACGCTAATACAGGTTTGCGTTACGTCATGACCTAGTGGCTGTCCTCGTGCACGCGGAATTGATGAGATATGAAGGGCAAATCGGGATGTTTACAACGGAAGATGTTTAGGGCCACCATAAAAATGTTTTATGTTTATGTTTTTTGTTGTTATTGTTTTGATTTTTTACATTTAAGACAAAATTCTGCATTTTCCTCCCTCAGAATTCTGCCTTTTCCCCCTCCGACATTAATGTCACGGCAGATTTTTTCCATAGAATTCTGACTTTAATCTCAGAAAACTGACATTTCTCCTCATAATTCTAAGTTTAATTGCACAATTCAGACTTTTTCATCAGAATTCTGACTTTAATACCAGAATAAAGGCAGCATTCTAAGGTAGACAAAAGTGGGAAAATTGGTTCTGGTGGCCTTCTTCCATAGTTCATGGGGTTCCAGGTGGCACATATGAATAGAGAGGAGTGGGGAGGAGAAAAGAGAAGGCATTCTGTGCTGATCTCTTACTACGCTAGACAACAATAGCTGAAGTCAAAGAAAAACTAAATGGTCAAAACAAAACAAATTTTTTTTTTCTCCATCCATTTAAACGCTTGCTTCTGAACATCACTTAACAACCTTCAGTTCAAAAGTTATGATCCCCCCCGCCCCCCCACCCCAATTTGCAAATCATATCACCACCTAGTGTTGAATTTAGACCAGACTTCTTAGAGTCCACTGAAATGAGGTTATTCAGTGTAATATGATGTCAAAATATGTCACAAGGTTGCTGAGATGTGTAATGGTTTCCTGTTTGTTGGCATCACCATCAAATTAATTTGTGTGTTAAGAACAACCTGTGCCATATATTAAAAAAAAAATCAGAAAAGATTACATATCACTTTTTTGTGTTAACAAATTAACATTAATAAATTGGGATCGACCCTAAGAATAGATAGACACACCTTCTGGTCCATTTGGTGACCTAAAAAGATGCCCCATGATTAAATGAGACATCAGGATCTTATAGATATGTATGACTACTTCTTCCAAAATGGAAAAATAAATAAAAATAGCCTAGACTGTAAAAGTGGGCATCCTATCACTGATAGTCATTCAATTCAATTCAATTTATTTTTATTTTAATTACATTTTATTGATCAAAGCAGCTTTACGAAATAAAAAAGAAATTAGGGAAATGAGAATGTAATTTGTGAGAAAATATGTATAAATCAGAATGATCAGATGAGTGAGTGGAGGGGGAAAGTGGCAAGGAAAAACTCTCTGACAATAGGAAGAAACATGGAGAGGAACCAGACTCAACAGATTAATTGCTCATTTAATTATGCATCCACCCCCTACAATATATAATAATATATAATATATAATATAATTTAGATGTGAATAGATCTATTTACAGATAACAGCTTTTAGCACTAATAACACGGCTTGCCATTACTCCATGTACTCAACTAGACTTAGAGATACATTATATTTACTTAGTATGAATAGTAATTTCCACAAACTCGAAAGTAGTAAGTTGCAATAATCAAACTAAAACAAAAAAAGGCTTAAAAGATTGAATGTTGCATGTAACCTATCTAGACTACATGAGTTTCTGTAGTGAAAATAGCCATATTGAGGAAGGTAATATGGCGGACATTGGAAATTATTATTGAACAAATACAATAAAATTAGGATTTAATGTTTAAATATTTAGGACAATACAGTTTGTAGTGATTTTTGATGTTTTAAGTATACAGTAAATAAAAATAATAATAATACCTTTCAAAATATATATAGTGCCTCACACCATTTATAGTTTAATGTAAAAGGGTGCTCAAGCCAACTCAGAAT
The DNA here is from genome assembly GCA_030347435.1 of Clarias fuscus. Lineage (NCBI taxonomy): Eukaryota > Metazoa > Chordata > Actinopteri > Siluriformes > Clariidae > Clarias > Clarias fuscus. The sequence goes on from CM059218.1 coordinate 11,228,946, forward strand.
ATGTGATTAAATTTCTCATGAATGAATGCATAAACTGATCGACATTTCCAAAAGACTTCAAGCACGGTAGGGTAACGAGACCCTTACCCGAAATAAAACATTTGAATGGTGCAAACGTTGTAAAGAAAGCAACAATCGTCTGTGAATGATGATCCTAGCTGAGGTGGACTGCAGTACTTCCATTGGATATTCAGAGAGTAAAATGCCTGATCCCTGAAAATCGATACATATATTGTAAAACAACTTGTGGAAGAGACGCCTCTATCTGTGGGAACTGTACACACCAACACCACTTGAACATTATGAGAACTTGGCTAGGAGTTATTGCATCTCCATTATACTTTCCCCCATGCCATTTCCACATATTTGGGCCATTAAAGGAGTTCCTGAGAGGACAGACTGATCATGGCTCCAGAATAGTGAGAAAACTTTCTATCTGGATAGTATCCAAGCACTAGTGAAATGCTGGAGTAAGTGCTTTAGTGTGGCAGGGGATTATATAGAGAAGTAAAGTACCGGTTTGAGTTGAATACCCCTTGTAGACCTTATTGGTAGCACAAAAGTGGCAGAAACTAGCTGAACACCAAGATCTTGTGGTCACAGAGTAAATGTTTACTTTTACTGAACTAAACATGGAATTGACATGCGTCACTCATGAAGACAAATTAAAAAATAATTCAACCACAGACATCCAAGTACACTCTCATGTATTTTATTATATCAAAATACAAAAATTTTAGAGAGTTATTAGATGGAACGAAGCATCGGAAAATGACAACTTAACATAACCTGCTAAAATGTGCATATCTGGGCATCTGGTGATGTAAACAATGCTATCTGAACTGCTCCACTTTATATTAGCTCAATTGGACCATTTGAGACAGCTTACAAATATGACAGCCTAAACGTACTTCTTTTCTGACTTGTTTCTAAAAGCAGATCATGGGAAATGCTTTAATATGGATATAATGGATCGATAGATGAATTACGAGGACATTCCCCATATTGTCAGATCATGACCATTCGGATAAACCCCTTTTAAATTCTGCTCGCAATGTCCAAAAGAGTTAAACAGTGGAGACACACAACATGATTCGGATAATGCTATACAGATATGAGACACCATTAACATTTATTCCTAGCAGCAGACATGAAGAAGACACACCAGGCACCAAATCTTACTGTTTTACTGGGCATGTGAATTTTTTTTTTTTCAAAAGTCCCTGCCTATACTGAGCAGTATTATTCAAGGACGAGGAATTCGAGGCACACTGCATTATAGTGGTATCAGTCAGTTTGGCTAGCAACATTAGTACCAATTTTCTTGGCGAATGTTCGCTTGTCTTAACAGCAGTGGCAGAAGAGTGAAACAATACAGTAGAACAATATTTTACATAAGGCTTTGGTACAGCACCATACTGTTTAAGAATAATACCTGAAATAAATCAGACCTACCAATGACACTTAGAATGAATTCATTCAGTCGCTCAACTACAAAAGAAAAAACGAATATGTAAAAAGGTCTATTATTGGTGTTTTTGTAACACGTGAACAGTCTCAGTACACTGTATTTGAGGTGGAAAAAGAATGACGAACATATGCAGAAGTCAGCCCAGAAACTGTCTACATGAAAGAAATTGTAAACAAGTTCTATACACAAAACAAATCAAACAAAGTAAAAAAAAAAAAAAAGGTAGAACGTACAAGAACACGGTTCGAAATATGCTCCCAATTAGCGTGACGTCTAATGTATGAGGTTTAATCTTAAAACAGTCATAAATTAGTGCATAATGTTGTAGTACATTCTAGATTCTTAGTGCTGGTAAACATGAAAAGCAATGAGCAGGAGACACTGAATGGAAGCTGACAAATGTGAAATTAGTCGCGCATAATAAAACATAAAAAATGTTTCACGAAGCACTGTAAAAAATAATCTTTTTAAAAAAAGCACATTAAGCAAAGTACAAGCAATCTAAAAGCTGACATGACAAATTCATGTGCATGTGCCCTATTTTCTCCTAACAAGCAAAAAGGGGGGCTTGTCTACATATACAGCATTAGTTTTTATTCTACAAGAGAAATGCATTAGCTCAGGTCTCCATGCATGGACTGGAGAAACTCAAATAGAATCCAATCAAGCATCATGGAAAGAAACTGTTAGAATGTACAGAAATACTAAATAGGATCTGACAGGTTCGTACGGAAATCACTTCAACTTGTGTGTGTAAAAATCACAAATACTGCATTTCATTCTCCAGACTGTGTGTTGTAATCGATTGCGTTGCTAGGTCCTGTCCATGCTCAATGGGACTTCAAAAAAAATATTATTATGTTATTATATTATTAGAATACCCTGGTTACATATGTATATAATTTTTTTTTTTATTATTTGGTCAGCAAATCAAATTAAACAATGCAAACCATTAAGCAATTTCTTGAGTCACATCTGAGACTAAATCTGTTACTGTTCATGAATCTTACGAAACGTGCCTTTTTCGGTTTCTGCAGAGAGACAATGAGAATGCAAGTGCTGTCTTGTTAGTATGTTATTATTGCTTACAACCCTACTCACTAAAAGACCTTGACGAGAGGAACCGAAGTGGCGGGAAGAGGACTGTACATGAGTTGTTGTGTTAGCATGTGGAACACAGCACCACAAGAGTTCAAAAAGACATAGCACCAAGTCAAAATGAGGATGGAGTGCCACGTCCTCGCGCTGTATCTCTGAGTAATGTAAACACGTGTTTTTATAGGACTTGTTCTAAAAAAAGAAAAAAGAAAAAAAAAAAGAGAGACAAAACCACTGGACAAATGTTTAGCAAAAAAGCAACAAAAAAGGGTCCTCAGTGTCAATGGACAGCTGAAGGCCGGTAATTGGGGGTCCGGTAACGACTCCCAATATACTAAACATAAAAAGCAGCTTTACATACTGACACACATAATGTAATGAGGGGGAAAACAACAACCACAAGCAAATACAGACTTGTACAGTCCATCAGCCAACTGACGTGCTTAATGAAAAGTTTTCATTAAGATCTATGCACATCTAAACACTCTTCCACCTGCTTTCTTCAATCCAATGTTTTTCTAAAAGTATATGGAGATCAATGAATATATCTGAATATCAGTGAGGATCTCTACACAGGATTCATTTTTGGCTTGTTTGCAAAATTACAGCAACGTCCCAATGCGGTTTCCCCCACCTCGTGCTGTACTGAATAAGTTAGTAACAGATTCGAGAAAAGAAATCATTTTGGTGAGTAATTCCAGATGAAGTAGTTTAACAACGGGATTTCCAATAAATACATTAAATAAAGGACAGCAGTTTTTAAAAACAAGTAGAACAAACACTCTTCAAGCCAGACCATACATTCATCATCGGTTAGAACTAAACTGATCCGATACATGCTAATGTTTAATGTTGATGCATGTAGTAAGTCAGCAGATATTAGTGACCTCTAGACATAACAAAGTGTTTAAGGGATTAGAAACGCGTCAATTTGCTAACGACACCTCATGAAGATTTACAAATGGATGGAAAAACAAAAGATGGAAGATAATCCATGCTTTTTTTTCTCCCCCTAACAAAAACGGACAAGCTACTTTAAGTAGTTCACTTTGTTAAGTATAAAGCAATCTAGAGAACTTGCCATAATGTTTCTGGTGACTAGGTTCCTGTTAATTCTCATTGGTATATGTCGTCTTCATTTGTCAGCACGATATCTACTTTACAGTACTGCCTTGGTGTACATATAATATAATCTATGTGTTAATACTTGTATCTCTATCAAACTGATCAAAACAGTTCAACAGTACACTAACAATGCATTTCACAACTTCTACGGACATTTGTGCAAGGGTCGCCAAAGTACAATAGTTACAATACTTGTATTACTTCGATAACTTTGAGACCTTCTGAAAGTTTCGATTTTGAGCAGACATTGAAAAACTCTGATGGGAACTGTAATACAGTATATACTATGATTTTTTTTTAGTAGGTCTTTTTTTTTTCTCTCTGAAGTTGATGTATTTCCCCAAGCATCTCTCAGGTACAAAAGAGAATCTGAGGAGTGATCATGAAGTCACTCAAAACCCCTGTGAAAAAGGCAGTCTTTTAAATATTTTAAGAGGAAAAAAAATACTAGCAGTCTAGTGTTAATATCACCTTTAACATGCCAAAGATTTTGTTCACTGTAACTATACATTTTTTTTTTTTACCCCAAAAGTACAAAAGTATGTTTTGTATGCTATGTCCAGTCCCCACACTGACTATTAAGTATATTAAAAATAGCACTAATTGTCTGTGTTTCAAGAATAGACAAGAAATAAAAATGAGTTTACATTGCGTCGAAGAAAAAACTGGGCTAAAGCGGCTAAATTGAGTACACATCAACGCGCGGAAGAGACCCCTCCGAAGGGTTTATGATGACAGATCCAGATATAGCAGCAGATCAGTATTGCATTATGATCCAAAGACTTTGTTTTTAAACTTACAATTTCTGTGATCGTCTGTGCTTTGCACCAGATGATTTGATATTAAACTGATAAATAAAGCATAAAAATGATAAAGAACAGCAATTTTGCAATCTGGATTAATGCCTTCTTACTAAAAGAACAAATAATAATAACTATTATTGGCATTTTGCAACGACGGCCATTGGACTCTTATATAAAATAATGCTAGCTTGCACAAATGATGGTATAAGTGCTGTAAATATGTGCCAAAATTCCTTTTTTTTTTTTGTACTGAGGTATATTCTGTAGGAGGAGATGGATAAACCCTGTGTTAATTAGATGTTCCGAGGAACCTAACGGTTTTTACAGTATACACAGTAATTTATATTTGAGTGTTATCTACGGGAAAAAAATTCTGCAAATTTTTCTTGATAAATTTGCAGATATTTTATTCATTAAAAAAAGATAAATAATAACTTTTCGTTTGTGTTCATCCTGTGTCACTTCTTCTTCTACTTGGGCACCCTATTAAATTTACAGAAGACCCATGTGTAGGGACAATATTGTGCCAAAGGAGAAGCTGAATAAATCTTTAGGTCAATCAAATTCAATACTGACTGCATATCTTTTGTTGCACTTAATGGATCAGTATGTGGTTCTCGTAATGGTCAAGGCAGAGCGCCATAGTTTGGGGGAATTTGGGAGTTCACACTGGCCAAAAGGGCTTTCCTGTCTTCTCTGGGGCAAGGCCAGCGCAGCATGGAAGATAAGAGAGGGTAAGGGGATTTTCGGAGTAGTTTTTCCCTCCTCTTCCTGGTGGGAGAGCAGATCTTTTGTTGTTGTGGTGCCTGAGATGCGAATTGTTGCTGGGTCTGAGAGGAAGACACATCTAGAGAAAACGATGGAAAATGGAGAAAGACATTACAAACATTACATCATTACTGCACAACAATATTAAAGCAATGGAAAAAAACAACACAAAATGTAGAAATTACAGGACTAATTTACTGACGGTAAAAATGTGTAATACAACAGTAACACCCATATACTGTACAAATACAAGCAAATAGGGTTGCAGTGAATTATGTCTTTCATATGAGCCTAATTGCACTCTTGGTCCCTTTTGTGTATTGGCCTTGCAAGTCACTCTAGGAACGGTGGCTGTGTAGACAAATTACTCCAATCACAGGGCAAGTTTGCTGAACTTTTTTAAAGTTTTAGTATTTATAATGTTACCAATTATAATGTTGATCAATATTACATCTAGGGGCAAAAAAAATAAGGTTTGAAGCTGCAGGGCGAGAAAGCATTATTTAAAGGTGGACCACTTCAGGATGTCTATGCTGCTGCTATCTTTGCAGCAATTTTAAAAGGTCATTAGGATCATTCCTAGTGGTGTGAGATCAGCAATCATACAGTATACAGTACAAGCACCTTTCAGGACAGTCCTATTCAGAATCCTGTTTGCAGATGTTACACACCATCATCAACCACGGTGGTTTAGGAGGGAGAAAAAGTGCCAGTTCCACATGCCACCGTGGGGTCTATGAGGCCTGTATAACCTTTCGGGTTCCTTGTTATTCCAAACTTGCAATGGTCAGATGACAGTTCCTACTGTACATAACACCTTATATTATTAGGGCCTATATTAATCTGCCTACCTTCTCACACAGATCAGAACATTACACAGAACATTAACAATACATAACATTAACATGTTAGCCTTAATTATCAATTATATATCAGTAAATGGTAACAGGATCATGAGCACACAAGCTTTTATTTTTATGCTTGTGGGGACAGAATGCCAGCTCATTAATGCCGATCTCACAGAAAAGGCAACGCAGCAACAAATCGGCAAAAATGTCAATGCTGGCCATGAAACAAAGACACAAGAACACGCAGTGCAACGCAGCCCTTCACACATGGAGCCCAGTAGAGAAATGGCCTATGACTGCCGATCCAGCAGTGTGTGTAAATGTACGTTTACATTTTTGCCTTACATTTATCTCTTTATGCATCTGAGCAGTTGAAGGTTAAGGCTGGTGCTGGGGTTTGAATCTGTGACCTTCGCTGTGCTTCTACTCCACATACCTGCATGCATGCTTCCTGCACCCTCAGCACTGGAAGGTTAGATGTTGAACCTGTATGCCTGTTTGCTAAAGACAGCTGGGTTCGTAATGTCACCATACACAAAAACATTCAAGTTTATCCAACTCAAGAACACAGTGAGGACTTCATACTGCTTAGGGGATGCAACATACAGTAGCCTTCAATTCTGGCAACACCACAGCCTACAGTGCTGCCATTCTCTCAGGATCTCTATGGGGCATGCCTCAGAACATGGGTGCAGTGGAGTAGCCTTACACTCAGATCAAGTAAAGTCTTTGTGTCTGGTGTTGTGCAGATTTCCCACTTGATGGTGGCTGGCCCACTCACTCACTCACTCACTCATCATTTACACCGCTTAATCCTGTATTCAGGGTTACGGGGGCCTGAAGCCTATCCCAGGAGACTTAGGGCACAAGGCGGGGTACACCCTGGACAGGGTGCCAATCCATCGCAGGGCACACTCACACACTCATTGATCCACTACGGCCAATTTGGGAATGCCAGCTAACATAACCTACATGTCTTTTGGCTGTGGGAGGAAACCGGAGTACCCGGAGGAAACCCACCAAGCACGGGGAGAACATGCAAACTCCATGCACACAGAGACGGGAATCGAACCCGGACCCTGGAGGTGCAAGGCGACAGTGCAAACCACCGTACCACCTGGCTGGCTCAGATTGTATATATATATATTTTTTTCTATACCGCTTATCCTGTACAAGGTCATGGGGGGGTCTGGAGCCTACCTCAGGAGACTTTGGACACAAGGCGGCAGGGTGTCACTCTATCGCAGGACACACACATATACAAATTCACACACACACACTACAGGCAATTTCTGAATGCCAATTAACCTAATCTAAATATTTTTGGACCGTGGGAGGAAACTGGAGTACCCGGAGGAAACCCGCCAAGCATGGGGATAACATGCAAACTGTACGCACACAGACCCGAGGTGGGAATCAAACCCTTGACAATGGAAGTGCAAGGCCACAGTGCTAACCACTACGCCACTGTGCCGCCGATTTTATATATATATATATATAAAATAAAATAAAAATACAATAAATAAAAATAATAATAATTATTATTATAATAAAAATAATAAGAAAAAGGTCATAAAAAGAACATTATATAATAAATGAAATACCACTGACCCGTTCTTTTCTTTGATGTAGAGTTGTTGTTGTTGTTGGCAGCTACCTTCTTGTTTTTTTTTATACAATGATAAAACAGTGTTTCAAAGCTCTCAGACCCTGCAGGCACTCTCACTGCACCTACAGGTTCCCTACAAGACAAGCAGGCAGAGGCAAAATAAGCAGCATTATTTTACACAACCAAAAGCGATCATACCAGTTATTGTACATAAGCCAGTGTTACACATACAGTAAGAGTCTTACTTAAATGCTTTACTTACTAATTCCACTGAGTGACAGAATATAAAACATACTTTATATAAGGCAATCATTTAAGGAGTGATTTAGTCAAGTTAGTTCACATTTGACAAGACACTTCTGCTTTTAGAGAACAATCACGTAAGGGTTTACACTCCAATTCAGAATAATTATTTCCTGTGAGCAATAACATTCGTTTGGTTAGTTTAGTTTACATTCAATTTCTTGTCTTCAGAGAGTCATTACACGAACATTGGCACTGCAGAATTCACATGTTTACCTCATGCTGTTGTAAAAACCGAAAAGCCAAAGCCCAGTTGCTTAGAAACGTTTCCTAATCACAGTCAAAGTCATCCCAACTCATCCCCCCCCTCCCCCTAAAAAGCACCTCCGTTCTGCCCATTTGAGTTTTAACCATACATGCCATCCCACTATCACGACAAGGAGACCATGAAAACTGAAAAGTCCACACGGAAGAGTCAGCCAACAACTCATGGGAATCACAAGGCACAGAAACACAAAGCGTTTATAGAGAGTCTCCCCTGCTGCTGAGGCTGTGGAGAGAGAAAGCGAAAGGCATTAGTAGAGGAGGGGGGGAGAGACATGGCTGACACACTACAGTCCTACAGTCACATCAAGCACAACTCTGGTTAGCATGAACAGAGTGGCTTCACCATGCTGACAGGAGAAAAGATGGCAGGGAGGGGGTAGAATGGCCATTAAACAACAGTCACATGAAGAAAAGAAACCAAACCACTGGGACAACAAATGGGACAAGAATTTTAGTCTCGGGATCACCATTACTTATTCGTCGTCGAGGAAGAAAATTTAAAGAAGACATGCATGATAGTTTTGGACATGGAATAACTGTTTAAAGGGGAATATGTGAGTCTGTGACTAAAACTCACTCATTCGAAATCTGTTTAATCTTGTTTGGTCAAACTAGTTGGCTTGCTAGAGAAATCAAAAAAAAAAAAAAGGAATTTTGGTATTTTAAATTCAAGTATTTAAAATTAATTATGAACTTAACATTTTTCCTCATTTGATTAAGAAATAAATCAGTAGAATTCCCCTTTAAATGAAGAAAAATGGTTTAAGGCCCCGCCTGCTAACCTCTCCCCTTTCAGACATGGACTCAACCCTTACCTATTATGGTGTAGAGGACCTGGTCACAACAATGCTGCCCAGATAGCTGAGATCAAAAACAAAGAAAGTAAGACTACCAAAGCCTGAAAGGACAAAATGTGTTTTCTTTCTTTTTTCAATCAGCCGTCGCTACTCTAGATGAGGATGGTGAACATTGCAAGAGATGAGTGCAGGCTCATCCCTGGCAAGAAAGGCCGCCTAAGAAGGCCACCCTGATGAGGAAAGCATTGAGTCAGTGGGAGTGGAAGAAAGAGAGAGAGAGAGAGAGAGAGAGAGAGAGAGAGAGAGAGAGATGAGTGGATGAGCTGGAGAAAATGACATGAGATGACCAGCCCATAAACGAGGACAAAAAAAGCAAAAGAGTCATGAATTCATCAGGAAAGCATTAGGAAATTATTGAACCATTCAAAAGGCTACAAAAATGTAAAGTCATAAACAAAGACAGCAAAGTTTATGCTTATTTCTGTAAACACAATAAAGGAATAAAAAGTGATATTATAGCAAAAGAGCTACAATATATGAGGAAGAGTACAGTATGATTTTAAATGTGTATTTTAAAAATGTTTTAACTGAGGCTATTGTTGAATTGGTTTAAAATAAAAACAGCAAAAGCATGAAGGGCACTGCTTTTGCAGACTGGCTGATGAAAATTTCTTTGTCATGATTTTGGAACCGCCAATGGTGCAGTTCACCTACCCTGGTGAGGGCTCTGAGGGCAGCATCTCTTCATCTGTCCTCCTTTGAGATGGCAGCTGACCAAAAGCATCACTGCTCTCCGCCGGGGGTGAGGGGGACTGTGACGGGTAGCTGGCTGCTGCAGTGGCAAAGGCCACGTGGGCACCATAGCCCAGGCCAGGCAGCCGGATGGAGCCTGAGCCCAGGGTGGGAGAGGTGGCAGGGGAAGAGGACAGGGATCTCCGGGAAAAGGTGATGTGTCGCATGCTCTCGGGTATCTCTTGTGAGCGTGAGGAACGAAGGACGCCCGGCCGTGGCGGCGGGCGCACCAGGATGTCGGGCGAGCCAGCACGGGAGCTGGGAGGTGTCTGGGTGAGGGGTGAGAGGCGTGATGGCTGCAGCACCACCTGCTGCAGGCCCAGTTCCAGGCGGCGCGCCGCTCTTGGGCTCAGCCACGGCTCATCCGAGCTCTCGCTACGTAGCGTGCTGGGGCTCCCTGCTCGGCCTGGGTAAGGCAACACTGGTACGCCCATCCCGTGGGCAGTGTGTCTCAACTGCCCCACGATCTGGGCCTGTTGCATAGCTGCATGTGTGCCCACTAGGCCCTGAGTAGGGAGCGCCTCCAGCCGCAGGAACGCTGAGCTGGAGGGGGCGTGGCTACGCGACGGGTACGGTGGCGGCTCGGGCACGTCTCGGCGTAGATGGGGGGGAGGAGGGTGTGGTGGCAAAACGACACAGGCACCCTCCTGACCTAAAAAGGGGAAGTCAGGGGGGCGCCAAGTGTCAGTAGAGCGAGAGGATGGTGGGCCATGTGCCAGCGGAAGGGTGTGGCCAGAAGCAATGGTGGGATGGTGGAAGGACCCCTCGGTGGGGCACGGTGGTGAGGAAGAGGACATGGCTGAGCTGCGTGGGCTCACATCGGCTGCGTAGAACGGAGGATGCAGCTCCAGCTCGGCACCACTACCTAGATAGCCATAGAAAGGGCCCGGAGGAAAGACTCTGTGAAAGTGGGACACCCGGCTCTGCCCTGTGGCCTGAAGCCCACTACCCTCCAAGATGCTCGTACCTTCCATAGGCCTGTGGAAACGAGGGCTGTAGGCTGGGGGCTGCACCATGTAGGACTCCTGGCTTGAGGACACAGGCGAAATCTGGGGCCTGAGGGTGGCCATAACTGGGGGGAGGGGCCCAGGTTCATCATTCTCCTCATCTGACTGTCTGAATTCAGGGTACAGGTCTGACTCTTCCACGAAGGGGAAGCCTTCAATGCGACGTGGCTTCAGTGATGTATCCATGTCAGATGACTCCATGACAAAGCGGCCATCTGGGCCACGGCTAATCAGCTCAATAGGAGTGGTGACCTCAGCCTCATGCTTCGACACACTGTATTTCTTGCCTGTTATTGCTCGCTTGGTTCGCTTGTACAATGAGAGCTCCTTCTCCTTCCTTGGGCTTGGCAGCTTCTTGACATAGAGGCCAGGTGTGCCCACACTGGCCAGAGATGGAGGACGTGAGGAAGCAATGCTCTCTGGACTAATTTTCCCAGAGGAAAGCCTGTAAATCAGAGCAGACATGGTGCTTATTATTCTATAGAATACATCTTAAAGATGCATTAGGTATTGTATTTCAAGTCTCTCTTAAACTATGTGAGACAATATGTTACTTCTCTGAGGATGAAACAAAAGACAGTGTCATGGTGCACCATGAGGGGACATCAAAATGGAAACAAGAGACAAAAACGATTGAGTAGCAGTGGGGACAGGGCCAATATATGTGACTGTTAGATCTGATATATAGATCTGATATCCACCTTCAAACAAAAAGGCCTAATGATATCAATAATCATCTACCTCAAAAAAATAAATATGTAGGTAAACATAGGAGCAGCAGTGTTCTGTTACGCCAAAAGGGCTTTAACCAATCTAAAGTCAACCTAAGTCCGCACCAAAAAAGAAGAAAGCATGCAGCTAAGGCAGCGAGGCGCAACCAGCGCCATGTGCTGGGAAAGGGATGCAGGTGCAGGCACTCACTGAGGACTGGTAGATGGGGGCCTGTAGCTGCTCCTGTCTGGCTCTTCCCAGTAGGGCTCAATGCCAGGCAAAGGGGTAAGAGGAGGCCTGCGGTGAGAGACACAATAGAGAGGAGGGGCAAGAGGCGGCCATCAGACCCGACCTGGTTTCCAAACAGTGATGCAAAGATGGATGAAAATGGATGGGAACATGGGACTAGAATTACAAAAACCCGCCATGAAGTCAGGATGGGATTAAATGCCTTCCTCAATTTGGGCTGGACATAAACTGAACCCTGGATAAACTTTAAAATGGCGTTTAAATGTTTAGGTGGCCATGGCTGCACTAATCAGTTCTCAGAAACTCATTATAAGCAGCATGGTGACAGTTTGTCCTGCTGCCACCAATGATTGTTCAGGCCCCAAGTCAGAAGAGTATGGACAAGCTGCATGGGATCACTGGTAATTGCAAATCAATGCATCTTGCTGACCAAAAAGCAGATGTAAGCACAGATGCATTTTTAGCAATCACTTACAGTAGTTGGTCACTCAAATCCTCTTCCATGCATCCCTTACACTATACAGGGCATCTGCTAGGGTCAGCCATTTGGTCTACCACTCTATATGCACTTCCTCCTCTCACCGCCACCACACACTTAAACACATACTCTCTCTCTCTCTCTCTCTCTCTTATACACACATATCTGTCGAACTCTTTTACACTGTAAAATATGATGGATGTTACCATGCATCGATACTTACGGAGACTCAATGCTTTTCCTGGTGTGTGTTATTGATAGTGGAGGATCTGGACATAGGGACAAAACAACAATAGTTACTATTAAATTAAGATAAGCACCAGTTCACATTTCTATCCACCAAATGATAACCTTTCTTAGCAAATGTTAGTAGGAAGTATATTTCCTTCTTCTCTTCTTGTTTACCCTGCATTTCTGCCAGGCAACTATAAAGGAAAAGCGTCTAATTAATTACAAAATATGGCCAACGATTGTGTTTAGAACATGTGGCACAGCTGATTACTTTGATACTTTTTTTTTCAGTTGAATTTTTGTGTTCTATATCTATACACACATATCCCGACTCATAGAGACATACAGTACAGATACGCATACTACACATAATATCTTTATTCATTTATACAACACGTAAAATCTTTTTAATCCCCTTTGTTTTAATTTGGTGTAATATGGAGCAATGGGCAAGTTGAAATCTTTATAAGTGAAATGTTACTTGCCCATCACATCAATAACAATAAAGAATCATTTCTGATTCAGTTTCTGACTCAGGACTTACCTCGCTTGCGCTTGAGCTTGCGTCGATGCTGCTTGTTGACAAAGCACGCGGCTAGCGTGCTAAAAAGTATGGCAGCAGCTAGGAAGCAAATTGTAGCCACAATCCCGGCCACCACTGGCCTGGCCAGTCCTTCGTCAGAGATCTCTGTGGGAGGGAAGGGGTCTGAGAGAGGAGACACACTGCAGAGCATGAAACATGATGGAAGCATGGCAGCCGACTTGCATGCAGTTATTCACACAGCAGCCAACAAAGCAACTACGTTATTCAATTCTAATAAACCACTGGCATTCATTTTGCACCCATACTTCTACTAACGCTACAAAGCATGGGAAAGAAGCGCGCTATCAGCTACGACCAGCAGGGGGCAATGAAGTGCCACATGGTTAGAGCTGCTAAAGCATTGAGCTCATGGGATCTAAAAATAGATTTATTTCAAATTCTTACCTGTGCTTGACACTCCCACTACATTACTGCTTTCACTAATGAGATCATCCATGACTGCCAGGGCACGGAATTCATACCACGAGTCCTAGGAGAAGAGGGACAGAAGAATATATTACAACTTTCTCAAAGTGGGTTAACAGGGTGTAGGTCAAATATCTTAGGGACCAGAAAAATATCACATGACCACCACTGCTATTTCATGACTGAATTAAAATAAAGAGAATTATTATCTCTATTAATAGGTACAAGGCAATTTAGTAACTGAAAAGCAACACTACACTAGGGAAAGCAATTCAGTCTGAAAAAAAAAAAGTTTTTGTCAGTGTCAGAAAGTGCTGAAAAGCCAGGAAAGCTTTAGTTTCATGGCTGAGCTGATAGCATCTCTAAAACCAAATGAAATAAAACCAGAACAAAAATAAAACTTTCTTCTGTATTTACATGCCAGATACTGCTATGAAAAAAAAAAAAAAAAAAACTTTCCCATGCCTTTGTATCTACAAAACCACCCCCTCATTGTGCTTCCTTATTGCTTATATGGTAACACATCCTGTAGCCCATGTCCGGATGAATATTCCTACAAATAAAATTAGTTTAACTGGAAAATGCTCCGGGTGCGTAAACAGAAAACAGGCGGGATACTCTTAAACCTGCAATTTCAAAATATATTAAATAATTTACACTGTCATCATTTTTTGTTGCTTAGCCTGACTCCCTGTTTTAAGCATACAACAACACAAAATGTTCAAAGTAACAAAAGAAACAGCCACCATTAGCTGAAAAAATGAAAAAAAAAAAATGAAAAAAATGAAAAAAATGAAAAAAAAAAAAGAAAAAAAAAAGAAAAGAAAAAAAAACAGCAGACACCCTTTCATATTCCTATAATATCAGGTAAGGATCAAGTCTTCAGAATTGCACAAACTGCTTTTATTACTTTTACCGGAATGAGGTCTCTAGCCATGATCTCAGTCTCATCTGCTGGAATTAGGTCATCGAGCACCTCCCACCTCTCTCCCAAGCGAAACTCGACAATGTAACGATCTATGGGTGAAGTGTGGTTGGCTGGAGGAAGCCATGTCAACAGTACACCCTGCTGTGTCCGGTTAGCTGTGAGGCACCGCGGTGGGGTAAGAAGCACCAGTGGTTCCGGAGTACTTATGGGGTACACTAAGGGGGGGGAAAAAAACACACAAAAGCACACACAAACAGGTAACAGGTACAGAACGTAGACAGTATGTATAGTGACTGGTTAGAGACTGACTACACAATACAGAGGGCATAAATAGAAATGGCACCCACCTACTGTATTCACAGTGACTACCTCACTGAACGGGCCTGTGCCCAGCTTGTTCTGGGCCAGCACACTGAACTGATATGCCGTCTTTGGCTCCAAGCCCTGCACCACCAACCAGTTCTGAGTGCTGGGCACAGGGATGGACAGCCAGTCATGAGGGCCTAGATCTGTTTTCTTCTTCCTGTTCAGAAAGACACACAAAATGAGACAACTGAGAAAAACCTATACAGAGAAATATAATAGAAAACAACCATAACACTAATGCTAGTTTTTCCTTTAATTCAATAATTTCTGAAAAACTAATGAATGTTGTGAAAATCTAAAATATGAAATAGAATTCTTCTTCTGTCTACTTCTGCAATAGTACAATATAGTTATTCCTTCGGTATTCCATAAAACTTAATGGTGAAGGCGATTTAGTCATAAGTACCAAAATGCTGGTAGGGGCATTACTGTATATATTTAAAAGCTATAGGTGCTAGGGGGACCTACACAGGGCCATACCAGACCGAAAAGGTCTGCTCAAAGCCGCCATCATATCCGGGTTCCCAGGAGACATTAGCTGAGGTTGTGGAGACTGAGACGTGGACATTGGCTGGCGCGTGGGGACTTGTTCCTGAAAAACCCACAAAAAAATCTGTCATTGTTCACTTCTCACATACAATGCATACAGATTTTAAGAATCAGTTGTTCCTCAATCTGGGCATTTGCAGAGGAATTTGCAGAAGAAAGGTTTTCATGAAAACATACAGTATGTCTGTATATGTGTGTATGTACAGTATGTATGTGTATAGTAAAGCCAAAAGGGTTTATTAATATTCATATAATTTAATAAGTTTATACTTTCTTCTACTCCTAGTCGAACATTTCCATTTCTTGTTTATTTTATTTTATTTTATTTGTTTGTGTTATGGCGGCACGGTGGTGTACTGTTCAGCACTGCCGCCTTGCACCTCCAGGATACAGGTTCGATTCCCTTCTTTGTGTGCATGGAGTTTGCATGTGCTCCCTGTGCTTTGTGGGTTTCCTCCGGGTACTCTGGTTTCCTCCCACAATCCAAAGACATGTAGGTTAGGTTAATTGGCATTCCCAAATTGGCCATAGTGTGTGAATGAGTGTGCGAGTTTATGTGTGTGTGTCCTGCGATGGATTGGCACCCTGTCCAGGGTGTACCCCGCCTTGTGCCCTGAGTCTTCTGGGATAGGCTACATGGCCCCCCGTGACCTGAATACAGGATTAAGCGGTATAGACGATGAGTGAGTGAGTGTTTGTGTTATTGTTTCATGTTCATGTTCAAAATTAAGCATTCAAATCAAATTAAAACCATTTTGGAAAAAAATCATACAAAAGCTACAAAATTTGACTACTATGAACCTGGATTTCTTGATCTAGATTTGTGAATTTATTTATTTCAACTGCTCAAGAGTTTGATGAAAAAATGTTTAGTCCAGTTGGTTCATTTTCATGACTTGAAAGCATAAAATCCATACAGTACATGAAGACGAATAAGACTACTCTAGAGTTCTACAGAGGTCTGATAAAAACCCATTCCCTACTAGCCCTATAGACATTCCGTCCCTCAGATACTATTGAGCCCGCGGGTGACCATTCTCACCCGCTCACTCTATTATTATTCCTTCCACCTGCCAAAGATATTTTCTAACAATTTTATTCCTTAAAACCAGCATTACCATGATAAAGCAGGTACTGAATATCAGATTATTTACCTACTGTAAGATAAATACTTAACTGTCTATAATTCATTCACTCATTCATTCAACTTACGTAATAGCTGTGTCATTTTAAGGTTTAAAAACAAGCAACTTATCACCAAACAATCTCTGACATGACAATTGGGACAGAGCACTTGGAGGCCTGACAGACCTTTCACATAATGACTCACTCCATCTATCTGGATGCCAAGCCTAACCTTAGCATATCGCATACCAGACAGGCTTGAGAGACATCGCCTTTGTGACTCATATATGAAGTAATTCTGAAAGAAGTTTGTGTTTTATAAATCAAAGACAATTCAACACTAAAATGTCTATACTCAAGAGATGGTGATGGTGATATATACAGTAGCAGTGGTTCCTAACCCTCGTCCTCGAGGAGTGTGGTGGAGCAGGGAAATGCAAAAATGTGTCCTGCACATTTTAGTGTTCCCCTGCTCCACCACGCTCACTGTTATTCAGAAACATTGGTTAATTAGCTAATTAGTTAAATCAGGTGTGTCGGGAACGGAGAAAACATTTAAATCATGTCATCTTAAAACAATATTTTGCCCCCTTTAATTATAACCTGTTGATAATAAACGGTGTTTGTGGAACTGTTGTACAAAAGCGGTATCACACTTTAAGCAGGCTTGCTGAATATCAGAACGGCTGTAATAACTACACCTAAAACGGCCGTGCTGATATTCAGCACAACAGCACTCTCTGTCATGTGATATTGCTTAACTAACACATATTAGACGAGCATATTTTATAGCACGAATGCACACTTGAAATGATAAAGTACACATTCCATGTACCTATTACAAAAAGTCTTGTGCTGGCAGTGATGCTTGTGACGACGTTGGTGGCGACGCATTCCCACTCCCCATGATCCTCTTTGCTCAGAGACACAAACTGTAAGCTGCCACTGGGTAAGATGTTGTGCTTGCTTTTACTTGGCTTTCCTACCTGGAAATCACACCAAACAGAATACTCACATTAAATATCCGAAAAGATCACTACACTGTAGTGAATATCTGTAAAGAGAAAATATATACTGAAAACAAAATGGAAAAGTTTAACGTCAAGTCAAATTTGTTATTTTGTGTGTGTGTGTGTGTATGTGTGTGTGTGTGTGTGTGTGTGTGTTGTGAGTGTTCATATATAATGTACAGATGTAGTTCCTTACATTCTGGATTGTGAGGTGGTTTCCTTTGAAAATATAGAAGTACAGTATTATTTTTTGCTTGTTTCTTTGCCAAGTTCCAATAGCAAAATTATCATCTCAAGACATGAACCTCATGAAAATGTAGGTCATGACTCTTATCCTCTTTGGCCTTCGTGGAGCTGAGGAACTAGATTTAAGGTGCATTACTGTATATATTCAATTCCATTTTATTTGTATAGCGCTTTTAACAATTGTCATTGTCGCAAAGCAGCTTTACACAATCAAAAAATTATTTAAGTGTGTATGGAATGTGAATGCACTGTATATACTGTACTACTCTAATCTTTTGATCGTTTTGAATGTATATTAATGCACATGTTGCGTGATGGTAATGCAAAAGCTTGATTTAATGCTACTCTTAATGATTTTGTCCTTATAACACACACCTGACTGGTCGTGCTCCAGATGCAGAGAAACTGATTTCAGACTTTTTTTTTAATACATTCATAACTTCTTGTTATATCGTTATTGAACTTTCCCAACCATTTGTTTTTCAGGGCAGAATAGCAAAACTGTTCGGAAAGGACTGTCGAGGCGGAAGCTGAAATGGGCACAAGGTTCAGCTCTTGGGCCCACTAAAATACCCGTACAACACTGATATGAAGTGGGGCATGAGACAAAAGAAGCTGTTGGCACAATGGAGCGAAATAAAGTGCAGTCATCTGAAGAGTTTAGTACAGTTACTCACATAAAGAGACAGACCTTGATGTACTCTCAGTGACTACATCTCAGTCTCTAAACTTGAATAATGAACATACCTCCTGCAGAAAGAGAGTGCTCACAGCATAACAAGAATCTGAGTATAATTCTATAGCGTACTGCAGAATGATATCGAGGCTGCCTTACAGAAAACGTAGCAGGATTTTAGACTAGACGGAAACAGTGCTGGCAGTCCTCCACTTCTCCACTGGTTATATGTAATGTTATGAAACATCATAAGTCGATATGCAGTCATATGCACAGTGGACTGCTATGTCAAGTCAGGTTGCTGTACCTTTCTCCAGGTGATGGTTGGAATCTCAGGGTCTCCAGAAGCAGCACAAGGGATGACAAGCTCTCTGCCGGCCTCCTGACGGTATTCCCCACCAGGCCTCACGTTAAAGTAAGGGGGGTCCTATAGAGCAGATGGGAAATCACCATAGTATCAGAGTTGCTGCAATCCATTACCTGGTTTCTAACTGAGGCTTGTTTATTTCCTAGTCATGTGTCCTTATCAACTTTGATAAATCTATACGAAAGCACTAACCTTTAGCACCAGAGTGGCCGGAGGGGATTGTCCCATGGTACCTAGAGCATTGTAAGGCACACAGGTGTAGGTGCCAAGGGAGTCTTCAGTGACCTCTGCTACCCGAATGCTTCCATCTGGCATTTGGCTCCAGCCAGGGTACTGTGACACATGAGGCACATGGGAACAAATGGCTTTTCATATCACGTGAATCCGTTTAACTCGCATGACAGAAACCAAATACTAGCAAACTTCCTAACCTTTTCAACTCTTAATGGATATCCATCTTTTTCCCATCTGACTGACGTAACAGGCGGGTTGGCATCGACTGGGCAGCGTATGATTCCTGGCAACTTCCTCGGGACGTAGATAACCGGTGGCATGTTGAGAACACGAGCAGGATCTACACAAAGCACCAAAATCGTAATAATAATAATAATAATAATAATAATAATAATAATCTTAATAAGCGCCATGATGGTGCAAACAAGACGGGTTAAATGAACTTGTTCAGTGACTAGACCATATATAAACTTCAAATAAACTAAAAATAACTCATGTGTAACGAAGGAACTTTAAGGCAGAGGTACTTAAACTATAGCCTGCCAGCATTAATGAACGAGAATGTAAGTTATTTTTAATTCCGCTCTGCTATTAAGAAGATGGCTGCACTATAAAAGGATATTAAACAGTGGTTGCACCAATATTCTTTGTTTTTCCATTCAAGGCTTTTACTGTTAACAAGATTTTCAAAATGAGTGTACTAAATAAACAACAACAAAAAAAAGCATGGCAGAATGAATACCATAGCATTCCTACTGTATATTTCTCTATAATGGTAATCATGAAATCATGTCACGCAAGTTACATAAATGCAAAGGAAACACGACTAAGGGTAAAGCACTTACAGTATATCCAGCATTATTGACTATTTCCTGTAAGAGAGCCTCACAACTGTGTTTGAGTGTTTATTTATGAAACTGCAGCACAAGAGGACATTTCTGTTCAAACGTTAGCGAGATTCTAAGTGTTGCAATAGGAACATATTTGAAATTGGAAAATGTAAGTTCAAATCCCAACAATGCAACAGCCATGTGTGGAACGTAATCTAAGACGGCAAAACTCAGTCTCAACCATTGGTGGAAGGTAAGCAAGTAAATTTAGATACTGTTACAGTACATTACACTGTAAACCCAAATGCTCAAAGTAATTAAACATATTGAGTACTGTTAACTTCAATAATCACAATTAGTTCAAATTAATAGACCTTGATGAGTATTTTAAAACTTTTCAGTAACTGTCACCTCGAAGTTCCACCAACTTAAAATCTTTCAGTCTAGCGATTTTGTGTCTGACATCATCAGGGCAATAGGGCACTGGTGGCTCATTGGTAGGTGTCTCGCCTGCCATGTGAAAGGCCCAGGTTCGATTTCCAACAAGCCCAGATAAAATGGGAGGCTTGTGTCAGGAAGAGCATATCTGGTGCCAAGCTTGTGTGCAGACCGGATTGTCTGCTGTGGCGACCCATTGCAAAGACCAACTGCAATTTATTTGATTTGCAACTAAAAATATATATATAATTAGGCTTCTCAATAATGCAAGTAAAGAACGATTAATATGAATGAGTACAACAAACACAAAAACTGATTGTTCTGTTTACTTAAAATTGGAAACATCATCATCATCATCATCTATACCGCTTAATCCTGTATTCAGGGTCGCCGGAGGCCTGGAGTCTATCCCAGGAGACTTCGGGCACAAGGCGGGGTACACCCTGGACAGGGTGCCAACCCATCGCAGGGCACACACACTCACACACTCATTCACACACTACGACCAATTTGGGAATGTCAATTAGCCTAACCTACATGTCTGTGGACTGTGGGAGGAAACCAGAGAACCCAGAGGAATGGAAACATTGATAAATAACTGATTATTTATTCGGGTAGTGTAGTAAATATTTCACATATCTCTACTTTTCTTAAGTGGTTTTATTAGAAGGTACTTTTGAGCCTTTAGTCCACTCCATTGTACAGGAAATGTTTGTACTTTTACTTCACTGCACTTCTGCATGACTTTTTGTTACATAACCACAGTGATGTGTAGCATTTAAAGCATTTGTAGCATTTTGGTGCTTAAATAAAGTACATTTGAAGGTGAGTACTTCTCCATTAATACTCCATTCTCAAGTAGACAGGCAAATGGAGGACGTCTACTTTTACTTGAGTAATATTTGACCTAGATTGTGACTCTACATTTACTCAAGTATTTGTGTATTTGCCTACCGCTGATCTCAATCACAGCAACACTAGCTGATCAAAGCAATATTGTGGGAAAAAAACACAATAAAATAAAAGCTACAATTCTTAATTTGTTGCCATTTAACGCAACATACTGTAGGAGAGGGAAAATGATCAAATCTGGCCCTCCATATACAGTAGGATATGATTTCAAGCATATAGGCAAATATGCCAGTTTGCCAAAACCACAAGTAGAAAATGATATCATCTATTTACAAATGGTTTGAACAAACTGTGATGGAATCTAGTCATAATCCCGTCATTTTATTCAAATAATATAATTTTTGTGTTAAACACTGCGATTCTAAATTTGGGATTTTGGTCTCACTATAATACTAGTCACGACACGAGCAGAAGGCGCTAGCACAGCTGAGAGGAACATACGTAGCTCAGATTTATCCAGCTTATTTATCCACATACGGCATTAATACAGATGGAGGAAAGCGCTTGTGTACTCCACAGAGAGCCTGAAACTAGGACAGATCACAAGACAGGATCGGCATCACACCGAAACAGCCACAGCATGTGGACGTAACATACACCAATTACCCGCTCTGACCATGCAACCACAATGCAAAAGACAAAAGACATCAAACACAGAGAGTATGAAGATTGCGAGTTAGTGCTTCTACAGTAAGTTGTTAGACGTTCAAAGAGAAGGAGGAAAAGCGCACTCACACTGCACCGTCAGATAGGCCGAGGCAGAGGGCGAGATGCCCAGGCTGTTACTGGGGCTACATGTGTATTTCCCAGCATCCTCTGGCTTCACGCGGTAGATGATGAGGGTTCCGTCGATCAGGATTCGTACTCTGAGCTTCAGATCGCTGGAGTAAAGAGCAAAGAGAACACGTTACATGATTTTAAGTGTCTCGGAGTGTGAAAGAACTAAAACTAAATGAGGTATAGTAGTGTTTTGTTGTTGCCTGCCTTCATAAGAGACCTTTCTCTTCACAACTAACCAGAGGTACATTAAACAAATCACTTGTCTGTAATGCTTTATCCTGTATACGGGATCACAAGGAGTGTGGAGCCTATCCCGGGACATTTAGTGCACGAGGCAGGGTACATTGCAGGCGCACACACAAACACGCACACACGGTCATTCAAACACTACGGGCAATTTGGGAACACCAGTTGGCCTAGTCTTTGGACTGTGGGGAAAACAGAACATGCAAACTCCATGCACACAGACCCCGAGGCGGCCATAAAACCAGCACAATGGAGGTGCAAGGCGACAATGTCAACCTCTAAGCCAACACCTATACTTTGTAGGGTTTCAGGTGGCCTGGAGCCGCCATGAATGGCATACCAACCCATCGCAGGGCAGAAGCATACGCAGTCATACACCCAATCATACACTGCGGCAATCTGTAAATGCAATAAATGCACCTCATGTCTTTGGCGTATGGGAGGAAACCCACTACGCACGGGAAAACTTCACGTACACAGAGCCTTGAAGTGAACTTCAAACCCATAACCCTGGAGGCAGGCGGCAACTATGCTAATCACTCAGCCGTCATGGTGATGATGTTTTACCTGAAGTCATATTATCGTTGGGAAGTTCATCTGATGTGTTTTTAAAAGTGCTACACCTACATTAATCTGATGTGATTTATGAAACTATATAATAAGCAAAACACAATAAATTACTGGTGCACAGAGGTGGTGTTTAGTCTATTGTCAGGAGATGGCATGTTCAGTGCAACTGTTCTCAATGTAAAGTTGCTGAAATGGGAAAAGCTGGGTAAACTGGTGGAGAGAGTATTATATAGAATCTAAAGTAATCCCACAAAACTGTCACACAAAAGGCATATTTTGCCAGAAGTAGTCAAAACCCCTTATATAAATGGTCAGGATGCCACAGGGTCACAGATTTACCCCCAAATTCGGCCAACTTCAGAGCAAGTTTGCAGTTGCAAAAAAACTGCGTTGCTAAAAAAAAAAAAGAAGCAAATATGCATGTGCCAAGATCTTGTTTTAAAGCTGGAATTTAATATAATCTTGACAAACAATGTGTACGTTAAAACAATGCATCAGAGCACAGTACAATGTTTATGTTGTAAGATATATTACTAACATTAGAAGTGGGACAGGGGGATTATTAGAATAGATAAGAACTGTACTCGCCAATAAGAACGAGACGTATTGCAAATCAACAATCGCATGCTCCCGTGAGCCTGTTTCCTGCACGAAGACTGAATAAAGAAGAAACATTCATCTCCCTTTGCCACTGTCCAGTGCTAGTTACAGTTTCAGGTCAGTTGTGCCAAAATATGGCAACATGGTAAATAGCCTCAACATCATTATAGACATCATTATGCATCATTATACACAATATGGTTGAAAGTTTGTGTACGCCCATATATGCTGAACATCACATTTCAGATTGACTTCCCTGATTCTGTCATAATGACCTTCACACTCTTCTGGGAAGGTTTTCCAGTAGATTTCTGAGCGTGAGATTTTCTGAGCGTCAGTTGAGATGGCATGGGGTGCAGGTGTTCGGTGGCGTTGAGGTCAGGGCTTTGCGTGTGTGTGTGTGTGTGTGTGTGTGTGTGTGTGTGTGTGTGTGTGTATGTGTCATATAAGTTCTCTCTCATGTCTTCATGGAGCTCACTTTTGTACACAGGGGTATTGGCACGCTCAAACAGGTTTGGGCCTTTTTCGTTCCAGTGAAGGGAAAAACAATAATGCTACAGCGTGCTGTACAAAGATGTTCTCTACAACCACCGAGTTTGTGGTAGAACGGTTTTGTGAAGAATTACATATGGATGAATAAAAAGACTTATCCCAAACTTATGGATGTGTTCTTCAGGTGTCCACAAACATTTGGCCATATAGTGTATTTAAAACAATCACATACATTTACTGTAATAGACTACTAGTGTATTTTTTTAATTATTATTAGCACTATAAGGTGCGCAGGACCCTCTTGTTTTTCTAAAGATTTTTTTTCCCCATCCTTTTGGACTTTTCAGGGGTCTTAACATGCTCAAAAACTCATGAAACTTGGCAGACAGGTTGGAATCTGCTGCCATCAGGATGCCAGAGTCTCGTGGCCAGGGGACCCCAGGGGCCTCAACAAATATTTACGGTCCAAACTGGCATTAGCCCTGTTTAGTGTGTGACGTGTGTAGGTTGTGAGGTGCAACCGAGTGGCGATGTCACGAGCAACTGAGGGATGAACACAGTAGCCTTAGCAGTTAGCCCGTGTTGCGTGGACGTTAAACCCAAACGCGGAAGCAGCGCGAGCAGGCAGGATAACCACGCGTTTACTCTTAGAACTCTCTTACACAAAGAGCAAGGATCTTTGTGGGCGAGCAATCTCTTAAGAACGGCCCTGACGTGTCGGATGTGTTCTTCGGCGGTGCGTGAGTAGATGAGTATATCGTCTAGGTAGACAAATACCCATTTTCCCAACATGTCCCGAAGAACATCGGTCATAAACTGCTGGAAAGCTGCGGGGGCGTTACAGAGTCCGAAGGGGATAACAAGGCTTTCGTAATGTCCATTAGGGGTGATGAAGGCTGTCTTCCACTCATCGCCCTCTCTGATACGCACCAAGTTGTAGGCGCTCCGGAGGTCCAACTTTGTAAAAATAGTGGCACCAGAGAGGGTGTCCAGGGCTGAGTTGGTTAGAGGCAGCGGGTGTTGGTTTTTTATGGTGATGTTATTCAACCCCCGATAGTCAACACAAGGACGTAATTCGCCCGAACTCTTCTTTACGAAGAAAAATCCCGCGGCGGCGGGCGAGGAAGAGGGTCGGATGGTACCCTGACGGAGAGCGGAGGACACATACTCCTCCATCGCCCGCGTCTCGGTGGAAGAGAGAGAGTATAGACGGCCGCGAGGTGGAGTGGAACCTGGCTGGATCTCAATAGCCAGGTCGTAGGGGCGATGCGGAGGAAGATGGTTGGCACGTCTCTTACAAAAGACCTCAGCCAGGTCTCGATATGCAGGAGGGATGGCGTTGGTGTCAACATCGGGCGCCTCGGACTCCCTAGAGCACGTCCCAGCCGGTGTTTGTAGGCAGAGTTCGAGGCAGGTCTGACCCCATTGCAGGGTCCGGTTTTGAGACCAGGAGATGAGAGGGTCATGCTGCAATAACCAGGGGTATCCTAAGATGATGGGTGGCGAGGAAATGGAGGTGAGGTGAAAGCGGATTTCTTCTTGGTGTTGGTCAATGGTGAGGGTGATGGGCCGAGTCTGGGTGGTGATAGGGCTGGAGGAAAGGGGCCGACAGTCGACGGATGTCACTCGAACTGGCTGGGATAACGCCTCAGTCTCCACCCCCAATCTCTTGGCATAGGAGGCGTGCTGGTCAACCACAGCTC
The DNA here is from genome assembly GCA_030347435.1 of Clarias fuscus. Taxonomy (NCBI): domain Eukaryota; kingdom Metazoa; phylum Chordata; class Actinopteri; order Siluriformes; family Clariidae; genus Clarias; species Clarias fuscus. The sequence goes on from CM059218.1 coordinate 11,254,584, forward strand.
GGCATGCTGGTCAACCACAGGGCAGAGGCGAGCAAACTCCGCTGGGTTTACTGCTTTAGGCTCAGTCATTCTGTCACGAGCAACCGAGGGATGAACACAGTAGCCTTAGCAGTTAGCCCGTGTTGCGTGTACGGTAAACCCAAACGCGGAAGCAGCACGAGCAGGCAGGATAACCACGCGTTTACTCTTAGAACTCTCTTACACAAAGAGCAAGGATCTACACAAATAAACCCGCATTCTGGCAACACACACTCAATCAAGGAAGCAATCTGAATATAGGTGAGTACTCACAAAATAGTTGGTGAAGCGATAGCGAAGGCATGAATGAACTCAATGACTGAGCGATGTGAAGCGCCATCTTGTTTCCTTTTATGCTTTCTGAAAGCGCGACCGTCTTACTTCCGGGTCCTCGTGCCGGTCGCGGTGCGAGTGTGCATGACAGGCGATGGCTTTTTCGAGGTCTTAACACAGGTTGTTTGGTGTGCCTGGGGTGGTGATTGGGCCCGTCATCGTTGCTTGCAACTATATTTATTATTATTATTTTAAAAGGAATGCTCACTAGCAATTAGATTAGGTGAAAATAATCTTGCATAAAAGCAGAGCATAGGACAGTATACTACCACTCAAAAGTTTGGGATCATTTGCAAATTTCTTTGTTTTTGTTTAGTGAGGTATTTTCTACATTCTACAACAATACTGGGGATTTCAGAACCATGAAATAACACATACGGAATTAGGAAAGCAAGAGCAAACCTTACCTCTGCTGCAGAGGAGAAGTTAATTTAGAGTCACCAGCCTCAGAAATCACCAATTAACAACCAGCACATCAGATTAGAGCCGTTATAAAGGCTTTACAGATCATGAGTAGCAGATACATCTCTGCTACAACTGTTTAAAGGAGTTTATTGCATATTTTGGACGCCTTCAGCATTGCTTTACAATGTAGACAGAAATAAAAATCAGGAACTACCATGGAGTTAGAAAGTGATCCCAAACTTTTGAGCGGTAGTTTACATTCTCATACATCATTGTTTTTTTCCTTAAACTGGAAAAAAAATCACTTATCTACAGCATTTCAGTCTGATCTCAATACTGTAGATGTTTGGCTCTGTGTGCTATTTTATTGTAATGATGTCATCTATGCATGTGTGAATGAGCTCGAACACACACATACAGTATCGCATATCCAGAAGCAACACTGGGAAACTAGATACAGTACAATCATGAAATCACTAAAGCATACCAAAAGCAGCATTATAATCATTTAATGCACAATTGTAGTGCATATTAAATAAATGTAATGTCTTGTTTAAAAAAGAAACGTTTCTTTTTGATAAAGAAATGTTTTGTGTATCAAAAGGTTAAACTGAGTGTTAACTCGGTCAAGTTATTTTCAGCTTTTTCTTTCCAGAAGAACAGCGTAGAAGGGTAAAAAAAAAAAAAAAAAAAGAAACTTCCTGGCTCACCCTCAGAATATCAGCGTGTGTTTTTTAAGCATGTGATGACACAAGCAGACTGTCCCAAGCAAACCTGCTGTGTGAGCTTCTGCGTGTCAAAGGAACACAGCTGCAGAAATCCAGACCATGTTTCAGAAATCATACGTCTAATATGATTATATGTATTCTAAATTCTAAACTATACATCCTCCCAGGTAGACTCAAACATTTGACCTCACATCACATCTCTAACTGGGGACGTGGTACAATAGTGCACTGGACCATAACTATACTTTTTGAAGTAGACGTTGTCCTCCTCCCAAAACCAGGTATAGGTCAGGTTGCCAGGGTACGCCTCTGCCTGGCACGTGAAGAGCGCGTTCTGAGAAATGTTCACGGTGATGTTTTCAGGGGGCGCCACTATGTACGGAGGACCTAGAAGAAGCACAAGACAAGCGCATTAAGCAACGACGTGTTTAAAAAACATAACTGCGTGTTCTAATCGAATTAATATTGGTTTAACCATTAAACTGTATTCATTATTGAGCCATAGGGATCCCACTGGTGCCAGCAGTCTCTCTGGATTGAGTAACAATAAAACTGTAGGATTTACAGTACGAGTGGATATTATTACTGTACTACTGAAAGTCATCCAAAATGAATATACAGTATAATAACAAAAGAAGAGGAAGAAGTATTTTTTTTATTTTATGTATAAAATACAGTATACATATATGTGTATGATATACACCAAGGACATATGACATAAACAATATAAACAAGATCTCAATGCTTACCGTTAGATGATGTCTATTTGGCCAGAAGAGTAAAAATTTGGAATTATTGTTTATAATATTACTTTTGTGGCAGAGGTGGAGCAGGCTTTTGAGGAACAGGGCTGCTCAGAGGACCACTTATTCGAGCCCTGCTTGATTGCTGCTCCAACCTCATGCCTAAATTACTGTCTCCAACAACCATGAATGTATATATATATATACATACAATATATATATTGTACATTCATCTAATAACCTTTGTAGTCTCTTGGAACCTTGGAGGTCAATGATGACCATTTTGTACGACCGTGCCAGGACCTCCAGTCAACATGCACACACAATCAAACACTATAAGCAATTTGAAAATTCCAATTAGCCTAATCTACACGTCATTGGACTGTGGGAAGAAACCGGACAAAACCCCATCAAGCACGAGAGAACATGCAAACTCCATATATAAAATGTATATGTGTGTATAAAACATTAGGTTACATTTATTTTTTACTATATGTTTTATAAACGATATCATTCATATTATATATGATTATTAGGATTATTATTACTTACAAGAAATCCTTGTCTGCATTCATCTAATGGGGTTTTATGTTATCTTTTTTAATGCTTACTGTACATTGACAACTGACTAAAGAATAAAAATAAACTAATGTAAGCGCATTAAATCCTGAAAACTGAAAACTGAAAATAATGCTGGACTTAGTACCAAACACACCACACAGCTGAGTATAAGGTTTGTATCATCGTTGTGGTCTAGATGAAAACCAAACAAAGAAAAATGGCTACTTACTGTATTTTTACAATTTAACAACAAAACATTACTTCATTATTTTAAGGTGATTTAGCACACACATAAACCTTTATGAAGCAGTACATGCTCGAATGTACTTGCACAGAGCCGCACTAGTTTCATGAGTGATTCAAGAAATCTTTATACAGCCAAGGGGCATTTTCATTTTTTTGTTTATTTTATTCAACCCTTTCACAAGAAAAAAAAAAAGTTTTCACAGACCCCAGTATAGGCCTCCTCCAAATGGTTGAGATGGTGCTTCATGGTAAAATTATAAATAATTGACTCAATATGTGCTCTACCGAAAAGTGGCATGTTAAAGGTGTAAAACAGACACTGCATGGCTGTTTGCAGGACGAACCCTCTAATACTGGCCTGGGGTGCACATGTACTGTAATTAGCACTTATGTCAGTGATTCTTGATTACTGTGGCTGTTGCATGTTTAAAGGCATCACAAAAGAAGTCCCATGAGCAGCCTGTTAAATATACTGTATAATATTCAGGACGGGCTGCTGTAGTGTTATTACAGAAGACTTTTGAGTGGAGTGTTTTCCTCTAAGGCCATAAGCGAATATTGCTTTTTGTATAAACAATATGACCAGTTTAAATTTTAAGAAAACAAGCCCTGGGCCAGCAATATTGACTTGGCACAGCTCGGGCCGGAATTCTATCTGACTCTGCGTGGCTGGAATGAGAGGCGACATTTCTCCTCCGCTGCAACGCCTCCATCGCTGCCTCACAGCCTCACATGCTGTACAACGTCTTATATTGTGGTAATATAGCATGTGAGGCTCTGCATGTGGTAAGTTTGTTTGTATTGCGCACACAGTCAGTGTGATGCCTGTGTCCTTCATCCATAAATCTGACTGCTGTGAAAGACACGGAGGCACCGACATGCAGACTGATGGTGTTTGCTGTCATCGCGTACACAGAGCAAGGCTAATAAATGCAGCCACTTCATCATTCACCCTGGTACTCTAGAGTCGTATAGGCTTCCACATCAGCACCACACACACATACACACAAACACACTCCATGCATTACCCCATGAACTGCTGTGCTCATAACAAACACCCTCATTTTTTTTTATTTCAATCCATTTATTTATTACCTTTTTATTTATTCTTTATTTGACAATGTACATCTCCTGAGGTTAAAAACTGCTTGAAACTCAGTAGGACAGAGTCATTTGTGAAGCTGAATCTTCATGCAGCTCATGTCTTTTTGCATTCTAACAAAAACCTAATTCCCTATTACAATATTAATAAATATAATGATAATATAATCATGAGACTTACAAAATCGGAATGCCATTCAAATCAGTACCGAGGGGTCATATCAGGTATATATACAGAATATAGTCAAAAGTATTCGCTCGCCTACCTTCGCATGCATATGAACTTGAGTAACGTCCGATTCTTAATCCATAGGGTTTATTATGATGTTATATATGTATATGTATATGTATATGTAATAAGCTATAACAGCTCCAACTCTTCTGGGAAGGCTTTCCACAAGGTTTAGGAGTGTGCTTATGGGAATGTTTGACCATTCTTCCAAAAGCTCATTCGTGAAGTCAGACACTGATAAAAAGAACGAAAAGGCCTGGTTCGAAATCCTTCCAAATGTGTTCTATTATTACAAATGAGGATGGGTTCCCTGTTGAGTCCGGTTCCTCTTAAGGTTTCTTCCTATTGCCATCTCAGGGAGTTTTTCCTTGCCACTGTCGCCCTCATCAGGGACTAAGTTTCCATAAAAACTTAAATAATTCTTTTGATTGTGTAAAGCTGCTTTTTGACAATAACAATTGTTAGAAGCGCTATAAAAGGGCCTCCGAGTGGCGCAGTGGTTAAAGCGCTCGCCCTATCATCCGGAGATCACCAGTTCGAATCCCAGGGTGATGCTGTAACCTCTCGCAGCCGGAGGTCTAGAGAGAGCTGATTGGCCGAGCTCTCTCAGAGGGGAGGGATGGGAGGTACTTAGTGCTCCCACATTAATCACGGCTCTACAGCCAGTCTAGGGCGTCTGTGAGCTCGCGCAATGGAAGGAACGGATAGCGCTGTCCTCCGAGTGTGTTACGCCAACGGTGCGTGAGCAAGCAGTTCGACACGACTAAGTTAGGGAGAAAAATCAGGGAAAAATCCCAAAAAAAAGCGCTATACAAATAAAATTGAATTGAATTCTATCAGGTTGAGGTCACGAGTCCAATCAAGTTCTTCCACACCAAACTCGCTCGAGCATGAAATTGTCCAAAATGCCTTGGTATGCTGAAGCATTAAGAGTTAGTAAGGGGCAAAGCCCAACCTCTGAAAAGCAACCCCACACCAGTTCCAACATGACTGCGTACCAATGCACAAAGCAAGATCCATAAAGGCATGAGTGAATTTGGTGTGGAAGAGCTACATATATATGGGTGCATACATATGTATGGGTACATATATATGTCAGCTACTTGACATATACCTTGTACATTGTGTATCCATGACTCGTGCAGACCTCATGGGGGGATAAGTCAGTAGCCACCTAGAACAAGCAAATGTTTCCTTTTTCATCTTTAGGTTTTATTTGTAGTTGTTTGTAACCCTACCCCGCTGTCCTAAAAGTCAATATAAGCAGTGTTCCTACTGGAGCAGGATATTTAGCAGTTTAGTGAATTTCTGGATTAGATTTACTAAATATGAGAAGTTTTTACTGAGCACTCCAGTAGTGACAGGTCAAAGCTGTTCAGATCGGCAATAAACAAGAATTTTGGCGTTCTTTGTCCCAAGGAATTATTATGAAGAGGCACAAACCACCTATGGACTTTACATACGTCCTACAAAGCTCTGAGATCCACCTTCACATACTGTAATTTATGACTTGCGGCATTATTTGTCTGTTTTTTTTTTTTTTAATCAGTGACTATATTTAAAATTTCAGATCATGATTGACAAATTTATTAAGATTCCAAGCCATAATTCAGAATTCGGATGACAACCTGGCAATTCTCCTACGAATCCCTACTGTCTCAAGATCATACCAGTTGGCAACTGGAAAATATGGGAAAGAAGCCTTACTATTTATTATGAAAACAAACATGTGGCATGTACAGAACTGTGCAAAACTCTTAGGCACTATATTAAATCTAGTTCAAATTGTGTTATAGGGTATGCACCAAAATATACAATACTGAAAATAGTGAAAAGGAAGTTGTGTTGTGTGCAGAACAGTTCTTTCCCATACCCGTCCCATTCCCCCAACCTTACACCACCTGATGCCTGTTTTTGTTCTTTCGGCTGCTCCGGGCAAGGGGTCGCCACAGTGGACCATCCGGTCTGCACATACAAGCTTGGCACAGGTTTTACGCCAGATGTCCTTCCTGATGCAACCCTTCCATTTTTTGGGACCGGCACATCCAGTGGCTGGGGTTTGGGCGCTGGCTGGAAATCAAACCCAGGGCTTCCGCATGGCAGACGAGAGACCTAGCACTGAGCCACCAGTGCCCTTTACACCACCTGATGCCTACTTGTGGGGAATGTTAAAGGAGAATCTGTTGGTATTACACAAGCAAATCGTCTCTGTTTAAAGTGTCGGGCACAAGCCCCGATAAAATAGGAGGACTGCATCAGAAAGGTCATCCCGTGTAAAACCACGTGCCAAGTTGTTCTGCTGTGATGGTCTGCTGTGGCGACCCCTACGGGGTTGTTGTGGCGAAAAACAACGACAACAGAAGGATATTTGCATGTGTGTAAAGAAAGCAACATATTACATGACAGAACAGGTTTTGGGTGGAAACAAAAACAAAACAAATAAACAAACAAATAAACAGAAAAAAAATAATGTAGGCTTTTGGGTTTTGCATGAAAATAGAAAGGAGCAAATGTGACAAAGTTACCTGAAGAACTCATATTCTCCAGCACACTCAGTGAAACTTCCCAGCTGTTTTACTTAGAATACTGCACAAATCCTTATCTACTGTAATACTACTGATTACAGTGCAATCTAGGCATGCAAATGCCCTAACTTAAGAATCTTTTGATGTAAGAATATAAAATTTGCAAGAAATTTGCTCCACAAATGAACGAATACAAATGAACTGAACCGGATTGCCAGGCTAAGAGCGCAGCTTAATACATCGGTGAACCATTTAAAATGAGATTGCATCAGTGAAAGGCCAAGTGCCTCCAGAAAGTTCCATGCGATTTTTAAGAGTTTCAATACAGAATATTGACTGTGTATTACTCTTTAGTGACCTTTATAGGAGTTTCATTTATGAAGAAATGTTTTCAAAAGCATCTTTGCTTATGGCGTTTTTTGTATGTTACCCAGACTTTTGCACAGTATGCCATGCTGGAGAATTCTTGTAAGGTTGCTACACTTGCTTCTTTCTATTTTCATGCAAAAAAACAAGGGCCCCTACATTATAATTATTATTTATTATAATTTTTTAAATTATTACTTTATTCCATCTGAATACACACATACAAGTCTTCTTTTGTAATGTTATTTTCTGTATGCATTTTTATGCAAAATTTGGAAATAATAATTGGTTTTGTACCTTCTAATGCAGAAATGAGAATCATATACAACACAATTTGTACTACAGATAATATGGTGCATGAGAATGTTAAGATGTGCCTTGAGTTTCTGATTCCCAGCATCTGCTGAACTACACACATCAGCCAAGGTGCAATCTGGTTCTCTGGGCAAATTAATTATTGATTATTACGATTATTGATCCCAAGGCGAGAATTAGAAATGCATTAGGTACAGTATGTGTATAATGCTAAACTACAGAAAATCCTGCAGTTAAACATATTGCATGAAAATAAACATGCTAACCAGACCAGAATATTATCTGTACTTGCAATGCAAGCCTAAAACACCAGATGGCTTTCTGTTGAGGGTACACTACCATCCTATGTGAAAAACAATATCAGGAGAGGATCAGGGTGATAGCTATGCAGTCATCTCCTTACTTCAGTTCATAAGCTCATCTGTATATTGTATTTACCGTAACCAGCACTCGTAGTTTATTACATTACATTACCTTCTTCTAATGAAAATCCAGACAACTTGCCTAGTGGGCCTAGCTCTTCATTAATGTGTATAATAAAAAATATATATATACTTTTTTTAAAATACATTTAAGAAACCCTATAAAATTGCACGTATAATCTGTAATGTTCTAATGTTCTCTTATGCACGTTTTAGCTGTACACATAGCCAGTGACATCCAAAAGATTTCATGATACAATAAAATGAAATATTAGCAAGTTTTCCATATACGGGACATGCTAAGCCTTCCTCACCTTGTACGAGCAGGCGTGTGGTGTGAAGTGCTTCTCCCTGGTCGCTGTGAGCACGGCAGCTGTACGCTCCTCTGTCCTCCCGTGCGATGGCCTGCACTGTCAAACTGCCATCACTTACCTACACAATGATGCAATGAAAATGAAAAAAAAAAACATGAATTAAACCTTTTAGCAGCTGCTGTCCTAGACAATCATATAGCATATCAACCATAACTGCCTATGATCAACAAATCAATAATCTAATTTAATGTACTATTTCAAACCAAGACACAAGAAATTATTGTATACAGTACAGTATGCATAACAGTCTTTTATTTGATCTCCATAATAACCCTCTCAAAGTCTGATTGCTGACAACTTATAATGTTTATGTGGACTGTTTGTATGAGTTCTCTCCAGTTCCAGTAGTTTTTGTTAGTTTGCTACAAAAAAACCTTGTGACCTAGTAGAGATAATGTTACGATTCAGTTATGCATCACGATTCTTTTACACAGCAATACCTGTATGACTGCACTGACTCAAAAATAGATTTTTAAAATAAAATTATATACAGTATATTGTATATTTATATACAGCATGTTTGCATTTGAGTGTCAGGGATGACCCCTGGAGGGCGCTCTATACGTATGGACTATATGTATATATATTATATATATGGATCTTATATATACAGTTGGCTATATATATATATATATATATAGTTATGATATTTTTGGTTGTTTATATTAACAGGTTACAGTTGTTCACAGGAGTCTAAAATCAGGAGTATTATTTAAGGTCAAGGTTTCTTTGGAGTCTTGCATTTGTGTTTGTTTTCAGTATTTTGTTCATGGTCTCTTAATTTCCTCTTTAGGTCATACATCCTGTTCCGCTTTTGTTATGTTTTTTGTTATTATGTAAATAAAGGTCTTCACATCTGAACTTACGCCATATTAAATTGGCTCCGAGATACTGTATTGTGGTAATATTGTATCAGGTGGTCCCTAATGACTTCCATGCCTAGTAGATATATAAAGCTCTTACAGTCAATACAAAATTGAATACAATATTTTTACAACTTTACTATGTATTACTTCTTTCTAAATTTCAATGGCTTCTTAACAATTCACAAGCTTTGACTGATCAGCTTCTGCAAGTAACAGATCAGTGCATCATGGGAATAAAATAGATATGATGATCATAAAATAAAAAAATAAAATGAAAAATAAAGTGGGAAAGACATGAACCATGTGGCACTCAGGCTCTTGATCAGGTACTACTGGGATGAGTTATGGTTCAGAACCACGGACAGCAACACAGGCGGTCCATTCCAATTTTGACAAAGTATCTAGAGTACCTCATCCACTAACACAATAAAAAGTAAAGACAGCTCTACAGGTTAACTAACCTAATAACTATAATTATAATTTTTAACCATTATAACTATGACTAAGTAAAGTGCAATCAAACACAAGCCCAGTATGGAATACTTTACAAAGAGAGAGAGAATACCAGAATAAGATTGCTTTTCACTCACTCTCACTCATTTTCTATGTGCAGATTCATGGGAGGCTTGCAGCTGATCCCAGAGGACTGGGGAATGAAGCAGTGAACACCCAGGATGGGGTGCCAATCCACCACAGGGCACAAGCATGTACGGGCATTTAGGACACACCATACGGGCAACTTGCCAAATTAGCCTAATCTGCATGACTTTGGACTGTTTGGAGGACACCAGAGTACCCGGAGGAAACCCACCTAGCACGGGGAGAACATGCAATTTATGTATGTATTGTGCTGTTACCTGACTTCACTAAATAAACCATCACAATGCACTAAAATGAGACAGACAATATCATTACATCACACAAGGTGCATTTAAACCTATGCATCAACAGCATACTATAGATAGCTTAGTTAAAACCAAAATATAAAAATAATTCATAAAGGAGACTGATGCAAACTTCACTTTTCAATCATTCTTGAACATTCACATGGCTCTCCATTGTACAAAGAAAAAATACATTACAAAAAAAGCACTGGCTAGGGTTTAAACAAGCATATAACCCTCCAACCCCCACCCCACCCCACCCCACCCCAACACCACCCCATTATGACCTCATAAAAGAAGAGAACCTTGACCACCCAACTTGGTGCTCAGCTCTACTGTTTTCTGGGGTGGGGTGTGGCTGAGCAGTAGCTCATTTACACAGACACTAAAATGGCGCATTTTGGAGGAGAGGGAAAATAAAGGAAGTGGGGTATTTCAACAAACACACTTTGCAGGAGCTCTGAGACATACAGTATGTTAAGCTGTTAAAGAAAGTGTTAAATATGGGCCCTTTAAAATTCCAGTAAAACTCCAACAAAATGACTACATACACAAAGAATAACAAGGAAACAAAAGATCACAATAAATTAGCCTCAGCCTGTGGACTTTTGCCATGGGAATTTGCTACTGAATGTTCCCCAGCTCTTATGTGTGCTATCATGCCTGGAGCTCTATGAGGATGTGAGGAAAACATGGCTGGAGGTTAAAGAAAGATGTCAAATACAGACAAAGTTGTTTGTCTGGAAAGTAACTTTGGTACAGAAACTATTCTTTTTTTATTTATTTTAAATCATGGAATCCAGCAGTAATCATTGTGTGGAAACATAAAACTGAGAAAATGAAGACACAGAATGCTTGAGAAGCAAACAGCATGGCTTGGTTTGGCTCGTCAAATTACAGTATGAAATGTAAAACAATATTCCTGCATTTTGTCTTTGCTTTCTAGCTTCTGTGTCATTTCCAGGTAAACGGTGGTTATCTTACCGTGGAGGTACACAAAGTGCAGACTGATAAAATGCAATAATCACCAAATCTCTTGGCTAGAAATGTAGTGGTAGTACTAGTGGAAAGTAGTACTATGAGGGTGAGTCAAAATTGATCTGCACTCCAGTTATATTGACAGGCACTGTTACATTGTATTGAAACATTTTCAGGAAAACCTTTCAACAATCAACAGTGCTCTATTGAATAGCTGAAGCTGAAACTCCGGATTAAATGCTGATGACTGTTATCCAAGTGCTTTGTGATCATGCATGACAATGCACGTCCGCACGCTACTGCAAACACTGTTGACACTCTGGAAAAACTTACTTTCGAAATGTCAAAGCATCCTACCTTTAGTCGTAATCTTGCGCAATTTACGAGGACAAAGTTTCATTTCTGATGAGGAAATGAAGACAGCCGTGCATTCGTGGCTCACAGCTCAGCCTAAAACATATTTTACTGGAGGAATACAGAGAAGTTGTTGACAGATTGACAAACTATCAAAATGTTTTTATATTTGTCTTTTCTAAAAGTTCACCCTAATAGTTTGGTGGAAGGTACAGTAGTACTAGACTTCCCACCAAACTTCCTTTTGCTTTTGCAGCTGTTTTAGTAAAGTTTCCGTTTTTCTTGACGTTTAGCTCAATGTTCCACATAAAACCATTAATCACATATTCATCGCTCCTGCTGATGAAGGCAACTTCTCTCTCTAAAAAATAAACAACCCCTCTGAGGTTCAATTATCAAGTGTGGATTGTGTGCTCATGTGTTAACGTTTCACCCTGGGGTCATGCTGCTATCACGTCTGATACGCCGTATTACAAAGTATTATAGAGATCCTTCCAAGTCTAATACCATCACGGATAAAAAATGATTGAAAATGAGCGCATGTTTGCTCCTTTTTGAAGCGTTATGATCAGGGTACATCTATAATGCATGTATTTGCATTTGAGAATAAAAGTCTGCATACCACAAGGTTTACAAATAAGAATCGACAAATCATATGTCAACTCTGAATATTTGAAAGAAATATTCTAATAGATTTGGTTGTTGGTGAATTGTGAAGTATGTACAGAAGCCACGCATTCTTAGCTCTACACGCCGAGTAACATGATCACTTCATCTTGTCCAGTTACTTCCTGTTTCAAGTTTCACAAAGCCAACGAAACAGATGTTACGATCAGTGAAGAAGATGGAATACCTTTTTGAAATAATAACTACGTCAAATGCTATTTATAGTACTGGACTGATATAATTAGCTCTCGTTTGTATGTCTTGCTTGTCTCATTCTGGCCTTCATAGCTACATATTTTATTATATCCATACAATATCCAACATTCCAGCCAACCAAAATGCAAATAATAACAACATAAGCACAAATGACAAATGGCATAGAAGTATGTACATCTAATCATCTAACCATATCAAATCCATCAGCTCTAAACCAAACTTAATTGCTAATTTCTAATCCATGTAAATGGTGGATTATCTACAGTAGATGTTTGTATTCCATATTCCACTACCAAGTGTTTTGCAAGATTTTGCTGAGAACGGTGAGAAAATAAACAATCCGTATGTATGACATTTCAGAACAGAATTTCCCCAAAGCATCAGAGAACAAAGATCATTCTCAAAGTGAGCATTGCATGAGAGTTTTATTAAGTGGCACTAAAGGACACTTTAGTTGCACTTTATGTTCTCCTTGAAACCTATTCACAAAATCTGCTGAACTTCCAGAAGGCCAGGGTCAACATCGAGGCTATAGTTAAGAGCATATTTAATAAATTAATATAGACAGTCAGGCGGTAGTGGGCTGAAAGGTTAACCCATCCGTAACTTTGCAGCTTGTAAATATCTTAAAGCTTTGAGTATTTTGTAACCATTAAAATCGTCTAATATGAAATCATTGGGCAGCACAGTGGCTTAGTGGCCTTGCACCTTCAGGGTTGTAGGTTCTGTTTGCATGTTCTTCTTGTGCTTGGTGGGTTTCCACCGGGTACCTCGGTTTCCTCCCATTGTCCAAAGACATGCAGTTAGGTTAAGTGGCATTCCCGAATTGCCTGTATTGTGTGTGTTTGCGTGCCTGATAGCCCTACGATGGATTGGCACCATGTCCAGGGTGTACCCACCCTCGTGCCCTATGTCTCCTGGGATAGGCTTCATGTCTTCTGTTACCCTGTACACTGGATACGTGGTAACGACGATGAAGGAATGAAAGAATGAAATCATTGATTCTAGGGGCAGTTGTGGAAGGGTCAGTGGCTCAAGCACTGCCACTGCCCCACCACTGCCGGGTTGCCACTGTTAGGCAAATCCATAAACCATAATCAGAGCATATTGGGTAGCAATCTGAAGCCTGGAGAAATGGGTGGGTTGCAGCAAGAAGGGCATCCAGGGTTAAACCTGCACCAATGACTGGTGGATCAAATTATCCCATGTCATGACATTGAAGCCCATGAAGTTACAGTGCCACGTGTTCATGCTGTGAGGGTACATGTATGAGTTAACATGCTTTTAACACAAATATCCGAGAGCACTTATTCAGTGTCATCTGATGTTGTCTGAAGCATAAGCGCAATTTTCAAAAGTGACCGAGAGCTGATCTCACATTTAATAAATAAGAATACTGACCTGACATCTAAGTCAATCCGTAAAAATTTTCCAGCACTTAAGAATCCTGAGTGGCACAACAAAAAAGCTGAACTGTTCAAAAATTGCTAATTCAAATCTTGACATGTTTCAGCCATTCATATTCGAGAAACCCAAATTTTCCTCACAGCAATAACAGCCAATCATCAGTGCCTGTGAGTTCTTGTATATTAAAGAGGCCAGATAGCGCTTGACCTTGGTGTGAGTTCAGTTGTACTGTGCCATACCATGCTCAGCGGTTTAAAATAGTGCACAAGCTTTCTATATTTCTACGTTTAGACTTCACCCTCCCTAGTTGGTAGCTGCCAGGTTATAGCAATAGGTCTTGCCCAGCAAAACAAACTGGGAAGAATAATGTTAAGTACCAGTGGGGTAATATTTATAAAGTAGGGGACTGTAAAGAGACACGGTTCAATGACTTAGATGCTGCTGACAGGAGGTTACTGTAAATTTTTAACAAAATTTGTGCAGATTTTTATTATGGAAAGCACCATTAGGGATAGAATATGATTTGTTCAGATCAGACAGAGACAGACATGCATCCCCTGACAACAGTGTGATACAATACATATATTACATTTGTCTTTGCACTCTAATTTTTTTTCTTTGTGCTTTGTGCTATGCTGTTACTACTCCATCAGCGCTGTGTCACTGTCTGACCCACTGCACTGAAGCCCCAGACAAGAGTGAGTAATAAACTATAAACGCTGCTCCTACTGAATTGACTGAATCCATGCACAGTGCAGCACAATGAGTAGGAGGCTGAGGAATGAGAATATGAGCACAGAATCTCTGGGGAATGAAACCGTCTGCCTCTATGAGACAAGATCCCCCTCTTCCTGCTATTTACACTGTCTGGTCCATCTACACATTCCTGCCTTTCTCCGGCTTCCGGCCATGGCAGCCAGAACAGAGAGTGCAAATCCAGTGGCCGGCTCGCCACTCTTCTTAAAGGTGAGGTCATGACACACTGCAGTTCTGGAAAAGTCATTGCAGTGGAACAGTAGGAATGACGTAAGAAGGGAAATCTTAGAGCCTGGGACAGGCTGTGTGTTAATAAATAAATAAAATATACCTAGAATTGCATCTAAATGTTGCATGAAATCCAGACCAGAAGACCAGCAAACTGTCTTTCTTTAGGACAATACCAAAGCAAAGTGCTTCTGCACAAGAATTTATAGAGCTATTGACTTAATTGACTCTTTTTGATGATTTGAGCTGGATTTGCTTTTCCGTGGGACTGGACAGGACAATTTGGCCTTTGGTCCACATGGACATGAGTGAGCTTTGGGTTCCCATGATTCTGTCACCAGTTTGCTGGTGTAAAGTTGGTGATCAATGTTGCTTAGTTCACCAGTTGGTGGTGTGATTGGTGTATATACGGTGCTGTGTTATGTTTGTCTGTAACATACTGTATATAGTAATATAATTTGCCTACAGCTAACAATTCTGTTTTTTTTTTCTGTTTAATTATAAATTACTACATTACAGCATTAATATTGTATGGTGGTCTAAATGACTTTGCTTTTAAAAAAAATATCATTGAAGACATTTTCTCTGTTCCTACCTTACTTTCAAATTTTGGTTACTCTGGCATGAGAAGTCTCCAATCTTATTGCTATGTAATATAATAACAACATGTGAAAATTACCATAATGATTTTATAATCATCTATTTATTTATAATAAACAATATAAGTTCATCATATTCATAATAATTCCTTTCGTATCTGTTTAATGTAAAGTGCAGCATATAGTATTTCCATTAAGCGTTTTTAAATCATTAAAAAATTACTAAACGGCATTCTTCCTTTGTAATTGATGCTATTCTTAATAAAGTTACTACTATACATTTGGAAACTCTGTATAAACCCATGCACAATGCAAATGGAGATACAGGTCAGGAACAAGTCAGTAGTGGTTACGCTGCTTATGTCTCTTGGCTCGTGATTAAAAGAGTTAAGCATTACCCAAATCTAAACTCTTAACCCTCAAATGCTCCGGTCAAGCATAAATCACTACAGATAAAAGCATCTGCCAAGTGAATAAATATCGTTCAGCAGGATCTGAGCATCTGCAATGCCAAAACAACTTGATTGAGTGTAATGGGTGAGAGAAAAGACAAGAAAAGTTCAGTCTGCTTGTTTTTTCTCTTTTTTTCCCCTCCCCGTCTTTCAGCATTGGTGCTGTTCTGATGTGCTGCCAGACGATGCCTGCTGGAGCCAGACTGCCTGAATGTTTCTGTCATATCCAGCACAAGCTCTTCTCTCCCTCTCTCTCATCTTGTCAATGCTTCAAACTCATTCCACACAATTGTACTCCTTCGTCTGTCAGCTCAGCCTACACAACAGCCCCTGACGGCGCTTTTTAAAGCATTAATTCTTTCCTTTCAGAGCATGAAAGAACAATTCCTTTATTACCACAGCTCGAATACCGTACAAGCAAGCCAAAGTTTGTAACGAGGGTTGTTCAACCAAACCAGTACACATGTTCTGTTTCACACTTCTCAGTTTAATCAACCAGGGTGAAATTACTCATACAGGGACATTACCGTGTATTTTTTGTTGGTGGACAACTGCTCGCCCTCTCGCAGCCAGGTGACCACGGGCTTGGGGTTGCCGAAGGCGGTGCAGCTTAGTGTAATGCTGCCTCCCTCCCTGGCTTCCACATACTGCGGTGGCACATCCATAAAGGTAGGGGGCGCTAGGGAAAACAAATACAAAGGATGATTAGGTCAGTGAGAGCCGTACCGCAACTTTTCCAATTTTTACCATGCTACATTTTTTATTTTTGTCCTGCTTCTAAAATGCTTTTAGGACGATGCGGAACTCATGATGCCTTCAAAAACAATAAAAGTAGTCTACTACATACAACAAACCACAAATACATATGGCCTTTAAGACAATATTTAGATTTATTTGATATCACTATTAATTTCACATTTCTGAGATCCAACCCACAAACCCACAAAGAGTAAGGCAAATTAAATTTCCATTTTTTTATAAGCCATTTTAATAATCCATTTTTCACATTACTATGTTTTAATAAATATATATGGGGTCAGGATGGTGCAATATAGAGTGATATACTGTATGCCTTGTTTCAGCGAAAATACATGATGAACTACCTTTTATTTCCTTTCAATCAACTATACAAATACAACTGGGCAAAAAAAAAAGGTCACATAGGCAAAGAAAGAAATAGCACAGATTCATAAGATCAGGTGTTTTATGGATGGTTTAAGTTGTTTGTGTGTAATAATAAATAATAATAATAATAATAATAATGCAGTGGAACCTTGGATTATGAGCATAATTCGTTCAGGAAGTGGGCTCGTATTCCAAAACACTCGTAAACCAAATCAAATCTTCCCATAAGAAATAATGAAAACTCAAATAATTCGTTCCACAGCCCAAAAAAATAAATACAGAAAAATAATTAATACAATATATAAAGTAAAAAGAAAACAAATTAACCTGCACTTTACCTTTAAAAAAAGTTAAAATAAATCCCAACAGATAAGTGTTTCCATTTGTGCGTGCACGCGCCGTGTATTTGTGTGTGTGTGTGTGTGGAATTAGCCCCTTGTGGAATTACATGCCTTGTCTTACACAGTAAAACTCCTCATCCCTCCCCCCACCTCGCTTTTTAAGTTTCTCAACAAACACACACACAATAGAAACACTGTTTTAACAGGAAAAAAGACATCTCTCTAATGAGAGACTAACGCAGACTAATAGTATCACTGCTGTAACGTAAAAAACAAAACAAAACAAATGAACCAGCACCTTACCTTTGAAAAGAATCGCGACAGAGTAGAGTTTCTGTGCAGAGCAGAGTGTGTGTGTCTGTGTGAAGCCGGGGAAGGGGGGTGTAAAGGCAAGAGAGTGTGTGTGTGTCGGTGTCAAAAAACTCGTCACTCGTAAACCTAGACGTGCTCGTTTTTCAAGTCAAAATTTATTAAAAATCTTTGCTCGTCTTGCGGAACACTCGTAAACCGAGTTACTCGCAATCCGAGGTTCCACTGTAAATACATTTTAAAAAAATAATAATAATATGTGCATTTTGTGAGTTCATCATGACATCATTCACACATTGCAGTAGCAGTAAACTTTATACTTTGGTTCTACATGACATCGGAAAACACAAATGCACAGTCTGAAGCCTCCCACATCAAAACACACCGGGAGGACACTCATATAAGAAGTTGTTTTCTTCCAATGCTGTGTTGCTACACGGATCCGTACCGCTTGACTTTTAAGAGTTAATCTTCCTGGGTTTTATAAAGAAGAACGCGGTCACTGTGCAAAACTGTGCTTCTCTGCAGAGCATTAGCAGCCGTCAGTACGTCCTCTTTATTCTTTTTACAGCAGCTGGCATCCGATGCATTTACTGCCTCTCAGGTACAGACGCGGTAGTGTGAGAGCAAACTGACCGCTACTAGTTAATCGATCGTGGATGGCACCGTTCTCCCAGACAAATTTTTAAATGAGTGAGCAAATATATCTGGTTGGCCCTCAATATAATGGGCGGCGATGTTCTATCCTGTAAACACTGAACCCAAAGTAGAAATGCCAGTCCATCTCACATGCCTAACGTATCACAGATTAGCAGAGATAACACGCTTGTGTAGGAATTTCCACATTGTACCTTTATTCTGACAAAATAAAACATCATCCATAAGAGTTCAGTATCCACAACCCTACATTCACTATGTGATATATGACTGGAAGATACAGTAGATCAAAACTTGAATTGTTCACTGCAACATTTGTTACACAGAAGAAAATTCAAGCAGCACTGTGCTTTTACAGTAAGTGTATTTGGCATTACCGCCTATCCACATTAATAAACATTGGTATTGGCCCATATTTTCACAATCGGTGCATCCTTACAGGTCTTCCTGAAGGGTACAGTACATACATAATTTGCTTTATCTAATGCATGAGCTTTTTTAATATTTGCCACAACTCAAGTGTAAACAGGAAATAATCCATCATGCCGATGTTCTCTAAGTATTTAATGTAACCATAAAGTGTAAAAAGTTTCATCATTTAACATACATTGTCATAAATGGAGAAAAATTATAATCATTGACGCATTACTTGGTACACTGTATGTGAAATAATCCACTCCAGATTGTGCTGATAGAGTAAAAGTATTAACGTTAAGGTAGATTAAGTAAAAATTCGTTTTTAGAGACAGCACATGCACTGAGAAATCCTTTATCATGAAAGCCTGCATTTTTCCCCCTGGGAATGCAAGCTTAGTGTCCAGCCTTGAATAGTTCTTAAAGAACCATCATCCTTACTCTTACACTCTCTCCTACACCTGGCAGATTTACACGCTTGTAATGGCAGGAGGATGCTGGGCCACTGCAATGAGGCTCTGAGAAGAAGGGTGTGTAGATAAGTGTGTGTGTGTGTGTGTGTGTGTGTGTGTGTGTGTGTGTATGTGTGTGTGTGTGTGTGTGTGTGTGTGCTCATCCTGAGGTTCCGACAGAACTGCTACTGTTCAGAGCACAGCTACATCTGCCCATCTGACACCTGCAGTGCAAGTGCAGACAGACAGACACCCTCTCTGTCACCCATGGCAGGAAGAAAAACTGCTGCCTGCATAGGACACACACAAGAGTGTTAATATACCACCACAGGAAACCGACACTGTCGGGCCTTTCGGCTTCCGTGGGAGCCAGACAGCACCTGCCTCGACAAAGAGGCTTTTGGACAAGAGTGGAACAGACTGAATGCTAATTTAGTACCACTGTCAGTGTTTCACAAGAGGGCTCAACTGTCAAGAGATGCAACAGCCCGTAATAAACATTGTTAGAATGTGTGTGATGCAGTGTTGATACAACCCTGCTTCGTTGGTATTTAGTAGAGTTAAATTTGGTCTATGACTTCTGCCATAACTATGTACAGAGCGGATAGGGATTAAGATGTCATCTGGTATGCAGCATAACTAATGGAGCTGGCCCATGTTGTGTTGGAGATGGAATATTTGCAAAAGCCTCTTAGAAGATAATTACCAAAAGCATAGTACAAAAAAAAAGTTAATAAAAAAAAGACTTATTTAGAACCTATGAACAATTTGCAGCTGGTAGATTAGCTCGAGTCTGCATTAAGGTGTGTGTGTGGGGACGGGCCGAAACAGTGACTGTTGATACAGAACACCTGTATTTCACATCTAATATGCTAATTGAGTTTTCTCTGAGTCTGAGCCATGACCTAAGGGTGTCTAAGAAGCCTCATCGTCAGTTCCTCCTCTCATGTGACCAGTGATAGACAAAATACACAAATCCAGTAATTGAGTATAAGTAGAGATACCCTAGGTAAAATATTACTCAAGCAAAAGTCCTCCATATAAACATGAAAAGTTTGGTGAGGCTTGACACGAAGCTTGGTGAGCTATGGGTTAACAAAGTCAGGGGGTCCAAGGCGCCATGTCCCGTGGGCAGGGACATTCTCCAGGCCTGTGGTCTTGTGTCATAGAGTTGGGGGTGATCCTCAGAATGTGCCTGAAAATTTTGGTGCAGCTAGCCCCAAGGGTCTGGGAACTATTGGTGATCAGGTTCGAGGCCCCCACTTCAAAAGTACAGTGGACCATTTGTCTCCATCTAAATATGTCTACCACATCTTACCCTGGCCACTCCAACCTCCTGCATCCCTCATCTTATCCGCAAACCTTCTCTTGGGCCTTCCTCTTTTCCTCTTGACTGGCAGTGTCATCTCAGCAACATTCTCATCCAGATACACCACTCATCCCTCCTCTGCACATGGCCAAACCACCTTAATCTGGCCTCTCTAACTTTGTCCCCAAACCGTCCTACCTGCACTGTCCCTCTAATATGCTCATTCTTAATCCTCTCCATTTTTGTCACTCCCAAAGCAAATCACCACATCTTCAGCTCTGCTTCCTGTCTTTTTGTCAGGGTCAACGTCTCCAAACCATACAACAAGGCTGGTTTCAGTACTGCCCTGTAACCTTTCCCTTTCATTCTTGCCAGTACTATTTCTATCACAGATCACGTCTGCTACTCTTGTTCACCCATTCCACCCTGCCTGTACATCTCTACCACACTCCCAATTGCTTCGGACTCCTTCTTGCTCCTACTGATCTTCATGCCTCTTCTCTCCAGTCCATCCCTCTACAGCAAATGTGTTTAGTTTCCTTCTCCCTCTGCCAATGTCAAACCAAAATGAGGACCCTCGCCTCGGCCAGGATGACGCCCCCATGTTTGTTTTAGTGTATAGCAATCCAGCTGTTAGAGAAGCTCATGTCTTTGTTTGCAAGCTTAGAGAAAACAACCCCATCTTCCACACTAACAGGCCTTTATCCAATCTAGCTGCACAGAAGACGAAGAAGAAGCTGGTATGCCAAGATATGCTTTACAGGGTAGCCACTTGAGAAGGGGTATCACTCAACAGGCTCCAGCAGGCAGACCAGCTCAGGGGACATAAACGAACTTTGGCATGCCATGTGTGAGCACTTAGTGTATAAACAACACCTTCCTCCACGATCTTCAACAGGATGCCACAATACTCCCTCCAGAGCTGGAGCAAGGTCTGTTGGGGTGTTCAGGACCAGGACAATTAAGGTCTGACAGTCTGCAAAAGGAAATGGCCCAGGTGGTCCAGGTCTTCAAGGAAAAGGTGAGCCAGGACAGCCAACAAAGTGGAACTGTCATCCAATTGTTAACTCCAAAGAGCCACAGGGAAATGCTTTTTCATGTCACTCATTAGAAGCCCAGGTCTATGGACTGACAAAACACTGCTTGCTTCTACTGGTCAGGCATTAGAATGTCATTTCCATGTCATTGATAAGTGTTTTGACACGAATCTCTGCTGGTGTACAGTATGTGCCTTTGCACTCACTTGCTCTTATTCTATGCCAGACATGGGAGTGACTGTACTGTACATGGCTATGAGTGAGTACAGCCCAGTATGAACAAGGCAGTGCCAACTGGGGTCCTAATCCACACCCTAAGATTTAAAAAGTATTTTTCAAGCTAGTGTATGAGAGTCCTTGATCTTGCTCTTCCCTATGCATTGAACAAGAAACTACACTGTATATCTGCTCCAGCAGGTACAGTAAGAGGAGCAGCGCTGTACAGTATATAGCAGGTTGCGGTTTGGCCATAGACTGCATTAGGACGAGGTGATTTGGGGAACGAGCCAAAAGGGTGATGGTTAATGCAGCTGTATTTTACATTCCAGACCATGCTCTCTCTCTCTCTATCTCCCCTCCCCCCATCCCCCCCCCAACTCTGAGCAGGGAGATAACTGTATGTGTGGCTGTGAGCAGAGCAAAGCTGACAGTATAAATCTGCAGTTATGTTTATGACTGTGCCAAGTGGCATGATGACCAATAAATAAACTCATCTTTGTTCTTATCCTGCATTCACTATATTCTGAGTGTTATACTATCAAGATTGTTACAGGACTTACATAAACTGTGGCTGTTTAAATGAAGTGAAAACAGGACTTTAGGTTAAAGGAACATTTTGACATTAAAGGCCAGGCTTTTCTTTACTGCGCTGTCACCTATGACAAAACTTGAATGCATCATTTCACCACCGAATCGAAATATGCCTCAAATAATAAAATTCCCATGCAACTGCATCTGCAGGCAAAGTTATGGCCAGTATTTTTTGTACTACATGGCATTATTCATGTGGATTTTCGACCATGTTGTTTCAACATGAACAGTAAATAAAGTACTACGGTCAGGTTCTACGAGATGTGTGTAACATTCTCAGGCCTGGTTTGATCCCCTCATACGGTCCAGACCTCGCCCCTAGCGTTTACACATGTTTGGGCCGTTAAAGTTCCTGGGAGACCAGCGTTTCAGACGTGATGCAGGCATCCAAAAATGGCATCATTGTTAGTGGTAATATTTTTTGATTATTGTTTTGATCAAACCTGAATACATATTACAGCCATAACGGCTGGTCAGGGTATTGATATTTTCTCACCTTGTGTGAACTTTAAATTAGAAACAGATGAATGCATTATAAGTAGCTGCAATGACAACCGATATTAGTTATACATGAGAATGATTCCTGATATGGATGTTATCAAACTACATGGCAAAAAATAAAACCTAAATAAAATGTAAAAGTTAAAAAAGTCTGATTATGCAAGCCGGTTACATGGTGGCGTAGTGTGGCCTTGCACCTCCAGGGTCCAGGTTCGATTCCTTCCTTGGATCTGTGTGTGTGGAGTTTTGAATGTTCTTCCCATGCTTGGTGGGTTTCCTTCGGCTACCCCGGTTTCCTCCCACAACGGAAAGACATGCAGATTAGGCTGGGATCCCAAATTGCCCTGTAGTGTGTGTGTGTGTGTGTGTGTGTGTGTGTGTTCCCTGCAATGAATTAGCACCTTGTGCAAGGTGTATTCCGTCTTGTACCCAAAGTGTCCTAGGATAGGCTCCACGCCCCTCGTGACAACGTACAAGATACAGCAAGCAGTATTAGACAATGAAGGAATGAATGAATATTATGTGAGCTGAAAAAGAAACATCCTGTGAAATTCCCTCTAATTTTTAGATCAATCTTTTATTTTCAGATTTAAATAAAATAAGATGAAGAAGATAATCAGATAAAAATCTGCTCTGCATCCTACGCGCAGAATTGTAGCAGGTATCCCCTGCTCTGTTTCAGTAAAGAGCTGTAGCGCGCACACACACACACACACACACACACACACACACACCCCGCATGTCTCTCTTGTTGCGTTCGCCTGAATTCCTACAAATATGATGAATTTCAAGTAGGCTTTGTGGCATTTAGGTGCAATGCAGCAGCGCTAGCGTATCAAAAGCTGAGTAAGGTCACAGAAATCCCGATGCATGCGCGGATGAAAACGGCCTCGTAACATAAAAGCCATATTCCTCCTGACTGAACACTAAGTGCTATTGAGATTTTATAAACCATTTAAAAGGGCAAAGGTGTGTATTAAATGGGGTGTCCTTGCATACGTGAGAGCTCACGTGCACATGGAAACGAGGTGAAGTGCGCGTAGCAGCGCACACAAGGGAGAGCGTATGAATGTGTGTGTGAGAGAGAGCATGAATCGTGATAGAACATATCAGGAGCACGTAACCTCGCACACTGACCGATGGAGGTTGAAAAGCAGGAGCAGAAGCAGAGAGGAAACCATTAGCATACATGCATATGTTCCTGCCTACGTCGCCTGCTGCAGCTGTGCAGGTGACATTTCTCAGGATGTAAAACAATGGACTCCTTCACACAGTGCCAAACACAAATGCTCTCTCACACCCACACACCAGCG